>OX031067.1:2805833-4202500 GCA_943736015.1 Tridacna crocea | reverse complement strand
TGTGTTAAAAAAGTGTTGCATCACACTACACCACACCACGCTAAACTACATTAAATTACACTACATTACACAATGCTTCACTTCACCACACTACACTAAACTTCACTACACTACACTACACAACGCTTCACTTCACCACATTACACTGCACTTCACTACACCACATTTCAATTTACTACATTTTACTACACCACACTACACTACACCACACTGCACAAGACTACACCACAACAAACCACACTTCACTACAATACAGTTCACTATACTACGCCACACCACACTACACATCACTATATTCACTACACCACACTACAGTACACCACATTACACTACACCACACTGCATAAGACTACACCACAGCAAACCACACTTCAGTATGTACAATACAGTTCACTACACCACACCACACTACACATCACTACATTACACTACACCACACTTCACTACACTACACTACACCACACTACACATCACTATATTACACTACACCACACTTCACTACACTACACCACACTACACATCACTATATTACACTACACCACACTACACATCACTATATTACACTACACCACACTTCACTACACTACACCACACTACACTACACATCACTATATTACACTACACCACACTTCACTACACCACACCACACTTCACTACACCACACTACACTACACATCACTATATTACACTACACCACACCACACTTCACTACACTACACCACACTACTCTACACTTTATTTCACTACACTACACTTCATTGTACTAAATTGAAAACTTATTATATCTCCGTAAACTACATAACACCGCACTTCATCACACTACATTACAATGTACTGCTTATCACAACAACAAAATCACTACATTATATTACACTTCAGTACATGACATTACACTATATTACACTACATTACACTACAGTATATATATTACATTACATTATACTTCGCCGAACTTTACTACTAAATTATTCTATATTACACTATGTTTGATCATATTACACTTCACTGCGCTAGGCCACACTAATCTTCATTACACTACGTCACACTACACTGCGCTACACTACCATGTACTACACTACTCTGCACTACACTACGATACACTACACTACACTGCACACACGATACGCCACACTACACAGCACTACACTGCACACACTACGACGTGCCACACTACCCTGCACTACACTAAACATCACAACACTACGATACACACACACTACGATACACAACATGACAACACAATACAATCGAATACGATTCCAATACAATGACCTTTATCAGCAGAAACTAGGCTACTGATTCCCTGTACTATCTTTATTGTAATTTGTAAACTAAATCTGAAAGAAAACTGTCCAATAGCAGGAATTTGACGCTCTTCCATCATCGACATGCAGACAAAATATTCAGTGTTGTCTATATGATTGAATTTGTGACCCAACACGCAAAAAGGAACCTTCTGGGAACTGCGGAAAGTGTCAACCTTGGTCAGACTGCGCGAATCGTGCAGGCTGACCAGATTTGACACTTTTCGCTTTAATTACATTTTCTGTACGGAAAGTGGTCATTGTAGCTTGTTATACAATCATTTTTGAATTATCCATTCAAACTGACATGTACTATCGTTGATCTGTTTTCATCCAATTGGTGTACAGAATTCTCACATGGTCCCTTTTTGCGTGATGGATCACATTTATATATGAAAGGGGATAAAACATTATGGGAAAAGGAGAAAATGCTTGTCACAGTACATTGTTATCTATTTACAAGACGGCCCAATTTTACACTCTTTCAAACTGAAAGAATGTAAAGCCAAATTTCAATGTGCTTTAAATTATAAGATTTGAGTATGAAAGGAGAGAAAACATTGTAAGAAATGGAGAAAAATAAGCTTGTTAGACGTTTACGAAATTTATGACTTGTCCAAATTGAAAGTATTTCAGAAAAAAAAGTGGTACAGAAACTTTAATTTGTTTTGGGAGAGTAAAAACATTATGGTTACCAGCGTTTTCTCCTTTTCCTCAAAATGTTTTTCAAAAGCTATCTTTCTCAGGGTCGTTAATTCAGGGGTTGTAAACGGTTAAATTGTTTTCCGAAAGCCGTCTTTTTTCAGGGTCGTAAAACCACGTGATTGTTTGCGAAATAAAGGTTTTAAATAGATTATATGGCATGCTTCCTGCCGTTATTATGTTGCTTGCATTATTAAGGCAAATATTTCTTTTATGGGGGGAAAATGTCTGATTTTTAACTGTAAAAAAATGTTAAAGAATGTAAAAAGTGTACAGAGTGCACATACTGATCATCTTTCTCTTGAAATATCGCAGCAGACGATTTTGAAAACACACATAAACAAACAATTTATCTAAACTCATTACCAAACGACAATATTTAAGGTTTGTCCAAATCGAAAGTATTTGCAGACGACAAAAAAAAAGTGAATGAAAATTTGAAATTTGTTTTGTGAAGGGTAGAAAACATTGTGGGAAAAGGAGAAAATGCTGGTTACCAGCATTTTCTCCTTTTCCCACAATGTTTTCTAAAGGCTTCCTTCTCAGGGTCGTCAAAAGTAGGAATTGTGTGGTAATGGGTTAAAAAGAAAAACGACAACCTAAAATGCATCCCAAGGTGAATGACATAGACGATATTTGTAAATTTTTTCGGTGAAAGAGCAAAATTTATTCCATCGAGTCAACATCGCCACGAGAAAAACAAAGCAAATATTCTGTTTATTTCATGCTGCAAAAACCCTTTTTTTTTTTTGGAGGAATTTACAACACATTATAACATTAGGTAAGGCTCGAGAAATGTAGGGTACGTTCAGGTAAATTACGTCATTTTTCTCTGTGATTGAATGTAGGCACTGTTTACCTCATTCGGAACACCTCGGCCAATCTTTCGATCCAGCCTCGGATGTATACCGACGGAATAATATGTTAAAAAAAACTTGACATGCATCGCCGGAAGCGGTTATTCGACAGATACTCCCCACTACGTAGTTCTCGGGATGTTCCAAATGACTTCAACTAGTAACCATTTCGAATGACAACAAATCCTGTAGAATGACGGTAAGTCTAACTGTAGCAGCATAAATGGCTGAATTAAGGACTTGCATTGATTACGCACTTGAAAAAATGCGCTGGATCGAAAGATTTGCCGAGATTTTCCGAATTTTTGCGCGATAATGACGTCATTGTATTTCTTGTTATGGGGGTGTTGTTGTTCCTTCCGGAAGTAGTCTGTCGGCATATATCCGAGGCTTGATTCGTAGAATTGACCGAGGTGTTCCGAATGTGTTTACCTAGGAAACTAGTGCGCGCGAACTACTGTTTCTATATTTAATTGAAGAGTTAGAAAATATGAAATCGATATTTTTCACTGGTTGTAACCATGAAATATCAAACCATAACGCACCATTATTGCCAGATAAACTACCGAAAATGAATGAAATAGGAGATTCCGTTATGGTTCAAAATGAATATTTATTATGATGAAAAGTAACCCCACCAGCAATCTATATTTGCCAAGGTAAAGTGCCAATCCAAACAATCGTACAAAAAGGAGCAGTTGTAGCTGAAACTTTTGTTTTTGTAATTATATTTACACATACAATAATTGGCTAAAGCTGAAAAATATGAGCGGTAGCAACACATTAGTCTCATAAATTTTCCCGAAAATGGTCTGCAGTACCCCGCAGAATAAACGAATCCACAATTTTGACCAATCACAAATCACCTTTTATTCTTCGGGTATAACATTACCAAGAATTAGGTTAAAATCCAGCGCATTCATTTCCACAGAATAAAGGGAAAGCGGGTTTTAAAAAACCTTTGAATGCTTCATGGTTTGTAACTTGAGCGAGGGAGGGGGGCAGGTAGGGACGAACAGACAGCGCGGAGGCTACATGTTCGGACATATTTTCACACGTTGTCTTCAGCTAGACGAAAAAAAATACGGATGCCAGCTAGTGTATGTTAACTTAAACGACGCGGCACAATAACTTATTGGTTAACTCATTACCAAACAACAAAATTTTCGGTTTGTCCAAATTGAAAGCATTTGCAGACGACAAATAAAAAGTGACTGAAAATTTGAAATTTGTTTTGTGAAGGGTAGAAAACACTGTGGGAAAAGGAGAAAATGCTGGTAACCAGCATTTTCTCCTTTTCCCACAATGTTTTCTAAAGGATTCTTTCTCAGGGGCGTCAAAAGTAGGGATTGTGTGGTAATGGGTTAAAAACCCAATCAGATATATTCCTGACGTATGTAACGACCTTCGAGATCAAAGAAAGCTTTTGTCTGTTTCATGAAGAAATTGACTCTTAACTGTTTAACCCTTTACCACTCAATCCCGAGTGTAGGACCTGTAACCTGGAAATCCCGAGTTCGAGTCTCACGGAAAGTTTAAGGCTTTTCATTGGAGTGCTCTTGAGCAAGACACTTCAGAGACATAGTCTAAACAGGTAAAACCTAGACACATGGACACAAGAAGAAGAAGAGGAAGAAGAAGAAGAAGAAGAAGACTGTCATCCATCATTGTAAAGATTCAAACTCGGAACCGCTTCCCTATTTTCAACGTTTTCACGTTATGGTCTGAGTTGCCGGGCTCGGCTTAAGTTTAAGAGGGTATAAAACACCATGAAAAAAGAAGATAGTTGTTTCAAGCATTTTCTCTTTTTCTCACAATGTTTTCAAAAGCTTTCTTCCCTCACGGTTGTTATAGTTGCAAATTGTTTGGCAAAGGGGCTTACTTAGCGGAGCAAAAAAATGCAAAGAAACTTCAAACACGCTACTAATGCATCACAAACACTTAACATTTCCAGCGCTGAACACATCTTGCGTTCTTGTTTACGGACAGTGCAGATTAAGATCAGACTGCACGTTCTGTGCAGTCTGATCTTGGATCTACACTGTCCGTTACCTTGTCACATATTTTTGGCTAAAAACCAACCTTTCACTTGCAATTCTTATGTCCTCTTTCTCTAAATGGAAAAGGACTGTTTCATTAATACAGGGACCCTAAGGTGAGTAAAAGCTTCAAAAGAATGCATAACAAAACTCGTTATTTGTGAAGCTTACTTAATCCTTTGTATTTTATGTATCTCTTTGCACTTTTGCAGTAGAGTTTTATCGAAACCATCGTGACAAAAGGTGATCTTACTTAAAATGAGCAAAATTAAGCACTTGTCACAATAATTTGAGGCTTGTCCTGGCAGAAGGGGATTAAATGCTTCTAAATGGATAATACCAAGCAAGTCATAACGTCGGTTTACTTCAAAAACCACGTAACTACAGCTTGTTTCAAGCTGTAGTTACGTGGTTTTTAAAGTAAACTGACAATAAACTGATTATGAGTCCATAAAATCAATTTTGTCTAACAGCTGCCTAATAATAATAATAATAATAATAATAATAATATTTAGTGAAGATTAAAACATTCAGTTATATTTCAAAGTCTTTTTTAAAATGTTGCCTTCAAAATGAGTAGAACAACAATTATAACAATAATATTAAGGAGAATCATGAGGTAGATTGGTCATTGTTTATGCAGTAAATTGACCGATAGCAAAAAGTGTCGACCCAGTTCAGCCTGCGCGGACTGCGCAGGCTGACCTGAGTCGATACTTTTTGAAAATATATATAAGCCTTTTTTCACACTTTATAGCTCAGTTTTTGATTTGGTGGTCTCGACGACCGAGTTTCAACTTCGCTCCTTTATGTGATAGTAGGCTTACAGTCACCAGTACCCGTTACGTCATAACCCTGAGATAGAAACCCTTAGAAAAGATGGTGTGAAAAAGGAAAAAATTCTGACAACCATTTTTTTTCTCTCTCCTTTTTTCCACGTTTTCCCCCACCCTTTTACAGAACGTGTTGTCTGGTCTTGAATCTGCACTCTCCGATGAGGAGATACTGTCGGTAGTTTTTTTTCCCCTAAAAAATATTTATGAAATAGCCAAATTCAGGTGTTTACTATCGACTTCAAAGTTTCGGCTTAGTTACTTAGAAGGATACAGATAAATCTGCACTTTACAGACACTTTTGAGTCCCTGCTTATATACACCCCTAGCAGGAATAAACCCTTCTTCTGCCAAATAAGTTGAACAAATTGTCTGGTCCATAGTAGAAATTCTAATAATACCATATCAAACTTTTTTTGTGGGGGGGGGGGATAAAAATATCTCCTTTTCGGACCGAGTAGATCCAAGATCAGACAGCAGCTTTCGTGCAGTCTGATCTTGATCTACATTGCCCGCAAAAGGTCAGTAAATCGAGCTAACCAGTCATGGAATAAAGAGAAAATACAGGTAGAGAAATAAGAAATATCTTCTACGTAAGCTCTTTGTCAAAGTTTCCGGCGTCACAGGCGAAAATGCACGCTTTTGATGACGGTAAAGATCAAGATTAGACTGCAAAAAATGTGCACTCTGAGTTTGGTTCTACATCGTCCGATTTGGTTAATTCATTTCCCGACCAAAAAGAACATGAAATCGCACGTAACACTGGCTAGAAATTAAATCAAAGCGCTGAGAACGTTGAAGTGGTATCTGTCAGGGAACACATTGTGTGGAATTGATAATTTGAGAGAAAGAGAAAAATATTGTTTAAATATTGAGTTGAAAGTTAACCTACTAAGCAAATGAATATCGTTTTGGTTGAAGGGAGATTTCTCATGACAAAGTTTGAATTATTTGTGTATTGGTGGTGTCCCTTTGATCATTAGGAAGAATCAGAAGTAACGTCACTTGGTAGTAATATGCATAATGGATAGAGAGAAAAACCATGTGAATATATCGAATGAAATTAAATTCGTACCTGAAAACTATGATTTTGAAATATCTTTAGCTGTTAACATTTAATATCCAACATTACAATCAATGATTTCGATCTACAAATATTAATGCGCACTTAAATGGAGTAGCGCGCAATCTTAGGACGAACAAGCTATGAGACGAATTTGTTTTGGTACGAAAAAGCCCAAAACCAAGTCATCGCCAGACAAATTTTGTATCATTGCGCTAGTAGAAGGCTATTTTGAATAAAAAATTAGTATTTAGACTATCGATGGTCTCAACCAGTTAATTTTAACATGCCATTTCCAATTACATATCTGAGTGCTACGTAAAATCTCATTTGCCTGCGAAAAGTTGTGTCAAATTGGGTGTATTTCCTTTGGCTTTGCACAAAATACGAAACACGGTCTTCAAAATTCAATATTGAACTCATAGTGGTATTGTCTCCGACAAATACCACAAAAAAAAATATTTTTTTAGAAGTTAAATGATCATGTACCAGTATACACCAGGCAAATTCAAGAATCAGGCATAACATAGGATGGGTTTCGTGACTTTCGTCCTGTATTTGCACTATCTGTCTCAACAATACTAACAGCTCATAGGGAGCGTCGCCCATATGGGCAATCGGCGACGTCGATAAATAAACGCAAATTTGATCAACCAATCAGTTCTATAAAGGATGATCCTTACCTTCCGGCATTGACGACACTATAGCATCGGGCGACACACACACGCCTTTGTCATATTCCGGCAATTTATCACAGTTCAAATCGTCCGGCCAGGAAAAATTATATTTATTCATCACAGGCTCGCAGCCTCGTCTGGATTCCTCGCACAACGACCTGCACGGCGGGATGGCTTCTTTTTGAAACTGCGGCGTACATATTGGCGCAAACATTGCACAGAGAAAAAACAATAAATCGGCACTACAGTTCTGTTTTAAAAGCTCGCCGTACGGTTCAATTGCCAAACGAGCGTTCTCTTGAGTGCTATGGTGCAAATGATTCGGCATTCGAGTCATATTATACGGCATATTTGTGCACATTGGAATTGCAATCGGTTCACACATATCTATGCCGCGATTACGCCGAGAAGTTGCGTCGACAGATAGTATTAAAAGACTGAGTGGAAATAACAATAATATAGATTTACAGTCACGTGCGCACAGGTTTAAACACGAGTCTAAAACTCTACAACAATTCCACCGGAATATTCCCATCACAGCCAACCCATGCACTCTCAGTTTTCGCCGCATTCTGAAGAAAAAAATAAGGACGCAAAACGTTTTTTATTTTCGTTTCGTTTGTTAATTTTCAAAGGCTCATTATCAAAGGTAAGATCCGTCAATTTCAATGTCAAAGTGCGCCTTCAAACAGTTACCTAACTTTTCTCTTTCGTTTGAAGAAAATTTATACCTTGTTTTAAACACTGCAATAGGTCATTGCAACACACACTATCAAAACGCTTAACGCGTTAGGCTTCCTCACGCAGACGACGGTATTTTTTTCACGTTTTTGAAGCAGACGACATTTGAAAAACATCGTGGTAAAAGGAGAAATTGCTCGTAACGAGCAATTTCTCCTTTTACCACAATGTTTTATATTAAATCATTTATTAAATATTAGTTAAATATTAATTCTAATATTTTTCACGATAATATTTTTCTAAAGACGTCTGCACAACTTTTTCTCCATGACGTAACAAGTTAATGTTACATTTTAAATACCGTTGCCTGTATAATTTAGCTATAAACATACAAAAACAGAAAGGTGAATTTATTTTAATATCTTTTTTTCATATATAATTTATATATTTTCTAAAAATTCCATAAATATATTATATTTTTTCAAACAGAAACGAGTTCTTTGAAAGCACAAGTCTGACTAAATTCATCACTGCAGAACACCGGGGTTTTATATCCATGAGCCGATGCACCAATTACTAATTGTAAAAAAAATCATAACATAAAAAAAAAAGAAGATTCCAAATCTACATAAGTCACATGATTTTGATATCTCCAATCGCGGTGGGTTTGATTTTTACGAAAAAAAAAACCAACATCTAACCGAACGAACACACACGTAAGATAAATCAACCAAACCGCTCCAAAAGTCCAGAAATAGTCATCTTTGGGGAGTTTCAAAAACTCGAATGAGTAACTGTACTGCACGATCCTATATGATTTAAAAATCCGCATCAAGGTTTATATTTTTTTACGCTTTTCTCCCTTTTCTCAATCATATAAAATTTTTATGTTCTCAAATAAAAAAAAAAATGACTCTTCACCGCACAATTCCGATAGTTACCAACACTAAGAAAGAAGTCTTTTGAAATATCGTGGGAAAAGGAGAAAATCCTGTTAACCATGTTTCTATTCCTGCCATAATTAAATTTCAATTTTTTAGCCATATTTGATTTGTCGTCTGCATACGCTTTCAATTTGAATAGATTTAAAGTTTTGTCGTTTACTACACTGTTAAACTACCTAACTCTTCACCAAACGACAAAATCTAGGACTTGTCCAAATTGAAAGCATTTGCAGACTACAATGTAAATGTGAATCAAAAACTGGAATTCGATTTGGAAAGGGTAAAAAAACATTGCGGGAAAAGGAGGGAATGCTGGTTACCAGTATTTTCTCCTTTTCCGACAATGTTTAAAAAGCCTTTCTTTCGCAGAGTCGTTAAAAGTCGGGATTGTGTGGTATAGAGTTAAGGTCTATGGTCCCTAATTCATCGGTAAACATCGACGTTTAACGTAAAGGGTATTCGGCCAATTTCGGCAGATTCCGTCTATTATTATGAAAGGTAGGGTCCGTAGACCTTAAGACTGCTTAGTAGATAAAAACTGACCAGTCAAATAAAATAGAATGAAAATTTGATGAACAGAACCTTGTAGAATATAGAATTAACACAAATCATGGGCCACTGCAGAATACATGTAGAAACATTGCAGCAGAAGGAGAAATTGCTCACGACTAACAATTTCTCTTTTTGCCGCTATGTTTTATGAAATGGTCTGATGTAAAAGAAAATTGGATGCAGCAGACGAAAAAGTGCCTTGAAATAAAGTATTCCTTGAAAGCATCTGTTGTTTTCCTACGATGTTTATATATTGCCTGAATTTCTCGCACCTGTCGCAGTCGGCCCCTGTAATAATCGTAGGCCTGTATCGCTGAATATGAATTATGTTCCTCCATTTACCGCGACGTGATATTGATCTTTTTATACTCACTTTAAAAAAAAAACAAACTTCATTTGTTTAACTTTAGACAATGTAGATCAAGATCGGATCTGCCCTTTGCTGACAATGTCGATCAAGATCAGTCTGCATAGAACATGTAGTCTGATCTTTGATTTCGATTGATTGAGTGACTGATTGATTGATTGATGATAGAATGGTGTTTTATGCCACTTTCAATATTATATATATCGACAGTTTACTTCAAAAACATCGTAACTACAGCTTGTAGGTAGGAAGGATGGTAGAGGTCAAGATATGAAGTTATGTAGGTAGGTAGGAATGTACATATGGTAGGTAGGTAGGTAGGTAGGTAGGTAGGTAGGAAGGATGGTAGAGGTCAAGATATGAAGTTATGTAGGTAGGTAGGAATGTACATATGGTAGGTAGGTAGGTAGGTAGGTAGGTACGTATGTACGTATATAGGGTTTGTATGTATGAATGTAGATAGGTATGTAGGTAGGTAGGTACATATGGTAGGTAGGTCGGTAGATGGAAAGATAGCTAGGTAGGTAAGTAGGTAGGTAGGGGTTTGTATGTGTGAATGACGATAGGTAGGAATGTAGGTAGGTAGGTAGGGGTTTGTATGTATGAGTGTAGATAGGTTGGTAGGTAGGTATGTAGGTATGTAGGTATGTAGGTAGGTAGATAGTAGGTAGAGGTATGTATGAATGATTGTAGGTAGGTATGTAAATAGGTAGGTAGTTTAGGTAGGTAGGTAGGTAGGTAGGAAGGTAGGCAGGCAGGCAGGCAGGCATGCACGCAGGCAGGCAGGTAGGCAGGCAGGCATCCAGGTAGGTAGGTAGGTAGGTAGGTAGGTAGGTAGGTAGGTAGAGATATGTATTATGAATGTAAGGAGGTAGGTAGGTAGGTAGTTAAGGTAGGTAGGTAGGAAGATTGTGTAGGTAGGTAGGTAGGTATGTAGGTAGGCAGGTAGGTAGGCAGGCAGGCAGGTAGGCAGGCAGGCAGGAAGGTAGGTAGGTAGGAAGGTAGGTAGGTAGGTGGGTAGGTAGGTGGGCAGGCAGGTAGGTAGGTAGAAAGGTAGGTTGGTAGGTAGGTAGGTAGGCAGGCAGGTAGGTAGGTGGGTAGGTAGGTGGGTAGGCAGGCAGGTAGGTAGGTAGGTAGGTAGGCGGGTAGGTAGGTGGGTAGGCAGGTAGGTAGGTAGGTAGGTAGGTATGTATGTATGTAGGTAGGTAGGTAGGTAGGTAGGTAGGTATTTTGATTGTTATGCTTGAATGTATGTATGTATGTATGTATGTTTCTATGTATGTAGGTATGTATGTAGGTAGGTAGGTAGGTAGGTTGGTTGGTAGGCAGGTAGAGAGGTAGAAAGGTAGGTTGTTATGTAGGTAGGTAGGTATGTAGGTAGGTAGTTAGGTAGGTAGGTAGGTAGGTATTTTGATTGTTATGCTTGAATGTATGTATGTATGTATGTATGTAGGTATGTATGTAGATAGGTAGGTATGTAGATAGGTAGATAGGTAGGTAGGTAGGTAGGTAGAGAGGAAGAGGTCGAGGTATGTATGTATGTATGTATGTATGTATATAACTAAGTAAGTAAGTCCAAATGAACAGAATCTGCGGACAACCAAAATTTATTTCGCTTAAATGATGGA
Source organism: Tridacna crocea (assembly GCA_943736015.1). NCBI lineage: Eukaryota > Metazoa > Mollusca > Bivalvia > Cardiida > Cardiidae > Tridacna > Tridacna crocea. Next base: position 4,190,853 of record OX031067.1, on the reverse strand, counting down.
ACCTACTTTTTTTAAAATGTAGAAAACATGAGTGGAAAAGGGAGAACATGGTGGTTACTGGAATTTTCTCCGTTTCCCACAATGTTTTCAAAAGGGCTACCTCTCAGGGTCATTAGAACTCGCGGTTTTGTTGTATATGGTTAAACACAGTCAATGTTGTGCATTGTAAAACATCGATCTCAAGCCATCATCATAATTATAATTAAACCATTACCAAACGACAATATTTCAGGCGTGTCTAAATCGAAAGAATTTGCAGACGACAAAATAAAAGTGACTGAAAATGTAAAATTTGTTTTATATAGACTAGAAAACATTTTGGGAAAAGTACAAAATGCTGGTTACCAGCATTTTTTCTTTTTCCAACAATGTTTTCTAAAGGTTTCTTTCTCAGGGTCGTCAAAAGTAGGGATTTTGTGGTGATGGGTTAAACATTATTATTTTTTTCTAATGGGTGTAAAATGTCGAAAATTACTCATAAATGATCATAAAGCGGAATGGCCATCCGTCAGAGTATAACTTCATTTTCACTTTGAAGTAAAACATCAAAACACAATTAAAATTGAAAAAAAAAACAATCCAAAAAAAAAAACCCACATTTTCTTTTGTGATGTAATCGTTCATCTTTTTACTTACAGTGTTACTTCCCAATGAAAACTGGGTTAGTTTTACAGTGAACTACCTTTTCAAATTTTAACCCTTAACTTCAACTATCTTGAACTACCTTTTCAAATTCTAACCCTTTATTGAACTATCTTGAACTAGTTTTGTTTTCAAATTTTAAACCTTGTCTTGAACTATCTTGAACCATCTTTTCAAATGTTAACCCTTAACTTGAACTATCTTTAACTAGCTTTTCAAATCTTAACTCTTATCTTGAACTATCTTAGACTACTTTTCCAAAGTTTAACTCTTACCTTGAAGTATCTTGAACTAAATTTTCAAATTTTAACTCTTATCTTGAATTATCTTTGACTACCTTTTCAAATATTAACCCTTACCTTGAACTATCTTGAACTACCTTGTCAAATTTTAACTCTGATCTTGAACTATCTTGGACTACCTTTTCAATTTTAACCCTTATCTTGAACTGTCTTGAACTACCTTTTCAAAGTTTAACCCTTATCTTGATTGATAAGTGAAATGAAAGTTTTTACCCTCTACCAAAATGACACGTTTTTGGACTGGACCAGATTCAAGGCATCAGCAGGCAATAGATTAATTATTGATGGTATGTATGATGACTTCTGACTTTAATATGATGGAAAAAAATTGTGTAAAAAAAGGAAAAAATGCTGGTTACCAGCATTTTCTCTTTTTACACAATTTTTCCTTTAGGCTTCTTTCTCCGGGTCGTTAAAAGCCTGGATTGTGTGGAAAATAGTAAGCAGATAATAAAAAACCCAAACTTTGCCATTTCAATTGTATTTTGTGTGTGTGTGGGGGGCGGGGCGGGAAATATGCCCTTATCGGACATTGTAGATCAAAGATCAGACTCACCGTTTTGTGCAGTCTGATCTTGATCTACACCGTCCGTTAAAGGTCAGTGAATCGTGTTTAGCAGGCTCAGGTTGAATGAACCATGCTGTATGAACAGGGGGCTTAATGCATCTGCGAAAAGTATCGACCCAGATCAGCCTGCGCAGTCCAAACCTTTTCGCTATTGGTCAATTTTCTGTATGTGCAAGGACCACCCTACCTGATGATGCATTTGGTCATTAGATAGAGTGGTATTTATAGATCAATGACCACGTGATGACTTGCTTGGTATCATGCATCACGCAAATGCATTAAGCCCCATTTTTGAGGGGCAGGACTGAAATTTATTACGCTGTTGCTATTTACCACTGTTTTGCATATACATTGCCCTTGGGTTTTGTGCATGTTCTTTGCAGTCGGACTTTGATCTATGTCAATGCACAAAAGCCTCGGTTTTTCGCCGATGGCCATGAAAGTGTTAAGCCATACATCTAGTCAATTAATTTAACCCATTACTACACAATCCCTACTTTTGACGACCCTGAGAAACAAACCCTTAGAAAACATTGTGGGAAAAGGAGAAAATGCTGATAACCAGCATTTTCTCCTTTTCCCATAATGTTTTATACCATTCACACACACACACACACACAAAATAAATAAAAAAATAAATATTTCATTCACTTTTATTTTGTCGTCTGCAAATGCTTCCAATTTGGACCAGTGTAAAATTTTGTCGTTTGGTAATAAGTTACAGTGTACATTGGTTTAACTCATTACCAAACGACAACATTTTAGGCTTGTCCAAATCGAGAGCATTTGCAGACGACAAAATAAAAATGACTGAAAATTTGAAATTCGTTTTGTGAAGGCTAGAAAACATTGTGGGAAAAGGAGAAAATGCTGGTTACCAGCATTTTCTCCTTTTCCCACAATGTTTTCTAAAGCTTTCTTTCTCTGGGTCGTCAAAAGTAGGGATTGTGTGGAAATGGACTAACTAATTATCCCCACTAACAAAATGGCCGACTCCCAGTGACTAAGTAGGTAGCCTTCAGGACTTGAGAACAGGTGGTCACAGGTTCAATCTTTGGCTTAGCCATTTTCTTTCCAAGAATTGAGGATTGATGATTGTCATTGTGACAGGATTCATTCTTCTCCCACTGCTGACCGTTGTTTCGATTGTTATGTGGGAAAGTAGCCAGTGGCTTGGAAAGGATATTGGACCTACACTGTCTGATTAAAATGAGACATTCTAAAAACAAAGTAGCTTAACCCATTACCACACAATCCCTACTTTTGATGTCCCTGAGAAAGAAGCCTTTTGAAAACACTGTGGGAAAAGGAGAAAATGCTGGTAACCAGCATTTTCTCCTTTTCCCACTGTGTTTTCTACCCTTCCCAGAACAAATTTCAATTTTTCAGTCACCTTTATTTTGTTGTCTGCAAATGCTTTCAATTTGGACCAGTCTAAAATTATCTCGTGTGGTAAGGAGTTTAAATATTGAAACTTTTGTTTTATTTTTTTTACTGACTGTATCTATAAAATCACATCTTGTCAAACAACCGAGTGAAATCCGAATGTAGTATGGTACTCTGACATGCAGAAAATTTTACCAATAGCAAAAAAGTTTCGACCCAGGTCAGCCTGCGCGGACAGCGCAGGCTGACCTGGGTCGATACTTTTTTGCAGATACATCGAGCCACTTTTTCAGAGAGCATGACTTATATTTCATTTTGCCCTTCTAAGATTAATTAATTATTTATGGTTTACGGTGAGGACAGGTACGCGATCTTAGGTCATAGATATTAATATATTTTCTCTTGCACACGACATTGTTTTATATTCTACATCTGACAAAGTTTTGAGAAAAAAAAAAGATGTCGCAAATGAAGAAATTACTCATCAGAACCAAATTTGCTTTTTGTCACAACCTTTCTTATACATTTAGGGGTCCTGTGTGGCTTACTTGTAAAGTGTTGGACTCTCGTGACCCGGTGACCCCGGGTTCAAGCCTTGCAATCTGATCTTAATCTACGCCGTCCACAGAGTCCCCCTGAAATTGTGAAGGGTCAACTCGTAATAGATTTGTTACGTGACAGTTACAAGACAGACAGATGTTTCGAGAATGAGTCAAAGCTGACTCTTGAATATCTTTTTGTTTTTAATTTTCATTTTCTTTCCGTCGTCTGCACTTAACATCATTGTGAAGGCATTACAACAAAGGCTTCCATTTTAACCCTTTACTACACGATGACGCCTTTAACCCTTTACCCCATAGGGCATTTCTAACAGCATGAATGAACCCTTTTTTATGTGTATAGGACACCTTTTGATAGCATAGAAAACATTGTGGCAAAAGGTGAAATTGCTCGTCACGAGCAATTTCATCTTTTGCCACAATGTTTTCCAAAGGCTCCTACAAGCAATGCGTAAAAACGAGTATCTATGGAGTAAAGGGTTAAACGAACCTTGGGAAGAGGCCTTTTGAAAACATTGTGGGAAAAAGGAGAAAATGCTGGTAACCCACAAAGTTTTTCTACCCTATCAAAGTAAAATTGCATCATTTGAAACGCTTTGAAATTGTTGTCTGCAAATGCTTTCAATTTGGATAGGTCTAAAGTTTTGCTGTATGGAAATGGATTAAATCTTACGACCCATTAAAACTAAATTTGGAATAAGACAAAAAAAGAATCTTTCACAGAAATTTTATATTTGATACACGTGACTTTCATCCTAGTACAGGAAAAAATAAAAAATGAAAAGTTACAACAATTAGAAAAACATATGTACTTAATAACACAATGACCTCGAACTAACAATCTCAAAATTATGAATCAGCGACGGACGCGACCGAACCACTGCGCTAGTAGTAGTCCTACTCCAGAGTTGGGTTATGTTGTGCCTTGCCCATGGGTAGCTGGGATTAAACCAGATTACATAATTACTGGTTTAACACCTTAGGTCTTTTCCAGACAGCAAATTGTACGGTCTACAGCCCCTAATTATCATATAAAAAAGACGGAAAATGTCGAAGTTGGCCGAAAAGCCTTTATGAGAACTCCGATATTATACGATATTTACCGACGAGTTAGTCAGTCGACGGCCCCTAAGTCTCATAGAAAAGGACGAAAAATGCCGAGATTTTAGAAGTGTCCAAACTGAAAGCAATACTGAAGACGACAAAATAATTGTGAATCAAACATTAAAAATAGTCCTTGAAATTTGTGTTGGGAAAGGTAGAGTTACCTCATAGAGACCTGCAGACACGGGCCTACATCCTTAACTGCAGCTGACATTTTTGTAATATCAGACACCCTGACAAAAAGAAAAAGTGTGCACATTTTTTCTTTTTGTCACAATAATTACACATAAAAGAACTACTCCCAAATTCCCTTTGAAATCCAAGTTTTTAAAATTGTCTGTTGGAGGAGGGCAATAAGTTAAATAATCCAATTTATAAATAAAATGAAAAAAAAAGTAGATCTCGAATAGAGAATAAAAACTTTAAAAGATTCACCCCCTTGCCTACTAAAAAGAACATCTTTCTTCTCAAGTTACAATTTACTACTGAATCTAAACATTATAGGGGAAAAAAACGCGAAAATTTATACCCTTTGAGTGCCAAATATTCAAGTACAATTTGTTAAAAAATCCGCAAATATTGCAATCTCTAGACGGTTCTCGCTAGAATATTAAACCAATAATCTGACAGTGTAGATCCAAGATCAGACTGCACATTCTGTGCAGTCTGATCTTGGATCTACACTGTACGCAAAAAATAGTTATAACCGTGCCTAGTGCGAAAAGGATTAATACTTACAAAAGCACGAGCGAAATCTTTAGCATACTTTAACGGGTTTCGTCGCGAAAATAAATGCCCAACGAAAATTAAACTCTACTTCAAAGTAGAAAAAATCATTCAATCTTCAACTAAAGCCTTATTCCTGTCATGAAAAAAATTGCAGTATCAGTTCTTTTTGCTCAAAAGAAGGTTCAAGACTGTCTGTAGATGCTTTTGAGTCAGTAAATAAATTGTAAAATTTCGGATAAAGTGTCGTAACTCGTCAAAGGTCGTTATCATATTATCTAAGACTGCATATCTCCTTAAAATGTAGCATGCATCAGTTCGCCTGGAGAATAAACAACAAAAGATCACAAACATTTTTCAATTAACGTAGATAAAGGCACTTAGGGCCGCTAAACGATGGCGCTTTAATCGTTTTACCCCACCCGCTGTTCGTACAAGGTTCGCGTTGCATCCGAAACGAATTCGATAATCTTGTTTTTTCTTTTTATCTAGCTCGCTTTCATCGTTTTAACTGGTCGTCGAGCCATTTCAAAAAGGCATCTCAAATAAATCTTACCCGACTGGTAATGGTAGGTTGATCGACAAATCGCAAAAACTATCGCGCCAGGCCAGCCATATTTGAAGCTTCGTCTGTGTATTTCCGGTATGTAAATGAGCGAGTTGCTCACGTAAAAATAGACCGTGTTTCCCGTCGGTGTCGACCTGGGCCGCGGTAAATCTCTAATTTCTCTTGTTGTATGTAGGGTGATTTTCAACTACTGAGGTTTTATGAATGAAAATTTAAAAGGCTTTTGGAGTATAAGGATGTTTTTTTTTCCTATTTTTGTAAAATTTTTGTCCCAAAATCTGAAGGGCCACCTTAAAGCCGAAAAAGGGGGATAACTGTAAAAATTGTTCAGAATTACCTGCCCTGATGTGTAACCATTTTGATAGTGAAAAACCAGCCCAGATTTGACGAAGTAAATATCAAGAGAAATGAAAAAGGTATTTGTGTGTTTGGGACCGAAACTTCTCTCCTAGGACAACACAGGTCAAATAATTAGGCGATCTGTTCCTGTGCCGAATGATCTTGATCTACACTGCAAGCAAAAGTAAATAAAGTGTTGCAAGGTACTTTAACCCATTGCTGTGACGTCTAATTTAACCCTTTACCATACAATGACGACTTTTGACGAAGCTGAAAGAGAAGGCTTTTAGAAAACATTGTGAGAAAAGGAGAAAATGCTGGTAACCAGCATTTTCTCCTTTTCCCACGATGTTTTCTACCCTTACTATAGCAGACTTTAACTTTTCAGTCACATTTATTTTGTCGTCTGCCAATGCTTTCAATTTGGACTAGACCAAATATTTGTCGTTTGGTAACGAGTTAAACCTCAAGTAATTACAAAGATCAACATTTCATGAACTGAAAAAAGATTTTATTTCTACAGTAAGAAAACCAACATCGTCGACTTACTTCAAAACCATCGTAACTACAACTTGTTTCAAGCTGTAGTTACGAGGTTTTTGAAGTAAATCGACGATATACACGTTCAACATTTCAGCACCCAGTTTTAACAACTCCGAAGCAAAAGGCTGTATCTAGAAAACAAAGATTGAAAAGGAGAAAATGTTGGTAACCAGCACTACGACCAAAGCTTTTAAAAACATTATGGGGAAAGGAGAAAAAGCTGGTGACAAGTATTTCCTACTTTTCCGACATGTTCTCTTGCCTTTCAAAGACGAATTCCGTCATTTCAAGCATATTACATTTGTCGTCTGCAAATGCTTTCAATTTGGACCAGTCTAGAACTTTGTCGTTTGATAAAGAGTTAGGGCAAAAATTATATATTTTCCATGTGATTTTCGTCGCGACTTAGAAGTAAAGTGTACGAAGAGTAATCTGGCGGTCCCGAATTCGATCTTCACCCGAAAAACAAGGTATTTTGTTTGTCGTCTGCAGTTGCCTTCAATTTGGTAGAGTCTAAAATTTTGACGTCTGGCAGAGGATTAACCCTTTACCAAGAAATCCCTGGTTTTTACGACCCTGAGATAAAAGCCTTTTGAAAACATCGTGGGAAAAGGAGAAAATGCTGGTAACCAGCATTTTCTCCTTTTCCCACAATATTTTCTACCCTGCTAGACACAAAGTTGAAATTTAAGTTATGTTTATTTTGTCATCTGCAAATGCTTTCCATTTGGACAAGGCTATAAAATATTGGTAAGGAGTTAATCAATCAGATACGTTTTCAGAGAATGCTGGGGTGGGTGGGGGCATAAGAACTCTTGTCTTTAACGTTAGCAGCAAGCAAAGGATCCAACAGGACCTCATAAAAATCCACAGCCTAATCACACGATTTCAATTTTCCCCTTGTAAGTGTGCAATACGTATAATTTCTATAGACATATTGGGTAACCTTACGTTCAAATACATTTCAATGAAAACTTGAAACCAGAGCTACGCTTTCTCTACCGCATTACAGGGTGTAAAAAATATTTGAGCGACATTCTTTATGAAAAGGAGGCCTAAAGGTGACCGTTCAGATTTTGGGACGAAAATTTTACAAGAATACAAAAAAAAATCATCCTTATACTCCAAAAGCCTTTAATTTTCATCCATAAAACCCCAGTAGTCGAAAACCATTCAACAAAATGAGAAATTAGAGATTTACTACAGCCCAGGTCGACACCGACGGGAAATACGGTCTATTTTTACATGAGCAACTTGCTCATTTACACACCGGAAATATACAGACGAAGCTTCAAACATAGCGTCCGAAGAAGACATTATGGAAATAATTTCATGTTTGATAATTATGTTATGGAATTTCAGAGTCATTTGTCACGTGGAAGTCATTAGTCACGTGGAAGTCACTTAACATTCACACAATGCTTTATAAAAAACATTTTTGGCGAGAAATCTAAAAATAGCTTAAGAGGCTACGTAGCCTTCTAAGGGAATACCATCAATTTTTTTTTTTATTTTTATTATTCTTAATTATTAATTATTTGTATTGGTTTTTTTTTTCTTATAAATTTCAGTGATATATATAAATCTTCTTATTTGATGGGATGTAAAAATTCTAGATACCCACCTTTAATGTATTTGCGAAAAGTATCGTCCAAGGTCAGCCTGCGCGGACTGCGCAGGCTGACCATGGCCGAAACTTTTGGCTATTGGTCCATTTTCCGTATGTCAAAGGACCAGATTACCTCATGATTCAGTGTTTTTTTTTTAAACAAAACTGATTTTAGGGATGTATAAAACTGTTATGACTTGCTTAGTATCATGTATCAAGGGGACACATTCAGCCCCCATTAAGCTCCCTTTTGTCAGAGCAGGGCCTATTTGATTTAATCGTCGTGTGATCTACAGAAGCGGGTTTCTTTTGACAAAAAAACGGATATGTTATAAAACTAAATCCAACCCCCCAAATAAACTTTTTAAGTGAAGCATAATAAATAGATGACCCGGCATTGAAAAACGGGATTAAAGGTGGGTATTTAGCTCTTTCACATCTCACCGAATTAAACAATAATTATATCACTGAAATTGATATAAAAAAAGGACAAATCATCAATAATTAAGAATCATAAAATTACAAGAAAAAAAATGATGGTGTTCTCTCAAAAGGCTACGTGACCTCTTAAGGTATTTTTAGATTTCGCGCCAGAAATAAAAGAAAAAGCATTTTGTCTAGAGAAACACGGTCTCTTTTCCACAAAATATGATATTATGGTCGAGCCCAAACCGACACAAAATATATTTCAGATAAGTATGTTACAAACAAGACCATTGCATCCACATACCTATATGTTTGTTACACATACCATACCATACGTATATGTGTGTTACACATACCATACCTATATGTGTGTTTCACATACTGTACCATACCTATGGGCCCTATGTGTGTTACACATACCATACCATACCTATATGTGTGTTTCACATACCATACCTATATGTATGTTACATATACCATACCTATATGTGTCTTACACATACCATACAATACCCATATGTGTGTTACACATACTATACCATACCTATATGTGTGTTTCACATACCATACCTATATGTATGTTACATGTACCATACCTATATGTGTCTTACACATACCATACAATACCCATATGTGTCTTACACATACCATACCATACCTATATGTGTGTTACACATAACATACCCATACCGTGGTGGAGAATCTATGTGATTCGGGCCCAAAATTTTATCATTTGGTAAAAAGGACAAAATAGTGACATTATTGTCGTATTTACAAAAGACATTAATAAGATTTTATTGTGCCTCGACTCGTATCAAGCTATCATATTTTAGGGATGCAGTGGTTGTGTCGATTATGAAGTTAACGTTAATCCAACGGCTTTAATATTCATTTTTATAGGCCCGACTTCAAAGGCGGTCTGTGGTGTGAAATTGGTCGAAATTAAACCCCCTTGTGTTGACAATTTATTACGGAGGGGTGGCAGTGTGATTATCCTGCAGGATGATCTTGATAAAATATTAGAAAAAACTTTCACTATTCTCCACTCATACTCTGAATGATTAACCTTTTCCATTGACAAATATATTAGCCGTGTTCTGTTAAAAGGGGGCTTAATGTATCTGCGAAGAGTATCGACCAGGTCAGCCTGCGCAGTAATAGTGGAAATAGCTGTTGTCTTTTAGGGGTCTAATACCTTGATGTCCAGTTGTTGCCAAAAGTACAAGTATTAAGGTAGTGGACCCGTAATAGAAAACAGCTATTTCCACTATAATATTATCCTACAGCCCCGCCCGGTGGCTCAGTGGTGACTGATTTAATTTCAAGGTAGACATCCAAGGAATTTCTGGCCGGTTAAAAATGTGCAAAAGTATTATATCTGTATATATCCTTATTTATCAACTATCAAGAAATTTTATTCCATATTGGACTAGAAGTATTATGGGTCTACTACCTTAAGGTCCAGTTGTGGCAAAAAGTACGACTGTTAAAATGTATCTAATCTTGAATCATGCCATTTGAAAATACAGTAGTCATTGTGAAGATGAAAATTTGTTTCTTTGTGGTCGTTCCGAATATTAGTTACTAGCAAAATAAATTAATTTAAAGCCAGTAAAAAAGTGAATATAGAGCAAATAGCAGACTGCGTAGAGCTAATATCAGACTGCAGGTTCTTTACAGTCTGGTCTTAATCTACAGCGCCAGAAAAAGTCATTTGCTTTGCCATTGTCATCCTCCGTGATGCATTTTTCAAAGCAAGTTGTCACATAATTCACAAAGAAAGTCATCACATGATTTAAAAGCAAGTAATCACATAATTTACAAAGCAAGTCATCACATAATTTGCAAAACAAATCAGCACATAATTTATAAAGCAAGTCATCACATAATTTACAAAGCAAATCAGCTCATAATTCACAGAAAAGAAGTCATCACATAATTTTCAAAGCAAATCAGCACATAATTTACCATTCCCCCCCCCCAAAAAAAAAAAAAAAAAAAAAAAAAAAAAAAAAAAAAAAAAGAAATAATTTGCAAAGCAAATCAGCACATAATTTACAAAGCAAATCAGCACATAATTTGCAAAGCAAATCAGCACATAATTTACAAAGCAAATCAGCACATAATTTACAAAGCAAATCAGCACATAATTTACAAAGCAAATCAGCACATAATTTATAAAGCAAATCAGCACATAATTTACAAAGCAAGTCATCGCATAGTTTTGGAACCAACCGAATTATTAAGCAAAATTGTCTTTGAAAATTACCAAATTGCAAAAGGTTTCGCCTCATGTCAGCCTGCGCGGACTCCGCAGGCTGACATGAGTGGATATTTTATGCATATGCATAAAGCCCCTTTTTTCACAGGGCATGACCGAAATACAGTCGCCATACTGAAAATCTCGACTCAAGTTGTAACAAGGATGCATCAAGGGACGTTTTAATATCCCTTACAGGGTGATTAATTTTGAAAATCATTTTCACGATAAAAGTGAAAGATTCCGCAGGCACTTAGAAATTGTTCAACACAAGAAATATGTCGGGGTTTATCCTGTACAATAAACAATAGTCATCCATATTGAAAACAAATAAAGCCATGATTCATAAAAAGCAAAATTCTTTTTCAACCCGCAAACAGCTGAATGAATCAAAGGAAAATTTCCAGCACATTGCATAAGCCCAAAATGTTGCGAATTCAAAAACTTCCGGCCTATAGCTTAATCGGTCCAAAATGTTGCGAGTTTTTGTTAAAATTCTTTTTTGAAAGGGCGTCTTACCATATTCTTACCATATTCGACAGGACAGAGAGAGAGAGAGAGAGAGAGAGAGAGAGAGAGAGAGAGAGAGAGAGAGAGAGAGAGAGAGTTTTACTCTTAACAATCGGTCGCTTGGTCTGTCCGTCAGTCCGTTAGAGTACAATATCGTGTTCAGATTGTGAAGAAACACCTACATTTGACCTACACTTTAAAAATGTACGCAACGACACGTAAGATTTAACTTTAAAAAAGGTAGTAAAATTAAAAAGTGTCCAAATATTTAGAATCGGGATAAGACTACATATTCTGTGCTGTCCGATCTTGGTCCATATTGTCCGCTATTTATATCGCATAGACTCAGACTTAACGACCAAAGGGTTTTCACTACCAAACGACAAAATTTTAGAGTCTTCCAAATTGAAAGCACTTGCAGAATACGAAATAACTGAGACTTCCAGAATGAGATTCATATTTGAAAAGGATAAAAAACATTGTTGAAAAACAAGAAAATGCTGGTTACCAGCATTTTCTTCTTTTTCAACAATTTTTTCAAATATTTTCTTTTCTCGCGGTCGTTAAAATTCCGGATCGTTTGGTACAGGGTAAAACCATGAAGGTAGTTCATATCTCCCAGTCTTTCAAAGTCGACTCAATCACAATAACATCAAGGTCTAGATTGAAAAGAAACGTCTGCCAGGCTGTCTGTTCTTGCATTGTTTTCAAACTTCTGATTTCGGCGACATTACTGGTTTGTCTGTAGTCCAAACGTTTGATATTCAAAGCTGGGGGTCAGATAATCTACGATGGGCGGAGCTATCTGTCTTTGGTGGTTGGTTCAAAAGATCTTGTTAACTCTTTACCAGACGGCAAAAGTTTAGCCCGCGTCCATGATTGATTTGCAAACTACAACATAAAACGTAAATACTTTAACAAACGACAATTGTTCTTAGACTTGTTCAAATTTAAAGTAGCTTCAGACGACAAAGAAAAGTGACTTAAACATTGAAGTTTTTTATGAGAATGGTAAAAAACATTATGAGAAAAGGAAAAAATGACGATTGCGAGGAGTTTCTCCCTCTTAAGCGATGCTTTCAAAAGCTTTTCTTTCTTTTTTTTCTAAGAGATGTTAAAAATGGGCATTGTGTAGCAATAGGTTAGTTAAAAGTCGATACCTGTCTTTGAAATAGTAGAAAACATTGTGCGAAAAGGAGAATATCCTGAAACAAACATATCCTCCTTTTTCCACCATGTTTTCAAAGGCCCTCTTCTCAGGAATAGTTAAAATATGGGATTACCAGGTAATAAAGGGTTTTACTTCTCTACCAAACGACAAATTTATACACTGGTCCAAACTGAAAGCATTTGCAGACGACAAAATAAATGTGACTGAAGAATCGAAATTTGATTTGGGAAGGGTAAAAAACATTGTGGGAAAAGGAGAAAATGCTGGTTACCAGCATTTTCTCCTTTTCCCACAATGTTTTCAAAAGGCTTCTACCTCAGGGTCGACAAATGTCGCCATTGCGTGGTAAAAGGATCAAAGTATGGTTTAAATTGAACTTTGATTAATTTAGCAATGCTAATTGTAAAATAACTTGAAAGGTTGGAATGTTAATAAATAAGGCATTCTTTCCCTTTTTGTAAAATAACCCAATGTTTAAACGACTCCTAGGTAAGGGTTTTGAAAACATTGAGGGACAAGGAGAAAATGCTGGTAAATTTTTAAGACAGGTCGCATCGTTTAAGCCGTATTTGATGTCTTGTCTGCAAATGCTATCAATTTGGACCAGTCTAAAATGTTGTCATCTGGTAAAGAATTCATACAGATGGCCTTCTTTCCCCTTTGCCAAACTGTGTTTTTAACTCTTTACCACACAAACCCGACTTTTAATGACCCTGAGGAAGAGGCCTTTTGAAAGCATTGTGGAAAAAGGAGAAAATGCTGGTAACCAGCATTTTCTCCTTTTCCCACGATGTTTTCTACCCTTCCCGAATCAATTTCGATTCTTCGGTCACATTTATTTTGTCGTCTGCAAATGCTTTCAATTTGGACCAGTCTAAAATATTTGACGTTTGGTAAAGAGTAACAACCCTAAGTAAGAGGATTTTCAAAACGTTGTAGGTAAAGAAGGAAATGCTGGTATCGAACATTTACTCCTTTTCCAACAATTTTTTCTTCCCTTTTAGGGAAAAATCTGATCATTTGAAACATAACTTATTTGTCGTCTGCAAACGCTTTCAATTTTGGAAAAGTCTAAAATTTTGTCGTTTGGCAAGGAGTTAATACTTTGCTGATTTCTGTATTAAGCCCTTTTTCTTAAATCATATCAAATGGACAAACTGTCTAAATGATCTTAACAACGCTCCTGTAAAACGAGGCCAAAGCCCAGGTAAAGCAATCGTATCGTCCAGGGTCTGTATTCACCAACCATTCTCAAAATTATCTTCGGTCTTACACTTCAAGGTTTTCTAATCCAAAAGCAACAGAACTTCTGATTGGCTAAACCAAATGGTTTAGCCAGTCAGAAGTTATGTTGCTTTCAAATGACAGATCCTGCACTTGAAAACTGGGGATCGCTGCTTCGAATTTCCAGCTCAGCCAATTTCATCATGAGAATTGATGAGTCATTGACACGGGACTTGTTCTTTCTCACGTCTGATCATTGTATGGAACAACAGCGAGTGGCTTGGAAAGAATATTGTACGTAGTACTGGTAGAAGTAAATCCAAGAAAGCATGGATAGGTGCTATGGCCGCTGCAGTTTCATTGGAATAATGTTGATTAAAAGAGTTAAACACCATAAAAATCAACCAAACAACCAATGATAGCATAGAATCACAACGCTATCAAACGGTTAACTCATAACCTGATAAATCAGATAAATGAAACTTTCAGCAGGTCGACTTAAAAATCTAGCTGTTGCTGATAAACCTTTTTTTTCCCCAAATCAACTCCTTATCGGTCAGTGTAGAGCCAAGATCAGACTGCACGTTCTGTGCAGTCTGATCTTGATCTACGCTGACTGCAAGGCGCCTCGAGTCAAGTTTGGCAAACTAAGGGTGAGTTTAAAAAACAAGTATGGTTTCGATATCTGCATTACCTAGCGTACTTTGATGATTTCTTCCTCTTCTTTAAACCACCTGTAATCTTGAAATTCCTTGAAAAACCATATATTACAAACAACCTGCTGTGCGCCTAATAATTTCACAAAAGATTTTCATTGATCAGTATTGAACATGGAAAAGGTTTGATCTTTTACTAAATCTAGCTACTTGTATTAAAGCGTTTTATTGGTTGAAATGTGTAGACCAAGATCAGAGTGCACGAAACTTGCTGTCTGATCACTGATCAACGCTATCATCTACCTTTTGTTACGTTACGTATTTTGTTAAACAAAACAACTTCGACATTGCAATGTGTCAGCTACTTTTTTTTTCCACACTGTTTTCAAAATGCTTCTTCTTCAATGCCTTTAAAACTCTGGGCTGTGTCCTAAAGGCGAACCTAAGAAAGAAGCTAAAAGTACAAAAAAAAAAATATGGGAAAAGGAGAGATTGCTAGTTATCCTGAGAATGTTCTCCTTTTCCTACAATGTCTTCTGTCCGTTTCAAAGACAAAATTCATGATTTTTGCCACAACAAATTTGTCGTCTGCAAATACTCTAAATTGTGACAAGTCAAAAATCAAATCGTTTGATAAAGAGTTAACCCTTTACAAAACAATCCCTGGTTTTTAGGGCCCTGAGATAGAAGCCTTTTGAAAACATTGAGGGAAAAGGAGAAAATGCTGGATAACAGCATTTTCTCCTTTTCCCACAATGTTTTCTACTCTGCCGGAAACAAATTACAATTTTTGAGTAATGTCGTCTGCAAGTGCTTTCATGCTTTCACCAGTCTAAATGTTTGCAGTGTGGTGAAGAGTTAAAGCACTGATTATACGTTCGATTAACCTTTTAACTCATGGAACAAATTAGGAGCAGGTGACTGTAAAAGAACTGTTGTAAATCATGTGTAATTACTGTGAATCAGGGCTAAAATACAGGAATATGTATGTAACTATTGATTCAAAAAGGGAAATTCCCTATAACGCCAAAAGAACCATTTTCTTTTCAAAAGTGGTCTGTTCAGGAATAACAAGATATGTCTTTAACGCTTTCCCAAACAAATCCTGGTTTTCAAGACCCTGAGAAAAAAGGTGTTTGAAAACATTATGGGAAAAGGAGAAAATGCTGGTAACCAGCATTTTCTCCTTTTCCCACAATTTTTTCTTTATTTTCCAAAACAAATTCTAATTTTTGAGTTACAATAATTTTGTTGTCTGCAAATGCTTTCAATTTTGAAAAGTCTAAAATTATGTCGTTTGGTAAAGAGTTCAAAAAGTATGGACTGCATAATTTGCCTTCAAACTGGGCTGCAGGAGCCCTCAAAATAAACGTGTTCACATTTCTGACCAATCAAAAATTACTATTTATTCGCTTGAATATATCAATACCATGAAATAGGTCGAAAGCAAGCGCGGTTAGCTTCGCCGGAAAATGTCGTCTGCCGATGGTTCATCATTATGATAGTACATAAAAATAGATGTATATTATCAAAAACACTGCGAGAAAAGACTTCCCGCAAAAAAAAAAAGATTCTGGTTGTTCTACGGTGTTTCTTCATAATAAGTAGAGAAATCGCAGATTTGCGCTCTTTATGAAACCAGACTGTTACCCTTGCCAAAACAATCATTGGTTTTTTTTACGACATCAAAGGGAATAGATATTTCAAAACATTATTGGAAAAGGAGAAATTGCTGGTACCCAGCAATTTCTCCTGTTACCACAATGTTTTCAACCCTGTAAAGTAAAAAGTTCCATCTTTAAAGCCACGTGAAATTTGTCGTCTGCAAATGCTTTCAATTTGACTTGCGGGTCTGAAACTTTTTTGTCGTCTGGTAAAGAGTAGACTACAAAAGCCCTAGAATTACAGGTGAGAGGGAGGTGTAAAGTGCTAATACCTGCTAAACGATAACTTTTCTTTGATCTTTCGTAATCACCGTCTTAAACTTTAACATTTAAAACAAAAATGATGTAAAACTCCAGCCGAACATAAGAAATCGTTTAAGATCTTAGACAGGATCAAAGAGCCGAGACGACGCATCAGACTTCTTCGCAAAGTGTTTTGGCATTTATCCTTGTAACGCTACGCAAAAAAACTAGTTCCACTTCCAATTTTTGCGGACCGTGTAGATCAAGATCAGACTGCACAGAGTGCAGTCTGATCTCAGATTTACCCTGCCCGCTTTGTTCTAAATGTTATGCTAAAGAATTGTCTTGTTGTGTTATAATTTTAAGCTTTTATTGAAGACTGAAATGTCTACTTGGTTTATTTCTCGCACTGAAGGTTGTTATACTCTGCACTCCATACCAGACGACATTTTCGTCTTTATTGAAAGAATTTGCAAATAACATATCTATTGTGTCTCAAATGATTGAATCTGTGAAGGGATAGAAAATATGGAGGTGAAAAGATGCTGTTTACCGGCATTTTCTTTCTTTTGATGTCTTCTTTTTTTTAAAAGCCATTCTATCAGAGGACCGTAGATATAGTACCATCTAGTAAGGGATGAATAAAAAACAAACCCAGTGCCCCTGTCTATATTCCAGTAATGCATTTGGAGTGCAACACGCGAAAAGGTGCATTCGGACATTTGCGTAAAGTGTCGTCCCGGATTAGCCTGCGCAGTCCGCGCAGGCTAATCCGAGACGGCACTTTACGACTACATTAGATTTTGTGCTACAGTAGTCTTGCGTAAAACAGAAAATCACATAAAATTGGAAAATGTCGTTTCGGATTAGCCTCTGCGGATTGCGCAGGCGGATCCGAGACGACACTTTACGCAAATGTCCGAATGACCCTTTTCGCGTGTTGCACTCCATTTAGATTATTTGTATTGTAAAAGTTCCCGCTGAACACTATCTTAAGTGCGCTGGTGTACCCCTATTCTTATTATAAATATGGCGAGGCGGGGAGAAATTCCGCGCCATCACTATTTTGTTTATTTTCGTCTGTGTACGCCATGACTTTGTCGTTTATGGGTGCCTTGACTTCTATAACTAAGTCAATCATCATTTTCTCTCTTTGTGCACCACGGATTTTTGGGCTGTGTGTGTTATGACCCTTTTTTCTCTTCGGGCCATGATTTGTTTTTTCTACGATTTTTTCCCCTGTATGCACTATTTTTGTCTCTTTGTGCTGTGTTTATTTATCTCCTGTTTAATGAGTCTTTCGTCTGTGTGCGCTGTGCCTTTTTCGTCTGCGTGCGCCATGCATGACTTTCTGCGCGTAATGATATTTTCGTCTGTGTGTGCTATGGCATTTTTCGTCTGTGTGCACCATGACTTTCTGCGCGATAAGACCTTTTGTCTGTGTATGCTATGGCATTTTTCGTCTGTGTGCGCCATAACTTTCTGCGCGTAATGATATTTTCGTCTGTGTGTGTTTTGGCGCCGTGACTTTCTGCACGCAATGACATTTTCGTCTGTCTGCGCCGTGACTTTCTGCACGCAGTGACATTTTCGTCTGTGTGCGCCGCGACTTTCTGCACGCAGTGACATTTTCGTCTGTGTGCGCCGCGACTCGCTGCACGCAGTGACATTTTCGTCTGTGTGCGCCGCGACTCGCTGCACGCAGTGACATTTTCGTCTGTGTGCGCCGCGACTCGCTGCACGCAGTGACATTTTCGTCTGTGTGCGCCGCGACTCGCTGCACGCAGTGACATTTTCGTCTGTGTGCGCCGCGACTCGCTGCACGCAGTGACATTTTCGTCTGTGTGCGCCGCGACTCTCTGCACGCAGTGACATTTTCGTCTGTGTGCGCCGCGACTTTCTGCACGCAATGATATTTTCGTCTGCGCCATGACTCTCTACCCGAAAAAGAACTTTTCATCTTTGTGCTTCATGCTTCTTTCTTTCACTTTCAGAGCAAAATAACCTTTCAGTCTGTGCACTTTGACGTTTTTGTTCCAGAACGCTGCACCCTTTTAATGGGTGTAAGCCATGACTTTCTATCACAGTGCGCCATTTTTTTCCTTTCGACTGCGTGCACCATGACATTTTTCGGTTGTATAATGCCATTTTTACCTCTGTGTGCATTTTCACTTTTCTCGTCAGCGTATACCACCACTTTATCGTTCGCACTGTCGTCTGTGTCCTCTACCTGACTTTTACGTCTCTGAGAGCCATCACTTTTTTCATCTGTCTGCGACATCGCCTTTTCGTCTGTGAGTGCAAAAACATTTTCGCCTGTATCTTCTCCAGGACTTTTTTGTCTTTGTGAGCTATAACTTTTTCGTACATGAAAACCATACGGTTTCTTAAGTCTGTGTGCACCATGACGTTTTCATCTCTCTGTTTCTGCAAGCGCAACCACGGGTTTTTTTTTTTGTCGCCTTCCCATTTGTATATCCTAGGACAATTTTCGTCTGTGTGCAGTATGACTTGTTCGCCTGTGTGAACATTGAAAGTTTTCGTATTTGTGCTATTGCACACTGTTTGTGCACCATGATTATTTCATCAGTGGGAGCCATGACTGTTTTGTCTGTGGACGGCATCACTGTGTTTCCCATGACCTCTTCGTATGTGCCATAACTTTTTAATTTGTGTGCACCATGACCTTATGGTTTGTGTGCTGCAAGCTTCTTCGTGTCTTAATGCCATGACTATTCCGTCTTCTTGCGCCATAACTTTTATAAATGCCTGACGCAATGACTATCATCAATCCTCAGAAAGAAATTAGCCCAACTAGGGCTTCGAACCAGAAACCCATTGTTCTCAAGGTTTCTTCATAACCGACCTTGGCGGCATTTTCATGCTACAAGATAAAGCCCCCCCCCCCCCTACACACACATCTTCCCACCTTCAGGAGTGGGGGTAAAAAAAATTATTTCCGCACAACGCCGATAAAAAATGATGTTACTGCGCAATATTGAACTTAGTTTCCTAAATGGGCGCAATCTATTGAAAATAAACAGACATCGGTAGTAATAGCTAGTCTTCAAAACTATTTCTGAGATGAAAGGAACCATTATCGAAAAAGACATAAACGTTGGGATCGGTTTGATAGAAAATATATTTCAGTCATGCTCTGTGAAAACGGGGATAAGTGCATCTGCGAAGAAGTATCGACTCGGGTCAGCCTGCGCAGTCCGCGCAGGCTGACCCGAGTCGAAACTTTTCGCTATTGGTCAATATTCTGTATGTCCAAGGATCGGTTTACTGCATGATTCGATCAGTTGGTAGACGAAATGGACTTTATTTATTATGGATCAATAATTATGTGATGACTTGCTTGGTATCATGTATTACGGAGATGCATTAAGCCCCCTTTTGCCAGAGCATGGCTCATTTTCATAACCCTTGAAGAGTCTATAGCAGCTTTGCTCCAATTTGCATACAATGTAGATCAAGATCAGCCTGCACAAAACGTGCAGCCTGATCTTAGATCTACACTGTCCGCTATGAGAAAAAAAAATCTAGTCAGATATTGGCTTGAAACATATTTCTTTATCGGGACTGAAAACGTTCATTTTTCTTTATCTGGTGGCATAACTAATGACTTCCGGTGGACTCATCTTCTTGTTATGTGGCAGCCAACCTTTGAAAGCATTGTTGTAAAAGGAGGAATTACTCATAAGAAGCGATTTCTCCCTTTAATCTAGTCAAACATTGGCTTGATACACGATGTTCATTTTTTTTATCGCAAATGAAAAAGCCATTTTATTTATCTAGTGGCATAACAAATGACTTCCGGTAGACATTTTTTTTTTGTCTTGCTGGCTGCCATTTTTTGAAGACATTGTTGTAAAAGAAGAAATTACCCATAAGAAGTATTTTTCCCTTTGGCACAATGTTTTCGTGTGTATCGTTGTATGAAACATTAACTTTTTACAAAACAATCCAGTGTTTTAACGATCTTGTCATTTTTTTTTTCTCTTTATTCTTTCATTTCTTCTACTCTATCAAAGACAAGTTCTTCGAATTGCGCCGATTTTATTTTGTCGTCTGCAAACGCTTTCAATTGAGACAAATCTGGTAAAGAGCTCATTTATACCACCTATCTTTACCTAAGGATTTCGACCCCTGATTCATCGGTATATATCGTGTAACATCGGCGTTTTACGTAAGAGCTGATCGGCCGTTCTCGGCAGCTTCCGTCTTTTAATATGAGCCGTAGACTTACAAACTAATCGGTAAATATCGTGTAACATCGACGTTTTTGCTATATTATCCCAATCATCATCGGTACGGTCAGGAAGACGAATTAACGTAACTTGGAAGATATGTGAAAAAAGGGGAGAAAATGCATGGATCCAAGCTCACATCACGTGATTGCTATTCCCTGAGCATCATCACCGACTAATGGGGCGAGGTAGTCGAACTCGCTGTACTTTGATGAAAAATTTGAAATTAATGATTTTGTTTTATCACAAAATGCAACCTGGTTCTTCTCAACAAACACCCACGCAATGCCCCCAAGTAAGGAACCGTATATGATTAATTCGATCAATAACCACAGGCAGGCGAGTGTTTTTCCCTCTCCGTTTGTAGCATACTGTTTTTCGAAAACATTGTGGCAAAAGGAGAAATTGCTCGTAACGAGCAATTTCTCCTTTTGCCACTATGTTTTCGAAATGTACTTAACTATTAAATCTAACTTAATACTGATGTTCAACCTATCTTTCGAGGAATTGTTTTTTTTAAATTCGTCAGTCAGCATAACTTCCTTTTTTTTTCAGCGGGTGATGAGTAAGGTGGGTGGGGAAACTTGTCTGGAAAATGTAGAAAAACACACACAACTTTTCAGTTTTTGTTTGATGTTTATTGGTCTTTGATGAGCTGACCCTTGAACCAAAACTTGACCTTCGCTTTGTGGTCGATGAGTTCATTCAAGAAATGAGATAAATTGAGAGAAAAATTACGCAGTTTTTATGTCTCTCCTTCCCCAACTGGCGCCATTGTTTTGCCGCCAATTTTATTTTGTTAAGATTTCGAAAAGTATTTTTCCACCAGAACAAATTAATATGGTTGATGACTTCGGTTGATCAAAATATATCCATGACGACAGTTATGCTTAAATGTTTTGAACAACAACAACAACAACAACAACAACAATATCAGCAGCAACAAAATATCAAAATATTTTAAGTTGATTTTATTTGTCCTTTATCCCCTTACCACACAATGACGACTTTTAGTGCCCCTGGGAAAGAAGCGTTTTTAAAACATTGTGGGAAAAGGAGAAAATGCTGGTTAACAGCATTTTCTCCTTTTTCTACAATGTTTTCTACTCTATCGAGGAATACTTGTACCATTTGAGCCACATTGAAATTGTCGTCTGCAAATGTTTTCAATTTGCACAGGTCTAAAATTTTGTCGTCTGGTAATGGGTTAAATGATGCCAGCATTTCTGATATTTCTCTCTTCACAAGTTAAGATTCTAGTAATATAAAGATGTGTGTTGATAATGTTTTTGTGTGTGTTTTTCTAAATGCTATCTTACCTGTCATCATTTAGGTTATAAATGTTTCACAGAGGAAATGAACATCGAGTTGTATCTATTATAATCTAGGTCTTTCACATTTTTAGTTTTGCTTGAAATCAATCAATCAATCAATCAATCAATCAGTGGGTTAGGTCGGCTGATCGATTGATCGATAAGTCAGTCAGTTGGTCAGTCAATCGATCGATAGAGATCGATCATTTATTTAATCGATCGATCGATCAATCGGTCAACCGACCGACCGACAAACTAACCAACCGACCAATCAAGCAAACAATCCAATAACAAATCAAGCAAATGAAAACCACGAAACATACGCATAGTTGCACTGGCCGACACTATAAGACTTCAGGTATTAAAACAGCCGTAATTACTCTTTACCACACAATCCCGACTTTTAACGACTCTGAAAGCATTTGAAAACATTCTGGAAAAAGGAGAAAATGCTGGTAACCAGCATTTTCTCCTTTTACCACAATGTTTCCTAACCTTTCCAAATCCAATTTCAACCTTTGATTCACATTTAATTTGTCGTCTGCAAATGCTTTCAATTTGGACTAGTCCAAAATTTTGTCATTTGGTAAGAGTTAAACTTTAATACATTCACTGATCTTGATGTACCTTATCTTCATCTTTGTAGCATGGAGTTAAAAGCCGTCTGCTATGAGATTAAAAAAAAAAAAATTGTCCGAAGGTGGCAAAAAAAAAAAAACCTCACAAAAAATATTCTACGAATGTGCATTGAAATAACACTTCTTTTTTAAGTTTCTTAGATACCGAGTTTATTTAAATATTTTTTCTTCCCGATTTTAAAATGAGATGATATATACGCTAACGTCACCTCCTTTGATCTTGACCTGAACAATCGCTTATTCTCGCGTTATGAAATTATTTGCATTTGGAGCCAACAGCGAAAAGAATTTCAAATCGCTGCTAGCTATTTATACAATTTCAATGAATATTTAAGTGACGTTTATGGACAATTTTATTAATTATCGTGGTTTTAACGAATGTTAGTGTACTATCTTCAAAGAGATGTTAACCAAGTGAAAACAGTCCGCATGTTTTTGTACAGGTGTTTAAATTTTCAATGTAGTTCATGCGTTTATTACGTCATTTCCGCTGTTGTTGCACTTACTGGTAAAGACTAAACTCGATGACCGAATATTAGAGAACGGAAACCCTTCAAACCGCAAACGGTAATTCGCAGACCCAAACATAAGCCATTTAAAATTCATGAACTCTTCAAACGTTAGGACAAAAATGCAAATTATTATTTGTCTATACTTCGATAACTATTGACGAACAAACAAACAAACAAAAAAACCCAGAACTTTGATAGACATCTTAATTCTATGTTCACTCCAAACGAAAATAATTTTGAAATCGCAAAATTTCAGCTGCGTGGTTTATCAACTATTAACAATAAACAAATTATGAGGAGTGAAACTTATGTTTTATGAAATAACATCAACAGTTTTCTTTGATGTGATGGCGTATTACATAGAAAGTCTTTTTCACCTTGATAACCTGGATTCAGTGTCATTCAGAACGAACGTGCCGTAAACAAAAAGTTTTGTACCTTAATTCTTTGCTAGACAACAAAATTTTAGACCCACTCCAAATGACAGCAGACGAAAAAAAAAATATGCGACTCATTAGAATTTGTTTTTTTTTTTAAGGGTGTAGCATTTTCTCCTTTTACCACATTTTTTCTTTTTTTCAAAAACTTTTCATTCCCCAGGGTCCTTAAAACTCGGGATTGTTTGATAGAACACAATCTTGACTTTTAACGCACATGAAAAAGAAAGCTTTTGAAAACATTGTGGGAAAAGGAGAAAATGCTGGTAACCAGCACGTGCAATCTGTGCTCGTATTCACCAACCATTCTTAAGAACTTTATTTTTTTGCTTAGTCTCCAATATTTTCTATATTTGAAAGTAACACAACGTCTGATTGGCTAAACCATTCGGTTTAGCCAATCAGAAGTTCTGTTACTTACAAATTTAGAAAAGCATAGTGGATAAGACTAAGAACATTCTCAAGAACGGTTGCTGAAAACAGATCCTGCACTTTCCTATAAAGAGGTGTCTTTGCCCAAACATTAAATTTGACATGGTAAAATTTGGGTTTGAAAGTTTCAGTTTACTTATTTAAGTAGGATAGGGTTAAATTTTTAATAGTTCACAGATAAATATTTAAAGCAATTTGAGATGAAGCGCTATAGATGTGATATACAGATTTGTGGTCCATTTGATGGTAAGCCGCGAAATTATAACACGCTTGCGAGTACTTATAGTATACTTACAGTACAATTATTGAATTAACTTTGATCAAACAATCTCGTATTGTAAAGACATTGCAAACATTCTCCTCCTCTTCCTCTTCCTCTTCCTCCTCCTCCTCCTCCTCATTATCGTCATCATCATCATCATCATTTATCTTCAATTCGTCTGTTGTTTAAAGCTTCAAGCAATTAGTAACTGATCTGAAATCTGTAATGTTGCTTTTGTGCACCATGGAACTTCCTCCTTTTCTTCTTTTTCCCTTCTATTCCTTCTCTCTCTTCCTGTTCTTGTTGATCTTCTTCATGTCCTTGTTGATCCTGTTCTTGTTGGTCTTCTTGTTGTTTATCTTCGTCTCGTTCTTGTTTATCTTCTTATTGTTCTTGTTGATCTTCTTCTTTTTGTCGATCGTCTTCTTGTTCTTGTTGATCTTCTTCTAGTTAATTTTCTTCTTGTTCTTGTTGATTTTCTTCTTTTTGTCGACCGTCGTCTTGTTCTTGATGATCTTTTTTTTGTTGATCGTCTTCTTGTTCATCTTCTTTTTATTGATCTTTCTTGTTGATCTTCTCTTTGTTCTTGCCGATCTTCTTGTTCTTGTTGATCTTTTTGTTGATCTCATTCTTGTTCTTGTTGATCTTATTCTTGTTCTTGTCGATCTTATTCCTGTTGATCTTGTTCTTGTTGCTGTTGTTGTTGTTGTTGTTGTTCTTCTTCTTCTTTGTCTTCTTCTTCTTCTTTATCTTCTTTCTGCTCTTGTTTATCTTCTTCTTGTTTTAGTCGATCTTCTTCATCCAGTTCTTCTTCTTCTTCTTGTTTTTGTTGATTTTCTTCCTGCTCTTGTTTGTCTTCTTCTTGTTTTTGTTGGTCTTCTTCTTCTTCTTGGTTTTGTTGATCTTCTTCTTCATCTTGTTCTTTTTTTTTATCTGCTTCTTGTTCTTGTTGATCATCTACTTTTGTTGATCTTCTTCTTTTTGATCTTCTTCTTAATCTTCTTCTCGATCTTCTTCTTTTCATTCTTCTTCTTGTTGATCTTTTTCCTGTTCTTTTTCTTTGTCTTCTTCTTCTACAACTACTACTACCACTACAACTACGATTACTATTTTGGAGTATTCAGGATTTTAATAGCAAAGGAAGATCGAGTTGTCCAGGCCGACATGAAGAGAGGATAAATTGAGATTCACGGGGACACATTTTACAGTGACATTTTGTCTACAGAAACACAAACGAAAAAAAAAACTAATCCCAAAGATTTCATGAATGTAAAGTTGCGTGCTTGATAATCAAAAGTTGGATCACAAATTAGCGATTCTCGCATGAACGAAGGATTTGGGAGTATTTCTGTTTTTTGCCACGAGATTATCTCCCCGATCGATCGCTTCGCCATCTACAGGTGAATGGAATGACGGGATATTTGTTCATTTTTAAAGCAGGGTCAAGTTCGTTCCGTTTACCTTATCTATTTAACGACTAAAGACCTGTCAATCAAAAAGTTTGTCTAATTTATTTTCAATTGAAATGACGCAAAAAATGATTGGCCTCTTCGGTACTTGAAAAAAAACTTTCATTCATATTTTCTTTTCCCGCTTCATTTAACCACTTTATCGAACGTTTCAACGACAATACAGGAAGAAAAAACTTTGAAAACATGGTAGGGAAAGGAGAAAATGCTGGTAACCAGCATTTTCTCCTTTTCCCACCATGTTTTATAACATCTCAGACAGATTCTATTGCATAACTTACATTTTTGTCGGTAACAAATTTAATGCTTTCAATTTGAATAAAACGAATGTTTTGTCGTCTGACCACTCACTGGTTTTTTTGTAATACGTCTGTCTATAGGGGCGGTTTATAAAGGTACATCAAAGGACATTTATGGAAAAAAAAATAATAAAATTGCATTATCATATTGACCAATATTTCTGTTTGTAATAATGGTTTTCATGTGTGTCTTGCTCTTTTTAATTTGACAAAAATGAATGAATAGAGGCGCTGTATTGTCTTTTTTTGAGTTAGAAGGCATGAAACTGTTTATCATTCTTTTTGCTGATAATGCTGTTTTATTTGCTCATTCTCCTGAAGCACTGCAATCTTTATTGAATGATCTGTCTATGTATTGCAAGAAATGGAGACTCAAAGTAAACACTAATAAAATAAAGATTGTGATTTTTGAATCAGTGTGGCCTACAAACCACAATTTTTTATTTAATAATTCAATATTAGAACTTGTATAATCTTTCAAGTATCTTGGATTCTGGCTATTCAAAAACGGAAATCTATAATCGCACACAAAAGAAAATTGCCCAAAATGCAAAATGTGCTCTTCACAATCTGTTTATAGTAATTAATCAAATAGATACTGTATATGCACTTCCGAAAAAAATAAAACTGTTTGATAGTTTAGTTGGATCTATCTTAATCCTTTGGCTCCTTATCGCGACTCATTGACCTTTTGCGGACAGTGTAGATCAAGATCAGACTGCACAGAACGTGCAGTCTGATCTTGATCTACAATGTCCGTTAAGGAGCTATTATTCCCTAAAATATATCCTTGAAATAACAATATTTGATTTTTACCGTCGAAGTGAAAATTTCATTTTAGTTATTTAGCAGGATAAGTGTTAAATTATGGAGCCGAAATAATCTGACATAAAAAAGCAAAAGATATAAAATCAGTACATTGCAAGTTTCTTTGCTAAATTTTATGTGTAAATAAATCAACAAACACAGACGCAATGTATGGCGAGTTAGCCAGGTATCCTATTATAGTACATAGAAAAATAATCTCAATAAAATTTTGGATAAAGTTATTACGGCTAAATAACAACACTTTGATCAAAAGAATATGTAATGTGATGGAAACAGACGCCAATAACGGTAATTCATTTGCAAACAAAAATTGGGCATCTAAAATAAATCAATGCTCCATGAGCTGGGTCTTGCAAATATTTGGATTAACCAGGGTAATTTTAATATCATTCTTAAAATTAAAAATTCTAGATATATACAAACAAACTTGGTTTAGCAATATCAATAACTCTTCAATACTGTATTCATATTGTCTATACAAACAAGAATTTGAAATTGAATTTTATCAGAAACAGATTTGTACAAATAAAATCAGATATGCTATAATTAATTCAGATTATCTGTCCACAAACTTGCCATTGAAACCGGCCGACATAATGGAATTGATAGACACCTAAGAAAATGCCAAAATTGCTCATTGAATAAAATTGAGGATGAATATCACTTTTTGTTAGAATGTCCAAAATATTGCAACTTAAGAAATCGATTTTTAAAACTCTATTACTGCAGACGACCGACTACTTTTAAATTTATCCAAATCATGTCATCCGAAAATTCGGAAGAAATAAAGAAGCTCTCAAAATATATCTTCTTTGCTTTCAAAGAAAGAATTCCATGAGTACTAAAATAAACTTTTTCTCCCTTCCTTCGAATACAATGAATTAACTGTATCCTTACTTTGTTTATTATCCCTATGTTGCCAATGTTTACACTCCACATTGATATTTCTTTATGTATTGACTATGAATTGTCACAGTTTAATGCCAAATAAAGCTTATGTTATGTTATCAGACTGCTTTTTTTGCCCAAGGAACACAGAGAGAGAGAGAGAGAGAGAGAGAGAGAGAGAGAGACTAGTTTTTTTTTTTATTTGAAGTCATCAGTAGATAATGGAGGAAAACTTTTAAGAATGATAGGTGCAAAAGGCATCTTAATCGATGACGTCTACATAATGTGAAAATAAATCAGTTACCTGTTCGCATATTTGGACGAAAAAAAAAATGAGAATAGAAGAAGGAATCTTACGGTAACGAATTAAAACTTCAAAGGAAAAAACAACATGCCGTCAAAATAAACTTTTAAAAGATTTAGGTGATCAAATTATCGCACTAATTATCAAAGGATGAAACCGGCACCTGCAGAATTCGAGTCTAGACTAAAACGCAAGCCGACTCTGTCTTTATAGGTAATATCATCAAACTAGTTTGACCTGTAGATCGTACTCCTGTTTTTGTCTTATATATACTGTGGTAAAAATGGTCATTTTCCAAAATCTTACATACAAATATCGTTTATGGAATACTGTAGAGCATAAAATATACAAAACTAGTATGATTACGGTTTTATTTCTATGAGAGTTGGTGTCTCTTTTCCAATTCAATAACAAATTTTCTTCAAAAAAAAAACAAAAAAAAAAAAGATATATAAGATACACCTAAAAAAAACTATAAATGCCATCGCAAGTTTTAAGTTCCATCTGCTAGGTATTCCTTATGTTTTTTTTTCGTTCAAATGAATTCCATCTGCTAGGAATTCCCTATGTTTTTTGTCCAATTGAACCGTGTCCCCATCGTCCGTCCATCCACTAGTCCTCTCACTTAATACCGTCTATACCCATCCATCCATCCATCCATCCATCCATCCATCCGTCCATCCATCCACCCACCCAGCCACCCATCCATCCACCCATCCACTCATCCACCCACCCATCCATCCACCCATCCACTCATCCATCCATCCATCCACCCATCCATTCATCCATCCACCCACTCACCCATCCATCCATCCACCCCTCATCCATCCATCCATCTCCACGAGTACGATTTTTATTCACTTAACACAAGTCAGATAAGAAAAAGAAAGATTTCGATGTCTATCACAAATTTAATTGGTTAAGACATGTTAATTGATAAAGATGATAATTAATTAAACACGTTACCAGATAATTGCACTAAAAACCACGATAAACCTCATTTCTCCTTCTTTTCGCAAGAAATTTTGAGCAGTAGATTAATTAAATACAAAAAAATAAAATATCTTGACAAAAATAGGGTGCAAAAATTTAGTTCAGGAATACTATCGAAAATATTGTTGCAAAAGGAGAAATTGCTCTTGACGAGCAATTTTTCCTTTTGCCACAATGTTTTCTAAACTCGACTGCTGGTTGAAATGTGTTAAAAAAAAACCTCAGAACTACTTTTTATCCAGCAGGTAGCAGCGTGCGAGGGCGGTCGGGGTAACCGAGTGCTCCGCCTTAATCTTTTTCATGTATTCCTCCATTGAGAATTTAAAATAACCCTTGACGGTTATTCCCCAACACAGAGAGACGACTTAAAATGCCCCTTTGAACAAATCATTTTCGAAAATTTTGTGAGGAAAATATTCTGTGAGAATTTCTCATTTTGTCGAAATGTTTTCAAATGTATTTAGGAAGGTATTAAGCTGTAATAGACAGCTTTAGGGTTGATTTTCCGTGTTTCACAAAGATACCCATAAGAGTCGTCTGCAACCAGATATCTTTCAAGAGGTTTGGAGTTTAAATAGCGTTAATCATTTGCCAGACGACAAAATTCTAGGCGGGCCCATTTTGAAAGCATTTGCAGACGACACATTATATGAGCCTCAAATGATATGAGTTGCTCTTGAAATAGTAGAAAACATTGTGGGAAAAGGAGAAAATGCTGGTTACCGGCATTTTCTCCTTTTCCCACAATGTTTTCAGAAAAGTCGAGGTTGTATGATAAAAGGAGAAATACATCAGGAGAAGCTGTTATAAAGGGATGTATAAAATGACTTGTACACTCATCAAATTTTATCACGCACGCCTCTAATTAACTTCTCGTGAAGCAAGACGACTTTTTCTTTCTCGTCACCTTGTAACTCTATCTTTTCTTGAATTAACTGCATTGATCTTGTGGTTAAAGATCACCGGCTGTATGTGACCATTGTTGTTCTCCTTTCCCTTGTGTGGTCTCTAAATACAGGTATGACTGTATATAAGATGGTTGGCGAATACAACTTCGGATTGTAAAAGTAAAGGAACATAACTCTCAAACAACTGTGTTACGTTCGTGTTATGTCCCATGGCAACAGCTAAACCATTAAATACAGACTTTAATCGGCGTAACTACATAAGGTGTCTTTATTCCTACTTCTTTGTATTGATATTCTCGAATGAATATATAGTAACTTGTGATTGGTTAAAAATGTGGACATGTTTATTCTGCGGCTCCTGCAGGCCTACTTATGATACCAACAAGTGTTTCTACAGTAAACTGATAACCCGGGAGCGTCTATCCAGACCTTAGCATATAATCCTTTTCTTCTTCGGCGTGTACGGGCAATTCAAAGGACCAGGCGTAACTTAAATGGGTTTCGTTCTTTATCTTGCGCTATGGCCCCGTACAAAACCAACACTCTTTTGAGGGTGCCGCCTACATGGGTAACCAGTGGCGACGATAAATAAACGAAAATCTATCAATATACATGTATACAGAAGATCACCCGGCGTAGCTCAATAGGTAGAGCGTGGGACTCGTGAACGTGATGTTTCGAGTCACTTGAACATGTGGGTTCAATCCCCACGGTTGGCCATCTAAAATTACTAATAGTCTTTCGGATGAGACGTTAAACCGAGGTTCTGTTTGACGGTGCTATACACCGAGCATGTTAACCCTTTCCCAAACAACAAACTTTTGGACTAGACTAAATTGAAAGCATTTGCAGACAACAATTCAACTCTTACTGAAAAGATGATTTCTGTCTATGATAGGGTAGAAAACATTGTGGGAAAAGGAGAAAATGCTGGTTACCAGTATTTTCTCCTTTTCCCACAATGTTTTCAAAAGGCTACTAATCAAGACCCGTAAAAACCAGGGAATGTTTGGGAAAGGGTTAAAGAACCAGGCGTAACTTACGATGGGTTTCATCCTGTATCTGCACTATATCCCGTCTATAACAATACTAACAGCTTTCGGGAGGGGGCGTCGCCAATCTGGGCAACCGGTGGCGACGATGAATAAACGCAAGTTCAATCAGTTAATAATAGTTCAAAGGGTACAGATTTAAATTCGAAATGTGAAGTGGGGATGGGGTGGGGGAATGAGTTTCGAAGCCTGGCGGATTCTCCCTGCCCCATTGCTACTATGGTCACGTGCTTTCTTAAATCGCCAGCTGCAAATCTATTTCATTGGGTAATGAACTGAAACAAAACATAAAAAAATACTTTTTCTTTCTTTGTATTGCAAGAAAATAACAAATTTTATTGTTTGTCTCGTATCATGAAATTAATCTTAACACAGCATGAAATCACGATCAAACGGTTGCGCAACCAAAATTACAATTACATGGTCTGTTTTTTGTATAATCGTTTTATTTTCTATACACCATTGGTTGCAAGCCCTTTTCTTTTGGAGTGCTAAGCATGTATCATAACGCTTTTTGCGGACAGTGTAGGTAAAGACCGTGCAGTCTGCTCTTGGATTTATACTGTCCGCGGGTTTGTTCCCTATTCTACAAAAACAAATCGAAATTGTAGTATTTTTGTTTTCCGAATTGAAAATGTACTATGTCATTCATTGGTCTATCTAGGGGCTAACCATTTACCGAAGGACAAAATTTTCGTTTTGTCAAAATTTCAAAAATACATGTACATTTGCAGACGACAAATTTATTATTTGCTCAAAATCATGGAGTCTGTTAGTGATAGGACAGAAAACATTGTGGGAAAAGGAGAAAATGCTGGTTACCATAATTTTTCTCCTTTTCCCTCAATGTTTTCAAAAGCTCTCGACCACGGGGTCGTTAAAAGGTCGAGATTGGTAAAGGACTGATAATTACAATACAAAGGGCCGAAGAGCAAAATTTCATACCGTTTCTACATGTGTGCTTAGTTCTCTATTTCAGTGAACCCATCAGAACTCTATGCTTCGTTAATAACCATGTCTGTATTGTCTAACTTCTTGAATTCGTTGCGAGGTATTTATTATTTAACGCTTTACCACAAGACTATTTTAGCATTGTCCGACTTGAAAGCATTTGCAGACGACAATTTCATTGTGCTTCAAATGGTGCAGTTTCTCTTCGATAGGATAGAAAACATTGTGGGAAAAGGAGAAAACGCTGGTTACCAGCATTTTCTCCTTTTCCCACGATGTTTTCAAAAGGCTTCTTTCTTCAAGCATAAACCGCACTTGATCTTTCAGGTCATATAACTCTACACCTTATCTTTTTCCTACAGTGAGAGCTATTCTTCGGTTATTTCCCTTGATTCCGCTTCAGTACTACATTGGTCCAGATATGGAGATTACTTTGTTTTTATCCTTGATTTTCTTGCACTGAACATCTATCATCTTGAGAAAATATTACAAGTAAATCTAGTCGGATTGTTTCACAAATCGATACAAGCGTCGGTCCTGTTGATTAAGAACACAGTTTGATTTGTATTATATGGGCATCTTACACATAATGTCATGCACCATTATCATATTTATCGCAACATCCCATAGGGAACCAAGGACAAAAACAAAGAAATACAAGCAAAAGACCAATCTACTGTTCTTTGGTTACCTTTAGTCTTTATCTGGCAAGGGAGAAAATTCAAACTACAGGAATGGCCCCCACTTTCTCTACAAGACAAACAAAATCCTGATTTTGCATGTACAGTAATTTATTTTGTCTTATTCTTTTATAAATACAGCAACTCACCACAAAAAAAGCTACAGAGGACATCGAAATTAAATATACAGTAAACAAGGTAATCTATTAGAAGAAGTAAAAAAAGAAA
Source organism: Tridacna crocea (assembly GCA_943736015.1). Taxonomy (NCBI): domain Eukaryota; kingdom Metazoa; phylum Mollusca; class Bivalvia; order Cardiida; family Cardiidae; genus Tridacna; species Tridacna crocea. The sequence goes on along the minus strand of OX031067.1, from coordinate 4,157,905 downwards.
AGGGTGGGGGAGGGAATACTGAAAAACAATCAAGACTTGTATGGAAATAGAAAACTGAAAAAAAAAATGTGTATCAAGCCCCAATCCCAAGTTTTAGTTTAACACTTTACCAAACAACAATTTTATAGACTGGCCCAAATTAACCCTTTACTGCATAAGGCATTTCTATGGTATCTCTAATTGACCCTAAATAACAGCAAGGATGAAGCCGTTTTTTTATGGGTATACGACACCTTTTGATAGCATAGAAAACATTGTGGCAAAAGGTGAAATTGCTCGTCACGAGCAATTTCACCTTTTGCCACAATGTTTTCCAAAGGCTCCTACAAGCAATGTGTAGAAATGAGTATCTGTGGAGTAAAGGGTTAAAAGCACTTGCAGATGACAAAATTAATGTGCCTGAAAAATTGAAATTTGATTTGGGAAGGTTAGAAAACATTGTGGGAAAAGTAGAAAATGCTGGTTACCAGCATTTTCTCCTTTTGCTACCATGTTTTCAAAGGCTTTTTTTCCTGAGGGTCATTGAAAGTCGGGATTGTGTGGTAAAGAGGTAATTAAACATGTTTATTTTACATCGATTGAGAAACAAGTTCTTACAACTTGTATTAATCTCTCTTGATTCTGATTCCTGGGAACTAGTCCAGTACTCGCGCCGAATGTTTGGGCCAATGAAAAATCCCAAAGTTGACATCCGCTCCCAGGTATCGAACTCGGGACCTTTAGGTTATGAGGCTGACGATCTACCTCATGATCACGGATACATAGGAAACAGCATTTTGAAAACCTTACGGAAAAAGTCGAAAATGCCGGTAACAGCATTTTCTCCTTTTAGCACAAGGTTTTCTAGTCTTTAACCCAACCAAACAAGTCCTGATTTTAATGATTCTTGCAAAGAAGCCTTTTGAAAACATTGTTATAATAGAAAAAAATGCTGGTGAATAGCACTTCTTTTTTCAAACAATGTTTTCAAGTTTATCAAGGACAAATACCGTCATTCGAGCCACTTTTGATTTGTCGTCTGCAACTGTTTTCAATTTTGTCTAAAATTTTTTCGTTTGGTAAAGAGTTTTAAAGATAATCAGCATCATTTCAACCAAATTTTGTATGTAATCTGCAATTGCTTTCAATTTGGATCAGGCTAAAACTTTGTCGTTTGGTACAGAGTTAATGTTCCTAATAGAGAAGACATTTGAAAAGGCTGAAAAAGGAAAACATTTTGGTAACCAGCATTTTCTTCTTTTCTCACAATTTTCTGTCCTTTCAAATACTATCTCTTCATTTGAACCAATTCTGCAAATTTTTCTCAAATTGTATCCTCTGGTTAACTCTTTACCAAACGACAAAATTTTAGACAAGTCCAAATTCAAAGCATTTGCAGACGACAAAAAAAAAAAGTGACTGAAAATTTGAAATTTATTTTAGGTAGGGTAGAAAACATTGTGGGAAAGGGAGAAAATGCTGGTTACCGGCATTTTCTCTTTTTCCCACGATGATTTCAAAACGATTTTTTCTCAAGATCATTAAAAGTCAGGATTGTTTGCTAAAGGGTTAAAAGTTAAAAAGTCCACATGTAGGGGAGGTGGGGGAGGGGAAGATATCTGGAACATAGATAGCTTTTCATAGAGTAACTTTATAGAAAACTGTTCTTTTTATGTGTCACTTTTGATACTTTTGAAGTACCAATTCTATTTAATTTTTATAGAAGTTCTTACTAGTCTAATCAATTTAGATGAGAAACATCTATACAAACACCTTTTAAGCCTTTACAAAACTACAAAATTTTAGAACGGTCCAAATCGAAAGCACTTGCAGATGACAAAATAAAAGTAACTCGAAAACTGAAAATAGTTTCCAGCAGGGTAGAAAACATTGTGGGAAAAGGAGAAAATGCTGGTTACCAGCATTTTCTCCTTTTTGCACATTGTTTTCAAAAGGCTTCTATCTCAGGGTTGTAAAAACAAGGGATTGTTTTGTAAAAGGTTAAATACTGCTTGAACTATGTTTTGATCTAAATCAATTAACAGATTAACTATGAAATTAGAGTAAAACTCGATCACTTGAATAATTTCATCAAAGAGATTTTTATTTTAACCCTTTTTACACCTCTGAGATAGAAGCCTTTAGAAAACAATGTGCAAAGGAGAAAATGCTGGTAACCAGCATTTTCTCCTTTTCCCACACTGTTTTCTACCCTTACAAAACAAATTTCAATTTTTGAGTTACGTTTGTCGTCTGCAAGAGCTTTCAATTTGGACCAGTCTAAAATTTTGTCGTTTGGTAAAGAGTTAACCCATTACCAAATGACAATATTTTGAACTGGTCCAAATTGAAAACATTTGCAGACGACAAAATAAAAGTGACTGAAAATTTGAAATTTGTTTTGTGAAGGTAAGAAAACATTGTGGGAAAAGGAGAAAATGCTGGTTACCAGCATTTTCTCCTTTTCCCACAATGTTTTCTAAAGGCTTCTTTCTCAGAGGCGTCAAAAGTAGGGATTGTGTGGTATTGGGTCAACAAACTTTCAGTTCAACTATAACACCAACAAAGTAACTTCGAGTATCTTGTCTAACAGCAAAATTATTGAAGAATAACTGTTTTTGCAACATTTGCTCAAAATCAGGAATAAAACTATGATATGTCTTATATGCGTATATCTCACTAACAGACAGCTCAAGTTTAGATTGATCCATACAATCTGTATTCACAGGAAAGTATATGTAGCTTATATGATTGAAATCCCCATTGATGAGAGAGGAGGAAATAGTATAGGAAAAGAAGAAAATGCTGGTAACCAGCAATATCTAAAAATTCAAGGGCATATAACTCTTAACTACTTCAATCACACTCAAAAGGAACTCATCCGACGGCTTATTGTCAGATAATTATATCCTGTGATTAAGGTTTGGTGAAAAAGTGAAGGAGCTTGGTGTAAACACAGCAAATTCAACCCATTACCACACAATCCCTACATTTGACGCCGAGAAAGAAGCCTTTAGAAAACATTGTGGGAAAAGGAGAAAATGCTGGTAACCAGCATTTTCTCCTTTTCCCACAATGTTTTCTACCCTTCACAAAACAAATTTCAAATTTCATTCACTTTTATTTTGTCATCTGCAAATGCTTTTGATTTAGACAAGCCTAAAATTTTGTCGTTTGGTGATGAGTTAAGCTATTTTTCAAATTCAAGGGCAAATATAATTCTGGATGTACAAGAAAATCAAGGATCACACAACGTAAGTTGAACTTCCACCCAATGTCCGTAATTCAAGGTATTCAAACTGTTATGGTAGATGTCTACTAGACAATGCTATATTCAAAATACGACAGTTCTAGCCTTTGCGGTTCAGGACAGGACAATTTGTTAAAAGGCCAATTTCATCCCTGGACCAAAATTTGTAGCATTTTAGTAGAGATCCACTAGACAGCTACAACCCAAATATGAAAGTTTTAACCTTTACACTTTGGGACAAAAAGATTTTAAAAAAATTTCCTTTGTTATCTTTATGTAAAATCTGGGAACCCACAACATAGGGCTCATTATGACACTATGGTTATAATTTGAAGTCTTTAAGAAGGGGTCTACCAGACAATGCTACATGCTATATATGAAAGCTCTAGCCCTTAAGGGTCGGGACAAGAAGATTTTTAAAGATTTCCATCTTTATCTTTATGAAAATTTGTGACCTGACAACAAAGGGCCAATTTCCACACAAGGTCCATCATTTGAAGCATTTTGGTTGAGGTCCACTAGATGATGCTACAAGCCAAATATGAAAGCTGTAGCCCTTAGGATTTAGAAAAAGATTTTTAGGTTCCTTCTTTATCTCTATGTGGAATCCGAGACCCCACAACATAGGACCAATTTCCACACCAGGGCCATCATTTGAAGTACATGTATTTTGGTAGAGGGTCACTAGATGATGCTACATGCCATATATGAAAGCTTTAGCTTGGGACAAGAAAATTTTTAATTTTTTTTTTCGGTCGTTATGGCATGGAATTTATGGAACTCAAATCTTTGAAGTATTCTGAAAGTGCATCGCCTAAGGATCATATATGTGAAGTTTCATTAAAATCTATTTGCCAGTTTCAGAGGAGAATATCTTTTAAGTAATTGTTGAAGGACGGACGGACAGATAGACATACAGACGGGTGGACCCCAGATGGTGACAAAGTAAATGTTGTCAACAAGTTACATTGTATCTGATCCTAAGTACAGTCCAGTCATTTTCCGCTACACAATGCTAGTGTTAAGAATTTCAACTTTAAACTGGTTTTCAAACTACCAATCTGACATCGCCCTGACAAATCCCTGGAGTTTCTCTATCCCTTTAACTCATTACCAAACGACAAAATTTTAGGCTAGTCCAAATCGAAAGCATTTGCAGACGACAAAATAAAAGTGACTGAAAATTTGAAATTTGTTCTGTAAAAGGTAGAAAACATTGTGGGAAAAGGAGAAAATGCTGGTTACCAGCATTTTCTCCTTTTCCCACAGTGTTTTCAAAAGGCTTCTTTCTCAGGGGCGTCAAAAATAGGGATTGTGTGGTAATGGGTTAACTATATGTATATACTGGTAATTTATCTATATTTACACAGCTGACTAATTCTGAACCATTCTAGAGTCTATCAGATTTGAACCCTTTTCCAAACAATAAATTTTAGACTCTTCCAAACTCAAAGAGTTTGCAGACACCAATTTCAAATTTGATAAGAATGGCAGAAAGATCTCCAAATAGGTAGAAAACACTGTGGGAAAAGGAGAAATTGCTCGTTATGAGCAATTTCTCCTTTTCCCACAGTGTTTTCAAAAGACTTGAACTGCAGACACATAAAAACAAGGGCTTGTTCCGGAAAGGGTTAACAGCCTTTTTTTCTCCGAGGCTTTAAGGATGTTATCTGAACTTAAAGTAAATGATGAAAGATATATCTAAAATATCTCAGTTTTTGTGTGACAACAGCGCCATGGCAATACCTGGTATGTTTGAGAATGCTTACAGTAATTAACAGTTATTTTTTTTTTCAAAGCAGTCTCACGCCGACAATGTGAGATATCGTAGTCAAATAAAATCGGCACACGTTATTTGGGTCATCTTCGCGAGCCAAGGTTACGATCACTACGTGGATCTTACCTTGGCTGATTGAGCCCGATTTGGAGATTCCTGCGATGTGCCCTCTATTGGATGCTGGTTATTACCCCCCCTACATCGTATTTCTAAAAGCCAATCAAACATCATTTTACAATCACTGACCAATATACATGAAGCGATAAGTAGACATCCACGTGGGTTTCCATGTTTACCTTCTATCCGAAAGGTAGAGAGCGACCTTATTCTATTTTTATCAAAGATGAAATGCTACAAGCGATTTCATTCGTTGTAGTAAGAGTTGGCTGCATCCAATGAAAGAGCGTATCTGAGGAATGTAAAAATCAAGCTTGATCCGCCAAGGGTAGAGTGCCATAGTGAATTGTCAGCCTTGGCTTGCAAAATTTGTGTCTGCTCCCCTTGGACCAAAAAATGTACATTTTGATCACCTTGCATGCAAAGACTTAACTCTTTACCACACAGTCCCTACTTTTAACAACCCTGAGAAAGAGGTCTTCTGAAAACATGGAGGGAAAAGGAGAAAATGCTGGTCACCAGCATTTTCTCCTTTTCCCACAATCTTTTCTACTCTTCCAAAATCAAAATTCAATTTTTGACTCACAATTATTTTGTCGTCTTCAAATGGTTTCAATTTGGATTAGTCCAACATTTTGTCGTTTGGTAAAGAGTTAAAACTCATTAGCAAATAATTTTATGTTTTTCTTCCCTGAGAAAGAAAGCATTCAAAAACATTGTAAACACAGTAGAAAATGATTGTAACAAGTATTTTCTCTCCTTTCCAACAACATTTTTCTCCAATTTTAAGAAAATACCATCATTAGAGGCACACTTTACTTGCCAACTGCATTGCTTTTGACAAGTTTAACCCTTTACGACACTTTCCTGAGTTCCAAAAACACTGGGGAAGAAAGGTTGGGAATACAATGTGGGAAAAAGAGAAAATGCTGGTAACCATTTTCTCCTTTTCGCCCAATGTTTTCTGACTTTCTAGAGAAATCCATCATGAGCCACATTTGTTGCCTGCAAATGCTTTCAAAATGGACAAGGCTAAAATCTAATTACAGTATTTTGCTAAAATTTTAGGACAGTAAAAATCCTTTTTTTTGTGTGTGTGTCCCAATACAAAGGTCTACAAAAAATAATAATCATTTTGTTAGCTGTCCCAAAACTTATGGTCAGACAAGACAAGCTATCATATCAAACTGTAAGTCACTGACTGTTAAGCAGTCAGATACTGCTGACGTTAAAATATTTTCAGGTCTGTCTATTGTTAGACAGATTGAAATTTCAGCAGTCATTTTGTGCACCAAGAGTTTAAAACTTTGTGTGTTTTTTCTTATTGTTTTTGTTGATGATTAACTCGTCACCTATATTGTCTGCCTCCTGGGATCACAATGATGATTGTTATTTTGTGTTTGTAGATAAATTCAAAACCTGTTTTACCTGCTTACATGAGGTGAACGACATAAATTCTACTCTGGTAAGTACCTGCTCTGCCCATTCTCAAATTGGTTAGTCGATCATTGATTGATAAACCATGGTTAGACTAGAATACTGTACCTTAATTTCTATTCATAAACAGTGAATCCAATTAACATTGAATCACACATGAATGTCAACTAAGTCAACTTTGGATATAAATGTATACATTATATATATTGGATACAAGTTTATCACTCCCTTTTTTACACTTGTATCAAATTTTTTTTTGAGAATAGGGCTTTAAAATAGTCTGTCAGGTAATGGAGTTTTCAGTGTTGAATCGGGAAACTCCTCCCATTAAAATCCGGAGGATTGGGAAACATGCTTACGACGCAACGTTTGTGAATATGAAACTGTGTGAAATAATTGCTTGTAAACTAAAAAGAAAAAAGAGAGATTCAAAGATTTTATTTGAAATACATGTAGATATTCAATGTACCAATGCTTTAGAACAAAAAATACAAATTTTTCTTTGCATTTTTTAGTATGGCCAAAATCTTTGGGTCATGAATAATAATAATTTTCACTATCTTTGATGGTGTCCAGATACTTTTGGTGTCCCAAAACTTAAGCAAAATACAGTCAGTGGTAAGGTAAAGAGTTAAAATTTTTTTGCTTGGTATAGAGTCTAAAAAGCAACAAATTTTCACCGATATATTTTGAATACAAAACTAGAAAAATCTTTAAGACAACCCAGTCATTTATTTCCTATATTCAGCTTTAATCTTCAAGTATACAAACATACACTCTTGAAAGGAGGTTTATAATAATTGTCATCATTCTTTAACTCTTTACCAAACAATCCCGACTTTTAACGACCCTCAGAGAGAACCCTACAGAAAACATTGGGGGAAAAGGAGAAAATGCTGGTAACCAGCATTTTCTCCTTTTCTCAAAATGTTTCTTTTCTTCTAAAGTCAAGTTTCATGCTTTGAGTCATATTTATTTTGTTGTCTGCAAATGCTTTCAATTTGGACCAGTCTAAAATTTTGTTGTTTGGTAACGAATTGATGGGTAAATTAGACAAAAACTACTTTGATGAAGGTATATGAACCATGCTCTGGCAAAAAGAGGCTTCATATATCTCTGCTATACATGGCACCAGCCAAAGTCGATACATATGGTCCACATCTTGAAACAACCAACTTAACCATGAGGTACACTGGACCTTTGACATGTACAAAATTGACCAATAGCAGAAAGTTTCAGCCCATGTCAGCGCGCCCAGACTGCGCAGGGCGACTTGGGTCGATATTTTTCGCAGATGCATTTAGCTGCCTTTTCACACAGCACGGCTCTTATGGATTTAATCTTTACCAAACAATCGTAAGTTCTCTTGACCAGAGGTCTTTTGTAAACATTGTGGGAAATCAGAAAATGCTGGAATCCAGCATTTTCTCAATTTTCCACAATGTTTTCTATCTTCTTTAAGACAGATTTCCTAATCTGAGCCACATTCAATCTATGTCTGTCAATGCTCCATAAAGGAACACACTAAAAAGAGTGGCTCTCTTGAAAAAGGGAGTTAAAAGCACCTGTGACACACTATACAAGCAAGTCACATATAATTATGTAACCATAAACCCCCATAAAATCCACCAGATATGCTGGGGTCTTCCTTTGGGGCTCATGGTTACAACATTCTAGTAGGTTGCCAGTGTCCCTGATATGAAAGATTCGTGTAGCATGTGACAACAAAATAATTCAACCTTTACTTCACAATCCTGAATTTCAATGGCCCAATAGTAAAAGCCTATTGAAACATTGTTGGGAGGAGAAAATGCTAGTAACCAGTATTTTCTCCTTTTCAAACAACATTTTCTGCTTTTCCAGGATTTTCTAGTTTTTGAGTTACAATTATTTTGTGATAAAACACAGCTGTAGGGAAGTCGAAAGTTTTGTCGTAAAAAAATTAAGACAAGCCTGTTTATAAATAAAAGCAACCTTCAAGACAAGTCTGACTGTACATTATTGCATGTAGTTTCATTTCATAACACTACAAGAGTTATTTGCCCATTATCCTAGCTACCAAAGACTCTTAACCCTTTACCACACAATGAAATTTTATCCTCGTCCGAATTGAAAGCATTTGCAGGTTGACAGTTTCAATGTGGCTCATATCAAATGATTTTTCTTTGATAGGGTAGAAAACATTGTGGGAAAAGGAGAAAATGCTGGTAACCAGCATTTTCTCCTCTTCCCACAATGTTTTCAAAAGCTTTCTCTTTCAGGGGCGTTAAAAGTTGTCATTGTCTGGTAAAGGGTAAAAGAACTTTCACCCTTTACTGGGTCCAAAATTTTGTGTTTTGGTAAAGAGTTGCGCAGCAGGTCAAAATGCCCAGCAAAAATGGTGACAAGTGTGTAAAAGTGAAATCAATAATGAATTCTAAGTTTCTCTTGGAGAACTAACAAAAAGAAAATTCATTCATTTCATATTTGATCACCACTACCTACACATTTTTTGTCTTGCACTATCAACAATAATAGTAAACAGTGAAGTAAAAGGAGAAATTGCTTCAACAATTCAAATTCACCCATCATTTTCAGTTAACTTCATCATCTTCAACAGGTTATGTGTGTATCTAATCCTTTCCCAGACAATACCTGCTCTTAACGGCCCTGAGGAAGTAATCTTTCGAAACCCAGAAAATGCTGTTTACCACTGGCAACTTATAAACTCTTTAACCCTTTACCTCATAAGGCATTTCTGTGGTATCTCAAATTGACCCTAAATAACAGCAAGGATAAAACTGTTTCTAATATGTATATGACACCTTCTGATAGCATAGGAAACATTGTGGCAAAAGTTGAAATTGCTCGTCACGAGCAATTTCACCTTTTGCCACAATGTTTTCCAAAGGCTCCTACAAGCAATGCGTAGAAGTAAGTATCTGTGGAGTAAAGGGTTAAGGTAAACACTGAAATTTCCAAAACAATGTTGAGGATAGTGTACAGAGTTTAGAACAAGCAATATCTTCAATATTACCACAATATTTGTTACCCCTTCACTGATCAACATCAATGCGGACTAGTCTTAACTCAATACCACACGAGAAAAGTTTGGACTGGTCCAAATTGAAAGCATTTGCAGACGACAAAATAAAGGTGACTTAAAAATAGAATTTTTTCTGGGAAGGGTAGAAAACACTGTTGGAAAAGGAGAAAATGCTGGTTACCAGCATTTTCTCCTTTTCCAACAGTGTTTTCAAAAGGCTTCTTTCTCAGGGGTGTCTAAAGTAGGGATTGAGTGGTAATGGGTTAATTACTGTATTCATGTTTTCTGGGCACAACTAAAATGGAAGGATATAAAACATCGTGGGAAAAGAGGCAAGTACTGCTTACCAGCATTTTCTCCTTTTGCAATGATATTTTCTAAAGCCTTTTACCTCAGGGTTGTTAAATCACGGGATTTTTGGGTAAAGGGTTAAAAGAATTTATTTGATTAACTCATTACCAGATGAGGTAAGTTTGGTCGGTTGAAATTGAAAGAATTTGCAGACGAAAAACTGTGAGTGTGTAAAAAGGTTGTATTTTTATCTGTAAGGGAAGAAAATATTGGGAAGAGGAGAAAATGCTTGTTATAAGCATTTTCTCCTTTTACGACAGTGTTTTCAAATGCCTTCAGCTTGAGAGCCATAAAAAGCAGGGCTAATCTGGGAAAGGGTTAACTGTATTTGAGAAGGACATCTTTCTTGCAGTTGGGTTCTAAAGTTTAACACTTTACCACACTGCAAAACTTTAGACTAGACCACATTGATGAAATTTACAGACAACATTTCAATTATACTTCCAAAGATATTTACCATTGAATTGATAGAAAACATTGTAGGAAAAGGAAGCTGCCTATTTGCATTTTCTCCTTTCCTTCAATGTTTTCAAAAGGCTTCTTTCTCAAGAGCAGTGGTAAAGGCTTGAGGAGGTAGCAAGTTAAAAATTCTATATGAATAAAATGTAAAGTGTTTGCAAAATCTGTTTTTTAAACACACACAAAAACACCACCATGCCATACTCTCCACATTGACTGTACATTTAAAACGTCAAGTTATTTCATTCATGGGTTGAATTCTTTTTTCCTTTTCTTTGTACAGTGTCATAATCATCTTTTTTTTACCGAAAACAAAACTGATTCTTGAACACCTAGTGACATCACGCCATCTCATTGCTGTTTACAATCGTTAGGTTTGGCTCCGTCTTTCTGCAAATATATATATAAAAATATATTGTCAAAAGTCGGGAATACAAAAGTTAAATCTCTACCACACAATCCCGAGTTTTAATGACCCTCAGGAAGAAGCCTTTTGAAAACATTGTGGGAAAAGGAGAAAATGCTTGTAACCAGCATTTTCTCCTTTTCCCACAATGTTTTCAACCCTTTCCAAACCCAATTTTAATTTTTCTCCTTTTCCCACAATGCTTTCTTTTCTATCAATGATTAACTTTACCATTTGAGCCACAAAGTGTCATCCACAAAAAATTCAATATGGAACAATCTACAGTTTTGTTGAGATAAAGAGATAATCCTGTCAGCACTAACTTAACCTACCCCAACAACTGTATTTTAACAATTTTAAGAGAAAAAGAATTTCAAGATACTGTGAAGATAGGAGAAAATGTTGGAAATTGGCATTTTTTTTTTCTTTTCCACATAGCTTCCTGCCCTTCCAAAAACAATGTCAGAATAGGTATCCAGCATTTTCTCCTTTTTACTCTTGCTGTTTTCTAAACTTTCAAAAACAAATTCCTTTATTTGAGACACATCTAAATAGTTTTCAATTTTCTGTTTGGTCCAGACAGAAAGTCTGTTGCCCAATAAAATGTTTGTGTCGAGGCTGGGCAATAAGATAACGGTGTTAGTCACGATGATAATCTTAAATCATCTTAAATCTCAATGATTTCCCTATTGATCCTAATGATTAAACTCTACCAAATGATAAAATTTTAGACCAGTCCAACATGAAAGCATTAGGAGACAAAACTAGAGCTGTCTCTGAATGTGACTTAACCCTTTACTCCATAGACACTCATTTCTAGACATTCCTTGTAGGAGCCTTTGGAAAACATTGTGGCAAAATGTGAAATTGCTCATCACGAGCAATTTCACTTTTTGCAAGCAATTACTAGTATTAGTACACAGACGGGACAGACAGGCTGATTCCAGTATACCCCCAAAAACATTTGTATTGTTGGGGTATGATAAATGCCACTAAAAGGTTCAAACTGTTTTGGGAAGGGCAAAAAACATTGTTGTAATAGGAAAAATGCTGGTAACCTTCTTTTCCCACAATATTTTCAATAGGTTTCTTTCACAAGGTTGTTAAAAGACTGGATTGTGTGGTAAAGGGTTAAGTAATTATGATACGTGTGTCAGGGTTTTACTTGCAAGAATTTCTGAGTAAATGTAGATTACGGTAAGCAAAGCATAACAATCTGGATACTAGTTGGTCAATAAAACACTCAAAGAAATACACATGCATCTCAACTCTTCATCGCTAAATTTCTTCCTTTTAACCCTTTACTCCATAGATACTCATTACTACGCATTGCTTGTAAGAGTCTTTTGAAAACATTATGGCGAAAGGTAAAATTGCTCATGACGAGCAATTTCACCTTTTGTCACAGTGTTTTCTATGCTATCAAAAGGTTCATAAGAAATGGCATCATCCTTGCTGTTGTTTAGGGTCAATTAGAGATACCATAGAAATGCCTTATGGGGTAAAGGGTTAAAGAGTTTGGAGCATGAATGCCTTTGAAATTGATTGATTGTATGGTGTTTAACACCGGTTTAGACATTATTTCAGTTATACTGCAGTGGCCAGTGCACCTATCCATGCGTTCCTTGAGTTTCTTTTACCAGTACTTTGCACAATTTCCTTTCCAAGCCACCGAAAGGGAAACTGCTTTTACATTGATTTTGCCAGTGTACATGATATTCATGTTCAGGGTATATTATCCAATCAGATCACGAGAAATTTCTTTGCAGTATAATGATATGTTTCCAACAGAAGAAAATGCTGGTAACCAGCATTTTTTCCTTTTCCCACAGTGTTTTCTACCCTTCCAAAATCAAATTTCAATTTTACAGTCATCTTTATTTTGTCATCTGCAAATGCTTTCAATTTGGACCAGTCTAAAAATTTCTCATATGGTAAAGAGTTAAACGGGTACATGTACATACTCATTGCTGGTGTCAGCTAATAATTCGAAAACTGTGCCAATTCATTTAGGGTCACAGGTTCATAGGTACACAAAAGTCATGCTGACCCCAATGCTTGTTTGTGTATGCTTAACCCTTTATCAGACTACAAAATGTAAGTCTTGTCCAAACTGAAAGCATTTGCAGACGACAATATTAGTGTAGCTCAAATGGTATAAATTTTCTTTAATAGGGTAGAAAACATTGTTTCCTACCCTTCTAAAAACAAATTTCCATTTTTCAGTCACATTTATTTGTCATCTGCAAATGCTTTCAACTTGCATCAGTCTAAAATGTTGTCATTTGGTAAAGAGTTAATACTGATCATGAGACTTGACCAACTTTGGGCTTTTAGTAGTGTTTCTGATTATATGGCTTGCAATATGCGAAAAGGGGCATTTGGACGTTTGCTTAAAGTGTCGTCTTGGATTAGCCTGCGCAGTCCACGTAGGCTAATCCAAGATGGCACTTTACAATTACATTAGATTTTGTTCTTCAGAAGACTTATGCAAAAACAGAAAATTATAAAGAAAATCAAAGAGTTGTTTCGGATGAGCTATTGGGGACTGTGAAGGCTGATCCGAAACGACACTTTACGCAAATGTCCGAATGCCCCTTTTCGCATATTGTAAGCCATATAATAATACAGTATGAGAGAAAGGGTTTTTTCATCTACATAAAGGAGCATGTCCCAAGCTTCGTCGAGGTTATGCAAGGAGAAAAAGCTGCCAAACTGACTGACTGGTCAAACAGCTAATGCCGGCAAAATGCCAAACATGAGGGGCCAATCCAAGCACACAAAAATCATACCTCACTAGGCAAAACTCAGTATCTCTACAGTGTCCTATATAGAACAAGAGGAGGAGTTTGTTAATCTTTTACAAGAATCAAACTCAAATTCAAATTGCTTTGCAAACAATGAAGACCAAATCAGGTTTGCACAGTATGTCAGTTACAATATTTTGGAAAAACGAAACAAGAGCTTCACAAAGTGGCACATATACGCCCGAAGGAGCATGCCTGTGAAATGGGTTAAAATCTAGTAGGCCTGCAGATATCCAAATTCTGAAAGTCACATGCACAACTAAACATCATAGAGATTTATTGTGGTTAGACCTATTTAAATGAAAACTGTAGGAGTTGTGCGCACAACAAATTGCTAACAGACATGACAGACAGAGGATGTCCAGGGCCACAAAATAATAATGACCCTTTGTGCATATAAAAAGCTTCGAAATTACTGAATCTCCTTTATTTCTCACAATTCATACTTGTCTCTTTATGTATTCAGGAACCTAGAGGTTAAACAGCTTTTAGAAATTCCTTAACCCTTTAACTCTTTACCAAACGGAAGAATTTTAGATCTGTTCAAGTTGAAAGCATTTACAGATGACAAAATAAATGTGGTTGAAAAATTGAAATTTGTTGTTGGAAGGGTAGAAAACATTGTAGGAAAAGGAAAAAATGCTGGTTACCAGCATTTTTCCCTTTTCACACAATGTTTTCAAAAGGCTTCTTGCATAGGGTCATTAAAAGTCAGGATTGTTTGGTAACAGGTTAACACAAATTCCTGACTGATTGTATGGTGTTTTACGCTGCTTCGAACATTATTGCTTTCACATCATGGTGACAGCTCACATAATTCAAGTATTTCCTGGGTTTAACCAGTACTAGACTGGGGCTCTGAGGTGTCTTTCCCAAGGAAACTCAGAGGATTCAGTGTGACCTTGTCTGGTAATGGGTTATTTGTCTAGCTGGGTTTACCATGAAAAAATATTTACAGGCACTTGAAAATTATGTAGTAACCATTTGAAAGTCAAGTCGTGAAAATTAAACCTAGACAAACAAGGGTATAACTGGAGGGTACCAAACAAAACCTGTGTACTTTAAAGCTGTATTCTTAACTCTATACATCTTACATTCTTTATTTTGTTAAAACAAAAACAGAAGAGAACCACACAAATCTATAATGTTAGTACCAGAGTGCTTGTAAGTCCATACATGTGGTAGGGTTACACACAGTGTATGTCACAGGTCAACAACATGATAGGGTTTATAGTTGGCACATGTCACTATAAGGATTAGTAGTCATTTCTTTGCCCACAAGGAGAAAAAAAAGAATGTGGAGAAATTTTGATCTGTCAACACTTACTATGCCAAATTTAACCTTGTGTAAGAATACAAAGATCAAGATCAGCTCAAACAAAATATGTTGTCTTATACTGAATCTATGTACTATTCTATCAAATTGGTCTTTAATTACAATAATCTGACCTTTTTCTGAGACTGAAAATGTCCATTTTCATAATGAAAGCATTTTTAGGCTAAAAATGCATGCTTTGAAAATGCTTTAAAAGCCTGTCTTTTATATGTCAATTTCACACATCAAATTTAAATGTCCAGCATTTCATTTCGTAGGATGACAAAACGGATTAAAATTTAGAAAACTAAGTACAATGTAAATTGATTTGTGTAAAGTTACTTTAAGTTAAAGAGCAAACAGATCTGGACATGCTGCCTATCTCAGAACTACACTCTACTCTTTCCATTAACATGTGAAACAGAACAGCAATAATACTTTGCAAACAGCAAAGTTTTGTCTACTTTTAAAATTCCTTTTTATCAAATGCTGTATCTGCAAATTTTTACTAAATCTGACTAAAGCTAGTATTGATATATATGTATCTCAATTTCATTAGCTGTTAAGAGACAACACCTCAATTTTCCAGCATGAAAATAAAAATTAAGTCATTTCTTACATATTTTAAGATTCCTGCATACAAGTCATGCACTGTCAAACAGAGGTTAAACGCATCTCCAATCAATATCAGCTCATGTCAACCTGCGCTATGGATGCAGGTGGATATAGGTCAAATTTTTTTGCAATTAGCCAACTTTGTACCTGTCCAAGGGCCATTCTAGGTCATGACAAATGGATCAAAATGATGCAGTGATCTGTGTGGTACAAGGCATTGCTAAGATTCACTTAACCTCCTTTTGCCAGGACACTACTTATATATGAGCAATGCTCTATAAAAAGGGGGCTTAAAGCATTTGTAACAGTATTGACCTATGTCAGTCTGTGCAAAATTGTTTGCTATCTTTCAAATTTCTCCAACTCAATGGATCATTTTATCTCGGTCAGTCATTCTTTTGACAAAATGGATTTTGTGGATCTCTCTAAGTTTCCTGGTTGGTACAATGCAATATGGCGATGCATAAAACCCCTTTTTGCCAGAGCATGGCTCACATCTATACATTAACCCTTTCCCAAATGGCAAATTTTGGACCAGACCAAATTGAAAGCATTTTGCAGGTGACAAATTAACAGTTGCTAAAAAGAAGATTTTTCTATATGACAGGGTAGAAAACATTGTGGGAAAAGGAGAAAATGCTGGTTACCAGCATTTTCTCCTTTTCTCACAATGTTTTCAAAAGGCTTCTATTCCTGATCCGTAAAAACCAGGGATTGTTTGGGAAAGGGTTAAATTTTCCTTTCCATTTAGTGATCTTTAAGTTTTTTGTGACTGTTCACGCATTAGATGGCAGGACATATTAAGTCACTCTGGTAAAAACAAAACTAGTTTACATGGTTTCCATTACAGTTTTCTCATCTTTCCCATTTCCTACTGACTTGTATCTTTGCTGCGCCCAGCAGAACAAGCACTTCCTCGCAGTCTAGGCTTTCCTGATATTAACAGGGGGTTGTCTTTCAGGTATGGGCTTTCTCTAAACTTTGGGTGCAAGTTTGGTATGTCAGAATAACTGTCCATTTTATCTTGCTCGCTATACTCATTTGATTCCACTGTGTTAGTTGCAATCATGCCATTTTGGAGTCGCACACCTTTTGTTTGAGCAGGAGTAAATGTCTCTTGTTCAACTTCAGCAATTGAATCTTGTCCTTTCGAGCCAGTCATGCCTGATTTCTCACCTTTACAATCCTTTGGGACTTGTCCAGGAGTCCTTTTTGTGGCAGACTTGGTCATTTTTTGTTGGTTGGCTGAATGAGGAATGACAACAACATCAGCCTTTTGTGATTTAGCAGAACTAGTAACTGATCTTGTTTTGTCCTTTCCTGATTTTCTTGAAGACTGTGCAGAGACTGCCTGTCTTTCTTGCTCAACTGGAGGTCTCCTTCCCTCATTCTGTGTCTCTAATGATGGCTGTTTATCAGCAATAATGGCTTGAATAATCTGGGAAGATGAGGGCCCTGATGGCTTATCAAACTTGTATTTACGTACAGGTTTATTGACACTAGGTACTTGTCCTGGTTTATGAGTACCATGTCCTCTCTTACCAGTTAAATTTCTTAGAATTGTAAATGCTGTGTCCTTAGTGCTTGCTGTTTTCTTTCCTCCTGTACTATTGCTACCTGCTCCATTACTAGCTGTACTTCTAGTGTGCACTTCTTTTTTCTTTACAATGTCTGAACTCTCATCTTCTTTTGAAATGGTCTTCAAACTTGCTGTATTGTAACCTGGTTTCTGCTCACTCAAAGTTTCTCCCATACCATTGTCACTTACTTTCTCTGTGCCATTTTTATCATCCTTAACACGATTGTTTGAACCACTTAAAACTTTTATTCCAGATTTCAGCCTAGCTTCACTTGAAGGTTCAGAGCTTAGTCCTGGATCTGTTTCTTTTTCAGCTTGAGCTTTTCTAGTTTTAGACTTTATTTCCATTCCCTTTCCCGTAGTAGATACGGTTGGTCTTTTCACGTCTTCCTGTTTAAATTTTCCAGACCTGGATAAACCTGTATCAGTTTTAGCAGTTATATGTTTTAGATCTTTTTTCTCCTCTACTTCTCTACTCAAAACAGATATTTTATCATCCTTTTGTACCATATCCCGATTCTTGTTGGAAGTTTTGTTAGTTTGTTTTGACCCATCTTTGTTCATCTTCTGATTGGTTTTATCTTCAGATGACTGTGGGAAGTCTTCCTCATTTATATTTTCTTTTTGCTCAAGTTCCTTCTTATCCTCTGTCTGTTTAACTGTCTTTATCATGCAAGATTTTCCTGGTTCTTCATTATGAGGATCTGAAACCTGTTCAAAAAATGTTTGCTCCCTTGTCAGTTTTATTTGTCCAATTTCTGGCCTATGTTGACTCCTTGGATCACTAACACTAGACAATACTTTTGTTCTCTCTTTCTCTAACTTTGGCATTTCTCCCTGGTCCTCAATACCAACAAACTGTGTTGTTTTAAAAGACACCGACTTTGGCCGAGCTGCATCTGAATTAGATCTTGTAAATGCTTCCTTCTTGACCGATGGTTTAGAATCATTCTCATCCTCATTCTGAATGGATTTTCTGGCAAATGGTGCAGTAACTGGCCTAACACTGTGGCTTTTAGATGCGGCTGGCTCACGTTCCAATACAGACACCGATGTAGGCCTTGGGTTTGATGCAGAATCAGGGCGTAAAAATAACCGTGTGTCTGATGGAGCACTCGAGGGTTTAGAGACCTGAGCAAGTGCTAATTTAGCACACTTGGCTTGAAACCTTGGTGTGATAAATTTCATTGCCTACAAATGCATTATGCACAGAAACATGGATTTTACAATGCTCTGGCAAAATGAGGTTTAACCCTTTACCACATAGCAAAATTTCAGACCTATCCAATTTGAACAGACTTGCACATTAATTTCATAGCTGCTCAAATGATGCATTTTTTCTTTGTGATAGTCGAAAACTTTGTGGGAAAAGGAGAAAATGCTGGTAATCAGCATTTTCTCCTTTTCCAAAACTGTCTCCAAAAGGCTTTTTTCTCGAGGTCGTTAAAGGTTGTCATTGTCTGGTAAAGGATTAATGTATACGTGACGCATTTTATCTACCAATTCACAAAAAAAACCATGAATCCTTAACACCCATTTTGTCCAATAACTGGCTGAATCATGATGTAGAATGATCCTGTGACATGGAGAAAATTTGTTTGCACAGGCCGACATAGGTTAATACTTCTTTTAAATGCATTACACCCCCTTTTCAGAGCTTAAGTCATTTCCTCTTTTGCCATATCTTCCTTAGAGTGGGTTAACCCTTTCCCAAACAATGACGACTTTTAATGCCCCCCTGTTCCCATAATGTTTTCTACCCTTCACAAAATAAATTTCAAATTTTCAGTCACTTTTATTTTGTCGTCTGCAAATGCTTTCAATTTGGACAGTCTAAAATATTGTGGTTTGTTAATGAGTTAACTTCAATCAAGAGAAAAATTCATAGATGGTACCTTTGTCATGTACACTTTACCCACAAGAAGAGAATAAAATCAACCTGCAATACTACAATACACAAAAGAATTCTCATAAAGTATGAACTATGCTGTGGCAACAGGGGTTAATTACATCTCCATGATACTATGGCAGAAAAGTGACTTAAGGCAAACAGTTTCAACCCAGGTCAGCCTGCGCGAACTGCGCAGGCTGTCCTGGGTTGATACAGTTGATACAGTTTGCAGATGCATTAAACCCCCTTTTCAGAGCATAACTCATTTAAATATTTCTCTTTTAGCAATTGCTGGCACAATATCATTTCCCATACCTGTGGATTAAAGTCAGGATCAGCATCCTCGTCATATTCCTCTTCTCCTCCGTCTTCATCATCTGCATCCTCATACTATAGTGAAGAAGAAAAAGTTCCAAATATATTGACCCTTTGCAAAACAATACTGTGATGTAGTGACATTTTGGTGGAAAGCTTTCACCCTTTACAACACAATGCCGACTTCTGACATCCCTGGGAAAGAAGCCTTTTGAAAACATGGTAGGAAAAGGAGAAAATGTTGGTAACCAGCATTTCCTCCTTTTCCCAGTGTTTTCTACCCTTCCAAAGACAATTTTCAATTTTTGAGTCATACTTAGGCTGTCGTCTGCAAAAAATGCTTTCAATTTGGACTGGTCTACAGTTTTGTCCTTTGGTAGGGTTGAAAAAACCCTTAAACCTTCACCACATGATCTTGCTGCTTCCCCCCCCCCCTTTCAACTCTGAGAAACTAGGTTTTGAAACACCGTGAGAAAAGGAGATTATGCTGGTAACCAGTATCTTCACCATTTCTCATATATTGTTTGCTACACTGTCTCAGGCATTATTTCCTTTTGAGTTAAACTTGTCAACTAAAAATGGTTTCGAATTGGAGAATCCCACAATTTGTTGTTTGGTAAAGGGTTCAACAGGCAACTTTTTTGCTGCTTATGACACAAGTCTTTTGATGACAACATTGAAAACTGTTCCAAATTGAAAGCAGTAACAGGCACCAAAATCAAAGTGGCTCAAAGACTGAAATTTGTTTTAAGAAGGGTAGAGGACATTGTGGGAAAAAGAGAAAATGCTGGTTACCAGCATTTTCTCCATTTTCCACAATGTTTTCAAAAGACTTCTTTCACAGAGTTGTGGTAAAGGACTGTTTGGTAAAGACTTAAAATTATGGTGGAAAAGGGTGACTTTTTTCAAAATATGCAATAACCTCTTCTCAGAACCAAGACTTAGGTTGTATTCATGAATATAACAACGGCATACGTTTTAGAAAAGTACTTTACAAGTCATTTACTCCAAGTTCCTTTTATGATATAATGAATCATAAAAACACACCTCCTCATCGTTTTCTAATGCCTCCCCTGTGAAATATAGAACAGCTCGTGGAACAATTCTTTCTCTTATAAAATGGCCTATTTCAAAATCAGCTGCTAACAGAGTTTCTGTGTCTTCATCCTGAAAAATTAGTAACTATGAGTGTCTTGCAAACAGTAATATAAAGTTTATAATATCTTTCAAAAATCAGACAGGCAAAGAAATTCTAGCAATTGCAGATCAAGGCCCTAAAGTCATTATTGCTCTTTCAAACCCTATGTTGTGGGGACTCATTAGAATCACCTCAATGAGATGATTCCATTGAGTACCCACAACATAAGGTTTAGTTGAGAATAATTAAATATTTTCGATTTTGAAATCCAAATCACTCCCTCTATCTGAAACTCTGCCTACCATTCCTAGTTTCTTTGTCTCATGCTAGATTTATAAAGTAATGCAACTTCTGATTGGCTAAATAAAATGAATTATCCAATCAGACATTATTGTTATTTAGAAATAAAGAAATGCATTCAGATCAACACCAGGAATGTTTGTTAATATTTGAAATATTATTGGTTGGGTTTTACTATCAGCTTGAAAGTTTTATTTGAGTATTTTGGCAGAATAAGGGTTAAGAATGTATCTTTTGTCATAATTCTTCCAAAAGGTTGAAGACAAACATAGTTTTGATAGTTCTTTTCTTTTTTTTATCTTTTCAATGAATAACACACTTCTGTCACAATATTTTCAAAATTGTCAACTATCTGAAACATTAAGATAACTAGCAAACTTGTGGGAAGACATCGAGAATTTTTTTTAAATATTAACGTTTAGTTGTATTAGGATCTTCTGTCACAATTTTTTCTTTAAGGTCTTCAGCTATCAGTTTTTTTTGGCTCACGCGTTAATTGGTTTAAGAACATTGTCAGTAGGTATTATATTTTCTCTTTCTTTTTTTTTTCATTTATAAGCTGAAGATGTATTAGACAAACATATATTATAATTTTCTCAAGAGTTGTTAACTGCAGGAGCTTATAAATTGTTGTAAATATGTCACTCATTGTACAAAATTGTTGTATATTATGTAAGTGTATATGGGCCAGAGGCCTAAATACTTGAATAAAGGTATATTGATATTGACTAAGAGAAATGGATCATTATGGACCCTGCAATAAGGAAGTAATTATTAACAATTTTTGAAGACACAAAACACAATACTTGGGACTCAACTGACATGACAGGATGTTTCTGAGGGAGTAGAAAACATTGTGGTAGAGCCTTGAGATTATACAGCTGTAATTTACTTGTATTATTATCTAACATCAAGGGAGATTATTGAGAATGAAGGGGGAAAAAAATCAAAATGTTAAGAAAACATACCATTTCTTCATCATCTGGAGCTGCAAGTACAAAAAAAAATCCTCGGTCAGAATACTTTCCAACTCTTAATCACACAATAATCCTGACTTTCAAGGACCCTGAGAAAAAAGCCTTTTGAAAACATTGTAGGAAAGGAAAGAATGCTGGTAACCAGCATTTTTTCCTTTTCCCACAATGCTTTCTACCCTTCCCAAACAGTTTTCCATTTTTGAGCAACATCTATTTTGTCGTCTGCAAATATTTTCGTCTGCAAATATTTTCTATTAGGACAAGTCTAGAATTCTGTTGTTTGGTAGAATTAAAATAGTGGAAAGAGCAGAACCGAGATCAGACAGCACATTCTGCTCATATAATGTACCATAATTGCACAATGAATGTGCCGTCCATTTTTTGTTTTCATTAATCACCTTTATGTTTCTACATCATGGGGAGTACTCTCCAACAATCCATTGCCTAATTCTTAAAGAATTTATAAAATTTCAAGGTAAAGCAATTTCTGATTCACTCTCCCAGGCTACTTGGTGTTCAGCACATCAAATTCCTTTTCTCTGCAATTCTAAAATAAGATTCAAAATGCACTTCAGAATGGTTATCTACTGCAGGGCCAGGTGATCCATCTACTCCATCAAGCTCTAATAACCCTGAGAAAGAAGGCTTTGGAAAACACAGTGGTAACCAGCATTTTCTCCTTTTTTTTCAAAGTTTTGTACCTTTCCTTCCACAAATTTCAATTTTGGAGTCGCATGTATTATGTTGCCTGCATGTGCTTTCTATTCTGGCAAGTCAAAATGGTTTTGTCGTCTAGTGCAGAGTTGGTATACAAAAAGGGTTTCTATGAACAAATGCTACCTACGTGTAGGAGGATTAAAGAAGTTAAAGAAGGAATCACTCTGTACAGTTTTGGAAATTGTTCTAGTTGTACCACTGGCTTTGTGTTTTTGTTTTTTCTTCACTGTTTTCACTGTGACATTTTTCCCTTTCTTCCAGTCTATAGTACACCTGTAATGTAATATCTGACTTTAATGTCTAACCAGCATAGAAATCATCAACAACAATGATACAAAAGCCTTGAAATGTTACAAAACTTTCAGTCAATGACCAATTCATTGCTTTGTGTTCATGAACAGATTGCAGGTAGAATTTATATTTGTGTAAATAAATGCCACAACTTGAGGTTACTTTAGCAGACAGCCTAAATCATACTGCAACGAATATGAAATAACCTAAACCATATTTACCATTGTGATATAGAGGATCTGACACGAGTGGGCTTTAGAGATAAGATTTTATTAACTCATTACCACACGAGAAAATTTTGGACTGGTCCAAATTGAAAGCATTTGCAGACAACAAAATGAAGGTGACTTAAAAATAGAAATTTGTTCTGGAAAGGGTAGAAAACACTGTGGGAAAAGGAGAAAATGCTGGTTACCAGCATTTTCTCCTTTTCCCACAGTGTTTTCAAAAGGCTTCTTTCTCGGGGGCGTCAAAAGTAGGGATTGAGTGGTAATGGGTTAAACGAGTCTAGGGAAATCTTTTCTCAAACGCCCACAAATGTCAGATTCTTTTTTAATCACATAACAATATTTCACAAAATATAAATCAGATGATGCAAAAACATTCATAAATGCACATGGGGTATTTTCTACGAGACCCATTCACTTATATGAAATGCGTGCAAAATGACTTCCAAAATGGTATCACACAAAATTTGCTATCAAACTTGTATAAGATCCAAAAAATTCATCATGGGTATATTACACTGAAAACAAGGGAGGTTATGTAATAAATCAGATTTCTTTTTAACTGTGTATAAACAATCATTTCATTCAATTTTTGCTCTTGTGGCTAACTGCTGCCAGTCATCAAGTACTTGGATACTGGCTAATCATACAATAAAATGGGAGTCAACATATTTGCAGATAATGTACCTTCACTCTTTACCACACAATCCCGACTTTTAACACCCTAATAGAGAAGTCTTTTGAAAACATTGTGGGAAAAGGAGAAAATGCTGGTAACTAGCATTTTCTCCTTTTTCCACAAAGTTTTCTACCCTTCCCAAAACAAGTTTCAATTTTTCAGTAACATTTGTCGTCTTTAAATGCTTTCAATTTGGACTAGTCTAAACTTTTCTCATGTGGTAAAGAGTTAAATGATCTTAGTTGTGTTTTTAGAATGGGTAGAAAACATTGTGAAGCTGGACAAATCTAAAATATTTATTGTGTGGTAAAGAGTTACCACCTTCAGGACCATTTTGACTCGGAATCACATCGTAAAAGGTTAAAACATTGAATTATTTGGTAAACTGTCCAATAAAATACTCTGTCCGAGACCTTGTAAAAGGTAATTTTGATAAAAACTATCTTTCGTAGGGATCTCCGATTACTATAGCACCCTATCAGTTTTTCACAGATAAGAAAGAAATGTGAAAATTATTCAAGATGCAATATTTTTAAAGTCTTTGACAGAATACTAAAGAATATCTTTGTTCAACATTTCACAGTTTTCAACATTATTTTGGTTACATCCACTTTTTCTCAGAGCCTTCTCAAACGTAATTATGGAATTTAAAACTGACTTACCCTTGACATTTCACGATTTCAGGTCCTTCAAAGGCAAAAGGATCCGTCTCATCTGGCACTGATCTCATCACATATTCTTTTGTTAAAACTTTGTTCTCAAAATACTCATTACTATCAAAATGGAACTGTAGTTTGAAACCCTAAAAAAAGAAATTTTGAAAACATTTATGAAAATTTTGAGATGTGAAACAACTGCCCCATGGCCAGTCTATTAACCCATTACTGCATAATCCCCACTTCTCACGATCCTGAGATAGAAGCTTTAAGAAAACATTGCGGGAAAAGGAGAAAATGCTGGTAACCAGCATTTTCTCCCTTTCCCACAATGTTTTCTACCTTTCACAAAATGAATTTCAAATTTTCGGTCAATTTTATTTTGCTGTCTGCAAATGCTTTCGATTTGGACAAGCCAAAAATTTTGTCGATTGGTAATGAGTTAAGCTAACTAGAACTAGAGCTGTCACTGAATACGACTATATACCCTTACCAGCGCTTTGACAGTATTTTGCACACGGATGGGCAGACACACAGACAGACAAGCTGATTCCAGTACACCCCCGAAAACATTCGTTTAGCAGGGGTATAAAGAGCACAGGACCTGTCAACACAATATTTTGGGTCATTTGATGGCTGGCCATCTAAAGTTACTAATAGTCTTTTGGGCGAGACATTAAACCAAGGTCAAATGTGACAGAGCTATACGACAGCACATTAAAGAACCAGGCGTAACGTAGGATGTGTTTTGTCCTGTATCTGCACTATCCCCCATAACAATACTTACAGACGTTAGGGGCGTCACCCATACGGGCAACCTGTGGCATTGATAAATAAACACCAAATTAAATCAAACAATTGCTTCTTATCCCCATACCTCACAACATTAAAGACAAGTGTCTTTTTAACCCTTTACCAAACAATTCCTGGTTTTTACTACCCTGAGGTAAAAGCCTTTTGAAAACATTGTGGGAAAAGGAGAAAATGCTGGTAACCAGCATTTTCTCCTTTTCCCACAGTGTTTTCTACCCTGCTAAAAACAAATTTCAAGTTTTGATTTACATTTTTTTTGTTGTCTGCAAGTGCTTTCAACTCGATTCAGCCCGAAATTTAGTCATTTGGTAGAGGGTTAAAACATCTTTCTCACATCTCTCTCTAGTCCTTACCATTGGATCCTTTTCATCCTTCGTATCATTGCCGTCCACAAAATCTACTTTCACATCAGACAATGCGTTCAGGATGGGTTCATCGTGAGGTTGAATCATGTCAGCTAACATCTCTACATTTTTGAAGATTGTCAACCAGAATCCTGGTATTCCTTTGACGTTGCCGTCTTCTTTTTCTATGAAGAATAAAAATAATTACAGTTTTTCTGCAAACAGCCTTGTCAAAAACAGAGGAAAAAGCAGCTCTAAAAGCACAAAACCAGAGGCATAAAGAGCCAATTCTGAGGTCTGCATAGATCCAAATCAGACTGCACAGAAAATGTAGAAAAACCTTACAATGCTTGATTAAACCTTTCTTAAACTGCAAATTTTGGACCACACCAAACTGAAAGCATTCTGCAGATGACAAATTAACAGTTGCTAAAAAGATGATTTTTCTATATGATAGGGTAGAAAACATTCTGGGAAAAGGAGAAAATGCTGGTTACCAGCATTTTCTCCTTTTCCCACAATGTTTTCAAAAGGCTTCTATTCCTGACCCGTAAAAACCAGGGATTGTTTGGGAAAGGGTTAAATATATACAGATTAAAAATAAGATATATTCTCCTTTTCTTACTATGTGTTCTACCCTGCTAGAAACAATTTTCAATTTTTTGATTTACATTTATTTTATCATCTGCAAATATTTTCAGTTTGGACCAGTCTAATATTTTGTCATTTGGTAAAGAGTCAAATCGGTAGACGACAGTCTAGTTCAAAGATCAGGCAGCTCATTCTGTGCCAAACCCCACAGACATTTTCAGTCTCTGGTCAAAAATCAGACCACACAATTTTGATCTACACTAGCTGTGTTGGCAACTCGAGCAGTAACATGTGTATTACATATCACTTGTTGAAACTATTAGTATCACACTACCTTCCTCATCTGTTTTCTCTTTCTCGTCTCCTTTTTCTTCTATTGAAGCTTTGTTCTTTACATCTTCCTACAAAACATTAATTAAAACCAATCAACATTTATGAAGTGAAAGGTCTCTTCAATCTATACAACTGCACACACTGAACTCTTTACCAAACTGCAAAATTTTGGATATGTCTATATCAAAAGCATTTGCAAAGGACAAAGCCAAGGTGGCTCAAGTAACAAAAGTTGTCTTGACAGGGTAGAAAACATTGTGGGAAAAGGAGGAAAAGCTGGTAACTAGCATTTTCTTTTTCTGCAGTGTTTTCAAAAGATTTATTTAACAGGATCCTAAAAAGTCGAGATTGTGTGGTAAAGGGGAATGGGTAGGGCCACGTATCTCAACTGAAGGCATGCAATTTCAGATTTGAATCCAATATACTTCACTCTACTTTGTTCTGGGGGGGGGGGGTTTAAAAAAACTTTGTGAAAGAAAGCTCTTAAGCATTTTGGGAAAAGAACAAAAATAATTGCATCTGGTAGTTTCTCCTTTTCCCCAAATGGTTTCTAACCCCTAATAGACATGTCGTATTGCCTTCCAAACATTAATTTTGTAATCTGTTAAAACTTTCAAACTGTGAGTGTACAAATTTTGCTGTCTTGTAAAGAGTAAAGTCTTTACCAAACAACAAAATTTGCAGGCTACAAATTAAAGGTGACTCGAGAACTGAAATTTGTTTTTGATCGGGTAGAAAACAGTGGTAAAAGGATCAAATGCTGGTAACTAGCATTTTATCCTTTTCCTACAATTTTTTAAAAAATATTCCTTGTTAGGGTCATTAAAACTAGGGACCATGTGGTAATTGGTTAACCCTGAATGTGAATATATTATTCTACACTTGTCCAAATCTCTACAGAGATATGGCTGAATGGAATATTCTAATATTTGCATGGTAATAAAAGCTTGTGTCAAAGGAATAAACAACACAAAAGAATATAACTGCCCCATGCTCTATTCAAAGGGGGCTTAAGACATTACCAAACCACAATATTTTAAAACTTGTCTAAATTGAAAGCATTTGCAGATGACAAAATAAATTTGATTAATCAATCGAAATTTGGTTTAGGAAGGGAAGAAAAAATTGTGGGAAAAGGAGAAAATGCTGGTTACAGCATTTTCTCCTTTTCCCACAATGTTTTCCATAGGCTTCTGTCTCAGCACCGTCAAAAGTAGGGATTGTGTGATAATGGGTTAATACATCAGACTAAAGTATCCACCCAAGTCAGCCTGGTAGGTCCATGCAGGCTGAACTGGGCGAAACCCTATTGCTTTTTAGTAAATTTTCAGCATGTTGAAGGACTATTCTACACAAGGATTCAGTCTGTTGTTCCACGATAGATTTTGTAGAAAAAAAATTGGTTCCTGCTTGTAAAGTTTCCTTTTCTGTAATTCTCCTGATATTTATCCATTTGTTCAGTTCTATATACCAGATCAGCATTACATTAACCCTTTACCGCACAATGGTGACTTTTGATGACCCTGAAATAGATGGGCTTAAGAAAACTTTGTGGGAAAAGGAGAAAATGTTGGTAACCAGCATTTTCTCCTTTTCCAAGATTGTTTTCTATCCTTCCCATAGCAAATTTTAACTTATCACATTTATTTTTCTGCAAATGCTCTTAATTTGGACCAGTCCAAAACAAAAATTTATTGTTCGGTAAAGAGTTAACCAGGTACAGATGAGAGTGATTGAGCCATGCTCTGTAAAAAGGGGGCTTAGTGCATCTGCACTAAGTTTCAACACAGATCAGCCAGCACTGTAGATCTGGGCTCAACTTTTTGCTTTGGGTAAATTTTGTAGTTTCAAGGATTAGTTGGGTTATTCTACAAAACTGATTTAATGGATGGATAATTATATGAAGACTTGCTTTCAGCTACCTTTTCTCAACCCTTTAACACATAGTGACGACTTTTAACGCCCCTTAAGTAAGAAACCTTTTGAAAACATCGTGGAAAAAGGAGAAAATGCTGGTAACCAGCATTTTCTCTTTTTCTCCCAAAGTTTTCTAACATCTCACAAACAAAAATGCACCATGTGAGCCACCTTTAAATTGTCGTCTGCAAATGGTTTCAATTTGGATAGGTCTAAAATTTTGCTGTGTGACAAGAGGGTAACTTAAAGCATGGTTCATGCTGTATAAATGTGATTGGTTAAAACTATTCTTAGCTGCATGCATTTTTTTTTAAAAATTATCAATCACAAGAATTGTTTTTTTTTGAAAATCAGGTTCTTTCAATATATTCACCGTAGCATTTGGATTTCCACTTCATAGCTGGCGTAGAAAAATTGGTCCCTGCCTCTTAAGTTTCACTCTATGCAAGTCTCAACGTATTTATTCATTTTTTTTTTTCAGTTCTATGTTCCAGACTGATAGCTTAACCAGGTATGGATTAGAGAAATTGACTCATGCAATGTAAAAAGTGGGCCTAATGCACAGGGAAAAAGACTAACTTCTTTCCCCTAGTGACCACCTGGGCCCTCAACTTAAAAAAAAAAAAAAATCCAGGGGCCCAGCCCAAAACCTAGGGGCCCAGCTTACCATTTCATGCGGCGAAAATTTTCCCAGCTTCATGGTATCAGCAAGGAGTGCAGGACAATTCGCTCCAAAGACAATTTACCCCAACATGTTTCGGGTGAGAATTTCGATGACTTTTGGACTTGGGTGAGTTGTCATTTGAATTATGGGCGAGACATTTTCCAAATCTATGGGTGAATCCGATTTTATTTCTAATTTAAGCGAGTTGTGTTTAGTTTGGGGCAAGTTGACCGCTAACTGTTGGGCAAGTTGTCTTTGGGCGAGTTGTTCGTAATTCGCCGCGAGATGTGTGCGCAGTAATTTGAGAATCAGCCAAATGCGAGTAAACATCCGGCAAAAAGGTAATGATTCAATATTAGGTTCAGAAATATGTGAATCTAGTCGGATTTGAATAATAAACTAGATAGAAATTTGACTTTTGTCAGTACGAGGGACACTTTTTAAGTTCGCAGAGTAACGCAGTCTTTTTAAAACCGCTTGAAATATGAAAATTTTATTTATCCAAGACCTTCGAAATATGCCCCGTCTGCCTCCACACACATTTTACACCGATCTACCCATTTCTGGAACGCCACCCGGTAGTCCTCTTTAGGTATATGTTGCAGACATTGGTAGACCACAGCGGGATTCAAAACGGTGCCCTGCCAGCATTTCCTTTAGTCTTGGGAACAACCAAAAGTCACAGGGGGACAGGTCAGGGCTGTATGGGGGATGATCTAAGACATCGAGCCCAGATTCTTTCAGATATTCCTGTACTGCAGTGGATTTATGGGCCGGTGCGTTATCATGGAGTAATTTGATTCCGCGGACACCAGTGCGCGGTCTGCATTTTTGATAGAAATCAAAGAGTAAGAACACTTTCTCTGTAAAACTTTCCAGTGAAAGAACTACCTTTCGGGACTGAAATTTGAAGGACTGGACCTTTCGAATCAAAAGAATATCGCATACAACATGCGATTTGATGTTTTGCAACTGTGCGCAATGACAGGTCTGTCGCCCTCAGATGAAACCCAAACCTTATTTTAGAATTGGGTTGAAAATGATAGATCCAGGTTTCATCACCTCTAACTATCTCTTCCAAACGATGTGGGTCACATTTATCATATTTTTCTATAACTTGCGATGCAAGTCTAACCCGACTTTGTTTCTGCTCGTCAGTGAGCAAATGGGGCAGCCAGTGCGTGCAGATCTTACGTAGCCCAAGTCGTTCACGTAAGATCTTCAAAACACTTGACGAATGAATGCCACTTAATTCTTCTATCTGTTGCACGGTATAACATGCGTCTTCCTCAATTAACGTTTTCACAGTAGCAACGTTCTTTTCCTTCAAAACGGAAACTGGCCTAGCCGAGGGTCATTTTCAATTGACTCCTGACCATCATTAAAACAACGTACCCACTTGCAAACTGTAGCATATTTTAAGGCATCATTCCCATAAACTTTCTGCAAATCAGCATGAATTTCTGTTGGCGGAAACCCGAGCTGTGCTTGAATCTTACAATATACCCTCTGTTCAGAGATTTTTCCATCCATATTGAATGCTGTATTTTACTATAGTGTATAAAGCCATGTGTTGAAAATACCCAGTGCAGCGCGCACGTGGACCTCGTGCGCCGCATACCGCGACACTGTTCAAGAGAGGAATGATTACGCAAGTTCTGTGTAAAAAATAGTGCAACTTCTTAATTGCGTTAAAAAGTTATAGGCTTACTCTACGAACTTAAAAAGTGTCCCTCGTATTCTGTCCAAAAATTCAAGAAATTTGGAAAATGTCCTATTTTTGGGGATTGCCACCTGGGTCCCCGACAGGCATTTTTGGCTCGCCCAGGCAATTTTCTAGTAGCTGTGGGCGAGTGTTAATATTTTTTCCCTGATGCATCTGCAGAAAGTATCGATCAATGTCAGCCTGCGAGCTGGGCTGAAACTTCTCACCCTTGGTCAGTTTTCTGCAAGCAAAGAACCGTTCTTCCTCAAGATCAATTTTATTGTTAGGAAAAAAAAAACCAGAAAATTTTATTGATCAATGTGATTACATGCTTGGTATAAAGAATCACAGAGACACAATAAGCCCCCTTTTTTGGCAAAGGCTCAATCATTTTTTCACAGAGACACAATAAGCCCCCCCTTTTTTGGCAAAGGCTCAATCATTTTTTCACAGAGACACAATAAGCCCCCCCTTTTTTGGCAAAGGCTCAATCATTTTTTCACAGAGACACAATAAGCCCCCTGCCCCCCCCTTTTTTTTTTTAGCAGAGGCTCAATCATTTTTTCTCATTCTAGTTTAGAAATATGTGGAAAATACTGGCATGTGATCAGAGGCAGGTTCTGTAAGTTATTCAGTATAATTTGTCCAATATGTCTAATATATTAGGTAATTAGGACTAAAAAAATATCTGTATTTAGGATTTCCCTACACTACCTAGAAAATGCTGCCGACCCTAAAATTTTCACCATGATAGAAAAAACAATTTATCTGTTGGGTGTAATTTCACCATATGTTCCATGTAAAAAGTGTTTGTAAAACAAAAATCCCTAACTACAGCATCTTGGACTGAAACCCTAAACACAGATATTTTTTACGCCTTATGTGTACATTTTTTGACAAAGCAGATGCATGTGCCCTGAAAACTATTTGTGTTACTCTCAGATGATCATTTAAGCCTTTGATGAAATATATGATAAAACAAGAGGTAAGATAAGTAAAACACATTGCATCATTACATAAACAGCACAGTTGGCACTCTAGAAGAAAAGAATACCAGTGTCCACTATTATTATGAAATAAGCCAACTATAAAACAACATTGTTATCGCCTGAGGGTAACAGTAAAAAGCATAAACTTTCTGATGAACAGTACCTGTGATTCAGATTTATCTTCAGTGGCTTTGGCACTGTCCTACAAAAATTGAGAAAGAATTCCTATCTTTTACTTTCATACACCTTCATACTGTTAAGGCACCAACCAACTCTTGCCCAACCAAAGAAAAGTAATAACAACTATAGGGAAAACATTGTGGTGAAAATTGTACTACAATTTCTAAAATAGTTTATGGAGAGAAATCGGAGTGTATTGTGTTTTTTGGTTTAACTCTTTTACTAGACAATCCTAAATTTTAACCCTTAAGCTGCTAACCGCAACTCCTAGGTTTTTTGCAGACAGTGTAGATCAAGATCAGACTGCACAGAATATGCCATCTGATCTTGGATCTATGCTGTCCTGTAAGTCATCTTTGGCCCCAAAGTACCTTTGAACTAGCAAATTCACAAGGTATGTTGCCTTTTTAGGCTAGCATAATCATATCTTTGAACCACGCTATCTGCATTGTCTTGGCATTCTGGACAGGACCAACCTTGAAATTGCAGTTATTTGGTTCTTAATTTCAGACAGTCAATGCTTGAAATATTTATTCTCCTCTCTTAAAGAGTTGAAAAACATTTTCAATAAAAAAAAGAAGGCCGCAATGGCATATAAAAAACAAAAGCATCGCATGCCTGTGCCAACATTCACGTGCAGGTGCTTTTTCAGTAAAAAAATTCATTTGTAAAAAAAAAAAGACATAAATGTGTCAGAAATGTCTGCGATACCAGCCCTGGTATGGTATATTTGCCCATTGACTATATTTCAAAACGCCCTTCATATATTCCTTAAAACCAGAGCGAATTTGTAGACAAGTCTTTCAGATAAAGTGGCTTCAAGCTAGACTTTGCAAAAGCAATTAAACTCACCTCTACTAGAGAGGGAATTAACTCTATGAGAACCTTTTACAACTTAGAATGCTGTTGTAGACTGTAGATCAAGATCAGATTGTACTAAATGGGCAGATCAATCCTACATCTACACCATGTATGAAACAGCTTTAAAACAAAATACCAAAGTTTACATTACAGACTAAAGCTACTCACTCACTTCATTCGTAGGCCCTTTACCAATTACCACACAATCCCCACTTTAGACAACTCCGAGAAAGAAGACTTTAGAAAACATTGTGGGAAAAGGAGAAAATGCTGGTAAGTAGCATTTTCTCTTTTTTTTCCTCAATGTGTTCTACCTTTCACAAAACAAATTTTAAGTTTTCAGTCACTTTATTTTGTCGTCTGCAAATGCTTTCGATTCGGACAAGCCTATAATATTGTTGTTTGATAATGAGTTAAGGGCTAGAAAAAGGTCAGTTCAACAGCCTTGCTGTGACAAGATCTGTGGAGTAATATAATATCTAACTTACAGAGAGCTCCTCATCTTTTTCGTCATCACTGGGCCAGTCTGCTTCCTCGTCATTGGGCTCATACTCTCCTGTGACAACTGTCTGTCTCTGTATAACAAATACTCAACCTTTCAACTCCTCATCAAACAAAAATGTTATAATGAAATCCAGGCTTCAGAAAACTTTGTGGTAATAGGAGAAAATGCTGGTTATTTAGTAGAAAATGCTGGTAACCAGCATTTTCAATACTCTTGACCAGCATTTTAAATACTTGGCATCGGTATTTTCTCTTTTAACCACGAGATTTTCTATCCTTTACATCCTTCACTACACAATCCCGACTTTTAAAGATTTGGGAAAGCAGGCTTTTGAAAACATTGTAGGAAAAGAAGAAAATGCTGGTTACCAGCATTTTCTCCTTTTTCAACAATGTTTTCTATACATTTAGAGACTTATCTTGATAAAGATAGTTTTCATTTGTCTGCAATTTGGACAGGTCTGAAATTTTGTTGTTTGGTAAAGAGTTAAAAGAAAAATCGTATCATTGTAAAGAGTTACAAGCAATTTCGTTGAAATGATATCCCCCTCCGAAAAAAAAAGACCTTTTTTAATACAAACGTATAAGAGGTATTGTGTTTTGCATGTACATGTGGCCTTTTTGTTATTGGTCCATGATGAAAGAAATTCATCAAAGGGTAATCAGTCGAAAAAAGTCTGTGAATCTAAATGTAAATGTGCGAACAAAAATCCAAAGTAAAAATTTACAAAGGGCAATAACTCCAAAAATACTGAAGAAAGAGTAATGGTTCTTGTGCACCGCACTTTTCCTCAATTAGTTCTATATGTGTGTGAAATTTTAAGTTCCTAGCTTTTATACTTTTGGAGATATATGCCAGACAGAAATCCAAAATAAAAATTAACAAAGGGCAGTAACTCAAAAATTACTGAAGACAGAGTTTTGGTTTTTGTGAAGTGCACTTCTCCTTAATGAATTCTATAAGTGTATAAAGTTTGAAGTTCCTAGCCTTTGTACTTTTGGAGATATGCTCCTAACAAAATTCCAAAGTAAAAATTTACAAAGAGCAATAACTCAACAATTACTGAAGATAGAGTTATGATTCTTTAGCACTGCACTTCTCCTTAATTAGTTCTATATGCTTGTGATGTTTCAAGTTCCTAGCTTTTATACTTTTGGAGATATGCTCCAGACAAAAATCCAAAGTTAAAATTTACAAAGAGCAATAACTCCAAAATTACTGAAGACAGAGTTATAAGTGTTGTTTACTGCCCTTCTTCTCAGTGAGTTTTGTATATGTGTGAAGTTTCAAGTTCCTAGTTCTTATACTTTTGGAGATATAATCCGGACAAAAATTCAAAATAAAAATGTGCAAAGGGCAATAACTCCAAAAATACTGAAGACAGAGTAATGGATCTTTCGCACTGCACGTCTCCTCAATGAGTTCTATATGTGTGTGAAGTTTCAAGTTCCTACCTTTCATACTTTTGGAGATATGCTCCGGACAAAAATTCCAGAAGAAAATGTACAAAGGGCAATAACTCCAAAAATACTGAAGATAGAGTAATGGTTCTTGTACACTACATGCCTCCTTAATGAGACCTATCCACTTGTGAAGTTTGAAGTTGTTATCTCATATACTTTTGGAGATATGCTCCAGACAAAAATCCAAAGTTAAAATTTACAAACAGCAATAACTCCAAAATTACTGAAGACAGAGTAATGGATCTTTCGCACTGCACGCCTCCTTAATGAGTTCTAAATATGTGTGAATTTTGAAGCTCCTAGCATTTATACTTTTGGAGATATGCTCCGGACAAAAATTCAAAGTAAAAATGTACAAAGGGCAATAACTCCAAAAATACTGAAGACAGAGTAATGAATCTTTCTCACTGCATGCCTCCTCAATGAGTTCTATATGTGTGTGAAGTTTCAAGTTCCTACCTTTCATACTTTTGGAGATATGCTCCGGACAAAAATTCCAGAAGAAAATGTACAAAGGGCAATAACTCCAAAAATACTGAAGATAGAGTAATGGTTCTTGTATACTGCATGCCTCCTTAATGAGATCTATCCACTTGTGAAGTTTGAAGTTGATACCTTAAATACTTTTGGAGATATGCTCCGGACAAAAATCCAAAGTTAAAATTTACAAAGGGCAATTACTCCAAAATTACTGAAGACAGAGTTATGGATCTTTCGCACTGCACGCCTCCTCAATGAGTTCTATATGTGTGTGAAGTTTCAAGTTCCTACCTTTCATACTTTTGGAGATATGCTCCGGACAAAAATTCAAAGTAAAAATGTACAAAGGGCAATAACTCCAAAAATACTGAAGATAGAGTAATGGTTCTTGTACACTGCACGCCTCCTCAATGAGTTCTATATGTGTGTGAAGTTTCAAGTTCCTAGCTTTCATACTTTTGGAGATATGCTCCGGACAAAAATTCAAAGTAAAAATGTACAAAGGGCAATAACTCCAAAAATACTGAAGATAGAGTAATGGTTCTTGTACACTGCACGCCTCCTTAATGAGATCTATCCACTTGTGAAGTTTGAAGTTGATATCTCAAATACTTTTGGAGATATTCTCCGGACAAAAAGCGGAAGGACGGAATGACGGACGGAGACTATTACCATATCCCCCGCCGCCTTTCGGCGGGGGATAAAAAGAAAAATCGTATCATTAAAGCCACATTTCATCTTGCTGGCAGCTGATGGCTCATGAAGCTTTTTAGTTAACTTTTTCCTAACAAAAAACTTTTAGCCTTGCCAAAATAGAAAGCATTTGCATAATATTATGAAAAACTAAATGTAAACCAAAACATGAATTTTTGTTTATCGACTGGCAGAAAAAATTGCTGGCTACCAGCTTGTTTTTCTTTTTCTTTTCAAACACTATTTTTTAAAAGCTTCTTCCTCAAGGTCATTAGTATCAGGATTGTGGGGTTAGGAATTAAAGACTTATAATAAGTCAACACAAGCTTTCTAAGTACAAAGCAACAACAGGTAAAATACCATTGTTGTAAACGTAGAAACACTTCTTTCCAGAAAATGTGTCACTTTGCCACAATTTTCTCAATAAGTCTGCTTCAAGAACAACAGTATCTGCCAATGCTTATTTATTGTTTGGGTACAGTTTGTTGAGATGTACACTCTTACTTTCAACAAGAAAAAACATTTTAACGCCCCTGAAAGAGAAGGCTTTTGAAACCATTGTGGGAAAGGGAGAAAATACTGCTCACCAGCATTTTCTCCCTTTCACACGTTTTCTAACCTACCGAAGGAAAATTGTTTTATACCAGCCACACTGAAATTGTCATCAGCAAATGCTTTCAAATCAGACAGGTCTAAAATCTTGTCGTGTGGGAAAGGGTTAAATAATTAGTGTATATGAACTCTCCCTTTAACTTTTTAATTTGCCTATATTGCACAGGCTATGGGACCTATCTATTTTCCTAAAGGCTAATTTACCGATGCTTTGCGTAACATTCTTTCCAAGCCACTGGCTATTTTGTACCAGACACATCACTTTATAACTTATAGAGAATACTCGGCAGTGAGAGAAGAATGTATTTGAAACCGCAGTGAGACAGGAATGTATCATGTCAACGACAGCTTATATAAGCCCTTTGGGGAATTTGGCCAAGCAGAAAAACAAGCAGATTCACTTGAAAGAAACTCAAAATTATGGGTACTTCACAATTCATCCTACCTTTTCATATAAAGGTGCATATCTGGCTGCATATTTACATTCTAGCTTATGGACTTCTCTGTAAAATTCTGCTTCTATCTTTGTTGCATCGAACTGGAGTTTCTTCAAAGCCTTTATACGTCTCTTCACTGGTTTTGGTAAACTGCAACATCAGCGTAAGTCTTGGGTTTTGTTTTCCTTACCTTAGCTCATTACCACAAAATCCTGACTTTTTACGACCCTAAGAAGAAGCCTTTGGAAAACATTGTGGCAAAAGGATAAAATGCTGGTAACCAGCATTTTCTCATTTTCCCATAATTTACATAACAAATTTCAAGTTCTAATTCACATTCCTTTTGTCGTCTGCAAATGCTTTCAATTTCAGGGTTCGCTCTGGGTCTAAAAAAGTTGTCGCCAGCTCTTTCGCCAAATGAAAAAAGTTGGGGCCAATCTGGGGACAGTTGGGGCCAAATTTTCAGGAGTTGGGGCCAGATGAGTATCATAATGCAGCATGCTGGACAATATTTTAGACTGTTCGGAATTGTAAGGAGTTGCAGTCCATTCATAATGTATAATGTATGTTAAGGGGTGGATAACTTTGTTAGAAAATGAGAATTATCTGTGAAAAAGAAAAAGTAACACTTTCTCAGGGTCATCTGAACAAGGTTTTTCAATTCTTTTTTTTTGCATGTTTGATAATTGATTCTTTCTTCATGACAGAGCAGCCAGTGGTGAACGAGTTTGTTTACTGACATTGTAGACACATTTTACATCGCATAACTTTTTTTGCAAGCATCGTATTTGAGAAAGCTAGAAAATTCAGGGTCAGAAAGCCAATAGTTCTTAAATAATCGTTTTGCAACTTTCGAAGGCGTGGCGAGTTGGCTAGATTCACTTTCATTATGAAAGGCATCAGCTTTACTTTTTCTCACAGACATTAACGCTGCGATCCATTTTTACATAGAAAGAAGGAGCTAAAAAGTTATCTATCTATATCCTATCAAATTGACAGCATTTGCAGCAGGCAAATACCGGTAGATAACCGCTCAAAGTCTGTAACTAATGTTTAAAGATACATGTATATAAAAAAATATATAGTCTGTTAAATGTAGAAAAGCTTACTTCCAGCATTTTCTCATATTGCCACGATGTTTTCAACCTTCTATTGATAAGTTAGACCCAGTTTCAGAGTGCAAGAGACATCGAAAATACAGCTGTCTGATTAGCGTTTGTCTTTGATTAATATCGGATAAATCTTAAATAAAACCATCATTCAACAACTAAATCTAACACTTGATTTACTTTCAAAGCCTTGTAGATTTGCGGTTCGCAGCCCAATCAAGGAAATACTATAAAATCAACAGAATACTTAGATCTATCTAGAATCAAAGACATTAACTTTTTTTTACATTTTATCTTATAGTTAGTGTCATAGAATATATTCGATTTCATCCAAACGTTGTTGCAGTGACGAGCTACCATTTTGAAGTTGAATCATGTGACTTCGCTAAATTCGCCGAAAGCCTTGTAACGTGATGCTACATTGGCGCCAAATTAGTCACATGATTTGAAAATACTGCCACATGATCTAAATGATCTAAGTACGTCATCATATCTGTTCGTTTGGAAAACTGCGAGTACAGTCTAATAACTAATTAGGAGTAAATGGTTATAAGCAAGTAGGTACCGATTCCATGGTTTTTAAAACTGGGATATTTCAATCCATTTAAAACTTTGGAAATAAAAGTTGACGAAGATTGACCGATATCCGGGGTAGTACTTTCACTCTCATATAGGTAGTTACTAAATTTAGCAGACCGTGTTTCAAAAATAGAGGTCCGACAAACACCGATAGGCGGCGCTCATATTTGTCAATAATATGGGATTATCCCATTGTGTCGTAAAGTTAATTAACAATGACTTGCCAATCATACTCTCGGTATGTTGTAAACTAATTAAACTCGCTGATTGGGCACTAACTGTAAATCGGGTACGGCACACGCAGATTTGGTAGATTACACACAGGACGCTTTGTCAATATATGCGAGGCGACTTCCCGATTTTTTTCAGTCGACTTGGACTTCGCTTTTCTTGGCGAAATGAGCGAAGTTTTTTGAAATCCGGCGACTTCTTCGCCCACTCGACCGAGGCTATAGCTCGCAAACGCTTACGACAATGAATTTCAAAAGAATTTCTTTTTGGGGCCAGCTTGTAAAAAGTTGTCGCCACGCATTTTCGCCAAATGAAAAAATCTTGCGCCAAATTTTAATTTTTGTCGCAAATGGCGACAATGGCGATCGGCAGCGCGAACCCTGCAATTTGGTCTTGTCCAAAATTTTGTTGTTTGGTATAGAGTTAATAGTGGTGAAACGGTTTACCGATATACCGATTAACCGCGGTTTGTTCAAAGAAAAAACCGAAACTGGTACGATTTTTACCATATCAGTATTTCTTCAATATGTCAACTTCTCGTAATTGCATTAGAAAGTGCGGTTTTCCCAAAAATTTGGTCAGAAATCGATCGTTTTTCAACAATCTGAAACATTTACGAAAGCGAAAGTTGTTTATTTTTTCTACAGGCGGTGTCACCGGTGTTAAGGTAAAATTATGACCGCCTCATTCGCCGCGGTACAAACTCCAAATAACCGTCGACCATATTACTGATTTTGGACCAACAGAGTTTGTTATTCATTTCCTATAACTTTGCTCACACTTATTTCGCGTTTTTTCTCCTGGTAGATAAGCGGGAAAGTATTTGTGTTTAACAGAGTAAGTTAGTGCATTGCACTGTCTTCTCTGTTGAGCTCCCAAAGTTCGGTATAGTAGCCCTGACTGGTTTCTACATCAACAAGTGCGCCCTCTGAGCGAGTGTTCAGTATTGCTTGTGACTTTTTGTCAGCACAGAGGGCTTCTCTGGGTGCTGACAAGGTTGACATGCTAATATTTTTGAAAAAGAACAAGACTTGAAATGTCACTGAGTCATTTACTTGTTTCTATGTATAATTCTTAATTTCTTTGTCATTTCAGTCTAGTCTGTGTTAAAGACTAGTCAATTTATTTAGCATATGCAACACTAACAGCGACTACAAGTGGTCAGATATGCTAAATGTCAGCATATAGAGCGTATTGCAATATGTATTGCAATACGGGTCAGTCGTATTGCAATATATTGCAATACGCTTTTTACCGTATTGTTTCACCCCTAAGAGTTAACATTCATTTTATGAAGATAGCAGCTCCATGGATGGAAGCAGAGCAACAAATTTATCAAACAAGTATATGGAATAGATCCAATGTGAGATAGCCTTTTTCTGCTTAATCTGACCTTCATCTAAGACCCTGCTTCTGCATACTGCACCGACACATAATCAAACTGGAAAGGTGACGAGATTTGTATGTTTGTTTGGTGTTTAGCAATACTCTTAACACCATTCTAGTTTCATCATGAGGGCCACTGCACCTATCCATGCTTTCCAAGCATTTCTTTTGCATGTGGTGTCCCCTTTACCCCTTAACTAAACAATCCCTAGTTTTTACAACCCTTGGAATGAAGCCTTTAGAAAACATTGTGGTAACCAACATTTTTTCCCTTTTCCCACAATGTTTTCTACCCTTTCCAATTCAAAATTCGATTTCTGATTCACATTTATTTTGTTGTCTTCAAATGTTTCCATTTTGGACAAGTCTAAAATTCTGTTGTTTGGTAAAGAGTTAAACAAGAACACAATGGAATAAGTCGAACAGGCATAATTTCAGAAAGTTCTTCTTTTCTTACCTCTGTATATAGCCTGAAGATGAGCCTACAATATCACCCAGACGGCTTTGAAGAGCGGCTAAAACCTGAGGGTTCTGCATCAGCTGACTAGCTATTTCAGTGGGCTGGTTGTCCCCTTGACCTGATGAAGATAGATAGGACAAATGTTACACTTCTGAACACTAACATTATCTGATCTAAAAACTATTTGAAACACATGTATTGATAACGAATCTGCAGATATATCTGATAATATCTGTTCATCAGATTACATATCCATATGACATTGTTACAGTTAAAATAAATCTCCCTTTCTTACAAAGTATATATATGTTTTTCTAATTCAAGTAATCTCACTTTTTAGACCCTTAACCCATTACCACTCAATCCCTACTTTTGACGCCCCTGAGAAAGAAGCCTTTTGAAAACACTGTGGGAAAAGGAGAAAATGCTGGTAACCAGCATTTTCTCCTTTTCCCACAGTGTTTTCTACCCTTTCCAGAACAAATTTCTATTTTTCAGTCACCTTTATTTTTTCGTCTGCAAATGCTTTCAATTTGGACCAGTCCAAAATTTTCTCGTGTGGTAATGAGTTAACCCTTTCCCGAACGACATTTATAAGGCTGGTCCAAATTGAAAGCATTTGCAGACGACAAAGACGACAAAATAAATGTGACTGTAAAATCGAAATTTGACTTGGGAAAGGTAGAAAACATTGTGGGAAAAGGGAGAAAATGCTGGTTGCCAGCGTTTTCTCCTTTTACCACAATGTTTTCAAAAGGCCAGTGTTGCATCCAGGAATTCTGCCAAGAGGGGAAGATCCCCCATGGAATTTTCAAAATGGGGGGAGTAAAAATTTTCGGGGGTGGGTGAAAGAAAATCAAGTATACACAAAATATGTATTTATCTGGTCAATTTACGTTTTTGAATAGAAATGAATACTGTCTTTCAAGCCTTCAAAGGCTGCAAGGATATTTGCTAGGTCTAGATATTTCTACAGCTGACAGGGAAGGGTTGATGCCTATTGGGTTGATCTCATCTTATTTCTAACACAAAACATTATAGATTCTCATTCTTTATTGATAATTGCATCTATAGATATACACATCAATTTTTGTTCTCGATTACTATGCATCCTCGGTAGTAAGTCAGAATCTGGGGCCGAACAAACTTAAGTTTATTCCCCGCTGTTTTCACTCGATTCTTTCCATAATATCATCGTATGAACCATTGGCGTCGGCAACAGAACCAATGAAAGTCTTTGACATGTTTCCTTTCGGCGGAATACAAGACAAATCGCAAGTTTAAAAGCGCCGCGTTCTTCAATTCGTCAGCATTATGAAAGTAAACATTCAATGTGCATGCGTAGATGTATAATTGTTTCCCCGCTTCAATTGAAACTTCACTACAAAATCGGAAACCACCTGGAACAGTCTACATGTAAGGAAGCATTGTCGGACTTCCAATTATTTTATTGAAATGACGTGAAACCGGACCCGACTTTTTTAATTTCTCTTTTATGCATGCAGCTGTGTCTTCTTTTTGCGGGAGTTACACCGATATTGCGCAATTGCTCCCCCATCACATTCACGGAATTGCGTGACGGCAAAAAATAAAGCGTGAATCCCGCAATCGCGCGGGCTGGATGCAACACTGAAAGACTTCTACGTCAGGGTCGTAAATCATCATTGTGTGGTAAAAGGTTAATACCACAATAAACTTTTACACTGGTCTAAATCAAAAGTATTTGCATGGGGAAAATTATTAGGATTCTGCGAAAGATTTGTGAACAAAATAGTGGGAAAAGATAAATTGCTAGTTACCACCATTTTTCTTCATTTTTCCAAAGCTTGGTTTCTCGGGGGATGCCTGGTATCAAGTTATCAGAGCTCCAGATAGAGTGAGTGATTTTACTTTCAAAACCGATAATGGTAATTATTTTCCATTAAACCCTATGTTGTGGATACTCATTAAAATCGTCTCATTGATATGATTCTAATGAGTACCCACAACATAAGGTTTTGAAGAGAAATAATGCATTTAAAATACCATCACTCCTTATCTAGAGCTCTATGTTATAATATCAAGTACCTTACACTTGCCAAACAAATCACTTAAATTTCCAGTTAGTTTTTGAGCCAAACCTGTTGCAGTGCAAAACTTAACCATCAGATAAAACTTGCTATACAGGACAGTAAAGATTAGAATGCATGTTTTGTGTCATCTTATCTCTGCCATGTCCGCAGATTGTCAAAAGGTCAATTATCCTTAAGGTTAAAATAACATAAACCCACATTTTCTCCTGTTCCCAGGATTTTTTCTACCTTTTTAAACAGAATTCTAATCATTTGAGCACAGTTCAATTTATTTCCTGTGCATGCTTCAAACATAGACTATTTTAACACCTTACTAGATGACCAAATTTTAGACCTGTCCAAATTGAAAGCATTTGCAATCGACAATTTCAATGTGGCGTAAATAGTGCAACTTTTCTCCGATAGGGTAGAAAACATTATGCATATGAGAAAAAAAGCTGGTTACCAGCATTTTCTCCTTTTCCAAACATGTTTTCAAAAGGCTTATTTCCAAGGGTATTTAACCCTTTACCAAACAACAAAATTCTAGACTGGTCCAAATTGAAAGCACTTGCAGATGAGGAAATAAACGCAAGTCAAAAATTGAAATTTGTC
Source organism: Tridacna crocea (assembly GCA_943736015.1). NCBI lineage: Eukaryota > Metazoa > Mollusca > Bivalvia > Cardiida > Cardiidae > Tridacna > Tridacna crocea. Next base: position 4,114,579 of record OX031067.1, on the reverse strand, counting down.
TACAGCATGGTAGAAAACATTGTGGGAAAAGGAGAAAATGGTGGTTACCAGCATTTTCTCCTTTTCCCACAATGTTTTCAAAAGGGTTCTATCTCAGGGGTTGTTTGGTAAAGGGTTAAAAGTTGCATTGTTCAGATAAGAGTTACACTCTGGCTTTGACTAGAGAATTAAATCAAAGTACCGTGGCAGGTAATATATCAATAAACAAAAGTACAGACACACCCGGTAAGTTTGGATTTGAAAAACAGAGGTGGACAATGAATTTTTGTCGCCAAGGGGTTCCAATTATTTTGACGCATAGAAAAGATTGAAACAATATAAAACCAATATTATTAAAACAGTGATTACATAATCGCTGTTTAAAAATGATTCATATACTCACTGCTAGGTTCATCACTAGTGGGCCCTTCTGAATTATCTCCTTGCCCTGCCTCCTCAGGTTTCCTTTAAATAATATGAACATTGACGTTATTCACTTACCAAATTGAAACATGAAATAAATACTTCCCGTTTAACACCCTAAGCCCAAACAGGGTCTTTTACAGATAACATAGTTCATGAACATTCTTCGCAAGCAGACTTTCAACATCGCATGCTGTAGAAAGCTTTTACAGTTGTGCTCTTGAACTCTCTGTACAAGATGACAAAACCTTAGACGGTTCCAAATGGTAAAGCAATTTCCAAATGATAAAATAAATTTGATTAAAAAATTGAATCTTGATTTCTGTATGGTAGAAAACAATGTGAAAGAAGAAAATACTGGTAACTAGCATTTTCTCTTTTCCAAGCAATGTTTTCAAAAGCCCATTTTCTTGGTTGTTAAAAGTAGGGAATGTGTGGTAAAAGATCAACTCTACCAATTCATCACATATCTAGGGTAGAAAGCAGATGACGAAATGGGGAAATGGAAAAATGCTAGTTACCAGCATTGTCTTTATCTTCAATGTTTTATCTTTTCAATATGCTGATGATAGGCTGGTTAGTAGTATTTCTCTTTCTTCAGGAATGTTTTCATGAGCTGTCTTTGTCCAGACAATCAAAAATCAGAATATCCAGATAGAAAATATTTTTCTTTTATTCATTACCTCCTGCAGACATTTTGAGATAATTTGTTACATTTTGTTCTATGGAAGTAAGTTTGACATAAATCTATAGTGTGTAAAAGTTGTTTAACCCTATACCCCACAGCAGAATTTTAGACCTATCCAAATCAGAGGCATTTCCAGGTGATAATTTCATAGTGGCTCAAATGATGCAATTTTTCTCTGATAGACAAGAAAACTTTGTGGGAAAAGGAGAAAATGTTGGTTACCAGCATTTTCTCCTTTTCCCACAAAGTTTTCAATAGACCTCTTGCTTTGGATTGGTTAAAATCTGTCATTGTGTGGTAAGGGTTAAAATACCTCAAAATTTTTTGTGCCCTTTTTTACATATTACGCTAGAATGCCAAAAGTAATGTGAAATCCTGTTTTTTTTTTCTAATTTTGTTTTGTTAGCAAAAGCTATAACTACTTCCTGGAGGGTGAAAACTGTATGCTGTGACTGAGTGAAATTTAATGCTATTTTAAATATACTCTTACCCAACTTCCTCTGCTTCTGACATTTTACAGCTCTTTTGATCTGAAATCAGAATTACTTTAAAGTTAGAACTGGCAATTTCATTGAAATGATATCCTCCGCCAAAAAATTTACTTGTCAGCGTGACTTATTAATCCCTCCCAGTCTGCCATTTTTCATCGTATCAAAACAAAAAAAGTGTATTTGTAGAATGGGGTTATTGTACATGTGCATAAAGTTTCACAAAAATCAAACTAATGGTATTGGAGTTATTTCCCAGACAGACAGATAATTCTAAAACTATATCCCTCCCCAGGAGATAAATTGAGATGAAACAGTTTATGACCTGTTATCAGTTATGTTGAATTACATTTTTGTGCTTGGACAATTGAATTAACCATTTGGCAGCTTATCGCGTCTTACTGACCTTTTGCGGACAGTATAGATCAAGATCAGACTGCACAGAACATGGTCTGATCTTGGATCTACACTGTCCGATGTGGAGATATTATTAACTAAACCGTAACCTTGAAATAACAATATTTGGGTTTTTATCATCGAATTAAAAATGTCATTTCAGTCATTTAGCAGGATAAGAGTTAAGTCCAATAACAGGGAATAATATAATCAAAGAATCTCTGGCATGCTTATATGTGATTCATAAAGAGGGGTGGGGTGGAGTGAGTGGGGGCTTCAACTTTTTTAGCCTTGTCTTGCATTGTGTCAGAAATAGTGAGTGATTCTTAACCCTTTACCAAACAATCCTTGAATTCAATGACCCAGAAGTTGCCTTCTGAAAACATGGTGGGAAACGAAGAAAATGCTGGTAATCAGCATTTTCTCCCTTTTCCATGTTTTCCTCTCGAAGTTTCAATTTTTGAGTCACATTTATTATGTTGTCTGCAAATAATTTCAATGTGGACAAGTCTAAAATTTTGTTGTTTACCCAGCAATGTAAGACACTTTCATTAGTCAAAATAAGTGCAAGCCTGAAGACAAAAAAAACTAGTAGATTTCTCTCCTGGGCACGGAAAAATTCCTTACTTACTAGCCCAATGGGCATGTAAACTGTACATAAAATGATGCTGATCAACACCACCATAGCACCCTGCTCATTTTCGTGGCAACTAATCGAATAATCACACAAGGTAAGATGAAGCAGCTACAAACGCGCGGATTTCCTTTATGTCCCAGAGACGTTTCTTTTGTCTTTGTGATCTACATCTCCCTATAAATATGCTTTTATGCTTTCAATTAATTACAGGGTCACATGCCTATATCGTTTACGAATGGTCCATACTTCGAAACGAAATCAGGCTCAATAATGAAGTCGTAAATTCCTTTCCGCCAATGTCGCAGCACTTCTGCTTCAAAAGAAAGCGACACTGTAATTAGCTCTTGGGATGACTGACCTGATTTTCTTCATAAAAACAAAGCTTTAAATATGCTAGATTAAGATAGAGGTTTACGTCAGTCTATAATGCAAAAGATAATGAAAATAATAATGAAATACCTTCTAAAATTCTGTTTTCCGAAAACACGAGGGACAAAATGGCCGGTTGGAAGCGTGTTTGAAACAAATATTCTCATTGGCTAAAGGGACTGTATAATCCAATGAGATCGCGTTTAACAAGGTTAACAAGGTGTCACATATTCGCGCGGAAATGTGCCAATTTAAGGGTAGGGACTAAAATTTAGCACACGCAGAACGGCACGGAAACTTAACAAAAATGTAAAATTACAGGTCTAGAATAAAAAGAGCATAAAGATCTACTTATATTTCTCGATCAAAATCAGCTGTTAAATCCGTGATAAATTTGTATTGAATGAAGCCAACCCAACACTTAAAGAACCTGTACTAATTTTCTCTTATTTATAGATCTAAATATTATTTTTCTGTGAATGGCAGGGATCCCTGGTCTGGTGAAAAAAAAAAGGGGGGGGGGGGTTGATGCGGGCATTTTGTTTTAAAATAAATTTTGTAAATAGATCTAGATAAATTGTAAACTTTGACAAAATAGGGGAGATATGTGGACAATATTAATAAGAAATATGAAACTGGAGCTTTTTATTGATATACACAAGTAAAAATTGCTTTTGGACCTGTTGAATCAAAGTACTGAAGGCACTGACAGACACATTTTCATGTCTATCTTGACCCTTTGCCAAATGTTGGAACGACCCTAGAGTAAAAAGCTTTTGAAACCATTGTGGATATAGGAAAAAATGCTGCTTAACAGCAATTTCTTTTCCCCAAAAAACGTTCTTTACCTTTCCAGAAACAAGTTAGGGCTATCATTCTAGCCACATATGCCTTAATTTTTCATTGGCAAAATTAATGCTTTCAATAATGGCAGATCTAAAATTTTGAAGCCTGCTTTCAACTTGTCTAGAAAAGGACCTGGTTTTCCTTAGATTAAGCCCAATGACCTGCTTTTTGACCCAACATGACTAATTTCAAAGACAAACATTTTGACTAGTTTAATAGGTATCTGACTGAAAATAAGCTGTAGAGTGCACAAAAATGGTAGATGTAGATGTCAGACGACAAAAAGTCAGACACAGCACAATCACAAAAGCTCACTTTGAGCATTTCTTGCTCAGATGAGCTTAAAATAGATTAACTTAAAAAAAAAAAGAATACAAGAGTACAGCTTGCGGAAGGCAATGTCCTGCTGCAATTGCTTGATTTTTTTCGCTGAAAATTCTCAGTTGAAAAAGGGGCATAACTGTGTCAAAAATACTATGTTGGTTACCTGCTCTTTAACCCTTAACCACACAAATACGACTTTTGATGACTCTTAGATAGAAGCCTTTTGAAAACATTGTGGTATTACCATGCAGCATTTTCTCCTTTTCCCACAATGTTTTCTGCCCCTCCCATAGCAAATTTTAACTTTTCAGTCACATTTATTTTGTCGGCTGCAAATACTTTCAATTTGGACCAGTCTCTAAATTTCTTGTTTGGAAACAGTTAAGAGGTGAAATCAAGGTTTTTCTTCCTTCAGTTTTCTTTATTTTCCTTTTTATTTTTCTTCTTCATTCTTCCTCTTGCAAAATAAGTGTTGGTGCCTTAGAAGTCAAGCACAACTTAGTCAATTTTTTGGGCAATATAAATAAATATACCACCACATTTTGTAGGCAACTTAGATCAAGATAAGACTGCACAGACTTTGCAGTCGTATTTTTATCTACGGTACATTGTTTATTATCTAGCAAAAGAAATTTAGAAACTGAGATTGTTTGGTGTCTTTCCCTAATTGAGAAAGCACATTCACTTATTTCATGCTTTGATGAATAAAACTGAATCCTGGTTTTTGGCTGCTGTCTGGTTAGGCGTCTTCTAGCCTTGTGGATTCAAAGTTATTCTACAAGACATTTCTCTTTGCCCTTATCCTAAAAGAAGCAATACCACATATAATAACCTTAAGGATGAAGGCTTTTAGAAACGGGAGAAAAAGGAGAAAATGCTAGTAAAAAGCATTTTCTCCTTTTCCCACAAAGTGATTTACCCTTTCACAGACAGTTTCTGCCATTTGAGCTTCATTTGTCAACTGCAAATGCTTTGGATTTTAACAAATTCAAAAACACTTAAATGAAAATACAATCTGTGTTCTTAATATCTCAGTGTGATCTTTTACTTTTTGTCCTAAATGATGTTCAAGGGCTATACTTAATGTTAGGGAGGATGTTCAAGAGCCAGAATTTTTTGTTGACAAGGATGTTCAAGGGCTATACTTTTTGTCTGGGGAGATGCACAGGGTCTATACTTTTTGTCTGGGAAGATGCACAAGGGCTATACTTTTTGTCTGGGAAGATGCACAAGGGCTATATTTTTTCTTTGTAAGGGTGTTCAAGGGTTATAATTTCTTGTTATCTGGGATGTTCAAGGGCTTATGTTTTGTTGGCAAGGATGTTGAAGGGCTAACCTTTTGTTGGAGAGGATGTTCAAGGGCTATGCTCTTTGTGGGAGAAGATGTTTCAGGGCTATACTTTTGTGGGGGCAGATGTTCATAGGATATACTTTTCTTTTTTTTTGGGGGGGGGGAAGGATGCTCAAAGGCTATACTTTTTGTGGGGGAGAGATGCTCAAGGGCTATACTTTTTGTATGTGAAGATGTTCAAGGGTTTACTTTTTGTGGTGGAGTTGTTCAAGGGCTGTGCTTTTTGCTTTGGAGGTTGTTGAAGGGCTGTACTTTTTTCTGGGGAGGTTGTTCAAGGCTATACTTTTTGTTGGTGAGGTTGTTCAAGGGCTATCATATTTTGCATTTTTTTTTTTCGAATATTGCAGAATCATAGTGGCACACTGAGGTACAGACAAATCCTGGCATAGACTATGATAAAAATGGCCAAAATCTAAAACGAGTAATAGTATCAATCCTTTACCACACAATTCTGGGTTTTAATGACATGAGATAGAAAAAAAAAATGAAAATATTATGGGAAAAGGAGGAAATACTAAAAACCAGCATTTTCTGCATTTCTCACAATGTATTCTACCCCTTAACTCATTACTAAACAACAATATTTTAGGCTTGTCCAAATTGAAAGCATTTGCAGACCACAAAATAAAAGTGACTGAAGATTAAAAATTTGCTTTGTAAAGAGTAGAAAACATTGTGGGAAGTGGAGAAAATGCTGGTAACCAGCATTTTCTCCTTTTCCCACAATGTTTTCTAAAGGCTTCTTTCTCAGGGTTTTCAAAGTAGGGATTGTGTGGTAATGGGTTAAAAGAAAAATTTTGGGTTTGGGATAACTTGTCATCTGCAAATTTATGCTTTTATATGGGGAAATCTAGAATTTTGTTGTTTTGTAAACAGTTAACACTTTACCAAATGACAAAATTTTAGACTTGTCCAAATTGAAACTTGATTTTATAAGAGTAGGAGACATTGTGGGAAAAGGAGAAAATGCTGGTTTCCAGCATTTTCTTCTTTTCCCACTATGTTTTTAGAAGGCTTCTTTCTCTGGGTCATAAAAACCAGGGATTGTTTGGTACATGTATTAGGTTTAAATGATAAATTTAATTTAAAAAAAAAAACAGTCTGTTTTCCATTGGATTCAATTAAACTTTCATACAATTACACTTAATCTTGTTTTATATAAATCGGAGGTTTGATCCAAATTTTGTTAACTAAGTGTAATAATCCCAGATTAAGTCCTTACCCCTTAATACAAAATTGCAGAAGAAATCTTTTGGAACAAAATTGTCAATTATTGATCAGAATGGTTTAATGTTTAAACCATTACCAAACAAACCTGGGTTTTAACAACACAGGAGAAGAAGACTTTTAAAAAAATTGTGGAAAAAGTGAAAATGCTTTTCTCCTTTTTCCTCAGTGTTTTGTTCTCTCAGTCAAAAAAGTGTCCATGTTTTAGTCACATTTATTTTGTCATGAACAAACGCTTTCAATTTAGATATTTCTAAAATTTTATCAATTGGTTAGGACTTAATACTGTTCAATGAATAAATTTGAAAAATATTGCAGCATTGCACATTTCTAGAAAGGTTTTGGGAGTGATCTACTGAAAGACAAAAGATTTCTGAATAAAGTATGTATATGGTAACTATTTATATGTGTATGTAATCTGCATAATAGGTTTATTTGCCGCAACTCTTTCATCACCAAGTAAATGATTTATATTTTTTCATTGGCAATAAATATAATTCCATTGTAAGATGAACAGACAGTTTGGAACTGACCGATGGTGAAGTAGTGGACAGTGTAGGTCAGAGATCAGACTGCACATTTTGTGCAGTCTGATCTTGATTGACATTGTCCACAAAAGCTTCTGGTGTAGTCAACGGTAAGAAAAGAGTTAATCTTTTCACAATGTTTTTTCTTTCACCTGTTAATCCTTCACTAAACAATCAAGAGTTTTAACCCTTTACCAAACAATCCCTGGTTTTTACAACCATAAGATAGAAGCCTTTTGAAAACATTGTGGGAAAATGAGAAAATGCTGGTAACCAGCATTTTCTCCTTTTCCCACAATGTTTCCTACCCTGCCAGAAACAAATTTCAATTTTTGAGTTATGTTTATTTTGTTGTCTGCTAGTGCTTTCAATTTGGACCAATCTAAAATTTTGTCATTTGGGAAAGGGTTAATGAACTTGAGAAAGAGGTTGTGGGATAAGTAGAAAATACTGGTAACCGGAATTTTTCCTTTTCCTGCAACGTTTTTTACCACAATGAATACAAATTTCATGATCTGGGTGATATCTGCTTCGGCGTCTGCAAATGCTTTCAATTTGTACTAGTTTAACTCTATCACACAATCCTGACTTTTAACTACCCTGAGAAAGAAGCTTAAATTTTGGTCTGTTTGGATAAACTTATTACTTTGCAGTCTGGTAAAGAATTCAAGGACTACATTCTTACAAAAAGAAAGACTTGAATCAAGTCAAACAATTTTAATATAACCACAACTTTTATTAATACTGATAGAAGTACAAAATACTGAACAGAAAAAGCTAAATACATGTAAATATATAGCATAGAAAAAATATATGGGCGTATTCCTTTCGCCTGTTCTGGCACAATGTTCTGTGTTCTGGAATGCTGTTCTGGAATGTGCAAAAGGAATATTTCAGAACACAATACACTACTGTTCCAAAAGTATGATCTGAATGGAGCATGTTCGGAACATTGTTCTAAACCATATCGAAATGAAAGTACATTGGCATGATGGTTGTTGCATGAGCTTGTCATAGCTGTGTTAGTTAAGGAAATGATTAGCTGCAAAGAGAGAGTAGAGACGAGTCTAAGTGTGCCCCTATTTATGGTATTCATGTCGTAAAAAAGAACAACTGCAAATTTTGTCATGACGAATTGTCCCTCTGTCAGCCATCTTGTATAACCTAGCAACCATTCAGCAGGTGCGCTACACTTCATTTGGATTAGAACAGTCAGACTATGTTCTTAGGAACACAGCACTATGTTCCGAAATACTCCATTGACCTAGAACATGTTCGGAGTGTTCGGAGTAGCGAAAGGAATATGCCCTTCATAAGTCTTGCACTGACAAAGGGGGGGGAGTCATACTGAGCAAGTCATTATGAGCTATTAACCTTTTACCACACAATGACAACTTTTATCGACCCTGAGGAAGAAGCCTTTTGAAAACATCGTGGGAAAAGGAGAAAATGCTGGTAACCAGCATTTTCTCCTTTTCCCACAAAGTTTTCTATCCTATCAAATAAAAACTGTGTTATTTGAGCAACAATGAAATTGTCATCTGCAAAATGCTTTCTATTTGTATTGGTCTAAAATTTTGCTGTGTGGTAGAGGGTTAATTATAGATCCATCTGATTCATTTTGTCCACAAGCTGACTGAGTCATAAGGCAGAATGATCCTTAGACATGCACACAGTTCACCATTATCAAAATGTTTCAGCACTGGTAAGCCTGTGCGGTCTGTAGAAGGTGACCTGGGTCAGCGCTTTTTGCAGTTCCATTAAACCCCTTTTTCATGGAGTGGGGCTTATTCACACGTATAACTAAACACAAGATACAGAAATACTGCTTCAACCCATTACTTCATACTCATTTTGATGTATTCTTACGAACGAAGTCCGTAACAAAGAAACGAATTAATAAATGCATGGCAGAAATAAGGATCGGAGCGGGATTCGAACTCCGAACTCCCGGACGCAAAGCCAATACCCTAACCACTGAGCCAAAGAGATATCTCTCTGACGCAGTAGCCAGGTATTGTATTTAAATCGGGAGTATGCCATGCAGGAAGGAGTGGTCTCCCGTAACACACCCCCTCTTAAAGTCATCATTTATTGATGACTCAAAGCCTTATTAGGCAGGAAGTCCAATTTTGGACAACAAATGGGATTAATGGCTGAATGGCCAATCCCGGATGAGCCCCCATCTTACGGACAAAGTCCGTAACAAAGAAACGAATTAATAAATGCATGGCAGAAATAAGGATCGGAGCGGGATTCGAACTCCGAACTCCCGGACGCAAAGCCAATACCCTAACCACTGAGCCAAAGAGATATCTCTCTGACGCAGTAGCCAGGTATTGTATTTAAATCGGGAGTATGCCATGCAGGAAGGAGTGGTCTCCCGTAACAGTATCAACAACAGACAGCTTTTGAAAACATTGTGGGAAGAGGAGAAATTGCTCGTAATGAGCAATTTCTCCTTTTCCCACAATGTTTTCCACTTGATCAGATATTTGTATCCTCATTTATCCATATTTTTGACATCCTATCTTTACTTGCTGCTGCAATGGAAGAGCCTCAAATTGGCATATCAGGTAAAGGGTTAACACAATAAAATTTTGATTATCTTTAACTACATGTATATAAATGTATTCTTATTTCAAAAGTACCCCAAATAACTACATATACCTTGCTTTAACCCATTTCCAAACAACAAGTTTTTGACTCACCCAAATTAAAAGCATTTGCAGACAGCAAAATTAATGTGACTAAAAAACTAAAATATTTCTTGGGAAGGATAGAGAACATAGTGGGAAAAAGAGAAAGTGGTAGTTACCAGGATTTTCTCCTTTTCCAACAATGTTTTCAAAAGGCTCCTTTCTCAGGGTCATCAAAAGTAGGGACTGTTTGGTGAAGGGTTCTGAAAAAATTGCTGTTGCAATTCTGTGGCTATATTTATCCGGAATGCCTTTATTTTTCTAAAGTTCCGTGCATAAGCATTGAATGGGAAGTTTTTTCACCCAAAAATACATCTTCAAATTCACAACATGAAAAATGTTTTCCTCTGTTTGCTTAAATACCAGTAATTAAACCCTTTACCCCATAAGGCATTTCTATGACATCTGTGATTGACCCTAAATAACAGCAAGGATGAAGCCATTTCTTATGTGTATATGACATCTTTTGACAGCATAGAAAACATTGTGACAAAAGGTGAAATTGCTCATCACGAGCAATTTCACCTTTTGCCACAATGTTTTCCAAAGACTCCTACGAGTAATGCATAGAAATGAGTATCTATGGAGTAAAGGGTTAAGCTGGATGCAAAGCTTCAAAGTGAAACATCTTTGTGGAAAACAGCTTTTTGAAAAAATGGCTTCTTATGACAAGCAATTACTCCTTTCCCTACACTGTTTTCCATGTTGTTTAAAACTTATTTCCATCAAATTGTTCCCTCCTGAACTTATTAATGGTTTAGCTTGATAAAGCTCAATGTGCAGTAAAGATGAAATTCATATTTAGCATGAAAAGGTCTATGATTTAATTTTGTAATTTTCTTTTTCTTCTGAAACTCCTGAATTTCCTCTCAAATTTGTATTGCAGTAAAATACTCATAACAAACAACAGCAAGAAAACATCAAAAATATATAAATTACGGTATATCACAGATGGATCAGTTTCCATGGCTACCACTGCAACCCAATCAATCTCAAATTACACAAATTTCTGAGCAAAAATGAAAAAATGAAATAAAGAGCATGACTGCAGATTTAATTCAGTAATCCTGAAATGTGTACATAGTTTTATTTTTTAAGAGAGCATACTCAAAACACTTTTTTGACACTGATATTTTTTCAGATAGAGTGTAGTGCTTTCATTTCTATGTACATGTAGGAAGGGGCTTTGCTTTCATTTACTACATGTACATGACTATGCAAGCTTTTCTTTAACAATTTATGGCAACAAATAAGTCCTGACAGAAATGTTTTTTTGATCCTCTAACCTCAAGTTTTAACAACCCTAACAAGCCTTTTGGACAAATTGTGCAACACAATATTTTCTGCCTTTTGAAGGGCAAATTCCATTACTCAAGCAAAATACAATGTTAAGTGCATAAGCGTTTTATTCGGATAAGTCTGAATTTTTGTCTTCAGATTAAGAATTAAACTTAGACCATTAACTCTTTACCTAACAACAAAATTTAAGACTGGTCCAAACTGAAAGCATTTGTAGATGACAAAATTAAAGTGAGTAAAACTGAAATTTGTTTTGGGAAGGGTAGAAAACTTTTTGGGAATAGGAGAAAATGCTGATTACCAGCATTTTCTCCTTTTCCCATAATCTTTTCGAAGGTTTTTTTTCAGGGTTGTTAAATGTCGGGATTGTGTGGTAAAGAGTTAAATCATAATTAATTAACCATACTATTTTTTTGAATGAATATTCTATCTTGAAAGTTTATTACTGTGTCAACTTGCAGCCATTAATTAACCAGTGGTGTTTTGTTATAGGCGTATACTCCTTTATGTTTGTTTGGACTCTGAATGGCCAACTTTCTCTCTCTTTCATTGGAGCTCATCATAGGAAGTTCCTCAACTGCTGGTACTGAAATGTGAATGTGTCTGGGTATAGATAAAGATTTTCCATTTAACTCTTTACCAAACGACAAAATTCAGGCCTAGACCAAATTCAAAGCAATTGCAGGCAACATATTGAATGTAGCTAAACAGACGATTTCTGTATGTGATATGGTAGAAAACATTGTGGGAAAAGGAGAAAATGCTTCTTACCAGCATTTTCCCTTTTTCCTACGATGTTTTCAAAGGACATCTTCCCAAGGGTTGTTAAATCTCGGGATTGTGTGGTAAAGAGTTAACTCTTTACCAAAAGACATAATTCTAGACATGTCCAAATTAAAAGCATTTACAGATGACAAATTGAAGGTGATCTGAATGACAAAATTTGCCCTTGATAGGGTAGAAAATGTGGGGAAAGGACAAAATGCTGGTAACCAGTATTTTCTGTTTCCTACAATGTTTTCAAGAGTCTTTTTCCTCTAGGTTGTTAAAAGTTGTGGTTAATTCAAAGGGCAAAAACTCCTATACTATGGGGCCAAAAGTTATGGTTATTATACACTGAACTTCTTCTCAATGTCATATATCAACCTGTTAAGTTTTAGGTTTATATCTAATGTATTTTCAAATTATGGGCTAGACAAAATTTGCGTGAGAAAAAAAAGAACAATAAAAGGCAATAACTTCTGAATTATGTAATCAAGAGTTTTGTTTCCTGTGTACTGCACTTCTCCTTCATGAGATCTATCCATCTATGAAGTATCATGTTTACACCTATAATAGTTTTTTGAGTTATGCTCCTGACAAAATTTAACCCATTACCACACAATCCTTACTTTTGACGCCTCTGAGAAAAAAGCCTTTAGAAAACATTGTAGGAAAAGGAGAAAATGCTGGTAACCAGCATTTTCTCCTTTTCCCACTATGCTTTCTACCCTTCACAAAACAAATTTCGAATTTTCAGTCACTTTTATTTTGTTGTCTGCAAATGCTCTCAATTTGGACAAGTCAAAAATTTTGTCGTTTGGTAATGTGTTAAGTACAGAAAATGACAAGGGGCAATAACTCTATTACCCCTAAAGTGATACAACTGTAAACAGTCACAAGTACAACTGCACATCCATCATAGATATTCATTGTGGTAAGTTTGAACTTTTTCCAATGAAAACTTAAAGAGGAGTTGTGCAGACAAGAAATTGCTAACAGACGGAGAAACCGACAAACGGATGGAGGGACATATAACTGGGTCTATAACATAACACAACCTTTTGGGCATATAAAAGAGCACTTACAATGAACACCTGGGGTTGGCTGAGGAAGTCCCTGTCGACCAATCCTGGAGGCCTCAAAATCAAAACCTCTGTTAGCGGAGTACACTTGACGTCGTAGATGAGGTCGGAATGGTGATTGAGCTTGCAACTTCTGATTGAATTGTTCCTCATCATATACAGCTACCAAGCCTAGATACATTGTAATTAGTAAAGATATACGTCCAAGTTTCATGTAAGATCAGAAACAGAAAAAAATAGAGCTGTCACTGAATGTAATACCCTCACCAGCTCTTTGACATAAAAAAGTTCAAGGGGATATGATTCCTCAACCAGGAGGAGTTGACACTTGAAAATTGCGTCTTGCAAATCTTCAAAATATGATCAATATGTGCAAAGTTTCAATACGATTGAAGGAAAACTGTAGAAGTTTGCGACACAAAATTACTAGTATTTTGTGCATAGATGGACACAAGGACAGATAGATGAACAGACAGGCTGACTCCAGTATACCCCTGAAAATATATGTTTTGTGGGGGTATAAAAAAAATACATACAAACTAAAAGGTGCACAGCAATTGACTGTTTTCCACATGGCATAATTTTAGAGTCATCCAAATTCAAATCAGAGGTGGCCAAAAATATTAACCTGCCTTTCATAGAGTAGAAAACCTTATGGAAAATGGAGAAAATACTTGTTACCAGCATTTTCTCCTTTCCCACAATGTTTTTCAATGCTTTCTTTCTGAAGGTCTTTGAAGCACTGGATTATGTGGTAAGGGGTTAAGAAGCTTTTATCACTTAATTGTATGATTTAAACTTACAATGTATTTCACCACCAACTTTGTTTATTTTTGGCTACTGTTGGGACTTTAACTCATTACCAAACAAAACTATTTTAGGTTTTTCCAAATCGAAAGCATTTGCAGACAACAAATAAAAGTGACTGAAAAATTGAAATTTGTTTTGTGAAGGGTGGAAAACATTGTGGGAAAGGGAGAAAATGCTGGCTAGGGATTGTGTGGTAATAGTTTGAACTCTTTACCAGATGACAGGAATTTACAAATTTACAGAAGTCCAAACCGACACAGTTGTTAAAACTCAGGATTGTGTGTTAATGAATAAAGGTGAAAATCCAGATCAAATGGTTTACCCCCTACCAAACAATCTTGTGTTTTAAATGATCCTGATGTAAAAACCTTTCAAAAACATTGTGGGAAAAGGAGAAAATGCTGACTTTCAGCTTTTTCTCCTATTCTTACAGAGTTTTGTACCCTTATATACACAAATCCTTTCCATAGTGCCAAATTTCGATCACTGCCGGGAAAATTTAACTCATTACTAAACGACAAAATTTTGGACTAGTCCAAATATTGAAATAAATGTGAATCAAAAATTGAAATTTGATTTGGGAAGGGCAGAATTCATTGTGGGAAAAGGAGAAAATGCTGGTTACCAGCATTTTCTCATTTTCCCACAATGTTTTCTATAGGCTTCTTTCTCAGGGTCATCAAAAGTAGGGATTGTCAGGTAATGGTTTAAAAGTTTCAATCTGGATGAAACTAAAATTTTGTGGCCTGGAAAGGATCAAGTGATATACTAGTAAATTGACTCTTTTCCACACAAGAAAATTTTGGACCTGTCCAAATCCAAGCGTTTGCAGGGCAAAAATAAATGTAGATGAAATAGTGAAAATTGTTTGTGAGAAAGTTAAAAAAATCACTGAGGGAATAAAAAAAATAGCTGGTAACTATTGTTTTCTCCTTATTCTCACACTGTTTTCAAGAACCTTATTCCTCAAGACTTTTTAACTCTTTACCACAAAATCCCGACTTTTAACAACCCTTTGGAAGAAAGCTTTTGAAAACATTGTGAGAAAAGGAGAAAATGCTGGTAACCAGCATTTTCTCCTTTTCTCACAAAGTTTTCTACTTTTCCTAAAACAAATTTCAGTTTTTGAGTCACATTTTTATTGTCATCTGCAAATGCTTTCAATTTGGTACAGTCTAAGAATTTGTTGTGTGGTAAAGAGATAAACTCTGGATTGTGTTGTAGAGGGTTATAGGAAGATCTTTATCAGCATATTTTCCAAAATATCTTAACCCTTTCCCAAACAAGCCCTTGTTTTTATGTGTCTGCAGTACAAGTCTTTAGAAAACACTGTGGGAAAAGGAGAAATTGCTCCTAACGAGCAATTTCTCCATTTCCCACAGTGTTTTCTACCCATTTGGAGATCTTTCTGCCATTTTTATCAAATCTGAAATTGTCGTCTGCAAACTCTTTGAGTTTGGAAGAGTCGAAAATTTGTTGTTTGGGAAAGGGTTAAAGTGTGGATCCAAGATCAGACTGTATATCTGAGGTTAATACAAAACTCTATGTGACAAAAAATAAAGACATTTTACCATCAACATAGACTACACGACTACCACCATGTCCGAGCACTTCCTTTATATGTCTCCAGGATCCCCCGATACGACCTTGCCTTAACCTGAAAAGGAAAATTAAACTAGAGCTGTCACTGAATGTGACTTTATATCCCCGCCAGCGCTTTGACAGTACTTTGTACACAGACGGACACATGGACAAGCAGACGTACAGACACACGGACCGAAAGGCTGGTTCCAGTATACCCCCGACAACATTCGTTTTGCGGGGGTATAATAAATGTAAATGAACCAAGCTCAGTGAAAAGGGGACTTAATCCTTTAACAAACAATCCCTGGTATTTATGACCTTGAGATAGAAGCCTCTTGAAAACATTGAGGGAAAAGGGGAAAATGCTGGTAACCAGCATTTTCTCCTTTTCCCACAATGTTTTCTACCCTGCTGGAAACAAATTTCAATTTTTCAGTTACATTAAAGCTGTTGTCTGCCAGTGTTTTCAATTTAGACCTGTATCAAATTTTGTTGTTTGGTAAAGAGTTAAAATTTCCAACTTTAAAAAGGGACATAACTGTACCAAAGTATTCTGACAGTTACATGCCCTTGTGGTATAGGCTCCCCTTAAATAGTTAGTATGTAGTTGACAGTATAAAGTAAATTATGTTCAATTTAATGACAGAGATATACAGTAAAATTAAGAAATAATTTTCTTTCTATGTGGTTTTTCGTTGTAAAAACCAGTTGTGAGTTATGTGGCACAATGAATAATCCACGAGGGTGATAGCCCAAGTGGTCTATTCATTGTGCCTCATAACTCACGTGGTTTATTGAATGATAAACCATGACAGAAAGAAGATTGTTTCGATTCTAACAAGACCAGCACTTAATCAAAGGAAAATATATCATACATTGAGTAAATATGACTGTGGGTGCAGATTATGTTCCATTGAAAAACTTACTTACTAACATTATAGTATTACAGATTGACATCACTCTATACAGAATGACGTCACTCTACATAGAATAACATAGATTTTACCATGCTTTCGTTTCGCTGTGTTTATAGAGCCGAATTAACATTTCATGTTAGAATATCTGTTTTTGTAAGACACCAACACAGAGGACAAACCAGATGACGACAAGGCAGTGACAGCGCCTTGACCTTTTCTTTGAAATCGGCCAAGCTAACAATGAACAATGTCCGCAAGAGGAAAAATGACAAAAGAAAAAAAAGTACCTTGGTAATCCTGGGTTCGGAAACCTATAGGCTATTTTAGATGTGAGATCAGCGTAGGAATCTCTAAATCGTACATTATACTCGTTGTTGGTTGATCTTTTGTTCTGTGTTCCCTCAGTCTGCAAAAAGAAGTGGATACAATACATCTTTTCACTTAACCAGTTACCACACAGCAAAATTTTAGACCTAACCAAATTGAAAGCAATTGCAGATGACAATTTCAAAGTGGCTAAAATGGTGCAATTTTGTTTTGATAGGGTAGAAAACTTTCTGGGAAAAGGAGAAAATGCTGGTTACCAGCATTTTCTCCTTTTCCCACATTGTTCTCAAAGGGCTTCTTCATCAGGGTCGTTAAAAGTCATCATTGTGTGGTAGAGGGTTAAAAGGTGCAAGAAATCACAAAAACATGGCATCATTGGGGGTGCTAATGCTCGGCTGCACTAGATTTTCAACGAAAAAAACGTGCAATGCTGTGTCAAAGATGTTTTTAGGGTAACCTTCCCTTCTGGTTTTTGACAGTTACCAATACTTACTAATTCAGCCAAGTTTTGAGTCAATATCTTTTGCAATGGATAATATAGGTAGGAAAAATATCACAAAACACAATCAAAGTTTTCACACAATAATGACGAAAGCAGTATGACAACAGTATATACCTTCATGCTTTTCTTGACATAACACACTGAGCTTTCTCATTATGATGCCAACAGGTCTATGATTACGGAGCTCCAGATAGAGGGAGTGCTTTTTGATCTCAAAATTGAAAATATCAATTATTCTCCACTAAACCCCATGTTGTGGGTACTCATTAGAATACCCATTGAGACGATTCTAATGAGTACCCACAACATAGGGTTTGGAAGAGAAATAAAGGTTATAGATTACCATCACTCCCTGTTATCTGGAGCTCTGTATGAAAATGGTAAATATCTTGATGTTTTCTTTGAAAACAGCCAAGATAAAAACACTACCTACCATAGGTAGTGTGTAGTCTTAATAATGAGACGCTACAGTGATCTTTTTTGTATTTGGACATTTACTGTACACCGTACCAGAGGCGACCAGTCGAAAAGTAATATCGCCTTTGGGGACAGTTATCTGTACTAAGGTGGTGTGTTGAAAGTAACCCTAGGTATGGTTCAACTCTTTACAGTCTCTGGGTTTTTTTACGACCCAGAGATGGATGTCTTTTGAAAACATTGTGAAAAAAGGAGAAAATGGTGGTAATCAGAATTTTCTACATTTCCCACAATGTTTTCTACTCTGCTGGAAACAATTTAAACTTTTGAGTTTTGTCTATTTTGTCGTCTGAAAGTCCTTTGAATTTGGACCAGTCTAAATTTTTGTCGTTTGGTAAAGAGTTAACCCTTTCCCAAACGACAAATTTTGGACTCTTCCAAACCGAAAGAGTTTGCAGACAACAATTTTAGATTTGGACAATATGGCAAAAAGTTCTTAAAAAGGGTAGAAAACACTGTGGGAAAAGGAGAAATTGCTCGTTATGAGCAATTTCTCCTTATCCCATGGTGTTTTCAAAAGACTTTTACTGCAGACACATAAAAACCAGGGCTTGTTTGGTAAAGAGTGAAACTTGCATGTTTAGCGTGTCTCCAGTTTCCATCAGACAATGTTACAGGCAGCCCAGACCTCATATCCTGACCCCCAGGCATTTTCATCCATTCATTCATTTTCCCATATGTTGTCCTGAAAAAAGAAAAAGAATTATGTAAAATGAGGGGAAAATATGAGAATGTTTGGTAAAATCTCTCCAATAATTACAAAGTATAATGACTACCTCCATTTCATCCTTTTTTTGCTTTTTGTTTCATCAATCAGACCTGAAAAAAAGAGGATCTGGCAAAACACTGCACACTGATAATCGTAAAGGTAACGTTAAAATATATTTTAACTCTTGCAGACGACAAAATAAACGCAACTCAAAAATTAAAATTTGTTTCCAGAAGGGTAGAAAACAAGCATTTTCTCCTTTTTCTACAATGTTTTTAACCCTTCCCAAGGCTAATTTCAGTTTTTCAGTCACCTTTGTTTTATTGTCTGCAAATGCTTTCAATTTGGACCAGTCCAAAATTTTGGCATTTGGTAAAGAGTTAAACAACATGGGGCTTTTGTCCCTTGGGCTATTATGAGAGGTCCATGTGGGCATTTTGTCGTATGAGGCTCTTGTTCTAAATCCACTTTTAAATCATCTAGAAAAAGAAGGAATTCTTAAACTTTGTCCCAGGGTCGTAAAAACCAGGGATTGTTTAGTAAAGGGTTAAATATTTTGAGGAAAACAGCATTTTGAAAACCTTGTGAGAAAAGACGAAAATGCTGGTACACTTTCAGACACTTTACATCACTTTAACCATAAATTGTACATGTTATAGTCAATTGTTTTCAATATGTACAAGTATAAAATGTCATTGTTCAGAGTAAATCAAGGGAGGAAAGTGTGCCCAACGTAGGACTTAAACCCACGACCCCCAGAACATTTGTGCCACAGCTCTACCAACTGGTAGATCTCCAGATAGAGGGAGCACTTGATTTTGTTTTTACTCTTCCAAAGTCAAGTTTCAATTTTTGAGTCATTTTTTTTTTGTTGTCTGCAAATGCTTTCAAGTTGGATCAGTCTAAGATTTGGTAATGAGTTAAAGTAAAATTCTTGCAGCATTACCATGGTCTTACATGTATGTTTTTAACAACTATTTTTATTGTTATGTTTACTTTATACTTGAATTTTTCATGAATACCAAAAAAAAAAAATCTCCAAGGTATTCTAAATTTGTAAGTAACACAACTTTTGATTGGCTATAAACCAATTGGTTTAGTCAGTCAGAGGCAGACGACAAAATAAAAGTGATTGAACATTTGAAACTTGTTTTGGGAAGGGTAGAAAACATTGTGGGAAGAGGAGAAAATGCTGGTAACCAGCATTTTCTTCTTTTCCCACAATGTTTTCTAAAGGCTTCTTTCTCAGGGTGGTCAAAAGTAGGGAGTGTGTGAATGGGTTAAGAATGTATTGGTGAATACAAGCCCAGAAGCTTTTTTGGAAAGTGTACACCAAGATCAGACTGTACAGAATGTGCAGTCTGATTTCTGATCTACACTGTCTGCCTCTATAGTCTAGATTATGATAAAACTCTCTTTTAATCTTGCAGAGGAAATGCATTTTTAACCAAAATTCAATTTATTTATTCAGTGGTGAAAGAGTTAAACTTGAGTCAGGATGGATGGGTCCAATTTCAAAGCATTTGTAGATGACACAATAAACGTAACTAAAAAATTTAAGTTTGTTTCCAGCAGGGTAGAAACCAACCTGGAAAAAGGTGAAAATGCTGGTTACCAGCATTTTCTCCTTTTCCCATGATGTTCTCTACTCTTCACAAAACAAATATCAAATTTTCAGTCATTTTTTTTTTGTCATCTGCAAATGCTTTCGATTTGGACAAACCTACATTTCTGTTGTTTGGTAATGGGTTAAAGAATATATCTTCTGTAATATGAGAGATATTGTAAAATGAGTTTGCACAATGACACAGATGCTGATATGACAATGGGGCTACGGCAATGAGTCACATACACACTGACACATACATACCGGTAACTTTTATTTCTATCCATGTAATGAGCTATTTTAAACAATTCATCATCGATGGGAACTGTCTCCCACAAAGATTCGTTAGCTTCAGGCAAGTTCCACACCGAGTTCATTGGGTATTTCAGTTTTTCATATTTCTGTAAAACTCGTTTCCGGGATGCCTCTGGAACTTCCAGTGTCCCGAGGCGAACTCTCTTTTCTAATACATTTGGTGTCACCCATTTTGACATGGCTGTTATTGAAAAGCCACAAACTCAGAGACAAGTATTTAATATATCCAGACTAAAGAGCTAAACGTTTATACAGTGTTCAGTGAGACTTACATAATGCATGTCGAAATATTACATAATGCGTGTCAGAATAGTTACTAAACAGAAACTGCTTTAATTTGTGCTAGAGTTCAACCCGTATTGCAACATGAGGCGCATCAACTTGATATGAAAGACAGCTGTAACAGCGCTATGGATAATGGCATATTTGCTTAAGTGAAACCTGTAATCCCAAATTATCAAAGCAACCACTCTTTGATAAGCAGAATGCTTTTAAAACTGCATATTGCACAGAACAATGTAAACAAGAAAATCTTTATCACAGTGCTATGAGATAAAACACCCATCAGTTATACAAAGATCCATATTTTTGATTTGAAGAATAGAATAAATTAAGACATTTATAAATCAACTTTTCTCTGTGGCACAGTGTTGCATTGAATTAGCCCTCAGTTACTCAACATGAATGGTGCATGGTTACTAGGCAAAATGTTCAAGGGTCACGTCATCAGTTTAACAGCTATTGTATTATGCTCAATTACTCTATGTGTTCCTGATCATCTGATAAAAATGGCTCTTTTATAACCCTTTTGTTGAAAAACAACCCGGAATTCCAGTATGCTTGTGTTTACAGGTTCTAATGCATAATTTAGTGCACACATGCATTCAAATCTACCATAAACACACAAAAGCTTCTTCAATCTGTTTTAATGGATTTTATGTTCAAATATAAACAAGAACAACATAATCTTCAGTGGAACGCCAGAGCTGTCTCGGAACACTATCTTGTTCTTTCTCTCAGACACAAACCAATCCAATGAGTGCAGGTGAGCAATACCCTTTTTCAAAGTACTGGTATATGATGTTAAAAAACAATAATCATCATAATATACCACTGAAGAGTAAAATGTCACTTTTGGTAAAAAAATGCATTTCATTTAAGGTTTCCCACAACCATAATGAATGCCTATTACATAATTTACAAACGAGACCACAACATTACAGACCTGTCCAAATTAGAAGCAGTTGTAGCCGTAGAATGATGAGATTTTTTTTTTCAAAAAGTAAGAAGATATTGTGAGAAAACAGAAAATCTTGGTTATCAGCCTTTTCTCTCCATATCCAATAATGTTAAAGAAAAAAAATTTTCATTAGGGTAAAGTATTAACCCTTTGCCCCATATTCCTATGGAATCTCTAATTGACCCTAAATAATAGCAAGGATGAGGCCGTTTCTTATGTATAAATGACACCTTTTTGATAGCATAGAAAACATTGTGGCAAAAGGTGAAATTGCTCTTCATGAGCAATTTCACCTTTTGCCACAATGTTTTCCAAAGGCTCCTTCAAGCAATGTGTAGAAATGAGTATCTATGGAGTAAAGGGTTAAGAAACACTTAGTCTACTAAGTAACTGAAACATGTTTCTTTTTCTATTCAGTCTGCAGATTTAAAAAAAAAAAATCAAGCAAAATTTGGTCAAAATACTGTAAAATATCAGACAGCATATAATAATGATCAGACTGTAATTTCTTTGCAGTCTGATCTTGATCTATAGTGTCTACAAAAGCACTGAGTATTTTTCTTTGTATCCAAAGAATTAACTAATTACTAAAGACGATCATAACCCTTTACTGTACAAAGCTGAATTTCAGTGACCCTGGGAAAGAAACCTTTTAAAAACATTTTGGAAGAAGAAGAAAATGCTGGTAACCAGTATTTCCTCCTTTACCCGCAATATTTTCCATCCTACCTAAGTAAATTGCACCATTTCAGCCAATTTGAAATTGTCATTTGCAAATGCTTTCAATTTGGACAAAGCTAAAATTTTGTCGCTTCTTAAAGGGTTAAATAATGGTCTCCATGATTGAATTGTCTTAAAAGAAGAATGGGTGTGAATAATGAATGAAGTATGTACATGACCTTTTGAAACCTTATGTAGTTTACTCTTCACCGAACTGTCCCGAGTTTATCTCATTACCAAATGACAAAATTTTAGGTTTATCCAAATTGAAAGCATTTGCAGACGACAAAATAATAGTGACTGAACATTTGAAATTTGTTTTGTGAAAGGTAGAAAACATTGTGGGAAAAGGAGAAAATGCTGGTTTCCAGCATTTTCTTCTTTTCCCACAATGTTTTCTAAAGGCTTCTTTCTCAGGGTCGTCAAAAGTAGGGATTGTGTGGTAATAAGTTGACTGACCCTGGCAGAGAAGGCTTTTGGAAACATTGTGGGAAAAGGAGAAAATGCTGATAATCAGCATTTTCTCCTTTTTCCACAATGTTTTCTACCCTTCACAAAACAAATATCAAATATTCAGTCCCTTTTATTTTGCCATCTGCAAATGCTTTGGATTTGGACAAACATAGAATATTGTTGTTTGGTAATGGGTTTAATGATGCAGATAATAGCTCTGTGCAATAATATGTGGCTATGATAAAAAGGATATTTGTTTTTTTTTGGTGAAAGATCGAAATTTATTTCATCGAGTGGACACCATCGGTAATATTTTCACAAGTGGTGCAGCCACGAGTGGAAATATTACTGATGGTATTCACGAGATGAAATAAATTTCGATCTTTCACCGAAAAAATCAAATATTCTATTTATTTCATGCTTTTAACCCTTTCTAGGAGGAGCTTTCTCAAAATCCAGTACAGTTCTTTTCCGTTATTCCCTGTGGCGTACCCCTCCTGCATAGCAACGCATTACAATATTACATCAAGCGCAAGAAATGTAAGGTGTATGACGTCATATTTCCCATTTGGTTGTGAGGCATGCGCAATTTACCTAGGCAACAAGAATGTGAAAATCGGTATTTTCACTGGTGGTACCAGTGTAAGATCAAAAAATATTTTCACTGCTATTTCTCGATATCCTACCGGAAAGCATGAAATAAATATACATAACCCCCTATGAACAATCCAACACAACTCTCCTTCCTTTTCTGCCTAGCTGTAACATTAAGACAGCTCCCATCTGAACAACTGCACACCAAAGTCATCTTTTCTCCCTGGCTATGACATAAAAATCTCCATCTGAAAAATGTGTCCACAAACTCCTCTATTCTCCCTAGATAGAACATAGCCATCCCTTTTTGTAACAATGCCATATAGGTATCCCAATCTGTATCAATCTCTCACCAGACTCCTCTTTTCTCCCTTCCTTTGATATAGTCTCTAACAAGCTCACACTCTTTTCTCCCTACCTGCGATAAAAGGAATACCAATCTGTACCAAGCTCACATCACACTCCTCTTTTCTCCCTTGCTGTGAAACCTGAATCTAAATTCTCACATGCCACATCATGTCACATGATTCTCTTTTCTCTGAAGCTGTGACACAGACACTACAGTCTGAGCAAAATGACACCACACTCCTCTTTTCTCCCTAGCTCTGACATAGGCATCCCTATTCATAACAATCCCAAACAACACTCCTCCTTTCTCCCTGGCTTTGACACTGACACCCTAGTCTGAGCAGTCCCTCACCACACTCCTCTTTTCTCCCTAGCTATGACATAGGCATCGCTATTAGTAACAATCCCAAACAACACTCCTCTTTTCTCCCTAGCTGTGACATAGACATCCCCATCTGTAATAATCCAAAACCACATCCATTTTTTTCTCCCTTGCTGTAAAACGGACATCAGCAATCTGAAACAATACTACACCACACCCCATGTCTTGGCTTGCATTCTTAACTTTTCATTCTGGCTGTGCAACAGACTCCATATCTGAACAGTTCCATACCACACTGTTTGTTTTTTCTCCCTTCCTGTGACCCATCTGTAACAATCCCACACAACACCAAGTCTTCTTCTGTTTCCTTCCTAGCTGTGACATAGACATCCCCATCTGTAATGATACCACAGTACACTACTTCTCTTGTCTACCTTGCTGTGACTAAGATATCCCATCTGAACAATAACACACCACAACCCTTGTCTTTGCTCCCTATGTGTAATATGGACACTCCATCTGATCAATACCACACCACACCCCTTGTCTTTGCTCCCATTGTGTAGTATGGACACTCCATCTGAACAATACCACACCACACCCCTTGTCTTTTCTCCCTATGTGTAACATGGACACTCCATCTGATCAATACCACACCACAACCCTTGTCTTTGCTCCCATTGTGTAATATGGATACTCCATCTTCACTATACCACACCACACCCCTTGTCTTTTCTCCCTATGTGTAGTATGGACACTCCATCTGAACTACACCACACCACAACCCTTGTCTTTGCTCCCTATGTGTAACATGGACACTCCATCTGAACTATACCACACCACAATCCTTGTCTTTGCTCCCTATGTGTAACATGGACACTCCATCTGAACTATACCAAACCACAACCCTTGTCTTTGCTCCCTATGTGTAACATGGACACTCCATCTGAACTATACCACACCACAACCCTTGTCTTTGCTCCCTATGTGTAACATGGACACTCCATCTGAACTATACCACACCACAATCCTTGTCGTTGCTCCCTATGTGTAACATGGACACTCCATCTAAACTATACCACACCACAACCCTTGTCTTTGCTCCCTATGTGTAACATGGACACTCCATCTAAACTATACCACACCACAACCCTTGTCTTTGCTCCTGTACCACATATATCTCATCTGAACAATACCACACCATACTTTTTGTTTTTTTTCCTTACCATGACCCATCAGTCACAATCCTGCACCACACCCAGAGAAGTTACTTACCCTTGATTGAAGGTCATATACCTGTTTTAAGTGTGATGATATTGAAAAAAACATCTATACACCATTTAGAAAGATTTCAAACATCTTTCAAATTCAATATACATGTAGATGTCAAATTTTATTATGCAAATCCTGAGACTTGACTTGTCATTTCAATGTGATATCTTTTAAGCCTTTTTTCAACAATGTCATTCACTTTAAAGGTTGCCCTTCAGATTTTGGCTTAAAAATTTCACACACACAAAAAAAAATCATATGTATACTTCCAAAGCCTTTTAAGCCTTTCCCAAACGACAAACTTTAGACCCACCCGAACTGAAAGAGTTTGCAAATGACAATTTTTAAGTTGATGGAAATGGCAGAAGGTTCTCCAAATGGGTTGAAAACACTGTGGGAAAAGGAGAAATTGCTTGTTACGAGCAATTTCTTTTCAAGACTTGTACTGCAGACACATAAAAATAAGGGCTTGTTTGGGAAAGGGTTAATTTTCATTCATAAAACCCCATTAGTCGAAAATCTTCTGACAACAGGAGAATTTAGGGATTTACTGCAGCCTAGGTCGACACTGACCAGAAACACAGTCTATTTTTATATAAGCAATTCACTCATTTCCATGCCTGAAATACACAGACGAAGATTCAAACCTATAGCGTTTGAAGAAGACATCATGGAAAATAATTACATGTTTGCTATGTTACAGAATTTAAGCGTCATTAGTCATGTGCCAATCACTTGACATTCCCACAATGCTTTTTCGATTTCTGGCTTGAAATTTAAAAATACCTTAAGAGGCTAAGTAGCCTTTTAAGGAAACACCATCAAAAAATATTGATGATTTGTATTGTTTTTTCATATAAATTTCAGTGATATACATGTACATTGTTACGGGAGACCACTCCTTCCTGCATGGCATATACTCCCGATTTAAATACAATACCTGGCTACTGCGTCAGGGAGATATCTCTTTGGCTCAGTGGTTATGGTATTGGCTTTGCGTCCGTGAGTTCGGAGTTCGAATCCCGCTCCAATCCTTATTTCTGCCATGCATTTATTCATTTGTTTCTTTGTTACGGACTTCGTTCGTAAGATGGGGGCTCATCCGGGATCGGCCATTGAGCCATTAATCCCATTTGTTGTCCAAAATCGGACTTCCTGCCTAATAAGGCTTTGAGTCATCAATAAATGATGACTTTAAGAGGGGGTGTGTTACGGGAGACCACTCCTTCCTGCATGGCATACTCCCAATTTAAATACAATACCTGGCTACTGCGTCAGGGAGATATCTCTTTGGCTCAGTGGTTAAGGTATTGGCCTTGCGTCCGGGAGTTCGGGGTTCGAATCCCGCTCGGTACCTTATTTCTGCCATGCATTTATTCATTTCTTTCTTTGTTACGGACTTTGTTCGTAAGATGGGGGCTCGTCCGGGATTGGCCATTGAGCCATTAATCCCATTTGTTGTCCAAAATCGGACTTCCTGCCTAATAAGGCTTTGAGTCATCAATAAATGATGACTTTAAGAGGGGGTGTGTTACAGGAGACCACTCCTTCCTGCATGGCATATACTCCCGATTTAAATACAATACCTGGCTACTGCGTCAGGGAGATATCTCTTTGGCTCAGTGGTTAGGGTATTGGCTTTGCGTCCGGGAGTTCGGAGTTCGAATCCCGCTCCGATCCTTATTTCTGCCATGCATTTATTCATTTGTTTCTTTGTTACGGACTTCGTTCGTAAGAACATATTTTTTTTTTTGGTGAGATGTGAAAAATCTAAATATCCACCTTTAACCCTTTACTCCATAGATACTCATTTTGACGTATCAATAACAGATAGCTTTTGAAAACATTGTGAAAAAAGGAGAAATTGCTCGTAACGAGCAATTTCTCCTTTTCCCACAATGTTTTCCACTCAATCAGATATTTGTATCCTCATTTGTCCATATTTTTGACATCATATGCTATCTTTATTTGCTGCTGAAATGGAAGTCTTAAATTGGTATATCAGGTAAAGGGTTAAAACAAAAGGTCACCTAGAAAAATCCCTGAAATTACAGAAATTTTAAAACCATTTAATATAAATAAATATAGTAAAGTAAGCATCTAAAACCACACACAAAATTAAATTAATGAATAAACAATGACTGATTATTTACTTTGAAATATCCATCTTTCTTCCTTCCGTACGCGCTGTGCCTGTTGTTTAGAATTTCAATTGTCCAAATTCACTTTTATGTTTCACTCCATTCAATAACAATGAAATTAATAGACCAATTCCACAGGGTATCAATGCTAGAGTTTTCAGTTTGGCTTTGTTTAACAATTACAATAGACTTAGACCCCCTAGTCTTAACTCTTTACCAAAGGACAAAATTTTAGCCTTGTCCAAATTGAAAGCACCTGCTGACAAAAAAATAAATTTTACTCAAAAATTGAAATTTGTTTCAAGCAGAGTAGAAAACATTGCAGGAAAAGGAGAAAATGCTAGTTACCGACATTTTCTCCTTTTCCCACAATGTTTCCAAAGGGCTTCTATCTCGGGATCGTAAAGACAAAGAATTCAGTAAAGGGTTAAACCCTTCATGGCACAATGCCAACTTCTAACAACCCTGGGAAAGAAGCCTTTTAAAAACATTGTGAGAAGAGGAGAAAATGCTGGTTACCAGCATTTTCTCCTCTTCCCACAATGTTTTCCACCCTATCAAAGAAAAACTACACTATCTGAGCCACATTGAAATGGTCGTCTCCAAATGCTTTCAATTTGGACAAAGATAAAATTTTGTTGTTTGGTAGAGGATTAAACTCTTTATCAAATGATACCATTTGGAATCAGCCACAGGTGAAAAACAAATGCAGCTCAAATGATGGGATCTTTCTTCAATAGGGGAAAAAAGCATCATAGGAAAAGAGGAAAATGCTGGTTACTAGTATTTTCTCCTTTTCCGACAATGTTTTCAATAGCTGTCTTCCTTTCTGTCATTAAAACTTGGGAGGAGGTAGCGAAGAGTTAAAATGAAAAGTTCAGGTTTTTAATATTCTTTTATTCTAATATCATCCTATTAAATCCTGGAAACATGCATGGGATATATCATTACCAGAGAAGAACTGAACATGAGAATATTAGATATTTGTCGAATTCGTCTACAGTCTTGACAACTGCTTCTTTTCCCTTTTTTTCGGAAGATATGCATGCCCCAGGGAAGGTAGAGAGTATCTAAGAGGGATTTATAGATTATTGGCCTAGCCTTATGTCATTACAATGGATTAAATGATTTGAAATTCTGTTTATTTCATGTAGGCCTATATATGAGCTGTGATATACAAAAAGGGGTCCATAAACGGCAACAACCGACACGAGACAGTTTTTTAACCCTTATCTTGCTAAATAACTAGAATAAAATTTTTATTCCTATAGTGAAAACATTGATAGTCTCAGTTTTGTTTTGAGGAATAATACGAGTACCTTTTGCAGACAATGTTGATCCAAGATCAGAATGCACATTCTGTGCAGTCTGATCTTGTCTACACTGTCTGCAAAAGGTCAGTGAGTCATGTTTAGCAGCCTAAGGGTTAATCTTTGACCAAGGAATCTAGAATTCCAACAACCTTGAGTAGAAGACATTTGAGAACATTGTTGGGCAAGGAGAAAATGCTCATAACCAGCCCTTTCTCTTTCTCCTGCAGTGTTTTTTTGTTACATGTATTTGAGAGACAAATACCATCACCTGATAAACATGTTAGGCCTATTTGTTGTCCACAATTGCTTTCTTTGTGGAAAAGCAAAGAAATGTGTCTTCTTGTGAAGAGAAAAGATAAGAAATGTGATTAGCCTAGACCATTCGTTCAATTAATTCATAGAGCTCAAAATAAACCTTAGACATTTTCATTGTAGAAGTAGGAACTAAAGTTTTAGAATTTCAGGAACAATTTTGACCAAAATGGCCTAACAAGGTGGACAGTATAAATCAAAGATCAGACTGCAAAGCATGAAATGCATTTTGTATCTATTGTAATCTTTGCAACCTTGCAGACATCAGGGACAACATTTGGTATGAGGCTACAAGAGTGATTATAGGTTCATTAACTCTTTCCCAAACGACAAAATTTTAGACTCGTCCAAATCGAAAGCATTTGCAGACAACAACATAAAAGTGACTGAAAATTTGAAATTTGTTTTGTGAAGGGTAGAAAACATTGTGGGAAAAGGAGAAAATGCTGGTTACCAGCATTTTCTCCTTTTCCCACAAAGTTTTCTAAAGGCTTCTTTCTCAGGGGCGTCAAAAGTAGGGATTGTGTGGTAATGGGTTAAATAAAGATGAAATTGGTTAAAGACTGGCAGAATTCTGGCTGGACAGTTAAGATGTATTTTTAATAGTTTTTTTTTCTCTCTGGCTGTAGAAATGTATCTAAACTTTTGCCAAAGCACAACATTCTATATAATCTTTTATTCTATAGATACAAAGTAAAGGGACTTTCTGGACATACGATTAAATTTATAATGAAGTTTAGGATGGTACAGATTTAAGATCAGACTGCATATTATATGCAGCCTGATCTTCATCTGTACCATCTACAAAGGATATTAATATGAAAATGTTAAACCTCATTTTATGCAATTTCACAAGATACAACAACATGTTTAAACCATTCTGAACAATGACCCTAAGGAAGAAGACTTTTGAAAGCTTGTTTTGCAAGGAAAAAATTCTTGTTATCTGGATATTTCTCTGTTCCCACAATAATTTCTACCAACTCAAAGATAAAACCATCACCACATGAGCTTTATTCAAATTAATTAACTCTTAACCAAACAACAAATTTATAGAGTGGTCCAAATTGAAAGCATTTGCAGGCGACAAAATAAATGTGACTGAAAAATCGAAATTTGATTTGGAAAGGGTAGAAAACATTGTTGGAAAAGGAGAAAATGCTGGTTTTCCCACAATGTTTTCAAAAGGCTTCTGCCACAGGGTCGTCAAAAGTCGTTATCGTGTGGTGAAGCGTTACTGTCTAAAATTGCTATCATTTTGGTGTGGACAACAGCAGACTCTAATTTGGATGGCGGTTCATAAAATATATCCTATATTCTTCTGAGTAAAAAGGTTTTGACTGCGCAATCATTTGACTTTTATTGGGTCAGAGAGTCCACAAAAAAAAATAATATGAATGATCTGAATTAATACTTTATGTACATAAAAAAAGTCTGATATTCTATTCCTTTGTGACTGAACAAAAAGCTTCTCCATAGAATTTCAATGAGTGAGTGTGCCTTTTGTGTTTGAGAACTCATACAAATTGTTTAAGTTAAACTCTACCATACTACAAAATGTTAGACTGATCCACACTGAAAGGGTTTGAAGAAGATAAAATGAATTCTGGGATGTCTTCTATGAGGTAGAAATCATTGTGAAGGAGAAAATACTTGTTACATATACCAGTATTTTCTCCTATTTCCCAAAATGCTTTCAGACGCATGGACTTGTTTGATAAATGATGCAGTAGGCCTGGGATAGAAATCAAATAGTAACACATTGTTTAACTCTTTCCTAAATGACAAAATTTTAGACTGGTCCAAATTGAAAGCACATGCAGACAACAAATAAACGTAACTCAGAAATTGAAATTTGTTTCCAGTAGGGTAGAAAACATTGTGGGGAAAGGAGAAAATGCTGGTTACCAGCATTTTCTCCTTTTCCCACCATGTTTTCAAAAGGATTCAATCTCTGGGTCGTAAAAACCAGGGATTGTTTGGTAAAGTGTAAAACCAATCAATCAAATTTTAATCAATGAATCAAACAACCAATCAACTGACCTACCAAAACCAGCTTTTCACAGCCTCTCAAAGTAAATGATAAATGAAATGATAAAATCATCATTACAACAACCTAACTTTGGTTGGTCATTTATCAGTTTATGTATCTTTTTTAATTGACCTTTCTGTAAATGCAAGTTTGGCCGCAAGCTCCCCTTAGTAACGCACTATATTGGTTGTGAAGCCTGACAAGCTAACCAGCAATTGTGTCAGACTTTTTTGTTTACATGACGCACAATGCTGCTTTTTCATTGGCCAATAAGACATTGGTAGATCTGTCAATCAAAATCAGCAGAAAGGTCAATTAAAGGTGGAAAATAATCAATGATCTACATATTTACATGTTATTTTTCAATTCATATTTTACGCATTACCACACAGTTATGGGTGTCTACTATGAAATTTCTGACTACTAAAAGCATAATGTCTTGTCCAATGACACTGCAAAATGATATTCATTCCCAAGTGACTTGCAACATGTGAGAAGGAGCATTAAGATATTTGTGTAAAGCGTTAAGTGTCATCTCGGATCTGCCACCACAGTCCGCGCAGGCTGTTCTGAGACGGCACTTTATGACTACAATGGATTTTGTCCTATAATAGACTCGTGCAAATCAGAAAATTGTATACAAACAAATTGTATACTTGCTCTGATGCTATTTTCGTTACTTGGTTTGCGGTGACTAAATAACAAAAATAGCATCGGAGCAAGCCTTCAGACTGAAGGTAATCAGAGATGACACCTCATGCAAATGTTCAAAAGTCCTTTTTCGTGTGTTGCAGGCTAAGTGTGAATGACCCCGGATTTCCTGACAGTCATTCCAGTAGTGAAACTGTTTACCAGAAAACAACATTCCAGCCTTAAAAAGCAAAAAGCATTTAAAGATGACAAAATGAAAGCAGCTCTGTGAACGGAATTTCTCCCAGAATTGTGAAAGCTCCATTCTTCTGAAGCTTTAACCCATTACCACACAATCCCTACTTTTGACGCCCCTGTGAAAGAAGCCTTTAGAAAACATTGTGGGAAAAGGAGAAAATGCTGGTAACCAGCATTTTCTCCTTTTACCACAATGTTTTCTACCCTTCACAAAACAAATTTCAAATTTTCAGTCACTTTGATTTTGTCGTCTGCAAATGCTTTCAATTTGGACCAGTCTAAAATTTTCTCGTGTGGTAAAGAGTTTAAGTAAAATGGTACTTTGACATGCAGAAAATTGACCAGCGGCAAAAGTATCAACCCTGGTCTGCTAGCGCGGACTGTGCAGGCTGACCTGGGCTGATACTCCCAGCAGTTGCATTTATGCCCTTTTCACAGAGCATGACTCCTATGTATGGATTGCACACTTACCAAGGTCGTCGTGGTGGGGTATTCTCCTCCCATAAATATGCTGGCGTAAATGTTCTTGACATGATGTTGAATAATTTCTATAAAAAGCAGCCACTATTTGTCCAACCAGTTATTTCGTATTTCAAAAAATATCTGTGCACTATATCAATATTGTTTCAACAAACACTCTTAACTATCAATATTGTTTCAACAAACACTCTTAAGCCCACATATTTTTTCCACAACCACCATAATGCTTACCACTGTCTCAGATATATCTCTTTTAAATTTACAGTCATTAAATGTCAACGATTAACTCTTTACCACACAATCCCGACTTTTAACGACCCTGAAAGAGAAGGCTTTTGAAAACATTGTGAGAAAAGGAGAAAATGCTGGTAACCAGCATTTTCTCCTTTTCCCACAATGTTTTCTACCCTTCACAAAACAAATTTCAAATCTTCACTCTTATTTTTTTGTCTGCAGATGCTTTCAATTTTAAGGAGTCTAAAATTTTGTCGTTTTGTAAAGCGTTAACACTGCATATCCTAAATTAGACAATAAACGGTATTGAATAAAATTTATTTCCCTTATATCTAAACCTTTCCTTTAACTCTTTACATTGTTTTTATAAGAGGAAGACTGATTTTTCAAAGCCAAACCCAAGTATTTTAGTACTTTCCCCCAATGTTTTCAAATATCTTTCTCTATACGTGTGTTAACCCTATAACCAAACAATTCTTGGTTTTTACGACCCTGAGATAAAAACTTTTTAAAGACATTGTGGCAAAAGGACAATGTTTTCTTCGCTGCTGGAAACAAATTTTAGGTTTTGAGTTACGTGTATTTTGTAGTCTGCAAGTGCTTTTAATTTGAACCAGTCTACAATTTTGTTGTGTGGTAAAGAGTTAAATCATTGGATTGTTTTGCATTAACCCTTTACCAAATAATCTCTGGT
The DNA here is from genome assembly GCA_943736015.1 of Tridacna crocea. Lineage (NCBI taxonomy): Eukaryota > Metazoa > Mollusca > Bivalvia > Cardiida > Cardiidae > Tridacna > Tridacna crocea. The sequence goes on along the minus strand of OX031067.1, from coordinate 4,081,192 downwards.
TTTAACAACGCAGAAAAAGAAGCCTTCCGAAAATATTGTGCAAAAATGATTTCAAGTTTGGACCAGACATTTTGTTGTTTGGTAAAGGTTTAAAATATTTCTCATCGAAAGACTGACACTTTAAATGATATATCAACATGCACCCTTGTGTTAAATCCAATAAAATAAACCAAGATAAGAATCTTATTTGTTTGTCAAGTTTAATAACCCTTTACATCTAAGCCCCATTTGCTCAGTCGGTAGCGTGCAGGACTTGAGAACTGGGTGTTGTGGGTTTGATTCCTGGCTCGGCCAATTTCTTTCCTAGGATTAATAATAGTCATTGCGACAGGATTCATTTATTTCTCACCACTGACTATTGTTTCAACAACAGTTAGCTGGGAAAGCAGCCAGTACCGGTAAAAGAGACTCCATGAAAGCATGGACAGGTGCACTGGCTGCCATGATGTAACTGAAATAATGTTGAAAGCTGTGTTAAACACCATACAATCAGTCAATCAATCAGTTCTAATCCTTTCCCCATAGTCTTAAATTTTAACGACTTTGAATAGAAAGGCATTTCAAAACAGCTTTTCTCCTCTTCCAACAATGTTTTCTCCTATTTCAAAGACAGAAACCAATAAATGGAAGCACAGAGAGAGTTTTCATCATACAGGCTTCACTGTGCAAGTGAACAACATAGATCCAAGATCAGACAGCAATTTCTGTCCAACCCAATCTTGATCCATGTCAGCCTCCATTTGAGTCTGTGGCCCGGAAAAATTAACCCTTTACCACACAACAAAATTTTAGATCTATCCAAGATGAAAGCATTTTCAGACAATACATATACTTTCATAGTGGCTCAAATGACACACATTTTCTTTAATATAGTCCGAAACTTTGTGGGAAACGGAGAAAATACTGGTTTAGCATTTACTCCTTTTCCCACAATGTTTTCTAACGGTTTTTCCTCAGGGGCGTTAAAAGTTGTCATTGTGTGGTAAAAGGTCTGACCCTACTTTTGACGACCCTGAGAAAGAAGCCTTTAGAAAACATTATGGGAAAAGGAGAAAATGCTGGTAACCAGCATTTTCTCCTTTTCCCACAATGTTTTCTACCCCTCACAAAACAAATTTCAAATTTTCAGTCACATTGATTTTTTAGTCTGCAAATGCTTTCAATTTGGACTAGTCTATAAATTTGTTGTTTGGTAAAGAGTTAACACCACGAAGTTGTTCACAAAAAATCCACTATTAACAATATCTGAAATACTAGATTAAAGAATACATGCACAGCTATTTACAGTCTTCCTACCACAGTGACAGAAATGTCCCCCGGCCTTGTGTAATAAATTGTTATTTCATATATAATGTATAGATCAAACACAATCCACTCAATGTGTATTATTAAACATTTTATAGATTTTTTTTGTTAAGTATTTGAAATGTGAGGACAGTGACTTTTCAAAGTAAAATTTGTATCAATATAACTGATATGATTTCAGTATGGAATATGTCAGATTTACTGATCTAAAAAAAAAAATGCAATAAAAATTGAAAGATTGAAAAAGATTGGAAAGCAGAAGCCCTTAAGGTCTTTGATGCAGCATTGCTCTTTCCCAGATGGTAAAATTTCGAACTTGACTAAACTCTAAGCAACTGCAGACAAAAAATTAAACCCTTTACGAAACAATGACGACTTTTGACGACTCTGTGGAAAAAGCACTTTGAAAACATTGTGGGAAAAGGAGAAAATGCTGGTTACCAGCATTTTCTCCTTTTCCCACTAAGTTTTCTTCCCTATCAAAACAAAATTTTGTAATTTGAGCCACTATGAAGATTTCATCTGCAAATGCTTTCAATTTGGATAGGTCTAAAATTTCACCATGTGGTAAACTGTTAATGTGACTCTGGGTTTGTATTCACCAATCATTTTAAAGAACAATCTTAGCCTAATTCTCCAGAATTTTCTAAATTTGAAAGTAACGGAACTTCTGATTGGCTAAACTTTCAACTGTAGAAAATATTAAAGAATAAGACTAAGAAGGTTCTTCAGAATGGTTGTTGAATACAAACCCAGATGGGGTAGAAAACACTGTGCTGTTGACCAGCATGTCTCTTTTTCCCAAAATATTTTCAGAAGCTTTTTTACAAATTTGTAACAACAGCATTGTTTAGTACATGATTAACTCATGGGCCCTAACAATGAATTCCTATCCTGTTGTAGGGTTTGCAATATTATGGAGGTGGGAAAGAAGCTTTGAACTTTGTTTCACATACTACAGCTAAACACAGTTGTTTCAAATAAAAAGTCGCTCAGGTAGCCTCCTGCCATTCATAATCTTCTGCTAGATGGCATTCTTCAAATAGACATCTATCTGATTAGGGCATTCTGGGTATAGAACTCGACTACTTTTTAAAACAACAGGTTTCTGTGACTTTCAGAAAATATAAGAGTTTACTCAATAAAAGCTACCTGGTGTGATTCATTCAGCTGTATCTGCTAGCATGTAACCTATGCACCAGCCAGTTATTAAAACAGCCCTTTGGTAATAGCTGCAGTATAAGTCCTTCTTTTCCCACAAAGTTTTCAAAAAGTTTCTTTTCCAGGAGCATCAAAAGTAGGCATTGGGTGGTAAAGGGTTAAAGAACCAGGCATACCTTAGAATAGGTTCCGTCCTGTATCTGCACTATTATCTCTTATATTACTAACAGCCTTCAGAGAGCATTGCCCATACGGGCAACTAGTTGTAACGCTTAATAAATGCAAATTCAATCAATCAATAAAATTCAGGCTTGTGTGGTAAAGGGTAGATATATGATCAATTTCTTTAAATTCACAAATGGGAAGAAAATGAACAAGTGCACAGATCTACATTCATTTTAATCCTTTTGTAAACAATCCAGTGTTTTGAACACCTAACAAAGAAGCCTTTTGAAAACATGGGTAAGAAACAAAATGATAATAACCTGCATTTTTTCTTAACTTTTCCCACAATGTTATCTTTTTTCTTAACTTTTTCCACAATGATATCTATCCTATCATAGGCAAATTGCCCATTTGAATCACATTTGTCATCTGCAAATGCTCTCAATTTGAACAAGTCTAGCACTTTTGTCATTTGGTGCATATTAGTACATGTTATCTTGAACTTGGGCTTACAAGCACAGGGACACACCACCAATCCCCCCCCAACACTTTTTTAGATGTTGAGTTGCTTTTACAATCAGTGTAGATCAAAATTAATCTTCACAGGGGAGGGTAATTGACTGTTGAAATATTTTTTTGATCTTTTAATCCTTAGGTTGCCAAGCATGACTTAGAGCTCCTTTGCAGAGTAGATCGGTGAAAAGCAAAAAAATCCAATGAAGCTCCTTTCAAAATTGCTTTGAGACCCAGTTCTAAACTGCCTGTGACACTTTTTAACCCATTACCACACAATCCCTACTTTTGACGCCCCTGAGAAAAAAGCCTTTTGAAAACACTGTGAGAAAAGGAGAAAATGCTGGTAACCAGCATTTTCTCCTTTTCCTACAGTGTTTTCTAGCCTTTCCAGAACAAATTTCAATTTTTCAGTCGCCTGCAAATGCTTTCGATTCGAACCAGTCTAAAATTTTGTCATGTGGTAATGGGTTAAGCGCTGTTGCACAAACACATTGTGCTTTGGGAAGTATGGAAATCATTTAGTAATCATCAATTTCTTCTTTTGCCGTATTGTTCAACCCTTAACCAAATAATGAAATTTAATATTGGACTTGTCCAAATTCAAAGAATTTGCCTGTGACAAATTTAGCTCAAATTGGGAAATGTGGTCTGAGGAAGGGTAGAAAACATTATGGGAAATGGAGAAAATGCTGGTAACCAGCATTTTCTCCTTTTCTCACAATGTTATCAAACACTTCTTACCAAAGGGTTATTAAAATTTGCAATAGTGTGGTACAGGTTCAACCTGAAATACTCCTGACAAAGACACGAATGGTAGAGGAAAATTTAATTTTATTTATAACAGTGATAAATTGTTTGTACATGTACTTACTTTGTTTTGCTGGTGGGCCTCAAGCGTTTCAGAAAATCCACACTTGATGACGGTGTCTCGTAATCGCTATCTATCATCGGCAGTAGTGAGGCCATTGTGAAACTTTATTTCTCAAAGATTTTTTTTTGTTGTAACTTAATATGCAAAATCACACAATAATATTCTATTCCAGAACTGCAGCTAAAACAGACGGCTAGATTTATTATAATATTTTAAATGAGTCTGTTCCAGATTAAACCCTTTACAATCCTATTCTTTCAAAAACCTTGGGGGATAAACCTTTTAAAAACAATGTTGGAAAAGGAGAAAATGCTGGTCACCAGCATTTTCTCCTTTTCCAACAATGTTTTTTCTATCTTTTAATGACATAATGCATCATTTCAGACAGTTAATTTGTTGTTGGCAAATGCTTTAAATATGCACAAGTAAAATATTTTGCTATCTAGTAAAGAGATAAATCAGGGTACCTTTACCTGAATTTTTTTGTAATTTGTAAAAGAATTTTTCGAATTTTAGTCTAAAAGATAAATTTTATAATGTGAAACTGAAGTAACGGTTTGTGTATGTGCATATGCATAAAACTAAAACTTTAACAGGTTTAGAATACTAAATTTGAATTGAATTAATTCTTTTTTTATAAATATATAAAAGTGGTTTGCTCTAAGAAAACCAAACACATGTACATGTATATCAAATGAATGATTCTTATTTTGTAAATAAATATGAAGATTATTTAATTTGATAGCAAATTTGACCAGAAATATTCCACTTCATATAAAATAATGTACATCCAAGATTAGACTACTTGTTCTGTCCAATCTGATCTTGATCAACACTGCCTGTAAATGAAGCTTTAAGTTTTGATAAGGATTTAAAAGGTTAATCAAATACTGAAAGAGTGATATATAAAAATGTAACAGGTGAGTACAATAGTAAACTAACTTAAGAATAGATATCAATGAATTTAGTTCATTTCTTATCCAGTTTTAATCAGGATTAACTAAAATAATACTTTATAATGTCAAGTTTAGGGTTTGTTCCAATTCAACCTTTTTATAGTTACATATAACCCTTTACCAAACAATTTCAAATTTTAGCTCTTTACTAAATGACAAAATTTTAGACTTGTCCAAACTGAAAGCATTTGCAGACAACAAAACAAAAGTGGCTCAAAAATTGAAACTTGACTTTAGAAGAGTAGAAAACATTGTGGGAAAAGGAGAAAATGCTGGCTACCAGCATTTTCTCCTTTTCCCACAAGGTTTTCAGAAGGTTTCTTTCTCAGGGTCGTAAAAACAGAAATTGTTTGGTAAAGGATTAACAGCCTTTGAAAAGAATACTTTGGCTAGTAATCAGCAGTTTCTACTTTTCCGAAACTGTTTCTACCCTTCCAAAACTAAATAGCCATTTCTGAGACACGTTTATTTGGGTGCCTGCAAATGCTTTGAGTTAGAGTAGTTCAAAATTTTGTCATTCGATAAAGAGTTAACCCATTACCACACAATCCCTACTTTTGACGCCCCTGAGAAAGAAGCCTTTTGAAAACACTGTGGGAAAAGGAGAAAATGCTGGTAACCAGCATTTTCTCCTTTTCCTGCAGTGTTTTCTACCCTTCCCAGAACAAATTTCAATTTTTCAGTCACCTTTATTTTGTCGTCTGCAAATGCTTTCAATTTGAACCAGTCTAGAATTTTGTTGTGTGGTAAAGAGTTAACCCACACAATCCAAAGATTTAACAAAGAAAGAAGCTTTTTAAAAAAACATTGAAGAAAAAGGTGAAAATGCTGGTAACCAGTACTTCCTCCTTTTCCCACATTTTCTTTTATTCTTTAACCCTTTTACCACACCATGATGACTTTTAACGACCCTGTCAAAAAGCCTTTTGAAAAGATTCTGGAAAAAGGAGAAGATGCTGGTAACCCCCATTTTCTCCTTTTCCCACAATCTTTCTACCATTCCCAAAACAAATGTCAATTCTTCAGTCAATTTTATCTTGTCGTCTGCAAGTGCTTTCAATTTGGACCAGTCTAAAATTTTGTCGTTTGGTAATGAGGTAACCCATTATCTTACGAACAAAGTCCGTAACAAAGAAACAAATGAATAAATGCATGGCAGAAATAAGGGTCAAAGCGGGATTCGAACTCCGGAACTCCCGGACACAAGACCAATACCCTAACCACTGAGCCAAAGAGATATCTCCCTGACGCAGTTGCCAGGTATTGTATTTAAATCGGGAGTATGCCATGCAGGAAGGAGTGGTCTCCCATAACACACCCCCTCTTAAAGTCATCATTTATTGATGACTCAAAGCCTTATTAGGCAGAAGTCCGATTTTGGACAACAAATGGGATTAATGGCTCAATGGCCGATCCCGGACGAGCCCCCATCTTACGAACAAAGTCCGTAACAAAGAAACAAATGAATAAATGCATGGCAGAAATAAGGGTCGGAGCGGGATTCGAACTCCGGAACTCCCGGACACAAGACCAATACCCTAACCACTGAGCCAAAGAGATATCTCCCTGACGCAGTTGCCAGGTATTGTATTTAAATCGGGAGTATGCCATGCAGGAAGGAGTGGTCTCCCATAACAATTACCACACAATCCCTACTTTTGACGCCCCTGAGGAAGAAGCCTTTTGAAAACACTGTGGGAAAAGGAGAAAATGCTGGTAACCAGCATTTTCTCCTTTTCCCGCAGTGTTTTCTACCCTTCCCAGAACAAATTTCAATTTTTCAGTCACCTTTATTTTGTCGTCTGCAAATGCTTTCAATTTGGACCAGTCTAAAATTTTCTCGTGTGGTAAAGAGTTAACCCACACAATCCAAAGATTTAACAAAGAAAGAAGCTTTTTAAAGAAAACATTGAAGAAAAAGGTGAAAATGCTGGTAACCAGTACTTCCTCCTTTTCCCACATTTTCTTTTATTCTTTAACCCTTTTACCACACCATGATGACTTTTAACGACCCTGTCAAAAAGCCTTTTGAAAACATTCTAGAAAAAGGAGAAGATGCTGGCAACCCCCATTTTCTCCTTTTCCCACAATCTTTCTACCATTCCCAAAACAAATGTCAATTCTTTAGTCAATTTTATCTTGTCGTCTGCAAGTGCTTTCAATTTGGACCAGTCTAAAATTTTGTCGTTTGGTAATGAGGTAACCCATTACCACACAATCCCTACTTTTGACGCCCCTGAGGAAGAAGCCTTTTGAAAACACTGTGGGAAAAGGAGAAAATGCTGGTAACCAGCGTTTTCTCCTTTTCCCACAGTGTTTTCTACCCTTCCCAGAACAAATTTCAATTTTTCAGTCACTTTTATTTTGTCGTCTGCAAGTGCTTTCAATTTGGACCAGTCTAAAATTTTGTTGTTTGGTAATGAGTTAAAGAAAATACCTTTTTGGAGTCATCTGCTAAAGCTTGTAATTTTGACAAACCTTGAATTTTATCATTTAGTTGATTGATTGATTGATTGCATGGCATTTAATGCTGCTTTCAATATTATTTCAGTTAGATCATGGCAGACAGTGCACCTATCCATGCTTTTCTGGAGTTTCTTTTACCAGTACTAAGCACAATTTTCTTTCCATGCCACTGGCTGCTTTCTCATATAACCATTACAAAAACTATGGTCAGCTGTTAGATAGGAATAAATCCTGCTGCAATGACTATCATCAAGCCTTGGAAAAGAAATTGGCTGAGCCAGGCTTGAACCAGCAACCTCCTGTTTCCATGTCATGTATGGTACCGACTGTGCTACCACGGCTCATTTTATCACTTGGTATGGAATTCGGATATCATAATACAGTTTACTGACAGAATTAAAGCAAAAAAGGGTCAGAATGAAGACGGCCTTAGAAAGGGAATCCTTTGTTGGTATTCAGCAGTCTGTACGCCTAATCTTTCACCAACCAAGGGAGACCATAAATGTGCTTCAACTGGAGCATGGACACGATTGTCACCCTTGCTTAGTGAAAAGATAAATACCCTTATCAACCACTAGGCTCTGCACAGGCAGGGAAAGACGACAAATAGCAACAGTGTTTTCACATAGCAAAAAACAATACTTTAATTAGATTTTGTTTCATTAACACATAAGAGGATACCTGTAGTATGTATGTCTCTCTCCCATTTTTTCTGAAAAGCTCTCTCTTGAGAATAAATACAACAAGAAATTTTGTTGAAATGAGATCCCCCACCCAAAAGTTTACTTGACTGTGACTATGTCCTTAGAAACCTTTATGGGAAGAGGATAATATGCTGTTGACCAGCTTTAAATACCCCTTTTCTAAAAATGATTTGGATTAAGATCTGATTTTCTGGAATGCCCATGGTTGATTTATTAAAGGAATTAATCCACATCCTCTTTTGTAAATTAACTCTTTACCACACGACAAAATTTTAGACTGGTTCAAATTGAAAGCATTTACAGACGACAAAATAAAGGTCTCTAAAAAATTGAAATTTGTTCTGGGAAGGGTAGAAAACACTGTGGGAAAAGGAGAAAATGCTGGTTACCAGCATTTTCTCCTTTTCCCACAGTGTTTTCAAAAGGCATCTTTCTCAGGGGCGTCAAAAGTAGGGATTGTGTGGTAATGGGTTAAGTATGAACTTGATTTTCTTTATCAAGTGTTGGTCATGTTAGAATCAAAATCATCTTATTCCTTTCGTGGTTGGTCATTCAATATAAACCATGGTGTTAGAACTGAAATATTCTTATTTCTATAATGGTTTCTATCATTCAATGAACCATGGTTGTGAGTTATGAGGTGCAATGAATCATCCTTGTGGTTTATTCATTGTCTCATAATTCAAGCCTGGTTTAATGAACCAACCACAATAGAAAGAACATCATTTTTTAATTTTATGCTTCACCACACAATTCCAACTACAATGATCCTTAGGATGAATACTGTTGAGAACCATGTGGGTGAAAAGAGAAAATGCTGATTACCACCATTCTCTCCTTTTTCCCACAATGTTTCTATCCTTTTAAGAACAAATTCGAATTTTTATGTCACATTTACTGTCATCTACAAATTAATGCTTTTGATTTGGAACGGTCCAAACTTTTATAAATAATACTGATCCAAATCAGGCTGTATTTGTTGGACAAAGCAGGTCTATGCCAACTGCACAGAACATGCAATCTGATCTTTGATCTGCATTGGCTGCTACCTGGTTAGATATTCTAGAAGTAACATACTAGAATTTTAGAAATTGCTTTTCCCAGACTGAAAAAGTAAATTTGGTTAGCATAGCACTTTAAACCCTTACCAAACAATCCCAAAATTTCACAACACTGAGGACAAAGGCTTCAGAAAAGATTGCTTGAAAACAAAAAAATGCTGGTAACTAGTATCATCTCTTTTTCCAGTGGCTCTGTACAAGATTTTCACACAACGATCATTAACTCTTTTAACCCACAATATACAGACTTTAAATGACTCTGGGGAAGCATCCTCATTGACCCAGTTTGATTCATTCCGTAATGCTTGGGGAGTAACATAATATTTCAAAACTGGGTTCCAGGGATGTGGGAAAGAAGCTTTTGAAAACATTGTAGGAAATTGAGAAAATGCTGGTGACAAGCATTTTTTCCTTTTCCAACAATGTTTTCTAGCCTATCAAAAAGAAATTTGCACCATTCAAGCCACAATGAAATCGTCGTTTTCATATGGTTTCAATTTGGACTTAATCTGGCTTAAATTTTGTTGTCTAGTAAAAGGTTAAGTACGTTCAAAACAAGCATCATTTTCATATGGCTCCAAATCACTTTAATGCAATGTACATTATAATACAATATTAATACAATCTCATGTACCATGTTCAATATTTAATTTAAAACAATAAAAACAGTTGAAAAAAGATCACATCTCAGAAGTAAGCTATTCACAATATCTCACAACATTTTTCACTCAACACTTTTCCACAGAAAACTGTTAATCTGATTATGTTTCAAGGGTTTAAAAACCGTATCACTTTTCTTTTCAGAAGTCTAAGAAAAGATGGTGGAATAACAGTTTTTGTGACATTGGCATATTTAAAATATTTGGTGGGTTGTGCTATCACTTCCATCAATGCATTTAACACTTTACGATTCTGAAATAAAAAGCATAAATCTTAAAAAATTCACTCTCTCACAAATCATAATTCAGAGCTCTTACATTATTAACCCTTTACTCCATAGATACTCATTTTGACGTATCAAAAACAGACAGCTTTTGAAAACATTGTGGGAAAAGGAGAAATTGCTCCTAATGAGCAATTTCTCCTTTTCCCACAATGTTTTCCACTCAATCAGATATTTGTATCAGCATTTGTCCGTATTTCTGACATCATATCTTTATTTGCCGCTGAAATGGAAGAGCCTCAAATTGGCATATGAGGCAAAGGCTTAACAATAAACGACAAAACTATTAGAAATTTTGAAAATAACAGAAAAATCAGGCTTAATCAAAAAACATTAAAGAAAAACAACCATTTCTTAGTCTATACTGCTTATTGTAAAATCTGAGCTGTATCAATATTTTGTTTCGGCTTGTGTTTTTTTTTAATCATAATTTTCTATAGAATAACTTGTTACATAGTCATATATTAATAAGAAACAGATATAACTTTTAACCCTGAGGAAAGTTTTCTGAAACAGAGGTAATCAAACATTTAACCCTTTTCAACACATTACTGAGTTTTAACAACCCCATGGAAAAGGACTTTTGAAAACAATATGGGAAAATGCTACTGAACAGTATTTTTTCCTTTTCCAACATTATTTTCTTTTCTTTCAAAGACAAATCAAATCACTTTAATCTCATTTCACTCGTCATCTACAAATACTCTAACCCTTTCCCAAACGACAAACTTTTGGACTAGACCAAATTGAAAGCATTTGCAGACAACAATTCAGCTCTTGCTGAAAAGATGATTTCTGCCTGTGATAGGGTAGAAAACATTGTGGGAAAAGGAGAAAATGCTGGTTACCAGCATTTTCTCCTTTTCCCACAATGTTTTCAAAAGGCTACTATTCAAGACCCGTAAAAACCAGGGATTGTTTGGGAAAGGGTTAAATTTGGAACAGTCTAACAGTCACTTAGTAAAGAGTTAAATAAGACTTAAAAGTTCAGCTTCGTAGGGTCTGTTCTGTATATTTGGCAGCAGAATGCTTGCAATTAACAAATTCAAAGTCACTGTGAAAGAGCAACAAAAACAACTGTAATAGAACTTGTAAACCTACCTTTAAAACAGACTGATGCTGGAATGAACTGTACAAATGGCCATCTTTTACAATATCTTCGATCAATCTCTTATATTCCGCTAAAAAATAAATGATATGACATTACCACATTACCACACAATCCCTACTTTTGACGCCCCTGAGAAATAAGCCTTTAGAAAACATTGTGGGAAATGGGGAAAATGCTGGTTACCAGCATTTTCTCCTTTTCCCACAATGTTTTCTACCCTTCACAAAACAAATTTAAAATTTTCAGTCACTTTTATTTTGTCGTCTGCAAGTGCTTTCAATTTGGACAAGTCTAAAATATTGTCGTTTGGTAATGGGTTAACCCTTTCCCAAATGACAAACTTTTGGACTAGATCAAATTGAAAGCATTTGCAGACGGCAATTCAACTCTTGCTGAAAAGATGATTTCTGTCCATGATAGGGTAGAAAACATTGTGGGAAAAGGAGAAAATGCTGGTTACCAGCATTTTTTCCTTTTCCCACAATGTTTTCAAAAGACTACTATTCCAGACCCGTAAAAACCAGGGATTGTTTGGGAAAGCGTTAAGCCTTTTCAAAACAATGCCTTGTTTTAAAGTTTATGAGGGAGACCTCTTCTAAAAACATTGTAGGAAAAGAAGAAGATGCTGGTAACCAGCATCTTCTTTTCAATAAATTTCTTTTTTTTTTAACTGAAAAAAAAAAATTCCAAAGCATCCCATTATTTGAACCAGATCAACCCTGTTGTCCACATGCATTAGCTTTCATTATGAATATATCTGAACATTTGTTGTTTGATAAAGAGCAAAAATACAAATTTTTATTGATTACTTTCCACAGAACATTTAACTTAAGCAGTCAACATTTGCTCATTATGAACAGTTTCTCCTGTTTGCAGCATATTTTTAAACATGGTCTGCTGCACTATGACAATAAAAATATCTACCAAAGGATAGTCCTTTAGATATAATTATTAGCTATTACTACTTGCAAACTGAAACTGAAAAAAAAAAACAGACAGTTGCACCCATTCTCTGCAGTATTTCCTATTCTTCAAATGTCCGTCTATTCTGTTTTGATAGCATGTCTCAAGTAAGCCTGAACAATGTATGGTAAATAAAGGTTACAAACTAAAAATTTGTGATGGTTAACCCTTTACCTGATGACAAAATTTCAGCCTTGTCCAAACTGAAAGCATTTGCAGAAGACAATTTCAGTGTGGCTCGAATAGTGTAATTTTTCTTTACTATAGCAACACAATCTTTTTTAAAAAACTTCTTTTCCAGGTGCATCATAATTCAGCACTGTGTGGTAAAGGGTTAATGCAAAAACAGATCTAATTAACGCAAAGAAGCATTACCATTATAAGTAACAAACGGAATAGAAAATCCTTTAGCTGTGTTTGTCCCATCAGATTGGAACTGTATCCACAACTTTTTGGACATTGCTGTGAAGGCAATAGGTCTGTCACTTTTCTCACAGCTCTCATATGTCACTGTAGAATACTCATTCTCTGAAAAGAAAAAGCAGCATAATGTTAGCCAATCAATGCCATTTTCCACACAATCCAATGTTTTAATGACCCTGAAGAAAAGGGTAAAAATATTGGGCAACAGGAAAAAATGTTGGTAGCAAGGATTTTCTCCTTTTAACAAGACATTTTCTACCCTTTCAAAGATGAATTCCAACATTTTATCCATCTGTTTTTAGATAGGACAAGTCTTAAATTTTGTTGTGTGAAAAAGAGTTAACCCTTTAGCACACAATCAAGACTTTTAATGACCTTGCTAAAAGAAGCCTTTTGAAAACATTATGGGAAAAGGAGAAAATGCTGGTAACCAGCATTTTCTTCTTTTCTCACAATGTTTTCTACCCTTCCAAAAACGTTTTTTTTGTGAGTTACATTTATTTTGCTGTCTGCAAATGCTTTCAATCAGGGATTGTATATACGATCCCTGTTTCAATTTAGAAAAAGTCCAAAATTTTGTCATCTGGTAAAGAATTAAGCCTTATGGCAGGTGATTGGATCTCAGTAAGCAACAGTGTTTGAAACCCAGAGACTAAGTGTACCACCATTCTTCTTTATACAAAAAACTCTTTATGAGGAAATTCTATTTGGCATCGACCTCATACATTAGTGAAGAAATAATGTTTCTGGACTAGAACATGTTTATTGGAAGGGCTGAAAATAGTCTCATGTTCCCATGATTTTACTTAACTCAAGGTCCACTGCCCATTACTCATTGGTAAACAGCATTTTTGTAAAGCCAATCTCGGCAGCTTCCGTCTTTCAGTATAGGACTTTGGGGCAGTAGAATCACTTACTCACTAGAAAATATTGTGTAACATCAATGTTTTCGTAGAGGCTATTCGGGCAATCTCAGCAGCTTCCATCGTTTAATATGAGAGTTAGGGTCGTAGATGCTAAGACCATCTTATGCTGCCAACCAGTTCATGTAATTTCAGGACTTCTTTAAACTTAAGGAATCTTATCAAGAGAAATGAACACTGTAGGAAAAGGAGAAAGTGCTTGCAACCAATATTCTCCCTTTTATGCAATGTTTTCTACCCCACATTAACAAAGACAGAAATCATCATTTCAGGTACATTTGTCATTTGCAAATGCTTTCAACAAGGTCTCATTCAAAATTTCATATTTGGTAAAGCATTTTCATTGTTTGGTAAAGAGTCAAATAGATCAACTCTATGGTAAACTGTGGCTAATTGAAAGAATACGTTCAAACAGAAGTTCATTTAAAAAAAAAAATCAATGAACACATCAACTTTCCTACAAAAAAATTGAAAAGCTTACTTGACTTTCGCATCACAAGTTTATCCCCACATTTGTCAGTCTTCGGTAGATCAACTTCGGGTATCACTACCAAAATTCGCCTGTTTTTGTGAGGTCGAATTTTCCATACACAAGTCACATTTGTGGGGTAGTTGCCGGGATAGTTGGGTGACTCAATGACTCCTTGTTGTATGTTCTTCTTAAAAACTCCACCGCATTTGTGACCTATAGAAGAGAAATACATATGAGGAATTTTTCCTTGTAATTTCCCTAAATTAATACACTGATTACAGTATACATTAAGAATTTTGCATCCTAAAACTTTGAAAAAAAAAAAATCCATGGAAAAATTGAGATGATCTACTCTATGTCTTTCCTACATATTTATCTTATGCATTCAAGTTAAAAAAGATAGAATCAAACCCTTAACGAACCTGTCAAAGCTGTAACCCTATACCAGACAACCAAAGGTCTTAATGATCTTTGAAAAAAAGCCTTTTGAAAACATTGTGGGAAAGGAGAAAATGCTGGTAACCAGCATTATCTCCATTTCGCACTATGTTTTCTACTCTGTTAAGGACAATTTCCACCATTTGATTAATCTTTAATTTGCTGTCAGCATATGCTTTCAATTTGAGCAAGACTACAGTTGTGTCACTTGGTAAAGAGTAAAAAGAGCTACTTGAGAGAACTAAAGAATCTTATACTTGTCATGGAAACTCTTCTTTTTTCAATGTATACAACCATTAAAAATTTTCTTATCTTACACATGTTTGAGATAATTTTGTGATATCACTGAAGGGTTTTGTGACATCATTTATAGACGCAATTCATTCTTGCCCACTATTTCAGAATTCAACGTCGAACACAAATTTATCAGTCGAATAAACTATGAAACTGACGATTATAGTGTCATTTTGATATTCAACATGAAGAAATCATGTCATCTCTTTTGGAACTACCTGGATTTCCCATGAGCACTAATGTCAAAGCAGCGAGTCTGTCTCATTCACAAACATATAAAGATCTGATGAGTTTTCATGTAAGTCTTAAGATACACTTATGACATTCATAGGCCTTTGAGATTAAATTTTACTGCTGGAAAGAAATAAGTTTTATCAAGGTTGCCAAAGCCTGTCTCTTCAAGGTTATAAAAACTTATTATTATTCGGTAAAGGCTTAAATTTCCAGGCAAAATTCTATTTATTCAAACTTTAGTAAAACAAATGCACCTAAAAAAACAAGTTTTCCGAACAGCAACTTGGTGTTTAAATCATTTTTGCCATACGTACTTTTACACTCTGTAATATCTTTAGAAGCAATATCATCTGTAGTCGTGCCAGCTGGACAGTTGATACAGTAGTTCTGGCCAGCTCTTGGCTGGTACGAGCCTTGCCTGCATGCTACACAAGTATGTTGATTTGTGTCGTAAAAATGGCCAGCCTCACATAACTCTGAAATGTTAAAAACATTGTCAACTCATTACCACATGATTCTGGCTTTTCATGACCCCTACAACGAAGCCTTTTGAAAACATTGTGGGAAAAGGAGAAAATGTTGGTAACCAGCATGTTCTCCTTTTCCCACAATCTTTTCTACTCTATAAAAGACAATTTCCATCATTTTATAACAATGTCAGCTCTATAGACACAATAAGATCAACTCTCTAACCAAATAGTTTTACAAAGTTGGAAAACAAACACAGAGTCTCTTTTACCTCCATGACAAATAAACCCTATACCATGAAATTCAATGTTTTCTGCCCTTTTAAAGACTACGTTATTTGTTGTCTTCAAAAGTTTTCCATTTGGAATATGTCTAGATTTATGTTGTTTGGTAAAGAGTTAATTGTTTACCAGATGACAAAATTTAGCCTTGTCCAAACACAAAACATTTGCACGTGACAATTTCCAAATGGCTAAAATGCTGCAATCTACCTTTGATAAGGTACAAAACATTGTCGGAAAAGGAGAAAATACTGTTTGACAGCATTTTCTCCTTTTACCACAATGTTTTCAAATGCTCTTTTTGGATGGGAGGTTTAAAGTTGGCATTGTGTGGTGAACAGTTAAGGGCTAACACAACAGCTTTGCAAAGCAGTGTATATATGCCCGAAGGGGCTTGTCAGTGAAGTGGATGAAAATCTAGAACAACTGCAGACATCCAAACTTTAAAAGTCACATGCTTAACTACACATCAAAGAGATTCATTGCACTAAGTTTGGACTTATTTGAATGAAAACTGTAGGAGGAGTTGCGCACACAAGAATTTGTCGATGGACGGACATTTGGACGGACTACTAGGGCTGTAAAATAATACTACTCTTGGGATGGATAATATAGGAATGTTCAGAAAAGAATAAAACCAAACCTTTTGCTGTGCAACTTTTGAAATCCACAGCACCTTCCGCATTTGTCGTCATGCCACCTCCACACGCTCTACAGGACAATCTGCCATATTCTGTCTGGTAGGTTCCCACAAGACAAGGTTTACAGGGCTTTCTACCATTAGAGGAATATTGACCTGGCTCACATTGTACTGTAAAGTAAAAAAATTTAACCCATGTGACAAAATTTTTGACCCATCCAACTTAAAAACATTTGCTGTTGACAATTTCAGTGTGACTCAAATGATGGGGTTTTTCTTTGATAAGGTTAAAAACATTGTGGGAAAAGGAAAGGTTACCACCATTTTCTCCTTTTCCCACAATGTTTTCAAAAGGCTTCTTGCTAAAGGTTGGGTAAAGGGTCAAATCAATTTGAACAAGCAATTTTGTTGAAATGATATCCCTGCCAAATAAGACCTTTTTAAAAATTCATGTGAGTTTTTAACTCAAAATCCCTCCCAGTCAGCCATTTTGCATTGAATTAAAAAAAAAAACCAAGTACTGTACCTAGGTCGAATAGCTTATTGTACACACATATAAAGTTTTCTATGGTATGTTGGACAAATTCTGCAATTCAAGCCACTCTTAAATAGTTGTCTGCAAATGTTTTCAATTTGGCCGAGTCTACAATTTTGTCATTGGGTCATGGATTAAGCCTGCATGCTACTTTGATAAGATTCCATTCAAATTAAACTGATGAAATATCTGCTAGAAGAGTCTTTACTAGTCTTTACTAGTCTTTTCATTAACTATACCCATTTTCATAGTTTCTGACCCAAAAGTACTAAGTTTCAAACCCACTCTATTCTAGGCATCATATCACACCCCACAGACAAAACAAAGGACTTTTTTCGATGGCATAGATCAAGATCAGATAAAAGAAATGTACCTGTGCACTCCTCTTTACTGGTTGCTCCATAAATCCCAAAGTTTAGAGGATTACTCTGACAGGATTTACATTTCATCTGAGCTTCCTCGTCTTGGTAATAGCTGGGTGGACACAGTAAACACACCTGTTTATCACTGTCATAGAACGATCCTTTGGAACAGCCAACTGTTGATTTGTAGAATGAATTAAATAGTAAAGATGCATCTTATACAGCGAGACAGACAAAACACAAATAAAACTTTTAGTACTTGTTGAGATATTATCCAGCCTTAACTCGTTACCAAATGACACAATTTTGGACTTATCCAATTTCAAAGCAAACTGCAGAAGACAAATTAAAGGTGACAAAAATGACACATTTTTTTCTTGATCGAGCAGAAAACATTGTGGGAAAAGGAGAAAATGCTGGTTACCAGCATTTTCTCCTTTTCTCACAATGTTTTCAAAAGGTTTCTTCCTCAGGGTCGTTAAAAGTTGTGACTGTGTGTGGTAAAGAGTTAAACACTATACCAACAAGCAGAGAAAGTTACTTGATCCATGAAAAATCCTTTTATCCCATCCCAACCTGTGAAAAAACTCTGTGGAAAACACTAGGAAAAGGAGAAAATGCTGATAACTAGCATTTTCTCCTCTTCCCACAACATTTTCTAGCCTCCTATAAACAAATGTCAATGCTTGAGTCACACTTTTTGTGTAATCTACAAATGATTTCCAATTGGACAAGCCTACAATATTGTGGTTTGGTATCGAATTAAGTATATGCTATTGCTTTCAAAATTGAAATGTCTAAACTCTTGTAGTCTGGATCCAACTAATAAATTCTAAACTTGTTGAAACTGAAAGCATTTGCAGTTGACAAAATTAAATGTATTCCAAATAATGCTCTTTGTCTTTGATATGGTAAAAAACATTGTGGGAAAAGCAGAAGATGCTGGTTACAATCTTTTTTAATCCATTTCAAAGAATATTTTAAAAAGCTTTTTCTCTTCATAGCTTTAAAATTTGTATAGAGTTAAAAGAAGATGATTATACAAACCACAAAGATTGTCTAACATCACGGTTCCTTGTGAACATTTTACTTGATAGCCTCTTGGTGATTTGAATGTAGTTTTTAGAGCTGTGTATGAATTTCCAGCATAACTGAAAAAAGAAAGATGCCAATAAATCAGTGCACACCTTACCTGTGCAAAATTTCAGCCTTGTCCAAATTGAAAGCATTTGTAGGTCAAATGGTGTAAATTTTCTTTGATAGAGTAGAACACATTGTGGGAAAAGGAGAAAATGCTGGCTACCAGCAAGTGTCTTCTTTTCCCACAATGTTTTCGAAAGGCTTCTTTTCCAGGAGGGTCAAAAGTCGGCATTGTGTGGTAAAGGGTTAAAAGTGTCAAAGTACCCTAAATCTACTTCAACAACATTAGAGTAAACTAGAGCTGTCACTGAATGTGACTTAATACCCCCGCCAGCGCTTTGACAGACACAGACAATCACTAGTATTTTGTACACAGACGGACACATGAACGGACAGGCACACAGACCAACTTACATACGGACCGACACACGGACAGACAGGCTGATTCCAGAATACCCCCGAAAACATTTATTTTGCTGGGGTATAAATATATAATTAAAAGAAACAATTCTTTACAAGAGAAAGATAAAATAGTGATGTCTAGCCTTTTCCCCTTTACCTCAATGTTTTCAAAAGCCTTTATCTAAGAGATGTTAAAATACAAAATTGCATGGATAACATTATTAAGGCTGGTAGCCCCGTCTTACCTGAACTGAAATTCACCTTTCTTTATAACTCTCTTTAATTTCTTAATCACTTTCTTTAATTTACTTTCTCTCTTCTTCATTACACACTGAATATCACATTTTTCTGTAAAAAAAAAATTTCAAAGAATTTAGCCGTGTTAACCTTATACAAAATGATAAAATTCTTAACTTGTCCAAACCTAAAGCAGTAGCAGGCAACAATTTCAAAGAAGCTGAAATGAAAAAAAATGTCTCAAAAATGGTAGAAAAAAAACATTGTGGGAAATGGAGAAAATGCTGGTTACCAGCATTTTCTCCTTTTCCCACAATGTTTTCAAAAAGCTGTCTTCTCTGAGGTCTTAAAATTTGGGATGGTGAGGTAAAGTGATAATTCTACGAACACGGTATATACAAACTCAACCTTTTTGCAATGGCTAGATATACAATCTGCTGCAATTCAAAGAGATACTCATCATTTAGCATGGATCAAAGCTAAGTCCCTGTGGTGCAGTCGGTAGAAAACAGAACTAAAGAACAGGAGGTAACTGGTTTGATCCCTTGCTCGGCCAACTTCTTTTGGAGAATTGATGACAGTCACTGCAACAAGAATCAGTCCTTTCTCATTGATGATCATTGTTTTGAAGATGGTTAAGTGGGAAAGCAGCCTGCAGCTTGGAAAGAATATTGTACAAAGTACTGGTAAGAGAAACTTCAGGAAAGCATAGATAGGTGTGTCGGCTGCCGTGATATAACTGAAATAATGTTGACATGTCATTAAACTCCATACAATCAATCATTTAATCATAAAAGCCTTGACCAAACAAGCAGACAGTACAGACCCAAGATTACACTATTTATACCATATCATCTGATTCTAAACTATGCCGTTAACAACAGCCTTTGTTTTTGCTTGTGGCACAGAAAGGTTACAGATTGACAAAAAGACTAGAAAGAAAAGCTCAGCATATTTTTTTCTCTTGTTTAAAGATCCCTAGCTGCAAATGTAAACAATTTTTTTTTACCCAATTGCCAACAAATTTAATTCATACCATTTAAAAGAACAGATAAAATCATGAATGTAATAAAAACAGTTGCTGGAAGAGAAATGTATCGTAAAACCAGAAAAAAAGTTGCCAACTAAAATATTTCTCACAGATGGTAATGTAAAATAGCGTGGAAATATTAAAGTAAAGCCTTATCATGTCCTTTTCCAACAAAATTTTGACAGACTGTCACCTGTACAGGTGTTGTATTTTTGTTGTAAATGGGTTAATCCTTTACCACATGACAAAATTTCAGACCTATCCAAACTGCAGACACTAATTTCATAATGGCTCCAATGATGCTTTGATAGGGTAGAAAACTTTGTGGGAAAAGGAGAAAATGCTGAACAGCATTTTCTTCTTTTCTCACAATGTTTTCAAAAGGATCTTTCCTAAGAGTCGTTTAAAGGCTTAATTGTGTTGTAAAGGGGTAACTTTTTACCACACAATCCCAACTTTTAATGAGCCTGAGAAAGAAGCCTTTTGAAAACATCTCTTTTTCCAACAATGTTTTACTACCCTTCCCAAACCAAATTTCAATTTTTCAGTGACTGAAAAATTTAAACTTGCGTTCTGCAAATGCTTTCAATTTGGACCAGTCTAAAATTTTCTCATGTTGTATAAAGTTAAAGAGAAGGTTTTTGTTTACGTATAATTACTTTTCATCTTTGGAGGTGCCTGATAAGTAAGGTTGAACTCCATGGTAACTGCATATTCTTTACGTCCTTTCCTTATTCTTGCACATGTTAAAACTGCTGGTTCTGCTACATTGCATAAGTTGTCACATTTGAACTTTTTATCACCTGCAAAACATAATATGATTTAGTAAAATGAAAATCATGATATATAATCTAGAGATATTGATAGTGTTACTGGACACCACTCCTTCATGTATAGCTTCATCCCAATTTAACCCATTACCATACAATTCCTACTTTTGATGCCCCTAAGAAAGAAGCCTTTAGAAAACATTGTGGGAAAAGGAGAAAATGCTGGTAACCAGCATTTTCTCCTTTTCCCACAATGTTTTATACCCTTCACAAAACAAATTTCAAATTCACTGTCACTTTTATTTTGTCATTTGCAAATGCTTTCAATTTGGACAAGCCTAAAATATTGTCATTTGGTAATGGGTTAAACACAATACCTGACTACTGCATCAGAGAGATATCTCTTTGGTTTACTGATTATGGTATTGGTCTTTTAAACCTTGAAGAAACAGGAGGATTGCCCCACATGGGTTTGAATCCTGCCAGATGCGGTCTGCGTTTGAGCTATGCATTTGTTGCGAATGTTCTTTTTGTAAGAACAGAGAAATGAAAAGTTACCAGCAGTTATAGAGTCCAAGCTATGAATCAAATGAAGCAGCAAACACCTGTCTTGCATAATGATACAAAGCATTCTTCAGTTGATTCCTTATACTTGTTGTAATTATTGAAATAGCATTTCTTTTGTTCAATACAGTTTACATGACTTGAACAGAGTGAAAGAAAGAGAGAGCTTGCGAGGGAGCAATAGTGAGGGAGATAGAGAAAAGGACAAGGGAGGGAGGGAGGGAGAGAGAGAGAGAGAGGAGAAAGGGAGGGAGGGATGGAGAGAGAGAGAGAGAGAGAGAGAGAGAGAGAGAGAGAGAGAGAGAGAGAGAGAGGGTGACCTCAGAATTTATGTGCCTTCTGATGTAAACATGACTATGTACTGTGTACACGTCAAATAAAATGTTGTTCTGTTCTGTTCTTAAGGTTAAGAAAAAAATCTTAATTTAATTGATAAATATAATGATTTTCTAAATCTTTGGTATCTAAGGATTTTTCTTCAATTTTGCGCATTTTTTTTTCTTTCGAAAGATAACTCATCATTTTCATCAAACATTTCACTCTGTCTCAAGTCAAAATACACATGAAAAAAAATGCAGAAAAAAGAAGAAACTCTACATTAATAGAAAACTTAATTTATTTAAACATAAAACAGTAAATAAATTGACCACAAATCCCTGCTCAATATGGGGGTTCACAGTTGCAATCAAAACTTTTCCTATCTATAATGCCTCTTTGACTTTAACCCTTTACCAAACAAACCCTGGCTTTTACGAACCTGAGATAAAAGCCTTTTCCAACAATATTTTTTAACCTGCTTGAAACAAATTTCAATTTTTAAATTAAGCTCATTCAGTCGTCTGCAAGTGCTTTCAATTTAGACTAGTCCAAAATTTTGTCGTTTGGTAAAGAGTCAACTTCACATCATGCTTTTACAGATTAATTCTTTATAACGAAAAACCTTTAGAAAACTTTGTAGGAAAAGCAGAAAATGCTGGTTATCAGCATTTTCTCCTTTTTCTACGATGTTTTCTAGCATTTCAAGGACAAATCCTACCAGAAGAGCCATATTCAGTTTGTCATCTAGGAATTAATACTTTCAGTGCTTTTGTTTAATACAAAGTTTTATCTACAGATTAACCCTTTACCCCATAAGGCATTTCAATTGTATCTCTAATTGACCCTAAATAACAGCAAGGATGAAGCTGTTTCTTATGTGTATATGACACCTTTTGATAGCATAGAAAACATTGCGACAAAAGGTGAAATTGCTCGTCACGAGCAATTTTACCTTTTGCCACAATTTTTTCCAAAGGCTCCTGCAAGCAATGTGTAGAAATGAATATCTATGGAGTGAAGGGTTAATACTTTCAGTACTTTTGTTTAATACAAAGTTAAAGACTAAAAAATGTAAACATAACTCACTGTTCAATATGGCAGTTACATTTCGAGACAACTGTTGTCTTAACCTTTCTCGTCTTTTACATCTTTTTGAAATAAACCTCACAACAACCTTCTTGGTCAATCCAGGTGACATAACATGGGCTGTAAGGAGAAAAACCCAATAAACTCATGGGTGGCATCATTTTAGAATTATGAACCCTTCAACAAATAATCCCCTCTTTAAAAGTTACATCCTTAAACCTATACATATACAGAAAAAATATGCTGTTAGGATACGAAAGTGTATAAAATCGCTCAGCTATGTAAACACAGAAAAATTCTCAGTATATATTGTGTAAGAGACAGAAAAAGTCAAGAGATTTTTGCTCAATTAAAACTGGAAACGACAACAGTGATTGCTTGAAAGGCTTCCAAAACATGAAATATATTTTCTATCTGTTGTAATCTTGCAGTCATCAGGGGCAACATCTGGCATGAAGATAAAATAATGATTGAAGTTTAATAAAATAAGGATAAAATGGATTAAATACAGGCTGAAAAGTGAGCATAGATGTATGTTTAACCCTTTACCACATAATCCCCAGTTTCAAGGACCATAAAGTCCAAACTTTTTGAAAACATTGTGCAAAAGGAGAAAATGCTGGAAACCAGCATTTTCTCCTTTTCCTCAATATTTTCTACCCATCCAGAGACAAATCCTACAAATTGAGGATAATATGTTTGCAAATCTTTTTTGATTCAGACAAGTCCAAAATTGTGGTGTGTGTTAAAGAGTTACCATATTTGTCACCTGCAAGTGCTTTGTATTTTGATTGACCTAAAGTTCTGTCACATGTTAAACTTATAATTCTTTACTCATGTAAAAATATTGTGTAAAATGTTGAAAATACCCTTTCCCAGTATGTTTTCAAAAGTTTCTTTTCCTTATTAAAACTGAAAATTGTAACGATTAAATATTACGATGAAACACAACTTGGAAGTCAAAATACCACATTTGGGGCCATATTTGATACCACATGTGTTAGACGTTTATTATTTTCTGTTGTCTGATTTAATTCATTACCAAACGACAAAAAATTAGACTGGTCCAAATTGAAAAGATTTGCAGACGACAAATCAAATGTAACTGAAATAATGATTTTTGTTTTGGGTGGGGAAGAAAACATTGTGGGAAAAGGAGAAAATGCTGGTTACCAGCATTTTCTCCATTTCCCACAATGTTTTCTAAAGGCTTCTTTCTCAGGGTAGTCAAAAGCAGGGATTGTGTGGTAATGGGTTAAGTGGCATACTTTGCTTGTACCCGAGCTAGAAATATATGTCTGTGTAACTTGTGTATGATAAAAATACTCACAAGAACAGGCAGGCAAAGTAGCGTTTTTAAGAACATGTTCCCACTCATATTTTGTGCTTGGTCCACATTTTGTTGTATATTCACTACCAACGTTGACAACAAATCTTTCCTTTCTTTTACATTTTACTGTACAAACAGTGTCTTCACCCTGTACCTCACATTTCAGTTTGCCACCAGGTGGTGGGCTTAACTCATAACATTTGTCTTTGGCTGTGAAAAAAGCAGAAGACGGTATAAAATGTAAATTCTTCCTCAAGCAAATTCCATGTTTTGACCCATACGCTGCTGAGCGCAACTCAAGTACCTATTGCGGAAAAATGTAAATCAAGATCAGACTGCACAAAACATGCAGTCTAATCTTGAAACTACACTGTCCGATATAGTGGTACTTATCTTCAAAAAATATCTTTGAAATAACAATATTTGGGGTTTTTACCATCAACTTAACATATACAGAAGAAAAATGCTTCAGAAACCAACAAAAGAAAAGGAGATAAGGCTTGTAACCAGGATTTTCTCCCTTACTATCCTTTTTAACCCTTTACCAAACAACAAAGTTTTAGCGTTGTCCGAATTGGGAGCTTTAGCTGGCGAAAACTTAAGTGTGGCTGAAATGGTGCAAATATTCTTTGCTATGATAAAAACATAATGGGAAAAGGAGAAAATGCTGGTTACCAGCATTTTCTCCTTTTCCCACAGTGTTTTCAAAAGGCTTCTTTCTCAAGGTCATTAAAAGTAGGGATTGTGTGGTAAAGAGTCAATTGCTCTTTCAACAACACCAACATGTATAAAAATGTTCATCTATATGTTGGAAAGAATGAAACAGAAAATGACAAAATTAAGCACTACAACTATCAATGATCCATGCTCAGGCAAATGGGGGTTTAATGCATCTCCATGATTCATTATGCCAAGCAAACTGTCAGCTATCTATGGATCCATAAAATCCATTGTTTCTAATAATAGACTTGCTCTGGGCCAGCATTCACCTACCATTCTTTAGAAAGTTATTTGTCTTATTCTCCAAGATGTTCCAACTTTGAATGTAAAACAGCTTCTGATTGGCTAAACCATTTTCAAACATAGAAAATTTTGGAGAATAAGACAAAGAATGCTCTTGAGAATGGTTGGTGAATATGGGCCCTGGAGATACAGTGAGCCTTTGACATGCAGAAAATAAGACCAATTGCAAAAATATTTCATTTCGTGTCGGCCTGCGTGGATGACATGGGGTCTAGAGCATGGCTGAAATATGCTGTTTAATTACGTATGCAATCCCTTCCGTTCTCATGGAGTTTAAACCCATCGTTACACAAACACTGGTAACTTCCGACAGAATTCTCACACACTTGTTGACACTCTCCATTATTGTAGGAGCATTCATCTTTATCTGAAAGAAAGAGCGAGACATCAGCTGAAATATTCAACATCTGCAAACATGTTTGTGATCTTGTAGCAGACAAGTTTTGAAAACAAGAGAGGAAATACATATACTGTATAATTGGATGAAAAGGAGTGTCGAAAGAAAATGTGAATAAGCAAATGCAGATATTTCACATAGGGAAATACAGGGTGTCCGGAAAGTAAGGTAACACTTTCGTACATTTATATTTTGGCTTAAAATACAAGATAAAGAGATGAAAAATATATATACATGTAAATAAAACGTGTAAGTTTTTTTGTGTGGTAATTCAATTCAATTTTCATAACACTTTGCGCTTTTATTCAGATTTCACTTCAAAATGCCTTTTTCGGTCATTGGCGTCATTTTAGTAATTAATGACGTTTTCAGTTTGTTGGCCTTCTATACTCTTTCCTTTCCAAACACACACAAGGAAATTTTCACTCACTTTGAAATGCATTCAAATATCAATCATACTGATGCCACTAGAAGGATTTTTTTTAAAACGATATGTCTGTGTTGTTTAGGTTGGGATCATAGACCTTTGACTTCAACGCACTGCAAAGGATGAAGTCATGCAAGTTAAGGTTGAGGTTGGGACTGTGTGCAGGCCACGGTATTCAATCATATCTTACCTCTGGCTGTGGTTTAAACATTACCCTATATCACCGAACGTATCATATATGAAGTCTGCCACAGATTTAAATGTGTGTGGTGTAGCACTTTCCTGCATGAACCAATTTATTTGCAATGAGGGTGACTTTATTCTGATTTAAACATGTGCGACTTATTTCTGTGAATTTAAAAGGTCAAAGGTTGACAGCCTCATCCAAGACAGCACAGCCAAGTTGTTAAAGACCACTTACAGTGAAATATAGAAGATTGGTATTGAAATGTGCACTCATGTGATTGACAATTTCATCAGGCATGATCGGCAAGGAAAGAGCATAATCTGCCGTCTTACTGAAAACGTCATTATTTGTAAAATGACGCCAATGACAGAAAAAGGACTTTTGAATTGAAATCTATATAAAAGCACAAAGTGTTAAGAAAATTGAATTAAATTATCACTCAAAAAAACTTACACGTTTTGTTTACATGTATATATATTTTTTATTTCGTTATCTTACATTTTAAGCCAAAATATAAATGTACGAAAGTGTTACCATACTTTCCGGACACCCTGTATTTGCAAAATTCAAGATTCTCATAATTTGTTGGTATAGCTCTGGTAAAAAACATGAATAGAAAAGTTTGCCAACTTTTGATATTCATACATCGCAAAACTGACCACTTATACAGTAGCTGGTTTAAGTCCCCAGCTTAACCAATTTCTTTCTAAGAACTGATAATAGTCATTGCAACTGATGATCACTGTTTTTACAATGTGGAAAAAGGGCTATTGGCTTGGGAAGAATACCTTGAGAAGTACTGGTAAAAGAACTTCCAGGAAAGCATGGAGAGGGGCACTGGCTGCTGCAATATAACCGAAATAAACTATAAAATGGTGTTACCACAATACAACAAGCAAACAAACAAAATAAAATCATACTATAAAACCTGAATTGATAATTTTTAAAACCTACTTCAAGTTGATTTTGCATTAGTTTACTTAGATAATTTTTTGGTTACTTAATGTTTCAGTCTGTATTTATGCATTATTTTACTTAACCCTTTCCCAAACAATCCCTGGTTTTTGCGGGTCTGGAATAATAGCCTTTTGAAAACATTGTGGGAAAAGCAGAAAATGCTGGTTACCAGCATTTTCTCCTTTTCCCACAATGTTTCCTACCCTATCATAGGCAGAAATCATCTTTTCAGCAACAGTTGAAATTTCGTCTGCAAATGCTTTCAATTTGGTCCAGTCCAAAAATTTGTCGTTTGGGAAAGGGTTTAATGATTTTGAGGTTACATCTTTGTTTCAGCCTGTATAAACATTCTCATTATGCTACATCCTGATCTGTTACTTTTAGGATCAACATTCTTATATAAGCAGCCAAACAAGCTTTGCTATGATTTTTTCCGTATACAATTCTAATTCCAGTTGAGGCAACTTTCTTTCCAACAACTGTTGTTAGTTGGAGCTGATATGATACCGTGTGCTTACACACATGCATGATCAAATGAGGTCATATAGCAATATTGTATACCCATACTTACCAGCACAATGAGAGATCCCATATTTATCATACCCAGTTCTACAAGCACAGATATAGCTGCCTTGTGTATTGACACAAACATGGTCACAAGTGGATGGCACCTCACACTCATCTATATCTAAAATACGGCAAAGATTAAGTTGTTTAATCCATTACCACACAATCCCTGATTTTGACGCCCCTGAGAAAGAAGCCTTTTGAAAACACTGTGGGAAAAGGAGAAAATGCTGGTAACCAGCATTTTCTCCTTTTCCCACAGTGTTTTCTACCCTTCCCAGAACAAATTTCAATTTTTCAGTCACCTTTATTTTGTCGTCTGCAAATGCTTTCGATTTGGACCAGTCTAAATTTTCCTTGTGTGGTAATGGGTTAAATCATTACCAGACAACATAACTCTAGACTTTTGCTTATGACTATATAACTGTGGTTCTAATGAAAAAATTTTATTAAACGGTAGAAAAAATATTCAGAGGGAAGATAACAATGCTGATTAGTGGTTATCACTTTTTTTTCCCTTTCCCATAGCCTTTTCTGAAGCCTTCTTCATCCGGGCAATTCACACACTGGATTGTTTTGTGAAGGGTAAAAGAAAAGACATCCTGACAACACACATACTCTCAATTTTCCCTATTCTTGCAAGTAGTCATATATGTTCAGTTTTCTTAACTCTTTATCAAACGACACTATTTAACCCTTTACTCCATAGATACTCATTTCTACGCATTGCTTGTAGGAGCCTTTGGAAAACATTGTAGCAAAAGGTGAAATTGCTCGTGACGAGCAATTTCACCTTTTGCCACAATGTTTTCTATGCTATCAAAAGGTGTCACATACACATAAGAAACAGGTTTATGCTTGCTGTTATTTAGGGTCAATTAGAGATACCATAGAAATGCCTTATGGGGTAAAGGGTTAACCTATTACAACACAATCCCTACTTTTGATGCCCTTGAGAAAGAAGCCTTTAGAAAACATTGTGGGAAAATGAGAAAATGCTGGTAATCAGCATTTTTCTCCTTTTCCCACCATGTTTTCTACCCTTCACAAAACAAATTTCAAATTTTCAGTCACTTTTATTCTGTCGTCTGCAAATGCTTTCAATTTGGACAAGTCTATAATACTGTCGTTTGGTAATGAATTAAGACTTGTCCAAATTGAAAGCCTAATATATTGTAGAAATGAGTTAAGCTTTACATACCTTCACAAGTCAGCTGATCACTTTTCACTTTGTGCCCTGGCGGACAAGTACACTCGTACCCTCCCTCTAGATTGACACACCCATGTGAACAGCCTCCATTCTTTGTAGCACACTGATCTATATCTATGTAAAAATGAAAGAAAACCATTAGCACATAACCTTTGGCAAGAGCTTTTTAACCCTTTACTCCATAGATACTCATTTCCTTGCAATGCTTGTAGGAGCCTTTGGAAAACATTGTGGCAAAAGGTGAAATTGCTCGCGACGAGCAATTTCACCTTTTGCCACAATGTTTTCTATGCTATCAAAAGGTGTCATAAACACATAAGAAACGGCTTCATCCTTGCTGTTATTTAGGGTCAACTAGAGATACCATAGAAATGCCTTATGGGGTAAAGGGATAATGTCTCTTTCAGTAGACCAGCTGAGTTTGGTAACTCAGTCAATTTTTTTATAACAGTCATGACGACACGGTTCTTTCCTCTTTCACCTCTGAACATTGTTTCAACAATTTTCTTGTGGGAAAGTAGCCAGTGGCTTGGCAATTACAAAATCCAAGTTGTTTTCAGAGGTAATGAATTAACTTTTTACCACAGAACATAATGTAAGACTTGTCCAAAATGATTGGATTGGGGAACCCAAATGAAAAAATTTACCTTACAAAGGGTAGAAATCATTATTAAAAAAGGAGAAAATATCAGTAACCAGCATTTTCTTCTTTTCTGACAGTGTTTTTGAAAGCCTTTCCCCTCATAGTCCTAAAATCTCAGGATCATTTTACCTTTCACTAAACAACATCATTTGAGACTTTCCTCAAATGAGAGTACTGTACTTGCAAACAAAATGAATTAGGCAACTCAAAACTTGTTTTAGGAAGGGTAGAAAACATTATAGGAAAAGGAGAAAATGCTGGTAACCAGCATTTTCTCTTTTTCCTCCCATGTTTTCACAAAGCTTTTTTGATGGTCATGAAAACTTTGTGTGGTACAGGGTTAGTGAGGAGTTACCTAAACAGCTTTTATGGTCCTGATGAAGCTGGTACCCATATGGACAGGAACAGATCACTGGTCCCTCTGCACTGTCATTGCATTTCTTAGAACATCCCCCATTGTTTACTTTACAGGTGGCTGGAAAAACAGAAAATACTAAAGTTAACACTTTATCACACATTTAATTTTTTTCTTTTTAATCTTTTCCAAGTCTGAAAGTGTTTTGTAGGAGTTAATATAATATCTTATAAAGACATGTTTTATTGTTTTGCAGCAAAGCATTTTGAAAAAAAAAAAACAACTGTGGCATAAGGAGAACTTCTTTGTAATAAGCAATTTTTCCTTTTGTCAAAATGTTTATTTAGACCCTTTTCTAGTTATAATTTCTGTTGCAAATTTAATATGGTTGTAAAAAGTTAAATTGTTAACCAAAAACAAACCATGTATGTTTTAGGCAGTCTGACCAACCTTGGCCTTCACCGCCCGCAAAAGCATCAGAAGTTGTGCTATATTTAAATGGAATTATAAAAAATATAATTACCTGTGCAAGTTTTTCCGTCACTCAGTAGTTTATAATCTACAGCACAGCTACATTTGACACCATCCAGTGTGTCCGTACAGGAGTGCTGACATCCTCCATTCCCCACACGACAAGTTTCTGTTTGAATGAATAAAAAATTCTTAACTACAACTCACATAACCCTTTACCAAAAAATCCCTGGTTCTTATGACCCAGTTGAAGAAGCTTTTTAAAAACATTGTGGGAAAAAAGGAGAAAATGCTGGTAACTCACAATGGTTTCTACTCTTCTAAAGTCAAGTTTCAATTTTTGAGTTACATTTATTTTGTTGTCTGCCAAGGCTTTCAATTCGGACAAGTCTAGAATTTTGTCATTTGGTAAAGAGTTCAGCATATCATCTAAATTCAACAATCGTTGCTTAGGCTCCTACAATGCACAACAAGATCAGGTCCCGTATTCACCAACCATTTCTGAGAATATTCTTAGTCTTATTCTTCAAGATTTTCTAAATTTGTAAGTAACACAACCTCGATCTGATTGGCTAAACCATTTGGTTTAGCCAATCAGAAGTTGTGTTTTTTACCAATGTAGAAAATTCTGGAGAGTAAGACAAAGAATGTTATTATGACTGGTTGATGAATACAGGCACAAGCTGCATAATGATATAATCTGATACTGGATCTTCATTTCCAAGTGCGCAATTTCAGAACTGCAACCTAAACTTATTTTTGATTGGTTGTTTGTTCTTCAACTTAGTCTTCTTTCATTAAAGTATTTCTGCTTTGTTACAATGTCCAGTGTAACTATATTTGTGTTCCTTCCATGTATTTCTTCTAATACAATTTCAAGTTACACTCTCTATCAGCTACCAGCTGCTTTTCTGCATAGACAAAAATAATACACTGGAATTAAGTAAGGAATACACACTAATCCAATTTGAAAAACAAGAGCTTCGCAAAGTGCTGAAGGTGCTTTTTAGTGAAATGGGTGAAAATCTAGATAGTAATATGGTTCAGTATTGGTCAATGTTTAAGATTTAACAGTATTTTACATCAGAAATCCAATGAAACAGGATTAAAACCTGACGATTAAAGATTAAAGGCTGCCACCAACTTTTGAAAATCGAGTACTTCACATGGCATAAACAGAGCAGAGTTCTAAAGAAGGAGATGCCACTCTTCTCAAAAAGAGATTTGGAACCTCCCATATGTTTTTATTTTTAACTGAAGACGTCTTGTAAATCATTTCAAGACGATTTTTGACTGCATGACTCAATTTATATGATGAGTATTTGCTCTAAAAGGTGTGACTTTGACCCTTTACTCCATAGATACTCATTTCTACGCATTGGTTGTAGGAGCCTTTGGAAAAAAATTGTGGCAAAAGGTGAAATTGCTCGTGACGAGCAATTTCACCTTTTGCCACAATGTTTTCTATGCTATCAAAAGCATTATGATGCTGCAACCTTCACATGACATTGCAAAAAGCCTGTATACAAAAAGAACACATAAGGTAAAATAAAATCTAATGCAGTATGAAATCAGAATCATGTGGGGAAACAAAAACAAAATTTAGAGACACTTAATGTCTATTAGGCCTATTCAGGCTACGTACGTACTAACACAATTTTTTCCATTCGGGTGGAGTTTGTACCCTTCCAAACATGTACAAACAACGGTTCCCTGTGTTGTTTTACAGAAATGTTCACAACCTTGTCTTTTCTGGCACCAGTTTCCCACTAAAAATATAATAGAAATTCAAGTGTATGTAGAACACCAAAAAAGCTGAGGTAAGACTACTCCTCAAACAGAAAATAGGGTCCTTTATTAACTCTTTACCAAATGACAAAATTCTGGACTAGTCCAAATTGAAAGCATTTGCAGACAACAAAATAAAAGAGACTGAAAATTTGAAATTTGTTTTGTGATGGGTAGAAAACATTGAGGGAAAAGGAGAACATGCTGAACTAAAGTCAAGTTTCAATTTTGCCGTCATGCTTATTTTGTAGTCTGCAAGTGCTTTCAATTTGGACAAGCCTACAATTTTGTCGTTTGGTAAAGAGTTAACACAAAACCTATGTCAGCATTTAGAGACTTAGGCAAGCTAATAAATACTTAGACCTACATCTCTTTCTATCATGATTTAAGGAATACCCTTTGTTACATAAAGTTTACATTCAAATCTGCCAATTCAAAAGCCTTCTGAAAATCTAGAAGTGCACATGGCATAAATTGAGCAGAGATCTACAGAAGGTGATCCCCTCTTAAAACGGGATCTGGAACAAACCCAGTGTTTTTATCTTAATTGAAGACGTCTCAATACTTCATATCAAGATTATTAATTTTTATAGATTAGTTTAAATTAATATGGTATTTTCTCTAAATGGTGTGGGCAATCACACAAAACTCATGTCAACATGTAGGGTCTAGGTGAGCTATGAACAACTTACATTTACATGTCTTTCCATCCTGGTTTATGGAATACCCTTTGTTACATTTGCATTCAAATCCTCCAATGGTATTGACACACTGTTGCATGCACCCACCTTTGTTATTTAAACATTCGTTCTTGTCTGCAAAATAACAAGGCATAATTTGAAAAACAGTAATACCTTAAAAGTTTAAAACCAACTTACAGATTTATTAGAGAGAGCACTGAAACCAGCCAAGACCAAGTCTAGTATTCAGCCATTCTTAACTCTTTACCGAACAACAAATTTGTGGACTGGGCCAAATTCAAAGCATTTGCAGACAACAAAGCAACTGCAGACAACAAATGAAATCTTGTTAATATGATGACTTCTGCCTGATAGGGTAAAAATTATTGTGGGAAAAGGAGAAAATGCTGGTTACCAGCATTTTCTCCTTTTTCCACAATGTTTTCTACAGCTTCTTTCTGAGTGTCGTTTAAAGTCAGGACTGTGTGGTAATGGGTTAAGAACATTCTGGATCAACTTGATCTAGTTATAGATGAAGACATTGAAACAACTCTTGATTGGCTTTACCATTTGATTCAGCTAATAAAAAGTTCTTTTTTTTTTCAAATTTAGAAAATTCTTGAGTGAAAGACAATAGTGCCCATACTCATTAACTATTCTTAATATCCTTCATGGTCTTATTCTATCCATTCTTCTAAATGAGATATTTTTCTCTCTCTCATGTTTTTTTGTAAAATATATAGGTAAAAGAAATGATTTTTTAAAGATTAATCATTAGTCTATCAACCCTACTGTTCACCGACAATGAAAAGATTGAAGCATACTGTCATTTGAAACCATGCCGGTATAATTGTTCACTCCAGGTTGGTCGTAAGAATGGCAGCGACAGAGGCTAACAGAGAAACAATCGCAGAAGTAACATCGGAGCTAGTACCCCAATCTATGGTAGGGCTAGCGAAGAAAAAAAATCACAAAAAATAACAGCTAGTGCTCGAATTGGGGGTAATCAAAATGACTGCTCAATTTCTGTCGGATGCTCACCGAAATATTTGTGAATAGAACATTTTGAAAATAAATATACATGTCCTGTATCCGTGATAAATTAATTAATTGACATGTACAGACAAGTGAGATTTCATTTTTAATCCCGTTACTTAATTTGGCGAACAATGAAGCTTAACATCGCGATTATCAGTGTTTCAATGGTGAATTCATCTGCGTTTTTGACTAGTAATTTCAGTGCTTTGATTTTCCAGTGACTGCTTTCCGTTTTCTTTCGCGCCTGTATATTTGACTTCGCGAAAAGTTCGCAACACAAAATAGCACTTGTCTCACTAAGGTTTATAATCTGGTCATAAGCATTCAAAACATCTTTGTTGAACTCCATTCAGTTCCAGTAAAGAGAATCTGTTCAAAGATCCATATTTTTCGTTTGAAATATGTAAAAATTTAAGGTTACCTGAATGTCAAACTTTTCGCCGTTACCTTTTTTGTAGAGAGCTTCTACAAAACAAAGTTGTTGTTGTAGCATGTTTTTAGGCAATTTGTTTAAATAGTTTTGGTTGATTATGTTCTTTTCGAGTGAAAAAATGATAAAGCTTGCATAATTTGAAATTGTTGATTAAAAAGATGGCAGTTTCAATGAAAACGAGATGTTCTGCTATACTGGTACCTGTGTTTCCCGGGAAAAGAGGTTACCAGTTTATCAACCGGTAAACTCTCGGTATCTTCCGGACCGGTAAATCCCGGAGAACAATTGAGGCGCTTTCGAACGCATTCCTTTGAATTGTTGTGGCAATAACCTTTGTTTGTTTAATTTTGTTGTGTATACTTTTGGATGTTCCAAGTTAAAGTGGAATAGATGTAGGGTTACATGTATATGGAATGAAAACTTTTTTTTTTTTTTATCTTTTTAAGAGAAGTTATAGCACCAGGCCAAGGCAGGTCCTCTTTCAAATAAAAATGCTCACAGAAATGAGAGCGGTGAACGTGGGCTGTATAACACAACAACCCTTCTGTATTTGGTCTATGCCTGGCCAGATAGCTTAGTGGTTAGCATATCTTAGTCGTGACCTGAAAGTTGCCAGTTGAATTTAGCCGGTTGCGATGAACTTTCTTTCCAGGGATATTTCGCCACTCATCTCTGATGCCTGTGAGAAAAGAAGTCAATGGCTTTGGGAAGAAAGTTGTGTCAGTACTGGTATGAGAAAGCCAGCTAGGAAACACATGGGTGTCTCACTGACTGCCATGATATGACCCAAGCTGTTAAAATGGCAGTAAACTCCAGTACAAACCAAACTGATCTAAAAGTCAGAGATTAGCTACCTGAATGTTTGTGACTGTCTGTTGCTGCTAGCCAGGCAGCTTGCCATTCTAGTTCTTAACATAAGAGACTGCACTTAGCCACCACAAACTCCTCAGGCTTAATACACCTTCTTTGCAAACAATGAGCTTTAACTCCTTCAGGCTGAAAACCCCCTTTTTCCTAGCTGCATAGATAAAGATAAGACTGCACAGAAGGTAGTCTGATCTTGGATCTATACCGTATGCTTGTTTAGTCAAACCCTAAGACAAGACTCTGTTGGAGTCTCAGTGAATTGAATATTTGGTCTGACATCAAAATTTCCGGGATTATATATTTGCTGCTGTAACAGTTATTACTCGTAGGCTACTAAGCCTGACTCACTGACCTTTAGAAGACAATTTAAATCAATACCAGACTGCACAGAACATGCAATTTGATCTTGGGTCTACAATATCCTATAACTAGATGTTTTTCTCTGGGAAAAAAAAAACAGTAAAGAAAATTGAAATAGCGCTATTCAGGGTTGGACTGTCGGCTTGAAAGATTATTTACCGCAATAAGGATTGATAAAATCTAAAGTAAAAGGAGAACTTTGCACAGAAATTAAATTAATTCGAAAAGAAGAAGATTGTAGTTCAGGAGATTAGTTCAGGAGATTTTTTATTATGATTATCATTCCAGTGGAAAGTGTTCAAAACTCTATTATGGCGGGATCGGAAATTTGTTCTGAGTGAAATAGAATTGATGTTATGCTCCCAATATGCTTTTTAATTTTTAACGAGATCTGTTTTAAAAGAGTGCTTGAAGCTGTAACAGAATGCACTTGGCTCGACCATTTATTTATCCTGAAAATGCACTGAATAGGTGGATCTTCCTACCTTAGGGATTCTACATCTACAAACATAACTGTGTTTATAGTGACTTATGACTCTGATAAGCTTGGTTGTTGGTTGGTTGTATTGGGGTTTAACGCCACTTTAACAGCTAAGGTCATATCATGGCAGTCGGTGGCGCACATGTGTTTCCTGGCTTTCTTACACCGATACTAACACTACTTTCTTTCCAAAGCCACCGACTACTTTTCTCACATGCTTTAGCAGAGGTGAGAGGCGAAAATACGCCGAATAGAAAATTTGCCTCAACCGGGTATCGAACTCACAACCGCCAGGTCATGAGTCTGACAGGCTCACTAATGAGCCATCCGGGCGGGCCTCTGATAAGGTAAAAATCTTTGTGAGAAAAGGAGAAAATGCTGGTTACCAGCATTTTCTCTTTATTCCACAATATTTTCTACTGGCTTCTTTCTGAGTGTAGTTTAAAGTTTGGATTGTGTGGTAAAGGGTTAAGAACATTCAAGATCAACCTGATCTAGATACAGATTAAGAAAGTAACACAACTCTTGATTGGCTTAACCATTCGATTAAGCCAACCAGAAGTTGTGTTTCTTTCAAATTTAGAAAACTCTTGAGTAACAGACAATAGTGCCCATACTTATTCACTATTCTTAATAACCTTTATAGTTTTCTCTTTCCATTCTCCTAAATGAGATATTTTTTCTCTCATGATTTTTATAAAATAATCATATAGGTACAAAGAAATGTCCAACATTTTTCTTTGGTACATTAAGATAAATGACTTAGATCTAGAGTCAAAGTTTTGGTATTTTTCAGATCAGTGGACTATAGTGTTTTCAAAATTGTAAGGCTCTATTTCAAAAAGAAAATATAAGTCACAAATCTATGCAATGATAATAAAAGAAATGGACATTCTCGTAAGTCCTCCAGATGCAAATATTTAAAAATCAAAGCTGTTTTTGTTAAGATATTTGTCAAAGGAGCAAAGATCAAAGTCAATGTGCTGTCTGATCTTGATCTCAACTGCTGGCATAGGACTTTGAAATTAAGTGCTACATGGGTTAAAAACTTCTGCAAGCTATTAATCAGCAAGAGAAATAACAAAAAAAAAAAATTATTATTCCATGTTATAACCTATACAATTCCTTTGGTCCAAGTCCAATTCAAAACCATCACGACATTCACACGTATAGTTCCCTTGGGAGTTCCTGCAGAAATGTGTGCACCCTCCATTCTTGTATACACATTCATCTTTATCTGAAAAAGAAAATGGTGAAATAGATGGATTGGTTGGTAGGTGTGTAAAGAGGTGGGTGTGAGGATGAATTTAAATTACAATTTTGATCATGTGGACAGATCTATGAATGTTTCAATAAATAGATAGGTAAATTAATAAGGATATTGGTTGGTTGGATGGATGGATGGATGGGTGGGTGGGTGGATGGGTGGTTGGGTTGGTGTATGGATAGATGGTTCAATGGATGGATGGATCAAATCTTTGGCTTGAAAACAGTGAAGAAAGCAAAGTAACTCCTGCAAGTTGATTGACCAATACATATATCCCACAGCTCTATACCAATCAACAAAATTTTATACATGTCAAAATAAAACACACTTGCAGAAAACAACTTAATGGTGGGGGCTAAAATAAAAAAAACAAGAAGGCCATGACTGCCCTGTATTGCTCCACTGGCTAACAAGTAATAACACTACAAGCCAAACATTACAATACTTGGCCAATTTGTTTCAAATTTGAAGACTTACAATTTTTTTTTCTATAAAATCCTACCAGGAAAGTTACAGCCCCCAAGCAAGGCCATTGTTGACCACAAGGCTATGATTACCTGAA
This sequence comes from Tridacna crocea, assembly GCA_943736015.1. Lineage (NCBI taxonomy): Eukaryota > Metazoa > Mollusca > Bivalvia > Cardiida > Cardiidae > Tridacna > Tridacna crocea. Next base: position 4,043,310 of record OX031067.1, on the reverse strand, counting down.
TCCTGGTGGAGGTCCACAAGATAAAGTCCAATAGAGGTCTACAATGTGTGGTTATATACAAGAAGATTTTCAAAGTTTCCTCAATAAAAGGCCCTGTAAAACATGAGACACACAAGCTAGAACTAAATTAAGTAGCCCTAGGTTTTATTATGGTTAGTAACAAGAGAATTCATAAATTTCTCACCACAAAAGCCCATGTAAAACTTGTGACCCTTGGTGTAAGGACAAACTTGACACCAATACTATCATTTGGAGCCCTCTTGGTAGAGGCCCACTACATAAAGCTACATACAAAATTTGGTAGTCCTAGACCTTTTTGTTAGGTACAAGTAGATTTTGAAAGTTTTTCCAATGTAAACCCATGTAAAAGTGGTGACCCCCCCCTTGGACTGGGCCAAATTTGACCCGAGGGCTATAAGTTGGGCTCCCTTGATAGACAGCCACTAGATAAAGCTACATGCCAAATTTGGTAGCCCTGGGCTTTATGGCTAAGTACTAGAAGATTTTTAAAGTTTTCCCTATAGAAGCCCATATAAAACCTGTGACTCGCAGGGCTGGGCAAAATTTTAACCCAGGGCTATAACTTGGGCATTCTTGGTAGACACCCACTTGATAAAGATACAAGTCAAATTTGGTAGCCCTAGGCCCTATGGCTGGGTGCCAGAAGGATTTTAAAGTTTTCCCTATATAGGCCCATATAAAACTTGTGACCCCTGGGCAGGGCTAATTTTGACCCCAGGGCTATTATTTGAAGGAACTTGGTAGAGGTCCACTAGATAAAGCTACATGCCAAACTTGGTAGCCCTACACCTTATGATTTCAGAAAAGAAGAATTTCAAAGATTTTTAATATCTTTTAGTTTTGTTGCCATGGCAACCACAGTTTTTGAATGAATCAAATTCTTTCAAGAAATTCTGAAGAGGACCATAGCAGGATCATTTCTCTGAAGTTTCATCAAAATTGGATGGGTAGTTTCAGGGAAGAAGATGTTTGAAATAAAAGTTAACACACCCACGCACGGACGCACGCACGACAGACACTGGGCCATGACATAAGTCTGCTAGCCTTCAACCAGTGGAGCTAAAAACAGTCCTTGATATGTGAGAAACCCTGTCGGAAAAGGAGAAAGTTCTGGTTACCAGCATTTTTCTGCTTTTCCAACAAGGTTTTCAAAATCAACTAGGGATCGTGTGGTGAAGGGATAGTCATGTAAAACATTCTAAGAGAACAAAGACGTCACTCACCTACACACTTGTCCCTATCCCCTGTAAACCCTTTCTTACACCTGCACTTTGAGTTCCTCACATAATCAATACATTCTGCATTGGCTGAGCACTTTAAAGTTCCTTTGGCACATTCATTACCTAAAAAATTAGAAGTATATAAGTATAAATCACAGCTCCAGATAAGAGTGAGAGAAGGTATTCTAAATTGATTATTTCTCTTTAAAACCCTATGTTGTGGGCACTCATTAAAATTGTCTTGATGAGATGATTCCAATGATTATCCATAACATAGGGTTTAGTCGGGAATAATGAATATTTCTTAATTTTGAAATCAAAATCACTCCCTCTGTCTGGAGCTATGATACATGTAACTCTTTAGCATACAGCAATATTACAGACAATTCCAACCTGAAAGCATTTTCAGTTAACAAATTGAATGTTCTTCAAATTTTGATAGTTGTCTTTGAAAGGATAAAAAACATTGTGGGAAAATACTAGTAATACTATGGCCTAGTCCAACATTCTCATGTTGTTTTTTTTCTTTGTCAGCACTGTTTCTTTTACAGTTTCAAATGAATAAGCTTGACGAAATATAAATTAAAAATCCATCTACTACGAGTTGAAAAAGATTTCCATTTTTCTTTACATTTAATATTGCATGTTGATACATAATACTGGATCAAAGGAGAGCTGAAGAACATCTATACATATGAAACATTCTCTGTGAAAATGGGGTTCAACTCTTTACCAAATTTTCTGCATGTCCCAGAGTCATTCTACCTCATGATTCATTTGCTTATTACACAAGAACTGATATTCAGGATCCATTATTATATGGTAATTTGCATGGTATAATGTATCAAGCTGTGTGGTGTACGTGGTTGAGAGGTAGACCATCTGCCTCGTAACCAAAAGGTCCAGTTGGATACCCTAGAGTTGTTGTCAACTTACGGATCTTTCGTTGGCCTACATGTCTGGCATAAGTACTGGTGTAGTTCCCAGGAAGCAGAATCAAGAGAGATTAGTATAAGTTGTGTAAACTTGTTTCTCAACTGATGTAAAGTAAATATGTTTAACCCTTTACCACACAATGACAACTTTTAATGCCCCTGAGAAAGAAGCCTTTTGAAAAGATTGTGGGAAAAGGAGAAAATGCCGGTAGCCAGCATTTCCTCCTTTTCCCACAAAATATTCTATCCCATCAAAGCAAAATTGCACCATTTGAGCCAATTTGAATTGTCATCTGCAATTTTTTCAACTTGGATAGGTCTAAAATTTTCCTGTGTGGTAATGGGTTAAACTATTATATCAAGGAGATTCATTTAAAATATCTTTTGCCAAAGAGCTGCAGATAATTACACAAATGATCAAACTATCAAACATTTTGAATTCTTCAAACACAACAAAATATATTGATATACCGCCAACAGTGAAACAGTTTACCGCAGAAGGCCAGGAATAGCCTGTTTCATGCACATCTTCGCTTAATTTCACAATCTTACATCTGCAACATTGAATGTTGTTATGGCTCAAGATGAACTTTTTTTTTCACACCTGTTTTCCCAAGAATAGGATTTAAAAAAATTCAGAAAGAAAATTTTTTGTAGCACATGGAAAATCAATACTTAAAGAACATTCTGCAAGCTAAACAATACATCTATACCCATTTTCAGTAACTTTTGTCATTTCTTTTTAAACCCATTTTAAGGAAACTTTAATCATTCTTGTACATCTTTATGCCAAATGTTCCCTTGACGGCTTCAGGTTGCAAAGATTATGTTGGAAAGAAAATGCATGTCATGTTTTAGAGGTGTTCAAAGCAGTTGTTGTTGTCTTCACTGTTTTTAATTAACCCATTACCACACAATGACACCTTTAAACGACCCTAAGGAACAGGCCTTTTGAAGACATTGTGGGAAAAGGAGAAAATGCTGGTAATTTCTCCTCTTCCCAAAAAGTTTTCTACCCTACTGAAGACAAATTGCCTGATTTTAGCCACTATGAAATTGTCATCTGCAGATGCTTTCAATTCTGATAGGTCTAAAATTTTGCCATGTGGTAGTGTAAAGGGTTAAATGAAGGCATATTCTTTTTGTTTTTCTATCCATTACACATATATATTGGTCATTAACCTATCTTTACACAGCTGAGCCATTCTACTTGCTTTCCAGTTTTGGCAGTATTTTCTCTCTCTGGCTGTGAGAATTTGTCTTTAGAGAAACTGGCTGTAATACAGTAAAAAGGTGCAATTTTGATGTCTAACTCTTTCCCATAGGACAAAACTTTAGACAGGTCCAAATTGAAACTACATGTATTTGGAGACGAGAAAATAAATGTGACTGAAAAATCTAAATTTGCTTTTGGAGCAGTGGAAAGCATTGTGGAGAAAGGAGAAAATTCTGGTTACCAGTATTTTCTCCTGTTCCCACAATGTTTCCAGAAGGTTTCTTTCTCAGGGTCGTTAAAAGTCAGAATTGCGTGGTAAAGGGTTAAATAACAAAAGTCATTTTGTGATTGAGAACTCCATAAATGAAAATATATGGTATCATTCTTCTTATAAATGTGGATACGATCTTACTTCAAAGATAGATGTAAGTAGTCATGTCAATCCCAAAGACTGCCAATTCTGGCAAAAAAAATGTGCATGCACACATCTTAACCCTTCACCAGATGAAAAAAATTTACATTTGTGCAAATTGAAACAATTTGCAGATGACAATTTCAATATGGCTCTAATGGTGCAATTTTTCATCAATAGGGTAGAAAACATTGTGGAAAAAGGAGAAAATGCTGGTTACCATCATTTTCTCCTATTCCCACAATGTTTTCGAAAGGCTTCTTTCCCAGGGTTGCTAAAAGTCGTCATTGTGAGGTAAAGGGTTAAAGGCTTTTCATTGCTAAACTCTTCATCACACAATCATGACCCTTAAGGATCCTGAGAAAGAAGCCTTTTGAAAACATTGTAAGAACCTGAGAAAATGCTGGTAACCAGCATTTTCTCCTATTCCCACAATGTTTTATACCTTTCCCTAGCCAAATTTCATTTTTTTTTTATTTTTATGTCGTCTGCAGATGCTTTTAATTCGGACCAGTCTGTAATTTTCTCATTTGGTAAAGAATTAAATGAAATAGATCTACCCCTAGTTATTTTTTTCTTATTCTCCTCTTTCTCATTTTTTGACAGTATGCAGAGGTTGTTTATCTTTGTCTATGGTGTTATATCGCTGTGGTCATCCTAACCATTGTCAAAATGATAGGTAGGTTTGTGAACTGTTGGCTTGCTACATACGGTATTAACCCTTTACTCCATAGATACTCATTTTAACGCATTGTTTGTAGGAGCCTTTGGAAAACATTGTGGTAAAAGGTGAAATTGCTCGTGACGAGCAATTTCACCTTTTCCCACAATGTTTTCTACACTTTCAAAAGGTGTCATATACACCTAAGAAATGGCTTCATCCTTGTTGTTATTTAGGGTCAATTAGAGGTATAGTCGTCCTCGCTGGTACCGCGTCATCTATGATACCGCGGTAATCTGGAAAATACCTAATTTGCATATGTAGCTCCACCTAACCACTGTTTACTCTTTCAAATCGAGAGCAGAAGTTTTCTTTGTATCGCATCGGTCAAAAATAATAGATATTTTTTCATTAATGGTAAGTTACTTTCAATATTCACAAATTGCAATGATAAAGCACAATTTTCCTCCATGTTTTGAAATTAATTACCAACAACTCTTCAAAAAACCGACAATTTATTTTTGACGAGTAAAGGTCGTCTGCTTTGGCGTCATAGTCCTCGCCAGAAACAAAAAAAAGGTACTTAAGTCATATTTTGAATATAAATCTCATATTTTTCATGATTTTCCAAATTTCAGGTGTTAACGTGGTACCATAGCGGACTACTTTCGGAGCACATGTAGTCAACATGTTTGCTTGACCTAGATATTTTTGTCTGAAAAACACGACTTAAGCTTTGATAGTTCAGTTATTGTAACTTTACATGCAATAGTTTATTACAGTATTAGAAAATAAAACATGTGAGTTTCCTATCTTGTAGTAATTTTCGGCAAAATTAAGTACCGCGGTACCATCGAGGACCATCCTACTGTAGAAATGCCTTATGGGGTAAAGGGTTAAGTAAAAAAAAGTTTGAATTTAGATCTAGTATGATAGCAAATTGTAATGTCTAGCCCTCTTTCAGCTGTTTGATGAAAAGCCAAATTATTTTTAGCACATCAGTCTACTATAACTCTTCGCCATAAAATCAAAAATTATTATTTTGCTCTCTGTGGGATGTGTCATGGCACTCAGTCTCATAATCACCGAATTTTACGTTAATAGATCTATTTGAAAGTAAATGTACATGTCCTGTACGGTATCCGTGAAGGAAATTAATTGTTGTACATGAAAAGACAAGTGAAGTTTCATTTTCAACCTTGTAATTTAAGGTGGCGAACACTGAAGCTTAACATCGCGATTGCCAGTGTATCGAGGATAAGTTCGTCTGCGTTTTCGACTAGTAATTTCAGTGCTTTGATTTTCCAGCCACTGCGTCCCATTATCTTTCGCGCCTATCTACTTGACTTCGCGAAATGTTTGTGACACAAAATAGCACTTGCCTCATTAAGGTTTACAATCTAGTTCTAAGCACTTAAAACTTCTTCCCTGAACTCTTTTCGGATTCAGTAAAGAGAACCTGTTCAAAAATCAATGTATTTCGTTTCAAATATGTTAAAAATCAAGGTTACCTAAATGTCAAACTTTTCGCCGTTACCTTTTTTGTAGAGAGCTTCTACACAATATAGTTGTTGTTGTAGCATCCTTTTTTAGAGGCAATTTATTATAATATTTTTCGTTGATTAGATTCATTTCAAGTTTCGTAAAGGAGATTAATTGTGAAAAATGATAACACTTGAATAAATTGATAACGCCGATTCAAAATTGCGGTTTCAGGGAAAACGAGAGTTTGAGCAAAACTAGTGCCCGTTTCCGACCGGTAAGGTCTCGGTATCTACCAGACCGGTTAATCCCGGAGAACATTATATTCGCTGTCGAGTGCAGTTCTTTGAATTATGGTGTTATTCATCTTTGTTTGTTGAATTTTGTTGTGTATATTTTTGGATGTTCCAAACAACAGTGGAATACATATAGGGCTACATGTATTTGGAAAGAAATCGTTCTTTATCTATTAAAAGAAAATAAAGTATTAGGCCAACGCAAATTGTCTTTAAAAAAGTAAAACGCAGAAATGAGAGCGACGAGAGTTGGCTGTATAACTCAACAAACCAACAAGCATTCTGTATTTTGTTTGAGTCTGGCCGGGTATCTAAATGGTAAACTTATCTGACTCATGACCTGGAGGTTGAGATTTGATATCTGGTTGCGGCGAACTATTTTTCCAGCGATTTTTTGCCTCTCACCTCTGATGCATGTGAGAAAAGTACTCCGTGGCTTTGGAAAAAAGTTGTATCAGTACTTGTATGAGAAAGCCAAGAAACACATGGGTGCGTCACTGACTGCCATGATATGACCCAAGCTGTTAAAAAGGCGTTAAACCCCAGTACAAATGAAAATGATTCCAAAGTCAGAGACTAGCGTTAGTCACCTGAATGTTTGTAACATTTTGTCTCCGCTAACCAGGCAGCTTGCCATTCTAGTTCTAAACATAAGGAACGGTGCTTTTCCACCAAAAACCTCTTATCTTTAACCCTTTACCACACAACACAAGCGGATGACGATTTCATAGTTGCCAAAATGATGCAATTTTTCTTTAATGGGGTAGAAAACTTTGTATGAGAAGGAAAAAATGCTGGTTACCAGCATTTCCCCTTTTCCCAAAATGTTTTCAAAAGACTTGTTTCCCGGCATGGTCGTTCAATGTGGTCATTGTGTGGTAAAGGGTTAATACACCTTCTTTGCAAACAATGAGCTTTAACTCTTTCAGTCTGAAAACCCCTTATTCCTAGCTGCACAGATAAAGATAAGACTGCACAGAAGGTGCGGTCTGATCTCGGATCTATACGGTGTGCTTGCTTAGTCAAACCGTGAGATAAGACTCTGACGGGGTTCCAGTGAATTGAATATTCGGTCGTCAAAAATCACGGTCCGAGTTTATATAGTTGCTGCTGTAAAAGTTATTACTAATAGGTTGCTAAGTGCAATTGACTGATCTTTTGCGGAAAGTGTAGATTAATACCAGACTGCACAGAACATGCAGTCTGATCTTGGATCTACAATGTCCGATAAGGGGATATTTTTCTCGGAAAAAAAAATGAAATAGAACCGTGATGATTCAGGGTTTGACTATCGGCTTGAAAGATTCATATAAGTTATTTACCACGATATGGGTTAATAAAATCTAATGTAACAGTAGAATTTTGCACACAAACTAAAACAATTAGAGTAGAAGAAGTTTGTAGTCCAGGAGAATTTTTATCATGATTATTATTTCCGCTGGAAAGTGTTCAAATCTCAATTATGGCGGAGTCGTAAATTCGTTCTTCTGATTGAAATAAAATTGATGTTATGCTCCCGATATGCGTTTTGATTTTTAACGAGGTCTGTTTTAGAAGAGTGCTTGAAGCTATAACAAAATGCACATGGCTCGACCGTTTATTTATCCTGAAAATGCACCGAATAGGTGGATCTGCCTGCCTTAGGTGATTCTACATCAACAAATAATTGTTTTATTCTCCATGTAGATAATGTGTTTAGTTTCACATTGGTTCCTGCAGCCGACTTTTTGAAATCCTTTATCACATGGTCCCAAGTTACCACACGGTTCGAAGTTCTAACGACCCATAGAGAGGGGTCATTTGATAACATTGTGAGAAAAGAAGAAAATGCTGGTAACCAGCATTTTCTTCTTTTTCCCCAAAATGTTTTCTATACTATCAGAGATTTCATTATTTAAGCCACATTTGAATTTTCATCTGCAAATGCTTTCAATTTGGATAAGTCTGTGATTTAGTCGTCTGGTAATGAGTTAAGCCTTTCAGCAGGTCCCTTTCGAAAACGTCGTGGCAAGAAGAGAAACTGATTGTAACCGGCTATTTTACTTTTACTACAACATGAAAACATTCACTGCTAAATTAACTTAGATTCAAGCTGATAAATTATACTCTACGAGGATTCTTTTTAACTTTTAACCCTTATCCTGCTACGTAATTAAAATGAAATTTTCAATTCGATAGTAAAAACCAAAAAATTGTTATTTCAAAGGTATGTTTCGGGGAAAAATATCTCCAGATCGGACAGCGTAGATCCAAGATCAGAACAGAACAGAGCAGAACAGAACAAAATTTTATTTTGACTTGTACGAAGTACATCGTCAGTTACACTACAATATACAAAAACAATGTGGTACATGGAGAAACTAACTAGTGCTATCAAGATATTACAAAAAAGACGCATAGGAAGGAAAATAAGTTGAAAAGTATCATGATTAGAAATAAACAATAAACAAAAAACAAACAGTAGAGAGTGAACATTTAAGATCTATGTCTTATAATATTTCCAGTCGTTTTGCGATCGCATGTTTTACGTAGACCGCGGTTTTTATAATAATGTTTTTGTCTTGGGATTTTAGCAGTTCAGTAAATTTAAACACAGATGGGCGATTTCGAAAATATACAGGCAAAAATGAAAAAAATCTCTGTCTAATTTCGTTATAACATGAGCATAAAAATAAAGAGTGATATGAGTCTTCAATATCTGTAGAGTTACAGCAAGGACAAAATCTTTCAGAGCGGGGTACAGGGTGGTTGCTGTATCTCCCAGTTTCAATTCTCAAATTGAGTGATGAAAATCTAAGTCTTGTAAAATAAACCCTCATATCTCTTGATAACATATTGATAATTCGTCTGGAAGGAGGACTCTTTTGTAAAAAAAAAAAACACGTTCTGTGCAGTCTGATCTTGATCTACGCTGTCCGCAAAAGGTCAATGAGTCGCGATAAGCAACCAAAGGGTTAATGTACACTTTTAAATTTGTTACGGAGTAAAACGAAAGATTAGACTGCACAGAACGTACTGTCTGATCTTGAATCTACACTGTCCGATAAGAAGATATTTTGCCCCCCCCCCTTAACAAAATGTGAAATGGCAAAACTTGGGGGCGGGGGAGGGGGGTTATCATCCGCTTAAAAGTTTTATTTCACTTATTTTTCAGGATAAGGGTAAACAGAGTTCATTAAACTATCGTTACATTTATTCTCAATTAAATATAAACCGACTTGCTTTTGCTAGCCGACTGACTTAGAAATAAAGACTATAATTGTTTAGAACGACCAGTTTTTTCTGAACGACCGACCACCGACCAACCGAATGACTACCTGATCAACGAAAAACCCCACTTTGCTGAATTATCGCTGTACGATATTCTCAGCCCATATTTACCAACTATTCTTACTTTCGTTCTTAGTCTTATTTCAGGTTTAGAAAATCAAACAATTTCTGCTTGACGAAACCATTTATTTTCATCCAAAGCGAAGAGTTTCAACCCAGGTCAGCCTGCGCAGTCCGGGCAGGCTGACCTGGGTTGATACTTTTTGCAGATGTATTAAATCCCCTTTTCACAGAGCATGGGTCTAGTATTTAACTGCTACAACGCTTTATGAGTGACGTGGACTCCAAATAAGGGACAGATTATGCGATTTCAATCGAGCATTTGCACGAGTATATAACTAAAAAAGTGATCAATATTAAATTGCACGCCCTGTGTAACTTGGTTTCGATCTTCTCTGTCTGTAAAAGACATTCTGATCTTAAGCTACACTGTCTACAAAAAATAAAAACAACGTAAACTTTTGCGCGTTGCGTTCGCTAAGTTAATTCCAACTTCCTATAAAAGAATCACCATTATGCGTTATGGGCGTTACGCTCTTGTCCGTCCAGGATACAGTGCTCAGCATAATATGCACTTTTAGTCCTGTTCTAGATATTGGAAAGCAACGCATTTTCTAATTGGCTAAACCAGATGGTTTAACCATCTGGTTTAGCCAATCAGAGCATGCGTTACTTTGCAACGATAAAATATTTGAGAACTACTTAGAATGGTTAGTGAATACTGGGCCCGTATTCACCAACCATTCTTGAGAATATTCTTGGTCTTATTCTCCATGGTTTTCCAAATTTGTAAGTAACACAACTTCTGATTGGCTAAACCAAATGGTTTAGCCAATCAGAAATTGCGTTACTTACAAATGTGGAAAATTCTGGAGAGTAAGACAAAGAACATTCTTAAGAATGGTTAGTGAATATAGGCCCTGGTCCAAATAAAAAGTAAAGTATGCCTCGGCGTAGCTTAGGTTCCAGTCCGATTTTTGTTTGTTTGTTGTTGTTTTATAAATTCTGACATTACTTTGTCAAGAACGACAATAATTACAGAACAGATTAACTTCTTATTGCCACTTAAATATTCGTTATGGGAAAACCAGTTATCAATAATTTATTAGGGCTTGCACCCAAGCAAACCTAGGTGAGGTAACTTTATGTAACAAAACAAAAAAGAAGAAAGCTAGAGGTACAATATCTTAAACGCCTCCACAAAATTAGAGACAAATTTCCATAAAACACGTGTAAAAGACGACAATAAGTCTGTACGGTACACGTGTAAACACTTAATTAACAAGAAAACTTAATTGAATTTTGTGATTATTTTCATTCCGAGTTAATAATGCGGAATAATTTCTCTTTTAATTGGAGTTTACACTTAGCAGAACTTGATCGGTAAACTTCCTGCATTCTACAAGGAATAGCTGTTTCTTTTCCCAGAAAATTACAGCAAAACAGTGATAGTTGCAATGGATAGATACCGCTTCAAAGATATTCAGTTATATCGCGGCGGCCAGTGCACCTGTCCATGCTTTCCCTGAGTTTCTCTTACTAGCACATTGCACAACTTTCGAAGCCACTGACAGCTTTCATATTGTAAATATCAGTGAAACAATGCTTAGCGGCACACATTTACCCAAATCGTCTGTATCATGCACAATTTTACCCCCAGATCGTTCGTATTAAAGCAAAATTTTCCCCCAGATCCTTCGTATCAAAGCACAATTTTACCCCCAGATCGTCTGTATCAAAGCACAATTTATACCCCCAGATCGTCTGTATCAAAGCACAATTTTACCCCCAGATCGTCTGTATCAAAGCACAATTTATACCCCTAGTTTGTTTGTATCAAAGCACAATTTTACCCCTAGATCGTTCGTATCAAAGCACAATTTTACTCAAAGATCGTTCGTATCAAAGCACAATTTTACCCCCAGATCGTTCGTATCAAAGCACAATTTTACCCAAAGATCGTTCGTATCAAAGCACAAATTTACCCCCAGATTGTTCGTATCAAAGCACAATTTTACTAAAAGATCGTTTGCATCAAAACACAATTTTACCACCAGATCGTTTGTATCAAGGCACAATTTTACCCACTTTGAAGATCGTTTGTATCAAAGCACAATTTTACCCCCAGATCGTTCGTATCAAAGCACAATTTTACCCCCAGATCGTTCGTATCAAAGCACAATTTTACCCCCCCCCCCCCAGATCGTTCGTATCAAAGCACAATTTTACCCCCCCCTCCCCCCCAGATCAAGTCGACCGTTAAACCAAATGGATTTTATGGGTCGATAATTAAGCGATGTCTTGTTTAGTATAGTGCTATAAAGTAGATGTATTAACCTTTTCCCAAACGACAAAATTTTAGACTGGTCCAAATTCAAAGCACCTGCAGACGACGAAATAAACATAACTGAAGAATTGAAATTTGTTTCCAGCAGGGAAGAAAACATTTTGGGAAAAAGGAGAAAATGCTGGTTACGAGCATTTTCTCCTTTTCCCACAATGTTTTCAAAAGGCTTCTACCTCAGGGTCGTAAAAACCGGGGATTGCTTGGTAAACCCCTTTTGCCAGGGCAGGACTCCTTTTCAACCATTATCCTGCTATATAACTAAAATCAAATTTTTAATACCATATTGATAACCCAAATATTGTTGTTACAAAGTTATGTTTTGGGGAATAATATCTCCTTATCGGACAGTGTAGATCAAAGATCAGACTGCACATTCTGTGCAGTCTGATCTTGATCTACACTGTCTTCAAAAGGTCAGCTAGTCGCGCTTAGCAGCCAAAGGGTTAATATTTGTGACCCGTTACGCCAAAAGAGACAATCTGGGAATTCTGTACATAAATTAGATGAAAACAGATCAAAGATGGTGCAGGCCAATTTAAGCTGATGGTTCAAAAATGATTATATAGTAAGGTAGAATGACCACTTTTCATACAGAAAATATCATGAAATCGGAAAGTGTCGACTCTGATCAGCCGGCCCAATCTGTGCAGTCTGAGCAGGGCTGACAATTTTCGCAGTTCCCACATGGTCCCTTTTTGCTAGACGGGTTAGTTTTTCTATCCGCAATCGAAGAAGAAAAAGTCTGCATTCGAGCGGGTAGGTAGATCTACTAAAGTACGCAAAATAAGAATTCCCCCATTCTCTTTGAAGACAATACAAGTAATTCGAGAGTCTGCAGCCCACACACAGAATGATAACTTTTTTGTGTTCCAACACTCGACAAAACTTGGAGGGGAAACTTTTCTCGTCTGCCAAAAAGCAGGTGGTAACTGTCTGATCCAAAAAGTCTGGGAATGGGGAATGAATAATCTCTGACATCACTATTGTAAAATGTCATTATCGTTTTCGTCCTACAATTATTTCGAATGAATTGATGAGAGTTTTTTTTTTTTCTGTTTTACTTTATTACTTATCATTCGCTCGTTCAGACGACTTATTTCGTCTGGAAGAAGACTCTTAAAAAAAAAGAAAACACTGCGGAATAAACAATGGTTGCAGTTGGTTGCATGGTGTTCAAAACCCTTTCCCAAACAATCCTGCCTTTTCACGACCCTGAGAAAGAAGGCTTCTGAAAACATTGTTGGAAAAGGAGAAAATGCTGGTAACCAGCATTTTCTCCTTTTCCTACAATGTTTTCTAGCCGTCCCTAATCAAATTTCATTTAATCAGTCACATTAAATTTTGTCGTCTGCAAATGTTTTCATTTTGGACTGGTCTAAAATAAAATCCAATCATGTCATTTACTTCATTTTAGACTAGTCCAAATTGGAAGCAGACATTTGCAGATCTTTGTTTACTTCCGGTCCACCACTCGCAAAAATCCACCGACTCCCGCTTGGCAGCTACACGATAAAGTTTGCAACCTTCGAACTTTTATCTTTAATCGATATCTATAGCGATCTGGATCAGAATGTACAACACTTTCAGTCTGATCTTGCTCAGCCTGGTAGTTAATTTCGTAGCATACAGGAGTTAGACCAGGGGGATCGCAAGTTCGATCCCCAATCAGAGCCGATTAGATTCCGATGGCTGATGATAGTCATTGCGACAGGGTTGATCTCTCTCTCTCTCTCAGTACTGATAATTGTTTCAACGAAATCAGCCAGGGGCCTGCAAAGAATACTGTGCGCAGTGCTGGTAAAAAATAACTCGAGAAAAGTATGGATAAATGCACTGGCCGTCGCGGTTTAATTGAAATAATGTTTAACGCGCCGTTAAAACCATACAACCAACCATCAATTTGATCATTATCTCCCGCTAGATGGCATTCTACAAATACACATCTATCTAATTTTGGCAATCTGGGTACAAAACCGGACTACTTTTCTACGCGACAACTGTTACTTTGAATTTCAAACTAAAATAAAAGTTTACTCAATAAAACGCTACCTGGTGCGATTCTTTTGGCTATGATAAGCAGTTTAGATAAATCTGGAGCTAAAATAGGCCTGATTTCACCTTAAACGTTTTACACAGATTAAAGCCATTTTTTTCAGTGCTTCTTTATAGCAAAAAAAAAGAAAATGGGGGGAGTGACGCGTCATGCAGAGAGGTCGAATCTTCCAAGAATATGACAAGCGCAGACAACGTCAGTCTGATTTCAAATCTATACCATTCCTTTGTTTTATAAACTACTAATTGAAATAAAGCATTCCATCTGCAGTGCATCTTTAATCACCTAAAAAAATGAGACATTATCTTTTTTTATTTATTTTGGGGCGAAAAAAATTATTACGGAAGAATTTAAAAACTTCACATTATAAGTGGGTACTTCCTAGTTTATAATCGTACCTCACACTGCGAGCAATTGGGTTTTAATAGAGCTGTTTCCCCTTCTTGAAGTTCAACACGTCAACAAATTGTGAAAACTTAATTAACCCTTTATGATGGTAAGGCACGATCCACCGACATTTTGCGGACAGTTTAGATCAAAGATCAGACTGCACAGAACGTGCAGTCTGATCTTTGATCTACACTGTCCGATCACGGGATACATTATTCCTCCAATGAAATATCTTTGAAATAGCAAAATTTTAATTTATGCTATCGGCCTGAAAAATTTACCTCACTTATTTAGTAGGAAAAGGGTAAACATTTTGACATGCCAAAGTAACCAAACGGGCTCTATCATTCTGGGGAAAAAGACAAACTAAAAACAATTCAAGACTGTTTTGTCAAAAATTGCACGTCAAAGCCGATATCGTAGATCAAAGATCAAACTGCGCGTTTTGCGAGGTCTTCGATTGATCGATGCTGGCCGGACAGCTGTTTAACCCTTTACCCCATGAGGCATTTCTATGGTATCTCTAATTGTCCCTAAATAACAGCAAGGATAAAGCCGTTTCTTTTGTGTATATGACACATTTTGATAGTGTAGAAAACATTGTGGCAAAAGGTGAAATTGCTCGTCACGAGCAATTTCACCTTTTGCCACAATGTTTTCCAAAGGCTTCTACAAGCAATGTGTAGAAATGAGTGTCTATGGAGTAAAGGGTTAATTGTGAAAGGTTTTTGAGTTTCAGTTACTTTTTGGTGAGAACAAGGTGTTGCGATTTGTTGGCTGGCTCAAAGAGTGTATTCACAACCAGATTACACATTTTGATCTATAAGGTCCCAAAACTCAAACCAAGTTGTGCTCAGAACATAACAATTATAATCTTAAGTTTCAACGGCATTGAGAATGTTTCTTAAAAAAAAAAGAAGAGAGGAAATGCTGGTGACCAGAATCCCCCTTCCCCCCCTCTCAATGTTTCCATTCTTTCAAACATGTGCGACGTTTATTGCTTACATTTGTCCGCGCAGGCTGGCTTGGGCCGAAACTTTTTCGCTATCGGTCAATTTCCTGTATGTCCAAAGACTAGTGTCACTGATAGATAAGACAGTTGTTAGAAAAAAGTTGCAATTATGGATTTACAAGTATTTGACGGCTTGCTTGTGTATATTGTATCAGGAATATGCATTTAGCCCCCTTTTGTCTGAGCGACTAATAGAAGCCTTCTGAAAACATTGTGGGTAAAAAAGGAGAAAATGCTGGTAACCAGCATTTTCTCCTTTTTTCCCACAATGTAGTCTACCCTTTCCAAGCCAAATTTCATTTTTTTTAAGTCACATTTATTTTCTCGTCTACTAATATATACTTTCAATTCGGACATGTCTAAAATTTTGTCGTTTGGTGAAGAGTTAATTCCTCGACTGCTTCTTTCCCAGAGATGAGTTGACTAAACAAGCGGACCATAGAGATCCGAGCTCACATTGCACGTTCTGTGCAGTCTGATCTGAATTAACGCCTTTTGAAAAAAAAAAAAAACGCGACTTTTCCATTTTGCTGAAAAGGTTGGATTAAATCTAATGTTGAAAGGATATTTCATACTTTACTAGATTTGCGATATATTTCACATTTCACACAATGTTGGTATGTTTGGTATGCACAGACCATCAGTACTTTTATTCATAATAAATAACATTTCAATAGAGAAGGTCGTAAATTGAAGCGCTTCTTCAGGTCTCGCGATGTAAAATATTTATGTCGAAATTTTGATGGCGCTACAAGAATTCCGTACATTTCAGTCTGGAAGATTTTTATACTGCATAATAAAATCTTTGCATGTAATTTCTGAAAAAAGTCTCTTGCGTCTGCCGACCAAAAAACTTGACATAATAATGTCAGCAAATGCAGTTGGAAGAAAGAGTATTTGCACGGTTACAATTAATTCTTTACCAAACGACAAAATTTTAGACAGGTCCATATGCAGACGTCAAAATGAATGTGACTAAAGAATTGAAATTTGTTTAAGGAAGGTGAGAAAACATTGTGGTAAAGGAGAAAATGCTGGTTACCAGCATTTTCTATTTTTCCCACAAAGTTTTCAAAAGGCTTTTTCCTCAGGGTCGTCAAAAGTCGCTATTGTGTGGCAAAGGGTTTTTAAATCAAAGTAACAAGATGAAAATTTGCTAGTAACGAGTCAATACAACTCTCCTGTTGCCACATTGTTTTAAGTTAATAGTAGTTAATTTTTACGGCGATGGTTTGTTTGTTTGTATGGTGGTTTACGCCGCTTTCAACATTATTTCACTCATATCACGGCGACAGTTCGCATAATTATGTATCCTGGGTTTCACCAGTACTAGGCTAGGCTCTGAAATGTCTTGCCCAAGGACACTCCTGCGAAAAATCCCAGTGGAGCTAGTGAGGCTCAAACCTGGGACCTCCGGGTCACGAGTCGTACAATTTACCACTGAGCCACATAGGATCCTTTTACGGCGATGGAAATCTTTGAAAACTTAGGTTGCGATGAAACATTGTGTTAAAAGAAAATGTTCCTTTACAAAATAATTTGCCCTATTGCAACACCAAACCGACATTTTTATACATGTATATCAATCTTGATCTGCTCTCTGCATGAAAAAGTGCAGTCTATTTTGTTAAGTCTATTGCCGATTTTGTTCAGTGAAGAATAAACGGATCGAAGATCAGGCTGCCGGTCTGCAGCCCGATCCTTATCTGATAAAAAGCGTGAAAAGAGTAAAAATTTCATGTTAAAAATCTGTCCTTTTTTTCTTCTTGCAAATTACAGAAAAAAAACTGTTCTATTTTTTTTTATAAAACATAATATATTAAATAGAATCTTGAAGACTGACAGGTGACGATAATACAATCTCTCAATCAGGTCTGTAACGTGATCTACGGGGGTGTGAATTTAGTCATTCCCCACTGCAGCCCATTTATCTTATTCCAGTTACAAAGAAAAACCCTTAACTCTTTTTTCAACCCTTAGGCCGCTAAGAGCGACTTACTGACCTTTTGCGGACAGTGTAGATCAAGATCAGACTGCACAGAACGTGCAGTCTGATCTTTGATCTACACTGTCCGATGAAAATGTATCTTTTATTCCCATAAAATACCTTTGAATAGCAAAATTTCAATTTCGTAATGAACATCGCATTTTTCATCAGTCTATTTAAAAAACGTCTTATTCAGAGTTGTTGGAAAACAGGATTGTTTGGTGTAGGGATTAGATAAACATTCTGCAGACATTGCAGACAAAATTGCTCTGATTAACATGAAATGCCGGAATAACAAGCCTAAAATAAAGCAGACATTAAAAAAGAAGGAAATAAAATCTGACTGTATTTACTCATTAACCCATTACCACATAATCCCTACTTTTGACGCCCCTGAGAAAGAAGTCTTTTGAAAACACTGTAGGAAAAGGAGAAAATGCTGGTAACCAGCATTTTCTCCTTTTTCCACAGTGTTTTCTATCCTTCCCAGAACAATTTTCAATTTTTCAGTCACCTTTATTTTGTCATCTGCAAATGCTTTCAATTTGGACCAGTCTAAAATTTTCTTGTGTGGTAAAGAGTTAACCCTTTACCAAACGAGGAAATTTCTGTAGATTCCAAACTGAAATCATTTGCAGATGACAAAATGAATATTACTCAGAAACTGAAATTTGTTCTGGAAAGTACATAATACCTAGTGAGAAAAGGAGAAAATGCTGGTTACCAGCATTTTTCTCCTTTTCCCACCACACTTTCAAAAGGCTTCTTTCTCGGCGTCGTCAAAAGGCGTGGTTTTGTGGTTAAGGGGTAAACAGTCGTTGAACTACATTAGTATTCGGTGAAAAGGGGGGTATTTATAAAAAGTATCGACCCAGGCCAGCTTGCACGGACTGCGCTGGCTGACCTGGGTAAAAACTCTTTGCAACTGGCCAGTTTTCTGCTTGTAAAGAACCAGTCTACCTCGTGATTGGGCTGGTTGTTGGAAAAAGTGGCTTTTATGGATCGATGATTATATAATGCATTACACCCTCTTTCCATAAAACATGGCACAATTAGTTTTGAGCACATCGTCCATTGTATCCAGGAAGTGTTTTCTCCCGAAAGACGAGTGTAAGGGCGTTCCCAAACTGAGAAAATTGGACACGCCCCTTTAACTCATTACCATACAATCCCTACTTTTGACGACCCTGAGAAAGAAGCCTTTAGAAAACAGTGTAGGAAAAGGAGAAAATGCTGGTAACCAGCATTTTCTCTTTTTCCCTCAATGTCTTCTACCCTTCGCAAAACAAATTTCAAATTTTCAGTTATTTTTACTTTTATTTTGTCATCTGCAAATGCCTTCGATTTGGATAAAACTAAAATACTGTCGTTTGGTAATGACTTAAAACAGAATTCTGGGGAAGCGGTCATTTTCTAAAACGCGTCGAGGCGACAGAAACAGCGAAACCCCCTGTTCTGGGGAAAATTGTCTTTATTTTTTTTGCACTCATTGTCATCTCTCTCTCTCTCTCTCTCTCTCTCTCTCTCTAAGACTCTCTGTCTTTCTCTCCACCATCTATCTCTCTCCCTCCCTCTTCCTCACTCCCTGTTTGATTGTCTGTTTTTCCTGGTTAAAAAAAAGACCAAAACATTACGTTGTCTCTGCCGATACCCAAATGCAAAGTAAATGAAGGTATGCCGAATGGGTAGGTGATATGTCTATTTGTCCGGTATATTCCGTACATGATAACTACACCTACTCTTATATCGGCATTTTCCGAAAAGGTGTCGTCATAGCCTTCTCCTCTCGGTACATTCCGTACATTATCGTATTGACAAGATTTCTCTCGACATATACCATGCACGATCGTCATCGTTGTCTGCGAATGCCATCTAGCGGGAGATAATGCGATCGTCATGGCTAATTTTTTTTTCATAATAATATATTCGGTCGTCTTGACAATCTTCTCTCGTTTTTGGGTATTTGTCGAAGACACAGGCCCGTCGGAAGGAAATTTCATTTGGTCCGGCCAGTATGGCGAGCGACGAAGTCGCGAAAAATAAGTTGAAAAATAAGACGCTCCCTGGTGCATTCTAGAACATTTTTTGAGGTTTATATTACGCATTTAAGCCCATGCTAGGGGGGTCCGGGGGCTTGCTCCCCCGGAAAAATTTTGAAAATAAGACGCTCTCTGGTGCATTCTGGTGCATTTTTGAGGTTTATATTACGCATTTTTTTTTTCGAAAATTGGTCCGGCCATTTTTCATTTTCAGCCGAAAATTTGGTCCGGCCATGGCCGGACCGGCCGCACCGCTTCCGACGGCCTTGAGACAATACCACTTTGAGTTCAAGATTGAATTTTGATAACCATGTATCTTATTTTGTGCAAAGCCGAAGGAAATAAACCCATTTAAACTCATTTTTTCTCGGGCAAATGAGTTTTTCGGCTGCACTCAGATATGTTATCTGAAATGGCATATCAAAATACACTGGGCGAGGCCATCGATCGTTGAGATACTTATTTTTGATTGAAAATAGCTTCTCTCGCTCATAGCCTTTTATTGGCGCAATGATATAAATTTGCCTACTGACCATGGGCTTTTTAGTTCCAAAACCAATTCGTTCCATAGCTTATTCGTCCTATGATTGCGCGCTACCCCTTTCGATTGCTCATGAATATTTATAGATCGAAGTAATTGATTGTAATGTTGGAAATTAAATGTAAAAGGCTAAAGATATTTCAAAATTATAGTTTTAAGGTACATGAGTCCTCTCCCTTCAACCGAAAAGACATTCATTTGCTTAGTGGGTTGACTTTTAAGCCAATATTTGAACAATATTCTCTTTTTCTTTCAAACTATTAATTCCACACAATGGGTTTCCTTGACAAATACCACTTCAGCGTTCTCAACGCTTTTATTCATTAGATAATTATTACATCGATTTTTTTCAGCATATTCGTGCAAAACAGTTGATGACGAAAGTCTAAAGTAAACTGAGTAGGGCTCCAGATAAGAGGGAGTGATAGTATTCTAAAACCATTATTTCTCTTCCAAACCCTATGTTGTGGGTACTCATTAGAATCATCTCGATGAGACGATTCTAATGAATACCCATAACATAGGATTTAGAATCGAATTATTGATATTTTCGATTTTAAAATCAAAATCACTCATTATTTCTCTTCCAAACCCTATGTTGTGGGTACTCATTAGAATCGTCTCGATGAGACGATTCTAATGAGTATCCATAAAATAGGATTTAGAATAGAATAATTCATATTTTCCATATTGAAATCAAAATCACTCCCTGTATCTAGAGCTCTGTTAAAAGTCAAAGGGAACGATCGCTAGCCTACCTAATTATTTCAAGAAGAAGTAAGCGATACAATGAGAATCCACTATAAATTGTGTCAGCGGTGGTTCGGATTTCTATAAAAAATGTTCAAACAATTAAAAGTGCACATATTTGAGGAATAAAATCTCCATATAAAACGTGGAATTTATATAAGGGGATTTTGTTAGACGAAAAAATGACTTCTGACATCTTTTAAGGGAATTTTTCTGTAAGTAATTTCAAGGCTCGGAGTAACTCTTTCCAAGACAATCCTGAGATATATGTAGAAGGCTTGGGGAAAAAATCTACCGTATAAGCATTTTCTCCTTTTCCTTTAAGGTTCTGGGCTTGTATTCACCAACCATTCTTAAGAACGTTCTTTGTCTTATTGCCTAGAATTTCTACAGTTGTAAGTAACACAACTTCTGATAGGCTAAACCATTCGGTTTAGCCAATCAGAAGTTGTGTTACTTACAAATTTAGAAAACCTTATGGTTGGTGAATAAGGGCCCTGGTGTCGTCAATGGTATGGAAAGAGTTAAGGCCCATATTCTTTTCAAACAATTTAAAGAGTTTTAAAAATATCGTAAGCCAATTCATTGGCAAATCATAACACCGCAAAGTGCCAACGCTTGATTTCATTGAACATTCTTAACTGAAAAAAGGAGGGGGCATAACTGTGTCAAAAATATGTTGGGGTTACCTCCCCTTTCCCCTGTCACTCCTGGGTTTTACCAGTTTTAGGGTGGTGTCCTGAAGTATTGTAAGGTAAAGGGTTAAAGGGACTATATTGTTTTGGGAAGGTAAACACATTACGATCAAATAAGTGGCGAAAGAATACAGCAGAAAGCAATCAACACACCTATTTATTGGCAGTAAAAAGATGGTTTATAGGTTTCGTTCTTTCAACACCTTTATATCTATAGGCAAAAATGTGTTGTTGTCTTTTTGCGGACAGTATAGATCAAGATCAGACTGCACAGAACGTTCAGTCTGATCTTGGATCTATACCGTCTGTTTGTTGAGTCAAGTCTATATGATTCTTAATTATGATTTTTATGCGTTTCGGTGAATTATGTTTTTAGCCGCCGGAAGTCGTCGAGTTTAATAATATACTGGGCGCAGAAAGTGTGAACTTCAGTGGCATATTTATACGCTTCTTTCCTTAGAATGCAAAAATTCTCATTATTCTTTTTTCTTTTTTTTATTGGGGGGGGGGGGGGCAAAGACTAAGTAGGTAAATATTAGACTGCACAGAAGGTGTGGACTGTTTATAAATCTACATTGTGAGATTTTTCCAGCGAAACGCACTTTGAAATAGCATTAATTATGACTTTTACAAGTGGATAGAAATATTCGGTTTATTCTTTTGGCAGTTTGAACGTTAATTCGACTTTCGTTTGGCAAGTGTTAAGGGTTCGTTTCAGTTTAACCCATTACCACACAATCCCTACTTTTGACGCCCCTGAGAAAGAAGCGTTTTGAAAACACTATGGGAAAAGGAGAAAATGCTGGTAACCAGCATTTTCTCCTTTTCCCACAGTGTTTTCTACCCTTCCCAAGACAAATTCCTATTTTTTAGTTACGTTTATTTTGTCGTCTGTGAATGCTTTCACTTTGGACCAGTCTACAATTTTCTCGTGTGGTAAAGAGTTAAAAAGAAAATACTGAATACTGAAAAAATGAATCCTTTACCCTATGCAAGCATTTTTTTTTTTTTGCGTCGAACGTAGGACCATTTTCGAAAACAATGTGGCTATAGAACAAGAAGTGAATTCATCTTTTGCCAAAATGCTTTCACATCTGGTGACATGTTTAACGTTTACTATTTACAACACAGTCCTCTATTTCAACGACAATGAAGAGCACACTTTTGAAAACATTGTTGGAAAAGGAAAAGATACTGGTAACAAGCATTTTCTCCTTTTCCAACATTTTTTTTTGACAGTTTTAAGGGAAACCCTCGTTATCTGCGGCGTTTTTAACCCTTTACCAAAAAAATATGGTTTTTACGACCCTGAGAAAGAAGCCTTTGGAAAAGATTATGAGAAAAAGAAGAAAATGCTGGTAAACAACATTTTCACTTTTTCCCACAATGTTTTTTGACTTTCCCAACACAAATTTCAGTTTTTGAGCCACGTTTATTTTGTCGTCTGCAAATGCTTTCAATTTCGACAAGCGTACAATTTTGTCGTTTGGGAAAGACTTAAGTCACATTTATTTTGTCGTCGGCAAATGACGTGATTATGGACCAGTCTAAAATTGTGTTGTCTGATAACAGTTCAACTTTTTCCTCACCATGGACGACACAAGAAGCTTTCAATGTCAGTGTAGATCAAGATTAGAACGCGCAGTCTGATATCTGATCTTTACTGTCTACGTCTTTATTTCAGACAATGGCAAAAAATTTCTCTCCACCTTGCAGCGAAACTGCTTTTTATTAGCCATTGAAACGTGTGCTTTATTTATTTGGTAGTGAAAAAGTTAACCCATTCCACTAAATAATAGAAATAAGACTTTTAAACTGATCTTAAAAATCAAAATTTCGTTATTTCAGAGGTATTTCTGGCAAAAATGTATCTTATTATCGGACAGTGTAGATGCAAGATCAGACTGCACGTTCTGTGCAGTCTGATCTTGATCTACATTGTCCGCAAAAGGTCTTTAAGTGGCTAAAAGCAGCCTGTGGATTAATAAAGAGATGGGTGGGAAATGTGAGACGGTTTACACAGTGGGTGGCGAACATTCAACTCTTAACCACATAGCAAAATAATTATTACACTGGGTCCAAATTGAAAGCATTTACAGACAACAAATTTAATCTTTAAATAAATGAAGCCTTTTCTATTGATATAAAAAGGACAGAAAACATTGTGGGAGAATAAGGAGAACATGCTTGCTACCAGCATTTTCTCCTTTTCCCACAATGTTTTCAAAGGGTATCTTCCTCATGTGTTTACTCGGTAAAGAGTATAGAAGAATAAAGTTATTGTTTATAAATCGCAACTTCTTGAGACAACTTTGCGGCAGACGATTCTGATAACGTGCATTTGAACTATGAATCATCAACATGCAAAAAGGTTCAATGTACGAAAATATATCTATATAAAAAAAAGTACTAAAACACTGTGATAAACGAGAAATTGCTTGTTACTAACAAATTCTCCCCCTACCATAACATTTTAACTCTTTACCACACAATCCTAACTTTTAACACCCTTGGGAAAGAACCCTTCCGAAAACATTGTTGGAAAAGGAGAAAATGCTGGTAACCAGCATTTTCTCCTTTTTCCCACAATGTTTTCTACCCTTCTCAAAACAAATTTCAATTTTTGAGCCATGTTTATTTCGTCGTCTGCAAATGCTTTCAATTTGGACCAGTCTAAAATTTTGTCGTTTAGTAAAGAGTTAAAACTAAAACAATCGTCTTTAATAAAGAAGATATTTTTTGCAAGGATGATTACTTTTCCTAAACCGTTTAATAAACTTAAACCTTAAGCTGCTAAGCGCGACTCACTGACCCTTTTGCGAACAGTGTAGATCAAGATCAGACTGCACAGAACGTGCAGTCTGATCTTGGATCTGCACTGTCCGGCAAGGAGACAATTATTCCACAAAGTATACCTTTGAAACAGCAATATTTGTGTTTAACTAACAAAATAAAAATTTATCTTCAGTTATTTAGCGGAATAAGAGTCAATAGCATGCAGACATAATGAAATATCGTAGGGAAAGTAAACTATAGAAATAGGTTTGATTGTTAGAATGAATAGCGTTTAACACCCTTTTCAACGTTATTTCAACTGTATCACGTCAACATCTCACATATTAACCCATTACCTCATAAATCCCTACTGTTGACGACCCTGAGAAAGAAGTCTGTAGAAAACATTGAGGGAAAAGGAGAAAATGCTGGTAACCAGCATTTTCTCCTTTTCCCACAAAGTTTTCTACCCTTCACAAAACAAATTTCAAATTTTCAGTCACTTTTATTTTGTCATCTGCAAATGCTATCGATTTGGACATGCCTTAAATATTGTCGTTTGGTAATAAGTTAATTCATGCATGTCTTTGAATTCACTAGCACTAGGTTAGGGCTCTGAGATGTCTTGCCCAAGGAAATTCTCATAGAAGACCCAGAGAAAGAGGTAGGAAAAACCTGCTGGGGGAGAAACTCTAAACGAATATCGTAAAATCTATGTATATATCGCAATAAAATGCTCATAAAAGTTAACATACCTTGTGCTTTTTTACGTCGCAACAGATAACGTTTTGATTGGGGGAAAATGGGCAGAAAGGAGTACTTGCTTACGACAAGCAGGCCTTTCTTTTCCACAATGTTTTCCAGTTTCATTTATCAAAGACATTTTCATGCCCTTAGAAATGCTCTCCTCTC
Source organism: Tridacna crocea (assembly GCA_943736015.1). Taxonomy (NCBI): domain Eukaryota; kingdom Metazoa; phylum Mollusca; class Bivalvia; order Cardiida; family Cardiidae; genus Tridacna; species Tridacna crocea. The sequence continues at coordinate 4,018,236 of OX031067.1, read as the reverse complement.
AGTCTTTTGCAATGGTTACTCGCGGCGTTATTTCTAAAAATAACTAGTAAACTAAGAGGTTAAAGTGACAATAAAGGCCAAAAATAATCAAAGCAGGTGTTTAGATTTATATCGTACCATTTAAAAGTTTGGAAATTATTGTGAAGATGATAACCTGTCATTGTACAAGTGTTATTTGCTTACAGAGAAATTAATTTCAAAACTAGGTTAAAACCTGCCAGGAAGCTGTGTCTTTTATTTACTGTTTGCTTGTAGTTGTACTCATTTTTCTTTTTTTTTTCCAACGAGTAACACTTGGCCCGACCACACAATGACAGAATGTCATCTTCACCATATTTTCCATATTTTAAATGTCATGATTTATAATTATATGCACTATGACACCTGTTTTGATACTTTGGTCGCTATTGGGCCTTTAAAAAGGTTTTACCTTGCTTTCTGTCACTCCGTTTTGATTGAACCATAATCACAGTAATGTTTAATAACACAAACACAACACAGAATCCTTTCGTTTTCCTAATAAACATTTTCTGTATGTAAAAATCTCAGTATACTAAATGAATAATTGAATACACTATCTTAACTCACATTGATAATTGTGAATAAAGTATCTTCTGCGGACAGTGTGAATCCAAGATCAGACTGCACATACGTGCAGTCTGATCTTGGATCCACACTGTCCGCTAACTGGTTATAAACTTACTATGTATTAAATATTACTTCGTAATCTACTTTTAAATCGTCGAAAAACTTCAATGTTTGTACAGTTAGCATGGATAGAGTTAACGTAGAAATCCGGATGCTTTTTTCCCCTCCCCTCTCTCCGTTCTTTTAGTAATCCACGTTAGTCACACAGAGTCTGTTTAAATTATTAACGACCGCCGAGAAGAAACTTTTCTGCGAGAAATAATTTTCCGCTAATAACCAAAATCCGACTTCGCTTTTAGTTAAACATCCTAAATCAATTTACCCTTTAGACTGCCCGAACAGTATACTATAATCCAAAATAGTACGCATTCAACTCTCTTTCGACCAAATTATGTCCTGAATTATCGCACAGAGCAGATCCAAGATCACATTGCAAATTATTTGCAGTCTGATCTTGACCTGTACAACATGTAAAACGTGCTTATTTTGTCAATGGCAATTTTAGGGTTGATATAAGAAAACTCCGAAACATCGTAAAATGATGAACTCCGGGGAGTGTGTAATAATTCTAGACGGTTTTTCCGGACGATAATGATATTGTCATTCTAAGTGTTTTTTACTGGCTCATTAATGTTTCCAAATTCGAAAAGAAAACAAGAATTTCTCGAAAATGAATGAAACGCACGCAACTAGAAAATTCGAAACTAAATTCGGGTCTGAAATTGTACCGATTTTTCCTCAAACAAAATATAGTTTGTTTATTTTTTTTCAGTGGGAAAAAAATTTAATTCAAGTCGGCTTTGCAGACGAGAACATTTTACACGCACGCGCGAGCTCGCTGGGTGGTTTATATTTAAACTTCTACGACAACAAAAAAAATTACTAAATAACATATAAAACATCTTTATCTTATTTTACTACCCTTAATTTGATAGATTTTATGTGGGCGATTAAATATCAGACAAAATACTTCTCACAAAGAAAAAATAGCAATTTTCTTTGAAGTCTACCCCACTGTCTGCTAAGCGAGATTCGGTGCACTTATGCAGTCGGTGCAGATAAAGATCAGAGTGTACAGAAGGTGCAGTCTGATCTTATATCTACACTGTCCGTTTCGGTGAAATTTTGTACGTCGAAAAAACAAGATGAAATTGCAAAAATTAAGGATTTTACGACTGGCGAGAAATTTTCATCCAATTTCAAATTTCAATTTCAATTTGAAGTTTAAGGGTTGACAATGGGGGAAAAGTTTTTGTTTTAACCCTTTCCCAAACAATCCCAGGTTTTCACGACCTTGGAAAAGAAGCCTTTTGAAAACGTTGTGGGAAAAAGGAGAAAATGCTGGTAACCAGCATTTTCTCCTTTTCCCACAATGTTTTCTACCCTCCCAGAACAAATTTCAAATTTTGAGTGACGTTAATTTTGTCGTCTGCAAATGCTTTCAATTTGGACCAGTCTAAAATATTGTCGTTTGGTAAAGAGTTAAGGTTTGTTTGTGGTTAATTCTTTATTAAACCACAAGATCAGAGACTTGTCAAAATCTTAGAAAAAAAAAAAAGGTATTTGTAAACGACAGGGTCAATGTAAAGCAAACTAGACAAAATACAACAGCAAAATCTTCCTCCCTCCCGCACGCCCACTCACCTGCCCGATCCACCGACCGACTAACCGACCGACCGGCCGATAGACTTACCGACCGACCAATCCTCCAACCGACCCACCGACAGACCCTACGACCTACCTTCCTACCGACCAACTGACAAACCGACTGGCCGACAGACCAACGACTGGCACACCGACCGATCCTCCGACCGACACACCCACCGACCGACCGACCCACCGACCGACCGACCCTCCGACAGACCCAACGACCGATCCATCCACAGACCCTCGGACAGACCCTCTGACCGTCGCACCGACCGACCCACCGCCCGGCTGATTACGACACTCAACAGTATTTCAATTTTGTAAACACTCTACTGAATGATTATGACTTGACCGGAAATGTCATGACTGGAAACGACTTGACTCGACAGAACTTACTGTCTAAATGACCACTGAAAGGACAACACACCGACCGACCCACTTCATATTTTCTCGTGGAGCCATTTTCTTGTGGCGTTTCCGGTTCCGGTTTTAAATCGACGATTTCCAATGTATTAGCCATGTTCTATGAAAAGGGGGTTTAATGCACATGCGAAAAGTATCGACCCTGGTCAGCCTGTGCAGTCTGCGTAGGCTGACCTGAACCGACACGTTTCGCTATTGGTCAATGTTCTGTATGTCAGAAGACCAGTCTGTTTCATGATTAATCTGGTAGATTAAAAATGTGCAAAAGTATTTAATCTGTATATATCCCTATTTACCAACTACCAAGCAATTTTATTCCATGTTGCACTAGAAGTGTTATGCGTCTACTACCTTCAATGCTAGTATCGCAGACGAAATTTAACTTATTACCAAACGACAATATTTTAGACTGGTCCAAATTGAAAGCATTTGCAGACGACAAAATAAAAGTGACTGAAAATTTGAAATTTGTTTTCTGAAGGGTAGAAAACATTGTGGGAAAAGGAGAAAATGCTGGTTACCAGCATTTTCTCCTTTTCCCACAATGTTTTCTAAAGGCTTCTTTCTCATGGGCGTCAAAAGTAGGGATTGTGTGGTAATGGGTTAAGGAAATATATGCTTCATTTTTTTCCATTTGGTTAAAAGGGTTAGAGATGAAGATGAGTGATATTTCCTCGCACAGATCAGAGATGATATATCTTGGGGAGTTATTTTCAAATATTCATATCTGAAAGCAATCGATAACGCACGCGAACGAAGTCATCAGTTCATTTTTTATAACAACTTGAGAAATTACGCTGAATGAATACTGAGGTAAGTTTATCAGACCAAACAAACAGGTGTGTTGATTTATTTGGAACTGCATCGTGCATGCGTGATTTTTCTCCCGATTGACTGAATGATTGTACTGGAGTTCATTACCATTTTAACAGCTTAGGTTATATCACGTTGATTAGTGCACATATGCATGTGTTTCTAGCTGGGCCAGTATTCACCAACCTCTGATAAGAATATTCTTTGTCTTGTTCCCTGTTTTTATAAGTTTGAAAGTAACACAACTTCTGGTTGGCTAAACCGAATGGTTTAGCCAATCAGAAGTTGTGTTACTTTTCAGTTTCAAAAAACTTGGCCGGAGAACTTGGAGATATGTATGTGTTTCCAGGGCCCCTATTCACCAACTATTCGCAAGAATATTCTTAGTCTTTTTTCCTATGATTTTACAGCTTTGAAAGTAACAAAACTTCTGATTGGCTAAACCGAATGGTTTAGCCGATCAGAAGTTATGTTACTTTTCAGTTTCAAAAAACTTGAAGAACTTGGAAATATGTATGTGTCTCCAGGGCCCGTATTCACCAACCATTCTCAAGAATATTCTTAGTCTTTTTCCCTATGATTTTACAACTTTGAAAGTAACAAAACTTCTGATTAGCTAGACCGAATGGTTTAGCCAATCAGAAGTTGTGTTACTTTTAAGTTTCAAAAAAAAGAAAAAGACTTGGAGAACAAGACTGAGAATACTCTTAAGGATGGTCGGTGAATACGGACCCAGGTTTTCTCACACCAGTAATGAGACAACTTTCTTTCAAAGTCACTTACAACTTTTCTTACAGGCGGCAGAGGTGAGAGACGAAAATTTACAGGGGAAGAACGTTTGCCTCAATCCGCAATCGCCAGGTCACAAGACGGATACGGGTTGAATCTGTTGTACACACCTGTACAGGATTCGTATACATGACTTGAAACGGTATGGTGCAAAATAGATGTCCAAATATGAAAACAATCACCGTAGCGTCATCCTCGGATACCCCGGGGTCTCCCTATTTGCTGCGCTACATCAAATTAATTGAATTTCCCTCGCTTTACCGCTGGCCGAATGCTGGCTTTTCATTGGTTCCATCATCATTTTGTGATGGGCGAGTCGATGTACGCTATGACGTTTCGTATCGCTTTTCGGCGGTGATTCAAAGTTTTATTAGTCAATTGTCCCAGGGTCGATGTAGCGTAGCAAACAGGGAGAACCCGGGGTATCCGAGGATGCCGTAGCGTCTCATTATTGAGAATACAAGACTATAATACTGTCTTCTGTTAGAAAATGACCAACTCACATAGCTCAATAGGTAAAGCGTAGGACTCGTGAACGTGATTTTTCAAGTCACTTGAGGGTGTGGGTTCGACTTCCATGGCTGGCCATCTAAAATTACTAACAGTCTTTCGGATGAGACGTTAAACCGAGGTCCCTTGTGAGGTGCTATACGCTGAGCGCGTTAAAGAATCAGGCATAACTTAAGATGGGTTTCGTCCTGTATCTGCACTATCCCACGTAACAATACTAACAGCCTTCATGGGGGCGTCACCCATATGGGCAACCGGTGGCGACGTTAAATAAACACAAATTCAATCAATCAACCAATCTGTCAGAAAAGTAGAAGGATAATAAACATTGGTCGGCACTATTGATAATTTCACGCCTTATCAGACGACAGAATTCTATACCTGCTCAAATTGGAAGCAATTGCACACGACTTATTAAATAAGGCTCAAGCACTGTGGGTCTACACGATCCACAAGAGGACGTCAAGCTGTGCTTAGTGGCGTATGAATTGATAGGCTTGAAATTTTAAAAAAGAAAAAAAGATCAAATAGAGCAAAATATGTCAGCAGACGAAATCAATGTTCTATCGTCTGCCTGCCAATCTTTTATCGAAGATTTAGAGACGAAAAAAAACTTTTTATCTGATTTAAAGAGATGTCTCTGATGCAGAATTTTACGACGAGTGCAAAGTTTGGAATCAACCCTTGGGCTGGTCTAGGTTGCAATTAAAGACAAAGCCAGGGGCGTAACCAGAGATTCAGAATCATTGTGCATTGACGTAGTTTCCTTTTGCGGACAGTGTATATGCACAGAACGTGTAGTCTGATCTTGATCTACACTGTCCGATATAGCAATACTTTCCACCAAAAAAAGAAATAGAATGAAATGGCAACATTTGGCTCTCTACTATCGGCTGGAAATGTTCATGTTTTTTACAGCAGATTTAAGTTTTATCGTGAAGATGTAGATGTTCTATAAAGTTGGTTTTGTAATTTCCACGAATCTTATTCCTGCATTAGCCCAAAAGTCTGATCAGAATCTGTTTCCTATTTTTCCCGTTTGATACTTTTAGAGTTGTAATTTACTTCAACTTTATTTTTGCATACGACAATAAGTGTATATGGAGTGCAACACACGAAAAGGTGCATTCGGACATTTGCGTAAAGTGTCGTCCCGGATTAGCCTGCGCAGTCCGCGCAGGCTAATCCGAGACGGCACTTTACGACTACATTAGATTTTGTGCTACAGTAGACTTGCGTAAAACAGAAAATCACATAAAATCGGAAAATGTCGTTTCGGATTAGCCTGTGCGGACTGCACAAGCTGATCAGAGACGACATTTTACGCAAATGTCCGAATGACCCTTTTCGTGTGTTGCACTCCATATTACAGTCTGATCAGGGTCTATACACTCTATTTCTCTATGAATAGTTCTGATTTTGTTTCGAGCACTCTATTCTGGCATACACTAAGTGTTTACCGTTTGATCACGTCCCATATACTCCCTAATTCTAGTTTTGTGTTTTCCACAAACTTTTTCGCTCTTTTTGAAAAGGTAATCAGAAAAAAAAAAAAACTCCTGCATGTATAAGCTTTTTAAGACCAACAAAAGAAAAATACCACAAAAATCATACAAGCGACAAACGTTTTACAGAAATGAAAGATTTTTTCCCAACAAATAGGAAAATATTACATAAAAATGAGCATTTCCTGTTCAAATCATTTGCTACTTTTCTCACGGTGTCCCAAAAGCCGTCAGCAACAGGGGAACTTGGTGTTTTTTAGGTAAATGCAAAAAAGATGTTAAGTAAATATGTTAAAAGAGGATACAATATCTTCTTCCTGCACCAACTCAAAGATTCAATCAGTACTTGATTAACTCATTACCAAACTACAATATTTCAGGCTTGTCCAAATCGAAAGCATTTGCAGAGGACAAAATAAGAGCAAATAAAAGTTTGAAATTCGATTTTGCGAAGGGTAGAAAACATTGTGGGAAAAGGAGAAAATGCTGGTTACCAGCATTTTCTTCTTTTCACACAATTTTTTCTAAAGGCTTCTTTCTCAGGGGTGTCAAAAGTAGGGGTTTGATCGTAATGGGCTAAAGAAAAAAGAAAACAGAATGCGGACACCACACAGACGTTGGGAGTGTACTGACGAAAAGTGTTTCGTTTTGCATTTTATCGCCGAGGCGGGCTTTGAAAAAAAAGGAAAAGAGAGAGAAAATAAATTTACATGAAAACCCAGACAGAACGCATTCAGACCACACATTATGATATTAATAAATAAAAAGGTATCGGGGAGAAGAATCAAACTATTTCACACCGATGTAAAATCACTTTACGCCCCGGCTAGACGGCAAGGTGAACCGATATCAGCCAATCTGTATCATCTTCAAAATTCATCATCTTTTGTACCCTCAACATTTTATGATGATATAATAAAATATGCAATCGCGGCGAGCAAAAAGGTAGCCTTTTTTTTTCTGTCCGTGTCAGTTTTTAACCCCTTCCCAAACGATGAAATTTTAGACGGAACCAAAATGAAAACGGTTGAAGATGACAAATTAACTGTAATGCAGATAATGATTTTTGTCTATGAGAGGGAAGAAAACATTGTGGGAAAAAGGAGAAAATGCTGGATACCAGCATTTTCTCCTTTTTCTACAGTGTTTTCAAAAGAATTCATTCCCAGGATTATAACAACCAGGGGTTGTTTGCAAATGACGACTTTTGTCTATGAAATTGTAGAAAACATTGTGGGAAAAAGAGAAAATGCTGGTAACCAGTATTTTCTCCCTTTCCTACATTGTTTTCAAAAACCTTCTTTCCCAGCATCGCAACAACCAGGGGCTGTTTGAAAATGATGACTTTTGTCTATGAAAGGGTAGAAGACATTGTGGGATAAGGAGAAAATGCTGGTTATCAGCATTTTCTCCTTTTCCCACAGTGTTTCCAAAGGCTTTCTTTCCCAGCATTATAACAACCAGAGGCTGTTTGCAAATGATGACTTTTGTCTACAGAAAGGGTAGAAAACATCGTGGAAAAAAGGAGAAAATGCTGGATACCAGCATTTTCTCCTTTTTCTACAGTGTTTTCAAAAGCCTTCTTTCACAGTATCATAAAAACCAGTAGTTTGGGAGAGAGTTATAGAACATTACTTTTTTTACCCAATAATGCTTTGCAAAATCTGCGTCCATGCCAAGCGAAAAGTTTGCCAGTAGATAAAATGCCAGAAATTAAAATTTTACATTGCAGCGAAATTTTCGATTTTTCGAAATTGAAAACATATTGCATGCAAGACATTAGATCTATCTATGGCTGAAATAATGAGGTTCGTCTTTGAAAGATTATAAAACATTGTGGGAAAAGGAGAAAATGCTGCTTAAAAGCATTTTACATACAAGAATTAAATTAAATCTGTCTATGGTTGAAACAATGGGATTTAGAAATGGTAGAAAACATTGTGGGAAAAGGAGAAATTGCTGGTTACCAGCATTTTCTGTTTTTCCCACAATATTTTTAGAGGCTCATTCTTGAGGATAATTTAAACACGGGACCATTTGGTAAAGGATTTAAGAACGAAATATTTCTTTAATATCTCACTAAATTTTTCTTCTCTTCTTATCTCAAGATACTTTAAAAAAAAATCAAAGCGTTCAGAACGCTGAAGTGGTATTTGTCCAGAAAGCCATTGTGTGGGATTAATGATTTGAAAGAAAAGGAGAAATATTATCAGATATTGGCTTGAAAGTTAACCTACCTAGCAGATGAATACCTTTTTGGTTGAAGGTAGAGTACTCATGACAAAGTTAGGATTTTCGTGTATTGGTGATCTCCCTTTGATCATAAGGAGGAATCAGGAGTAACTTCCCTTGACAGTAGGATGCATGTTGGGTATAGAGAGAAGCCATGTAAATATATCGAATAGAATTAAATTTGTACCTGAAAACTCTGGTTTTGAAATATTGTTTGGTCGTTAAGATTAAATTCCAAATATTACAATCAATTATTTCGATCTATAAATATTCATGTCCTATCAAATGGAGTAGCGCGAAATCATGGGATAAAAAGGCCATGGGACGAACTGGATTTGGAACGAAAAAGCCCAGGACCAACTGATCGGAAGACAAATTTTGAATCAATGCACCAACAGATGACATTGAGCGAGTGAAGCTATTTTCAATTAAAAAAAAAATAATATTTCCACGATCGATGGCCTCACCCATTGTACTTTAACATGCTCTTTCCATTCACTCATCTGAGTCAGTGCGACCCAAAAGCTCATTTGCCTAAGAAAAATTGAGTTCATTTGGCTGTATTTCCTTCGGCTTTGCACAAAACACGATACACGGTCTACAAAATTCAACATTGAACTCATAGTGGTATTGTCTTCGACAAATACCACAAAAAACTTTTTCAAAAAAATCTTCCACCACACATTTTTGACTTGTAACGACCCAAAGGAGAAAGCTTTCGAAAACATTGTAGGAAAAGGAGAAAATGCTGGTAATTTTTTTCTCCCTTTTCTTTTATGTTTTCTAATTTCTACACTTTCAATTACAAATCCCACCATATTACCCTAATTCTATATATCGAATTCCTTTGATATTGGCTTGTTCAAACAAAAGGCAAACATTTGAAGGACAGAAAAACGTCTTTTTTTCATCAGTATGGTAATCTTAGTTGGAAAAGAAGGACTGTTATAAGCACTTTCTGCTTTTCCGACAATAACTTTAAAAGTTTTCTTTTATTAGAGATTTAATAAGTCGTAATTGTTCAGTAGGTTTGGTTCCTTTAAATTGAATATATTTAAAGTCATATTGTCGGTTTACTTCAAAATCCTCGTAACTACAGCTTGTAACAAGCTGAAGTTACGAGGTTTTCGAAGTAAACCAACGATAGGTAGGTGAATTGATTGATTGATTTTCCATGCCTGCTACATTGTTCGATATTTGAGGTTTTTACTATAACAGTGCAGTCTGATCTTGATCTACGCTGTCCGATAAAGAGATATTCTTTCTCCAATAAATAAATAAATAAATTTGACATAGCATTATTTGGGGTTCTGCTAGGGGCTTGAAAGTTTCATTTCACTTATTTAGCAGGATTAGGGGTTACGGTGCATTGATTTGGTGCTTCTGCGCTTAATATTATATAATCATTATCTTTATACATGCAAGGACCTGTGAAATTGGTCTATCATGGAATAACTTAATATTCATCATTGGACACCGTTACTATAAATAGCACATCTGCGATTCCTTCTTTATCGTATATAGTTAGACTTACATAAACGTTATACAGGAAAATTTAAGTATATTCCGTAATTTACAAGCTGAGGCAATCGACCAAGGAAAATTTTAGTGTTCCGTAATAGACTAATAGAGTTTCAAAGGCCTGTGACACATGTATACATGAATATTTAAGGACTTACAATCTTTTTACATCAACGTAATAGGAGGAATATTTGTTCGGCTCGTTTTACAATGTGTGAACCCGGACAAAACACGGTCAAAATATAATTTGTATACTTTTCAAAACTTATTAAGGATTTTGATTTTTCTAATGTCTATTTCTGCAACAAGGGTGGTCGAATGAAAAATAGTACAACAATTACTTAAAATTTGTTACACAAAATTTTGAAGATCATGCAGTCCTTAATGCGAACTGCGAAATTGACTCTATTTTGATCGATATCTCGATCCGTGTTCGGTAAACGGATCGATTAAGATTATAATCTGTAGCATCATCGACGAACGAATGCAGTGTGATTTTGGTACATTTCATGACAAAAATTGAATCGAAATTGAATTGTAACTGGGCCTAAATTGAACCCGGTAATATCTGCCCTTCGGTCATGTTCGACCCCTTGTCTATATTAACGTACGATATACAAAAAAAAAAAAAAAAAAAAAAATTACTGGATCGAGATCAGACTTAACAAAGCACGACTATTGTAGTCTAGTTTTGTTCTGCCCTATACCCCATACCAGATAATTATAGAGGATATTTGTGGTTTTTTTTCGGTGAAAGATCGAAATTTATTTCATCAAGGGGACACCATCTGTAATATTTCGTGAAAATATTACCGATGGTGTTTACGAGATGAAATAATTTTCAATCTTTCACCGAAAAAAAAATACATGTATTCTATTTATTTCATGCTTTTAACTCTTTCTGGAAGGAGCTTTATCAAAATCCAGCTCAGTTCTTTTCCGTTATTGCCCGTGGCGTACCCCTAATGCATAGCAACGCATTACACTATTACGTCAAGCGCGAGGTATGTAAGGTAAATGACGTCATATTTCCATCTGGTTGTGGGACACATGCAATTAACCTGGCAGCAAGAACATGAAAATCGGTATTTTCACTGGAGGTTCCAGTAGAAGATCAAAAAATATTTTCACTGATAGATCTATTTCTCGATATCCTACCTGAAAGCATGAAATAAATAACAATATTTGTCTATTTTCTGATTTTAAGAAAAAATCTCTCACTTCATCTCTCCAGCAGGTTGAAGGATAAGTCATAAAAAGTGATCCTTTGACAGTTTAGAGTAGTATATCTTTTGCCGAACGTACAAACTGTTGCGGTTTGTGCTCTTAGCTCCTTTGTATCAAAGCTTAGTATGTAGACGAAAATAAGGTCAAACGGTACAAAAGATTCAGCTGGAAAAGGTGGTTTAACTCTTTACCAAAAAATATAATTTTAGACTTGTCCAAATTGGAAGCATTTGCAGACGACAAAATTAATGTAACTCAAAAATTGAAATTTGTATTGGGAAGGGAAGAAGTTATCAGCATTTTCTCCTTTTCCAACAATGTTTTAAGAAGGCTTCTTTCTAAGGATCGTGAAAACCAGGGATTGTTTGGGAAAGGGTTAATGCATTTACAAATAACATCGACTCATCTCAGCCTGCGAGGTCCGCACAAGTTAGCCTGGGATCGACTAGTAAATGATTAGTTAGCTGGCAGCTACTGACCGGCCCTAACAGAACGATATCTTCCACAACCCGGTTTAGTTTAAACATATTTATTTTACATCGATTGAGAAACAAGTTCTTACAACTTATACTAATCTCTCTCGATTCTGCTTCCTGGGAACTACACCAGTACTCGCGCCGAATGTGTGGGCTAATGAAAAATCCCAAAGTTGACACCCGCTCCCAGGTATCGAACACAGGACCCTTAGGTTATGAGGCCGACGCTCTACCTCACGACCACGGACACCACAAAGCTGTACAGACTTCCAAAGTGACACAACCCGGTTTCGAACATTACCTCCCGCTACATGGCATTCTACAAATACATATCTATCTAATTTGGATATTCTGTGTTCAGAATCGGACTACTTTTCTACGCGACAACCATTACTTTGAACTGGTAACCATCATTTTCTCCTTTTCCCACAATATTTTCTACCCTTCCCATATCAAACTTCAATTTTTGATTCAAATTTTCTTTTGTCGTCTGCAAATGGTCTTAATTTGGACCAGTCCAAAATGTTTTTATTTTGTAAAGAGTTAACTCTTTACCAAACGACAAAATTGCGTACCAGTCAAAACTGAAAGCATTTGCAGACGACAACCTAAGTATGGCTAAAAAATTGAAGTTTGTCTTGGGAAGGGAAGAAAACAATGTGAGAAAAGGAGAAAATGCCGGTTACCAGCATTTTCTCCTTTTCCCACATTCTTTTCAGAAGTCTTCTTTCTTAGGATCATTGAAAAACAGGGATTGTTTGGTAAAGAATTAAACACATATAGATATTATAAAATGTACATTTTCCAGCAAATGTGAAGCGAAAAGGTACAAATTCGGTGTTCAAATAACCAGTTGATCTCTTTGCAATCGGTAAATTCTTCTATTTTTCTGAGAACAATATTACGTCACCCTAACTTATTCGAATATGACCCTCCGGATAAGAGGGGGTGACGGTATTCTAAATCCATCATTTCTCTTTGAAACCCTATATTGTGGGTACTCATAAGAATCGTCTCAATGAGACCATTCTAATGAGTACCAGAATCGTCCAATGAGACGATTCTAATGAGTACCCACAGCATAGGGTTTCGTGGAGAATAATTGATATTTTCAATTTTGAAATCAAAATCACTCCCTCTATCTGGAGCTCCGTGATCTACATACTGGAAGCATGTTATTTATCACACGGTTTTTACACAAACTTTTGTAAAATTTTGGTGCGAAATCTTGAAACAAACATTACTTAGAGGCTACGTAGCCAACTATGCAACATCAATCAACTGAGTTTTTTTGTTCTTCTTACTTCCGTTTTTCTTCTTTTCTGGTGATTTGCTAGCCACTCCCTAGATTCAGTATTGGACCATTTTTGAAGTTTGGTAAATTTTGAAAATCTGAAAAGCTCCCTTTAATATGTTACCAAACTAGTCGATTCCGTATTCTAAAAAGCTTGAAGAAATAGCTTTTTAAAACAATCTGAGAAAGGGAGAAAATACTTGCAGCTAGCGTACAAGTAAATCTCCTTTCCTCACAATGTTTTCAGTCTATCCTTTCATAGACATATCTCGTTATTTAAGCCATATCTAGATTGTTGTGTGCAAATACTTCCAATTAGAACCAGTCTTTTTTTTTTGTATTGTAAAGAGTCGCGGGTTATAAAACATTTAATGATTAGATCAAGCAAATATGGCGACATTTTCCTTGCAGTTAACGTCACGTGATCATACACCATTAAGTCTCGCGTAAATTCCTGTCGCAGACGTGATTTCATAAATGTCGATAGATATGGCGTTTATGAGCGTCGGTCCAGACAAGGTTGTCACATTTTCCTTTCTAGAGGATAACAATTCTCTTTTGGTTTAGAAAAAAATTGTCTCGGTGATTTTTGATGTAACATTACTAAATGTGTGGGGGATTTTTTTTTTTTGTCAGACAAGTATCTAAATACTAGTTACTCTAGACCTTCAAAGCCCTATCTTCTGCTTTACCTTCTTCTTTGAAGAAAGCATTTGAAAACAATGTTAAAAAAGGAGAAAATGCTGGTAACCAGCATTTTCTCCTTTTCTAACAATGTTTCCTACCCTTCAACAGACGATTCCAACATTTTAGGTCCTTTTAATTTGTTGTCTTCAAATGTTTTCAACATGATGGTACAAGCCTAAAGTTTTTGGCAGGCTAGACAGTTTATGCCACAAGATTCATCTCATCCCAACCTTTCAATATTGTTTTGAGTCCCAGTCTGCATTTGTGGAAGCAGTGAAAGAACGTATAACAGGGAAGGAATTCTAGAAAAGCACAGGCAGAAGAACGGACTGCCGCAGTAAACGGAATACTGTTTAAAAATGGCGTAGCCCCATTTGGCACCAAATATATAACCTAAACTTTTATCGACGATTAAAAATACAATAGACTGAAACTCGGAACTCTTGCCCTTTACTACACAATCCCGACTTATAACGACCTTATTAAAGAAACCTTCTGAAAACATTGTGGGAAAAGCAGAAAATGCTGGTTACTAATATTTTACCTTTTTCCCACAGTGTTCTCAACTCTTCCTAAAACGAATTTCAGTTCTTCAATCACTTTTAAATTGTCGTCTGCAAATACTTTCAGTTTGGACAAGTCTAAAATTTTGTCGTTTGGTAAAGAGGTAATGGATATGGCATCCCAACAGGAGACGTGTAACATCGCCTTTCATCGCCGGAAAACGTTCGGATTCGGCTAAGACTCGGGTAGTTCGTAATCGATCGGCCGATGGGCGCTGGTTCCTGGCGCAATTTACGGACTACCCGAGTCCTAGCCGAATCCGTACGATTTAAGCGATGAGAGGCGATGTTACACGAATGTTACGTGAATCCTAAAAGGGTGGGTTTTTCCTAACCCTCCTAAGCGCGACTCACTGATCTTTTGCGGACAGTGTAGATCAAGATCAGACTGATCTTATATGTACACTGCCTGATAAGGAGATATCATTTTCCCAAAAAATAACTTTGAAATAGCAATATTTTGGGTTTTATATTTTGGAATTGAAAAGTTTATTTTAGTTATTTAGCAGGATAAGGGTTAATATGTATTTATAAGTTTGAATGCATGTTATAGATACAAAATCCGACTGCACATTCTATGTAGCTTGGTCTTGATCTGTCCCGTTTGCAAAAGAATTTGTTTTCGCATTTGGAGTAGAGGCAGAGAGTGTGAACTGTTATCCTGCTAAACAGTGAAATAAAACTGTCAAGTTGATAGTAAAAACAAGAAAAAGATAATTTCTGAGCGTATTTTTTGAAGAAAAATATCTCCTTATCGGACAGTGTAGATCCAAGATCAGACTGCACGTTCTGTGCAGTCTGATCTTGATCTACACTGTCCGCAAAAGGTAAGTGAGTCGGTCATAGCAGCTCAAGGGTTTAAAGCAATCCGTCATAAATTTCGGGTCAAGAACTCGTACACGGAACGAACTCAATCTCTTTAAAGTTATCTCCCTTAGATTCAATGTCGACAACAAGGTGGTTTCACCCTTCCATCGTAAACATGCCAAATAAATAGTGATTGCAGACAGTATGGACCACGATCAGACTTTGCAGAACATACCGTCTGATCTTGGATCCACATCTTCTGATACTCGACCTGTGTTATATTACGAATCATTCTCCCCAATATTAGGGATATTGTAGTAATATGCGCTATAAAGTAGCAATGGAGAAAATAGCTTTTAACAATTCGTTTGAGGAAAAATCAGGCCTGTTTTAGCTCTAGATTTCTCTAAACTGCTGATCATAGCTGAATGAATCGCACCAGGTAGCGTTTTATTGGGTAAATGTTTGATTTAGTTTGAAATTCAAAGTAACGGTTGTCGCGTAAAAAAGTAGTCTTAGATAGATGAGTATTTGTAGAATGCCATCTAGCGGGAGATAGCGGTAAAATTGTGCAAGAGGTAAGTGAGGCGTGCAGGGGTACACAACAGGCACCATTATACGCAACCATTATTGGTCCCCCGTTTTGTGTGTGTCCATGTCGAAAACTAGATGGTATCAACAGGGTTCGGTAGGTTTATGCTAAAATACTTACCCGGAAATGATATCAGCTTTATGTTTACAGAGCATAATCCCGAACCATTCCGGAAACTACCGGCAACGACCCGATTAAATCCGATGAATACGTTATAGTCGACTTCGCCATATTCCGTCTGCTGTCCGTTTAAAGTAAACAAAAACTTGGACTGTAAGAAATCCTTTATCTTTCCTCTTGCCCACTCGAGTTTTTCATCACTGATATTGATTGTAGCTTTCGATCCTTTTGTCACAAATCCGTCGATGGTCTTTATAAGCAATCCGCCATCACTAGTGGCGTCCATGTATCCAGGCAGCATGTTTCCATAGATACGCATCTGTCTGTTATGAATTTGCACTTCGGCCATATTACTGGTGGTCCCATCGTCACCCCCATATCCGTCGCCAGTTTTCGAATCAGAAATATCAAGCGTCCATAAACGTGGACTTTTTCCATAATGTAACACGAGTTCTGCCCCTTTGTAAGGACCGGAAAAGTCTATTTTAATGACTGCTTGGCTATCACAACGGCCGCTACTGAAAGACGGATGTTTGACGAAGGAAATGTACTTGCTGTATCCCCGCACCACACCGCGTTGTAAATCTATCTGAACGTTTCTCGTATCGAAACTGGAACCAGTCACATCTAGCAGAGCTGAAAAATAGGAATTATTTTTATGACTTCAGAAGCGCTATGGGAAATAGGGCTTCAATACATCAACTTGATGAATTATAGGAGTTATCACATAACTATGGATCCATGAAATCGATAGTTTTTTTTAACCAACAAACCAAATCATGAAATAGAATGGTCCTTGAACATGCAAGAAGTTAAAAGAGAGCAAAATATTTCGGCCCATGTCAGCCAGAGCAAATTGTGCAAACTGTCATAGGTTAACCCATTACCACACAATCCCTACTTTTGACGCCCCTGAGAAAGAAGCCTTTTGAAAACACTGTGGGAAACGGAGAAAATGCTGGTAACCAGCATTTTCTCCTTTTCCCACAGTGTTTTCTACCCTTCCCAGAACAAATTTCAATTTTTCAGTCACCTTTATTTTGTTGTCTGCAAATGCTTTCAATTTGGACCAGTCTAAAATTTTCTCATGTGGTAATGAGTTAATACCTTGTGTAGATGCACTGAGCCCTCTTTTCATAAAGCATTACTAGATTATGCAGCTGTCTATTTACTACATATATTTCAAAGGAGGATAAACAAATCATCAAAACTTTGAGTTCCTTTTACTAGTGCTCCGAACAATTTCCTGTCCATGCCACTAGCTACTGTCCCACTTTACCATCGTCGAAACAATGGTCAGCGGTGAGAGAGGAATGAATCCTGTCGCAGTGGCTATCGTCAATCGTCTGAAAAGAAAGTGGCCCAGCCAGAGATCGGACCTGCAACCCCCTGTTCTCAAGTCCTATACTCTACCTAGGCCTACTACATTGATTGAATGGTTTTAATGCCGTTTTAACATTATTTCAGTTATATCGCAGTGGCCGGTGCATCTGTCCATGCTTTCCTGAAGTTTCTTTGTCATTACTCTCCACTTTATTCTTTCAAAAGCCAGCGGCTTCTTTCCCACATAATCATCGTGGAAACAATGGTCAGCGGTGAGAGAGGAATGAATCCTGTCGCAATGACTATATCATCAATCCTCGTAAAAGAATTTGGCCGAGCCAGAGATCGAGCCTGCGACCCTTGTTCTCATGTCCTGTACGCTAGAGACTAAAAGACCGGGTTTAGGCAGGGAAAAGTAGAAAATGCTGGTTACTATCATTTTCTTTTTTTTTTTTCACAATGTTTTCAAAAAGCTTTCTTCCCTGAGATCGTTAAAAGTCGAGACTTTGTGCTGAAAGATTAAACACTCGCTCAACGTTAATTGTCCATATTTTCTAGGGACGTTGTTAATTTTTTTTTCCATTTGGAAACAGTGGCGGGGCGCCGGTGTAATGCAGAGAAATGACGGTCCCCTACAAACTGACAATGGGTCATTTCACTTCGTAGAGAAATGACCCGTGTCATTTTTTTACATAGAGAAATAACCCTCTGGGACCATTTCTCTACGTAGAATGATGACCCAAGTCATTTTGTAGGAAAGGGTAATTTCTCTGCATTACACCGGCCTCTCAAAGCAAAGCTTCCGGGTTCGAAACTCATGATGGGCAGGGCTCAACTTTTAATAATACCGACCTATCGGCGAGAATAAAAAAAAAAGGGGGGGGGGTTGTTAGCGTTTCTAAGAAGCGATCGTCGGGAATGACTAATATAAATTGTAAGAAATTGTTTCACAATCAATGTAAAATAAACATGTTAAAATTAACCTTGATGTCTGCTAATCTGTTACAGTCGGGGTTTAACTCCAAGACTGGCAGGCACGACTCACTGACCTTTTGCGAACAGTGTAGATCAAGATCAGACTGCACAGAACGTAAAGTCTGATCTTTTATCTACACTGTCCGATACGGAGATTTTTTTTCTGCAAAATTATATGCTTGAAAAAGCAAAAATTTGAGGTTTTATATTATATTGGTTTAAAAGTTTCTTTTTGTTTAAAATTAAGCCTTTACTAGACAATCCCTGATTTTCACGACCCTGAGATAGACGCTTTTTGAAAACATTGTGGGAAAAGGAGAAAATGCTGGTAAACAGCATTTTCTCCTTTTCCCACAATATTTTCTACCCTGCTAGAAACAAATTTCAATTTTTAGAGTTATGTTTATTTTGTCGTGTGCAAGTGTTTTCAATTTGGACCAGTCTAAAATTTTGTCGTTTGGTAAAGAGTTAACCCTTTACTTGATGTACCAATTTAAGGCTCTTCCACTTCAGCAGCAAATAAAGATATGATATCAAAAATATGGACAAATGAGGATACAAATATCTGATTGAGGGGAAAACATTGTGGGAAAAGGAGAAATTGCTCGTTACGAGCAATTTCTCCTTTTCCCACAATGTTTTCAAAAGCTGTCTGTTGTTGATACGTCAAAATGAGTATCTATGGAGTAAAGAGTTAAGGGTGTATACCCAAGGGAAGGTTGATTCAATCACGTCTGTCTATCAAATGTTATCAAGCTTTCATTACTGTCTGAGATTTCTCATTTACTGCCAATAGATCCATCTTCGCTTTATTTTAATTGTTGAACTTGTATTTAGCAGCGGGGAAAAAGTCAGTAATAAAACGATTAGAATAAACCGTGGCATGGAAGGATGGATTCGATCGACAGATCGACAGTGCTTCAATCCCAGACACAAATTTTGTATTTTAACGTAGTAGACCCGTAATAGAAAACAGCTTTTTCTACAACAATATTATCCTACAAAATGTGCTATAATTTCAAAAAAAAAAAGACTGTTATTGTACTACTTTAACCTAGCCACTTTTCCCTTTTTGTCTTTTCTAGAATTATCATTTATAAATCTAAAACCACTATATTTTCATTACAAAGAGATATGGTAATTACCTCCCTTTTCTGAAAACTAACAAAAGTATCTATCAATAATTTCAAGATAGGCAATGCAGCACTAGAATTATTAGGGGATACTACCTTAAAGTAGTAGACCCATAACACGTCTAGTGCAGCATGGAAAAAAAGATCTTGATAGTTGATAAATATGGATTTATACAGATATAATACTTTTGCACATTTTGAACCGAACAGAAATTCCTTTGATGTCTATCTTGAAATTATTTGTTGATACTTCTGTTAGTTTCCAGAAAAGGGGGTAATTATTATCGCCCTTTTTAATGAGAATATAGTGGTTTTAGATTTATAAATGATAATCTAAAAAAGGCTAAGAAAGAAAAAAAAAAAGGAAAAAGTGACTCGGTTAAAGTAGTACAATAATACTTATTTTTAATGACAGCAAGTTTTATACGATAATATTATAGCGGAAATAACTTTTTTCTATTACAGGCCCACTACCTTAAGGCCGAAAGGACATAGATACCTCGTATTTTATCCGTTACGGCTTCTGACAGCGGCTCAATGACCTTTTGCGGACAGCGTAGATCAAGATCAGACTGCACAGAACGTGCAGTCTGATCTTGGATCTACACTGTCCGATAAGGAGACACCCCACCCCCAAAAACACATACACAAAATAAGTTTGAAATAACGACATTTGGGATTCTATTACGGGCTTGAAAATTTCATTTTACTAATAAAGCATTCTGTACATGAAATGATTTCTTCTATATCTATAATCGCCATATATTTGTAAAAAATTAGATAATAAAAAAAAAAGTCTAGAATTATAACTTTATATGAAATGTCGATGATCAGCTGTGAGGGAGAGGAGCGAATCCGCATGGAGAGAGATTGGCCGAGAGACGGCTTTGAACCTGAGATCTCTTGTCTCAAGTACCTGTTCGTACCCGACTCAGCTATTAGAATGGAGGGGGTGGCGGGGGCATGTTGACGAAGAACCATTTGGAATACGTACTAAGCATTGATATAAGAAATTATAATTTTTAACTTTCATATAAATCAAGAAATCAATTTGAAATTAACCCTGGGACTGCCAAGCTCGACTAACAGACATTTTACAAACAGTGTAGATTAAGATCAGGCTGCACAGAACGTACAGTGCGATCTTGGATCTACACTGTCCGTTTAGGAGATATTAGTCATCCAAAACATAAACTTTTGAAACAGCAATATTTGGGTTTTCACTATTAAATTGAAAATTCTATTTTAGTTATTCAGCAAGCTAAGAGATAACCCTTGGAGCCCCGGAACCAACTAAAGTTGTTTTCGCAGACAGTGTAGAACAAGATTAGACTGCACAAAACGTGCAATCTGATCTCTAATCTACATTGTCTGCTACCATGTTACATTTTTTACCGGAAACAACCTTTAAATAGCACTATTTTTGGCCTGCTTTTCCCATTCAAAAAGGTCCAGATTATAAATTCAGTCCATTAAGAGTTTATCAAATCGTCAATTTCCTTACAGATGAGCCCTTTTCGGCTGGGTCGACCTGATATATTTGGTCTAGACGAGAATTATCAGGGCAGAGTAGTAAAAGTTCGAAACATTTCAAATAAACCGATATTTAACCGCTTATTAACACTTGGAGTGCGCAGTTCAACCTATGATGCTTTTTGCAGACAGTATAGATCAAGATCAGACTGCACAGACGTGCAGTCTGATCTTAGATCTACACTGCCTGTTGGTTTATAGTTAATTTTCTTAAGTTATAAAAATTCAATTTAAATGCTTTATTTTTTACTAAAAATGTTCTATTTCAGAGTTTCTTTAACCCTTTCTCAAACAAGCTCTTGTTTTACGTGTCTGCAGTACAAGTCTGTTGAAAACACTGTGGGAAAAGGAGAAATTGCTCGTAACGAGCAATTTCTCCTTTTCCCACAGTGTTTTCTACCTATTTGGAGAACTTTTTGCCATTTTTATCAAATTTGAAATTGTCGTCTGCAAACTCTTTCAGTTTCGAAGAGTCTAAAATTTGTCGTTTGGGAAAGGGTTAACAGACACCCAGGTCTCGATGGCTCGGTCGGCAGCGTGCTGGACTTGAAAACAAGGGGTCGGTGTGGGTTCCACCCCTGGCTCGGCCAATTTCTTTCCGAGGATTGATGATAGTCCGGCATTGCGACAGGGTTAATTCCTCTCTCACAGCAGACCATTGTTTCAGAGATGGTTATGTGGGAAAGCAGCCAGTGGCTTGGAAAGAAAATTGTTCAGAGTACTGGTGACAGATACCGCAGGAAAGCACGGCTAGTTGCACTGTCTGCAGCGATATAACTCAAATAATGTTGAAAACGGCATTAAACGCTACATAATTAATCAGTCAACTTTGCCAGACAACATAATTCTAGGATTAGGGTTAGGATTAATTTAAGTATATGCAGACAACAAACGAAATCTGATTCAAATTATGGTATCTAATCATAATTCATAAAAGTCAAGAAAAAATTGTGGTAAAAGGAGAAAATGCTAGGCTTCTAAGCGCGACTGGATGACTTTTTGCGGACAGTGTAGTTCAAGATTTGTTAGATAGACAACCTGCTTTGTTTTATATTCTTCGAAGTTCGTAACGATTGTGCAAGTAAGGCATGTAAATTTAATCGGCACCGAATATAGATGTTGAAAATCTTTATAGGTTATGAAGAGAACTAAAGAATGACACGTAATCGCGCCAGCAATTTTCCGTATTGACCGCAGAATAAACATATCTACATATTTTGACCAATTGTATAAGACTATTTATTCCTTCGAGACTACTGTCAAAAAGTAGGTCAAAAGTCAGGATATACAGCTATGCTGTAAAACAAGGACAATACTTTTAAGTAACGTGTACTAAAACAATTTCTGGATTTTGACGTTTGTCCGAAGAAGTTTGTCTTGCAAGAAAGATGAAAGAGAATTTGAGATTTTCACACCTGTATGGAATATAATATAAATTACCCACTAAAACCAGATAACCCTGTACCAGACGACAAAAATTTTAGACTTATCCAAACCGAAAGTATTCGCAGACGACAGGTTAGATACGGGCTAGAATAATAAAAATTATCTGTATAAGGGTAGAAAACATTGTGGGAAAAGGAGAAAATGCTGGTTACCAGCATTTTCTCCTTTTCCCACAATGTTTTTAAAAATCTTCCTCCATAAAGTCGTTATATAACACGAGATTGTTTGGTAGAATGATAAAGAAAATATGCAAAGTCATTGTGTAAACGCCTTTGTTATTATTTGTGTTGTTTTTCGTCTCGTTCCAAGATTTGTCTTTTTCAAACAACGCCCTTAGAGACGTGACGTTGACCCAACCCCCGCACCCCCTACCCCAGGTAACTATCGTGACCTGAGTTCTGTTCGTACTTTTTTTGAGTTCCAGTTTAGGTAATATCACAATAAAAAAGAAACTTTTCAGCTTACAGCCGACCATTTTCGAAAACACTGCAGTTGTTGAAAACTTGCTCGGAAAGAGCAATATCTGTTGCAGCTGTATCGTTCTTGCATAATACTCGTATTTATAGATAAAACCTTATATGTCTGTTTTCTGTATTTATCATTGATGTTTTCAAAGACTTATCTTGAGAATGATGTTGTTGTTGTTGATGATGATGATGATGATGATAATGATGATAACGACGATAATGATGAAGACGATGATGACGACGATGACGATGATGATGATGACGATGACGATGATCGGTCAGTCGATCGGTCGATCGATTGACTGATTGAAATTCATTTCAAATGGTATTTTTCTCCACTACCTAACATATAAAAGTTCCATCTTTTGAGCAGTATTAATGCGTTGTCTGCAACCGGTTTCAAATTGGATGAATTTCAGATTTTCTCGTTTGGTAACGAGTCAAAAAGAACAAACACGTAATTAAGGTAGATTATTAATTTCCAGATATCGTGTAATCAGTCCATTAATTTCGATAACAATGTGAACATATGAAACATAACCTTCTCCATGTTCACACACCCTTGTCATGTTCTGCATCGGTATATCGTCGATTTACTTAAAAAACCTTGTAACTACAGCTTGTTTCAAGCTGTAGTTACGAGTTTTTTTAAGTAAACCGACGGTATATTATAAACTTATTCTTTTGAAAGAAGTCATTTCAGTTCTTTTAGATTTTTTGGTAGGGTGTTTTAACGCCGAAGTCAGGGCGGCCAGTGCACTTACCCATGTTTTCCAAAATGTTCTTTTTGCCGGTTCTTCGCACATCATTATTCCTAAGCCAACGGCTGCTGTCTCACATAACCATTTTCTAAACATTGATTGCTTGATTGATTAATTGATGGGTTGGTTGGTTGGTTGGTTGGTTGGTTGGTTGGTTGGTTGGCTGGCTGTCGGTCGGTCGGTTGATTGACAGATCACTGAGATGGCTCATATATTCATGTATTTCCTGGGTTTAACCAGGACTAGGCTGGGGATCTGAAGTGTCTTACCCACGAAAAAAAAAGTGGATCTAGTTTGGCACGAACCCGGGGTCCTGAAAGTTAAGAGTCCGGCACTTTACCACTGAGCCAAGCAGGATAATATTTTGAAATCACGTGTTCAAAGAAATTCTGTGTATACTATAGGTAAGTCTGTAAACATTAACAGACCAAGGGACAAGTCAAGAAGATTTTTATATTTTTATATGTTAATGAGTACGTTAAGTTCATTAAGTGATTTGAATCTTTCAGTCATAATTCTACTTTGCCAAGGGACAGAATTGTGGGCGTGGTCAGGTGGGGCAGCCAAAATCTACCGCCTTTGATCTAATTCATGAACAAGTGAAAGAATATAGGAGTAAAATCAAACAATAAGCTTATCATATTTCATATATTTACAGATATGTTTTTCAAAAAATAGTTTCTGTCACGAAATATGGAAATGCGCAACGGCTTTAAATATTTATCTCATTTGCAATGTTTACCAGCTGAAATAGCCCCTGTTGACGATTTACATCAAGATCAGACGGCACAGAATGTGCAGCCTGATCTTGGATTTACACTGTCCGCTTATAGGGACCATTATAATTGCAACTATTATCTTCAACTGAATGGGAAACCTTCTTTCATTACTGGAAAAAAATGTCAGATTTATAAACGGGTAGCGGAAAAACTAAGCTTTGTTCTAAATTGACCCTGGGCCCATAGAAATATGTGTACAGCTGTAACTAAGTCTTTACAAAACGACAAAATTCTAGATTTGGCCCTATTGAAATATTTGTGACCCATCAAGCTAAAAGGGACCATCTGGGAATTCCCTACATCAATTACATGTACATGAAACCAGATCAACAATAGTGCAGGTCAGTTTAAGTTGATAGTTCAAAAATGATTGTATAACAAGGTAGAATGACCACTTTTCATACAGAAAATATCATAAAAAGCGAAAGGTGTCGATCCTGGTCAGCCTGCGCAGTTTGCGCAGTCTGACCAGGGTTGACACTTTTCGCAGTTCCCAGATGGTCCCTTTTTGCGTGATGGGTCACCTTTCTTTTCCGTGATTCCCGTCGCAGTGTATGTCATCAGTCCTCGGACAGACAATGGCCGAACTCCGTATACAACCAAAGACCCACTTGGATATCAAGCCCGTTACCGACTGGGCTACCGCCTTCGCTCAAGTATATCGTCGGTTTACTTAAAAACATCGTAACTACAGCTTGTAACAAGCTGTAGTTACGGGGTTTTTGAAGTAATTCGACGACATATTAAATGAGAGCAATCGTATTTGTCAAATTCTCCAGGTATTACAAACAGGTCACTGGTCGCAGTTGAAATTACGTTGTTGAAGTGTAATTTAAGAGATGGAGTCACGTAATCTGTAGACCTATCACCCTTTTTCTAAGCTTAAACCTTAACCCTTTGCCTGAAAATGCTCTGTTTGTAAATTTAGTCACATTTAAGGTCTACGCTCCCTAACTCATCGGTAAACATCGACGTTTTTGTAAAGGCTATTCGGCTCATCTCGGCAATTTCCGTCTCTCTAGCGAAGACTCAAAAACTCATCGGAAAATATCGTGTAACATCGACGTTTTTGTAAATGCTATTCGGTCAATCTCGGAAGCTTCCCCCTTCTATGAGAAACAGGGGCCTTAGACTCACTAACTCATCGGTAAATATCGTGTAACATCGGCGTTTTCGTAAAGGCTATTTGGCCAATCTCGGCATCTTCGGTCTTTTAATATGCGAGTTAGAGACCGATGACCTTGAGTTCTTTTTTTCTTCTTTTTTTTTTAATCAATTTCTGCATAAAAAAGTTCTCTTTGTAGCGAAGATCTCTATTCTAGGTAGGACAAAAAGAAAAAAGTGGCTTGGTGAAAGTAGTAAAGTAATACTCATTTTTAATCTTAGAAAATTTTTAGGATAGTATTATATTGGAAACAGCTGTTTTCTATTACGGGTCCACTACGTTGATATAAGAGTAAGGGGCTGTATAATAAAAAAATACTCACTAACGCTAACTCATCGGTTAATATCGTGTTTTATTACATTCTGTTACTAATAATAGTAACATTTTCCACCGAAAATGGAGTAATATCAGTGTCACGCGAGGGCAGATATGACGGGGCAACGGGCTGATATCTGATATCCTGCCCGTTGATAAGATATTTGTTCTATATCTATAGCAACAGAACACTCGTTCGTAAACTAACGTTCTCAAAACATTCATTTTGAAAAAAAATGGCGGAACCGGTCCGTCAATCGTTAGCGGACAAATCTTCAAAACTACAGGCAACGTTGAATCGTTAAACCAACAATGACGTGATCAATAGAGAATAGATTGTTGTTGTCTTGGATTGGGAAACTTATCAGGCAATGTGTAGGGTCTATAGGCTAGTAGTTCTACGATTTTTATCCATTGAGCCGGATGAACCGAGCTTGATTAAGTTTCATAATTCGAAGCATCAACCATCTATCTTGTTTATCCTGTTTCTCAGTTTTGACCCCTATCACACTAAATTGAATATTTAGATTGAGAAACAATATTGGCAACATCTTTTTAACAATGAACAAAAAATGAAGAACTGTTTATTTAAAGCGTCCTATACTGCACATATGCAGCTCTACGATAGTGATGATGAATGACGTCATGAACGTGACGTTTACCTGCGGAAAAAAGTTGTGTCGAGTGGAGACCATGTATTTTTGTTTCTAGTATTCAAACTTGCTAGAAAACCAAAAAAGTCGAGCAATTGATCTCTGAATGTAATAAAGAGATTATTACACGGCTGATGAGGGCCGGAGAGTGATATCGGCCCTCCACCTCGAAATCTGCCCTCGGGCTAAAGCCCTCGGGGCAGATATCAAGGTGGCGGGCCGATATCACTCTCCGGCCCTCATCAGCCGTGTAATAACCTCTAAATATCGACGTTTTTGTGAAGGCAACTCGGCCAATCTCGGCAGATTCTGACGTTTATATGAGAGTTAGGACCGTAGACTCACAAACTCATCGATAGATACCGTGTAACATCGACGTTTTCGTAAAGGCAATTCGGGCAATCTCGGTAGCTTCCGTCTTTTTACATGAAAATTAACCCATTACCACACAATCCCTACTTTTGATGCCCCTGAGAAAGAAGCCTTTTAAAATCACTACGGGAAAAGGAGAAAATGCTGGTAACCAGCATTTTCTCCTTTTCCCACAGTGTTTTCTACCCTTCCCAGAACAAATTTCAAATTTTCAGCCACCTTTGTTTTGTCATCTGCAAATGCTTTTGATTTGGACCAGTCTAAAATTTTGTCATTTGGTAATGAGTTAAAGGCCTAAGACTCACTTATTCATAGGTAAATATCGTGTAACATCGACGTTTTCGTAAAGACTAAATCGGCCAATCTCGGCAGATTCTGTCTGTTTTATATGAGGGTTAGAGGCCTAAGACTCAATAATTCATAGGTAAATATCGTGTAACATCGACGTTTTCGTAAAGACTATTTGGCCAACCTCGGCAGATTCTGTCTGTTTTATATGAGAATTAGGGGCTGCAGACTCACTAACTCGTCGGTAAATGCCGCGTTCCATCGGCGGTTTCGTAAAGGCGATTTGGCGAAACTCAGCAGCTTTCGTCTATAGATATGGGAATTAGAGCCCGTAAACTTTAGTCCGACCATATTCGAGGGCTAAAAACTACAGTCTATAGATATCGATGGGTAAAGGGTTTACCGAAGGAATGCTCAGTTAACCCTTTACTCCATAGATACTCATTTCTACGCATTACTTGTATGAGCCTTTGGAAAACATTGTGGCAAAAGGTGAAATTGCTCGTCACGAGCAATTTCACCTTTTGTCACAATGTTTTCTATGCTATCAAAAGCTGTCCTATTCATATAAAAAACTGCTTCATCCTTGCTGTTATTTAGGGTCAATTAAAGATACCATAGAAATGCCTTATGGGGTAAAGGGTTAAGGTTCAGTTTCCGTCCGATTTAGGTACATTTAATTTGCCTTTTAAATCTATGAACGGATTAACCCTTTAGCCCAACGTTTTTACGACGTCGAGGTATATTAGTTTTGCAAAACATTATAGAAAAGAAGAAAATATTCGTAAACAGCATTTTCTCCTTTTCCAAGGATGACAACTAGTACTGTGGGCCATGTCATAGTCAGTTTCCAAGGTTTTAACTCATTACCAAACGACAATATTTTAGACTGGTCCAAATTGAAAGCATTTGCAGACGACAAAATAAAAGTGACTGAAAATTTGAAATTTGTTTTGTGAAGGGTAGAAAACATCGTGGGAAAAGGAGAAAATGCTGGTTACCAGCATTTTCTCCTTTTCCCACAATGTTTTCTAAAGGCTTCTTTCTCAGGGGCGTCAAAAGTAGGGATTGTGTGGTAATGGGTTAACCCAGCTTGTCACAGGACTCGAACACAGAACCTTCAATCAACGCTGCGCACTACTTCGTGACAAAGGCTGACTAAAACATACTTTACACGTTCAGGTAAGACTGAAAATGTCCAATTTATCCTGCAAAAAGCCCTCGTCCGACGACAAAATTTTAGACTTGTTAAATTTGAAAGTGCTTGCAGGCAACATTTTTAAAGTGGTTCAATAGATGCCATATGTTTCTTAAACAATAGAAAACACTGTAGGAAAAGGAGAAAATGCTGGTTTTACCAGCATTTTCTCCTTTTCCTGCATTGTTTTCAATTACCTTCTTTTCTCGGGACAGTGAAAACACGAGATAGTTCGGTACAGAGTTAAGCTTAAATTTTACATGTTTATAACATGTAATCTTGTTAAAGCGTATCGATGCTTAGATATTTTCACCATTCAAACTGAAATTGATTCCGAAATCAGAACTAAAACCTTTTCATCGAGTGAATAAAACAAAATATCGCTGATTTCTTTCAGCTTTTATTGGCCAATTCAATTGACAAGAAATCGAAAAGAAAGTGAACAAAATTATAATTATGCATTACATTTAGAGTTGGTCAAAAATCATATTATAAATCATTCATAAATCCTATCAAATTATGTTTTTTTTCCTTCTCATATTTCTATATTGAAGAAACATATTACCCCCGGTGTGTGTGTAGCTCACATCTGACTCTTGACGTACTGACTGCAAATTCGATACCCGATTAAGGCATTTTTTTCCCGGCGATATTTCGCTTCTTACCTCCGTTGCATATCGTCGGTTTACTTCAACAACCTCGTAACTACAGCTGGTTAAAGCTGTAGTTACGAGGTTTTTGAAGAGCGACGGTATGAGAAAAGCAGCCAGTGGCTTGGAAAGAAAGCTGTGCCAGTACTTGTTTGAGAAAGCCAGAAAACGCAAGCGTAGGTAGACTGACAGTGGCGATATGACCTGACCTGTTTAAATGGCGTTAAGGTAACGTTAGTACTATTCTAATGGAAAACAGCTATGTCAACTATAATATTATCCTAAAAAAGTTGCTATTATTGAAAAAGAGTATTGTTGTACTACTTTGACCGAGCCACTTTTTCCTTCTAAGAATTATCATTTATTAATCTAGGCCACTCTATTCGCATTACAAAAGGAGATAATCATAACCTCCCTTTTCTGAAAAATAACAAAATATCGACAAATAATTTTAAGATGGACATCAAATGAATTTCTAGTCAGTTAGAAATGTGCAAAAATATAATATCACTATGAATCCTCATTTATCAACCAATAAGAAATTTCGCCCCATTTTGCATTAGAAGCGTTAGGATGGTAAGACCTTAAAACACCGATGCAAAGAAAAGTTTTTTTTTTTTTTAAATAGGCTTGTTAATTGACATTGGAACAAACTGAGGTAGATTACCAAATTTAAATAAAATACACATCCTCTGATGCATGAATTGGGTACGACTTTTGTTTTTAAAGAAAATATGACTTTAGTTTGTAGGGACAATCAATACGACCACTATTTCCTCTTATTTGCAAATTACTTTTGACGCTCAGTGTACAGTAGTCCCAACATGGGAGACTACTGTACACACTATTTCATCATATTGCAAAATTGCAGGTTTCCTGGACTCTTGTATCTTTTATTGAAGGCCAATCCATCTTCAGATGGACATTAAATTCTACTGTGGGTCCCATGCACGCATTCCACAGGCAAAACAGCAGAAAAAGACTGCCGATCTCGTAAAACTCTTGTCGTGTGGTCCGTCGTTTGTCTCCGGTCGTCGGTTTAGGTACGTTTTGACCGCATTCCGTCTTTCAAAATATACAATGATTATGTATTTTGCCCTTTTGCCTTTGCTACGATTCGGGACACAGTACGGATATGCATCTCACTACATCTCAAACGCGTCCCAAAAATCAACCTCGAAAAGCCTTAGGACAACATTATGCCTAGCGAGGCTAGATCTTCATGTCAATGACAAGCTCCGATTCGTCCCATGTCGAAGTCGATTCTCTAACATTTGTTCTATTCTGTCTAAACAGAAATCAAAGATATACTGTCTCATGTCTAATTTTGCTGTTTTAGATCTACATGCTTGTCGATGTTTACGTCGATAAATTAGCAAGTTTGCACATGTAATCGTCGAAATTGTTCCGTCGTCAAACCACCGGCTTTACAATGGCGGCCATATTGTATTTTGGTTAAATGGTTAACCGGTATAGTAGAGGTGGGTTAGATTTAACCGGAATTTGACTCTGGTTAAAATTAACCAAACATTTATACAATCGCTAACCAAAAATTTAACCCAAACTCCCTCCTAACCAAACTTTTAACCCACTGGTTAAATTTAACCAACGTTTATACAATCAGGTGCAGATGTATAGATAAGCTTAGAATGATAGAAGGCCAAAAGTCAAAGTGGACAACTTTAAAAATGGTAATTTCGTAAAGGGAATGGCCGAACCTAAGTTGAAAGAACTTGTAGTCAGATCATTTTCAGTTTTGTAAGTTTTTGTTATAAAATAACGAGACAGTAAAATAAATTTAACCATTTTACCACACAATCTAGACTTTTAATGACCCAGAGAGGGAAGGCGTTTGAAAACATCAAGGGAAAATGAGAAAATGCTGGTAACCAGCATTTTCTCATTTTCCCTTAATGCTTTCTATACCCTTCCCAAAGCAAATTTCAATTTTTCGGAGCCACTTTGTTTTTGTCGTCTGCAATCGCTTTCAATTTGGACCAGTCTAAAATTTTGTCGTTTGGCACAGAAGTAAAACAAAAAAGAAACAATAATTTCAAGGAGAAAAAAAGGTGATGCAAGATGTTGGGTTTTCAACATCTAAGTAGACTAGCTTAAGCTTTGGATTTTTAATTAAAAAGTTGAGGTTTTGATTTCCGTACGCTGCATTAGTCAAGTAGGATGGCCTGAACTTTTCAAAATCTAAAGCATTTCCCAAACAATCCCTGGTTTTTACGGGTCAGGAATAGAAGCCTTATGAAAACATTGTGGGAAAAGGAGAAAATGCTGGTAACCAGCATTTTCTCATTTTCCCACAATGTTTTCTACCCTATCATATCGAAAAATCATCTTTTTAGCAACTGTTAATTTGTCATCTGCAAAATGCTTTCAATTTGCTCTGGTCCAAAATTTGCCGTTTGGGAAAGGGTTAAAAAAACCCGATGATTTGTAGAAGCTCCCTTCTGCCGGACTATTTCTTATACATGTATATATATAATAGATATCCTTGGTCCATGGTATCCAACAGTTTGGCATGAAAAGAATAAAATATCTTTTTTATTGAGTAAAAGAAAAAAAGGATAGAAAGACGTTGGATGGGTCTTCAATGCATTAAAGTACATATGGAAGTCAATAAGACTGCCCCCCAAAAATAAAACCACATAAACAAAACACGCTATTTATAGTCCCCTGATAATATCTGAGGACACACAGTCAGCGATGCAGTCTGGTTGGGTCCTTATTTATTGTCCGTTTTATGTGAAAAACATTCGCCTTTCTGTCATAATAAAAACCAGTCAAGTGTCAATTTACTTAGCAAGTTCATGTATTCCTGCGGCGTTCATATTTTTGCCGTACTTTATCTATTTTCACAAAAGAAATTGGACGTGAATAAAAGTCTCCATCCCTTTAGGGCATCTGAGTGGGCGTTTTACATTTGCACAGTCGGGGCCTATATTTATAGCCTCCTTGGAACTCATTCTTCGTCTTATTTTACATTAACAAAGTAATACAACTTCTGATTGGCTTAGTTTGGTTCAGCAATTAGGAATCGTATTACTTTGAAAATGTTGAAATTTATTGAGAATTAGGTTATGAATGCACTCCTGCGTATCTTGTATATAGCTGTTTTGGAAATTTAACATCATTATTGAGGACAAATACACGCACGGATGAAAAGGTCGTCATGGTCATTGCAACTGTGCTAAGCTAGTGTCTTAACCCTTTACTCCATAGATACTCATTTCTACGCATTGCTTGTAGGAGCCTTTGGAAAACATTGTGGCAAAAGGTGAAATTGCTCGTCACGAGCAATTTCACCTTTCGCCACAATGTCTTCTAGGCTATCAAAGGGTGTCATATACACATAAGAAACAGCTTCATCCTTGCTGTTAATTAGGGCCAATTAGAGATACCGTAGAAATGCCTTATGGGTAAAGGGTTAACTGATAGAAATACTAAATTAATTCAAATAATCTATGCTCACAAATGGTGCTGTTTCAAATGAAAGTATATAAATTTGATTTTGAAAATCGCTAAATCGATTGCCTTAAAAAGTAGCCAGGTTCTGTACCCATAATACCCAATTCAGATCATTATCTTCCACTTGATGGCATTCTTCAAACCCACTCTGCCTTATTTAGGCACTCTGGATATAGAACCGGACCACTTCTCAAAACGACAACCTTTACTTTGAATTTCAAAAGAAAAGTTTGCGCAATAAAACGCTACCTGATGCGATTAACCCATTACCACTCAATCCCTACTTTTGACGCCCCTGGAAAAGAAGCCTTTTGAAAACATTGTGGGAAAAGGAGAAAATGCTGGTAACCAGCATTTTCTCCTTTTCCCACAATCTTTTCTACCTAATCAATTAACAATTGCACCATTTGAGCCACAATGAAATTGTCGTCTGCAAATGCTTTCAATTTAGACAGAGCTAAAATTTTGTCGTTTGGTAATGGGTTAATTCGGCTATGATCAGCTGGCATGTAATCTATGCACCGGCAATTTATTAAAACAGCCCCTACACGGCTGGGGTAATAGCTTCGCTATTAGCCCTACTTTTCTCCTGTATATGGGATGCGTGATGCGTCGTAGCAGACAGGTCGAATATTCGAAGGATATGACATGCGCAAACAACGCAAATCAGATAGGTTCGTATTTGGGGGAAAAAAAACGCCACCTAGCGGAAGATAGTGATCAAAGTCTGGCAAATACGCAAAAAATGCACAAAATGTACTTTGGCAAAATAATACACTCATCTGTTGAATAAAACCAATGAACGGCACAATGGCGTCGGCAGGCATAAGTTTTATATCATTTCAAGTTGGATTTGTTGTTTATCAGAGATCCTTTAATATCTATCTTATTACTAAATAAATAAACTTTTATAATTAAATAAAGTTCTAAAATATAAGTCTTCACCTAATTAAAAGAGAAAAATTGAAGCTCAGAGGTTAAAGTCCGGAATTAAGTCGAGATAGGTGTGGAATGGAGATCAGACTGCGCATTCTGTTAGGGCTGATCTGGATCTGTGTTATCGACACAAGTTATATATTCCCTAAACTGTCAGACAAAGGGCCAACCCCTATCCCGCGAACTAAAATAACTCTTTACCACGCGACAAAATCTGAGACAGGTCCAAATTGAAAGCACATGCAGACAACAAAATAATGGTAACTCAAAAAATTGAAATTTCTTTCCAGCAGGGTAGTAAACATTGTGGGAAAAGGAGAAAATGCTGGTTACCAGCATTTTCTTCTTTTCCCAAAACGTTTTCAAAAGGCTTCTATCTCAGAGTCGTAAAAACCAGGGATTGTTTTTATAAATCGTTAAATAAAACTTTCAGAGCAACAGTAAAACTCCTGAACGATAGTATTCAAATTCATTATTTTTCAGAAAAACCTCTGTCCTCATCGGACATTGTAGATCCAAGATCAGACTTCACGTTCTGTGCAGTCTGATCTTGATCTACACCGTCCGCAAAAGGTCAGCCAGTCGCGTCTAGCATGGGTAAGGGGTTAAGCCGCTATAAGAATGAAACAGACAATAAAATATTCTAAAGAAATAAACAAAATGCTGAATCAAAGTTTATATATCTGCCAGGAATCTTGAAAACGAAGAAGACAATTTGGAAAGTTTATTTCGCAAATTGGCATGTGAACTTTTATCCTGCACAATAAAAGAAATGAAATTTTCGCGTCGATAGTAAATATTCAAGTATTGCTATTTTGAAGTTATTTTTTCGAGGGAATATTATCTTCTTATCGGACAGTGTAAAAGATCAGACTACACGTTTGCAGTGGGGACCAAGATCACACTACATCAGAGAAGATCAAACTTGGATCCATATTCACAAATCGTTCTCAAGAACATTCCTCAGAATTTTGTCGATGGGAAAGTAACAGAACTTCTGAAAGGCTAAACCATGGTTTAGCCGATCAGAAGTTCTGTTACTTTCACAGTTAGAAAATCTTGAAGAACAACAAAAAGAATGTTCTTAATTAATCAAAGAATGGTTGGTGAATACAGACCCAGCTGGTCTTAAATGAAATCTACTCGTAAGCTTGCGATACTGCACAATACGGTATAATCAGCTTTATTTCGCAAAATAAGGCCACCGGCACATTTATACAGTTCTATCTTTAATTTCTGTACCAGTTTATAGATTGAAAATAATGAATAATAAAACCACTGGATATTAGAGAGCTACAATTTGATTTCAGTCGAGGAATACTAATTCGCATATTTTTAAAAATAGCTCCAGTAAGTTTCGCTTTCTACTAGTATACTTTTCATATATAATCGCATGAACAGAAGGGGCGTAATTAATTAACATTATATAATCAAAGCGTTGAGAACGCTGAAGTGGTATTTGTCAAGGAAGCCATTGTGTGGTATCAATAATTTGAAAGAAAGGGATATATTATTCAAATATTGGCTTGAAAGTCAACCTACTACGCCAACGAATACCTTTTTGGTTGAAGCGAGAGTTCTCCTGACAAAGTTACGATTATTTGTGTATTGGTGGTCTCCCTTTAATCATATGGTGGAGTCAGGAGTAACGTCCCTTGACTATAGTCTGGATGCATGATGAGTAGAGAGAAAAACCATGTGAATGTATCAATTTATATCATTTTTCTGCATGTCAAAGAAACAGTATACCTCATGATTCAGTCAATAGTTAAACACAATAGATTTGGCGCATCCATGATTCAGTAATGGCTTGACGGGTGTAATGCATCAAGGAGACATATTAAGACCCCTTTTGCTAGAGCTTGGTTTCACATATGGCCTGCAACATGTGAAAAGGGACATTCGGACATTTGCGTAAAGTGTCGTCTCGGATCAGCCTGCGCAGTCCGCGCATGCCAATCCAAAACGACACTTTCTTTTTTTTATGTTATTTTCTGTTTCATGCAAGTCTACTGTAGAGCAAAATCTAATGTAGTCGTAACGTGCCCTCTCGGATTAGCCTGATCCGAGGCGATACTTTACGCAAATGTCCGAATGCAACTATTCTCGTGTTGCAAGCTATATAAGTCAACGGGAATTCGGAATTCGATAAAATACTTTTAGCCACCTTTTACAACGCTAAAATAAAGAAAACAAACATGTACAAACATTAAAATGGAAGGGTCATGACAGAGGGTAAACTACAAAAGAAGCCATCTTGCATTCCTTCTTTCCAGAACAATCTATTGCAGCATACGTATTCGAAATTACTCTTGTAAAATTGTTTTTCTTGTAAAGTCATTAAATCTTCGAGTAGATGACAGATGACACTGCATAGAACTTTTCAAGCAAATGCAATCGATAGCTCTTGAGATTGATTAATTGAAGTGTTTTATGTCACTTTCAACATTATCTCAGTCATATCTCAGATAACGTATTCATGTATGCCCCGAGTTTCATCTAGTTACTAAGCTAGGGCTCCGAGCAGTCTTGCAAAAGGACAATCACATGAAAATCCCAGTGGTTTGAGTTAGGCTACCACCCCGTACCTCAAGGTGCGAGTCCTACATTATACCGTAAAACCATCCAGGACCGCGATAGTAATAGGAAATCTATGGTAATAACTTCTGACATGAGATTTGATCAATTAGCCGGTCGTAACTGCTCCATTGTCTGATCTTGGGTCCTGCTCAGTCGGTTGCAAGTAATTGTCTTAAAACTCGGGGCTTGCTGTTTCGATAACCTAGCTGTGCGAAGTCTTTTCCGATGACTGATAACTGTCATTGGGTCTAAACTTTAGATTTCCAGTAGCCTAAGGGTTAGCGAGAGGGAGGAGCATCCAAAAACTAGTCCTGGTGCGGAATATGGTGTACAGAGTTCAACACGGTTCCATACTATAGCCAAAATTCTATTTTTGATGGTGGGTGGCAGTATCTTGGAAGACTCACAAGAACAATTAAAGTTAAACTCTAGTTTTCTGGTAGCCTAAGGGTTAGCGAGAGGGAGAAGCATCCAAAAAACTAGTCCCGGTGCGGAAAATGGTGTACAAAGGTCAACATAGTTTCATGCTATATCCAAATTCTATTTTTGATGGTGGGTGGCAGTACCTTGGAAGACTCACAAGAACAATTACGGTTACGCCAGCCCTTTTTTCCTCAGGGTCGTGAAAATTCGGTATTGTGCGGTAGACAGTTAAAGGAGCTTATTCGCATGTTTTTGTTATGAAAAAGAAAATGTGGAAAAGTGATGAATATTAATAGATGAACCCTACTCTGGGAATAAAAGTGTGTGTGTGTTGGGGGGAGGGGGGGGGGTGATGCATTTCTGTGATTCACAACGGACTACTTGTAAATTACGAAGAAAACTGGTCCCTTGAAAAGCAGAAAAGTGACCAATAGCAAAAAGTGCATTCTGCACAGGCTGACCTGGGTCAAGATTTTTTTGCAGTTGCATCAAACCTTCTTTTCACGGAACATGGCTCAAATTTGTCTGGAAAAGTACAGAAATTGGACCGTTCCATTCAGTAAAAAGGTGGAATGTCGGCGTTTCAAATGCCGTTTTGCAATCGATATCTTCTTCTATTCTTGTGGCATCAGATATGACGTCATCGTACCTATTTGAATGCCATCCCTCCTAACCGACTTATGTAAATCATATGACATTTCTATAGGTCATTTCGACCTTCTGACGTGAAATCTAAAAATACATCAAAAGATACGTATCGCTTCTAGAAAATTTTAATTTTTTTTCCCTAGAGCTGTTTTTATCCTTAAACTTTCTTTTTTTCTGATGGATTGCATGATATTGCCTGACTTAACCCTTTACCCCATAAGACATTTCTATGGTATCTCTAATTGACCCTAAATAACAGCAAGGATGAAGCTGTTTCTTATGTGTATATGACACCTTTTGATAGCATAGAAAACATTGTGGCAAAAGGTGAAATTGCTCGTGACGAGCAATTTCACCTGTTGCCACAATGTTTTCCAAAGGCTCATACAAGCAATGCGTAGAAATGAGTATCTATGGAGTAAAGGGTTAACACAGTAATATAATGTTATTAAAGCTCAGTGTGATCATAAAAAAAGAAAAATCTGAAGAGTCCCCTTTAACGGGCTGAAGAGTTTCATTAGCAGATAACAGGTAGAGTACTGATGTTCCGTTACCTGCTGTAAAATTATAATAAAACCCATACACATGGTCAGTTGATATTGCAAATTGGGTATCTGGTTTTTAAACAGTCAGAATGTTCATCTGGTGATTCACAGCCGTAATGTTGAGACGAAAACTTAATCCCAAGCTCTTCTCTCTTTTTTTTCAAAAACCTACAAAATACACACTAAAAAGTTTGTTGGTTTTTTTCCGTGATAAATTATTGAAATTAAGAGTGTAAAGCCATACTTGACGGTGGTTCACTGTTTTAAGGATTACAACCCCTAACAGATCGGTAAATATCGTGTAACATCGACGTTTTCGTAAAAGGTATTCGGCTAATCTCAGTAGCTTCCGACTTATCATATGCGAGTTAGGGGCCGAAGATTCTTTCATCAATCGGTAAATATCGTGTAAGCTCGACGTTTTCGATAAGGCTACTCGGTCAATTTCGGTAGCTTCCGTCTTTTAATATGAGAGTTAGAGGCTGTAGACCTTAAACTCGACTGATTTCGAAGAACAGGTCGAGGTATTGTCATTACAATGGTCGGCATCAACACCGTTGTTGTCTTGCGAAAACTTTGATATTTTCTAATTCATAAACTTTTTTCAACAAAAACATAAATAAATCACAATCTGTGAAAAACAGAGTTTTTAAACCAAGTAAAAAAAGTATCGACCCATATCAGCCTGCGCAGTCCGCGCAGGCTGATATGGGTCGATACTTTTTGCTACTTGCATATTTTCAACATGTCCAAGACCCATTCTACCTCCTGATTCAGTCGGTTGAAGGACAAAATAGTTTTCATGGAACCGTAATCTTGTAGTGACTTGCCCAATGTAATGCATTACAAAGATACAATGAACATCCCTTGTGTCAGATCGTGACTCAAATAAATCTATCCACGGCTTGAAGTGTCGAAAATAATGGAAAAATTATGTACTTCGAGATTAAATGTTCATGTACTTATGTCCCCTTATCAATGTGGTACATGTAATTCTACATAACCGATTCACATTTTTGACGGATTTGTATCGCTGTCTGTGCATGTCATATTCTTCGAAGATTCGACTTGTCTGCTATGACGCATCGCCCATCCCTCCGCCCCCCATACCTGAGAAAAGTAGGGCTTATATCGAAGCTATTAGCATGTTGCACCAGCATATAAGGGCTGTTTTAATAAATGGCCGATCCATAGGTTCCATGTAAGCCGATCATAGCTGAATGAATCGCACCAAGTTTTATTGAGTAAATGTTTATATCATTTTGAAATTCAAAGTAATGGTTGTTTTACTGAAAAAAAAATTAGTCCGCTTCTGTACCCAGAATGCCCAAATTAGATAAATGTGTACTTGTAGAATGCCATCTAGCGGGAGATAATGATATTTGTATTTATCACATATCTACTCGTATCTCTATTTTCGGTGTAATACAGCTAATAATAATTTTATTATCTTACACACGTTTGATAAAAGCGCGAACAGTGCCATATTTGGTCAAAGCTCGGAAAGCATATGCATAATTTCTGAAAATATTGCCGACCACGTTGTTTGCGTATGACAATCATATTCTTCGAAGATTCGACCTGTCTGATATGACGAATCACTTTCCCCAAAGTTAGGGGGATTCTAGTAATATGCGCAATAAAGTAGCATTGGAAGAAATGGCTTTGAGGAGAAATCAGGTCTGGTTTAGCTCCATATTTCTCTAAACTGCTGATCATAATTGAATGAATCGCACCAGGTAGCGATTTATTGTGTAAAAGTTTATTTTGGTTTGAAATTCAAAGTAGCGGTTGTCGCGTAGAAAAGCAGTCCGGTTTCCCATATTAGATAGACATGTATTTGTAGAATGCCATCTAGCGGGAGATGCAGGGGTTTCGTATTTGGAGTGCAACACGCGAAAAGGGTCATTCGGACATCTGCGTAAAGTGTCGTCTCGGATCAGCCTGCGCAGTCCGCGCAGGCTAATCAGAGACGGCACTTTCCGTTTTAATGCCATTTTCTGTTTTGCGCATGTCTACTGTAGCACAAAATCTAATGTAGTCGTAAAGTGCCGTCTCGGATTAGCCTGCGCGGACTGCGCAGGCTGATCCGAGACGACACTTTACGCAGATGTCCGAATGCACCTTTTCGCGTGTTGCACTCCATTTAGGAATCCGTAAAATCTATTTTTATCTTACAACCGACTGAATCATGAGGTAGCCTGGTCCTTTGGCATGCCGAAAATTAACCGATAGCAAAAAGATTCGGCCCAGTTTGCATGCGCGGACTGCGCAGGCTGACCTGGGTCGATACTTTTTGCAAATGCATTAAACCCTTTTTTCACAGAGCTTAACTCATACAAATACACCAAACAATCTCGTATTTTAACTACTCGTCGGAGTAAGGATTTTTTTTGAAAGGCAGTATGAAAAACAAATGAACTTCTGGTCAATCTTTGTTTTAAATTGTTTACAAACTTTCAAAAATCGCATACAATTTCTTTCTTTATTTCTTTCTTTCTTCTTTTCTTTCTTTCTTTTTTTCTTTCCTTCCTTCCTTCCTTCCTTCCTTCTTTCTTTCTTTCCTTCTTTCTTTCTTTTTTTCTTTCTTTCTTTCTTTCTTTCTTTCTTTCTTCTTTTCTTTCTTTTTTTTCCTTCCTTCCTTCCTTCCTTCCTTCCTTCTTTCTTTCCTTCTTTCTTTCTTTTTTTTCTTTCTTTCTTTCTTTCTTTCTTTCTTTTCTTTTCTTTTCTTTTCTTTCTTTCTTTCTTTCTTTCTTTCTTTCTTTCTTTCCTGAACTGACATGAACATTTTACATATTGATGAAAAAGGGTTTAAAATTTAAAACGTTGACAAAGCAGCAGAACTTCTGTATAACGTATCATTGTATTCCTGTAAATCTCTTCCAAATGACAAAATTAATTTAGACTCATCCCAAACGGAAACAGCATGCAGGTAAACAGCATTTTCTTATTTGCCCACAATATTTTCAGAAGGCTTCTTCCTCAGGTTCGTTAAAACCAGCGATTGTTTGGTAAAGGGTTAAACTCGGGATTGTGTGGTAAAGGGTTAAAAACTTATTTAACTCTTCACCAAACGACAATATATTAGACTGGTCCAAATTGAAAGCATTTGCAGACGACAAAATAAAAGTGACTGAAAATTTGAAATTTGTTTTGTGAAGGGTAGAAAACATTGTGGGAAAAGGAGAAAATGCTGGTAACCAGCATTTTCTCCTTTTCCCACAATGTTTTCTAAAGGCTTCTTTCTCAGGAGCGTCAAAAGTACAGATTGTGTGGTAATGGGTTAATTACAGGCTAGTTCTGGACCAACATAAAACTCTCATAGACAAAAAATAAACAGAAAAAGATTGAAGCGAAAGAAAATTTTGGTTGTTGTATGGAACTAAAACCATCCGGAGAAAAGTACAATGTGCTTTTTAGTAGTGATGGCCTCATTCTCCATTCTCTTTTGCAAGTTTTCAAAAACAGGGACGTAAAGGGTTACGTTTGAACTGTAAAATATTAAGTTTGAGTTTTACTCGCTTTAAGGTAGTGGACCCCTAATGCTTCTATTACAACATGGAGTAAAATTTCTTGATAGTTGATAAAAAAAGGATTTATACTAATATAATAATTTTGCACCTTTTTTAATCGACCAGAGATTCCTTTGATGCCTATCTTGAAATTATTTGTTGATTCTCTTGTTATTGTCTAGAAAAGGGAGGTAATTATTATCTCCCTTTGTGATGAGAATATAGTGGTTTTAGATATTTAAAAAAGATAATTTCTAAGAAGGAAGAAAATAAAAAAAGTGGCTCGGTTAAAGTAGTACTATAGTACCCATTTTTAATCGTAGCAAATTTTGTAGGATAATATAGTGGAATTAGCTATTTTCTATTAGGGGTCCACTACCTTAAAGGTCTGCCTTCTTTTATTTGTAATTAGACCTATTTCACATAGAAATGCCGAAAAGGAAAAATGATACATTAATGTTACAGAGTGTATCTCATAGAAAAAAGGGTTGCATTTACAATAACATTAATATAAGTTTTTGAAATAAATAGTATAATTGTTCGAAATTGAAAAGATCACAGACGAACCGTGCTCTGTGAAAAGGGGGCTAAATCCATCTGCGAAAAGCATCGACCCAGGTCAGCCTGCGCAGTCCGCGCAGGCTGACCTGGGCCGAAACTTTTCGCTATCTGTTAATTTTATGTATGTCTAAGGACCACTTTACCTCTTGTTTCAGTTGGTTGTTAGAAAGAATGGGTTTTATAGATCCAGAACCACGTGATGACTTGGGCTGGTACCATGCATCACGGAGATGCATTAAGCCCCCTTTTGCCGGAGCATGGCTCAAAGGTATGTCTATACAAAATGTCATAATTAACTACAGGCAGATCTTTGGTTGACTACATTCAGTGCTTTTTTGTTCCAATCTCATGTAGATCTAGTATTCTATCATTTTTAATAATGTACTCTCTCTCTCTCTCTCTCTCTCTCTCTCTCTCTCTCTCATATCACCAGATCTTTCCCTCTCTCTGTCTCTCTCTGTTTCTCTCTCTCTCTCCGTCTCTGTCTCTCTCTCTGTCTGTCTCCGTCTCTGTCTGTCTATCGGTCTCTCTCTCCCTCTAATAACCCATTTCTCTGTCTCTCGCTCTCTCTCACATACACATAACCCCTTTCTCTCTTTTATACTGACGGGGTAGGGGATGGGGATGGGGATGGGTAAGAAAGATGGGCAGACAAAACAAAATACACAAAACAAAGGTCGAAATAAGTCTAAATCATTCGAATCCCTTATGCGACCTTTTGATTACGTTGCTCATTCAGGTTTCGTTTTGAAATCGAATGAAACCCATTGAGATAGGAGTTTAAAGGTATTTACAAAAGTGATGCATGTAATACCCGATCTATTCCTTTAAGTAGTTAAGAACTGTTAAATTCCGTAATTACATTACAGACGTAAAAAAAAGAATGGTTTTTATTTCGATCACTTTTCAACATTATTCCGAAAACATATCAATATTCGTTTTTTTATATTACATATGTCTTTGGGAACAAAAAACGCAATTATGTAGCATATGTGGGTTTTTTTGCCAGTAAGAAACAGACCCGCAGACAAATTTTGTTGTATGGGATTGCATAATTATAATATCTGGTCATGGCTAATTATAATGCCGTCCAACAGAAAATACGTCAAGAATCGCAAAAAAAATCATAATGGCGTCCAGTAGTTGTATATCAAACCATGGCTGCATCGGCTAACAGCCGAAAAATATGTTATATCTGTTTGTTCAGAAAATTAACAGTTGCTTAAAATCTTTAATGCCTCTTAACTCATTACCTAATAGAAAGCATTTGCAGACAACAAAATAAAAGTGACTGAAAATTTGAAATTTGTTTCGTGAAGGGTAGAACACGTTGTGGGAAAACGAGAAAATGCCAACACTTTCCCTTTTCCTAAAATGTTTTCTAAAGGCTTCTTTCTCAGGGTCGTCAAAACGTAGGGATTATGTAGTAATAGGTTAATAACTTTTTCGTACTGTTGCAGATCATTTCTTTGAAAACATTGTGACCAAATGAGAAATTGCTCGTCACGAGCAATTTCTCATTTTGTTCACAATGTTTTCAAATGTACTTGTGTATCTAATATTAATTCGGGTTGATTATTTGCTAGTATGTCTTAAAATTACCAGCTGAAAATTTCAAATTATAAGATAAAGAGATAAGAATAATGTCAATGCATACTTACCAATGAAAATGGCCAATACCTTTGTTACATCCATTCTTACACATAAAAAAAAACAAAAAATGGTAAAATATCTATCCAGCAAATATCACTGTCATACTAAAAAAAACCCATAAAACAACACCAAAAACACCGAAAAAATGAGGAATAAAATAGTCACAGATTTAAGGAAAAAATGACAAATAAAAGATGCGCAAAAAAATAAGTCAGCGTAATTTATTAATTATTCCGGAAATGAGCGAATTTCACCGACGCACTCGGAGAACATTATCGTACTATCGAATGTTTTACGGTGCGAATCAATGCACGATGGTTGCCTGCATTAAATGTCATAATTCCGCGCTTTATCGCTTTTCACTGTTATGGTAATTTGTGTTTATGTTAATCTACCTAAGGCCTTTAAAAAAAAAAAGCTAAATTCTCGTTTATCCTTCCGTTCTTTCTTTCTGACCGAAGACTGATATTTTCAAAAGAAAATCAAATTTGAACGCCTTATCAATTCAAATATATATATTTCACTCGATCTTGCATTTCGTTGGTTAACTTCGAAAATGTCGTAACTACATCTTGTAACAAGCAGTAGTTGCGAGGTTTTTGAAGTAAACAAACGATTTTTTTTTCTGTTTAGTCTACCTATGATATTTCAAAATAAAACAATGGAAATGGAAAAAAATCGTCTAACGCCCTATCTTTCCTTAGAAAACGGAACATCAAAAGAAAAAAAAAACACCACCTTTTCTCTGCTCATTTCTTACAGCGCCAAAGACGAAAGGGTGACGATTAAGATCAGACAGTAAAGAACGTTCTTTGTAGGCCAAAGTAAATAACGGCTTGTTGTTACCCAGTTTTATAAACTAAGCGTATTTAGTGTTCAACCCATTGCCACACAATGCCAGCTAATATCGACCCTGTAGAAAAGGCATTTTGAAAACATTGTGGGAAAAGGAGAAAATGCTGGTAACCAGCATTTTCTCCTTTTCGCACAATGTTTTCTTTTCTTCACAAAACGAATTTCAAATTTTCAGTCACATTTATTTTGTCGTCTGCAAATGCTTTCGATTTGGACAGGCCTAAAATATTGTCGTTTTGGTAATGAGTTAAATGATCAAAGAAATGGAATGAACTAGAATAAAATGGGAATAAAG
The DNA here is from genome assembly GCA_943736015.1 of Tridacna crocea. Classification (NCBI taxonomy): domain Eukaryota; kingdom Metazoa; phylum Mollusca; class Bivalvia; order Cardiida; family Cardiidae; genus Tridacna; species Tridacna crocea. The sequence continues at coordinate 3,973,839 of OX031067.1, read as the reverse complement.
ATCGGCTTTAATTGATCTTCACTTATCAGATAGCCGTTTTTTTCTTTTTTTAAAGAAACAACCCTATCTTTTTTTTTCGAATCTTTCGAATGTCAAATCGTCGGTCTACTTCAAAAACCTCGTAACTACAGCTTGTTTCAAGCTGTAGTTACGAGGTTTTTGAAGTAAACCGACGAAATGTAGAAGTACGTCAAATGGAAATCTAAACTCAAAGAATAAGGCAAAAAGTATTCTAGTAGATCGAATTTAATGCCATATTGTTAAGAAATTAAGGTTAGGGTGGGGGGGGGGCAGGAAAGAATATTTAAGTGTGGATCGAAGATAAGCATGCGTGCAGATTTTATGCAGTTTGATCGTCATATTTTTCCCAGGGTCGTTAGAAATTAGGCATTGCGCAGTAAAGGGTTATTGACTCTTTGTGGCCAAGAAGCGGGGGGGGGGGGGGGGGGGGTGGCTGTTGTATAAGTAGCCTAATAAAGAAGTCTTGGGTTCGATTTGTCGGTGGTAAACTTTCTTCCCATTTTTCCACTTTCCCTTCCCTCCCCCCTCTCTCTCTCTCTCTCTCTCTCTCCCTATATCTCTCTCCCTCTCTCTCTCTCTCTCTCTCATTCGCCCCCTCTCTCTGCTCTCTTTTATTTTCTCCCTCTCTCTCTCTCCCTCTCCCTCCTCATCCATTCTCTCTCTCAATCTGTCTTTCATACACAACCCACTCCCATTTTATTTTCCTCTCGAGAACTTTCTTATTAAATCATACTTCATAACTCATCCACTACTTTCATCCCCCGTCTATTCTTGCAACGTAAAAAATACAGATAAACAAACACGATCTACTATTTTTCCCGTCAAAAACCCATCCCCCCACACTAACCAAGGACAATAAAATATCGTGGGGGCTAGACTTTTACAATACAATCCCATTTCCTTCGACCCCTCAGAAAGAAAGCTTATGAAAATATTGTGGGAAAAGGAGAAAATACTGGTAACAGCATTTTCTCCTTTATCCACGATATTTTCAATCCATTCCAAGACAAATAGTTCACTTTCAGTCACACTGAATTAATCGTCTGCAAATGCTTTGAATTTAGACAAGTTCAGCTTTCTGTCGTCTGATAAGGGTCTAACCCATTACCACACAATACCGACTTTTGACGACCCTGAGAAAGAAGCCTATTGAAAACATCATGCGAAAAGGAGAAAATGCTGGTAAGCAACATTTTCTCCTTTTTCCCACAAAGTTTTCTCTCCTCTTCGATACAAATTTCAAATTTTCAGTCACTCTTATTTTGTCGTCTGCAAATGCTTTCAATTTGGACAAGTTCAGCTCTATTTGTCGTTTGGCAGGGAGTTAACGCCAGAACCTCGTAAATGTCTTCTCTTAGCTAATCAGTTTTGACAAAAGCCCCAATGTGTCATCCGGGCTAATACGTGTGGCGAGCTTTTAGACATTTTTAAAGATACTTGTTTTCTCCTAAGCGACATCGTTTGGAGTCGAGAATTTCACCTCGCGTTTTTCTTTCTCTCTTTTCATTTCTTCACACACATTGCCGATCTTGTAACGACACGTAAGAAAGAGGACCTTCTGAAAACATTGTGGGTAAAAAGGAGAAAATGCTGGTAACCAGCATTTTCTCCTTTTTACCCACAATGTTTTCTATTCTATCAAAGATAACTTCGACTTATTTTAGCCTCTCTAAGTTTGGCGTCTTCCATTATGCTTTTGGGTTTATACATTTGTAAATGTTTGTCGGGTGGTAAAGGGTTACACCTTTAACCCTATCCCATGCATAGTCCCGTTGCACCTTAAAGTGACAATAAAGGCCAAAAGTAACAAAGCAGATGTTTAAATGCATTTAAAGTTATATCATACCATTAAAAAAAAGTATGAAATTATTGTGAAAATGACAATCTTTTATTGTGCGTTTGGTCCAAGTGTTAGTTGCTGACAGAGAAATTAATTTCAAAACTAGGTTAAAACCTGACATTTAGATGTGTCTTTAGATCTTCAGATGTTTGTCTGATTTAAAAATTCTCTCTTCTGTCAGCGACTAAGACATTGTCCGAACACACAATAACATACTGTCATCTTCACAATATTTTCCATAATTTTAAATGGTATGATTTAGATTTAAATGTATTTTGGCTTTTGCTGGGCATGTAGGTTTAGACTCTTAATAATTTAGGGTTTAAAACGATTGTTTAAAATGATGAAGTAAGGCAGTACATGCAATTTCCCCACTTTCACAATGTTCCTTTTCTAAATTGCTTTTCTACCAAAAGAGTGTTGGTGTCAGTTTGGTATACTTTTGCCTCAAAACACCATGAAATAATACTAACTTAAATTCAAAATCGTATTGGCCCGTGGGGTTCAATGCCAGAGGGCGCGGGACAGGTTCGAAGCAAGAAGTTTTATAAGTCTGGAAACATCCATATTGCAGACAAATTGAGACTGGGTTCGATGCTTAAATACTAGCAAGTCAGGACCTTTCAATGCCAACAGGTTCGATGCCATAGGTGCTAGCAAGCTAGGAAAACCTTTGATGCTAGGAGATTCAAGGGCTGAAATACTAAAAAGTTCAAAGGCTTTCGTATTAGTAGGTTCAGACTTATAAATCGTCGGTCTACTTCAAAAACCACGTAACTACAGCTTAAAACAAGCTGTAGTTACGAGGTTTTTGAAGTAAACCGACGAAATGCTACCAGTCAAAAGGACGAAAAGGAATTTAAAAAAAAAATAGTAGAAAAAAGAAAATCCGGACAGTATTTATGCAACACTTTTTTTCTTTATTTTTTTTTAATCAGGTCGAACACGTGTACATGTATTTAATTACAAAGGCTAGCCATCTAAATGTCTTTGACATTCTATTTCATCATCCAATGGGAATGCTTTTCTTCGAATTCATCTTTAAGGATAGGCTGCCCTAATGGGATTCGTGTCACATGGCAATTCATCGCCGAAAAACGAACAGACTCGGCTATGACTCGGGTTATCCGTAATCGATGCGGTGAACCAACGTCTATCGCCCGATCGATTACGGTTTATCCGAGTCTTTGCCGAAACTGTACGTTTTTGGGCGATGACAGGCGACGTTACACGCTATTCTCTCCCGCTAGATGGCATTCTACAAATACTCACCTATCTAATTTGGGCAACCTGGGTACCGGAACCGGACTACTTTTCTACACGACAATCGTTACTTTGAATTTCAAAATAAAATAAACGTGTCTCAGTAAAACGCTACCTAGTGCGATTTATTCAGTTATGATCAGCTGGCAGGTAACCTATGCATCGGCCATTTATTAAAACAGTCCCTACAGGTTTGGGTTTAGCTTCGGTATAAGCCCTGCTTTTCCCAAGTATCGGGGAATAGGTGATGCGTCATATAAGACAGGTCGAATCTTCGAAGAATATGACATGCGTAGACAACGCCGATGAAAGGCGACGTTACAGGTACCCAATTAGGGCGTCCTATCTTGAAATTTTAGTCAGTGTTCAGCACATAAAGTGAATACAACGACGGAAATGAATTTCATCATTATAATAAGTTTCGTTTGAAGGTCAAATCCTATACTAAAACAGGAAGACAAATGAAGACACGAGGTTCCTCTAATGACATTTACGATGGAATAAATGTTATTTTTCAGCTTTTATCAAATCTGACGAGAACTCAGGCAACCCCTAGTTGTGACGATTTCGTTTACATTCGAATTTCTTTCTGACTGTTAAACCTAGAGTCTGCTTAGTGAAACTCGCCGATCTTTTGCGGACACTGTAGATTAAGATCAGACTGCACAGAACGTGCAGTCTCATCTTAGATCTACTTTGTCCGATAAGGAGATATTTTTTCTTTAATTCTTATCCTGCTAAATAACTAAAATCAAATTTTCAATTCAATTAAATAACACAAATATCGCTGCTCTAACTCTTTACCAAACGACAAAATTTTAGACCGGTCCAAATTGAAAGTACTTGCCGATGACAAAATAAACGTAACTCAAAACTTGAAATTTGTTTCGAGCAAGGCAGAAAACATTGTGAAAAAAGGAGAAAATGCTGGTTACCAGCATTTTCTCCTTTTCCCACAATGTTTTCAAAAGGCTTCTATCTCAGGGTCGTAAAAACCAGGGATTGTTTGGGAAAGGGTTAAAGTTATGTTTTGGGGAATGTTATCTCGTGTCGGACAGTGTAGATCAAAGATCAGACTGCACGTTCTGTGCAGTCTTATCTTGATCTACACTGTCCGTAAAAGGTCAGCGAGTATCGCCTAGCAGCCAAAGGGTTAATATTAAGTTTGAAATAGCAAAATTTGGCTTCATCCTTTCTATTGCCTTGAAAGGTTCATTTCAGATTTCTATCAAGTGAAGGATTAATTATCAAATTATTCATTAATATTGTTAATTAATTTATTGTCATTAACCAAAAAAATGAAGCTTTGGATCCAAGATCAGAATGCTGTCTGATCTGTTTCGTCAGAAACGCATATTGTTGGAGGAACAGGGTGCGTATCTCCATACCATTCTTATGAATGTTCTTGGTCTTAATTGGATTTTGAAAGCAACATAATTTCTGATTGGCTAAACCGTTTGGTTTAGCCAATCAGAAGATATGTTGCTTTCAAAATTAAAAAATTGTTGAAAATACGTTGTCTGCGCATGTCATATTCTACGAAGATTCGACCTATCTGCTATGACGCACCACTCCGTCCAGTTTTGGGGGGATTTTAGTATTATGCGCTATAAAGTAGCAATGGAGAGCATGGCTTTTATCAATACGTTTCAGGAAAAATCAGGCCTCTGTTAGCTCCAGATCTCTCTAAACTGCTGATCATCGCTGAGTGAATTACACCAGGTAAATTTAATTGAGTAAACGTTTATTTTAGTTTGAAATTCAAAGTAACGGTTGTCGCGTAGAAAAGTAGTCCGGTTCTGTACCCAGAATGCCCACATTAGATAGATGTGTATTTGTAGAATGCCATCTAGCGGGAGATAAAGTTGAAAATAAGACAAAGAATGTTCTCAAAAATGGTTGGTGGATATGAACTAAACTTTAAGGTTAGGGTTATGGTTTGTGTTGGTACTTTAGTCATGATTTGCGGTTTGATTAGTAAAAAATGTACAAACAACATTTTTTTCCCTATATTTTCAAAGTAAGACCACAATGCACCACTTTCCTCATAACTTCCGGGGACAAATTTGCTGAAGATGACTTTGAGAAAAAAAAAACCCTAAGTGTAAAACATAAATTATAATGCTTTTAAAAGACGTGAGCGCATGCGAAAATATTGTGACAAAAGGAGAAATTGTTCGTTATGGGCAATTTCTCCTTTTTCTCACATTTTTCTTTTAACCCTTTACCAAACAATCCCTGGTTTTTACGACTCTTGAGATGGAAGCCTTTTGAAAACATTGTGGGAAAAGGAGAAAATGCTGGTAACCAGCATTTTCTCCTTTTCCCACAATGTTTTCTACCCAGCTGGAAACAAATTTTAATTTTTAAGTCACGTTTATTTTGTCGTCTGCAAAGGCTTTCAATTTGGACTAGTCTAAAACCTTGTCGTTTGGGAAAGGTTTAAGTAGCCTGCTTCCTGTCGAAGAAATGTTTGCTCAATGTTATGCCTAAAACCATAAAATTATCTCTGTTCAAACAATCATATTGCCAAATAGAGAGGGACCGGTCATTGTTATTGAAGAAGTGCATTTTTTGACAGAATCCATCGTTCATAATTAAATCAATTGAACTTCACTAATTTCTCCCCGGTCGTTGATTAATGCAATATGTCAATCATTACTTTCTATATGTAATTTTTGAGGCGGTCTCGCTTTATTAATAAGTAGATTAAGTTTCACAAAAAAAGACGGCCACGCACCATCGCAAGATGTAGGCTATACTCTTTTTTTTTTTAGACGTTTAGAAAGTTTCAGCCTAATATAACTCCCAGTCTCAATAATGAGACGCTACGGTGATTTTTTTCACATTTGGACATTTATCGAGCACCGTACCGTCTCAAGTCCATCGTAAATTTTCAAGTAGCAACGATAAAGGGCTATATACTGCCTTTTTGTGTTGTTGATTTAATCTGTATTGTAGCTAAATGCGATTAAATTCAAGTAACTAACATGACCACAGACAAATTATTAAACCTTTCATTACCTAAAGAGCCTGTAGGAGTCGTTTATAACATGTAAATCTCGGAGAAAAAAATACTGACGAAATTCATCGTGAGTGTTGAAAACATTCTAGGAACGGAGAAAATGTTGGTTACTAGTATATACATGTACTCCTGTTCCAAACGTTTTCTGTCATTTACAAAAAGAAATTATCTTTTACAGCAACAATTCGTTTGTCGTCTGGAACTGCCTTTAATTTAGACATGTAAAATTTTGTTTGTAGGTAAAGGGTGTATTCTAAGACTGATAACCTCCTTGGCTGATACAGTCTGTCTGTCTGTCTGTCCGATCAGCTTGTCTTCCAATAGATAATCGAAAATGAGTCCTTAGGGCTCTAGTGAAAACGGCCTTAGATCAAGTGACAGAAAATATAGCAGGGTGAATCGTCGGCCCCTAACATCGATTTGGGCTCAAATGTCCTGATGAGTGGGTGTCAAACTTTGGAACTACAAACATTGTGGTGCAAAAACACTTTATGATTTCTAGGAAATAATCATCGAGAGCCATTAATATTGGCTGAAAGAACTTTCTTTCACAACCGATGTAAAATGAGTAATTATGTGTCAAGTTGAAAAAAAAATTCAATTTTATTTTCTTTATAGACCGGCCATTTTTGACATGCACCCGTTAGTTCATTCATTCAGGCTTATTTTGAATGTCTTTTATACATGGGAAAGTGAATTCGTCAACATCTAACAAAATGTTTGGTCTATAAAGTTCAGTAAGGACATTTACTTGTAGGTCTATCACTTTGCAAAATATTTAACCCTTTCCAAAACAATCCCTGGTTTTTACGGGTCAGGCATAGAAGCCTTTTGAAAACATAGTGGGAAAAGGAGAAAATGCTGGTAACCAGCATTTTCTCCTTTTCCTACAATGTTTTCTACCCTATCATACAGAAAAATCATCTTTTTAGCCACTGCTAATTTGTCATCTGCAAAATGCTTTGAATTTTCTCCTTTTCCTACAATGTTTTCTAAAAGCTTCTTTCTTAGGGTCGTCAAAGTAGAGATTTTGTGGTAATGGGTTAATGGGATGCATTGAACCCCCTTTCGCATCAGCAAGGCTCCAATGTATTCACCTTTGGAATACTAAAGAACTGAAATTGGTTGTTCGGTTCAATTTTGTGAGGTGAAAAGCTCGAACCTGAAGTGTATGGGAAGAAAGTCAATACTAGCATTCATAGAACAGTTTAAGCTGCAAAAGATAGTTACCTATATTTTATGGTTGTACATTTAAGTGCATCTTTAATATGGTGAACTCTAGCTAAACTATTTCACACGTATTTGCGAAGGTTATACGAGACGACAATCACAATCAAATATCGGGGTTTTACACACAGCCGGCAATTCGCACCCGAGTGCGAACGCTTTTAAAATTCATTGAAAATCATTAAAGTCATTCATGTAAAATTTTGGTATTTATCTGCGCGCTTTCATTGCAACAGACGATGATATGTCATATCTATCTGAAGTTTACGGAAAAGCAGCTATCTGAAGGAGATTCATTATCAAAAATTCAAAAAACAAACCAAAAATAAATTTTTAGCTAATTTCAGGGCGAACAATACTCTAATAGATCTACTATCTCTGCATGTTAATGGACGAAGAATGGAATTGTTCAGTCATTTTACCAATATGTTTTACGAATGGATTAAAATGTAAACTTCATGAAACACGTCCATGGTCTCTCCCAGACACCTGCCACAGTAAAACATAATGTAGCGAAAAGAAGTGCACTTTAATATGCAATCTACCTATGTATGGTGTGGATCTATTTTCTTTAGTCTGTAATTTTATGAGAATCAGAGAAAACTGATCTGACTGTTGGCAGTGGTCGCTACATATCCAGTGAATGATGGCTACTGTGACTTTTTCGTCAGTCCCACAGTCTGACGTTTCATTTGTACGGGGACGAATTTAGAAAATACAAAAATAATCGAACGCTGGTGAATTATCAACCTATCATATAGATCTAGAATATTTACCCTTTTTATAATACGACCCTGTGTTTTCACAGTCATTTCATGCACGAGTCCAGTATCAGCCATATTCAATATTTTTGTAAACATTTCAATGTGGCTGCAACGAAGTGGTTGTTCCGCACCAATCTCCTTCGTACTTGGCTGACACTTCGACCATTATCTATTTGTTTTATTCTTGTTTGGCATATGAAAGGGTTCCACCGATTTATTCTATGCATCAAAGTCGGTCTCTGCATTACTCGCACAGTTGTAACATTGATGAAATTTTGTGACCTTTAGGATCAGATTTATTCAGAGTTCAATCATTTAAATTAAACTCAAGATTGTCTGAATGCGCACAAAGTTGCCGCCATGATTTTCAATTATTTAAACGGTTGTGTAAAAAGCTCGAGATAGCCAAAAGATATTTTCAACGAAATATGTTTTAGTAATCAAACCATTAGTCTTCGAAACTGGCATTCGAAATGATCACCTGTTGTGCCGGAAAATGAATGGGTTTGACGTATAAAATTAATGGGCAAGTTGCGTCAACCTACATCTTTAATCAAGAATTCCTTTATTAATCTTACTTATGATATATATTTTGTTGAAAAAAAGACCTATTATCTCAGTATGTGAGGATTGCATAGGCGTAGCTAGCGTTGAAAAATGTCTAAGTAGAGTTGGGCACTAGACTTCTGCCGATGGGGAGGGGGGGGGGGGGGGGGGGGGAGGGGGCAGATGGGTTTCCTTTAGTGTAAAGCATAAAGGAATTTCCTTGTCTTCAGTGCATCAATTTAACCCATCTGTTTGTTCGAAAATGGGTGCAGATCAAGCGAAAATTCAATGCATGTACACAATATTGTTATTTATAACTATGGTCCCGGATTTTTTTTAAATACGCACGTGTACGCGTTTTGTGCGTATCCAAGGGTGCTGCATCCCTTGGTTGTAAAAAACGTCCTGACTTGTCACACGTGCCAGTGCTCTTCAGTCAGTGCAACTAAGGGAGATCAGTCTTGAGGTATTTATCATCTGTGTACGAATTAATTCCCTTGGTACAAAATTATCTTCGTGGCCGTCATTTGATGGTTGCTATTTTAAAATCAGTATTTACAATTCTACAACAACGAGGATTAAATGATTAAAAGTTAGAAGGCGCCGTAGGAAATGATTGCACACTGCATATACTCAAAAGTAATGGGGATTTGTATGATAAAAGATAAGGGCTTTTATATCAGGGTAGTGCGGTGTGTGTGTGTGGGTGTGGGGTGTTGTTCTAACCCTGTACCTAAAAATCTCATGCTCTTGTGAGAGCACCGAGTATATTTGAGACTTACAGTGGCGCCCCCATGTATAAGATCACGAGACTGGAAGTTCAAATGGAAACGACCTTTATACCGTTGTCTGCGCATGTCGTATTCTTCGAAGACTCTACCTGTCTTATATGACGCATCACCTATTTCCCGATACTTGGGAAAAGTAGGGCTTATACCGAACCTAAAACCAAGCCTGTAGGACTGTTTTAATAAATGGCCTGTGAATAGGTGACCTGCTAGCTGATTATAACTGAATAAATCGCACCCAGGGCGCGTTTTACCGAGCAAGCGATTATTTTGAAATTCGATCGAAGTAACGGTTGTCGTTTTGAAAAATTAGTCCGCTTATGTACCCAAAATGCCCATATTAGATAGATGTGTAGGCTATTTGTAGAATGCCATCAAGCGGGAGATAATGACCGTTATACAGACGAGGCTAGATGTAGTTGCGGAATCGGCCGAGTTGTGACGATCGAGTGCCTGTTGAACATCATACCAAGTTTTCTCGAATTCAATGTTTAACCTGCAAGAGTTAGCTCTGTACCAAACGAACAAAATTTAAGACTCAACCAAACTGAAAGCATGTGCAGACGAGATAGTAAATGTAGTTCAGATGATAATTTCTGTCTATGCTAGGGTAGAAAACATTGCGAAATACTAGCGTTTTCTCCTTTTCTCATAATGCTTTCAGAAGCCTTCTTTCATTAAAACTCGGGATTATAAATATGGTACAGAGGTAGATCTACAACATAGATAGACGTAATGTATTAAGAGTAAGAAATAGTAAAATAACAGCTCTAGACATTTTTTCACTCGAGTGCTTTTCTCCTTTCCGGAAATCCTGTATGTAACCGTGTACTACTTTATGTCCAGAACATGGTATCACACCGAAACGAAATGCTTTCGCAATACATGTATGAGTGAAAAGTGGTCCGATTTAAAATGTGGATATTGATCATTTCTGCTGCATTGTTTTAACCCTTTACCAAACAATTCCTGGATTTTACGACCATTAGATAGAAGCCTTGTAAAAAATGGATTACCAGCATTTTCTCCTTTTCCCACAACGTTTTTCTACCCTGCTGGAAACAAATATCAACTTTTGAGTCATGTTTATTTAGTAGTTTGGGATTGCTTTCAGTTTAAACCAGTCTAAAATTCTGTCGTTTGGTAAAGGGTTAAGCCAAAAAGAGCGGGAAAGGTAAAAAATGTAGTTCTGTTTTGATTTAATAAATTTCATTTTTTCCTTGTTGCTGTTGTTGTTGTTGTTCTTCTTCTTCTTCTTCTTCTTCTTCTCCTTCTTCTTATTATTATCATCATTATCATTACTATAGTCATTATTATTTTCAAGAACGAATCACTGACCTTTTGCAGACAATGTAGACCAAAATCCGACCACACAGTCTGATCTTAGATTTGCATTGTCCGAGAAGAAGATAATATTCCCAAAAATATATTAATGAAATAGCAATATTATTACATGGCCTTCAACACTCGAAAAGGGGCATTTGGACGTCTGCGTAAAGTGTCGTCTCGGATCAGCCTGGGCTGTCTGTGCAGGCTAATCCAAAACGAAACTCTCCGTTCTAATGTGATTTTCTGTTTTACGCAAGTCTACTGTAGCACAAAATCTAATGCAGTCGTAAAGTGCCGTCTCGGATTAGCCTGCGCGGACTGCGCAGGCTGATCCGAGACGACACTTTACGCAAATGTCCGAATGACCCTTTTCGCGTGTTGCACTCCACATATATTTACTATTGCACTAAAGATTTTATGTTAGAGATTCAGCAGGATAAAGGGTAATGATAGTTGCGGATATTATTGGATGATTTGCCGGAAATGCGAAGATATATGTACGGATGGGATTGGTCTTTTGTTATACATTTGACAAGGATTGAGATGAGGATTAGATGTATGTTGACAGTGTTCGATCTTTTACATGTGAAAATTGATTAATTCGTTCATTGATTCGTTCATTCGTTCGTTCGTTCATTCATTCATTCATTCATTTTTTCGTTCGTTCGTTCGCTCATTCGTTCGTTTGTTCATTCATTCATTCATTTGTTCGTTCGTTCGTTCGTTCATTCATTCATTCATTCATTCATTTTTCGTTCGTTCGTTCGTTCGTTCGTTTGTTCACTCAATCATTCGTTCGTTCGTTCGTTCGTTCGTTCACACATTCATTTAAAGCCGCATTACATTAGGTCAGACAAAGTGATTTATGGTAAAAGAAAGTTGATATTATTCGATCGACTCATTACCAAACGACAAAATTTTAGATTTGTCCAAATTCTAAGCATTTGCAGTGACTGAAAATTTGAAATTTGTTTTGTGAAGGGTAGAAAACATTGTTGAAAAAGGAGAAAATGCTGGTTACCAGCATTTTCTCCTTTTCCCACAATGTTTTCTAAAGGCATCTCTCTCAGGGTCGTCAAAAGTAGGAAATTTGTGGCAATGGGTTAACCCTTTCCCAAACAATCCCTGGTTTTTATGACCCTGAGATAAAGGCTTTTTGAAAACATTGTGGGAAAAGGAGAAAATGCTGGTAACCAGCATTTTCTCCTTTTCCCACAATGTTTTCTACCCTTCAAGAACAGATTTCAATTTTTGATTCATAGTAATTTTGTTGTCTGCAATTTGGACCAGTCTAGAATTTTGTCGTTTGGTAAAGAGTTAAAGAAGTTATTAGGACATAACTGTTGACGCTAATTTGGAGGGGAAATAAAGCAAAAAAAAAAAAGAGGTGTCGAATGGGCGAAATTCAAATCTGTGACTTTCTGCTCAAAATCATAGCTTAGCGACATTGCATGTGCTTGCCAGTAAAACTTCAACTTACTGTTCATCAGCAATGCAGAATCACTCGTATAAATATGTGATAAAAGGAGAAATTACTCGAGATCTATTTTCTATTTCGCCTCACGTTTTTATACGTTTTACGGGAAATTTCAAATTTTTGCCAAGTTGTTTCATAATATTATGTTTAAAGATCAATTTCCATCAAAGTCATTTGAGGAAAGCTCTGGCAAAATTGGGCTTAATGCAGCTTTGTGATGGCTTTTATTCTAAGCAAGCCATGATGCATCACCTAATTATGGATCCACAAAATCTATTTAGACTGAATCGGCTGAATCATAAGGTAGAATTATCCTTTGACATGTAGAAAAGTTTATTTAAAGATAGCAAAAAGTATCTACTCATGTCGCAAATGCATTAACCCATTACCACACAATCCGTACTTTTGATGGCCTTGAAAAAGAAGCCTTTACAAAACATTGTGGGAAAAGGAGAAAATGCTGGTAACCAGCATTTTCTCCTTTTCCCGCAATGTTTTCTATTCTTCACAAAACAAATTTCAAATTTTCAGTTACTTTTATTTTGTTGTCTGCAAATGCTTTCAATTTGGACAAACCTAAAATATTGTCGTTTGGTAATGAGTTAAGCCCCCTTTTCACAGAGAATGGCTCATTTACAAGTTTCAGTGAGTCATTTAATTATGTATCATTTCAGACTATCGGAACACGTCAAGAAACAATCGGGAAATGACCTGTAAGCAGTCCATAAATCAAAACATTCCTTACATGGCAATCTGAACAGACACATACGAACAGGCTTGCGAACAGGACGTTAAAACTTTGGACTTGTGTTTTGGTTTTTTTTTTTCTTACTTACTCGTTTCTTTTCATTATGGAACCCGATTTTAAGCTTATAAAACTGGACTTTGTTTCGTTTGCCTTGACGATAATAGCTCTCATTTGTCACAATGTGGGATTTTTCCTTCCCAAATGGTGGATCAATGGAAACAGTCACCTTGGAATGTTGTCGTTCACGATTTGTGAGATTTCGTGTGTGGACAAGACCGTGTTGGATTTAGAGGGCGGAAAGGGTAATAAACTGCGTCTGTCTGTCTTTATGTCTGTCTGTCTGTGTGTGTCTGTCTGTCAAGTGGATTGCCACAATGATGTGAATGAAATAATGTTGAAAACCGGCGGTAAACACCGGTCGGTCAGTCCAATAATCTGTGATAAAATGCCTTAATTTGCCTTCAAAATTCAAATTAACGACAAGATGGGCCTGGGCCTATAGTTTGATGGCGTTTTTTTTTTGCTCTGTTCAGCTCAGTGCCTCCTATAGGTATTTTCTCTCCCATACTACTTTTGACAAACGTCGACGTAAAAGGACAAATTTCACCTTCTTCAATAATTTTTTCACTCGTATTTAAAGGCAGAAACAGTTCATATCGACGATTTACATTTAACAAGGATATTTTAACCCTTTCCCAAACAAGCCCCTGTTTTTACGTGTCTGCAGTACAAGTCTTTTGAAAACACTGTGGAAAATAGGAGAAATTGCTCGTTACGAGCAATTTGTCCTTTTCCCACTGTGTTTTCTTCTACCCATTTGGATAACTTTCTGCCATTATTATCGAATTTGAAATTGTCGTCTGCAAACTCTTTGAGTTCGGAAAAGTCTAAAATTTGTCGTTTGGGAAAGGGTTTAAGGCTGCATGAAATAGTTTCATGAGGTAGGCGAGACATGGTTATAGCTACAGATCCTTTATAGTTTCGTGGGGTAGGCGAGACATGGTTATAGCTACAGACCCTTTATAGTTTCGTGGGGTAGGCGAGACATGGTTATAGCTACAGACCCTTTATAGTTTCGTGGGGTAGGCGAGACATGGTTATAGCTACAAATCCTTTATAGTTTCGTGGGGTAGGCGAGACATGGTTATAGCTACAAATCCTTTATAGTTTCGTGGGGTAGGCGAGACATGGTTATAGCTACAGATCCTTTATAGTTTCGTGGGGTAGGCGAGACATGGTTATAGCTACAGATCCTTTATGGCTTCATAGGGTAGGCGAGACATGGTTATAGCTACAGATCCTTTATGGCTTCATAGGGTAGGCGAGACATGGTTATAGCTACAAATCCTTTATGGCTTCATGGGGTAGGCGAGACATGGTTATAGCTACAAATCCTTTATGGTTTCATGGGGTAGGCGAGACATGGTTATAGCTACAAATTCTTTTGGAGGTGTTTAAACCCAGTATAATTGAAAACAAGAAATATTTCTAAAAAGATGGGTGGCGTCAATTTTCCGAAAATTGACAGGGGCCCTCAAAATAAACAGGTCTACATTTTTGACCAATCACAGATTTGTATTTATTCATTTGTTATTAATATCAAAAAATAGGTCAAAGCCAGCACATTCAGCACATTTTAACTTCGCCCAAATTTTTTTGTGCGAAGTACTTTAAAAGAAAATCAAAAAAGGTATAGATCAGAGGCGTAGTCATGATATTTCGATTGGTGCGGCGAAATTGAGCTCCGGAGGCGCGAAGCTATGCTATGGGGTCCGAGGCATGCTCCCCCGAAAAATTCTTGAAAAAATGGTGCGTTTTCGTGCATTCTAGGGTGTTTTTTAGCACAAATTTCGTCTCGTTTCTGAGATATTTTCTTATTTTATCCGCTGATTTTTAAAATTCGTCGGCTAGATATACATTTACAGTAAATTAATGTTGTAATTTGAGAAATTTCGTATGTGTTTACATTCATCATAATTTTTCCAATGATTATCAATTATTGGTGCAGCATCATACTGTATCAGCCAATTTTATTGGTAAGGCATGCTGTACCAACCGAAATAATTATTTCGAATGCCGCACCCATGTATGCGCCCATGTAGATAGATGCACTGGTCGTCGCGATATGACCTAAAACACGCTATCCAGAATGTCAACGACCTTAAAGAACATTGCTTCTGAAAACATAGGGGGAAATGGAGAAAATGCAGGCAACCAACATTTTCTCCTTTTCGCACAATGTTTTCTACACTTTCAGAGAATATTCTTGAGCCATATTTGATTTGTCATCAACAACTACCTTTGATTTGGTACTTATTGTATCAAGTACTGGTAAAAAGAACACCAAGAAAGCATGGATAGGTTCACTAAGAACCGCATAATCTAATTAACTCATTACCGAACGACAAAATTTTAGGTTTGTCCAAATAGAAAGCATTTGCAGACGACAAAATATGTTTTGTGAAGGGTAGAAAACATTGTGGGAAAGGGAGAAAATGCTGGTTACCACAATGTTTTCTAAGGCTTCTTTCCCAGGTTCGTCAAAAGTAGGGATTTTGTGGTAATGTATTAAAGAACATCGTTAAAACACTATTATTATTGTAACAAATAAAGTCATAGTTTTGGGTGTTGCTTGGGTGGTTTATAAATGGCTTGCAACACGCGAAAAGGTTCATTCGGACATTTGCGTAAAGTGTCGTCTCGGATCAGCCTGCGATGTCCGCGCAGGCTAATCCGAGACGGCACTTTACGACTGCATTAGATTTTGTGCTACAGTAGACTTGCGCAAAACAGAAAATTACATAATCAAAGGACTGAAGGTCCTGAAAGTCGCACTAATGGTGAAACCTTGATATTTTTGACTAATAGATGGTCATCACCCTTTTACATGACAATCTTGCTTTTATGTAATTCAAACAGCTTTGGAAAACAGAGCTGAAAGAAAGAAAAACTCATTTTTTTTACTCAAGGTTTTCTTCCAATTAGACTCAAATTTAATGGTTTACCGTAAGTCAAATTTGATTAGTTTTCAGCAATTCTTCGATTTTGACTAGTCTGTAATTTAGTTGAGCAAATGCAGTTACTTGTAATAGGCAGCTTCCCACCAAGTTAGATCTTTTCATTTTTCTTTTTCTTTAATATATCCATGTTAGCATATAGCCTGACATAATATACCCAAAACAATATTAAATGTATGTCATTGGTCACCTCTATTACTTGGAACTTACTGAAACAGTGCCACTGCATACCGATGCTAGCACTTGACAATTTTTGAAAAGGGACACATAAGGGACATCTCTGTGAAATCATTTCAAAATCTGACCAACCATTTCAGTGAAGAAGAATTTTCAAGAATTTCTTCATGTCCGAATAGTGCAAGTGGACCCCATTTACCAGAGCCATGTTTCTTGATGGATCAGAATTTCGCAAACATTTTTGAAAATGGTCACCCAAGGAACATTGCTGTGAAATTATTTTAAAATCTGATCATGGGTTTCAGAGGAGGTGAATTTTCAAGAAATTCTTCATTTCCATATAGTGCAAGTAGCCCAAGTTCACCTGAGCCATGTTTCTTGCCAAATCAAAATTTCGCGAACAAGTTTTTAAAAGGGTCACCCAAGGAACATCTCTGTGAATTTTTTTCAATATCTG
The DNA here is from genome assembly GCA_943736015.1 of Tridacna crocea. NCBI lineage: Eukaryota > Metazoa > Mollusca > Bivalvia > Cardiida > Cardiidae > Tridacna > Tridacna crocea. The sequence continues at coordinate 3,957,160 of OX031067.1, read as the reverse complement.
ATCAGCCGTTTCAGAGAAGTAAGAATTTTCAAGAATTTCTGCATGTCCATATAAGTACAAGTAGCCCCCATTCACGAGAGCCATGTTTCTTGACGGATTGAAATTTCGCAAACAATTTTTGAAAAGGGTCACCCATAGAACATCCATGAGAAATTATTTCATAATCTGACCAGCGGTTTCTGAGAAGAAGAATTTTTTAGAATTTTTTCATTCCTGTATAGTGCAAATAGCCCCCATTCACCAGAGTCATGTTTCTTGACTGATCAAAATTTCACGAAAAAGTTTTGGACACTTAAGGTAGTGGACCTGTAATAGGCATAGTGCAGCATGGCATAAAATTTCTGGACAGTTGATAAAGACATATTTTGTACAGATATGATACTATTGCACATTTTTAACCGAACAGAAATTCCTTCGGGGTCTGTCTTGAAATTATTTGTTGATATTTTGTTAGTTTCCAGAAAAGGGAGGTAATTATCATATCCATTTGTAATGAAATTATAGTAGTTATAGATTTATAAATGATAATTCTAGGAAGGACAAAAAAGAAAAAGTGGCTAGGTGAAAGTAGTACAATAGTGCTCATTTTTAATCTTAGCAAATTTTCTAGGGTAATATTATGGTGGAAATAGCTGTTTTCTATTACGGGTCCACTACGTTAAGGAACATCTCTGTGAAATTATTTTAAAATCTGGCCAGCTGTTTCAGAGAAGAAGATTTTTAAAGAATTTCTTAGAAAACTGTTTGGTTGCCATGGCAACCAAAACTTTTGACGTAATCAAATTCTGTGAACAATTTTCAAAGAGGACCTCCCAAGGAACATTCCAGCCAAGTTTGGTCCATATTGGCCCAGCGGTTTTGGAGGAGTTGATGTTTAAAGAATTGTTGATGACGCATGACGGATGACAGACACCAGGTGATCCTAAAAGCTTCCCTTGAGCATGTTGTGCTCAGGTTAGCTGAAAAAACAGTCCTAAAGTTTTTCATCTCAACCAAACTGACTCTCAAATTATAAAAAATATTTGCAAAGTAATTAATAACCATGCAATCTACAACAGGTTAAAGACCATTGTGAATAATTAGTTTAACTCATTACCAGACCAGCCCAATTTTAGGCTTGTCCAAATTGAAAGCATTTGCAGACGACAAAATAAAAGTGACAGAATATTTGAAATTTGTTTTGTGAAGGTTAGAAAAAATTGTGGGAAAAGGAGAAAATGCATTTTTTCCTTTTCCCACAATGTGTTCTAAAGGCTTCTTTCTCAGGGTAGTCGAAAGCAGGGATTGTGTGGAAATGGGTTAAATACCACATTAAATTTGTTACACTCTTTTTGAGTGTTGAAATTGTATCTTTGCTATCCAAACAATGTAATTAACGTATCACATTTCTCTGTTATATCATTTCTTTAAATGTGCTGATGCTTATGTTTTTTTTTTTCATATATAAAACATATTTTTATAATGATGGATAAATATCTTTAAAGTATCCAATATGCTTTTTTTTTTTTCATTAATAGTAATTTTATCTTCCTTAAAAAAAAAATAGAAAGAGAAACGTGATTTTATCACTAAGCATTTGATTGACTTCGCTATATTTATTGTTAAATAAGTTTCATCATTGGTTTTAATCATGTAAGGCAAATTCAAAATAAAGCAAGAGTTATAAATCGTCATGATGACGAATAGGTAATTTCTATTAATTTTTACACAAATTGAAGTTAGAAATACTATAAAAATCATGTGTTCATTTTGACTACACATTGGGTACGTTTTGACTCCACTTGGGTAGGTTTTGACTTCATTTGGGTAAGTTTTGACTCCACTCGGGTACGTTTTGACTTGGGTACGTTTTGGTTTGAGTACGTTTTGACTGTAAACCCCTCAACAGTGCAACTGTCAATGTACGGTCGTAATTGCTGTATTTTACCTTGCGTTTCATATTTCATGTTGTATTTACTGTATACGGAGGGGATGAAATATCCTTGTCGCCACTCTTTTGAGGTCCGAACAAAAGCAGTAATCAACATTTTAACTTTCGTTATGTGCGTTTGTTTTCTATCCCGTCCGCCATTTGCATTTTCTTAATCAAAGTACAATTTTGTACTTCAAACTTAAGCTGATCAAAGACCTAAAATACTAGAATTGAAAGCAAAAGTTCATGTCTGATTTCCATAAAATCGTGTATGTAAGCGTTTCGCATGCAGTTTTATATGTTACAAAAGTTTTTTGATGGAATAGTTTTTGAGTGCTCTACTGTAGGGTGTTTTGGGGTATTTTTCGGTTTTCGAGTGGTTTGGGGTGTTTCATCCGAGACGTACGTTACAAACTAGGTCAAACCTGCGGAACGAAACAAATTTTCAAATTTAGAGCGAGTTTTACGATATTTAACCCTGAATTCACGGTTTGCATGGTTTAAAAGAGTTGATTTCAAATGACATCACTCGAGTTCGAAATTCCACCCTTAATAAGCGAAGCCCTACCGATCTCGATAATACATGAATATTTACAGTAAGGTGCACTCGATAAGCCATATTAATCCGCGATCCCTTTTAAACTTACATTAAGCACTGATGGGGGGATATCTTAGCTGAATTGTGTTTTATTTACCAATCTAAACAACGATAGATGTTAAATTTTCACATGATATACAAAATAACCGCATTTTTATTTTAATTTAAAATTTGAGTCACGTTCTCCTTTTTCTAGCGTAGGTATATGAGTTATATGAGTTACCGGGTCCAGTCCCATCATAAAGAACAAATTCCAGACATACCAAAGAAAAAGTAGTTCTACAGCGATTGGGTTAAAAGCAGAGTAACTGCACCTCGTTTATGAAGTATATACGACGTTTTTGATCCAATTTTTTGCATGATTCTTCAACCCACTATAGACACCTCCCCACCCACCTTGAGCTCCTCGAGCTCATCGCAAAAAGTCGAACGTTTTGACAAACGTGCGACTTAAAAACGGAAAGTGTGGTTTCGGATAAGCCTGCGTGGACTGCGCAGGCTTATCCGAAACGACACTTTACGCAAATGTCCGAATGCCCCTTTTCGCATGTTGCAAGCCATTAATAATATTCTGCCCAGCCCTGATAGCTCTGTCGATAACGTACAAGACTTGAGAACAGGAAGTCGATGGTTCGATCCCCGGGTCGGCAAAAGCAGCTAGTGGCTTGGAAAGAATACTACGGTGTGGAGTATTGGTAAAAAGAAACTCCGGGAAAGCTTGGATAGGAGAAATGGCGGCTGCGATATATGTAATTTAGAAAATGTTGAAAAGGGCGTTAAAAATCATACAACAAATATTATTCTTTATCATTGCAAAAACATTAGCTCGATCTCTTTGGACGCCTGAAAATACAGACCATTGAAAAAATCAACTTGAGTTGGAAAGCGGACAGTATAGATCCTAGATCAGACTCCACGTTCTGTGCAGTCTCATCTTGATGTATGTTGTCTGCAAAAAGGTTAGATCTAGCATGTAGTGCAGACAGGGCTAAAACGAAATGCAAGTGGGCGAAAATAGTTTACTGTCTCTCATCGTTCGCTTCCCTATGTATGTTGTTTCCGTCGTTACTTATAATTTCCGGGTGAGGTTTCCGGAGATTAACCCGACTCACCCACTCATCAAAACTCGGCCGTTTCCGTACCTACATCTAACGAGATCACCGGATAACCCGAGATGCATGTATTTTGAATGACATTGCAACGGTATAAAACATTTGAAAAATCTCGATCCGTTGGCCAAAACAATCCCAATCGGCAAACCTCGGTTGCTCAAACTCGTCAGGCATGGAATTAGACCGAGATGTGACGAGTAGATTACGCTGTATAGGATATATTACGACAGACAATTTTCACATTGGACCAGACCAAACTGAAAGCATATTGCAAATGACAAATTAACTGTTGCAAAAAAGATGATTTTTCTATATGTAAGGTAGAAAACATCGTGGGAAAAGGAGAAAATGCTGGTTACCAGCATTTTCTCCTTTTCCCACAATGTTTTCACAAGGCTTCTATTCCTGACCCGTAAAAACCAGGGATTGTTTGGGAAAGGGTTAACAGCAACACTGTATTACGGTTGTTCACATACACCCCTACATTTCTTCGCTAAAAAAAAGTACGGTTTACTACTCATGAAATTATAATACTCGGCAAAGCATGGGTCACAATTTCCAATTAAAATCTGTAATAAATAAGTTTTCGTTGACAAATAGTTTGTAAATTCATTTTGTATCGTGATATGTAAATTCGACGGGCATTTTGCAGGGGGCTGCGGAATATGTCCAGATTTCTAAGCAATCGCAAATTACTATTTATTCAGTTGAGAATATCATTTTCAATACGTTGGTGAAAGCCAGCTAATACTGCCATAAGACTAATAATTTAGCCGCCATCATAGGTATATCGTCTGACTGGGTAATATTAGTGTGAAAGCAGAGCGGCGACCTCTCAAATCAAAGGTTTCAGGTTCTATCTTTTTTTTTTCACATGAATTCTTAGAAAAACACGGGTAGCAAACTTCATATTCGGAGCCAATGGCTCTGACTAGCAAGTGTTATGTTGGTCTTTCGTTTCTGAAAATGTCGGCTGAAAAACAGTCTAAAACAGGAAAGCTTGCCATTATTTGTAATCACGTGTTCTTATGTCTTTGAAACTTCAAAAAAAGAATGTCATGCAATGCTCTGGGTCCGTATTCACCCATCATTCTTAAGAACACTCTTAGTCTTATTCTTCAGAATTTTGTCAATGTGAAAGCCAAACAGGAGTTCTGTTACTTTTACAGTCAGAAAATCTTGAAGATTAAGACAAAAAATGGTTGGTGAATACAGGCCCAGCTGGTCTTTCAACGTGTTTTCTCCATTACAGAAAGTTGTAACAAGTGTACGATGTTGCCTGAATCATATGTAGGCTAGGTTGACCGTTATTTATCTATTTGTGTATTTATTTATTTATCAGGATAGGGCACCCTAATGGGACTCTTCTAACATAGCCGAAAAACGTACGGATTCGGCTAAGACTCGGTCGGTACACTGGTTCCAATGAATGAATGTTGTTTTATGGCGCATCGACAGCTTTGGTCATTTAGCGCGCATATCTATGTTAAAAGATAATAAACGAAGTGTTGTTTAAACTGAATGAAGTTTAAATGACAATAAAAGAATTGAATTAAGAAAACTTAATGCATAAAGGGCATCATCGAGTTACAGGGCAATCCCCATATACTCAAAAGTTTTAAAAGATAAGATCTAAGAATGCGACAAATAAGGTTTAAACTCAATGCTGGTTTGATAAAAAGAAGTTTTTTAAATGAGAAAAAAAAAATTATCATTTATAATATGCATAAAATATGATATTGAGTGGCTGGGCATTCCCTGCCTACTCCAAAGCTTTAGGTTAAAAGGTAAGACTGAAAATATTGTTTTTCCTTGGAAATGAGGTTAAAATTGATAAAGATTGGAGCCTCCAATGGGATCAGATACTCCCATTAAAGAGGTCCTGTCTCCAATGAAATAAGATGTCTCCAAGAGAGCCAATCCTCCCATTAAGGAGATGCAAATTGAATATTAATGAAGTAAAGAATGTTGTAAAAAGATGGGTAAGAAACTCCAGAGTAAATATCACAGTTTATTGTAAATGCCAATCTCCTTTATGAAAGCGATAATAGATTCAACGCTGACAGAATCAAAAAGATTTTTCAAACTATCGACGTTGAAATATTTTGAACGAACTGGCTGAAAGTCAATGCAATCTAGTAGGATATGTTTTACAGAAAGGGTTGCATTGCATGGTATACATTCAGGGGCATCATCTCTTGTCAAGAGCCAGGAATGTGTGATGCGTGAATGGCCAATTCGAAGTCGTGCAATTATCACTTCTTCTCGACGAACAGATCTGTAAACGGGATACCATTCAGCAAGGGATGGTTTAACTGAATGCAGTTTATTGAAAATATCAGCATCCCACTGGGATTGCCAAGAAGATTGGATATGTGATAAAACGGAGGATTTAAAATCAGTGTGTGGAACTTTAAAATCTGAAATGGGAAGGTTAAGTGCAGATTTGGCAGACCTATCGGCATTTTCATTGCCTTTGATGCCTACATGACTTGGAAGCCAGCAGAACACCAGTCTATTCTTAGAAGAAATTTGTGAGATCCTTTCAAGTAAACTGCAGATTAAAGGATTCTCAAGTCGTTGATTTGAAAGGGCCTGTAATGTTGACAAAGAGTCTGAAAAGATAATAAAACGGTTGGAATTAGAACTTTCAACTAGATTAAGGGCAAGATCTACTGCTTTAATTTCAGCAGAGAAGATAGAGGAGTTGTTTGGAAGGCGGCATTTTAAGCTCCTTTGTCCATAAACAGCGGCAGCTGCTACAGAATTGCCTTCTTTAGATCCATCTGTATAGATGGGTTTGAAGGAAAAATAATGTTCCTTTATCTCGCTGTATCTAGCATGAAATACAGTTCTATCCGTGACAGACTTTTTGTCAGATGCAAGGTCAAATCTGAATTCTGCACTGTTTATTGTCCATGGAGGGATTTCAGAGATTTTATAGTCGGCAATAGACTCGGTGTCTATGCCAAGGTTATCTACAATGGGCTCCATGCGGATACCAAATGGAGGAATAACATTTGGTTTCCTTTCAAAAAGAGATTTATATTCAGGTTTAAAGACAACGTTATGAGTTGGATTAAAACGATTCGACTTAAGTTTTAAAATATATTGAAGTGAGAGTTTTTCTCTCCTGTAAGAAAGAGAAGGTTCATTAGCCTCAACATAAAGACTATTGACGGGAGAAGTTCTGAAAGCTCCAAGTACAAGACGTAGACCTTCGTGATGTATAGAATCGAGAATTTTCAGATAGGATTTACGGGCCGATCCGTATACAACAGATCCATAGTCCAACTTGGAGCGAACTAAAGACCGATAAAGCCGCAAGAGGACTTTACGGTCTGCTCCCCATTCAGAATGAGCCACAACCTTAAGAAGATTAAGAGCCTTCTTGCACTTCTTTTTAAGTGCAGTGATGTGAGGAAGGAAAGAAAGCTTTCTGTCAAAGATGACTCCAAGAAATTTAAACTCAGAAACGACTTCAATTTTAGTTTTGTCCAGATAAAGTTCAGGATCTGGATGAACACCTCGTAGATTACAGAGGTGCATGCACTTAGTTTTGGACTTTGAAAATTTGAAGCCATTTTCATCAGACCATGTTTGCAATTTGTTGAGACATTGCTGAAGTTGTCTCTCAATAATGTTCATATTTCGAGATCTGAAGCATATGACGAAGTCATCAACATAGAGGGAACAGTCTACACCAGGACAGATAGCTTTGACTATACTGTTTATTTTCACACTGAAAAGTGTAACAGAGAGAATACATCCTTGGGGTACACCCATCTCCTGTTCACGGGCTCCCGAGACAGTATTACCAACTCGTACGCGGAAAAGACGTTCATCCAAGAAGGCTGAAATAAAAAGAGGAAGACGGCCTCGAAGACCAAAGTCATGCAAGTCTTTCAGAATTCCGTATTTCCAAGTTGTATCGTAAGCGCTTTCAAGGTCGAAAAAGACAGATACTGCATGCTGTCTATTAATGAAGGCTTCTCTGACAAAGGTTTCAAAGCGGACAAGATGATCTATGGTGCCGCGCTGGCGACGAAATCCACTCTGTACATCAACGATGAGGTTGTTCTTCTCTAAAAACCAGACAAGCCTGTCGTTGACCATACGTTCTAGGGTCTTGCAGAGACAACTAGTAAGAGCTATTGGCCGATAGTTAGCCGGGTCACTAGCATCTTTGCCAGGTTTTGGGATAGGAATGACAAGTGCCTCCCGCCAGGATGCAGGAAAATCACCTGACTGCCATATATCATTAAAAATATCAAGTAAAACTGAGAGGGAAGTAAAAGGTAAGTGTTTTAAAAACTGGTAATGAACTTTATCTGGGCCAGGAGAAGAATCATGAGCTTTATTCAGAGCAGATTTTAATTCTTTAAAAGTGAAGAGTTTATTATAATGCTCTGAATTCGAAGACTTGAAATTAAGCTTTTTCTTTTCTTCTCTAGCTTTATTCCTCTGAAACTTTTCTGAATAGTTTGCAGGGGAAGACTTTTTGCAAAAGGTGTTAGCAAGAGCATCAGCTATATCCTGGGGAGATTCCAACGAAGTATTGTTAACCTCAAGGTGACTAATAGGGGTCTGGCCTTTGCCATTGATCTTTCTGATCATATCCCAGGTTTTTTTTAGTAGTAGTTCTACTATTCAACTTAGAGACATATTGTCTCCAGGCCTTGCGCTTACTTTCTTTAATGGTACGACGGGCTTTTGCCCTGGAAATACGGAATAAGTTAAGATTGTCTTTCGTAGGCCTGAGATTAAATTTTCTAAGGGCCTGTTTTCTGTCTCTGACAGCCTGTTTACAATCATCATTGTACCAAGGCTTGTCAGGTCGTTTTGGGTTTGTCGAGGTCTGAGGGACGGACTGTTTAGCTGCATCAATTAATAGGGAAGTGAAAAGTTTTGCAGGATCATCGCAATTTCCAAATTTATCATGTGTAATGGTCTGTTCACATAGGGTTTCAAATTTATTCCAATTGGCTTTGGAAAGCTTCCATTTCTGCGGTCGTACACTGCTGGACGGTTGTGTAGATGAAAAGATAATGGGGAAGTGATCACTTCCACACAAATCCTCAGTCACTTTCCAAGTGAAATTGGGAAGTAAGACTGGGCTGCATAATGTTAAATCAATGGAAGAGTAAGATCCAGTTGCTGGATGCAAGTATGTTTTGGATTTGTTATCATTCATGAAAGACAGAGAGCTGTTGGAAATGAAGTTCTCCAACTGTAGACCTCTCTGGTTGGTGTCATTGCAACCCCACATAACATTGTGACCATTAAAGTCCCCAGCTAGAATATAGGGGGATGGCAATTGGGAAATGAGATCATTCAGATTGGTCTCATTGATAGGTGTGCTTGGGGGGAGGTATACAGAACACAGTGTAACAGCATTGTGTAAAGATAACCTGACGGCAACAGCTTGCAAGTTTGTATTTAAAGAGATAATTTTGTGAGGAATGTTGTTGTTAACAACAATAGAAACACCACCTCTGGCTTTTTCGCCTTCGGTAAAGATCTTGTTGTAAATAGAATGGTATTTTATAGTGATATCATCTTCCCGTTTAAGGAAGGTTTCTTGCAAACAAACAGCAACTGGTTTGTTATCATTGATTAAAAGTGAAAGTTCGTCAAAGTTTGACTTCAGACCTCGACAATTCCACTGGATTATGGTATCCATAGTGCATGAGGAAAGTATAAAGACTAAGGTAAAAAATGAGGCCGTAAACCAATGCATTTTAAAATAGACTGGTTAAGATTTAATTACAGATGTCTCGGCTTTGGATGATTGCCAAGCGTCAAAATCCTTGTTCCAAAGATCTTTGGAAGTGGACCAGATAGAGGCTTCTGAATCTGAAGCCTCGCCTTCCAGATTTTCAGTATCTGCATCCATGTCCTCTAGCTCCGAAAATCTGTTGGCGGTAGGGACAGGATCATTTACTTTGACTGTGATCTCACAAGATCCTTGGTTATCTTTAGATTGTGGTATAGATTTGGAAGAAGACCTTTTAGGAGGTCCGGGTGTATGATTGGGATTGTTATCCTTGGATGAGACACTAGATTTTGTTGTAGACTGTGAAGATGGAGGTTGTGGTTTCTTAGGAGGTGGTTGTGAAGAGGTAGATGGCTTTGGAGTTTTCCGTGAAGAATTTTGTGAAGGTGTAGATGGCTTTGAAGTTTTTTGAGACGAACTATTTTGAGAGTTTGTGGGTTTTGAGGATGCCGAAGAGGTTGTGTTTGTTTTAGATACAGATGGAGAGTCAGGAATTAGTTTGGACAAGGTGGATGGAGGAAGAAGTTCTTTCAGTTCAGAAGCTACATCAGGAAATTTTTGAAGTAGAACTTTTGCAAGAATTTTACAAGTGCTGCAGTCGTCCTTTTCAGTTGACGAGCCAACAACACCTGCATAACTAGGACCAGAAGAGGTTTTCTTGCGTTGTTCAAACATTTTCCTTGCCTCTGGAAAGCTAACATTATTGTTATATTTAATTGAAAGAATTTCTTTTTCTTCCCTCCATACTGGACACTCTCTTGAAAAAGTAGAGTGTGCAGATTTGCAATTAATGCAGAGAGGAGGATTAGAACAAGTAGTACTGTCATGGTCAGGTCCTTGATGAGCACATTTTGAGCACGTTTCTTGGTTCGGACATTTACTGATGTGATGGCCGTACCTCTGGCATTTAAAACATCGCAAGGGGTTCGGCACATACACATCTACTTTGACTACTTGGAAGCCTATCTTGATAGATGTTGGAAGAACAGGTGAAGAAAAAGTTAAAATGTACGTATTTGTAAGTCTCTGTTCTCCATCTCTGCGTACAGAAATCCGCTGAACATCGGATACACCTTGTTGTTTTAAGTTGTCTTTAATTTCTTGCAAGGAGTTGCAGTATGTAAGTTCTTTACATCTTATTACTCCCTTACAAGAATTGAGGGTGGGATGTGGAAAAATTTTAACAGATAGATCAAAGAATTTGGTGTTTTTCAAAAGATTCAGTGCTTGTTGATTGGTGAGACATTCAACAAGGAGAGTCTGGTCTTTCAGTTTTTTAACAGATTTAGGAGTTCCAAGGATGCTAGATATTTGTTTTTCAATTATAAAAGGAGAGAGCTTTGTGACTGGTTTTGAAGGATCTTGAGACTGAATAACAATAAAACGTGGAGAGTGAAAAGAGGTAGAAATTGAAGGTTCTGTTTCAGAATCACTGTCTGAAAGAGGGCGCTTGCTTTCAGTGAGCTTGGCCTTTTTTTGAGACGCCATGTTTGTGTCAAAAGTTTCACCACCCATGCTCCCCACCCGCCATGGAGCCCAACAAGGGGACATGGTCTGGGGAAAACCCATTCGCAGACCATGACAGGGATACATCAGTGGCATACTCGGTATGAAAGGGCTAGACTGGACATATGCATTCCCGCAGAAAGTCCTACCAAGCTTAGACCATCATTGAGAGGTTACAAATGTCAGTCAAATACCAAAAAACTTTCACCCGATTGACCCATGAGCCACCGCCTTCTAGGACTGATGTCCTAGGGCAAGGCATGACCAGCCGATTGATCAGGTCGGGCCTTCCTGACCTCCCGTTTGGCCCAACTTAGGGCCAAAGTGGTGTGTTGCAAGTACAGGGCCTAGCCAATCCCTGATGTCACTCAACCACCAGGATCCCGTCATCAGGCGACACGGGTTGCAGCCCACGGCAAACGGGCAGGTCCTTTTCGGTGGGGTTTTACCACTCTGCAGGACTACAACCGGGATTTTTTCTATTCCCCCTACCCGGCTGGGGGGGACACTGGTTCCACGCGTCGACTTCGGATTACCCGAGTCTTTGCCGAATGTGTACGATGTTGACTTTGGTTATATTCTGAGCGACTTTAAAAACGCAACAAAGTAAATTTTGAATTAAAATATGAAAATGACGTATATTTTCGTGGAACTTGCCAATGCCATCTCTGTAATGATAACCAATTTATACAGACTCAACAATGTCTCAATTTTGGACTCTGGTCAGCGCGAGCAGTCCAATTTAATGTTTAACGTTGTGGAGCCCGTGAATTTCTATGGTTGGCCGGATTCATTTGGTTACATGTTTATCATCTGCCGGACACTGAAAACAGGTAAAGAAATCATTATTGCCATACTGGTTTGGAAATGCCGAGGCTCTCAAATGAACAGCGTAACCAGGCAACAGGGATGCATAGAACCGGGACGTCATGTACCGCCGTGATAGAGACAAGGGGCGGTCATACGCATTATTGATTAAATGCTGAAAATGCTTTTTAGGTGTTACTTAAATTTTGAACAATAAATCCGAAAATATGAAATGTTTTTGAATGATTTTTTTTAAGCCCCCCCCCCCCCCCCAGCTAATTTTATTACGTATTGCGTTTTTAATGTCGCTCAGTATAAGAATCCCATTAGGATGCCATGTTTCAGAATAGCATGGTTGAAGGCGGAGCAAGGACATATTCAGTTTTGAAATGTACAGATTTCTGTTTACTTTTTTTTTTTTCAATTTCCAGAATGGGTGTTTGCTGTCCGAGTTTTTGAGACTTTCGGTATTTTTTTCCTGGTGATTGCTGTAATACTTGCCATACTGATGGTCGTACTACGACGTAAACCCATACATACTGCGGTTATCTACGTTCACGGTGCAGCAGGTAAATTATCATTCTCGCCAGTGATCGTATACAGTACAACCTGTATTCAGAGACCACTCAAGGGAAGTACTGAAATTGGTCTCTTACAGCAGGTGGTCTCTAAATACAGGTTATATTAGGTTAATGTTAGAAGGGTTGATGTATCAGAACAGTGGTCTCTTAAAGCAGGTGGTCTCTTAATACAGGTGGTCTCTAACACAGGTTTAACTGTATATGTATATATCGTCGGTTTACTTCAAAAACTTCGTAACTACAGCTTGAAACAGGCCTTTGAAGGTTAATGGGCTTACACATTTTAGGTGAAAACTTCAAAACTTCCTGTACCTAGTTATAAGGCCTATAAATATCAAATTTTGCAAGTCTCCACTAAGGGTGCCCCAGTTTTAGCCCCGGATTCAAATTTGGCCTCGCCCCGTGGGTCACAGGTTTTACACGGACTTACATGGGGAGAAATTTCAAATCTTTTTGTACCTTGCTTTAAGGCCTAAGGCTAACAAATTTTGCTTACAGCTTTCTCTAGTGGGACTCTACCAAGACGGCCCAAATTATAGCCATGGGGATTACAAGCTTTGTTTTGTCTCGGAGTTTTGTTTGTATTTTCTTAACCCTTCCCCAAACGATAAATTTGTGACCCTTCCAAACAGAAAGAGTTTGCAGACGACAATTTTAGATTTGGAGAAAATGGTAGAATTCTCTCAAAAAGGGTAGAAAACACTGTGAGAAATGGAGAAATTGCTCGTTAGGAGCAATTTCTCCTTTTCCCACAGTGTTTTCAAACGATTTTCACTGCAGACACGTAAAAACCAGGGCTTTTTTGGGGAAGGGTTAAAGAAGAAAACCTTACACTTATTGTTTGGTAGCGCTTTATGTTTAAATATTAGCCTTGATTTATGCTGTAGTTTTACTTATGAACTGTTTGCATTAAATTCTGGCCGCCATTTTTTTCATCTTCCAGCATTGTTCATTTGGACTGGAGTGTTCATATTTCTGGGCTGTTTCTCAAGATTAGACGACAAATTGGAAGGGAAAGGCTCATTAAGTTACCCGTTTGCGATATGTCTGATGGGAGGATTTCTGTGTGTCGGCGCCTCCATAACAACAGGGTTCGCGCTCCGGAAACATCTTTTGGAATGGGACGATGACGAGATGTATTCGGAAGATTTCGTCGAACATTAGGAGGGAAAAGTATAAAACACCAAACAGGAATTATTACTTCATTGTGGTCTTCCAAAAATGTGTGTCTGATGTTGACTAGTGTGTCAGATGTGTTGTTGCTGAGTATGGCACACACTGAACAATCGCAAAACAGTTTTTGTTCATTCTTTATTCATTACCGAACGAACGAACGAACGAATTACTTTAATGACAAAAACTTACATAGTTTTATAGTCATATATAGTTTTATTCATTACCATGCATTTGGTCAGATTAACTCTTCACTATAGGACAAATTTTACACTGATCCAAATTGAAAACAAAATTAGACAATAAATTAAACATGGCTCAAAAACTGAAAGTTGCCTTAGGAAGGGTAGACAACATTGCAGGAAAAAGAGAAAATATTGGTTACCAGCATTATCTCCTTTTTCCACAATGTTTTCCAAAGCTTCTTTCGTCAAGGTCCATAAAAATCTCAGGATTGTATGGTAATGAGTTTATTAGTGAATACAGTATATACAGATGTAAATGCAGTTCAGTCAGGTTTAGATCATTTTTACTGGTAGAATACTGCAAATATGCAAAATGCACAATACAAGAGATGAAAAAGTACTAAAATGCATGTACTGAAATTTCAGGCCAAAAAGTCTTAACATATCAGCCAGTGTAGATTAAATATCAGATCACAGGGCTATCTACAGACTGATCTTAACCATCTTGTCACAACTGCATCTACATGAAAATCTCTCCAGAACTATAATAAATTATGTACATGGATTTTTGAAAACGCAACAACCATCTGTGTATCTACTAGATCTACTCATTTTTACCCTTTCCCAAACAGCAAATTTTGGACCAGACCAAATTGAAAGCATATTGCAAATGACAAATTAACTGTTGCGAAAAAGATGATTGTTCTATATGTAAGGTAGAAAACATCGTGGGAAAAGGAGAAAATGCTGGTTACCAGCATTTTCTTCTTTTCCCACAATGTTTTCACAAGGCTTCTATTCCTGACCCGTAAAAACTAGGGATTGTTTGGGAAAGGGTTAACAGCAACACTGTATTACGTTTGTTACTTTAACAAGTTCCATATTCACCAACTATTTTAAATTTCTGTCCGAGTCAAATTATAGATTAGTAAGTAAACCACTATCTGATTGGCTAAACCATTTGGGAGAGCCAATCAGAAATTGTGTTACTTTGAAATTTTGAAAACAAATGAGGATAAGACTAAGAATGTTCTTAAGAATGCTTTGTAAATATAGACCCAGGAATTTTATACCACACCATGCTGAAAGCATTTATAGATCTCTAATTCACTGCTGCTAAAATGATGCATATTGTCTTTTGAATGGTGCTCTAAACATTGTGAGAAAGGAGAACATATGATCACGGTGAGGAAACTACATAGACGGAGCCATTGGCTCTGTTAAGGAAATCTTGTGTGGGTTTTTCCGGTCACGTGCGGCGCCGTCAATATCGGCTGTTTCGGTGGACACGAAAACGTAAGTTTTCCATTTATTGTCAAAATTTGATTTTATACTGAACACTAGCGAGAAAAGGGGAATTGTATGAGGGGCCCATGACTTTCAACTTACTTCCTTGTCCGTAGGGAGTTCCAAGTCGGCGCGGTTTTGTCTGAAACACTTTTGTCGTGAGCCACGGCGAGGTAAACAAAGGTCATTTTCTATAATGACCCACAGGCTTTCTATTGCTCTTTCTGCATAAATATTACTTATCTAAATGTTTACACCGTCCGAATGTATGAAGTGATTATCTAATCCTTCCCCACTCACGAAAAACAAAATTTGAATCAAAATAAAAAAAATTGAGAAAAAATAAACAATGGCTCTGTCCATATCGGCCGGCTCTGTCTATATCGGCTGGCTCCGCTGTATGAGGGTGAGTTTTAGAAGCGACGTATATGCACAATTGAAACAAAACTCATACACACACACACACACCCACACACACACCCACACACACACACAATTCGCTTTATTTTCTTTCTTTATTTTTAGACTATGGGGCTTTACAAAGGCAAAAGAAAAAGAGGTCTTCGCTTAAGTATTAATCGGAAACCCCATATATACCGACGACAACTATTGCGCCACTCTGGATTGCATTCTGTAGGCACTATATTTTGTGATTATTTTTAAATCACTACACATTTACATGAAGTGGTCAAATACTCGCAACCACGAATGTGTGCCCTAATATGACTGAAATAAGAGCTGTCGCATGACAGCGTAGCTCGACTGCATCTGGCCTTGTCAAACTGGGGTCATCTCAGACTCGTAACACAGTTCATCAAACTCATATATCTCATGGCCTTGATGGTATAAGGCACAAATAAAAAATAATGAAGATATTCTAGATTTTAGCCCTAAGCCCCACCCCCACCCCCAGGGCAAGGATGCAGGGGCCCATGTCATGGAATGAATCTATGATAAGTAGTAGCCAAGATCTGGACTTATAGAAAACCATACCACAGTCAATTTTCTAAGGTGTTCTAGATTTTAACCCCTAGCCCCATCCCCCGGACAAGGACCCAGGGGCCCATGTCATGGAATGAAAGCCAACCCTACTGAGTAACTATGGTCCAAGTTTGGACCCTCTATGATAAGTTGTTGCCATGATCTGGACTTATAAAAAACTATACATCAGTGTGACGGGAGCGCGGACGCGCACGGGAACGCGGACGACCGAGGTGACTACAATAGCTCTTCACACTTCGTGCAGTCAAGCTAAAAGTAAGTACTCAAATCTGGAGTGTCAACTTCAGACATACCTTTTTTTTTTTTGGTGTTTTATGGCCCGTCGACTCAGACATACCTGCAAAACTTTTACAAAGGCTATTCTCAAATATTGGTTTTATTCAGTTTTGCGTCCCCCAAGCTGTTAAACTGGTATTGAGACGAATGGATCGGTAAGTGGGAGGAAACGGGAGTACCCCGGGAGTATCCCGGGAAAAACACCCGACACACCCGCAAGCAGAACTTGGCTTGTCCACGTTGTCCGAGAGTGCCCTGTACCCACAGGGTGATATGGTCGAATGATCAAGAGCACTGAAGTCAACCACTTTAACCACTCAACCACGTGACCTCCCTTTTTGAAATGATAGATGGTTCGAGAAAAGCATCACCATTCCAAAAATAACTTTCAAAAAATCTAACTTTTGACTGGTAAACCCAATAGCGAAAAAAACCTATCGCTTCTAAAACTCGCCCTCATACAGCGGAGCCAGTCGATATAGACAGAGCCGGCCGATATGGACAGAGCCATTGTTTATTTTTTCTCAATTTTTTTTATTTTGATTCAAATTTTGTTTTTCGTGAGTGGGGAAGGATTAGATAATCAATTCATACATTCGGACGGTGTAAACATTTAGATAAGTAATTTTCATGCAGAAAGAGCAATAGAAAGCCTGTGGTCATTATAGAAAATGACCTTTGTTTACCTCACCGTGGCTCACGGCAAAAGTGTTTCAGACAAAACCGCGCCGACTTGGAACTCGCAACGGACAAGGAAGTAAGTTGAAAGTCATAGGTCCCTCATACAATTCCACTTTTCTCGCTAGTGTTCAGTATAAAATCAAATTTTGACAATAAATGGGAGACTTACGTTTTCGTGTCCACCGAAACAGCCGATATTGACGGCGCCGCACGTGACAGGAAAAACCCACACAAGATTTCCTTAACAGAGCCAATGGCTCCGTCTATGTAGTTTCCTCACCGTGATGATACCGTGTGGGAAATAGAGCAATTGCAAAGTCTTCAGCTGCCAGTGTTTAACTCATTACCAAATGACAATATTTTCAGCTTGTCCAAATCGAAAGCATCTGCAGACGATAGAATAAAAGTAACTGAAAATTTGAAATTTGTTCTGTGAAGAGTAGAAAACATTGTGGGAAAAGGAGAAAATGCTGGTTACCAGCATTTTCTTCTTTTCCCAAAATGTTTTCTACAGGCTTCTTTCTCAGGGGCATCAAAAGTAGGGATTGTGTGGTAATCGGTTAAAGATTAGTACATGCACATTGTATTTGTTGTCTTCATCCATTTTTTTTCATCATAAATGAAATTAAATGACTCTTCTGGAGAGCAGAATTTCTTGTTTCAACTTTTCATACAGCTCTCCTTTGAAAGAGATGACAGGAATTTACCACACAATGAGGACTTCTGACAACCCTGAGGTACAAGCCTTTTGAAAACATTGTGGGAAAAGGAGAAAATGCTGGTTACGAGATGATGCTGGTAACCAGCATTTTCTCCTTTTCCCACAGTGTTTTCTACCCTTCCCATATCAAATTTCGATTTTTCAGTCACATTTATTTTGTTGTCTCCAAAATTAATGCTTTAATTTGGATCAGTCTATAAATTTGTTGTTTGGTACAGAGTTAACCCTCTACTAAACAAACCAATTTCAGACTGTCTTCAGTGTTTCAGCAAAGCAGACTGTGTAGATCAAGATCAGGCTGCATAAAAAGTGCAGTCTGATCTTGCTCTACACTGGTTGCAAAGACAACTATAGTTGTGAAAAGTGCTTTAGAAGTTCAGTTTTGTCTTCTGATTCACAGATAAGATTTGATAAAGCTCATGAAAGGCTGGCATATGTTTAACCTTTACCAAACAATCCTGACTTTTAAAGACATTGAAAAAGAAGCCTTATGAAAACATTGTGGGAAAAGGAGAAAATGCTGGTAACCAGCATTTTTTTCCTTTTTTCACAATGTTTTCTGCTCAATAAAGGCCAATTTCCATAAGTTAAACCATCTTTAACCCTTTCCCAAACAACAAATTTGGACCCTTCCAAACCGAAAGAGTTTGCAGACAACAATATTATTTTAGATTTTAAGAAAATTGCAGAAAGTTCTCAAAAAGGGTAGAAAACACTGTGGGAAAAAGAGAAATTGCTCGTTATGAGCAATTTCTCCTTTTCCCACAGTGTTTTCAAAAGACTGTTACTGTAGACACATAAAAAACAAGGGCTTGTTTGGGAAAGGGTTAATTTGTTGTCTACAAAGGCTTTCAATTTGGACCAGCCTAAAATTTTGTCTTTTGGTAAAGAGTTAAATCATCAGAGAGTGCATTAGCTATGTAGTGCTACAGACTGAGACAACAATAAAGAGCTATGGCTATCTAAAAAGTTTATCCTGGGTAAAACTTAAACTGTGTTTTACTATCAGTATAGGTCGAAACTGTGTTTTACCATCAATAAAGTCAGACAACAACAATTCAGTTCTAATCAAAGTCTTTTGGAATTCAACTACAGGTTCCATCACCATACTTGAGACATCTTTAGCCCTGACCTTGGATAAGGTAACAGAAAGGTCAAATAAATCCTACTTACATGATTCAAGCCATATTCTACAATGGTAGACAAGTACATCGTATTTCATTAATTGGCAAATAACTCAACATATTATTATTATCTTTTTTTTTAACAAAAACACTTAACCCTTTACAAAACAATCCTTGATTGAAACAACTCCTGGGAATATTGTTTTGGACAACAAAAAGGGAAAGGGAGCAAGTATTTTCTCCCTTTTCTACAATTATTTCCTACCTTTGAATGGGTAAAAGTAAGATTTTGTTGTTGAGATTTGAACATTCATTTAGGAAAATAGTGTAACATGTCTACTGCTTTGATATGCTGAATAAATCTGAGAGAAAACAAAACATATCTGTTAGAAAAAACGGATGATGGTTTAATGAAATATTTACAAATTTAAAAGATCATTTTTACAGCTGTTCTAAGGCAAGTCTGTATTCAATTAGCCAGGGAACACTCCTTATCATACAACAAAATTTCAGACTGGTCCAAATTACAAACATTTTCAGACTAAAAAGTTACAAGGAGTAAAACTGATGGATTTGTCTTGTGCTGTGCATTAGGATAAATGTAATTTGTCATCTACAAATACTTCGAGTTTAGACAAAGCTACAATTTTGTTGTCTAATTTCATTTATGCTTCTTTGAGTATGACACTGAAAAGAAAATGATGTTCACTACAAAATATGAAGGACACACATATTCAAAACCTTAAAAAGTTGCCATGTAAGCCATATCAAATCCATTCTGTACAATGTTCTATAAGCACTGACCCTGAAAACATTGTTGGAATGGGGAAAGGAAGATTGCATGTATCAAAAACAAGCTCTGTAAGCTCTCATCCAACTTTGTTTTCAAAACTAGTTCGGTCCCCTGGGTTTTATCAGTGTGGGACGAGGGCTCTGAAATTACTTTTTTGAGGGGACATAACTGTGCCAAAAATATCAATTATCTGCCCTTGCTGTATGCTCTCCATCTGAAAGTTAAAAACCAGCCCAAGTTTGAAATAAACACCTCAAAGTATCAAATGAGATATAATAAATTCAAAACATTGAACTATTTACCAAACAAACCCTGGTTTCAATGACCCTGAGAAAGAAGCCTTTTGAAAACATTGTGGGAAAAGGAGAAAATGCTGGTAACCAATTTCAATTTTTGAGTTACATTTATTTCGTCATCTGCAAGTGTTTTCAATTTGGACCAGTCTAAAATTTTGTCTTTTGGTAAAGAGTTAACATCATCTCAAAACATAACAGGGCTATAATAATACATGTACTTCAATATTTTAATTAACTCTTTCCCAAACAAGCCCTGGTTTTTACGTGTCTGCAGTACAAGTCTTTAGAAAATACTGTGGGAAAAGAAGAAATTGCTCGTAACGAGCAATTTCTCCTTTTCCCACAGTGTTTTCTAGCCTATTGGAAATTTTTCTTCCATTCTCATCAAATTCAAAATTGTCATTTGCAAACACTCTGAGCTTGGGACACTCTAAAATTTGTCATTTGGGAAAGGGTTAAAAACTGCCATGGTGTTTACACAGAGCTCACAGAAGGTAATGTATGGTCAAAACAAACATTGGACATTGGGCATAGTTGACACTGGGCATAATTCAAGTGCATGCAATACTAAATGTACATCTTGACTTTCGTCCAATACTCATAGTACTCTATCGCTCTTTCTTTCTTGATCCCGGCTCAGGCCTACAAGGAAACAAAATTTGCCTTTTAACCCATTACCACACAATCCTGAATTTTAACGACCCTGAGAAAGAAGCCTTCTGAAAACATTGTGGGAAAAGGAGAAAATGCTGGTTACCAGCATTTTCTCCTTTTCCCACAATGTTTTCTACCCTTCCCAAACCAAATTCCAATTTTTTAGTCACATTTATTTTGTCGTCTGCAAATGCTTTCAGTTTGGACCAGTGTATAATTTTATCGTTTGGTAAAGAGTTAAACCACAAAGTCAAGTTCAAATCTTGACAAAAAAAGCAGTTGAAATCATGGTTGAAAAAGGAGAAAATGCTGGACACCAGTATTTTCTCCTTTTCACATGATTTTTTTTTTTGACCCTTTACAGAAAAATCTCATTACTTGGGACACTTTTGCCATCTGTGAATGCTTTCAGTTCGGACAAGTCAAAAAATTTTGTATGGTAAGAATAACACAAAGAGTGAGTCCACATCAATTCACAGAATGAAAATACCTCTTGGTTGATTGATTTTTATTTCATTCACAAGTCTTAGAATGCAGAATAACCTGTTGGACAATTTTAGAATAGAAAGAAGTCTCCGATAATTTCCATTTCAAGGTTGCTCTTGCTAAAGAAAATCTGTGCAAAGTAGACAGTATACAGCAAATTGCATACTTTGTGCAATCTGTTCTTGATCTACAGTGGCTGCAAAAGCAAACTGTTGTCATGTAAGGCATTTTAAACCCATAACTCATTATCAAATGACAAAATTTTAGACTGGTCCAAATTGAAAGCATTTGCAGATGACAAAACCAAAGTGAACGAAAATTTGAAATTTGTTTTGTGAAGAGTAGAAAACATTGTAGGAAAAGGTAAAAATGCTGGTTACCAGCATTTTCTCCTTTTCTCACAATGTTTTCATAAGTCTTATTTCTTAGGGTCATTTAAAGTTAGGATTGTGTGGTGAAGGGTTACAAGAATATTGTCAGTCATTTACTACAAATCTGCAATCAAGATAAAGAAATAAAGTGCTTACATCTCCCTCCTAAAGAGAGCAGACAGAAAAGGGAAAAAAAGTGAAACTCTTATCAGAAAAAATATAACTAAGAAACAACATCTCAAATGCAAACATCATTAACCCTTTCCCAAACGACAAAATTTTAGACTCGTCCAAATCGAAAGCACTTGAAGACGACAAAATAAGTGTTACTCAAAAAGCAAAATTTGTTTCCAGCAGGGAAGAAAACATTGTGGGAAAAGGAGAAAATGCCGGTTACAAGCATTTTCTCCTTTTCCCACAATGTTTTCCAAAGGCTTCTCTATCAGGGCCGTAAATACCAGGGATTGTTTGGTAACATTAACCCTTTACCACACAATGATGACTTTTGATGACCCTGAGGTACAAGCCTTTTGAAAACATTGTGGGAAAAGGAGAAAATGCTGGTAACCAGCATTTTCTCTTTTTCCCACAATGTTTTCTACCCTTCCCATATCAGATTTTGATTTTTCAGTCACATTTATTTTGTTGCCTGCAAACGGTTATAATTTGGATCAGTCTATAAATTTGTCGTTTGGTAAAGGGTTAATTGTATCCAAAACTTAAAATAACAAATATGTAAAATTATCCTTTACATATGAAGGATGCTTGAATAAAATAAGGGAGGGAGGGACGGAAGAAGGAAGGAAGAAAGGAAGGACACATAGAAACA
The DNA here is from genome assembly GCA_943736015.1 of Tridacna crocea. Classification (NCBI taxonomy): domain Eukaryota; kingdom Metazoa; phylum Mollusca; class Bivalvia; order Cardiida; family Cardiidae; genus Tridacna; species Tridacna crocea. Next base: position 3,934,990 of record OX031067.1, on the reverse strand, counting down.
AAGAGTCTATTTAGCACACAAGGAAGATTATGCATGATTAAAGCTTTAACAAGTAAACATACTTAGAAAAGGACATTTTAAATTCCTTCACCATCAATTTCTCATTTTCATTTACCATCCAATTTATTCCTTCTCCAGGAAACAGGAATATAACAAACACATGATTTCAGTCATTACAAAGTTTTCATGACAGTCGATGTTACATTTAAAGTGGTGGGAAAATGTCATAATATCTTTCCACTTTCCTGATCCTTTGGATTACAATTCAGTAAATCAATGCTCCGAGCAAAAAATACAAACCAAGACCCCAACCTTTTCTCTCACAATATAGCAGATATTGTCTCCTAGGGCTATAACAACCATGCATTCTGAACTGCATTTTAATCTAATTCTCAAGGACTTTTTGGATTTCAAAGAAATGCAGTTTCTGATTGGCTAAACCAAATGTTCAACTTTTTACCAATTGACAAAATTTTGGACTAGTCCAAATTGAAAGCATTTGCAGACAAAAAAATAAATATGAATCAAAAATTAAAAATTTGATTTGGAAGGGGTAGAAAACATAGTGGGAAAAGGAGAAAATGCTGGTTTTCTCCTTTTCCTACAATGTTTTCAAAGGTTTTCTTTCTGAGGGTCATTAAAAGTCGGGATTGTATGGTAAAGAGTTAACCCTTTACCACACAACCCAATTGTCTTAACCTCCAGAATAAAGGCTTTTAAAAACATTGTGGTAAAAGGAGAAACCAATCAGAAAATGAGTTACTTTCGAAACTTATCATTTGACCAAAGCACACAAGTAAGAAAGGTTGATGAATACCAGCCCAGATCTTGATCCAAACTGTCCCGAAAAAATGCTATAAATAACCATTTGACAAATTACCCCCGGTCTCAACTACCTTGACAAAGAAGGCTTTTGAAATTTGAAAACATTGTGGAAAAAGGTTAAAACAGATTGTACTGTCTACAATTTTTTTATAACTTCTCCCATTTTTTTTTTCAAAAGCCTTCTACCTCAAAGTTGTTAAAATTCAGGACTGTTTTGGTAGCCCACTAATAAAAATTTGACTGTAGGTTTAGAGGCACTGTCAGTGTCAACACAAAACATGAAACAAACTGTAAGCCAGCCTATAGAAAAGCAGGTGCTATACCATTGAGTTGGATTCTCCTATTTTATCTGCTACCTGAAAAACACACAAAAAGAAAGACATAATTTATTCTGCATCTTCAACTACAAACATTCAGTTTTACTTTTTCTCATACAACAACCCTTTTCCAAACAACGGGTTTTACACTTTTCTAATTCTAAACCATCCACACCTGACAAACTTTAACCCATTACCACACGTGAAAAATTTAGACTGGTCCAAATTGAAAGCATTTGCACCGTCAAACTAAAGGTGATTGAAAAGTTGAAATTTGTTCTGGGAAGGGTAGAAAACACTGTGGGAAAAGGAGAAAATGCTGGTTACCAGCATTTTCTCCTTTTCCCACAGTGTTTTCAAAAGGCTTCTTTCTCAGGGGCGTCAAAAGTAGGGATTGTGTGGTAATGGGTTAAATACCGGTATGTGCTAATGGGCTCAAGTTATCTGACAGGGTAGAAAAACATAGGGCAAGGAGAAAATGCTCGTAACCATTCCCTCATTGTTTTCAAAACTTTTCTCCCTCAGGTTATCAAAACTTAGTATTGTTTGGTAAAGGGTTAACACATTACCCTCTGAGGGAAAACATATTACAGTTATGCTTTGGAGACATTGCACTAATTCAGGCATTTTATGATGGTTCTTACAAGTGCCACAGTATTATCTCTTTGTTTTCTGCTTCAAAGGCAGCTTTCGAACAAACATTGTCAAACCAATGTCAAGAATCATTTTGAAATGATGCAGCTTTCCCACGTAATTTACAGTATCAATACTATCATAACGTACCAGAAAAAAATCTGACCACTACCTTTGCCCTTTAAAAATTGCCCACCAGAACTTTGTTTACTATTCAATGTCTCAATAGATAACATAACTATCATTTTTATTTCCCAGTTATCTGGAAAACTATACCATCCGATCTTAAAACCCAGTTTTGCAAAATTATAATGAAAAGCACACTGGCAAGAGAATGTTTAAAGTATCTCTGTGATTGATTAAATCAGGCAAGTCATCACATAATTCTTCATCTGTGACATCAATCTTGTCAAATATGAAAGTATATCATGAGGTAAACTGGTTCACTGACAAGCAGAAAATTTACAATTAACAAAAACTTTTGACCTAGGTCAGCCTGCACTGACTATCTTCTTTCCCAGGGTATGCCTATTTGAGTTAAGAAATTACTGGTTGACAGCGTTTTCCGTTTTTCCGATGTTGCTTTAAAAAGCTCTGACCCTCAGAATTGCAAGTTCACAGTTTATATGTATTGTTGGAGTTAAATGCCATTTTCAAAATTATTGTAATGGCCAGAGAGCCTTTCCATGCTTCCCTTTGAGTTGCCTTTACCAGCACAATATTTACACAATATTATTCCAAAGCCACTGGCTGCTTTCCCAAATAACCATTACCAAAACAATGATTGGCAGTAAGTTGGGAATAAATCTTTTCAGTATTGCAATTAACATCATCAATCCTTGCCAGGCTGGGAATTCAAACAACCATCCACTGGTCTTAAGTCCTGTATGCTATCATCTGCACAACTGGGCTCAGCTGTAAGCTTACAGAATTTTAAAGTGAAAGGTTAACAAAAAAACTCAACATTCAGAAAGGCAATACTTACAGATCTAATTCCAGGTAAATTTAAAATAGATCCTACGACTGGTACTCGTCGTAAAAAATTTACAGCAACAGGGAAAAAACCACTGCAATGAAAAACACTTATGATACAGAGTTGTTTAGCACTTCCATTGAATCAAATCAAAAGTTTCAGTCACATTAGTATATTTCATACTTACCTGATGACAAATTTCAGACTTGTCTGAGCTGGAAATGTTTGTAGACAACAATTTCATCACAGATCCCTAATCAAAGCTCCAATAAGAGGGAGTGATGGTATTCTCATTACCAAACGGCAAAATTTTAGGTTTGTCCAAATCCAAATATTTGCGGACAACAAAATAAAAGTGACTGAGAAATTGAAATTTGTTTTTTGAAGAGTAGAAAACATCATGGGAAAAGGAGAAAATGGTGGTTACCAGCATTTTCTCCTTTTTCGACAATGTTTTCTAAAAGCTCCTTTCTCTGGGTTGTCAAAAGGTGGGACTGTGTGGTAATGGGTTAAGTCATTATTTCTATTTGAAACCCTATGTTGTGGGTACTCATTAGAATCGTCTCAATGAGACGATTCTAATGAGTACCCACAACATAGGGTTCTATGGACAATAATTAATATTTTCAATTTTGGAATCAAAATCACTCCCTTTTTCCTGAGCTCTGTCTTGTGATGAGATTTACATCAACCCTTTACCCCATAAGGCATTTCTATGGTATCTCTAATTGACCCTAAATAACAGCAAGGATGACACCGTTTCTTGTGTGTATATGACACCTTTTGATAATGTAGAAAACATTGTGGCAAAAGGTGAAATTGCTCGTCACGAGCAATTTCACCTTTTGCCACGATGTTTTTGTAAGGCTCCTACAAGCAATGCGTAGAAATGAGTACCTATGGAGTAAAGGTTTAAAAAGAGTTACCAGCATTCTCTCCTGTTTTGGACAAAGTTTGCAAAACTCTGCTTTACAATGTTTTTCAAAATATTAGTTAGGTTAAAGAATATTAGTACCGGTAAGCCTTAGAGCTTCAAATAAATCAAATGAAAAATCATAGGATAGAAAACATTTTGGGAAATGGAGAAAATGCTGGTTTCTAGCATTTTCTCCTTTTCCTACAACGTTTTCAAAGGGCCTCGTTTTCAGGGTTGTTAAATCTCTGGAATGTGTGGTAACCAGTACTGGCAGCACAATGTGCCATGTAGTTCTAAATGTTGACCCAGCCAATCACTGATCAAAAGGTTGAATGAATATTGGGGTTTAACCCATTGCCACACAATCCCTACTTTTGCGCCCCTGAGAAAGAAGGCTTTAGAAAACATTGTGGGAAAAGGAGAAAATGCTGGTAACCAGCATTTTCTCCTTTTCCCACAATGTTTTCTACCCTTCACAAAACAAATTTCAAATTTTCAGTCACTATTATTTTGTCGTCTGCAAATGCTTTCAATTTGGACAAACCTAAAATTTTGTTGTTTGGTAATGAGTTAACATTGTTTTAACTCTTTACCAAACAGCAAAATTTAGGATCAGTCTAAATTGAAAGCATTTGCAGACGACAAAATAAATGTGAATCAAAAAATTGAAATTTGATTTGGAAAGGGTAGAAAAAAGTGTGGGAAAAGGAGAAAATGCTGGTAACCGGCATTTTCACCTTTACCCACAATGTTCTCAAAGGCTTTTTTTGTAAGTGTCATTAAAAGTCGGGATTGTGTGGTTAAAGAGTTAACACCTCAGGTCATATCACGGCAGTCAGCATACCGATGCATATGTTTCCTGGCTTTCTCACACTAGTGATGATACAATTTTCTTTCAAAGTCACCAACTTCTTTTCTTGCATGCATTCAGAGGTGACAGGCAAAAAATTGCTAGACAGAATGTTCAGTGATGAGACAAGAATGAATCCAGTTGCAACGACTATATAAAATGTTACGGGAGACCACTCCTTCATGCATGGCTTTGTCCTGATTCAAATACAATACCTAACAACTGCATTGGAGAGATATCTTTTTGGCTCAGTGGTTCAGGTATTGGCCTTTCATCTGGGCATTCTAGGATTCGAATCCTGCCCCGTCCCTTATATCTGCCATGCATTTGTTCATTTGTTTCTTTATTATGGACCATGTTCAAAAGAAAATTCTCCCAAGAAAAAGATTGGTCAAGTTCGAGAATCCAACAAGTAACCCAAGAATTTCTAGCCATGATGTAAATGACTGAGCACAAGGGCTCAAGGTGAAAGAAAAACAATAACTGCCATTACCTAAATAATAAGAAGAAACCATATATCTCTAAAACCATTCCAATCACTGGCCAACCTATTAACACAACCAAAATGCCTCCAATGAAGAATCCAGTCGCTTTTAACTTGTGTCGTTGAAAAAAGAATCTAAATGTCCTTTCAAGTCCTATAACAAAGGCAAGGCCGGCAAGAAAGAGTATCTGAAATAATACAGAGAACACTTGTTTAACTCTTTCCTAAACAATCCCACGTAGCTACCACACTCAGATAGAAGCCTTTTGAAAAGATTGTGGGAAAAGAAGAAAATGCTGGTAAACAGCATTTTCTCCTTTACCTACAATGTTTTCTACCATACCGGAAACAAATTTCAATTTTGAGTTTCGTTTAATTTGTCATCTGCAAGTGATTTCAATCTGGATCAGTCTAAAATTTTGTTGTTTGGTAAAGAGTTAACTCTTCATCAGACAATTAACTCTTTACCAATCGACAAAATTTTAGACTGGTTCAAATTGAAAGCATTTGCAGATGACAAAATAAACATGACTCAAAAATTGAAACTTGACTTTAGAAGAGTAGAAAACATTTTGGTAACAAGAGCGGCAAATTGTCGCAAGATACGCCCGTCTCACTCCAAGTTGTAAAGCTGGGGCATGCACCGGACAAAATTCAAGTATGAAAAACAACAAAGGGCAATAACTCAAAAATCAAGCAAGCAAGAGTTGTGATTTCTGTGCACTGCACTCCCCATCGATGAGATCTATCCACCCATGAAATTTCATAACCCTAGCTAGTATAGTTTTGGAGATATGCTTCGGACAAAATTCAAGTATGAAAAATGACAAAGGGCAATAACTCAAAAATCAAGCAAGCAAGAGTTATGATTCCTGTGCACTGCACTCTGCCTCGGTGAGATCTATCCACCCATGAAATTTCATAACCCTAGCTAGTATAGTTTCGGAGATATTCACCGGACAAAATTCAAGTATAAAAAACGACAAAGGGCAATAACTGAAAAATTAAGAAAGCAAGAGTTATGATTCTTGTGCATTGCACTCCCCCTCAGTGAGATCTATTCACCCATGAAATTTCATAACCCTAGCTACTATAGTTCTGAAGATATGCTCAGGACAAAATTCAAGTATGAAAAACAACAAAGGGCAATAACTCAAAAATTAAGCAAGCAAGAGTTGTGATTCTTGTGTACTGCACTCTCCCTCGATGAGATCTATCCACCCATAAAATTTCATAACCGTAGCTAGTATAGTTTTGGAGATATGCTCAGGACAAAATTCAAGTACGAAAAACAACAAAGGGCAATAACTCAAAAATTAAGCAAGCAAGAGTTATGATTCTTGTGCACTGCACTCTCCCTCAATAAGATCTATCCACCCATGAAATTTCATAACCTTAGCTAGTTTAGTTTTGGAGATATGCTCCGGACAAAATTCAAGTATGAAAAACAACAAAGGGCAATAACTTAAAAATTAAGCAAGCAAGAGTTATGATTCTTGTGCACTGCACTCCCCCTCAATGAGATCTATCCACCCATGAAATTTCATAACCCTAGCTAGTATAATTTGGAGATATGCTCCGGACAAAATTCAAGTATGAAAAACAACAAAGGGCAATAACTCAAAAATTAAGAAAGCAAGAGTTATGATTCTTGTACACTGCACTCCCCCTCAATGAGATCTATATACCCATGAAATTTCATAACCCTAGCTAGTATAGTTTTGGAGATATGCTCCGGACAAAATTCAAGTATGAAAAACAACAAAGGGCAATAACTCAAAAATTAAGCAAGCAAGAGTTATGATTCCTGTGCACTGCACTCCGCCTCGATGAGATCTATCCACCCATGAAATTTCATAACCCTAGCTTGTATAGTTTTGGAGATATGCTCCGGACAAAGAACTGGACGCCCGCCCGCCTGCCACGGGTGATCCCATAATACGTCCCGTCTTCGACGGGCGTATAAAAAGAGAAAATGCTGGATACCAGCATTTTCTCCTTTTCCCACAATGTTTTCAAAAGGCTTCTTCCTCAGGTTCATCAAAAGTCATCACTGTGTGATAAAGGATTAAATTTCAAAAGGTTTGTGATTGAAAGGATCTGTATACAACAGATATTGCTTACATAAAGAGATTATCTCTGAAAAGGCAGAAAACTTAGCTCAGAAAAGGAATAAGGCTATTTTCTCTTTTTTCTAGACTGCTTCTCTTTTTCCAGGTGGATTTCTACAACATTGGATAATTAGTAAAGGATTAAACTAATTGCCTAACAAAACACATTAGCAGTAGATTATTGCACTTCGAAAAAAAAAAATCATATAAAATGATTAAGGATAATCAATTAAATTAAAATTATACAATGAAATCTTCACAAGAGTCTTGGGGGTTTTTGCAGTTGCTAAATAATTTTTCATACCCGAAAGATGACAGGATATCAGCATTTTTTCCCTCTACCACTATGTCTTCAATATTAAAGGTCTTTCTGATGGTCTTAAAAACCATTTTTGTTAAGTGATCTGCAAGATGGAAAACTAGAAGGCTACCAGGACTATCCTGTTTTGCTTCACTAGCCTAGAGATGAATGAGTTGCAATTTGCACAGGTTTTGATGTCATGCCTTTGGATACTGCATATTTTTAACTCTTTACCAAAAAACAAAATTTTAGACTGGTCCAAATTAAAAGAAAAGGAGAAAGTGCTGTTTAGCAGCATTTCTCCTTTTCCCACAATGCTTTCAAAAGGGTTCTATATCAGGGTAGTAAAAACCAGGAATTGTTTGGTCAAAGGTCCATGTATCATACGGCTATCAAAAAAGATACCCTAGAGATGATTCACATAAAATTCAAACCATTCATTCACAATGTTTTCAAAAGTTTGCTTGTGGGTCTGTAATATTAAAAAAAGTAATCTTCAAAATATTTCTACTTACATTCCCAATAGCAAGTAAACCTTTGTCAAAGAAAAACAGAACACCAAGAAACAGAAATGCTATACCAAAGCCGGCCAAACCCACTCCAATTTCTAGGAAAGATATAAAAGGAAAGATTACACATTTCTACATCTGAACAATGAAATATAAAATATGTACACTAACTAAAGCCTTATAAAAACATTGTGCAAAAAGGACAAAATAGTGCAAACAAATAATGTCTCCTTTTTCACAATGTTTTTTGCCCTTGTAAGGTAAAATCCTGTCAAAATTGCACCTTGAAATTTTTCATCTCCATATGCCTTCAATTTAGACAAGCTAAAATAATAGATTTGAATATCAACAATCTTCAATATGGAGGGTTGCTCCAATGCTATTTTTGTGATTGGTTGTGGAGTGGAGAAAAAATAAAATAACATCGTAGCTCCCCTACCAATCAAAGGTAGATAACTAACCTTTATATGTTTGGAGTAATGCAAGGTATGTTCAGAGTTTGTTAAAATGTGAATTCGCCTTGTCCTGCTTAACTCTTTACCAAATGACAGAATTTTAGACTGGTTCAAATTCAAAGCATTAGCAGACGACAAATTCAATTTGAATCCAAAATTGAAATTTGATTTGGGAAGGGTAGAAAACACTGTGGGAAAAGGAGAAAATGCTGGTTACCAGCATTTTCTCCTTTTCCCACAGTGTTTTCAGATGGTTTCTTTCTCAGGGTCGTTAAATCGGGATTGTGTGGTAAAGAGTGAAACACCTCACCATTTCAATGTTCTTTCTGTACATTTCTTCCCTTATCTACAATAATAGTCAGGTACAATCCATAATGGATAGTTTCCGTATTATGCCATGGATTGCCAAAGGACAAAATTTTTGACTGGCCAAAACTGACAGCACTAGCAGACAACAAAATAAAACTGAATGAAAAAGTTGAAATATGTTCAATGGAAGTGATATTGTAGAAAACTTTGTGGGAAAAGGAGAAAATGCTGGTTAAAAGTTTTTTTCTTTTTTTCCATTATGCTTTCAAAAGGCTTCTTTCTCCGGGTTGTTACAACTCGGGATACTGAGGTGAAGGGTTAAACTGTCCCAGGACAAATGAGAAGAACTGGTATTTCAATTTCCCTTATAGTTAATAGTGATATCCAGTTCCACATGAAGTGGAACATTTTAACTATAGTTCATTAAATTAAGCTAGTACTTGTACTAGTAAGCAAACAAATTACTTATTTACTGGCTTACTTTGAAAATCAGTAACTTGCATCATTTTTGCGTCCTTTTCTTTCAAGCTGACATGTATAAAATGTTTAAAAACAATACACTACATTGACAAACACGTCATAGCTAGGACATGTACATACACTTAGTGGCCCTTGAAAAAATCACCACAAGATATCCCAATATACAATAGATATCAAATACACCCCAAGATATCGCATAACACCTTCAGTAATACAATTTGACAATATTTAATTAAAAGTATTGGAAGAGATTATGATTTAATTTGCTTCCTGCTCGAATATTGTTCTTTGAAAAAGCATTTCTTTTTCAAATTTCCATTTCGCTACCTGTATGCTGACTGACATATTTTTTTTACAAACGATAAATTTTCCCCCGCGATTATCTTATAGTTAATTTAATACTGTTCAATGACCAAGTTATAGAACATATTTTTATTCTAAACCCACCAAACAGTCAAAATCTGTAAATATTTAGGTGTGTTGGGGTATTTTACGGTGCATAGATTCTTTTGGGTAATTAGACCAACCGAGCTTCAGACGCTTGTTTGCTTACCAGCATCATCAACTTCCGGTATCACTTGTTTTTCCTAACTTCATGATAACAACGATACGCCTTTGTATGAAAAATAAATGTAACAATTGCCTGAATTGATTGGGTCAATGAAACATCCTCATACATAGACATTCTTACGTGCAATGCAGTATACAATAAATTTTAAAAAATTTAATACCCACATCAAGCGCCTATGCAAATGATCAAATTATCGTCTGGCGCTTTGATCTTTGTTGTAAACATTCGCAGACTCCAGTTGAAGTCGCGGGAAAGAAATTAAATATCAATCACCAGGAATACAGCGAGAGATGAGGACAGATGAGTTTGTCTCGTTACATGGGACGACATGGTAAACTGTTTTGTTGAAATATTGACGCTGAATTAGTAAAAAGTTTTCATATGGGAGAGACATTTTTTAATCCGCGAAATCCAATGATTTTCTTGTTGTCTCCTTTACCTTGTTCACTCCAGCTTGTGTATGAAGCATCCAAACGAATACAAAGGTGATTTATTATAAAATAAGTGCCAAGAGCGAAAAATAATAGATACATTGATAACAATTTTGGATTTATTCCATTGACCAATGTTATTGAGCCCACAGGTACCAGGCGCGTTGCTCTTTTACCCCTGGGAACATATATAAATCATCTTTACCCTGTTTCAGACTTTGCTGTAATTTTAGTATATACATTATAGAAAGGTATGTGACTCGCCAAAACCAAAAGTAGACCTCGTTACGAACAAAGGCTGTAACTCATTTATTTTCCAACCAATTCTCAAAACCAGGGCATCACAATAACCACAAAATATGCAGCTATTAATCCATACACAGTTCTTAGCCATGACATACATGTGAAAGGACCTCAACAAATAAAAACGCAATGGAAACGTTAGTCGGCCGAGTCAGTACTGACATTCCGATGTTCAAGTTTCATCAGTAAAACCCACCTTTCTGCCAATAAAACACAAAAAAGCTGTAGAAATCATCAACATAAATGGAATAATACGGCTTACAAGCCATGATTTCGGCAAATACTCCCTATGGAGTCAGTTAGAGGCATTTTTCTGTGCTGGAAATCGCTTGATCAACTCAATTTTCATTTTATTTGCGTGACCCGGAAACGGTACCTCCGAGTTGTTCTTGTTGTCCGGCTTATGTTCTGTACGTCACATCAAATCGGGTACCAATACATGTGTCATTTGGTTTGCTGACAAAAACAAAACAATAAAAACTACATTTTTACCATGTAATGATTTGACATTATATTGCTGCAGCTAAATAAAACACAACTACTTTGTTAGATTATGAAAATGAGTGAAACAGATGACCCGGCTAAAATACGTCAACATGTATTGCTACCCGATTTGCTGTGACGTACAGAACATAAGCCGGACAACAAGAACAACTCGGAGATACCGTTTCCGGGTCACGCAAATAAAATGAAAATTGAGTTTATCGAGCGATTTCCAGCACAGAAAAATGCCTCTAACTGACTCCATAGGGAGTATTCGCCGAAATCACTGCTGGTAAGCCGTATTATTCCATTTATGTTGATGATTTCTAGAGCTTTTTTGTGGTTATTGTGATGCCCTGGTTTTGAGAATTGGTTGGAAAATGAATGAGTTACAGCCTTTGTTCGTAATGAGGTCTACTTTCGGTTTTGGCGAGTCACATACCTTGCTATAATGTATATACTAAAATTTGAGCAAAGTCTGAAACGGGGTAAAGATGATTTATATATGTTCCCAGGGATAAAAGAGCAACGCACCTGGTACCTGTGAATGAGCCATGCTCTGGCAAAAAGGGGCTTAGCACATTTCTTTGATGCATGATGCCAGCCCAAGACATCACATAATTATGGATTCACAAGAGCCACTATTGTAAACATCAGACTTGAACTGACTGGTCCTTTGATATACAGAAAATTGACCAATAGCAAAAATGTTTCCAGGTCAGACTGCAGACCGCACAGGTGCATGGCTCAATTGTATTTGATGGATTCATAGGAAATGAATCCATGTAAGAAATTGCAAATTCATTTTTATATATAATTTTGGTCAACAAACAACTGAAAATAGGGTTATATTATGGAAATCTTATGAACAAAGTTTCTCAACAAAGAAACAAATAAACAAATGCAAAGCAGAAATACAGGGACCGGGCATGATTCGAACATAGAACGCCAAGACAAAAGGCCAACACCATAACCAATGAGCTAAAGAGAATTCTCTCTAAGGCAAATGTTGGGTATTGTACTGAAACTGGGATGACACCATGCATGAAGGCGTGGACTCCCGTTAGTTGCTGTAACAAATATGAAACTATTAGAGAAACACTAATCATACCAATAAAACAATGTTACATACCAGTGTACTAAATTTGCTAAAAATAGTGACACAGAAATATCCATACTCGTATGGATATTGAAATTAAGAAATGTAATCAAGCCTTGTGGGGGATAAGTGCAATAGGTGTGGAATGCCTCATGTTTAATTTGTGGCATGTATGTCAGGAAGTTGACCTAACCTGTGGAAACTCGTTTAATTTGTATCGCAGGTTGAATTCGATCCATCCAAACACATCACATTGTTTGTCATGGTAAGGGCATGTAGTCTATGAAAAACAATTAATAGCCATTTCAATTGAGGGTGTGCAATCTGCATCATTTGACTGAAAAGGTTGTGGATGACATTATTTAGAAAATACCTTGCTAAGAAAGAAAGATCTTTATTTCACAACTGTTTATGTGATTAGATCTATCTGTATGATTTATGACTTTTTTTTTTAAGGTAAACAAAATCGGGGATCTTATGATCTCCGTCTAAATTAGGTGCGGTGTTCTTAAATGTCAGTGGCAGTTTTGATCTGCACAGTTGAACAATCATTTTGCATAATGATTAAGTAGAGTTATAAGAAGGTAATTTTTAAATATTTATTTATCTTGGATGCATTAAAACTGGCTGAATGAAAGCTTTAAACTTAGGAGGATTAGTCTATAGATCCATTGGTTTTATCATTAGTAGGGAACACTGAGACAAATATGAATGGGTAGCCATTTGGAATGATGTTTTGGTTCAATCTGTTTGCTTATCCATACTTCCTGTAACATGTGTCCCCATCTTTAGGAACTGGAGCTAATACCCAGTTTCTATATGTTGAAGCACCTCCACCTTTTCTTTCTTTAATTACAGTTAGGCCTACAGTTTAAAGCCCTAAGTGACAGCCTTAGTAGTGAGGCAAGTCAAGCCAGCCATTTTGCCAAAGAGGCTACGAAAGAGGCAAAGGTAGGTACCGGTAATTCCTATCTACATTAGATTACTTTTAACTCTTTCCCAAACAAGCCCTGGTTTATGCATATCTGCAGCACAGGTCTTTACAAAACACTGTGGGAAAAGGAGAAATTGCTCATAACGAGCAATTTCTCCTTTTCCCACAGTGTTTTCTAGCCTAACGGAAATTTTTCTGCCATTCTCATCAAATTCAAAATTGTCATCTGCAAACACTTTGAGTTTGGGACAGTCTAAAATTTGTCATTTTGGAAAGCGTTAATCTGCCACTGTAGTGGTGTGGGTTTAAATTCCTTTTTGCAAGTACCATTTTCTGTGGATAAATGAAGTCATTGCCAAACAATTCATTCATCCACCTCTGCTAGACATTTCTTCAATCGCCAGAAACTAGTCATTTGCTTTGAAAGAGTCCGTGTTGTACATATTTTTCGCAAGGAAACAAATTGAATGCATGGATAAATGTACTGGCCTCTGTAATGTTACAGAAACATGAAGAATGGTTTGAAACACCCAGGAAATGAATTTAACAGAGCTGACAGAAACCATTATAAATCATACAGAGGAAAAACATTTGGAAAAAAAAAAGAAAATACTTGTTAATGGTAGAGAATATATTATGGGAAAATTCCTTGTTTCCTGGCTTTCTCACACCAGTACTGATACAACTGTCTTTCCAAAGCCTCTGACTACTTTTCTCGCATGCATCAGAGGTGAAAAATCGCCAGAAAGAAAGATTGCCGCAACCAGTTGAACCCACAGCCTCAGGTCACAAGTCAGACACGCTAACCACTGAGCCACCCGGCTGGGCCAAGAAAAAGCATGTTTGAAGACATTGTGGGAAAAGGAAAAAATGCTGGTAAAATGCATTATGCCTTTCAAATAAAAATGTCCTAATTTGTAGAACATTCAGTTTTTCATCTGCAAATGCTTTAAATTTGACCAGTCTAAAATTTTGTCATTAGGTAAATAGTTAAACATGCAGATAATGGGACAGACTTTAAGTCTGCATGTTGTAAAATTGTCTTTCAGATAAAATTACAATGGCCTTTTTAGAAATTACTTGAGTGCTTATCAAACAAACTTTGAACTTCTTTAATGCTGGAAGTTAAAACATAACCTTTATCCACTTCTCATGTGGTCATATTTTGACCACAAACTTACGGTAATAAATTACATCCAAATGGTTGTATAAACTTCTACAACAAAGATAGACGAAATTTTTAAGAATTTAACACTGAAAAGGTTAGGGGAACAGCTTTGAAAGTCGAGGGGAATTCACCTGATCCTATACCATTTGCACCAGAATGATGTAGTACATTAAGGCTTTACAAATTATTATGAAATAGTACCAGAGCTCCAGATAGAGGGAGTGATTTTGATTCAAATTGGAAAATATCAGTTATTGTTCACTAAACCCTATGTAGTGGGTACTCATTAGAATTGTCTCATCGAGACGATTATAATGAGTACCCACAACATAGTGTTTGGAGGAGAAATAATGAATTTAGCTTACTATTGCTTCCTCTTATCTGGAGCTCAGAGTACAGCATTGAAATTGGCATTATGTAATTTGAACGATGCCTACAACATGGAAAATTATCAATATTTGCACCACTTGTAGGAAGCAGAAACCTATTCCCTTTATAATAAGGCTCTAGGATTACTTAGCCATGGAGAGACAGAGAAAGCAGAAGCTGTGTTCCGAGATCTTATCGACCATGACTTCTTGCAGGAGGTAAGTACATGCTAAAATTACCTTTTATTTGTATTTCTGCTGAGTCACTGCCGCTCACTTGAGAATAGGGGGTGGCTGGTTTCATCCTCAGCGCGGCTAATTTTTTTCCAAGGATTGATGAAATTCGTTGCCACAGGATTCATTCTTCTCACACCCCTGACTCTTGTTTGGACGATGGTCATGTGAAAAAGCAGCCAGTGACTTGGAAAGAATATCATACAGAGCACTGGTAAAAGACAATAAAGGAAAGCAGTGGCTATTGTGATTTATGATGAAATATTAAAATATTGAAAATGGCGTTGAAATCCAAACAACTCAGTTGTTTTTGAAAAAAGAAATAGGTAGATCTAAGTAGTTTTCTAGGCTTTCACCAAACAATGACAAGTTTTAAAGACTGGGGAAACATGCTTTTGAAAACGCTGTTTGAAAATTAATGTGAAAAAGCTGGTAACCATTAATTTTTATTCTTTTCCCATCATGGTTTCTACCCTTTTAGGAACAAACCTTTGAATTGAGGTGCATTTATTTTTCGTCTCCAAGTCCTTAACTCTTTACTACACTACAAAATTTTAGACAGATCCAAATTGGAAGCATTTTCAAAGATTATAGTAAGTAACGGTAAGTAATGGGATTTGTCTATAAAAGATAAGAAAACATTATGGAAAAAGAAGAAAATGCTGGTCACCAACATTTTCTCCTTTTCCCAACATGTTTCAAAAATTGTCTTTCTCAGGTTGGTTAAAACTGGATTGTGTGGTAAAGGGTCAAAATATTGATGATTAAGTTTGTTAAAGGGTTGATTTCTTCAGAAACTACATATTGGTTTGACAGTAGTTATAATTATAAATGTTACAGGCCATGGATCTACTGGAAGAGAAGGGTAAAGGCGCCATACATCCTGGACTACAGCTATTGTATCCAATCTATAAAAATTTGGCAGCCTTGGCAACACAGAGAAAAGATTATATATCAGCGATTGAGTCATATATAGAGGTAAATTAGTATAATTGCATGTAGTACTCCTGTTTGAAAACAATAGTGACTAAGATGATTCAAATTGGTTTAACCCATTACCACACAATGACGACTTTTAACGCCCCTGAGGAAGAAGCCTTTTGAAAACATTGTGGGGAAAGGAGAAAATGCTGGTAACCAGCATTTTCTTCGTTTCCCACAAAGTTTTCTACCCTATCAAAGCAAAATTGTGCCAGTTAACTCTTTACCACACAATCTAGACTTTTAACGACTCTGAAAGAGAAGCTCCAGTTGCCAAAGGTCAGCAGGCTTATGTGCGTGCATGCATTAACTTTTATTTCAAATATCTTTTTCTCTGAAACTACCCATCCAAATTTGATTTGGATTTTCCTAGAACTTTACCTTTCATGCCAGTGAATTAACCTGCTTGTATTGCCAGACAGTGTTCATTGTTTTTGAAGGTCCTCTTTTTCAGGGTCATGAACGCTTCAATTTCTGTCGTAAAGGGTTAAAAAGCCAGTGGAGCGATACAGGGCCATCATGGCCCTTTTGTACATGTTTGTTGTGATGGGTTATCCGATATATTTTCTAGTTATAAACGGTGAAAATTACCTATTTTGGGCTTTGCTGCAGCTTCAACTGACTTTATTCTTTCTAAAGGCTGTCAAGATAGATAACTCTGAACTGACTGTGTGGTATAAGATGGGAATCACAGCTTTACAGATCGAGGACTTCCAGCTTGCCAAGGGTGCTTTTGAGGAGGGATTGGAGTGTAATCCCAAACATTGGCCATGTCTGGACAAAATAATTACGGTTATGTATGCCCTGAACAACTATATGGGTAAGAAAGCATTTCTATATAGCTCACAACATGCAAAAAGGGGCATTTAGACATATGAGTAAAGTGTCGTCTCGGATCAGCATGCGCAGTCAAATACAGATTTTGTCAAATAGTGGACTAGCTTGAAACAGAAAATTACAGAAAAAGGGAAGTTTTGTTTTGGATTAGCCTGCAAGAACTTTACAGAAATGTCTGAATGCTCCTTTTGGCATATTGTAGGCCACATAATATACATGCCAAGCCAACTGGCTCAGTCAGTAAAACACAGGGCTGGGAATTCTAGGGTCACTGGCTCAACAGGGCAGCTGAGCCAAATTTCTCTCACAGATTGAAAGGATGAAAACCACTACAACAGGATTGATTCCTTTCTTGTGGCTGAACATTATTTCAACAATGTTTTTGTGCAAAAGCAGCTGGTGGTGGTAAGAATGCTGTGCCAATTACTTGAGAAAAAAACTCTAGGAAAGGATGAATTGATTCACTTGTTGAAATAGGTATTAAACACCAGTGAGTACCCACAACACATGTTAAAATGTAGGAGTGATGTTGTTGGAATTATTAAACGCCCCTTTTTCTGAAAAAGCACTTCTATACAGCTCAATGTTAATTCAATAGTTTGCTAGATGCAGAGTAAATGTTTTCCATGTTGAGAATCAGTGATTCATTACAATCTTATGGTACAATTTTTTTTGGATGATCCTAATGGAGATAGCAGCTATTGGCTTTGAAAAATATTTTGCTGACTGGTGGTAAAAAATCCAAGTAAACATGGATAGGTGCATTGACTGAAATTATATTGAAAATAGAATGAAACGTCCAATGAAAAAAAATGTGCAGTGTAGATTAAGAACAGGCTGGACATTTTGTTCTGTCTGATCTTGCTCTATATCATCAAAAAAAGCAATGCAAGCTGGCTTTCAGGCTCTTGGGTTAATCTTATCACGAGCTCATAACTGAGATGGATTTTGAACTTCTTCCAGAATGCCTATACTTCATATCGAAGGCTTTTGAGATGGAGATTTACTATGACAAGGGACATGCCATACGCAACAAGATTTATCAAGAGCAGCCCTCTCTCAAGACAGACACAGAGGAGTTTTTTATTGACTGGTCAGTTGAATATGTATCAATTTTGTTTATCATTACAGCTGTTTGTTAGTGCTACCAAATCTGCTGTATTCACCAACCATTCTCAAGAACATTCTAAGTTGAAAGTTACACAACTTCAGATTGGCTAAACTATTTGGTTTAGCCAGTCAGAGATTTTGTTGCTTTCAAATTTAGAAAATGGCAGATGTGAAGACTAAGACTGTTCTTCATAATTGTTGGTTGATAGTTAATACAGACCCTGAAAACTTTTTCAGAAATTTAATATTGCTCAGATCATGGGATTTGTCTTCGACAAGAAAGAAAATATTGTAGCAAAAAGGTGGTTACCATTATTTTTCCCTTTCCTTCACATGTTTTTAAAAGCCTCCCTGGTTGCATTTGATAAAATACATGACTTTTTGGTAAAGGGCTCACCATTGAATTTAATGATTGATATATACCTTGGAGGACTGAATAAGTAACAGGAATCTTTATAAACTGAGAAATATAGTTAAAATATTGCATTTAACTCTTTACCAAACAACAGAATTTCAGACTGGTCCAAATTGAAAGTATGATAGATAATAAAATGAATGTGACTAAAGAATTGAAATTTGTTTTAGGAAGTGAGGAAAACATGGTGGGAAAAGGAGAAAATGCTGGTTACCAGCATTTTCTCATTTTCTCACAATGTTTTCAAAAGTCTTCTTTCACAGGGGTGTTAAACCTCGGGATTGTATGGTAAAGGATTAAAGATTGTATAGGCTAGAGTATACCAGAGTGTTAGACAGAGAAGATTGAAGATTAAGCTGCACAGAAGCAACCTAAGTTGTACTTAGTATTTCAGCTCTTTACCAGAGGACAAAATTTTTAACTTACCCATTTGAAAGCATTTGAGGATGACAATTTCATTGTGGTTGGTACAGTCTTTCTTTGATGGGGTAGAAAGCACTATATGGAAAGGAAAAAAACACTGGTTATCTGTATTTCTTCCTTTATCCACAATGTTTTCAAAAGTTGGCTTCCCCAGGGTTGTTAGTAGTCTGCATTTTGTGGCAAAGAGCTAAGAATAATTATACAATTTTTGTAATCTGTTTTAGTGACCGAGAGCTGTCCAGTGTGACTATAGATCCTTCTGAAGCAAGAAAGGTATTTAGAATTATAGTTAGTTCATTTTTGAAATGTTTAAAAACTCTTTCCATAAACTTACCAACTGTATTCACCTTGAAAAACACCTTTTGAGATATAACACCTTTACCAAAGACTCAGATTTTTAAACAACATGAGGGTAAAGGCTTTTGAAAAATTGCTGTAAAAGGAGAAAATGCTAGTAACCATCATTTTCTCTTTTTCCAACACTCTATCAAAGACAGATCCCTTTGTTTAATCACTCTTAGCTTGTCTGTGAATGCTTTCAGTTTGCACAAGTCTAAAACATTTTCATCTAGTAAAGAGTTAATAATGAAATACTAGTTTTGTATTTGCCATGTACAGTTCTAGGATCCATATTCACCAGCCATTCTTAAAACCTATTTCTGACTTTTAAGACTAATATCTTTTACACCAAGACCTCATTGTCAGCCAATTGTCTTTTTACCACACAAAATTTTAGATGGATCCAAATTGGAAGCATTTCCATAGGACATAATAAATGTGGTACAAGTAATGGCATTATCTGTAAAAGATAAGTAAACATTGTTGGAAAAGAAGAAAATGCTGGTTACCAGCATTTTGTCCGTTTCCCACAATGTTTTCAAAAGCTTTCTTTCTCAGTGTTGTCTCAGTGTTGTTAAAACCTTGGATTGTATGGTAAAGGTTTATATTATGCTGTTTCTTGAGTGTAGAATTTAAACAGTCTGTATATATAGATTTAGGCATATTTACCAGTGCTATTCTAGATTAAGTAGAGAGGACAAGATCTAGACAAAACTATGAAAACCATTTTTTATGACAGAAATATCATCTTCTAAATAGAGCTCAGTCCGTAGGGTGCAGGACTTGAAAACAGGAGGATATGGATTTGATTCCTGGCTTGGCTAATTTCTATCTAAGGATTGATGATAGTCATTGGGACAGGATTCATTCCTCTCCCACTGCTGACCATCGTTTTAGTGATGTTTTTGTGGGAAAACAGCCAGTGGCTTGGAATGAAAATTGTGTGGAGTACTGGTAAAAGAGACTCCAGGAAAGCATGGATAGATGCAGTGGCCATGGTGATATAAATGAAATAATGCTGAAAACAGCATTAAATACCATACAATCAATCAATCAGTTAAAATTTTGGATGGCATTTAGGCTTCATCTATGTACTGTGGAACCTCTATCTCGCAAAATTTTGTCATTATCAAATTACTCAGTTATTACACTAGTTCTGTTATGACAGTTTACTACTCATCACTACAAAGAATTATTACCACAGAGTCCAATAATGATTTATTTTTGCAATTTCAGTATGTTGATGAGGCTCTACAGATGAGGAAGAGAAGACAAGAATTAGATAAGCCCCCTGAACCCGTCAGACTTAAGTTTCCTGATAAACTGAGAGAATATAGGTATCACTTGTTTCCTGTCTTTCTCAGAGAATATTTCAACATCTTTTGCAGGATGATATTTGAAAACACAGCAGTAAGTGAAACATTATACAAGATTGATAGTGAAACATAAAGTGGAAATGAAACATTGAAAATCATAGTATTATTTCTATCAGCAAATTTTCTTTTTTCCATTGACAGGTATGCTCTGTGATGTAATAATTAATTTTTCCTTGTTTAAAACTATCAGTAAATCGAAACAGTAGACTTGACTTACATGCGTCTTATGCTATATTGGTTTACATGCATTCTGATCCATTTAACCCTTTACAAAACAATCCCTGATTTTATCAACCCGAAGAAGAGGCCGTATGAAAACAATGTGGGAAAAGGAGGAAATGCTGGTAACCAGCATTTTCTCCTTTTCCCACAATGTTTTCAACTCTTCCAAAGTTGAGTTTCAGTTTTTTAGTTACATTTATTCTGTGATCTGCATATGCTGTCAATTTTGAACAGTCTAAGATTTTGTTGTTTGGTAAAGAGTTAAATGAGTTTTACGGACCGTGAATGAGAAAAAGTCTTTTCAAAAAGATTTTGAAAAAGGAAAAAAAATTTGGGTACAAACATTGTCTCTTTCCACAATCATATTTTTAGCCTTTTAATATGTAAACCTTTTTATTCAGTACACATCTATTTTGTCGTCTGCAAGGGCTCTCAATTTGGACCTGTCCAAAGTTCCATTATGCAGTAAAGAATTGAGACTAATGCGTATATTCTGTTGGCTCAGCATGCGTGGAGAAAACATGTTGTGTAATAAGATAGATTTATAACTTTCTTTCATTTTTGGTATGATCTCACCAGTTGGCAGTGTATTGGGGAGACATTGATAGACCTGTATGACAAAGCTAAATTATCAGATCAATCTTTAGTGAGTATTGTATAGTTACTATCACCTCCTTAGAATTTTTTTTTTTTAATGAAATAACAAAGTATTTTTTAAGGGCATAGGTATTGTACAGAAACTTTACTAGATAACAAAATTTTAGCCTGGTTCAAATTGAAAGCATTTGCAGACGACAATTTCACCATTAAGGTAGATAGCCTTCAAGATATTTTTAGCTTGAATGATTACACACAAAGCATTAAGGTATTGACCTAGCCCTGAGGTTCCATATTCACCAACCATTCTTAAGAATATTCTTTGTCTTGTTTTCAAGGATTCTCTGGATGTGAAAGTAACACAACATTTGATTGGCTAAACCAAATGGTTTAACCAGTCAGAAGTTGTGTTACTTTCACACTTAAAAAAATCTGGAGAATAAGAACATTCTTAAGAATGGTTTGTGAATACGGACCCTGCAGGTTTCATTCTGCCTTTGTGCAAAAACTGACTTTTTCAAAAACCTTTTCAAAAACTGTAAAACAACAGTTACTTCTTAAGTTGTTATTGAAGATATTTACATCAGACTTTGGCCTGGAAGCATCTGCTGACCCCAAATTGAATGCAGTTAAGTTCTTTATTGTATGATACAATTTCAGACTTGTCAAATCTTAAAGGAATTGTAGACCACAACTATTCATGAAGTCTTTAAGTTTTTAAACTGTGAGAAAATGCACAGTAAGGTTGGTAAATAATTATGACATGAATCTTTCAGAGTCTTGCATTGAGAGTAGAAGTTCCAAATTATGACAACGTTGCTTGTGAACAAGATACATTGACTGCCAAGGAAAAAACAACAGACCAAGTAGATCCTGATAAACAAGATAAACCTAGTAACATGTCAGCTGAATTTCAACCACAGGAAAAGGACATAGCCATGGAAACTGATGATAGAGAAGTGGAGAAGGCCATGGAGGTGGATCAAGAGGAAGACAAACAGCTTGTAGAGACAAAAGATCTAAATGATGCTCTAGTTCAAGATTCAGAAAAGAAATTAATGAATGAAGTTGACAAAAGTGGCTTGAAAGATACTAGAAAAAAAGCAAAGACTACAGTTTCACCAGCGCTGGATACTGGAAGTGTAGAAAATGAGAATGAAGAGAAGACAGGTAAATTAGGACAAGAGTTGTCAAAGACAGATAAGGCAGAGATTCCTGAAGACAGCAGTGTTTCTCTTCAAGAAGCTGTTAGTATTGCACATTCTTTGTTGGACAGTCTAAGTCCAATGAAAACTAGCCCTGTTTCTGAAGTTACAGGTTCCATCAATCCTACATTTACTACTGCAAAATCTGTTGAAATCACTAAACTTGAGAAAAATGAAATAAACTCAAAAGATGTCTCAGCAAATTATCCAACACCAAATGCCACTGAGTTAGTAAATGGTCAAAAACCTCAATGTTTGGTGAAGTCATCCAGTTTAGGTTTTTCTGTCTCCGATGTTCAAATGGAGGACAGTGATTGTATTCCTGACACCCCAGATGTGGGAACAAATTACTGTTTTGTTAAACCAGATTCAACATCTCATGGTGCCATACTTGAACCTAATACTAACTTAGAACAGAAGGTAGTAGAAGATACATCCATAAACACCAGTAAACCTCCTGTTGTGTTAAGTAATCAACAAAATCTGTCCAAAGAAGCTCCTGTTATAATTGATTTAACAGAAATGAACTCAGATAGTGAATCTGAAAGTAAGAGAATTCAGGACTTAATTTCGGCATCACCTACTGCAGCTTTGCCTCCAGGGATCATGACATCTCTTTCAGTGAACCAATCCAGGCTTACCTCATCTCCACTAGCCAATTCTAAACCTATCTACAGTGGAGCAGGTTTGTTGTCACCTATATCATCAATGAAACCTGTCAGTTCATCATCACCAGACATTGCAACAAGTGGTGTTGCTGGGGCAACACAAGGAATGATACCTCAAACATCTTCTATTGTCATACAAGATTTTCAGAACAAAGATCATGAATACTCAAAAGCGTCTCAAAAGTTTGGATCTGTTTCCATAGTAACAAGCTCTCAAGGTCAAATGTCTATATCCGGTAGTATACCAGTTACACAGCCTCTGTTTAAAAGTATTGATTTGAATATGATGGAAACTTCAGCAGGTATTGTGCTAGATATGGACGACAGAAATCTGGCTGGTAAAAAAGTGCAGAAGAAGAGGAAAATCTCCCTGGCAACTGAAGAAATTATGATGTATGGCAAGAGGAGGTCTGCAAGGGTAAGTGCTTTATGCTTAACCCTTTACCACACAATGACAACTTTTGACGACCCTGGGGTAGAGGCCTTTTGAAAACAATTGTGGGACAAGGAGAAAATGCTGGTAACCAGCATTTTCTCCATTTCTGACAATATTTTCTACCTTTCCCAAATCAAATTTCGATTTTTCAGTCACAATATATAAATTGCCATCTGCAAAAGCTTTCAATTTTGACCACTCTATAAATTTGATGTGTGGTAAAGGGTTGACCCTTTACCACACAACAAAATTTTAGACAGTGTCCAAATTGAAAGCATTTGCAGATGACAGTTTCAGTGTGGCTGAATAATGTGATTTAATTTTGATAGGGTAGAAAACATTGTTGGAAAAGGAGGAAATGCTGGTTATCAGCACTTTTTTCTTTCCTCACAATGTTTTTAAAAGGCTTCATCTTCAGGGTCATTTAAAGTCGGCATTGTGTGGTTAAGGATTAACTCCTCACTAGGCAACACAAACTTAGGTTGTTCCAAATTGACAGCTTGTTTCTTTGTTTGTATTGGAGTTTAACACCAGTTCAACAGCCTAGGTCATATCATGGTGGTCAGTGACCCACCCTGTGTTTCCTTGCTTTTTCACACCAGCACTGATACCACTGTCTTTCCAAAGACATAGACTACTTTTTTCACATGCATCAGAGGTTAGAGGTGCATTTCCTCTTTTCCTACAAGGTTTTCAGAAGCCATTACCTCAGTGTTATCAAAACAAAGGATTTTTGGTGAAACTTTAACATGTACATGTTTTGTTGTCATTTTACATGACTTTTAGGTAAGAAATACTGGCAAGAAGAAAGAAGAGGAACATGGAAATGTGAAAGATTTGCTTCAAGCATTGTTACCATCCACTCTAAAGTAAGTTTTTGTATTGTGATCCGTAACCTGAATCAATTTGACAGCTTATGACTGTAAAAAACACTTTAGTAGATGGCAAATTTGACATGAAATAAGATTTAACCCTTTACCAGACTACAAAATCTAAGCCTTGTCCAAATTGAAAGCATTCGCAGACGACAATTTCAATGTGGCTCAAACAGTGCAATCATTTTTTGATGGAGTAGAAAACATGTTGGGAAAAGGAGAAAATGCTGGTTACCAACATTTTCTCCTTTTCCCAAAATGTTTTCAAAAGGCTTCATTCCCAGGTTTGTTAAATGTCATCATTGTATGGTAATGGGTTAACTTGTTGCCAAACAACAAAACTTTGTACTTGTCAAAATTTAAAGCAATTGGAGATGACAAATTAAAGGTGACAGAAATGACACAATTTTCCTTGACAAAAAAGGCTTATATAAAAGGAGAAAATTCAGGGTTTTCTTTTTTACTGTAATGTTTCCTACCACTTCAAGGACAAAATACTATCATCAGAGCCATATTTCATAAGTCACCTGCAAATGCTTTGAATAAAGTTTTGTTGTATAATGTAAATGCTGTGTTCAACAGCAATTAAAGTCATGTCATGATGGCTAGCATATTTGACTCCTGATTTACTTTTTCAAGCTACATACAAATTGCACAAGGAGTATTCAGATCACAAAAGAATACAGGTCATTTGTGTAAAGCCTATAAACAGATGTTGAGAAAAGCAAGTCTCTTTCATTTTTTATGTTTGAGGAGAAAATATGGACCCATGTCAGCTGACGCAATCCACAAAGGCTGACCTGGATCAAAACTTTTGGCTTTTGGTCAGTTTTCTGCATGTCAAAGGACCAGTGTACCTAATTATATCGTGGGTTATAAGGCAAAATGGATTTTATGATCCATGATTATATTAACCCTTTACCCCATAAGGCATTTTTTTGGTATCTCTAATGGACACTAAATAACAGCAAGGAAGAAACAGTTTCTTATGTGTATATGACACCTTTTGATAGCATGGAAAACATTGTGACAAAAGGTGAAATTGCTCGTTTTGAGCAATTTCACCTTTTGCCACAATGTTTTCAAAAGGCTCCTACTAGCAGTGTGTAGAGAAATGAGTATCTATGGAGCAAAGGGTTAATGACTCGCTTGATACAATACATCATTAAGATGCATTAAGCCCCCTTTTCACAGAGCATGACTCGTTTACAGATACATACAAGATGAAGACAACAGTATTATGGATTCTTCCAAAGAAGAAAATGTGATGGTTGAAAAGTCAGCTTCGAGTATGTACAGCTATTTTGTTCTTTTTAAGATGTTTCATATCCAGTTATTGCCCAAAAAAACATTAAAAAGGGCAAAGCTTTTATGTTAACCCTTTACCAGACAATGATGACTTTTAATGCTGCTGAAAGAGAAAGCTTTTAAAAACATTGTGGGAAAAGGAGAAAATGCTGGCTACCAGCATTTTCTCCTTTTCCCACAATGTTTTCTACACTATTAAAGAAAAATCGTTTGATATGAACCACATTGAAACTGTGATCTGCAAATGCCTTGAAATTGGACATGACTAAAATTTCGATGTGTATTAAAGGGTTAATAAAAAGATGGAAGACAGTGCTGCAGGGTTAGGGCATCATCCTCATGCTCGAAAGGTTTTGGTTTGGGACCCGCAGAGCCCCGGTAGGACAGCCGTAGTATACAGAACTCATGAACAGCGGGGCACTGGTTTGATCCCAAGCTGAGCAAATTTCTTTCTCGAGATTGATAATAGTCATTTCCATATGATTCATTCCTCTTTTACCTCTGATTATTGTTTCGACATTTGTTATGTGGGAAAGCAGCCAGTAGCTTGGAAGGGATATTGTGCAATATGCTGGTAAAAGAAATTTTAGGAAAGCATGGATAGGTGCACTGGCTGCCATGATATAACAGAAATAATGTGTGAAAAGAGTGTTAAACACTATACAATCAGTCTGGCTTGGAACCCAATGAGGAGTAGGCTCAACTTCTGGAACTAATGGCGCAAATACATGTTTTGGTAAAGGTTTCAAGAAAGCAATCATGAACAGTGATTAATATAAATTGTAATAATTTTCTGTGAAGTCTAAGATAGCTTAGGATGTATCATCTATTTCAGAAGAAAACGATCCAGGAACGATCCACTCTAAACCTGAATTCAAAGTTTGGGATGAAGTCAGTGATGTGAAAATGTTTTTAAGAGAGCTGAACATTAAAAACTGTGGTCTTGTTGACATCATGAACAAATTCCTGCATGTTATTGGTAGACATTGGAAGCTGAAATGGTTTGTTTTATATTGATTATATTTTGTTTATTTGAATGATATTTTTCCCTGCTTTTCATCACTATTTCAATCATATCAATGTGACACAGAGCTTCAGATAGAGGGAGTGATTCTGATTTCAAAATTGAAAATGTTAACTATTCTGTACTAAACCCTGTGTTGTGGGTACTCATTAGAATCGTCACGTTGAGACGATCCTAATGAGTACCCACAACATAATATTTGGAAGAGAAATAATGGATTTAGAATACCATCACTCCGTCTTATCTGGAGCTCTGTGACAGATCACTCATTTATATTTTGATTTCATCATGGCTAGGCTAGGACCTAGCAGTACTTTACCCTTATGACATTCCCAAGTGACCACATAATTGTTGATTCCTCAAATCAGTTTCGTCCAATGACCAATTGAATCAAAAGGTTAGTTTACAAGTAGAAAATTGATCCAAATCAAAAACTTTCAATTCAGGTCACCCTGCACAGATTGCAATACATTTTGTAGATTCATGAAACCTCATTTTTTCAGAGGATAGCTTTTTTTTTTTTTTTTTCATTTGAGATTAAGCCAAGTTATTTACTAGTGATGACATTTTCATTGTGAATTGAATTACCAAAGAGATATATGTAACCTGAAGCTACAGTTAACTCATTACCAAACGACAATGTTTTAGGCTTGTCCAAATTGAAAGCATTTCCAGACAACAAAATAAAAGAGACTGAAAATTTGAAATTTGTTTTGAGAAGGGTGGAAAACATTGTGGGAAAAGGAAATGTTTTCTAAAGGTTTCTTTCTCAGGGTTGTCAAAAGTAGGGATTGTGTGGTAATGGGTTAACCCTAATTAACCCTTTACCAAACAATCTCGACCTTGAATGACCTGCAGAAATTTAAAGAAGCCTTGAAAACAATGTGTGAAAATGAGAAAATGCTGGTTTCCCACAGTGTTTTTTTCCCTTCCCAGAACAATTTTGAAATTTTCAGTCACATTTACTTTGTCAGCTGCAAATGCTTTCAATTTGGACCAGTCTAGAATTTTGTCATTTGGTAAAGAGTTAAGGCAATCTTTATGTGATAACAGTATTTAACATCATTTGCAAATACCTTAATATTGATTAGCATAAAATATTTTAATCTCCTAGATATTCAAATCTCTCTTTTTAAGAGTGCTCGTTAGTTTACCTTTTGTTTATTCAGGTCAGACGCACTATGTCCAGTCTACATCGGGGTATTTAATCGTGCCCGTAACCATATTTACATGCCAGATGCCATGATAATGTACGATGCACCAGATATCATCCAAGAAGTTGCGCTGGTAAGTGTCTGTTTATCTTCTATCTGCTTGTGTATGAAATTCTCTCTTATTAACTTTCTGCCAAACAGCAATATTTTGTAACCAATTGTACTGAAAGTAGTTGCTAATGACATGTGAAATGTAGCTCAAATGATGACATCTGTCTTAGATAGGGAAGGAAATATTGGGGCTTTTGCCACAATGTTTTTAAACACAATATTTAGGGTCATTAAAAGTCAGGATTGTATAGTAAAAGATTGAGTGTAATGAGGAAATTGTTTTCCGGTTCTATTTATTGATTTTAAGTTGCTATAATAAGCTATCTGACTGGCTAAGGCAGAACATTTT
Organism: Tridacna crocea; assembly: GCA_943736015.1. NCBI lineage: Eukaryota > Metazoa > Mollusca > Bivalvia > Cardiida > Cardiidae > Tridacna > Tridacna crocea. Next base: position 3,906,806 of record OX031067.1, on the reverse strand, counting down.
AGCTACAGAATGTAAACTGGGGTCAAACTGCATGTTCTGTGCATTATGATCTTATCTTCATTGCCTGCAAAAGGAATTGAAGGTGATTGTTGCACTGTAAAGTTTTATAATGTCTTTTTTCCATTCAAGATTTGCCTAGCTCTTGCAGAACTGCAAGTGGACCAATGGTTGTGTGATAGATCAAAGGTTACGGGGTCACAGAATTTGTCACCTGTTGGGTAGGAATTGTGTTATTATCACCTTGTAACATTTTTGCCTATGACAGGTCTGCTTAACTTCTGTTCTGTTGTATGGTAGATCAGTATGGAATATTATTAGTTGCTTGTAATATTTAGGTTGGTCAGTTGGTGTCAGCTTTGGGATTTTTCATTGGCCCACACATTCTGCAGGAGTACTTGTGTAGTTCCCAGGAAGCAGAATTCGAGAGAAATTTGTATAAATTACAAGAATTTGTTTCTCAATTGATGTGAAGTGAATATGTTTAAATTAGGTTGGTCTGACTGTCTGTTGGTCAGCATTTTGATAGCGTTTTACCAAAGTTTAAAGATACATTTGACTGCCAGAGATAAAATGCAGTTAAAACTTTGTAGTCTGTAGAATGGCTCAGATATTGTTCAACTGTGTAAACATAGATAAAAAATGGATAAATATTGCAAATTGGATAAAGAAGCTGAAGGGATTTGTCTCAGATTGGATTTGTCTCAGATTTAAAACAGGAAACGGACACTGAACTTCATTTGATGGCTGCTAGAGAATGAATTGCATTTTCTATCAGTAATGTTGTTGTCAGTGCCACCTTGCAACTATCAGGGGCAAAAGTTGGCATGAAGAAACAAGAATAATTACAGTTTCATGATTCCTTAAGCACACAAAGCCAAATGTTAACGACCCGAGGGAGGAAGCCTTTTGAAAACATTGTAGGAAGAGGAGAAAATGCTGGTAACCAGCATTTTCTCCTTTTCCTGCAATGTTTTCTACATTATTGAAGAAAAATTGCATCATTTGCACTACACTGAAATTGATATCTGCAAAAGCTTTCAAATTGGAGAAGTCTACATTTTTGTCATATGGTAAAGGGTTAAATAAAGATGAAATGGGTTTGAAAAAAACTGGCTGAAAATGAATAAAGATATATCTTTTACTGTTACCTTTTTATTCCAGCTTGAAGAGATTTATAACTTAGGACAGTGGTTGTAGAAAATGTCTTAAGAATATTATATTGATGTTCTGGAGAGTTGTCTGACCTTGAACTTAGACTAATATTGGTTATTTTGAAAATCCTGTCAAGGCACTTGTACATTTAACTCGTTACCACACGACAAAATGTTGGACAAGTCCAAATTGAAACCAGTGGAAGACGACAAATTACAAATATCTCATTTAATGAGATTTGTCTCTGAAAAGATAGAAAACCTTGTAGGAAAAGGAGAAAACGCTGGTTACCACAAGGTTTTCAAAACCTTTTCTTCACAGGGCTTGTTTGGTAAAGAGTTATAGTCTTTGACAGTTGTAGTTGCATATACATAGGAAAGAATTCTTTAATTTGGTGAATGCTAGAGGGCTGTAGAGATCAGGCAAACAAATTTTCAACCATTGAAAGTTTTTATATCAGTTTTTTTCTGGTGAATCCATAACTCTATGTAATTGCATTTCAATGCAGTTATCTCATTTCTAAAGATTCTGTTTGATGGATAAGTTTAGATACCAACATGACATGTGAATTTGGCTCTATAAACACAGTGCAAGGAAAGCGTGGTAAAATCTGCAACAATCCATGTAGAGTGACGTCATTCTATATCAAGTGACGTCATTCAATGAGTCAGTTATTCAATGGAACATAATTTTCATTTGCTTTTTTACTCTTAAGTTTGAACTTGTTTTCCTTTCATTAAGAATGGGCATGTTAGAATCGAAATAATCTTCTTTCTATCATGGTTTATTGTTCGGTAAACCAAGTTGTGAGTTATGAGGCGCAATGAATAAACCACTTGGACTATCACCCTCATGGATTATTTATTGTGCCTCAGAACTCAAACTATGGTTTATTGAACAATAAACCACGATAGGAAGAAGATTATTTCTTAAGTAATATATAATTTACTTGTTTTGTTTCTAGAAAATCAGCTCAGACCTTGCTGGAGGAAAATATACCAGCATATTTTGAGGAGGATTTGTTGTTTCTGAAAGTTCTCTGTTGTCAGTCAGACAGACTTGGTGACCACTGGATGGACCATTGTGTTAGAGGTATTGAACTCATCACCTTGATTACATGGCTTACAACACCTTGCAGGAAATCACATTTTAACTTTTCACCACACAGTTCTGATTTTTAATGACACTGGAAAGGAAGGCTTTTGAAAATATGGTGGGAAAAGGAGAAAATGCTGGTTACCACATTTTCTCTTTTTTCCACAATGTTTTCTACCTTTTCAAAGACAGATATCATCATTTGAGCTTCATTTATTTTGTTTTCTGCTAAGCTTTGAATTTGTTTAGCCTGTAAATGTTGTTGTTTGGTAAAGAGTTCAGAAAATATGTGACCAAAAGAAAGACCGTTTTAACCCATTCCCTTAACTCTTTACCGAACGACAAAATTCAGGCCTAGACCAAATTCAAAGCATTTGCAGACGACATTTCTAATGTAGCTAAACAGACGATTTCTGTATGTGATAGGGTAAAAAACATTGTGGGAAAAGGAGAAAATGCTGGTTACCAGCATTTTCTCCTTTTCCTACAATATTTTCAAAGGACTTCTTCCCCAGGGTTGTTAAAACTCAGGATTGTGTGGTAAAGAGTTAAGCTAGGGATTTATGATGCATTTTGAAACAGAAAGCATTTTAAATTACAACTTAAGAATTACTATTTTTGAGTACTTTCTTTTCAGAAGGTTTTTTGGACAATTTTGAGGTTTCTTGTTGTGATACAAGCAGTGGCTATTAAAACTGTGGAATAGCACATTAAGTCATTCAGCGCTAAATACATAAGATTTGACTGGTTTGGACAGTTGTAAATACAAATCATTGTAACTCAGAAATAATTTTATATTTTAAGCTTGTCTGAAAAAGCAGATAGTACAGAATGACATATTTGTACACATCATGTTGCCTTGATTGTTTGGATATAATTTTCATAAATAATTGGGGTTTTATGTAGCTTTTAACAGCATTATTTTCACTTAAATTAAGGTAACAGCTCTATTATAAATGAGCCATGCTCTGTGAAAAGGCAGCTGAATGCATTTGCAGAAAGTATCGACATAGGTCAGCCTGTGCAGACTGTGCAGGCTGACCTGGGCTGAAACTTTCTGCTAATGGACAAGTTTCTGCAAGTCAAAGGACCAGTTTTCCTTGTGATTCAGTTTGTTGTTGTACAAAATAGATACCATTGATTAGTTCTTATTTGATGACTTGTATGGTAAAAATGTCTTTTAGATTTTACATGTAACAAGCAGAAGCCCAGCAGTGCCTTGCCTAGTATCACAGAAATATGACTCTTTAAACCTCTGTAGTTTATATTTTGTAGATAGTGTATTTTAGTTTCAAGCAGTTTATCATTTGCTCTTTTCTCAGCAATATTTATGAAAAAAAGACATTTTCATGGAAGAAACCTTTTAACATCTAACTTACTGTTATCTAACTTTAATATTGTTTTTGCATTTCAACTTTGATTATCTGTAGCTTTTACCACAGTTTGACTTGATTATTTTAATGCTTAAATTTTGTTTACTTTATTTTTTCACACAAAAACCCCTAGTTTTCTGGATGAAGTCAAAGTATGCTGTACTTCGAGGTGACATAGAGGAGGCCATTTACTGTTATGAGAAGGTCAGTGAGTACATAGGTTATGGATTTAACTCCTTACGGAATGACAAAATTGAAGACTTGTCAGAATGAAAGATTTTCTGAAGATTTTTCAAATATTATTTAAAATATGAAATTAATCTTGCCAATAGTGAAAAGAATTTTTTTTGTGAAAAGGAGAAAATGCTGGCTTCCAGTATTTAACCAGGTTTTGTTCCTTTTCTCATAGTATTGCCAACAACATTATAATTTACACATTTCAAAGTCAAATGCCATGATTTTTGCGTCAAATGTTACATTTTGTTGCCTGCAAGTACTTTCAAAATTGGATAAGTCTGTATAATTCAGTTAAGTGATGAAAATAAAATACTCTAGTATACATACTAAATGCATCACCCATTCTACCTTAGACAGACAGATGGCTAATTTTGCGGTTTAGAATACTAGGAATAGTAGCAATATATTGTTAAAATACAACAATATACAATTGCTAAAAGCTAAAAGAAAATGTCAACTTTAGCTATTGACTCTTTCATTTACTAAATTCATTATCTTTACTATTTTTATGACTACAAATACGGCTCCTCTACAAGATGAAGAGACAGTTCTTATATAATCAAGAATAAAAGAGTGGACAGTGTAGATCACAGATCAGACTGCTCATTTTGTGCTGTCTGATCTTAATCTTTATTGTCCACAAAAGTTTCTTGTGTCATCAAGAAAAGATTTTACATGTAGGAGCAGTTATATTGTGGATTGTGTATATGCAAAAAGCGTAACCCTTTCCCAAACGACAAACTTTTGGACTAGACCAAATTGAAAGCATTTGCAGACGACTTTACAACTCTTGCTGAAAAGATGATTTCTGTCTATGATAGGGTAGAAAACATTGTGGGAAAAGGAGAAAATGCTGGTTATCAGCATTTTCTCCTTTTCCCACAATGTTTTCAAAAGACCCGTAAAAAGCAGGGATTGTTTAGGAAAGGGTTAATCTTGTGTTCCTGAAAGGATTGTAGAGGACCAGACTTATGAACCTCTTGACTGCAATATGAACCCATTATTCTTTGTAATTGCAGTTGAAAGACTATTTAGAAATCATGAAGGAGGAGTATAGTCAGGAACAAGTTGGTATACCGAACTGTAAAATAGAGAATGTTATAACCTTAGGTAATTGTTTGAAAAAACATTCATTTTTATCTGACCTATGACATCATGCAGCAGTAATTCAATTACTTCTTTTTCATATTTTGGGATACTTTGTATATGTTTGCAAAAGATATAAGATTCAGTATGTAACTTTTTTTTTTATTTAACTCTATGCCAAACAACAAAAATTTAGCCTTTTTCAAAATGAAGCATTTACAGATGAATAAGTAATTGCAGCTCAAATAATGTAATTTGCCCTTGAATGGAAAGAAAGTATGGTGGGGAAAGGAGAAAATGCTGGTCTCCAGTATTTTCTCTATGTCCCACAGTGTTTTCTCAAGCCTTCTTTTTCAGGGTTGTCAAAACTAATGATTTTATGGGTTAGGATTAAAACTAATCCTCATTCAGATTTGTGTGAAGCTAAAGACTAAATGACTTTCATATGTAAACATTGTGGATAAAGAAGAAATGTTAAACGCAATTTTTCCTGTTAATACAATGTCTTCTAAAGTGGTCTGCAGTCTGACTAAAACAGTAATCTGTGTTAGTTACAGAGTTGGATACAGTGTACCTTTAGACATACATTGAAGCCAGAGCACATATTATGATTATCCAAACATGCTAGGTGTTCTAGGTTTATGGACTGTTTTGTGTTAAAATAATTATGTTTTCATGGAAAAGACTTTTTTACCATCATATTGATGGCACTTTGATTTATACAACTTCAATTTTAGACCTTGTGACCTCCCAAATGGACATTCTACAAAAAAGTCACTGTGTAGAGGAAACCCAAAGGTTGTATGACATGGCAGAATATGAAAAAGTGGTGGAAATATTGCTTGAGACTTTCTCTCAGCCAGACCACAAAGCTAAGGTTATTTTTTTTCAATCACTTTAACTCAGTACCGGAAGATGGAATAATGGATTGGTTCTTATTTTACCCTTTCCCAAACAACAAATTTTGGACGCTTCCAAACTGAAAGAGTTTGCAGGCGACAATTTTAGATTTCGAGAAAATGGCAGAAAGTTCTCAAAAAGGGTAGAAAACACTGTGGGAAAAGGAGAAATTGCTCGTTACAAGCAATTTCTCCTTTTCCCACAGTGTTTTCAAAAGACTTGTACTGCATACACGTAAAAACCAGGGCTTGTTTGGGAAAGGGTTAAACATTTGTTTACAAAAAAACATGCCAGATCTAATTTAAATAGTAAATTTTTACAAAAAAGGAGAAAATGCTGATTACCATCATGCTCTCCGTCTCCCCCTATATTTTTTCCTAACCTTCCAAGACAATTGTTTGAGCCATATCAAATTTGTTGTCTTTATATACTGTCAGTTTATACTAGTATAAAATGTACATATTTTTGTACAAAGTTAACTCTTTACCTCAACATCCCAAGTATTAATGCCGCCAGAGAAAGAAGCCTTTTGAAAAAATTGTGGGAAAAGAAGAAAATGCTGGTCAATGTTTTCTACCCTTCCCAAAATAAATTTCAGTTTTTGAGTCCAAGTTACTTTGTTGTCAGCAAATGCTTTTAGTTTTAACATGTCTGAAATTTTGTTGTTTGGTAAAGGGTTAATTACATGTATTTATTATGCTATTTATTCCAGGTTATGAAGGTGGATGCAGAAGAAAGACAGAGTCAGTTAAAATTGCTTCAGGATGCCATGTTTAAAACTGGAAATTATGAGGTATTGAATTTTTAAGAATTTGTTATCCACAATTTCTTTCAAAGCTTTTAACTGGGCTGTTTGCAAAGGAAATGTAAAAAACTTGGCATAGCCTCATCATCTTGATCATCATTGTCTGGCAAACACTTTGACATTTTCTAATATTTTTGTCATTACTTAAGATATTTACTTTAAAATTGAGTAAGTTGTATTCATTTACCAAACAATCCCTGGTATTAACGGCCCTGAGGTGAGAAGCCTATAGAAAACATTGTGGGAAATAAGCAGCATTTTCTCATTTTCCCACAATGTTTTCTACTCTCCCAAAGTCAAGTTTCAATTTTTGAGTCATGTTTATTTTGTCGTCTGCAAATGCTTTCAATTTGGACTAGTCTAAAACTTTGTCATTTAGTATAGGGTTAAGTGTCAAAAGAGGTGTCTATACTAGAAGGACAGGTAGCTTGCAAAATGTATAAGCCACACTCTGGCAAATGGCATTTTTACCCTTTAGTACACAATGACAACTTTTGAGGACCCTGAGGTAGAAGCCATTTGAAAACATAGTGGGAAAAGGAGAAAATGCTGGTAACCAGCATTTTCTCCTTTTCCCACAATGTTTTCTACCCTTCCCACATCAAATTTTGATTCTTCAGTCATATTTATTTTGTCGTCTGCAAATGCTTTCAATTTGGACCAGTCTATAAATTTGTTGTTTGGTAATGAGTTAATAAACCTTTGTGATGCAGTTTGCCTAGCAAATCATCACATATTTATGGATCTATAAAATCCAGATTGTCTGACCATCAACTGATTCATGAGGTAGAATAGTCCATAGACATGCAGAAAACTTACCAATAGCACAACTTTCTACTTGTTTCATTCTGTGTAGGCTGCCCAGCTTGACATGGGTCAATAGGCTATGCAGAAGCATAAAGCCCCATTTTCAAAGTGCCTTGCTAATTTTCAGCGGAGTTATGCTTCTTTTTCAACTTAAAATACTGACTGAAAAAGCTGTTTTCGTGAAAGGGATTTCATGTTAAAGGGTTAAACATGTTTTGCGGCAGGTCTAATCAAGGTTTGGTATTATGAAATGATTATTGTGTTTAAAAAATATATACTGTCATACAGAAAATAGATTTACTGTGATATTATATTGCAGAGAAGTTTACTTTGGGGCGAAGAGTCTATGAATGAAGCCTATCTAGAGTATAAAACAGCTGAAAACCCTGAGAATAATTCTGCCTGGTTGAAAACGATGATTGAGATTCTGTCATGGCTACAGATGTAAGTAAAATTCATTAACCCTTTACCAAACAATCCCTGGTTTTTATGACCCTGAGATAGAAGCCTTTTGAAAACATTGCAGGAAGAGGAGAAAATGCAGGTAACCAGCATTTTCTCCTTTTCACACAGTGTTTCCAGAAGGCCTCTTACCGGGGGTCGTTAAAACTAGGGATTGTTTGGTAAAGAGTTAAAATATTGATAAGCATGAAGTAAAATATAGGTAATCAACTGCTCGATCCCTCACTGTTTTGCAAAGAAAAAAAATGAATTATCTTTACCTGTGACATCTTGGGGCTTTAGGTCTTTGTCAGTGGACAAAGTGTAAGATTTGTCTTGTTGAAAGCCTTTGCAGATAACTCATAAAATATGGCTCAGTTGAAAGGGTACATATTTCAAAGGATAGAAAACACTGTGGGAAAAGGAGAAAATTACACTCATCAGTATTTTTCGTGGATAGCATCAGACAGTAGCGTTTGATATAGATATTTCAATTGGTCTTTTAGATATTTTAATTGGTCTTTTTATGACTTTAATGGTGATGTTTAATGATCTATAGGACAGGTAATCTTTAGAATAGTTGAACACATTTGTTGCTGTTTTCTAAGAATTTTCATTGAAAAAGCAGGCACAGTCGGATGTTGGCAGCTGGATATGGTGCTATTGTTTCTAATTTTTGTTCGTTTGTTCTTCTCCTCAGGGTCCTTGCCAGAGACTCAACAGCTGTTAAATCTCTACCTTCAACCAAGCTTGTGAGATTTTCACAAAACTTGATCAAACTTATCGACAAAAACATGTCCCTCCCTGAAACTGTTACTGAGATGGTCATTGACACACTTGCACCGTGGGCTTTACTGTATCATCTTATCAAATAGTAAGTATTGTATTTCATGACTGACAGTTTATTGTTTTTTCTCAGCAAACCAGAATGGTTTAAACAAACCATTGTAGCCTGTCACCATCCATTTACAAACTCTTTAGGAGGCAGTAAAGAAACTTGTTTCAAAGGCTTTTGATGATTCAAATACATGATCATGTGGCATTAAAATCTGTCATATGTAATTAAAACACGCTTGATATACCGATGAAAGAGTGTTTACCAAACAACAAAATTTTAGACTGGTCCAAATTGAAAGCATTTGCAGATGACATAATAAATGAGATTTAAACATTGAAATTTGTTTTGGGAAGGAAAGAAAAACATTGTGGGAAAAGAAGAAAATGCTGGTTACCAACATTTTCTCCTATTCCAACAATGTTTTCCAAAGTCTTCTTTCTCAGGGTCGTCAAAAGTAGGGATTGTGTGGTTATGGGTTTAATAGTTGAAATCCTACTAGAGGGTCATTTTGATTTCAAAATTAAGAATATTGATTATTCACTACTAAACCCAATGTTTTCAAAAGGCTTCTATCTCAGGGTGATAAAGGGTTAAGACATAAACCCATAAAATACTTTGATACTTATTTCAGTGAAGAGGACAAGATCGAAAGTATCAGACTGAAGGATTCTGGGAACAGTGATGACTTCGATGATGCCATATCGTCATCACAGATGTTACTGAATGTAGCACATGATTACCTAGGAGGGTAAGCTTTATCCCTCTACCACACAGTTTTCTTTTTTTATGACCTTGACAAAGGGCTTTTGAAAACATTTAAAAAAAAAAAAAAAAAAAGGAGAAAATGAGGGTGACCAGCATTTTCTCCTTTTCCACAATGTTTTCCCATTCTTTAAAAGACAGTATCATAATTATACCCCCACAACGTAGTGGACGGGGGTATACTGGAATCACCATGGCTGTCTTTCCGTCCATCCGTCTGTCCATAGACGCAAATTTAGACGTAATATTCCTACAGTTTTTCACAGTGAACTCAAATTTACACACAGGGTTTCTATATATGAAGTTGTGCATGTGCAATTTTCATGTCCGTGCTGCGATTTGTTGTGGAATTATCTCACCTTGAACTTTTTTCAACTTTACTTTTATACTAAACCATTCTGCATTCTGTTTCAAAGACCTGTTTTTGTAACAAAGAGCTGGGGGAGGGGGTATGATCATATTTAGTGATAGCTCTAGTTAAAGTTGGCATTGAGAGACTTTAGGGCCCCAGCAAGTAACTAGTGAAATCAGGACATATTTGAATAAGTAGGCTTTTTCTGTAAATGTTAAAAGTGGCATAGAGTAGACAGAATTCAATTGTTAAAATGAATAAGTTCTAAAATTATCAAAGAATGACTTTAACGCTTTACAACACACTCTAGTGTTTTTAATCATACTGAGGAAAATAGCTTTTGAAAAAAATTGTGGTAAGCATTTTCTCCTTTACCTACAGTGTTTTTCTACCTGTGCAAAGACAAAACCTGAATTGGAACCACATCTGATTTGTGGTCTGCATTTGCTTTCCATTCCGTCAATTTTTTCATGAGATAAAGGTTTAAACCTTTAATCAATTGAGAAACTTTGCACTGATCAAAATTTGGAAGTATTTGTAGACCACCTGTTAAATGTTGCACAAATTATGGAATTTGTCTCTGAAGGGATAGAAAACATTGTGGGAAAAGGAGAAAATGCTGGTTACCAACATTTTCTCCTTTTCCTACAATGTTTTCAAAAATCCATTTCCTTATGGTTCTTTAAATCTTGGCATTGTGTGGTAACAAGTTAAGCCATCACCGCACAATCCCTACTTTTGATGCCCCTGAGAAAGAAGCGTGTTGAAAACATTGTGGGAAAAGGAGAAAATGCTGGTGACCAGCATTTTCTCCTTTTCCTGCAGTGTTTTTGACCCTGTTGGAAACAAATTTAATTTTTTGGGTTATGTTTATTTTGTCGTCTGCAACTTGCTCTCAATTTGGATCAGTCTAAAATTTTGTCGCTTGGTAAAGAGTTAACTTAAAAACATGTTTAATCTCTCTGTCTACAGGCGGTCCTGGTGTACAAAGTCAGACGGGTCCCTGTTGCTTTTCTTCATGGACATACTTAAAGAAAAACTGGAACAGGAGTCAAATAATCAAGAGGATTATCAACAAGCTTTTGAGCAATGTGTTTACTGTCTGTTTGGTCATCCAAATAAGAAGGCAAAGGCCAAACATTTACAGGTAGTTATCTGTGTGAATGATGAATGTTTTCAAGAGTGACATGGGTTTGTATTCACCAACCATTCTTGAGAAAATATTAAGTATTATTCTCCAGAATTTTCTAAATATCAACCCTTTACCAGACAACAAAATTTTAGCGTTGTCCAAATTAAAAGCATATGCAGACGGCAGTTTCATTGTGGCTCAAATGGTGTAATTTTTAGCTCTACTGGCTGAAAGCCAGTAGAGGCTATGTCATGGCGTGGTTTCCATTGTCAGTCCATCCCTCCCTCCATCAGTCTGTCCGTCCGTTAGTCTTTTTCTTGTTTACGCGATTTGTCTGCAAATACTTTCAATTTGGACAAGTCTAAAATTTTGATGTTTGGTAAAGACTTAAAGAATGGGAAAATATTATGGAAAAAGGAGAAAATGGTTACCAGCATTTTCTCCATTTCCAACTGTGTTTTCAAAAGCTCTCTCTATCAGGGTTGTTAACAGTTGTCATTTGTGGGGAAGGGTTATAATAAGTAATTGTTTTACCTGTATTAAAGCTATTAATATACAAATTTTGATGCATAAAACATGTAGAAAACATTGTAGGAAAAGGAGAAAATGCTGCTTACCAGCATTTTCTCCTTTTCCTACAATGGTTTCAAAAGGCTTCTTTCTTAGGGTTGTTAAAAGTGGGTATCGTGTGGTAAAGCATTTATTGAGAAAAGGTACTGAAGTAGTGTTGTTTAATTTTATTTTGTATAGGACCACAATGCAACAGGAATTACGCTAGAGTGGGACCATGCCGTCAAAGTATTTGAATACTTCAGACCTAAAACTGTACCAGAATTTGATGGCTATAAGTCAGAAACTATATCTGCAGAGGTAAGTTTTTATACCCCCGCAAAACGAATGTTTTTGGGGGTATACCGGAATCAGCCTGTCTGTCTGTGTGTAAGTCTGTGTACAAAATACTAGTAATTTTGTGTTGCAAACTCCTCCTTTATTTTTCCTTCAATTGTTTTGAAACTTTGGACATTCATTGATCGTATATTGAAGATTTGCAAGATGCAATTTTCAAATTTTAACTCCTTCTGGTTGAGGAATTATCTCCCCTTGAACTTGACACTTTTTTCTGTCAAAGCAGTAGCGGGGGTATTAAATCACATTCAGTGACAGCTCTAGTTTGTTTTAAAATCCAAACCATGACCAATGATTGTGGTTGCAAACTAAAGCTAATGTAATGCTGTTTTGTATTCTATTTGTACTTGTAGATAGAAATGCTATTTTATGTTCTACTTCTGTTATGTTGCTAAAAATTCTATTTTATGTTCTACTTGTAGCTAGAAGTGCTGTTTAAAAGAATTGTTCCATTGGTACCAGAGGAGCTGAAGAGTAAATGTAAGTTTTTGTGCAATTTTATACATTGTTTACATGTACCTAACAAGTTACGGCGTACAACTTTGATAACGTCCTTGTGCTATTTGCATAACCAACCCTGTAGAGACATTATGTCAAAAGGAGATATTGCTTGCTTGCAAAATGCAAAAAATCTCCTCATAGTACAACACTTTTGGACCTAGTCTGTTACAAGATGCAAAATGTAAATATGAAGTGTGTTGAATTATAACAATGTAGGCTGATTTAAGGAGTATCCTAAAGTAGTATGAGGGAATCACACAAGACATGTCATGTATAGGAAAGATATGAGTGGTTGACATAATGAAATTTAGCATTCATTGACAGCAACTGTTGCCATGTTCACTTTTCATTTTTCTGGAAAATTATCATTATCACTGAGAGAACTGCTTGCTTTCAAGTCTTAGTTGTCTAGACATAATTTAACCATACCCTAGATACTTTAATGGTCAATTCACGTCTTTTTGAAAAGGATTTTTTTTTTCTTCAGACAAAAATGGGACACACAAATAGACAGAGGTACAAACAAAAAGACTATCCGTCCTCCTTTCAGCTGGGTGCAATGGCATGAATTACAATAAAAATATCTGTAATAGAAGCATTGTAAAAATTACTTTTTTTCCCCAAGGTTTCAAAGCATTAATCTCTTAGTTTTTTGTGAATCTTATATTTTTTGACAACAGTTTTGTCCCATGAAGATGTACAAAGTTATATTGAAGGGACTAAAGACAATGCACCAGTGTTGAAAGAGGAAATGTCCAGCAAGAAGTAAGTACATTGTGGAGAGTTTTTAAAGATAATTCTTCCTAAGAAAAAAAATGTAAGGTAAATTCTGTCATATTTCATCTGGTTGTGAGTTACGCACATTTTACCAAGGTAACTAGAATATAAAAATTGGTATTTTCACAGGTGGCAACCGTGAAATATCAAAAAATATTTCACCGATATTTCTCAATAACCAACTGGAAAGCATGAAATATAAAAAGTGTTTCTTACTCTTCACATGTTGTTTTTGCAAACGGCCATTCTCGGGGGCTAGAAATACATGGTAGCTGATAAAGGGCTAAAAAGAGAAGTTGAAGATAAAAAAGTACTCTGTGATTGAAAGAAATTTCTAAAAGTGTATGAATATGATACATGTATTGAGTACCTATAGCATGATGAATTATTAAACCGTAACCAATATTTATACCCTACAAAAGAATACTGGAATCAGCCTGTCTGTCTGTGTGTCCATCTGTGTGTACGTCCATCCATGTGTCAGTCTGTGTACAAAATACTAGTAATTTTTGTCGTGAACTCCTCCTACAGTTCTCCTTCAATTGTGTTGAAACTTTGCACATATACTGATCATAGATTAAAGATTTGCAAGACGCAATTTTCAAGTGTCAACTATTCCTGGTTGAGGAATTATCTCCCCTTGAACCTGACACTTTTTTCTATCAAAGCGCTGGTGGGGGTATTAAGTCACATTCAGTGACAGCTCTAGTTTCTCCTTTTCCCGTAATTTTTTATACAATTTTTATAACCCTATCAGTAGAACTTAAACTCATTTATACCATTTAAGAATTTGTTGTCTGCAGATGTTTTGAATTTATTCTGTGCAAAAAGGTTAAAAAAATTGGAAGTAGAAATTGCAGAAAAGAAACAGTTAACCTTATTGTAACTGTTTATTTGCTATATATAAAAACTTTTATTAATTTCAGCCTTGTACTAGAGGATATATATTACCTGCTGGGAGATTACTACCTGAAGAACAAGGAATCTGTGTAAGTATTTGACTTAATTGTCTTTGTCATAATTGCTCATGGAAAGGTCCAGTTGCCTCAGCAATATAAGAATGATGTGGGAATGCAATTTTTTTCAGTCCTGGTTTATAGACTGACTTTTTGACGCATGCATGAAGTCCTGCATGGCTCAGTGGTAAAGTATATGACTTGTGACCTGTAGGTCTCGGGTTTGAGCCTCACTGGACCCACCAATATATATTGTAGTGTCCTTGGGCAAGACATTTCAAAGCCCTAACCTGTTACTAGTGGAACCCAGGAATACATGAACATATGAGTTGTCGCCATGATATGACTGACGTAATTTTGGAAGCAGTGTAAAACACTATTCAATCAATCATTGACTTGTGCACAGACTTTTGAAGCCTTGAGGAAAAAGATGTTTGGAAACATTGTGGAAAAAGGAGATGTGGATTCCAGCATTTTTTCTTTTTACAACTAAGTTTTCTACCTTTTTAACCCTTTACGAAACAATCCCTGGTTTTTACGTCCCAGAGATGGAAGCCTTTTGAAAATATTGTGGGAAATGTAGAAAATAATGGTAACCAGCATTTTCTCCTTTTCCCACAATGTTTTTTTCCCTGCTGAAAACAAATTTCAATTTTTGAGTTTATACTTTTATTTTGTCGTCTGCAAGTGCTTTCAATTTGGACCAGTCTAAAATTCTGTCATTTGGTAAAGAGTTAAATACAAATCCCATCATTTAATCCTATACCACACAATCCGGAGTTTTAATGACTCTAAGAAAGAAAGCTTTTGAAACCATTGTGGAAAACAGAGAAAATGCTGATAACCAGCATTTTCTTCTTTTCCCACAATGTTTTGTTACCTTTTACAGAAAAATCCAATTAATTGTGCCACATTTGCTTCTTCCTTGTTTAAAAAAGATGATTCTTGTTATACCCCCGCAAAAACGTTTGTTTTTCGGGGTATACTGGAATCAGCCTGTCTGTTCATCCGTCTGTGTGTGTCTGTTTGTCTGTATGTGTACAAAATACTGTCAAAGCACTTGTGGGGGTATAAAGTCACATTTATAGACAGCTCTAGTTTATTCTGTGCCATCTCATCTTAACTCTTTACCCCATGATACTGAGTTTTAATGACCTTTAGTATGAGGTCTTTTGAAAACATTGTTGGTAACCAGCAGTTTCCTTTCACTTCAATGCTTGTTACCTTTTCAAAAACAAATCTCAAAACTGTTACCACCTTAAGTTGTCATCTGCAAATGCTGTAAGTATAGATAAGTGGTAATTTTTGTCATCTGGGGAAGATCAATCCCGACTTTTCAACAGCCCTGAAAGAGAAGACTTTTGAAAACATTGTGGGAGAAGGAGAAAATTTTGGTAACCAGCTTTTTCTCCTTTTCCCACAATGTTTTCTACCCTTCCCAAAACAAATTTCATTTTTAATTTACATTTATTTTGTTGTCTGCATTTGCTTTTTATTTGGACAAGTCTAAAATTTTGTTGTTTGGGAAAGGGTTAATAGAGCAAGTTGGTTTTTACAATGTCAGGCAATTTATGCCAGTTTTTATCTTAAAATAATGAGCAGTAAAGATCAGACTAGACTCTCAGTCTACACTGCTCTTGATCTGTTCTGTCAACATGTACTTATTTTGTCATTTTAGGAAGGCTATCAAGTTTTATACCCACGACCTGTGTGTGAACCCTGATCGACTGGACTCCTGGGCTGGGATGGCTCTAGCAAGGATGAGCCAATTGGAAAGCAAACTAACTTCAGTGAGAAATATATCAGCCATATTTTGTTACCTCATAAAACAAATGTGACCAGTCACACAAAGGGACCATCTGGGAACTGCGAAAAGTGTCAACCCTGGTCAGACTGCGCGAATTGCCAGTGTAGATACTTCTCACTTTTATGATATTTTCTGTATGAAAACTGGTTAATCTATCTTGTTACACAATCATTTTTGGATTCTCAACTTGAAGTGACTTGCAAAATTGTTGATCTGTTTTCATCTAATATTGATGTATGGAAGTTCCAGATGGTCTCTTTTTGCATGATGGGTCAGATATTTGTAATAAATGGCTTTCATCTATCCCTTCCATCTAGGGAAAATCAGTATGAGTTCTTGCATTTAAAAAGGGAACCTAATGCTTTACAAACAGTACAATACAAGCCAGGTTAGCCTTCACAGTCTGCAGAGGCTGGGGGGGTGGGGGGGGCTTTTTTCTGTTGTTCAGATCTCTGCTTGTCAAATGACCAAAGTACCTTATAATTCAGTCGGCTGTTAAACCAAAGTGGATCCATAATCATATCATGAGTTGCATAGTATCCTGCATCACTTAGATGCATTAACCTTTTACCAGACGACAAAACTTTTGCCTTGTTCAAATTGAAAGCATTTGCAGACGACAATATTAGTGTAGCTCAAATGTTGCAATTTTTTTTTTTTTGATAGGGCAGAAAACAATGTGAGAAAAGGAGAAAATGCTGGTAACCAGCATTTTCTCCTTTTCCTATAATGTTTTCAAAATGCTTGTTTCCCAGGGTCGTTAAAAGTCGACTTTGTGTGATAATGGGTTAAACTCTCTTTTCTTGGAGCTCTTCTCACATTAATTAATCTATATCATGATAAAATAAAGAAGAGAATGAGGGAAAAGGAAGATATTTTAATTGTCTACTGCTGAAAAAAAAAAGATTACTGCCAATTATCAAGTGTTACAGTTATTTAGTTCTGAACATTTAAATCCCATTTTCAGGCTGAGATCAAGATGGATTCTCCAATTTACAAGAAATCAATAGCAGCTTTGCGATGTTTTAAAAGAGCCACAGAAATTGATGACTCAAATGCTAAACTATGGTTGGAGTATGGAACTTTGGCTTATCAGTTACATGCTCATGCATCAAAACAGATTCGATGGGTAAGGGTTAAAATTTGACTCTAAATGGTGACTACAGGATTAAATAATAACAATGTAAATTGTGAATAATTACGTATGTCTAAATACATTGGTGGACTGGAGACTGGTGATCAGATTATCAGATAAGTGCCATAAAGTTTACACCCTTTACACTCGATATGATACCTGTATACTTTTCGTCAATCGAGTCTCGTTAATTTCAGTACAGAGAAACCCTTTATAGATATTATACAAAGAGGTCTCTTGTACTTTCTATTCTTTATTTCTTTTTTTTTTTCAATTTACTCAGAAAAGATGGTTTGCCATGGAACAAGAATTAGTTGACATAGCAGTTGCCAGTAAAAGACAGATGCTTCAGACCGCCCTTGACTGTTTTAAACAGGCCAGTGACTGGAATGAAGAGGAATGGTTACACAATTATATGTTGGGAAAATGTCTGGAAAAAATGCGCAAACCAGTCAAAGATGTTTTACAGTATTACTTTCAAGTGAGAAAAATAGTTTTATTATCTCTGAGTGCCATGCATATTCTTAGTTGCTTTTGTGGACTCTAAAGATAAAGATCAGACAGCACAGGATATGCAGCATGATCTAGGCTATTCACTCTCCAGAACTTTAGGAGATAGTTTGATATATTGTGCCTTGTAGAAAAAATATTTGTAATCTCTTTTACTAGCTTAGCTCTTCACCAGACAACAAAATATCTGACTTGTCAAGGTAGAAAGTATTTGCAGATGACAGTCCATGTGTCACAAGTTAACCTTTTACTAAACAAACCCTGGTTTTTACGACCCTGAGATATTTTCAGAAGAGTTTTTCTCATGGTCGTGAAAACCAGGAATTGTTCGAGAGTTAACCCTTTACCACACAATCCCGACTTTTAACGACCCTGAGATAGAAGCCTTTTGAAAACATTGTGGGAAAAGGAGAAAATGCTGGTAACCAGCATTTTCTCCTTTTCCCACAATGTTTTCTACACTCCAAAAAACAAAAATCAATTTTTGATTCATATTTATTTTGTCGTCTGCAAATGCTTTTGATTTGGAGGAGTCCAAAATTTTGTCGTTTGGTAAAGAGTTAAAGAATATATAATTTGGAATGGTGGAAAAAGTTGTTGGCAAAAACAGAGAAAACACTGATAAACAGCATTTTCGTCTCTTCCCCCACATTCTTTTTTTTTAAAAAAGCCTTTATTATAAGTGTAAATAATTTTTCTTCCTTGATAAGCTGACATCATCTCTCTTGAGGTACATATAATTCTTTGAGATGATGTCTCGGAGTTTAGAATTAGCAAAATATTTTGAATTGCTGGTAAATTCTGGACCTGTTTTCTCTGCATAGGCTTTAGCGAATGTGCACGAGGAGAAAGCTAAATATCCAAAGAAGATCATCTATGCCTACACAACTCCACATTTAGCTGTAGAGGCTCTTGAGGTAAGTCTTTGACGCATCTTTCAGAGTAACGCATCTTCAGAGTAAACTCTTTACCACACAGCAAAAGTTTACATTTAGATGCTTAGTTAACCCTTTCCCACATAAGCCCTGGTTTTTACAGCTCTGAGGTTGCATTCATTTGAAAACACGGTGGAAAAAGGAGAAAATGCTCATAATGAGCATTTTCTCCATTTTCCACAGTGTTTTCTTCTCTTGCAGACATAAATACTACCTTTTTAGCCACTCTAAATTCTGTCAATTTCAGCAGGCCAAAAAGACAAAATTTCAGACTAGCTCAAATTGAAAGCAGTTACAGACGACAAATTGAATGTGACTAAAGAATTGAAATTTATTTTAGAGATGGAAGAAAACATCGTGGGAAAAGGAGGAAATGCTGGTTACCAGCACTTTCTCCTTTACCCACAATGTTTTCAAAAGACTACCTTCACAGGGGTGTGAAAAGGTGGGATTGTGTGGTAGAGGCAGAGGAGCTAATTGAGGATTGTAACAGAATAGCCTTAGTTTACATACAAACAAAGGCACCCCAAAACTTGTCTATCAATTTTGACTTCATTCACAGGAGATATAATTGCTTTTACTGATGCTTCCCTACTTTGACTGTGTTTGAGTTTATTGCAGTTTTGACAATGTAGGACATATCATGGAAATCACTGCACTTACGCATGTGTTTCCTGGCTTTCTCAAACATTACTGAAACAATTTTCTTTCTAGCTCACTTATTATCCCCCGCCAAGGGCCGAGGGATATAGTTTTAGCGTCGTCCATCCCTCTGTGTATCTGTCCATCCGTCTGTCTATGTGTCCATCCAAGATACTATCACCAATACCATTGGACGGAATTTTGTGAAAATTTATACATTTGTACAATAACTCATTTCACCAAGACTTTGGCCAGCTGGAAGTGATTTTAAACAAGTTGAGTAAATTTTTCGGTGGGGGATATCATTCCAACAAAATTGCTTGTTTTCTTACATGCGTTATCACTGCAGAAAAATTTTGCCTCAACCAGGTATGGAACTTGCAACAACCAGATGATGAATCATTTGTGATAACCACTGATGCTACCCTGTCATGCCTTCCCTGCTTTGAAATAGTTAGCATTTAATGAAAACTAATAAATAATTTCAGCATAGCGTTAGATCAAATTTAAATACCGGGTAATACAATTTGACCTAACCCTATGCTGAAATTAATCGGCACAACTAGACAAAACCCTATCCTGAATTTATATAGTACAGTTATACAAAAGTTGTATCATTTTTCAGATGTACTACCGAATTCATGCTGTCATTTTCAAACAACTGATGGAACATTCCCCAGACTCTGATAAACTTGATTATAAACTGATTGTTACTTCCATGGTAGAAGCCAATTTTTCACAATTTGTCTTGAGGATTGAAAAAGGTCAAGAAGCTAAGCTAGAGTAAGATACATTGTTCATTGTAATTGAATAGTTCTTATATGTGTCTGGTAACAAGCCCTGTTTTTACGTGTCTGCAGTAAAAGTCTTTTGAAAACACAGTGGGAAAAGGAGAAATTGCTTGTAAGGAGCAATTTCTCCTTTTCCCACAGTGTTTTCTACCCTTTTTGAGAACTGTCTGCCATTTTCTCAAAATCTAAAATTGTCGTCTGCAAACTCTTTCAGTTTGGAAGAGTCCAAAATTTGTCGTTTGGGAAAGGGTTAAATGATGGGATGGTTGTTTAACAATCAGGAACTCTGTCTATTTTTGCGAGACAGGATCTGATTTTATCATACCTGTTTCAACATGCTTCCACATAATCAGTACATGTTATTGATTATCTGACAATCCCAAGAGCATTCAACCAATTCTTGTTTGGAATACAGTAACTATTTTTAATGCTACTTTTTCCTTTTTGTATGCCTGAAGGGTCACTTTATGTTATGGCCTTTGTCGTTCGTCTGTTAGCAGTTTCTTGTGTGGGCAACTCCTCCTACAGTTTGGAATAACTTTAACCTACCACAATGAATCTCTATGTCTAATACCTGTTTTGAAAAAAGTGTGTGAAAATGAGAAAATACTGGTTACCAGCATTTTCTCCTATTACACAATGCTTTCAGCCTATTCAAGGGCACCTACTATATGTTGAAAAACAATTTAATTGTCATTAGTAAATTCCATCAATATGGACAAGTTCAAAACTTATGTCATGTGGTAAACATTTACAGGCAACTGCAGAATGGCAGGTGTATAACTCTCTACCAAACAACAAAATTTTAGACTGGTCCAAATTGAAAGCACTTGCAGACAACAAATTCAACGAACTCAGAAAAAGAAATTTGTTTCCAGCTGTGTAGAAAACATTGTGGGAAAAGGAGAAAATGCTGGTTACCAGCATTTTCTCCTTTTCCCACAATGTTTTCAGAAGGCTTCTTTCTCAGGGTCGTTAAAAGTCGGAATTGTGTGGTAAAGGGATAAGGGCCCTGTTTTGTATAGAGGAAAGAAGATGAAATTCTCTGCCCTGCACATTTTGTTTCTTAAGATATTGTATAAAAATTTCATCACTTTCTGACATATTTCTTTTGTATGATTAACAGCCGTGAATCTGCATCCTCTGCTGATGAAAGTTCAAGTTCGGCTGTCAGTAGTCCTGTGAAAAAGCCAACACAAGGTTCTGTAGACCACACCTACTTTAGGCAGAAAAGTAACCCAGAGAGTAACACAGCTCTGTCTTCAAATACAGAGCCTGCAGACAAACATGGACATGAAAGTGGTGTTAATCAAGATGTTACTGATATCAAGACAACGTCAGTTGTTACAACAATGGAACTTCATGCTGAACAATCAACAGATGAGATAGTAACTTTAACTACCACAAAAACTGAGTTTACTGCAGATATGAGAGATGAAAAACCTTTAATAGAAAATAAGTTAAAAGTATCATCCAATGGTGACATCGTGGATCAGTCTGATAGATCAAAAGATGTTCTAGCTGACAGTAAAAGTGATCAGCTTTTGAAATCAGATACTAGTACTATTGAAAAAGTGTCTGTAGAGGAAATTGTGAAAAGTGCTATAAACTATATTAAGGATACTATAGTGGAAAGAGAAAACAAATCACAATGTTTAAATGAGAAGACTGAAAAACCACAGGAAGAAAAGCCTGAAAAGATGGAAGTAGATGAGGAGAGAGTTCATTCTGAAGCTGGCACAAGTAACACTTTGCAAGATTCCAGTTTGGATGAGGACATTTTCAAAGGAATTTATAAAGGTAATGTATACAGTGCATTTTAATCCATTACCACACAATCCCTACTTTTTACGACCTTGAGAAAAAAGCCTTTAGAAAACATTGTGGGAAAAAGGAGAAAATGCTGGTAACCAGCATTTTCTCTTTCCCCACAATGTTTTCTGGCCTTCTCAAATCGAACTTTAAATTTTCAGTCACTTTTGTTATGTCGTCTGCAAATGCTTTCGATTTGGAAAAGCCAAAAATTTTCTTGCTTGGTGATGAGTTAAACTGATTTGAAAATGCAACAGGCTTAGAACTTTTTATTTTATACCTGCAACTTTTCCTGCCAAATACTTATGTTGCATGTTAAATATCAGGTATGATGAAAAAGCAATATCTTAACCCTTTACTCCATAGATACTCATTTCAACGCATTGCTTGTAGGAGCCTTTGGAAAACATTGTGGCAAAAGGTGAAATTGCTCGTGACGAGCAATTTCACCTTTTGTCACAATGTTTTCTATGCTATCAAAAGGTGTCATAATACACATAAGAAACGGCTTCATCCTTCCTGTTATATAGGGTCAATTAGAGATACCATAGAAATGCCTCATGGGGTAAAGGGTTAACAGAGTCTAGTATGGTCCCAAATGCAATATAGCTTGCAACATACTTCGGCATAATTATGGGTCTATCCGTCCATCTGTCTGTCTGCTCCCTGTAATCTGGATATTGTGAATACTCAAAAACTGTATGGCAAATTTCTTGAAACTTCCTATGGGTGTAGATATGCAGGTTCTTTTGGACTTCGAATAGAGTCTAGGTCACAATGCTGTTTTGTCATGACCCTGAAAAGGAAAATGTTTGAAAACTAGAATTTTTTTCCTTGACTCACATAGTTTTCTGACCTTCCAAAGACTAATGTGGCCATGTAAACCACATTCAGGTGTAAAGTAGATAAGAGCTTAAAGACATGTGAAGAAAAAGTCAAAATGATTTAGCAGCAGGGAAAATATCAATGGCTCAAATTTTTTTTTTTTTTTTTTTGAGTTTGTGCTTGTTCGAAATTTCTTACCAACAAAGTCTGTAACAAAGAAACTAATAAATGCATACTTCAAATACTGGCGGATTTCGAACCCTTGAAGGGGCAAATATCCTTGTTTTTCAAGGATTAAACGACCAATACCATAACCACTGAGCCAGAGAGATATGTCTCTGATGCAGTTGTCAGGTATTTTATTTAAATTGGGACAGACCTATGCATGAAGGAATGGTCTCCCATAACAAATTAAATGAAATAAAAGGTTGATAGTTTGATTGTATATGCTTTAAATTTTTCAACAGGTCCAAACTCTGTCAATCTGTCGAAAGAAAAAGAAGATCTGTGTGAATCTTTGCTCAAACTGCCAAAGGAAGATCTGCATAGGGAACTGGTGAATCGATGTAGGAAATCGTTTGAACTGTGCTTACGCAGGTTCCCCACCCACTATAAATCACAGTACAGACTTGCTCAGATTTACTATAAATGTACTGGGTTCAAGGTAAACAGAATTACCATCATTTTCACATTTTCACATTTTCACATTTCCTCAAGGGTTAGATGTGAACCATACTCTGGCAAAAGGGGGTTAAATATATCTTTCTCCTTTTCCAGCAAAGTTTTCAAAAGGCTTCTTTCCCAAGGTCGCGAAGTTGCCATTGTGTGGTAAAGGGTTAACCCATTACCACACAATCCTTACTTTTGACGCCCCTGGGAAAGAGGCCTTTTGAAAACACTGTGGGAAAAGGAGAAAATGCTGGTAACCAGCATTTTCTCCTTTCCCACAGTGTTTTCTACCCTTCCCATAACAAATTTCAATTTTTCAGCCATATTTATTTTGTCGTCTGCAATTTGAACCAGTCTAAAAATTTTGTCGTGTGGTAATGGGTTAATACATCTTCAACTAAACCAAAATAAGTTCTCAAAATAGATGCTGTGTGACTGCAATCAACTCGCATAAATAAGCTTTATACCAGTAGGCATTTGATAGAGGCATATTGTGAAATATTTGTTTCATATAATTTCAAAATGCAGTTTATCCCAGTTTTTCCTAGGTATCCAAGGTTTATTTGGTGTATTTTTCTGCTATCTCTGTTAAAAAATTGAACAGATTTAAATCTAGGGACAACCTTTGGTGACATCGTCCTTTTTTTTCTTTTACAGGATTTAGAAAAAGCCCACAACATCCTGTTTGCTGGCTCTGTAAAATGGCAACAGCTTGATTACATGCCCTGTCCGGCCATGTTTGGAGAAAGAAAAATGTCTAAGTTCTTTCAGGTAACATTCTAGATTATCATTATGTGATGTAAAACCTCAACCGTTTTCAAGCTAATGTGTTTGGTTAGTTCAAATCTTGACCAAACAGTAAAATTTAGATTTGTCCAACCAGAAAGCAATGCTGTACAACAAAATAAATATTGCTTCAATGATAGTTTTCGTTTATTAACTCTACGGTAAATTTTTAATTATTATCTCCCTTTGTAATGAGAATATAGTGGTCTTTGAATGATAATTCTAGGAAGGAAAAAAATGCAAAAAAGTGGCTTGGTTAACTCTTTACCAAACAACAAAATTTTAGGATTGTCCAGATTGAAAGCATTTGCAGACGACAAAATAAAAGTGACTGAAAAATTGAAATTTGTCTTTTGAAGGGTAGAAAACATTGTTGGAAAAGGAGAAAATGCTGGTTACCAGCATTTTCTCTTTTTCCCACAATGTTTTCTAAAGGTTTCTTTCTCAGGGGCGTCAAAAGTAGGGATTGTGTGGTAATGGGTTAAAGTAGTACAATAATACTCATTTTAAATAATAGCAAGTCTTGTAGAGGAAGTAGCTATTTTCCTGTAGGGGTTGTAGACTTTAAGATGCAGGGGAGGGGGGGCATGTATTTGTCATAAAAAAAATTTTCAGCAGTTTGAGTTATGTCTTCAGGGTATATGGAAGATTCCTATAGACGAGATAGACAGGGCTGGTAGTTTCCCCTCCCACCTTAACAGATGTATAGGCATGGCATTGAACATTCTGAAGGAAGAGAGGGACTGTTACACTTTACATCAAGTCCATCTACAGCTTAATAGGCAGCCAGATCCTGGAAAGTAGGCATCTTTTATCAAGTTCAAGTTCTTTATTCGTAATTAAATGCCACCGGCCCAAAATACATGATACATGATATAGAAACTGAAATTACAAGAGTTGCGTACAGGCATAAATAAGATTTAACTTCCACACACTGAATTCTTTTTCTCACAATCTAGATTTTTAACAACCTAGAAATCGAACGTGTTCGAAAACATTGCTGAAAAGGAGAAAATGGTGGTAATCGACATTCTCTCCTTTTCCAATGCTTTCCAACACCTCAAAAATAAGAATTCTTCATTTTTGAGTCGTCTGCAAATGTTTTCGATCTGGCCCAGTCCAAAATTTTGCCGTTTGGCAGAGAGTCAACAAGGTTATTAATATATTATCAAAATTGATACTGTGACATAACAAATATTCAATCCTGATGTCTAAATATCATGAATACTGCAATTAATAATTTTATTTTTCAAGAAACGGTGAGAAATCAGTGATTATTAACTCTTTACCAAGCAACAAAATTTTAGGTTTGTCCAGATTGGAAGCATTTGCAGACGACAAAATAACAGTGACAGAAAATTTGAAATTCGTTTTGTGAAAGATAGAAAACATTGTGGGAAAAGGAGAAAATGCTGGTAACCAGCATTTTCTCCTTTTCCCACAATGTTTTCTAAAGGCCTTATTCTCAGGGGCGTCAAAAGTAGGGCTTGAGAGGTAATTGGTTAACTCTTTACTAAACTACAGAATTTTAGGCTTGTCCAAATCAATAGCAATTGGGAACAACAAAATAAGTGTGACAGAAAGTTTGAAATTTGTTTTGTAAACAGTAGAGAACATTGTGGGAAAAGGAGAAAATGCTGGATTTTTATGTCTTTTCTACAAATATATCAAGATGTCTGATTATTTAGTATTCTAAAGTTAATCCTTTACCACACAGTGCCGACCTTAAACGCCCCTAGGAAAAAAGGCTTTTGAAAACATTGTGGGATGAGAAAATGCTGTTAACCAGCATTTTGTCCTTTTCCCACAATGTTTTCTGCCTTTCCAAATCAAATTTCAATTTTTGATTCACATTTATTTTGTTGTCTGCAAATGCTTTCAATCTGGACTAGTCCAAAATTTTTGTCATTTGGTAGAGTTAAGCACAACTTGATATTTTTAGCCAAAATTTCATGGCAGACATTCCATTCTATGAAATGTGTTTTATATTACAGAAAATATCTCCGAGATGCAGAGAAGAAGTATTACGCCCTGACTTCTCATCGTTACACATTAGATGCTGCCGAGGAAAGAATACATGACATGAAATCGATCACCGACATTGAACAGCGACATAAATTTCTTCTGTTGTTCTACAAGATATGGGAACATGGTGTTCACAAACTGAACAAACATGTTGAAAGAACAAATAAGTTGCTGGCAGAGGCTTATAGGGTTGTATTGAGGAAGTTAGAGGTGAGTGAAAATGGACAGTATTAGTTGTACGGTCAGGTGGCAGGAACTTGGAAACTCCTTCACCTCTGTGGTGAATCATGTCTCCACCCGTCATGGTCAGGAAACATATTGTTTTTTTTTTCCCATGCATCTGTCTGTCTGCCTATCTGTCTGTCCATCATATATCATGTCCACTCTAAAACAGTACTCAAAAGCCTTTTAAGATATTTTGATAAAATTTCACACATTTGTAAAGCACTGTAAAGCAAAGTGTCATGCACAAGAACAGTAACTCTGTCTTGTATATTTTTTGAGTTGTTTCCCTTCAATCACTTTCCTTACCCATTAGGTACAATTTTGTGTCTGCAATAGAAATTTGGGAGAAAATGTTATTAACTTTTATCATGGATTATTTATCCTTCTGACACCCAAAAAAAAGAAAGGGGAGGGGCATCTCTTTTTTGTCTTAGAAGAACAAATTGTAGTTGTGAATTGGAAGCATTTGCAGATTACAAAGTGTGATTTGTGAAGTTTTTTATCTATGAAAGGGTTAAAAAAGGTTTTGAAGAAAGAAAATGCTGGTAACCAGTTTTGTTTTCAAAGCCATCCTCGTAAAGGTTTTATGTTTATATTGTTTGGTAGAGGACTAACCCCTTACCACACAATGATGACTTTAAATGAAAGAGGAATTTTGAAAACATTGTAGGAAAAGGAGAAAATGCTGGTAACCAGCACTTTCTCCTTTTCCCACAAAGTTTCCTACCCCATCAAAGAAAAATTGCTTCTTTTGCGCCACTATGAAAATGTCGTCTGCAAATGCTTTCAATTTATATCAGTCCAACATTTTGCCGTGTGGTAAAGGGTTAAGATATGTTAATGTTTTTTTGGTCAGTGTATTTCATCCATGTTTCAGACTTTACCACATCAGATGCTGCTAGACCAAGCAATCAGATTTTGCAAGCATTTGATGTCCCAGAAATTGAAGTCAGATAAGGTAAATGTCCCCAAGTTTTTTACTTATTACATCGATAAGCCTACCTTTGCATTTTGTGGAAGTCTACTTTCAAAACCATTGTGGCAGGACAAGAAATTCCTCTTTTCATTTTCTTTAATCTTTCCATTTTTCTAACAACTTTTCACATCTTGTCGAAGACCACTTTCAAAATCAATATGGCAAAAGGAGAAATTGGAGTTTATAAGCCATGTAAGAGGTATTTTTGACAACCTTTGCATCATTAGTAGACCTTATTTGAATTATTATGGTAAAAGGACTAATTACTCATATTGAGCAAAGTTTTCTCTTATATTCATCTGTTGAACCTAAATTCATCTTGATTATACAGTTATTATTGCAAAACAAGAATGTTTTGAAATCTGTCCACTGCAAATCTTGTTCAAACTGTAATTGCAGACAAAAAAGTAAATAATATTATGGCTAGTCTTACAAACAATGTCCAGAACAAAGAAACAAATAAATGCATAGTTTAAATACAAACCGCATCTGGCGGGATTCGAACCCTTGAAGGGACAAATAGCCTTGTTTTTCGAGGATTATAAGATTAATACCATAACCACTGGTTGCCAGCATTTTCTCCTTTTCTTTTAATGTTTTCAAAAGGCTGTATTCTTCAGGGTCGTTAAAACTTGGGATTGTTTGGTAAAGAGTTAAAACTTAGGATTGTGTGGTAGAAGGGTTAGAGCAAATATAGCAGATCAATTGGATCTCCAAATATTGCTCTTGTCTTTGTTCCTGGAAACATTTTTGATATTTATGTCTTTTCTTATCAAAACAGGACACTAGGTCTCAAAGCCTTGATTCCACATCTGAGAATAAATCTAAGTCGGGTTCCAAACATGGGACAGAGGAGACAGGAAAGCCACATCAACACATAAGTTTGGAAAACATAATGAAAGCTCAGACAGATCTTAGTTTAAAGAAACCACAAACAAAGAAACCAGAGAGAGAAACTGTGTTAAATAAGATCCCACAGTCGGAAAAACAGCTCAAGTCAACAGAAGAAAAGACAGGTGACAAAACAGATGATGCGATAGTGATAGATAGCTCAGATGACACAGATAAAAATACAGACAAAGAATCCGAGAAGTTGGATATCAAATCGCCTGTCACTACAACTCCGGGTGTGGCTGGAGCAGCGGAATCTGAAACAAAAGCTCCAACTGTAAAGATTAAAATGGGATTGTTACAAGCTGTCAAGAGACTAAAACCTGCTCAAACAGCAGAGGATGGACCAAGAGTTGATGGTGAGAAAACTGGGGAAAACATGGACGAGGAGTTGGAGGATGCTCAAAGTATTGATGAGGAAATAGACATACCAACGCTGGATGATGTGGTTAATGAGGAACAGGATTCTACATCATACTCATCATCGTCAATCCCTTCAACAAGTGATGAAAGTAGTAGTAGTGACAGCAGTAGTGATGATGATGATGATAAGGATGTGAAGAACAATAAAGCTGATGCTAATGATGATAATGAAAACAGTGTGGATTCCAGTGACTCTAGTGATGATGAGGATGATGATGATGATGATGATGACAATACTGATGAAAAGAACAGAGTTGTAAAAGATCACAAAACAGACAGAGTCTCAGAGACAACCAAGTTGAAAACCCCTAATATGAAAATCATCATTTCATCAAGTGAGGAAGATGATGAAGAAGAAGAGAGTAGCGACGATTCACAGGAGGTCGATCTTGTATCTAGCGATGATGATGGTGCAAAGGACGACGAGAAAGATACGGACTACAAGGCAAGTGAAGATGAAGATGATGTAGTCATGGTCTCTGACGAGGAGTTCAAGTCAAAAGGTCGAGCTGTGGTACCTTCCCCACCTCACACAGAGACGAAAGAACAGGAAGAGATGGAAGTTCTTGTGGAAAATGTTCCCGACTTTAATCCAATCATTTCTTCAATCATGTTTAATGAACAAGGGTCAAAGCCATAACTTCTCATCAAACGGCAAAACTATAAGCGAGTTTAAAGCAACTGCAGAGGACAAATGGATTGTGGCACTAATGGTGGGATTGTATCAGAAAGTGTAGAAAACATTGTTGGAAAAGTAGAAAATGCTAGCTACCGACACTTCTCTACTTTTCCTGTTATGCCTTCTAAAGCTGTCATTGATGGGTGAACTGATTACCAAAGGACAATATTTTAGGCTTGTCCAAATCGAAAGCATTTACAGAGGACAATATAAAAGTGATTGAAAAGTTGAAATTTGTTTTGTGAAGAGGAGAAAACATTTGTGGGAAAAGGAGAAAATGCTGGTAACCAGCATTTTCTCCTTTTCCCGCAATGTTTTCTAAAGGCTTCTTTCTCAGGGTCATCAAAAGTAGGGATTGTGTGGTGATGGGTTAATTAACACACAGGATTAGATGCTAAAGGAAAAGGCTATTACCACCCAAATCAATGTTAGACTCTTGCAAATGTAACCTGTCAAATGGAACATAGGGGAACTGCAAAAAGTGTTAACCCTGGTCAGACTGCGCAAATTGCTCAGGCTGACCAGGGTCGACATTTTTTGGTTTTAGGATATTTCTGTATGAAAAGTAGTCATTCTACCTCACTATACAATCATTTTTGAACTGTCGACTTCTATTGACATGCACTATCACTGATCTGTTTTCATCTAACTGATGAACGGAATTCCCAGATAGATTGTCCCTATTTGGGTGGCAGGTCACATATTGAAAGCATTTATATATGGTAAATTTGCTCTTTACCACACAATCCCAACTTTTAATGACTCTGAGAAAGCTTTTGAAAACACTGTGGGAAAAGGAAAAAATGCTGGTAACTAGCATTGTTTCCTTTTCCCACTGTGTTTTTTTCTACCATTCCCAAATCAAATTTCCATTTCTGATTCACATTTATTTTGTTGTCTGTAAATGCTTTCAATTTGGACTGGTCCAAATTTTGTTGTTTGGTAAAGAGTTTATTTAGTCATCCTGTAAAATGAAAAAAAGATCTTTCTTAGTTTAATTGGTTGGTAATTTCAGCCATTGAGTTTATACTCTTAACAGCACAATGCCGACTTTTAACAACCCTGGGAAAGAAGCCCTTTGAAAACTTTTCGTTGGAAAAGGAGAAAAGGCTGGTAACCAACATTTATTTCCTTTCTCCACGATGTTTTCTATCCTATCAAAGAAACATTGCAACTTGGATCCACATTGAATTTGTCATCTGCAAAGGTTTTCAATGTGGACAAAGCTTGAATTTTGTCATTTGGAATAGGCTCAAACTGAAGGAGAGAGAGGACAGTTTAAATCACAAGCTAGATCTTTGAAGTTATACTTCTTTCCCTTCGTTTTCATTTGCCCTGTAGAAGTCCATTTGTCACTGCTTTCGGCTATGAGGGTAAAATGCAAGTGTTGACCATAAACATTGTGTTTGAAATAGAAAGAAATCATGTACATCAATTTCATGAATTTGTTCAAGTTAAACCAATTTCTTCATGCATAAATTCATTGTCATGTTATCTTTCAAAACCTGCAAAGACAGGTAGTGCAGTTGATAGTGTACAGGACTTGAGACCTGGGGATATAGAGAATAATTGTTTTTTGGTGAAAGATTGAAATATATTTCACAGAATGAACACCATTGTTAATGTTTTTCACAAGTGGTGCAGCCTCAAGTGAAATTATCAGCGATGGTGTTCACAAGATGAAGTAAATTTCGATCTTTCACAAAAAAAAAAAATTTATTTTTGTTTCATGCTTTTAACCCTTTTTGGGAGGCGCTTTATCAAAATCCAGTACAGTTCTTTTCAGTCATTTCCCGTGGCGTATCTCTCCCGCATAGCAACCCATTATAATATTACGTCAAGTGCGAGAAATGTAAGGTATATGACGTCACATTTCCATCTTGTTGTGAGTCAACTGCAATTTACCTAGGTAACTAGAATATGAACATCGGTATTTTCACTGTATTTTCACTGCTTTTTCTCAATATCCTACCGGAAAGCATGAAATAATGCTGGCTAAAATCCTAAGCTTGACCAATTTTTTCTGAGGATTGATGATAGTTTTTGCTACAGCATTCATTCTTTTCTCCGGATTCATTCTTCTCAGAGTTGATTATTATACCCCGCCGAAGGTGGAGGAATATAGCTTAAGCGTTGTCCGTCCTTTTGTCCATCGGTTGGTGTGGACATCCTGAATATCTCCAATACCATCGGATAGAATTTTGTGAAATTTCATACATGTGTACAATCACCCATTCTGCCGAGACAATTCTTTTTGTTTCTTTTTAATTTGATGCAAAATGGCCGACTGGGACGATTTTAAGTTACACATTTTTTTGGGGCGGGGGATATCATTTCAACGAAATTGGTTGTTGCCTCAATGATGGTTAAGTTGGAAAGCAGCCAGTGGTTTGGGAAGAATATTGTTAACTCATTACCAAACGACAAAATTTTAGACTGATCCAAATTCAAAGCACTGAAACTGATCTATGGGGTGATATAAGCATAGCTCTGGCTTTGTACTGCTTCCTGTCCCAAGCTTCAGAGAGGTAAGGTGCAGACTCATTCGAAGCCCAATAGGCTGACTTGGGAAGCTGCTTCAATACGTCCATTACAGACCCAGCCTCAAACGGATACGTTCCAAGCAGTTCGAAGTTGAGAAGTTTTGTCTTACAGTTACAGCTTAGATAGTGAAGGTTGAACAGATTCGTCTGAAACACAGTCCGACAACGGTTCAGCACAACACTGTTCCTCGCCAGCTTCAGGCAAACTTGAAGTGCTTTAAAGACACTTGTTCTAAGACGTTTGTAGCCAAGTAAGACTAAGCAGGTGTTTGAAGCTAAATCACGAATGACAGTATTAAGCAAGGTTCATATCCATCTGTTTAACTCTTTACCAAACAACAAAATTTTGGACTGGTCCCAAATGAAAGCCTTTGCAGACGACAAAATAAATGTGACTAAACAATTGAAATTTGTTTTAGGAAGGGAAGAAAACATTGTGGGAAAAGGAGAAAATGCTGGTTACCAGCATTTTCTCCTGTTCCCACAATGTTTTCAGAAGGTTTCTTTCTCGGGGTCATTAAAAGTCGGGATCGTGTAGTAAAGAGTTGAACCAAAGAGAAGTCTGAGTTTAGCACTTTGTCTTCATAGACTTCATGGACAGTACTTTGTGTCCGACAGATAATCTATCAAGACAGAATTTTGATGCTTTTGTGAGTGATTTTAGTTTTAAATCAATTGAGACAAGGTAAATCTGGAGAAAATTCTATATATTGCAAGAACTGTACATATTCCCTAGTAAGACATTGCCACCGGAGAAACATACTCATCATCATCATCATCATCATCATATCACTTGACAGATTCAAATCTTTGAAACAATCATTTTTTAAACAAGGGCACTGATAACAAATGACTTACACAGAGACATCAAGTGTAATTTTAAGATAAGTGGTCATGAACTGAACAAGTTTGCAGACATGCTTAACATCCAAAATCAGCTGCAGTAAACAAATATAATAAAACAGACTGGTACAGGAGTTATAGCAAATATGAACTGTTTAAAGCTGTTGCTTGGCATAAATTTTGATTCTCACCACATATTTTTTACATGTGAATTTTAATATTTAAGTGAGTGATTTTAGGATTAGAGTGCTCTGCAACTTGCATAATACCATCTTACAGTTAGGTTATCTTACATCTTCATTGCTTGCAATAGAACACCTTTGGAAATTTAGTAAGTGTGAAAACTTCTAACACATCACCCACCAGAGGACTGTCAGGACTGTCAGTCCTTTGATTCTGCTTACGCTATAGAATGAATCAGATTGTCTCCCTTTGAAAATCAACAAAATCAGCTTTTTTCCATTTATCACACAATTTCTAGGACTTTTCTGACTTGGACATTACTAACCGCTATTGATAGCTTCTTTTCCATAAAATAAAGTCATGATAACTACCCTGTATCTAAAACCTTGCAAAAATGGAGTTATCTCCCTTAAAACTGATAAAACAGTCATCTTGTTGCATTGCTGTCAGAATGGATGGTTTAACCCTTTCCTATTCAATTCAACCAAAGAAATCTTTATGAAATCATTGAGGGAAAAGGAGAAAGGGCTGGTAACCAGCATTTTTTTTCTTTTCGCACAATGTTTTCTACTTTATAAAAGACAAATTCCATTCATTTCATGCAACTCCTTACCGCACAATCTGACCCAGTGCAAGAAGCCTTTTGAAAACATTGTGGGAAAAGGAAAAAATGCAGGTAACCAGCATTTTCTCCTTTTCCCACAATGTTTTCTACCCTATCAAGGACAAATTCGATTAATTCATGTAACTCTTTACCACACAATCTGACCCAGTGCAAGAAGCATTTTAAAAACATTGTGGTAAAAAGGAGAAAATGCTGGTAACAAGCATTCACTCTATTTCCCACAATGTCTTCTTCCACATTTAACCCTTTCCCAAACGACAGACTTTTGGACTAGACCAAATTAAAAGCATTTGCAGACGACAATTCAACTCTTGTTGAAAACATGATTTCTTTCTATGATAGGGTGGAAAACATTGTGGGAAAAGGAGAAAATGCTGGTTACCAGCATTTTCTCCTTTTCCCACAATGTTTTCAAAAGGCTACAGTTCCAGACCCATAAAAACCAGGGATTGTTTGGGAAAGGGTTAAGGAAGAAATCATTGAACTATGGCAAATGCTTTCAATTTGATCTGGTTCAAAACTTTTTTCATCGGGTAAAGACTTAAATGTAAAATTGTCCTTTGTAATTGCTTTAAATTTGGACAAGTCTTGTTTTTTCTAGTGCTAATTGGTTAACTTTCTACCAGAATTATTGCAATGTCTATAGATTTATCCATATTGAAAGCATTTGTAGATGACACATAATACTTGGCTCATATAAAGTCACTTGTCTTGCAAAGGGTAGAGAACAATAATGCCTATACAAGCATTTTCTGTTTCCCACAATGTTTTCAATGGCTATCTTTTTCAGGACAGAGATTACGATGGATACTCAATGTCCCATAATGTTTTCAGAAACTCTCTCTAAAAGAAGAAGAGGTATTTCAGAACATTTGGCAGACTAATCATTTTCTTCAAGTGCCACAATGTTTTCTTGAAGTCTTTATCAAGACTGTTTTCATCAAAATCTCTTCATCTGCCTTTCGTTTTTTTTAATTAGAAACTTTTCTAATATATTAAAGAAAGGTAAGATTATCTCCCTTTGAAAATCAACAAAATCAGCTTTTTTCCATTTATCACACATTTTCTAGAATTTTGCTGACCTGGACATTGGTAACAAATATTGAGAGCTTCTTTTCCAATCAACGAATTTATAGTAACTCACCTGTATCTAAAACCTCACAAAAATGGAGTTATCTCCCTTAAAACTTATTAAACAGACATCTTGTTGCATCACTATCAGAATGGATGATTTAACCCTTGAACATTCCACTAAACCAAAGGAATCTTTTGGAAATCAATGAGAGAAAAAAAGCAAAAAGCTGGTACCTAGCATTTTCGCCTTTTCCCACAATATTTTTTACCCTATAAAAGACAAATTCTATCAATCAAACGCATTTTTAATTTCTTATGCCATTTAATCTTTTACAACATCTTTACCACACAATTTATATAATTAAAGGCTGACCCAGCACAAAAAGCCTTTTGAATACAGTGTGGGAAAAGGAAAAAATACTGGTATATTGTTTTGAAATCATTGAGGGAAAAGGAGAAAATGCTGGTAACCAGCATTTTCTCCTTTTCCTACATTGTTTTCTACCCAAAAAAAGACAAATTCCATTATTTCATTCAACTCTTTACCACACAATCTGACCCAGTGCAAGAAGCCTTTAGACAACTTTGTGGAAAAAGGATAAAATGCTGATTACCAGCATTTCCTCCTTTTCCCTCAATGGGTTCCACCATATTTAAGGAAGAAATTATCATTTGAACATTGGTAATTTTGTCATCTGCAAATGCTTTCAACTTGGTCTAGTCCAAAATTTTGTCATTTGGTAAAGAGTTAAGTGCAAATTGTCCTCTGTAATTGCTTTGAATTTGGACAAGTCTTGTGTTTTGTTGTGTGGTAAAGGGTTAAATATATACCAGAATTATTGCACAGTCTGTAGATTGATCCATATTGAAAGCATTTGCAGATAACACATTAGGTTTTCTTTTCAAATGATGACATTTGTCTTTGAAAGAGTAGAAAAGAAAAATGCTTATACCACCATTTTCTGTTTCCCACAATGTTTTCAAAGGCTATCTTCTTTAGGGAGAGAGAAAGATACCCAGATTTCCCACAATGTTGGTTGGTTGGTTATTTCCATTTATTTATCGTCGCTACCGGTTGCCCATCTGAGTGATGCCCCCAGAAGACGGTTAGTTGTTACGTGGGATAGTGCAAGGATACAGGTCGAAACTACTGAGAACTTCGCCTGGTTCTTTAACGTGCTTGGCGTATAGCACCATCACAAGGGACCTCGGTTAAATGTCTCATCCGAAAGACTATTAGTGACTTTAGTTGGCCAGCCAGGGATTCAAATCCACAACCTGTAGTGACCCAAAACATTGTGTTCACGAGTCCTACGCTCTACCTACTGAGCTATATTGGCTGGTACCACAATGTTTTCAAACTCTGTCTCTTGAACTCTTTGACAACTAATTTTTTGGACTAGACCAAATTCAAAGCATCTGAAGACAACAAAATAAATTTTGGTAATTTGTTCATTTCTGACTGATAGGGCAGAAAATATTGTGGGAAAATTCAGAAAATGCTGGTTACCAGCATTTTCTCCTTTTCCAACAATGTTTTCCATAGGCTTCTTTCTCAGGGTTTTTAAAATTAAGGATTGAATGGTAAAGAGTATTTTACAAAGAAAAATGTTGAACAATTTATAAGTGACAAAATTTTAGACCGGTCCAAATTGAAAGCACTTGCAGATGACAAAATAAATGTTATTCAAAAATTGGAAGTTGTTTCCAGCAGGAGAGAAAACATTGTGGGAAAAGGAGAAAATGCTGGTTATCAACAATATTTTCAAAAGGTTTTATCCCAGGGTCATAAAAAACCAGGGATTGTTTGGGAAAAAGCTAATCACCAACTGACATTGCTGCTGGACCAGTTTTTATGGGAGATAACTCCAAATTTGCAAGGTTTCTTACAGAAGCCTCATGTCAACAATTTCTTTATTGGAAAAGTAGCTTCCACTCATGGTGAGTGATGTCCAAGCAAAAGGATGTTTGAAGAAATCAAGAAATTTGCAAAATTTAAGATTTTAATAAATTTCAAAGGGAGATAATTTTAAGGCTTGTGCTGACCATATACTATGATAAAGGTTTAACCCTTTTAGACACACCTTTTAACGACCCTGAATAAGCCTTTTGAAAACGTTGTGGGAATAGGAGTAAATGCTGGAAACCAGCATTTTCTCATTTTCCTTCAATGTTTTCTATCCTTTCCAGAACAACTTTCAGTTTCTAAGTAACATTCGATTTGTCATCTGTTAATCTGCAAATGCTTTCAATTTGGTGTCAACTAAAATTTTCTCATTTGGTAAAGGGTTAAGCATTTTCTCCTTAAGTTCTGTAGCATCTTCTAAACATGGCAATTGGTAATTTATGGTAAATCATTTTCTCAATCTGCCATGATTATTCTATTTTTTTGACTTTCTTATCATCATGGTTTCAGGGATATATTGATAGAAGGACAGACAGAGATAGAATGATTGACAGAGAGACTGTTGAGGTCTTTATATTCAACTCTTTGACTATATAAAAATTGTATGCAGCATTTTCCAAAAGATGCAGTAGGAGCTTTTGGTAAATTATTCTCTCCACTTGCCATGATTTCTTGTGCCTCTTTGCTTGCAATCATTAATATCCCTTCCCTTATCTTTCAGTTATTTTTGTCTTAACTGTGCAGTGCTCTGTGTACAGGGTATTAAAAGGACAAAAAATTCAACCACCTACTGACATGACTGCTGGACCAGTTTTAACCCTTTCCCAAACGACAAACTTTTGGACTAGACCAAATTGAAAGCATTTGCAGACGACAATTCAGCTCTTGCTAAAAAGATGATTTCTGTCTATGATAGGGTAGAAAACATTGTGGGAAAAGGAGAAAATGCTGGTTACCAGCATTTTCTCCTTTTCCCACAATGTTTTCAAAAGGCTACTATTCCAGATCCGTAAAAACCAGGGATTGTTTGGGAAAGGGTTAAGGGAGATAACTCCAAATTTGCAAGGTTTCATACAGAAGCCTTTTCTCACCAATTTTTTTGTTGGAAAAGTAGCTTCCACTCATGGTGAGTGACATCCAAGTGAAAAGAAATTAAAAGAAGTAAAAAAATTGCAAAAATTAAAAATTTTGGCAGATTTCAAAGGGAGATAATTTCAATGGTTGTGTGTGATCATATACATAGTGGAAAAGGGACAGTATGCTGGTTCCACAATTTTCTCTTTTTCCCAACATGTTTCAGAAGCTGTCTTCTGCAGTTCTGAAGGTCACAGAGAGAGAGAGAGAGAGAGAGAGAGAGAGAGAGAGAGAGATGGGGTGGGTGGGTCGGTGGGAAAGGGAGATATGGGGATTCTTTTCTTCAAAAATGTTCAATAGCATCTTCTTAACAAGATATTTGGGGGATCTCTGGTAGATTATTTTCTCCATGCACCATGAAGATTTGAGTGTCTACCTATTATTGTTTCAGACAGAAGGATTGAAGGACAGACAGACAGACTGAGACAGAACAAAAGGCCGAGAGACATACAGAGATTGTTGAGGGTGCCTGTTAAACTCCTTACCTGAAAAAATTGTTTGTAGCATCTTCCATAAAGATTCACTTGGGAACTTCAGGTAAATTATTTTCTCCAATTGCAATGATCATTTATTTTGGTTTCTTGGCATAATGGTTTCGTGGATAGATGGATGGAAGGATGGATAGACAGAGACAGAATGACAGACAGAGAGATTGTTGAGGTCTGGGTGTTTAATTCTTGGCTCGAAAAAGTTGTTTGAAGCATCTTCCAAGTCCAGCTTAGACAGCGAGGGTTGAATAGATTCGTCTGAAACACAGTCCGACAGCGGTTCAGCATATGGCCATTCCTCGCCAGCTTCAGGTGAAGTTGAAGTGCTTTATGACATTTGTTCAAAGACGTTTGTAGCCAAGTAAGACTAAGCGTGTGTTTGAAGCCAAGTCAAGTAACAAATGACTGCATTCATAAGCCAATTGATTAACCCTCACTCTAAACTTTGGTGGGCTAAAAAATCAAAACTATTAATGAATAAAGATCTTTTATTGACAATTCAATGATCATTTAATGAATCAAATGTAGCACATATGTTAATCCTCAAAAACATTATCATGAAGTATGAGCATATACACATGTATGTACTCTAAAATGATCAAGGTGTAACCAAATACAGAAAACATAAGAAAAACCTAATAAATCACACTGAAACCATTCAATAGCTTTACAAATAACTCTGAATTTTTACTTACATTAAACACAAATAACAAAAGTAAAACTAAAATTGAAAATAAACTCAACTCATTCATTGTAAACTTGACTTCTATAACTCTTTACCAATCAACAAATATTTGGACTGGACCAAATCTAAAGAGTCTGCAGACAACAAATTAAATCTTCTTAATAATCCCTACTTTTGATGCCCCTGAGAAAGAAGCCTTTTGAAAACATTTTGGGAAAAGGAGAAAATGCTGGTAACCAGCATTTTCTCCTTTTCCCACAATGTTTTCTACTCTTCACAAAACAAATTTCAAATTTTCAGTCACTTATATTTTGTCATCTGCAAATGCTTTCAATTTGGACCAGTCTGAAAAATTGTCGTTTGGTAATGGGTTAAAAAGTGGGGGATACAGATCCAAGATTAGATGGCACTTTGGGTGCTGCTTGATCTTGATCTATGCCATCCACAAACACCAACATTTTTGGCTATGGCGCCGTAAAGGTTGATGTATGCCCAACATGAATTTGAGCTTATCTATCATACAAAACTTTGGAAATCATTGTAGGAAAGAGGCATTTTCTAGTTACAATTAATCTGTCTGTTATCACACAGTATTTTCCTTTCTTTCAACGAAGGAAATTGTACTTCAAATTAATTCCCAACTGATCATTTATACAAGTTAGAACTTAGGTTGCATGAATAAAAAATCTGACAAATTTAACATGGCCAAGAAAATAAGAAATTCTTACGAACTATACTAGAACGAAAAAGAAATGCAGGGTACCTAAACTAAGCAAATAAAAATATGAGTCTCCATATGCAGTCAGTCACTACTTTTTTTCACTGAGGAGGGGGTACTGTCAATAAGAAGCCATTTTCTCATTTCCTTTTGGCCACACTGAAATGAAATTTCGTCAAAATATTCAAAACTGATCAGGGGTAAACATAAAATCATAATTTAGAATTCTCAATCAAAGTTATACACCTCTAAACTACCTTGAAAGGTTACCATGTGTTTCTTTTTCGTCCTACTACATATATGAACTGACCTGTGAAATAACCAAATACACCAAATTGGCTAACTTGTAGGAAAATGCAAGCAACAATATGCACATTTTCTAATAACAAATCCTCTACAGTAGACTTTTGCTCTGACATCCTTTGTGCAGGTCAGACATTTCAAATGAATGTCCCACAACACAGGGTTTAAATCTTTACCACACAACAAAATATCGGACTTAAACAAATTTTTGTAGACAGTTACATGAAATGTGTCTAAATAATGAGATTTGTCTTTAATTAACCCTTTCCCAATCAACAAAATTTCACTCGTCACAGTATAAAGCATTTGCAGATAACCTATTGAGTACCTTACTTTTTCAACTCCAAAGATATGATCTCAACCCTTTGTTGAAAGTACATTCCCCACAAGCATTTGTCTTTGCCTTAGATACTACAAGAGTTAGGCAAATGAGGTGTTTGCCATTTTCAGTGTGTTATTGCCAGATGATTAAAAAAAAATGAATAGTGTAGATTCAGAATAAGATAACACATCCTGTGCACTCTGATCTTGATCTACAGAGTCCAAAAAAGGCAGCTTGATCTTGAGCTACATTGTGTAAAAATAATTTTATTGTATTCTGCACTTGAGGCCTTAACCCTTTACCACACAATCCTGACTTATAACGACCCTGGGAAAGAGGTCTTTTGAAAACATTGTGGGAAAAGGAGAAAATGCTGGAAACCAGCATTTTCTCCTTTTCCCCTAATGTTTTGTACTCTTCTAAAATCATGTTTCGATTTTTTAGTCACATTATTTTGTCGTCTGCAAATGCTTTCAATTTGGACAAGTCTAAAATTTTGTCATTTGGTAAAGAGTTAAGATGGCACATGTTAACATGTTGATAATTTGATCAAGAATCAGACACAAAATAAATACAGAATATTATGTTGTAGTAACTGTCCTGGCGCTTGTATTCAATTCTTGCAGCGTGACAAAATTCGATATCGCCCCCCGACCAAAGATTGAGCATGCTTGTATACCTACAATTTTCAACGAAAAAAATCTGCAATTATCAACATTTTATTCAAAAACAGTAAACAAAATGAGAGAATTAATAGTGTAGATTGTAGTTACTTTGTTTTTATGAATGATTCATATTAACCCTTTCCCAAACAAGCCCTTGTTTTTACGTGTCTGTTGTTCAAGTCTTTTGAAAACACTGTGGGAAAAGGAGAAATTGCTCGCAACGAGCAATTTCTCCTTTTTCCACAGTGTTTTCTACCCATTTGGAGAACCCTTCTGCCATTTTTATCGAATTTGAAATTGTCATCTGCAAACTCTTTGAGTTTGGAAGAGTGTAATATTTGTCGTTTGGGAAAGGGTTAAAGCAAAACATTTTGACTAATCAAATGGAAACCACTGCATGCCTCCTCCATGCACCAACTATTTTATCCTACTATATTTCATAGTGTGCTGATGCAGATTTTTTTTCTGTCATTTTATTCAATTGTTTGTTGTTGAGCCAGAATATTAACTAGTATCATCTGAATATCATTTATTCTGAATATCAAAATATGACAACAAAACTAAAAATCTGCTCCAACTGACAACAAACTTTAATTAACCCTTTCCCAAACAATCCCTGGTTTTTATGGGTCTAGAATAATAGCCTTTTGAAACCATTGTGGGAAAAGGAGAAAATGCTGGTAACCAGCATTTTCTCCTTTTCCCACAATGTTTTCTACCATATCACAGACAGAAATCGTCTTTTCAGCAAGAGCTGAATTGTCATCTGCAAATCCTTTCAATTTGGTTTAGTCCAAAAGTTTGTCATTTGGGAAAGGGTTCAGACTAGTCCATACTGAAAGCATTTGCAAATGGCAAATTGATTTTGGGTAAACTCTTTACCACACAATCCCGAATTTAAACAACCCTGAGAAAGCCTTTAGAAAACATTGCGAGAAAATGCTGGCAACCACCATTTTCTTGTTTTCCCACAATTTTTTCTATCCTTCCCAAACCAAATTTCGATCTTTCAGTCACATTTATTTTGTTGTCTTCAATCTGGAACAGTCTATAATTTTGTCCAACGGCAAAATCGAACTAGAGCTGTCACTGAATGTGACTTAATACCCCCGCCAGCGCTTTGACAGAAAAAAGTGTCAAGTTTGAGGGGAGATAATTCCTCAACCAGAAAGAGTTGACGCTTGAAAATTATGTCTTGCAAATCTTCAACATATGATCAATATGTGTGCAAAGTTTCAATACAATTGAAAGAAAACTGTATGAGGAGTTTGCTACACAAAGTTACTATTATTTTGTACACAGACGGACACATAGACAGACGGACACATGGACAAACGAACACACAGACAGACAGGCTGATTCCAGTATACCCTCGAAAACATTCGTGTTGCGGGGGTATAAGAAATTGGTAACTTTCAACTGGTAGAAAATGCTTTTGCAAAAAGGGCTTTCCTTAATAAAGTTTTCAAAGATTTTTCTCCCTTCCAGGCTGCAGAAACATAATTATGGTTAATATGTTATAACGAAGTATCTGTTTATCAATAAGATTTAGTCTTCAAAAAGCATGTCTGTACAAGTCAGTACCTCTGATAAACTCAAATATATACATGTATGTACTTAAAAAACAACTGCATGTTCAATAACAGGCATCACAAAAGATTTTACTGCAACTATAACTATCACTTAACTTTTCAGTAAAATACAAACTAAACATTAACTTAACTCTCTACCATGCGATGAAATTCTTGACTTGTCCATACCATTGCAGAAAACCAATCAAATGCGGCTCTAATGGTGGGATTTGCATTTGAATACAAGGAAAACATTGTGGAAAAAGGAGAAAATGCTGGTTACCAGCATTTTCTCCTTTTCCCATAATGTTTTTAAAAGGCCTCTTACTAAAGTTATCAACTATCAAGACTGTGTGGTAAAGGATTTTATCATATTTACACAAACACGTTTTTTTACATAACACAGTTTTATCTTTTTTTACACCAACCTGTTTCTTTACATGACACATCAACTTGAACCATAATTATTTACACTAAATAGTTTCTTTACAAGCATGATACTAAAATACCGAAAAAGATACATTTTACGCAGTATCCTTACAAACATGACAACTTTTACACAAAATTCAAACAAAATATAACTCCCCATGAATTAATTATTAACCCTATAAATACAACATTTTTTAACCAAATCATGACAAAAAATGATTTCTTACACAGAATCCTTACAAATATGACATTACTTCTAAACAAAAAATCAAAACAAAAATTAAACTCCTACATAGAATCCTTACAAATACAACTTTTTACACAAAATTAAAACAAAAATTAAATCTTTTAACACACAATCCCAACTTAACGACCCAGTGAAAGAAAGCCTTTGAAAACATTGTGGGAAAAGGAGAAAATGCTGGTGATCAGCATTTTTCCTTTTCCCATAATGTTTTCTACCCTTTCCAAGTCATATTTCAATTTTTTATGTACATTTATTTTGTCATTTACAAATGCTTTCAATGGACTAGTCGGAAATTTTTTCATCTGGTAAGGATGTACCTCCTTACACATATCCTTACAACAGTAAATATTTTTCACAGAATCTTCAGAAATATGCATCTTTTAAAAAGAATCCATACAAGTTGACTTCTTATATGTGATTCTGTGCATAAACAATATTGATTACACAAAAAATTCCACACAAATATGACACTTTTCACACTGATTTGTAACAAGTTTAACTTATTACACAGAATGGTTATGAGTATGATACATATACAATAATTATTTGAAAATATGTTCTATTTCCAGGGAAAGCAGCTTATGATACAAATACATGTTATGTATATCAATATTCTTGATATACAATGATGAAATGTTTTCAATTTACTTAACCCTTTACTCAATAGATACTCATTTCTACTCATTGCTTGTAGAAGCCTTTGGAAAACATTGTGGCAAAAGGTGAAATTGCTCGTCACGAGCAATTTCACCTTTTGTCACAATGTTTTCTATGCTATCAAAAGGTGTCATATACACATAAGAAACGGTTTCCTCCTTGCTGTTATTAAGGGTCATTTAGAGAGTTAAAACTGTCACGTATTTAAAGGGTTAAAACAGTCACGTATGGTATTGTTTACAAATATGTGTGGACATTTTAACCCTTAACCAAACAATCCCTGGATTTTACGGTCCTGGAAAAGAAGGCTTTAGAAAACATTGTGGGAAAAGGAGAAAATGCTGGTAACCAGCATTTTCTCCTTTTCCCACTATGTTTTCTACCCTGGCCTATCTGAGAGCTAAAGTTCTTTTGCACAGTTTTGAATCTGTTGTCTGCAGATATTTCTGAAATATAAAGAGTCCAAAATTCAACATGTAGGAAAGGGTTGATTCTGTAACATTCTCTGTAATGTTGTATTGACTTATCAAAGCTGCAAATACAATGCACATGAACAATAAAAATTTT
This sequence comes from Tridacna crocea, assembly GCA_943736015.1. Taxonomy (NCBI): domain Eukaryota; kingdom Metazoa; phylum Mollusca; class Bivalvia; order Cardiida; family Cardiidae; genus Tridacna; species Tridacna crocea. The sequence continues at coordinate 3,862,595 of OX031067.1, read as the reverse complement.
TGAAGCTGTAAGTTTTCAACAATGACAAATATTTACACTCCTCCAAGCAAAAGCAATTGTCGAACACAAAAATAATGAGGCTTCACTTATTGTATTTGTCGCTGAAGGGTAAAAAACATTGTTGAAAAAGAAGAAAATGCTGGTACTCAAAGCTTTTTTCCTTTTCTAACAATGTTTTCTACCCTAAAAAAGGCATGGTTTATGTTTTGTATCGCAAAGAGTATGCAGTCTGATTGAACCATGCTAAAAGTTTGTTGTTTGGTAAAGGTTAACAATATTTGTGTTAAAATTGCTTTCTGCAACTTGTTTCAAGTATTAGGAGAATGAGCAGTTTAACTCTTTACCACACGACAAAATTTTAGACTGGTTCAGATTGAAAGCATTTGCAGATGACAAAATAAAGGCGACTGAAAAATTGAAATTTGTTCTGGGAAGGGTAGAAAACACTGTGGGAAAAAGAGAAAATGCTGGTAACCAGCATTTACTCCTTTTCCCACGGTGTTTTCAAAAGGTTTCTTTCTCAGGGGCATCAAAAGTAGGGATTGTGTGGTAATGGGTTAATGTAGGATCTAAACAACCCATCTTGTTCAGGTACTGTATACTGATTTAACCCTTTACCAATGACAAAAATTTAGATTTGTCCGAACTAAAAGCATTTGCAGGGGACAAAATAAAAGCGACTCATAAAATTCGACTTCAAAAGAGTAGAAAACATTGTGGGAAAAGGAGAAAATGCTGGCATCAGCATTTTCTCCTTTTCCAACAATGTTTTCAGGTTTCTTCCCCTGGGTTAACTCTTTACCATACAACAAAATTTTAGACTTGTCCAAATTGAAAGCCTTTGCAGATGACAAAATGAATGTGACTAAAGAATTGAAATTTGTTTTAGGAAGGGAAGAAAACCTTGTGGGAAAAGGTGAAAATGCTTGTTACCAGCATTTTCTCCTTTTCCCACTATGTTTTAAAACTGCTTCTTTCACAGGGGTGTTAAAAGTCAGGATTGTGTGGTATGGGGTTAAAGTGGCCTTGAAATTCATCCCACTACCTCCCTTGTATTCAGTGAAATTGACCCATTGCTAATTTGTTTTTACCATTCAAATATTTGAGACATAATTATAGGATCTGACATGAGTTGGCTTTTGAGATGAGATTTTATTAAAGGAGTCTAAGGAAATGTTATTAGGCGAGCCTATGGCGAGTTTAATAACATTTCCTTTACAAGTTTAATAAAATTCTATCTCAAATACCCACGAATGTCAGATTCTTTATATCACATGACGATATTTCACAAAATATGGATCAGATGATGCAAAAACATTTATAAATGCAACCGCGGTATTTTCCACGAGATCCATTCACTTAGAAAATACTGGTTAACCCTTTACCACACAATCCAGATTTTTAACTATCCTGAGAAAGAAAGCTTTTGAAAACATGGTGGGGAGAGGAGAAAATGCTGGTAACTAGAAAATCGAACTAGAGCTGTCACTGAATGTGACTTTGTTTTCTACCCTTTCAAAATCAATTTTCAATTTCTGATTCACATTTATTTTGTCGTCTGCAAATTCTTTCAATTAGGACAACTTCAAACTTTTGTTGGATTAAAGAGTTAACAACATTTTCTCCTTTTCCCACAATGTTTTCAAAAGAGTTCCATCTCGGTGTCGTAAAAACAAGGGATTGTTTATGAAAGAGTTTAAGTGCCTTTGATGACTCTAGTTGCCTTTGTGGCCAAAGACAGCGATAATCATTTTAGCTTCATGTATTCTGTCACTGTAACTATAAGGCTGATAAGCATGACTAACTGACCATTTGCAGACAGTTTTGATCAAAATCAGACTGCACAGAACATGCAGTCTGATCTTTGATCTACAATGTCCAGTAAGGAGATAATATTCCCCAAAACATATCTTTTGAAATAGCAATATTTGACTTTTTACTTTCGAATTAAAAGTTTCCTTTAGCCCATTACCAAACAATCCCTACTTTTGATGACCCTGATAAAGAAGCCTTTAGAAAACGTTGTGGGAAAAGGATAAAATGCTGGTAACCAGCATTCTCTCCTTTACCTTGATTGTTTTCTACCCTTCACAAAACAAATTTCAAATTTTCAGTCACTTTTATATTGTTGTCTGCAAATGCTTTCCTAAAATTTTGTCGTTTGGTAATGAGTTAAGTATTTAGCATATGGACTAAAATGCTTTCAAATTAGACATGTCTAACATTTTGTTATATGGCTGAAAAGGGGCTTTTAGACATTTGTGCAAGATGTCGACTCTGATCATCCTGCCCAATCTCCGCAGGCTAATCCGAGACAGCGCTTTACAACTAAATTAGACTTTGTCCTACAGTAGACTTACTCAAAACAGAAAAATACTGTAACCCATTACCACACAATCCCGACTTTTAACGACCCTGAGAAAGAAAGCTTTTGAAAACGTTGTGAGAAAAGGAGAAAATGCTGGTTACCAGCATTTTCTCCTTTTCCCACAATGTTTTCCATCCTTCCGAAATCAAATTTTAATTTTTGATTCACATTTATGTGTCATCTGCAAATGCTTTCAATTTGGACTAGTCCAAAATTTTGTCATTTGGTAAAGAGTTAAGACGGAGAGCTTTGTTTCAGATTCACCTGCGTGGACTGCACAGGCTGATCTGAGGCAACACTTTACACAAATGTCTGAATGCCCCTTTTTGTATGTTGCATGTCATATGGTAATGGCTTTACACTTAAAACAAGTTCACATGCCAGTTTCTGGTTCAAGCTGAACTTCAGCTGTACAATCCATTACACATTCTTCAACCAGTCCTAGAGGACTCTGAGTATCCTCATCAATGCCATACACAAACTTGTCTCTCTGTTCTACAACAGCAACACAGCTGATCTCTGTTATATCAGATGCTCTAGCCTCCACTTCATTCACTGAAACAATCTCTTCATGTCCTAAAATTTGACTTGCTTCACTTATTTCAACAAAGTTTTCGCATACGTCACTTTCTTGTATTTCAAGTCTTTCATCTACCATACTTTCCACCATGCTTGTTTCTATTTCTTCTGTATTAAGCACAGTCCCATGTTCAGGATCAGGATTTAGTTGTTCCACTTCCAACTGCTCTAAATTTGAAATGGCTTGGTCCGATTCAAAATCATCATTTACTTCAACAGCATAGTATATTACATCACCTTCATCTGCTAGAGCTACCTCTGACACAGTTTCTTCTGACACTGTATCATTTTCATGGGTTAAGACTGTCCTAATATTTTCACTGTCTTCGTCGATTTCATTGTCTTTCACAGTATGAGTTTGCACCTCGTCTAAACCATGTTCTTCAACACCAATAGCGTTTTGTGGTTCATGTTTACTTTCACAAAATTCTTTTTGACTTACATTGTTTAATAAATTTTCAAAACCATCTTTATATTCTTCCACCAGGCTTAAAGCTAATTCATTTTCCATTTCTCCAAATTCTGAAATTTCATGGTTTTTCACATTATTTTGTGCATCATATTCTTTTTTAGTAGTATGGTCATGATTTTCATCTTTTACTAAATTTTCAAAACCATCTTTCTCTTCTTCCTCCTGACTCAAACCAAATTCATTTTCCAGTCCTCCTGATTCTGAAATTTCATGGTCTTTCACAGTATTCTGTGCATCACATTCTTTTCTAGTGGCTTGGTCATGATTGCCATCATTTTCCATATTTTTAAAACTATCCTTACCTTCTTCCTGTATGCTAAAATCTAATTCATTTTCCAGTTCTCCTAATTTTGAAATTTCATGGTCTATCACAGAACTTTGTGCATCATATTCTTTCCTAGGGGTTTGGTCATTTTTTGAGTTCAATGAACAACCAGGTTCTTCACTGATAAAATTTTCTTGGTCAATAATACAAGTTTCTGTCTCATTCACACCTGATGATTTTTCTATCAAGTCACATTGAGGACCACCTTCAAATTCTGAACAATGATAATCAGTATTGTTTTCTGTTTCCATACTTACCTGAGTGCTATCAGAGCAAGTCAGCTTATCCCCCAGTTTCATACAGTCATTATTATCTGACTTCTTGTTTTGATAGATTGTTTCTGAGTCTGTGTTATCAATCTCAAGCACTTCTGGAGGCAAACTTTCAACAGAAAAGTCTTCCTTTGAATGATCACTACCTTTTACAGCTTCTGTTACCATACAATCTGTATCCGAATCTAATTCAGTTGTGTCACTTTCACTCAGCTGTAGATCTTTGATCCATTTTGGCTCAAACTTGTCCTTTTTTTGACCATTAGAACTAGTTTCCTGTACTTCATCTTGATTAAATGAAACATTTTCATGAGTTACATTGTTAAATATGTTGGAAAACATTATTTGATCTTCATCTTGAATAACCTGATGACTTCCATTTGTTTGAGGTGGTACAGACCTTACTTTGATCTTGATTGGTTTACCTTCCTCAAGACCTTTATGAAATGTCCTAGGACTGTTCTTGATTTCATAAATTTTATAGTCTGACACTTGTGGTCCAATTTTACTTTCTGTGCTTCTCAATGAGATACTTCCAGAACTTTCATCTGAAAATTCCTCTTCAGATTCCTCCTCTGTTGAATTTCCACCTACAGGGTCTGAAAAGTAGCTTGGTCTTGGAGAACAAGGTTTAATACACAGTTTTGTTAAGTTTATCTTGAATCTAATGGGTGGTCTCTTTTCACAGGCTTCTACAGATTTCTTGTATCTGTCCAATGTTCTATCATCTAACCTTTCAAGCTGTACACTACATGGCTTGACACCAATTTTTTCTTTAATTTTATTTTCATCAACTGGCTTCAAAACAACTGAACAGGGAGATATAATGAAATTTGTTGGAACAGAGGAAAACCTGTCTTTCAATTTTGTTATGTGATCATTATCTTTCTCAGGTAACTTTTTTCTGGCTCTTTCAGCTTTTTTCTGGAGCATAGTACTTCTAAATATGCTAAAATGTTTCTGTTTTTCTTTTGGATGTTGATTTTGCCCATAAAAGCATCTGTATTTATCTCTTGCCTCCTCCAACTTCATTAGCCTCTCATTTTGCTTTCTTTTAACCTTTTCTGCTATTGTCTCACAAAATTCTTCATGTAATAAGGAGCTGAAACTGTCAGTGCTTTTCAGAGGACTTTCTTCTTCCTCCATTGTGCCTTGTTCACTTTCTGAAACATCGTTTAATCCAATATTTTCATAAGAATCATACACAAGTGTATTATTTGAATCCTCATTTGTATACACTGACTCACTTCCTTCCTTGGCAGAGTCTTCTAATGTTGCATAATCTGTATTAGAAAATCCATTCTCTTGATCTACATCTTTGAATGTTTGACTACTGATTGATTCATCTTGTAACCAAAGCCCTTCTTCAGAAGCAAGAATATGTGCAGGATATATTTTTTTCCAGCCAGAATTACCTATTTTGTCCAAAGTCTCATCTATAAAGTTCATGTTTTCTCTCTCCAAATCAGTAACCTTGCCACTACAGTCTTCGGGACGTATTTCGACATCATTAGCTGTTTCTAAAACATCTTTGTCACTTATTTTCAATACTGTACTAAATGTGCCTGCGATTTCAACCTCATTAAAATTCTCGGAAATTTTTGTTTTGTCTTTCACCTTTGACTCTGCAGATATATTTTGAACATGATTCTTTATGTCGAATTCTGTTTGATCCTTCATGCAAGTGTCATTTGGTGATTTACAATAAATTATTGCATTGTCCTGGTTTTCACTTTTATCAGTCTCAAAACCTCTAGTAACAGTCTCAATTCTATAATGTTCAATTTGCTCCACATAAACAGTAACTGGATTGTCAGAAACATTAGTTCCTTTTGATTTAATACTATGTATTAAGTTCTCAGCAGTTGTTAAATCTTCCATTAAATGATCAGTGTGAGAATCAGTATTTGAGTCATTGTTGGTGCACCAGTCCTGTACAGGATAAAAAACATCATTATCTTCATGATCACTATTTTTGGAATCATCTTCGTTACTTTTACTATGTCTAGCAATATTCATTTCTGCCATGTTTTGAGAGCCACATATCTCAAATTGGTTATCATCAAAATTCCCAGGTTGACATTTTGAGTCATTATCTATGGGATCTGTCTTTGCTGTAATATCTGAACATTCTATTTCTGTAGTGATGATCAATTTGCCAGCTTTATCAAAACCAGTATGTTCTTCAACCTTAACATCATTGTACTTAGAGTTATATTGTCTTTGATGATTTTTGTCTGTCATATTTCCATCATAAGAATCAGAGTGATCCATGTTCTTTATGTATGCACTCTCACCTTCAACATGAACATTTTCTGTAGAAGTCTGACTTTTTATCAAGAGTTTTCTATGACTTGGGCCTGACTGGTCATTTAATTCTTCTTCTGATTCTTGTGCATCTCCACTTTTGTTACAATTCTTCATTGTTTCCTTCCCTTCTTTTTCTTCAATATCATCAATAGTGCAATTTTCATTTAAGTTTGCATGCAAACCAGTCACTACAGGTGTTTTATATAAATCGTCACTAATTAGTCTTTCAGTCTTTGGATTTGATTGATTATTGTATTTATATTCCAGAGATTCTTGTAACTTATCACCTGCATCACAATTCTGGGTATTTAATTCTTCTTTTTTTTCTTCCCTATTGTAAATCATCACATATTCATTTGAGGAAACAGATAAAGCAGTCAATTCAGATGTTTCATCTAAATCTGTTGAATTACATTTTGTAGCCTCTTTATTCAGTTTATCTCCAACTGTTTGTAGTGTCTCACCAATCATGTCACATTGCTCCTTTGTAACTTTTGTTTCTTCTTCTTCTTCTTCTTCTTCACAATTTACAACTTTTGAAATTGCTTTAGACCCAACAGGTAATCCAGTCATCTCGGACCCTTCTGTCCCTGTACCACAAGCACTTATCTCAATGTTTAAATCACTGGGCTTTAAGTCAGTGTTAACTTCAAAAAGGTCCACATCAACTGGGAGATTATTTTGATAGTGTTTACCTACATATTTTTCATCCTCAAGAACAAGACCAATCTGTGTGTGATATGGATTCAGATCAGATCCTTCATCTTCAAGAAGACTGGAATCAGAGTCACTTTCAGCAATGCCATTTGGTTTCAAAGAGAAGCCAGATCTTCTTGAAGGCCCTAAATTGGCACACATTTTGTTTGTTGTTTGTGTGTGTTGCAGTTCATTATTCCTTTGAGTTTTTTCCCCTATTGTATAAGCCATAAATGTTTTAGTTTTAATAAGACCAACATCCTTATCTTCAGAGTCAGTAAAATTTGTTGAATTCTTTGTGCTTTCCTTAGTGACAGCAAAGTCTAGATCATCTTTTGTATAATTTACTGTTGTGTGTGTTACTGGGTTCAGAGTATCAGATAGTGTTGTAGATAAATTCAACTGTCCTTCTGACTTTTGATCATGACTTCTTTCGTCAAATTTAGACATTCCCTTCTCAGGAATGACTGCAGCTTCCTTGATGATCCTTGTTTCTTTGTTCTCAGTGTCATCAAAACAAACTGTTTCTTTTTCAACATTAGCCGCTATATCTAAATTGAAGTCTAACTCCTGACTTCCAGAACTACAAGGTTGATGCATATGAATCATGTAATCGTTTGATTGGATGAAGTCCCCTGATTCGTTTTCAGATGATTTATTCAGACCAAAACCTTTTAATTCTGATTGAAACTGTTCACTGTTCTCTCTGCCACTATTGCCAAACAGACAACCATTTTTATTTACTTCTTTGTTACCAATATTTGTATCTCCAACAAATAAAGCTGTGGTTTCACAGAAATTATCAAAATGGTCACTGTGTTCTTCCAAACATTCTTCTCTATCAACCTCCAAGACTGTTCTTGCATGTAATTTTGTGCTTTCACAAAACAGGGTCGACTCTTTGGATTCAGCTAAATCACTATTATATCTATCCAGCTCATATCCATCCCTCTGTTGATTAACATGTGTAAGTGGACAACTTTCATCTGTGTCTGGCTTATCAAGCTTTTTTTCAACGCACAAAGGCTTAACAATTTCATCGATAAATTCTTTCTCTGAAACAGCAACATTATTAACAGCTGTATTTGGCAAAATGCTCTGAGAAGAACTTTTCTTGCTTAATACATTTAAAATTATTTCTCCATTTTCCTTAATATTTTTAACTTGTAGCAAGCTTTGATTGTCTAATTTGTTTTGCTCAGTTCTAATGTCATATTCCTTTTTATCTGCATCAGTAAACTGACCTTTGTTCATGTCTGGCCGTCCATTACACTTATTGAATAGTTCTTTGTCACTTGAAGTCATTTCCTCAACCTCAAGCGAATTCTGAACTGAGAATTGAGAATATTCATTGTTGAATTCTCTTCCAGCCAGGTTTTCCATAGATAAATGACTGCTTTCTGAATCATTCTCAGAAGAATTCATGTCCACCAGTTTGTCCTTGGAATTCTTTACATCAGATCTTTCACTTAAAGGCCAATTTCTCATTATGTTGCTGGACTCATCTTTGTCATAATCAGACTGGCCACCAATAGAAGCTTGTAAATGACAAGCATTTGTAGTTTTTACCTCTTCGGTTGAACTGTCTTTATCTGACATTATATCAGAATCTAAATCAGATTCACCAACATCTTTACTTAAGTATTTTAATTCTGATATCCTCTGTGACAGTGCAGCTACATCAAATGTCTCTCTAGAATCTGAGTCATCATCTGTTTCTATGGAATTTAACTCTGTTATACTCTTAAAGATTGTCTGTGCCTTTTTAGTATCTGTACTGTGCAGTTTGGTTTCCGCTAAGCTTTGATGAGCTTCTGCTTGAACTTCATGAACAGTCCTGTTGTCATCATAAGCTTTATTTTCAAATGGAGCCATACCAGGTTCTTTAGTACCGTGACCCTTGAATACCTGTTCAAACTCTAAAGTTATTGCATCATCTCTTTGTCCTACTTCTGTATGTTCTCTTAAATAACACTGATCGGATCTATTACACGAATTTGAAATCAATGAAGTATCATCCATTTCAGTGTCACTGTTTAGGATATCATTTGGTGCAGACTCCTCATCAATAACAAAGTCATCAGCAATTGGTATATCATGTAAGGAAGGTGGTTCCTCATCTAAATCTTCAAGTTCAAAATTACCATTATGTTTAAGACATCTCAATTGGTTATCCTCAAAATCCTTTGCTTTTTCTTCAATTTCACTGTCATTCGCTGTCTCATCATTTATTCTAGAATGACTTCTTGGAAACCCTAAGTTCTCTGCAAGAATGTCTAGAAGATTGGTCATATTGTCTGCAAAACTTCCCTTGTCTTCAAGTGATGTCAGCATCTGCAGTATGTTGTCAGTAATACTGCCTGTAGTTGGATCTGTATCAGCTTGAGTTTTGCAAATGTAATCTTTTTCTTCGACATCCTCACCTAACAAAATGTCAGGATTTGATGAGTTATCTGTTCCCATCAATGAACTTTCAAATCCATTTACAGTTTTATTGCTACATGAGTAATCTAAGAGTGTGTCTCTCTTTAACCAACTTGGATCCTTTTTCTCTGGTACCTTCACCTTCTTAATGATATGTTCCACCCCTGACCTTATTTTGAGCAGTTTTTCCTTTGAAATCAGATGACCCTTTTTTGGCTCTACTTTTAGCAAGGATTTAATTGTTGCCAATGTAACTTCGCCTCTCTCACTCTTGTCAAGTAACATGTGCATTTCATTAAACTGGTGCTTTGCAATGTTTGAAGAATCTATGACATCTGAAAAATGACGGCCTATATCTTCCTTTTCAATTATAGAAGTATCACTAAGTGTTTCACTATTGATAGAAGTGTGAGCCTCTGTATCATTAACTTCTTTGCTCATCATTACAACATCAGCTAAATCTTTTTTGTTTTCCACCTTATTTTCACAAATTTCTCCAATAATATCCAGAAAATGCCTTTCCCCTCTTGGTTTTCTAACAGGTTCCAGCACTGGAGGTCCACTGTCGTCCGAAATTGTTTCACCATCTTCAAAAATGTTCTCCTTACCACCTTCCAACATACCATTTGTTTCTTTCTCAAGAACTGGTGGTGTTTCTGTTTTAGTTATAATGGCAATGTTTATATCTTTTTCCAGTGCCCTAAATGACCCAGATAAATCTTCTCTTGTAGATGAAAAAGACTGATCTTCAAGTTCAACATTTTCACACAATGAGACAGACAGACTTTCAGATGAATTATAGGACAAACAGTCTAATGTAATTTCCCTTTGGTGCATGCCATTGTCATCTCCATGCCTCATAACTTCAATCTCTTCAGAATCATTTTTGCTATGATTCTCAGACATTGCAAAGTTTTGATTATCTTTGCCTTCTACAAAAGTTACATCACTATCATTTTCTTTATCCCTCAGTGATTTCTCAGAAGAATTATCACTTTCATAGCTTTTGGGTGTTTTGGACATAGGAATGTTAGGCTCAAGGGTCACACAGTTATCATTTTGTCTGCAGTCCTTACAATCATACATATGGCTTAACTTGTTTCCTCTTTTTTCTGTAAGAGCACTTTCTTCAGAACAAATCTCGGTTTGACTTATGTTGACATTTGTTGCCAAACAAGAAATTACTTCTTCTCTTTCAATACAGTTTTCAATATTATAACAACTACTTTTTTCATCTATCGATGATTCAGATATAATCTCCTGACTACTGCCAATATGGATATCAGTTTCTACAAATTCTTCACTTGCAATTTCTTTAACACCAGTTTCAACATTTTCATTGATACAAACACCATTTATCTTGTACCTTATGACAGTGTCTGTTTTTATCAAAGAGGTCAAATTTTGCTTCTCCCCAAATGATTCAGACAATGCCTGATTTGTTAAAACTGTTTCATTAAAATCAGTGTCAGCTACATCCCTACGGCCAATGGCACTTTCATCAAGTTTACTCGAATATAACTCCTGCACTGTAGTATTTAAAGTCTCAGTGTCCTGGAAAGATGCTTTGGAATATTCATCATGTGATATATACATTTCACTGTTTGAACCATTTACTGTAAATTTGCTGTCTTCATATGAATCACTACATATCAAAGAATTCTGAGTTTCTTTAACCTTTTCATCAAGAATATTATCTGTTTTACAAAATCTATATTCAGGTGAACTTGGATGCATATGAGTCTTATCTACATCTGAAGCTTCATTATAATTATTACATGGACATGATTCTGAGTCTTTGTCCCATGTCTTTTTTTGAGAGTCATTTTCGTCAAAAAGGGCTGATACTTTAATGAAGGAACTTTCTGTGTTAGTTAAATTCTGTTCTTCTGAATTAACTACACTAGTTTTTCCTTCTAATAAAACACCAGAAGGAACACTGCCTTTTTCATTGTTGGAACTACCTGTGTAAGTTGGATTCTGTTCTTCAGAATTTGCTACATTAGCTTTTCCTTCTACTAAAACATCTGAAGGAACACTGCCTTTTTTGTTGCTGTATGGTTCATATTCCGTATTAATTTCCTTCATCTCTTCTTCTTCTCTTTTAACTTTAACTATATTTTCATATGGTTCTGTCCACTTGTGGTCTTCAATGTCACAATCATTCAAATGATCATGCATTTCTGAGAGACTCTCAAGTAGATCTTCCTTCTCAAGTAACTCAGTCCTTTTATCTCGTTTGCTGTCAAAGTCGACATTCAAACAGTCATGTGACTCCACATTTTCGTACACTGGAGACTCTGCTTTCTGCTCATCAAGTGTGTTATATTGAAAGTCATTTTTTTCAGAACTGCTGTCACCATTTACATCAGAAGACCCCTCAATCATGGAACTTTCTACTATTGTCTCTGAGATCATGAGTTCACATGTATTAGGGGATAAATTTTGTTGCTCAAGATATTCATACCCAATTTTATTGTTTTCAGCATTATTTTCTAGACTGCTTTCCATTCCAGTAAATGTACGGTCTCTTGAGTCATTGTTCGAGGACATGAGACTTTCCTCTACATTCTCTGACTCGCGTAAATGAGCATCTGTAAGATTACCTTGCATCATATCCAGGTTTAACTCGTTACTTAAAGTCATTCTATCATTGTGTTCAAGGTATTTTTCTGAGAAATCATCCTGAAATACATTTTGTGTTAATTCAGCAACAACTGTGTCAATATCCCTGTTGCTGACTAAAGGACTACATAATAAACTGTTCACATGGTGACTATGCACTGCTCTGGATATCTCTTTCAAACTTTTCGGTTCGTGCCTTGAAGACTGGAAATTTGTTGTTTCACTAATTTTGATATTTATTAATGAGTAAGCCTCAGCTGGATAACTGTTACTTTCATCACTATCTCTCAATGCTTGGGGTTCTTCAAAGTGTTGAGTAGGTGTTGAGGCTTCAATACATCTCCTTTCCTTGCTGCTGACTTCTACTCCTGAATGTATATCTAATGCTTCTGATACACAAACATTATCCTGTATCACTTCACCAGATATATTTACATTTGAGCTATCTGTTTCTGGAATGTGTATATTATTCTCATCATGGATGTCAGATGCTGAAATGACTGCTTCTGAGTTACCTGTATCAATATTGCTTGCTTCAATTGTTGGATTATCCAGCTCTGTTGAAACACTTTCTGTCATTTCACTTTCAACATTGTTACTGATATTTTTTGAGATCAATAGAAGAACTCTATGAAGCACATCATCCAGTATTTCATTAATTAAACCTCTAACCTCACAAGAGTTCTGGGGGTTTCCACTGTCTTTCAGAGCTAATATATTCAAGTTCGTTGACTCTGACATCTTTTCCTTTTCATACCATACAATACCAGACCTTTGAGTTTCACACAAACAATAATCACTATTTGCTTCAGCTTCACAGTTTTCTTTTGGAGCAATATCACACACTTTTGGCTCTTCAGACTGTATTGATGCAGAGCTGTTACTAGATTTAATATCCTTGGTAAAACTAGGTACAGTTTTACTATCACAGGTTTGAATGATAGGTTCAAGAGATTTAGTATCACTATTTGAATCTACTGACTCATTATCTGATGGAGGGAAAATGTGCTTAAAATTTCTTGTGAGGAAAAATTCCTTCTCTTTATCCTGATGCTCTTTAAAAAGAGCCAAATCTTCTGCAGAGTAATTTTCGAGCCCTTCAAATTTACTTCCAACACAAAATAAACCCAGTCGATACATGCACTGTTCCTTAAAAGACAAGTCAGTGAACACAACATCTAAATGTGGCAAATCCATAATTTTTCTCTTTGAAATCAAATCCTGAATCAACTGGTACAGCTTTCTCCTTCTCTTTCCCTTTACTCGTCTGAATTTAGTCTTTCTTGGTGTTAGCAACTGGGGCCGCTGCTTTCCATGTTGCTTATTTGATTTGTTAGACTTTGAATCAAAATTTACGACCTTCTTTCTGGGCATCGTATCGCTGCGAAAAGCTCTATTTGGCCGAAGTTTATTTTGAGACCAAGTTCTTGTCTGCCTTACTCTGCAAGGATAATGTTTACGCATAACTTCTTTCGATCTAAATGTCTGAAAACATGAATGACATTTGACTGTTTTTGGTTTTTTTCTAATAATTTTCACAGTGGTTTGATTTTCCTTTTGCCCACCCACATTTACCTCTTTCCCAACTACTGATTCACCGATTCCAATGACACATGCATCACTACAAGTTTTATCAGCATTAAGTGGTTTACTTGTCGGATTGGTATTATTTGTATGGTTGTTTGACTGGATTTCTCCATCATTGTTCACATTAAAAGCTGTAGTTTCAAATCCACAAATATCAACTGAATGTTGTTTTGGCTTTCTTTTATCTTTCAATATATCATCTCTTGTATGCTTTTCACCTTCATGAACAGTAATTTCAAAATCATTTTCTTTATTTCTAGACATAGACCTTAACATAAATTTTTTATCAGCAAACTTTATTCGCTTTGGCTTTGGCTTTGACACCTTGCTGTCGTTCTTTCGTTTTGCTTTCTGCATGGAGTCTAAAGTCTTTGCAACTTCCTCAAGAATTGTAACTGAACTCGATGATACGCTGCCCTGTGGTGTTTTCCTAGAACTTATAACAGTGTTAATTGAATCATTTGAGATATTTTTCTGTTCATTTTTAATGTGTAAGGTTTCAAGTAAACACTTTGAATTCAATGACTGTTTAAGTTTAGAAGATATTAACTTACTCTCAAAAGCTTTTGGTTTACTATCATTTTCCTGAGCACTTAGTCCAACTTCCTCAAATAATCTGAGCCTCAGTGTTTCCAAAACTTGACTTGGATTACATTTCTCTGGAGAAGAATCTGGAGATAAAACCTGAGAAAACAATTCTGAATCATTATTGGTATTTGCAGACCTCCTTGTAATGTACTTCTGCTTCTTATTGACTGATTTGCCTACAGAATGGACATACCCTGTTGCAGTTGAAACTTTTTCAAGACCTACAATTTGTGCATTCACATTTTCAACTTCATTTTTCTTATTACAAAGACTGTTTCCTTCTGAGATAACCATATTGGTCTCCAGAGTTTCTGAGCTTTGCTTCTCTTCACAGATATGATCACTCTGATTATCATTATCAGTGTTTGAAGTCAATGGACAAGGCACAGGTGAAATTGAAATAGTTGTTACAATCCCTGACAGATCACATATTGAGCAATCGTTTTCTATTGGTTTTATAAATTCTTCTGAGGTATGGTCAAGAAAAATATCAAAATGACTGTTTGCTTGACTTGCATCAATTTCACTTTTTTTGTCTGAAACACATTTACTTTCAACTGATCTATCCAATGATATTTGATCAATCACTTCTTGCCTACAATCCATTTGTTTCATTCTTGGACATAAGTCATTTTGTTCATGAATTTCACTTTCTTCATTTTTTAATTTGTTATGCTTCCTGTGATCAATCACTTGTTGAACTGTACCATGTTTATTTGAAATTATTTCACCAAGGTCAGTACCTACAGATTCTGTTTCCACTGAAACTAATCCATCTACACTATCGCATTTGATATCAGTGTATGTAGTTTCAAAATTTGTCCAAGACAATTCGTTTTTATCTACCACTGACTCATTATCAATGACTGACGTTTCCGATTTTTTTGATGTTATCTTATTATATGTATCAGCTCTAATACCATAATCTCCTCTATACCTGGAGGCACATTTTGCTGACTGAAGTCGACCAGATTTTCTCACATTAATATCTGCATTATAAACCATGTTCACTTTCATTTTATCATCAAAACTTTTCTGACGTTTCACTGAATATGGAAAATCACATATAGAGCCCCCACTATCACTACTTTGTCTGGATAAAGACAACTCTTTATTTCCAATGTCATTTCTTTGTTCTACAGACTTTCTCTTCAGGAAATTCACTTTTACTGCTACAGAGGAGTCAAATAAATCTTTGTTGAAATTCTCAATGGAGGGATCCCTTCTCAAAGTCACAGAACACTTATTAACCAAAGGAACACATTTCACATCTGTTCTTTCATATCTAATAGAATCTGAGCCAGATGTATCCATGGGTTCACATACTCCATTTTTCATCTTATCATCCATACATTCCGTAGCATTTTCTACCTTATCATTATTTGATCCTATTTGAGTAAGATTGTTTTCTTCATAACTGTCTGACTTTTTATCTTTTATGCCACTTTCTGTCTGCTTTATTTCATCTGAGACACCACAATTCTCTATCAAAGCCGCATCTTCTATAAATATTTTTGGTTTATTGTTATGTTCCTTTAAAAAGCTAAATGTTTCACCCTGAGTAGAGCAATTCGTATTGACAGTGTGTTTAGTTTCCTCAATATCACCCTTTCCAGCCTCTGAGATCTTTAAAGTTACCTCACTTTCAGTGTCATTCTGACTTGTTACATCTTTTTCAATTGAATCACTGGGATGTTGTTCCTGCCTGTGTTCTATATTAGCTAAAACACTGTTGTTTGTCTGCTTTTGGTCACTGTTGGTCTCAGAAACATCTACTTTATCAGCTTTGAAATAGTCACTTTTTAATATTGTTTGATTTTCCCTCACTTTTAGCACAGAATAACTGTGGGTGTTCTCTGTACCTGTTTTTACAGGAAAATTTTGCTTTTGTTGTGCTGTGGTCCCTTTCAATTTTCGGCAAATTATTGCTTTTGGCTTCCCATTTTTGATCTTACATTTTCCCCCACTATCCTTCTGAACTTTAAATGTGTCAATTTTTGTACTTTTCTGAGTATCCTTGTGCTTTTCTTCCTCATTTCTGTGTATAGCATTCTGTTTTACAGAGTTTGCAGGTTCATTGCTCCTTAGGGTGCTGACTTTTACAATACTGTTTCTGCCTTTATAATCCCAGTTATATCCTGCATGAGAAAAAGTCTTTCTTGTCTCTGGAATGTCATCTTCCGCCTTCTGTCTAGCAAGTACCTTATATTTCGTAATGCCACTCTTTGAAGATGAGATAGGGACAACAATTTCGTTTTCATCTCTTTGGTGGTTAACTTCTTTCTCAGCAAAACTTGTAGATGCAGATGGCACTCCTACAGATTCTGGCCGTAACACATCTGAAGAAACATAGTCATCTGTCAGTTCTGCAAATCCAAACCAGTTACTAGCTGATGTCAACAACTGCTGCTGTTCCCCTGCCATTTTGTCTGAAATAAAGAAACTTAATGTTAAGTTCTGCAGCTTGTCTTTTTTTATTTCCTTTTACTCATAATTTTAGACCTGTCCAACTCGAAAGAATTTGCATACTACAAATCTGGCAAGACTCCAATGGTGAATTTTTTCTGTAAAAAAGGGAGAAAAAGTTGTGGAAACAGGAGAATATGCTTGTTACAAGGATTTCTCCCAAGCATTTACAGATGACACTCTTAATGTAGCTAAAAAGATGACTTATGCCTTTGGTAAAAAACATTGTGGGAAAAAGAGAAAATGCTGGTAATCAACATTTACTTTTTTTCTGAATATTTTCATAAGTCTACTTCCTTGAAGTTGTCAAAACTTGAAATGCTGTGGTAGAGAGCTAAGCCATTATCTGTATACTGACAAATACATAAAGCGGAGTTAAAAAGAAGTTACGTTGTTTATGCAAATATCTTTTCCAAAATGACTGCAGATTTTAGACCAGACTGCAGAGCTCCAAATAGAGGGAGTGATTTTGCTTTCAAAATTGGAAATATCAATTATTCTCCGCTAAACCCTATGTTGTGGGTAATCATTAGAATCGTCTCATCGAGACGACTCTAATGAGTACCCTCAACATTGGGTTTGGAAGAGAAATAATAGATTTAGAACACCATCACTCCCTCTCATCTAGAGATCTGGGACTGTACAATGCCTTGTTTATTTAGTTGTTTATTTGTAGGCTTTTCATGCATATTTAACAGCTAAGGTGATCTCATAGCAGCCTGTGCACAAGTCTACACATGTGTTTCCTCACTGGCTTTCTCATTCCAGTGCTGACACAACTTTCTTTCCTAGCCATTTATTGCCTTTCTCACATTAATCAGAGGTAAGAGGTGAAAAATAGTCACAGAGAACGTTTCCCACAATATTGTATCAAACCCAAAACCACCAGGTCCCAAGTTGGATACCCTAACCACTGAGATACCCACACAGGTTTCTGCTTTTAAGTGGCTGTATTTTTGGCCTTCAAAGAAGCCAAAATTTATCTATTTGGTGTCAAAAGAGTTGAATCAAATATACATACATTAGCACTTTCAGTGTATGTGCACACAAGACCATCCAATATATTTCCTGTTTTGTTGACCTCAGTGTCAGAACTGCTTGCTGTCACAACAGGTACAGACTTGAGCACTTCAGAGGTTGTATCAGTCTAGAAAATAGTTCCAAAAATTACAAAAATATTGTATCATAAATGAAGAAACTTCAAAGTTGTTGTGCTGCAGTAAAAATCTCTGTGGGGCTGAGTGTAAACAAAGAGAACTCTTTAGTGTGAAGCATCCATCCCTTGGCTTTTTTCACCCTTTACCATACAATCGCAGTTTTTAATGATCAAGATAACGAAGCCCCTAGAAAACATGGCGGGAAATGGAGAAAATGCTGTTAACCAGCATTTTGTCTTGTCCCTGTAATGTTTCCTAGCCTTCCCAAGCAAATTTCAAAATTTTAACCAAACTTAAATGTCATGCCAACACTTTCAATTTGGACCAGTCTAAAACTTTGTCATTTGGTAAAGAGTTTAAGGTTTTCTCTGCAACAAGAACCACCCCTCTCCCATTGATAAATATAAGCATTTTTTTTTTTCTTTTCCAATGTTTTGTAACCTTCTCAAAACAAGTTTCAATTTTCAAGTCACAGTTATTTTGTTGTCTGCAAATGCTTTGAATTTGGACTACTTTAAAATTTTATGATCCTGACATAGAAGCCTTTTGAAAACATTGTGGGAAACGGAGAAAATGCTGGTAATCAGCATTTTCTCCTTTTCCCACAATGTTTTCTACCCTGCTGGAAACAAATTTCAATTTTTAGTTACTTTTATCTTGTTGCCTGCAAATGCTTTCAATTTGGACAAGTTTAAAATATTGTTGTGTGGTATTGGAGTTAAATATATCTTGATCTGACTATATACATGCTGATCTAACAGCATCTGGGCCTGTATTCACCAACCATTCTTAAGAACATTCTTTGTCTTATTCTGCAGAATTTTCTACATTTGTAAGTAACGCCAATCAAAAGTTGTGTTACTTACAAATTTGGAAAACCTTGGAGAAAAAGACTAAGAATATTCTCAAGAATGGTTGGTGAATACGTGCCGTGATTGCAGTTATATCAAAATCAATAACCTTGCTATTTTGCAGTGCCTACCCATGATTTACATATGATTTTGAGATTTAACTGTTTGCCACACATTTCAGACTGTTAACAACTCTGAGAAAAAAGCCTTCAGAAAACATTGTGGGAAAAAGAGAAAATGCTGTTATCCAGCATTTTCTCCTTTTCCCACGATGTTTTCTACCTTCTATAAAACAAATTCCAATTTTCCAGTCACATTCATAATGTTGTCAATGCCTTCAATTCGGACCCATCTAGAATTTCTTCATTTGGTAAGGAGTTCACAGATAATCTATGCAGGCAAAAAATGAGGCTCAGGAGGACCTCAGAGAGACACTTTTTTTTTAGTCATACTTACTTACATGAACTGGATCAAATCTTAGGCAAAACAAAAATACTAAATATCAAATACCTGACTTGTTTCAGAAGATCCAACACAACTGACTCCCTCTGGCGCGCTTTGTTGAATAAAAGTAACAAAATTCTGCAGGTCAATCTGGTTCAAATTCTCTCTTGACTGTACACTATCAGTCTCGACCTGAACAACGGGATGACAAACTTGTTGAGGCTGACTGTCTACGTAAATTTTGGGTTGCTCAGAGTACGGTAGCTGATATGAATGTTCTGTTTCAGTGATAGAACTACTACTGGTACTTTTTAATAGCTCCTTTTTTAATAACTCCTGTCTCCCAGTCTGTGACCAAAACTCTGGATTTTCTTCAGCACTCAGAGGTACCAGATATCCAACTTGCTCTACCCTAGTTGTAAGTTGTGGCTGTGATCTTGAATCTATTATAACTGTGTTTGAACTTTGACTCGAACTACCATGGATCTGTTCAGAAGCTAGAGCCAAAAGGAGACTTGAGTCAACTGTGGAATCTGTAATTTCAGCTGGAACTTCAGAAATGGCTGTGTTTGGTGAAGTATCAGTACTTAGTTTCGGCTTCACAACTTCTACACAAAATTGTGG
This sequence comes from Tridacna crocea, assembly GCA_943736015.1. Classification (NCBI taxonomy): domain Eukaryota; kingdom Metazoa; phylum Mollusca; class Bivalvia; order Cardiida; family Cardiidae; genus Tridacna; species Tridacna crocea. Next base: position 3,842,807 of record OX031067.1, on the reverse strand, counting down.
ATTCTCTGCCGGAAAAATGGTACCTCCTGTACCCACAACGAAGGATTTCACTGGTTCAGACTTTGTATGTATCTCTAACACTTGCCCTATTGAAAAAAAACCAAAAAACATTCAGGCTTCTCATTCACATTTTTACATTAACTCTTCACTCATTACCAGACAACAATATTTTAGGCTTTGCAGATGATAGACATGAATGAAAATTTGAAATTTGATTTGCGAAGGGTAGAAAACATTGTGGGAAAAGGAGAAAATGCTGGTTACCAGCATTTTCTCCTTTTCCTACAATGTTTTCTATAGGCTTCTTTCTCAGGGTCGTCAAAAGTAGAGATTGTGTGGTAATGGGTTAAAGTGACTCTCACAACTATAGTTGCCTATGCAGCCACAAAACATGCAGCCTGATCTTTGATCTGCGTGTCTGTTTTGCTGAAATAGTGTAGACAAAAAGAATATATATAAAATTAAAGAATATATAAAATTGCAATTATATAATTTGTATTTCTAGAATGAAAACATGAAAGAGATTAATTTGGTGCTCTAAGGCTTAACTCTTTAACACACAAGAAAATTTTACACTGGTCCAAATTGAAAGCATTTGCAGACGACAAAATAAAGGTGACTGAAAAATTGAAATTTGTTCTGGGAAGGGTAGAAAACACTGTGGGAAAAGGAGAAAATGCTGGTCACCAGCATTTTCTCCTTTTCCAACAGCGTTTTCAAAAGGCTTCTTTCTCAGAGGCGTCAAAAGTCAGGATTGTGCGGTAATGGGTTAACTCTTCACCAAAAGACAAATTTTTGGATTGGACCGAATTCAAAGCATCTGCAGAAAACAAATTAAATCTTAATAATATGATGATTTCTGACTTCGATTGGGTAGAAAATGCTGTCGAAGAAAGAGAACCAGCATTTTCTCCTTTTCCCACAATGCTTTGTATAGGCTTCTTTAAATCAGGATTATGTGGAGAAGAATTAACTCTCTACCAGATGAGAAAATCTGGACTCATCCAAATTGAAAGCATTTTCTGTACAACAACAACTTCAATGTGGCTAAATAATAGGATTTCATCATTTGTCTGACAGAAGAGAAAATCCTATTGAATTTGAAAAAGGAGAAAATACGGTAACCAGCAGTTTTTTTCTTTTTGCTAATGCACCGTGAAATAATGTACTCACCGACTTGAAAGGTTTTGATAATTTCTCTCAAATATAACAGGATCGACTCCTCGTCTAGCGATGCCTCGGGTAAATCTTGTCCGTCTTCAGTTTGTATTGAAATTACAATTGGTGGTAAATCTAGCCGTGGCACTTGCCTGTAATTCGTTAAATAGGAAATTGAATCTGATCTATCAGCACTTTACCATACAATCCTGAGTTCCAACAACCCTGAAGTTGAAAACTTTTAAAAACATTGAGAAAAGGCGAAAACACTGCTTGCCAGCAGCATTTTCTCCTTTTCCCACAATGTTTTTCCTGTATTAGAATAATAAAAAATCCTATCATATGAGTCACATTCACCTTTTCGTCCTTCAGCGCTTTTAATATGAAGAAGTCTAAAATTTGTTGTGTGGTACAGGGTTGATACTACCAACATAAACCTGGTTTATAGATAAATCAAACACAAACGTCTTCTATGAACTGTTTGAATGATCTGGCTTATCTGGCCTGTTACTTAATACCCAAACTATTTTATCCAAATTGTACTTTTCACTTCTTCCATTAATCCTTCACTAACTGATCACATGCTTTAACCCATTACCACACAATCTCTACTTTTGACGACCCTAAGTAAGAAACCTTTAGAAACATTGTGGGAAAAGGAGAAATGCAGGTAACCTGCATTTTCTCCTTTTCCCACAATGTTTTCTACTCTCTGCAAAACAAATTTCAAATTTTCAGTCATTTTTATTTTGTCATTTGCAAATGCTTTTGATTTGGACAAGCCTAAAATATTGTCGTTTGGTAATAAGTTAAGACATTACAAAATATATGCAGGAAAACAAGAAAATGCAGAGTAACATTCCTTTCTCACAATGTTTGCAAGCCTTTCAAAGAGCCCTGTGGAAATCTGTTTATTAGAAAATTTACAAGCTTTTCATGAGAACAAGTTCAAGAAAATTTTTATCCAGTAACATGTGAAACAGATTTTGTTACCAGCGCATTCTCCTTTTTCCATGTTTTCGAAAGTCTGAACTCTTTACCACACAATCCCAACTTTTAATGACCCTGGGAATGAAGCCTTTTGAAAAGATTATGGGAAAAGAAAACACCACATTTGATTGTTTTTTTCTTCTTCCAAATGCCTGCATTCAACAATTTTGTTATCTGGAGAGATTGAACTCTTGACCATATGCAAAATCTTAAATTTAGCCAAATTGAAAGTATTTGCAAATGACAGTCTAGATTTGGTGGCAAGGATAAGATTTGTTAATAAACGGAAAGAAAACTTGCTGGGAAAAGGACAAAATAATGGTCACCAATGCCTTGAAAAACTTTCTTTCTTGAGGTCTGTTTTCTATACAATGAAAAAGCATGGTAAAGATATAAAACGACGGCTACAATAAATTCAAAAGTACATGTGTACTATTGAACTCTTTAATCCATTACCACACAATCCCTACTTTTGACGACCCTAAGAAAGAAGCCTTTAGACAACATTGTGGGAAAAGGAGAAAATGCTGGTAACCAGCATTTTCTCCTTTTCTCACAATGTTTTCTACCCATCACAAAACAAATTTCAAAATTTTGGTCACTTTTATTTTGTCATCTGCAAATGCTTTCGATTTGGACAAGCCTAAAATGTTGTCGTTCGGTAAAGAGTTAACAAAAGACAAATCTACAGACTGGTCCTAATTGCAAGCATTAGCAGACAACAAAATATGGACTGAAAAATTGAAATTTGGTTTAGGAAGGGTAGAAAACATTATGGGAAAAGAAGAAAACGCTTGGTTACCCGCATTTTATCCTTTTCCCTCAATGTCTTCAAAAGGCTTCTTTCTAAAGGTCATTAAATGTCGGGATTGTGGGGTAGAGTTAACCATTCACCAAACAATCCCTAGGTTTACAATCCTGACATAGAAGCCTTTTGAAACATTGCAGGAAAAGGAGAAAATGCCGGTATTTTCTCTTTTCCCACAATGTTTTCTACCCTGCTGGAAACCAATTTCAATTTTTGACTTTAGTTTTATTTTGTTGTCTGCAAGTGCTTTCAATTTGGACCAGTCTAAAATTTTGTTGTTGGTAAAAGGCTAAAGACTAAATTCTTCAGAAAAAAAGTTAGACTTTTTGGGGATTCAGTTACCCGAGATTCTCTGAGACTGCAGACACGTGTTCGATCTGATGATAACTTGGATAGGCGGGAGCAACCTCGACAACTTGCTCAATATCAGGAATTGTTTGTAGACACTTATCTACTTGCTGTTCACTGTCTGCAATCACCTCAGTTTTGACGGGATGTCTGTATGAGAGTGATTCCACGTGTTTCGATGCTTCCGCGAGAACTGACAGTGCAGTACTACTCTTCACAGCTAACTCTTGATCTAATTCCACACGTCTAATCTTAAACCTCACTGATTCCTCTGGTATGTCACTGTCACTATCTGTCGAATCCGTATACGCTTTTTGGCATGGATATTTTACATGCTCTCGCATATCATACAGGGAATAGAATTTAGTGTTACAAATCACACACTTTAGTTCAGCAGTGTTCTTTTTAATCTGTGGTTTATGTATAACAGTTTGTCCTGGTAAGAAATTCTGGCTATATGATACGGTGTCTGGCTTTACATACATCTGAATAACCTGCAAAACAAAGGACAGTCAACTCTTTACCACACAATACCCAGTTTTCACAAACCTAAGAAAATCATATTTTGACAACCTCATGCTTACCAGCACTTCCTCCTTATCCCGCAAGGTTTTTTACACAAAATTACCTTCATTTCAGTTACAATTCACTTGTTATCTGCAAATGTTTTCAATGCTTTCAATTTAGACAAGTCTTAACCCTTTACCATATGACACATTTTTGGACAGGTCCAAATTCAAAGCATTTGCAGACGACAAAATAAACATCGCTGCGGAAAAAGGAGAAAATGCTAGTTACCGGCATTTTCTCCTTTTTCCACAATATTTTCAATAGACTTTCTTGAATCCATGGGCGTCAAAACTCAGGATTGTGTGGTATAGAAATGAATTATCATTTTGTAAAGGATTAACTGTAAGAGGTCTGAATTCAGACTTTTCAGAAAAACAGTGAAAATACTGCAATCTCAAGATTCTTTTCATGTGACTTCAATTTTGCTTTTCTCCGCTAATCCAGCGAAATTTGTTGAAATCATGCAACTTTTTCGCACAAGTCAGCCACTTGGCAAAGGCCTGTCATACCATCTGGTAACCAGCATTTTCTCCTTTTCCTACAATATTTTCTGACCTATCAGCAACAAATACAGTCATTTGAACATTTTTATTTGTCATCTTCAAATGCTTTCAATTCTGACCAGACTAAAATCTATGGTTTCTCATGTGGTCAAGAGCTACCATGTTAAAATGTGACAATATGTACGCAAAGTCAGGTGATTCCGAACTCTGGTTATACTGAGCCCATTATAGAGCTCCAGATAGAGGGAGTGATTTTGATTTTAAAATGAAAAATATCAATTATTCTGCACAAAACCCTATGTTTACTCTTTACCACACAATCCCGACTTTTAACGACCCTGAGAAAGAAACCTGCTGAAAACATTGAGGGAAAAGGAGAAAATGCTGGTAACCAGCATTTTCTCCTTTTCCCACAATGTTTACTTTTCTTCCCAAAACAAATTTTAAATTTTCAGTCACTTTTATTTTGTCGTGTGCAAATGCTTTCAATTTGGGTTAGTCTAAAATTTTGCTGTTTGGTAAAAAGTTAAGGGTACTCATTTGAACAGTGACCTAGAGCATTTTATCCTTTCCCACAACTAGCCTCTCAATTTTTCTGAGAACTTATAAACCGGTTGTTTGCAGATAGCTTCAATTTCAAAGCCTCTACAGTTTTAGTTGTTTGGTATAGAGTTAGTTATCTAACCCTTTACCAGACAACCCCTGATTTTCACGCCACTGAGGAAGAGGTCTTTTGAAAACATTGTGGGAAAAGGAGAAAATGCTGGTAACCAGCATTTTCTCCTTTTCCCACAAAGTTTTCTATCCTTCCCAAACCAAACTTCAATTTTTGAGTTACATTAATTTTGCCGACTGCAAATGCTTTCAATTTGGACGAGTCTAAAGTTTTGTCATTAGGTAAAGAGTTAAGGAAGTGTGATAATGAAATCATACATAACTTCCTTATGTCATTTAAACAAATTCAGCACAATTAGACTTACAAAATGTACCTAGATACAAAACTTTGAAAGGCACAAGTCACTGTATCTCACAAAATGTTGGAGAGCACACATCCAAGATCGTACTACACAGAACATGTCTGATCTTTTATTTACACAGTGTGCAAAAGTAACTATTCTTGAACTGTAAGGCATGCCGAGCCCCGATAGCTCAGTCAGTAGTGTTCAGGACTTGAAATCAGGGGGTTGTGGGTTTAATCCATGGCTTGGCCAATTTGTTTCACTGATGATAGTCATTGCAACAGGGTTCGTTCCTCTCCCACTGCTGACCATTTTTTCGACGATGGTTATGTGAGAAAGCAGCCAGTGGCTTTTAAAGAAAATTGTGGAGACTGCTGGTAAAAGAAACTCAAGAAAAGTATGGGTTGATACACTACCTACCACAATATAACTGAAATAATGTTGAAAGTGGCGTTAAACACCATACAATAAATCAATTCTAAGACATAACCCTTCACCATACAATCCTGTGTATTAACTCTTAACCACACAATCCTGACTTTTAACGACTCTGAGAGAGAAGCCTTCCGAAAACATTGTTGGAAAAGGAGAAAATGCTGGTAACCAGCATTTTCTCCTTTACCAACAATGTTTTCTACCCTTTCCAGAGCAAATTTCCATTTTTCAGTCACAATGATTTTGTTGTCTGCAAATGCTTTCAATTGGGACCAGCCTACAATTTTGTCATTTGGTAAAGAGTTAACAAACCTAGAGAAGATTGTTTTCTTTTGTGGGAGAAAGTGGTGCACAGGTGGATTATCCACCTCTAACATCAAAGGTTCCTGTTATTAGTTAAAATCCCATCTGAATGCAGTCAATGTTCGAAACTACTCAAAATAACAGGAAGCAGTGATAAGTATAAGTTATAAGCACTAGTTTCACAATCGATGTAAACCAAATGTGAATAAACTACAGTTCTTGAAAATACTGTGGAAAAAAGAATATAACTCTGGTCACTAACACATCATTCTCTGTATCCTATTATGTTTTGAAACTTTCAGCAAATTCAAGATGTCATCCACATAAAGCTCTCAACTTGTATAAGTCAGTAAAAAGTTACAATATTCAACCACAAGACAGTACTTAACTCTTTACCACACAATCCCAACTTTTAACAACCCTACGAAAAAAAGCCTTTTTTGAAAACATTGTAGGAAAATGAGAAAATGCTGGTAACCAGCATTTTCTCCTCCGACAATGTTTTCTACCTTTCCTTAATCAAATTTTAATTTTTCAGGCACATTAATTTTGTCATCTGCAAATGTTTTCAATTTCGACCAGTCTCTAAATTTGTGATCTGGTAAATACTTAACCGGTCCAAGTTGAAAGCATTTGCAAACGAGAAAATAAAAGTGACTCAAAATTTGAAACTTAACTTTGGAAGAGTAGAAAACAATGTGCGAAAAGGAGAAAATGCTGGTTATCAGCTTTTTCTCCTTTTCCCCCAGTGATTTCATAAGCTTTCTTCCTCACTGTAAATAAAAGTTCAGATTGTGAGGCATAGTCCCCAGTTAATAATTTACCAAGTGACAAATTTTGGGCTAGTCCAAGTTGAAAGCATTTGCAGATGACAAAAAAAAAAAGAAAATTGAAAGGAAGGGTAGATGGAAAAGTCTCAAATTGTGTCATTTGGTAAAAGGTTAAAAAATACATAACTGCCCTACCTGACCATCCTGATCTTTAGGTTTTGCACCATTGTAGAAGCGACATACTTTACTATGTTTCCATCTAGAAATAGCATCTTCAAACATCTGCATACAATGACGACACCAGAAAATTTTTGCGGATGGTACACTCAGTTTATGGCATGGGTGGTACATCCGCTTGGACATTTTGGTTTCCTGTTACCATGCCTAAAATGGAACAATTGCAACTAGGGTTACAGAGCTCCAGATAAAAATGTATTCTAAATCCATTATTTCTCTTTGAAACCCCATATTGTTGGTACTCATTAGAATTGTCAAAATGATACGACAAATACTGATCATTAATAGAGTATTTAGCTTACTCAAACCCAGTTCCACATGATTCTGATTTTTAACAACCCTGGAAAATAAGACTTTTGAAAATATTGTGGGAAAAGGAGAAAATGCTGGTTATCACAATATTTTCTACCTTATCAAATTCAGAAATCATCACATTAACATGGTTTTATATGTTGTCTGCAGATGCTTTGAATTTGGTCCAGTCCAAAAAATTGTCACTTGGTAAAGGGTTAATAAAATATTTAGCCAACTCAAACCCATTTCCACATGATTTTGATCTTTAACGATCCTAGGATATACATGTATATACATGTACGACTTTTGAAAACAGTGTGTGTCAAAGATTACTCTATTTAGGTCTACCATCACTTGAATACTGCAAAGAACAAGCAGTTATTCATAACTATAATGAATGAACGATAAAATGCTTGATCTATCAGAACACATCTGTACAAGGGGAAACATCTTGTTCAAGAGAAGATCTAAATCCGAAACCAGGAAAAATTATTTAAGTTACTGTGTGCTTGATATTATTATGGAATGTTTTGAGTGACAGCAAAACCACAGTACCTAGTATAATCTCATCAACAAGTTAAATCGTGACAAATGACACAAGAAATGTGACTGAGAAATTGAAATGTGTTTTTTGAAGGGTAGAGCATACTGCTTACCAGCATTTTCTCCTTTTCCCCCAATGTTTTCGACTGCTTCTTTTTCATGGTGCTTAACCCTTTACCAGGCAACAAAATTTTAGCCTAGTCCAAATTGAATTTCAGTGTGGTTCAGATCGTGCAATATTTCTTTGATAGAGTAGAAAACATTGTGGGAAAAGGAGAAAATGCTGGTTACCAGCATTTTCTCATTTTCCCACTATGTTTTCATAGGACTTCTTTCCCAGTGAAGTTAAAACTCTGCACTATGTGGTAAAGGGTTAAAAGACGAATAAACAACCATTGAAAAAAACACCCCCTCAATTCTGTTGTAAGATGCATCGGCACTCCAGCAGATGTTCAAAATCTCAAATCTCTAGATCAATTTTCTTCTCAAAACTTTCAAAGTCTGGTCTCTTTCTCTTCAGAATGACATTCACAGGATTCAAAGAGCTGCTGAAAAAAATCTGGCATAAAACGAATATGACGAAAAAACAATCGAAGAACTGTATTTTTCGCCGAAAATTGACTCTCTCCCAACATGATATGTGACAAATCGGAACAACCTGCAAGCTTGTCTACACGTCAACTTTTCTTTTGTCAAATTTACGAAAAACACTCAAAATACCTACTTTATTTTCATTTTATTACTTTACTTAAACGCTGTAGTATCGTGATGTAAGCTTTAATTACCTGATTATTTCTTTATAGCCAAGAAAAGCCATGATTCGTCAACATATTTTCATTTCTAGCCAAATCCAGGCCATTTTGAGTTCAACAGAGTAACCTACCCTGCAAGACCAAGGAAGTTCACTCTGAATAACTTTTCCGTGCACTCTATTTTAGCAATGAAATATGTAAAATTATTTACCTTTTTTACTTGTATAAGTTGTCATTGGTAACAAATAATGATAAACTAATAAGTACTTTGGTATGATTTTCTGAAAATGATCTCGTTCCAGGAATTTAAGTGTCCACTCTCGCAAGACGACATAGGTGGCGCTGCGCGGCAAGAGAGATTTTTGCCAAGGGAAATAAAAGCAGCAGACATGTTACTTTGCATTTTAGGAGTTTTTTCCCTTTTAAATGCCTATCATGTTAATGGAAACTTCAGAAATTTTGAATTTCAAAAAGAATTGTTGATTAGATAGAACTGCGTGTACATGTGGTAGGTAAATTCAGTGTCACAAAGAAAACATGGCATTCTTTTTTTTTTCAGTATGGACACGTGTCTTTTTTTTTTCATTGTATAAGGTTGTGGATAGCATAGATCAAGATCAGACTGCACAGAATGTGTTGTCTGATCTCTGAATTACACTGTCCACTGCTGTATTCTATATTATGAATGAATCTTCTCTATTTTCTAGATTATGAATGTTGTCTCTTGATATTTTAGCGGAACTGTCTTTGTAGCATAGGAGAAAATGCATGTTATTTATTCAGAAGTGAAAGGTTTAACCCATTACCACACAATCCATACTTTTGATGATCCCGAGTAAGAAGCCATTAGAAAACATTGTTGAAAAAGGAGAAAATGCTGGTAACCAGCATTTTCTCCTTTTCCCATAATGTTTTCTACCTTTCACAAAACAAATTTCAAATTTTCCTTTATTTTGTCGTCTGCAAATCGAGGGGTGAAAGCAAAACTATTCCATCTGCATTTTAGAAAATGTTACAGGTGGGGGAAAAACTTCTGATTTCTAATTTTGATTTAAACAAGCATAAAATGCTGTCTACGCTGATAAAAGTAGAATTTCCTTTCCGAGTGTCCCAATTCATTGAAAACTGATGTCACAGGGAACTGACGTCACTGAAACCTTGGTTATAGTCATGCTAAAACTTGCAGCTTGGGGCATAATCTTGATGTTAATCTTGATCGACACCGCCATTTTGGATGTTGTGTTGATAGTGTAGTCATGTATATGGGGCTCCCGAAAGGGAAACTGCTTTAACCCTTTACCACACTAGAAAATTTTAGACTCGTCCAAATTGAAAGCATTTGCAGACGACATAATACATGTGGATGAAAAATTGAAATTTGGTTTGGCAAGGGTAGAAAACATTGTGGGAAAAGGAGAAAATGCTGGTAACCAGCATTTTCTCCTTTTTCCACAATGTTTTCTAATGGCTTCTTTCCCAGGGGCGTGAAAAGTAGGGATTGTGTGGTAATGGGTTAACATTGTTTTTGCCAGTATACATGATATATGTTCGAGGCATAATTATTATCTGATCAGATTGCAAGAAATTTCTTCTCAGATCTGCACAGAAGAGAAAAGCAGAGGCTTCTGTGGACAACATAGATCAAGATCAGACTTCAAACAACCCCGAGGAAGAGGGCTTTTGAAACATTGATGGACAAGGAGAAAATAAAGGTAGCTCTTTACCACATGACAAAAATGTAGACTTGTCCAATTCCAAATTCAATACATTTAAAGACAACTATTTTAACCCTTTACCAAGACCCGGAGGAAGACGCCTTCTGAAAACATTATTGGAAAAGGAGCATTTTCTCCTTTTACAACAATGTTTTCTTTCCTGCTCAAAGTAAATTTTAATTTTTAAGCAACGTTTATTTTGTCGTCTGCAATTACTTTCAATTTGGACAAGTGTAAAATTTTGTTGTTTGGCAAAGAGTTAACCCTTTACCAAATGACAAAATTTCAGACTTGTCCAAATTGAAAGCGTTTACAGAACAAAATAAATGTGACTAAAGAATTAAAATTTGTTTTAGGAAGGGAAGAAAACATTGTGGAAAAAAAAGAAAATGCTGGTAGCAGCATTTTATCCTTTTCCCATAATGTTTTCAAAAGGCTTCTTTCACTGGGGTTTTAAAAGTTGGGATTGTGTGGTAAAGGGTTAATGTGGCTCAAATACTGGATTTTTTAAAATTTTGATAGATTGGGAAATACTGTGGAAAAAGGAGCAAATGCTGGGTATCAGCATTTTCCTCTTTTCCCAAAAATGTTTCTTGAAGTCTTCTTGCTTCGGTTACTAGTAATTAAAACTAGGGATTGTGAGGTATTTAGAGTTAACTATCAAACATGAAACACCCATCAGGAAGGTAGGTAACCCTCAAGATATTTTTTGACACAGTTATGTACCCTTTTTGGTGAGAATTTTTACTAGAAAAGTAATTGCTGCCAAGAATTGGCATCCGCATGCAATGTTCGGTTTTTCTCCTTGCAGAAGGCCACTTCTGAAAATGCTGCAGCAAAGAAGTTGCTTTTGATGATCCAATTCTTCTTGGTTTTGCATTTATAGGTAGGATTTTCTTTTTGTCAAAAAATAGTTTCTGTCTTTTAACCCTTTACCAAAAGACATAGTTTTAGACCAGTTTAAATTGGAAGTGTCTGCAGACAACAAAATTAGGGAGACTCAAAAATTGAAATTTGTTTTGGGAAGGGCAGCATTTTCTCCTTTTCCCACAATGTTTTGTATAGGCTCTATCCCAAGGGTCATTAAAAAGTCAGGATTATGTGGCAAAGAGTTAAAAGATCAGTCTCGTCATTTGAGACACAATGAATTAGTCAGTGCGCAAATTTCCTGAGCTGGGAAGAAAAAGTCTAATTTTTTTTTTACTCTAAATTTTCATACCATAGACAACAATATAAGTTTGTGGACTGTATAGATCAAGATAAGACTGACTGCACAGAAAATACATTCTGATCTAGGATCTTTGCTATCTACTACTGTCATATCCTAGATTATGATGGAACTGCACGTCTTTTTTATCTTGCAGAGGAAATGTATTTTCAGCCTTTGATAAATATAGGATCTGACATGAGTGGTCTTTTGAGATAAGATTTTATTAAATGAGTCTAGGGAAATGTTATTAACTCATTACCAAATGACAAAATTTTAGGTTGGTCCAAATCCAAAGTATTTGCAGGTGACAAAATAAAAGAGACTGAAAATTTGAAATTTGTTTCATGAAGGGTAGAAAACATTGTGGGAAAGGGAGAAAATGCTGGTTACCGGCATTTTCTCCTTTTTCCACAATGTTTTCTAAAGGCTTCTTTCTCATTTATAACAAGCCTTTTGAAAAAATTTGTGAGAAACGGAGAAAATGCTGGTAACCAGAATTTTCTCCCTTTCCCACAATGTTTTTACCCTCCTAAAATAAAAAATCAATTCTTGATTCACATTTATTTTGTCGTCTGCAAATGCTTTCAATTTTGAGTAGTCCAAAATTTTGTTGTTTGGTAAAGAGTTAATTCTAAAGTTTGACCCTGCTCATTGTTGGATGTTACTCCATTTTGTTAAAAATGCTTTGGAAAAAGATAAAACATAATTGTGTTCACAATTTCAAACTCCTTTATTAAAAGGTAATCAGAATTTAGTAAAGCGTCGTTTAAAAAACAGGATAACTTGGTTTTTTTCCAAAAAACAGTTTAAGTCATCATTCAAGAAGTTGAGGTCATTATCATCATCCAAGAAGTTGAGAAATGATGTTGGGACAGGAGCCACACAGTTTAGGGCAGAAAGTCTGGCCAACATCCTGATCCGCACATGCAGCTGTAGCACCAACACTGGTACACTTGGCATTGTCAAGACAATCTGTAAGAAAACCAGGCTCTATTTTCATGTAGGTCTGTTGAAATATTTGCTAAAGAGTCACCTGGGGTAAGTCAATCACAACAACACAATACTGTATTATTAGAAATTTTCAAGAAAAAAAAAATGACCAATCAAATAATTACTGATCATCTACATGGTAAATAGTTTAGATACATTCCTACTAGAAGTCGCTTTCGAATGGCTTCCAATAAAACAAGGGAAGGGAGATAATCAATCAACAACAATCTATAAAACAAATTTCAACATTTAAGTCACATTGTCTTGTCTGCAAACGCTTTCAATTTGGACAAGCCTAAAAATTTGTTGTTTGCTAAAGAGTTAACCCTTCACTCCATAGATACTCATTTCTATTGCTTGTAGGAGCCTTTGGAAAACATTGTGGCAAAAAGGTGAAAATGCTCGTGACGAGCAATTTCACCTTTTGTCACAGTGTTTTCTATGCTATCAAAAGGTGTCATATACACGTAAGAAACGGCTTCATTCTTGCTGTTATTTAGGGTCAGTTAGAGATACCATAGAAATGCCTTATGGGGTAAAGGGTTAAGGATGAGTCTATAATGGTTTTAGTTTAGTTTAAACATATTTGTTATACATCGATTGAGAAACAAGTTCTTACAACTTATACTAATCTCTCTTGATTCTGCTTCCTGGGAACTACACCAATACTCGTACCAGTACAAACCAATGATTTATAATCATAGCTGAAACCCTTCTAACCGTCTTTTAAAAGCTTTACTAAACAATGCTTTGTTTTAATGACACTAACATAGGTTGATTATTTGATTGTGTGTTGTTTAATGCTGTCAACATTTTTTTTTAGCTACACCGTTGCAGCCATTGCACCTATACAATCTTTCAGTCAATTTTCATTTTTAACCATTATTCTGCAAGTATTTTTTCCAGGCCAGTGGCTGCTTTCCAGCACAATAATGGTTTAAACAATGGTCAGCGGTGAGAAAGAACTGAATCCTGAAGCAATGACTATCATCAATCCTCGGAAAGAAATTGGCTGGGCCTAGGATTGAACCAGCAACACCCTGACTTGAAGTCCTGTGCATTACCAACAGAACTACTGGGGCTTGGCTGCACTTGGAAGAAGGACATGTTCTAAAAAGTGCTTTGCAAAGTGGCACATGTATGCCTGAACAGGCTTGTCAGTGAAATGGATCAAAATCTAGAACGCCTGCAGATATCCAAATTTTAAGAATAGCACGCACAACTATACATCATAGAGATTCATTGTGGTAAGTTTGAAATTATTCCAATGGAAACTGTAGGAGGAGTTGCGCACACAAGAAAGCTTTACTAAACAATGCCTTGTTTTAATGAGACTAAGGTGGGTTGATTGACTGTGTGGTTCAACATTTTTCTCAGCTATATCGTGGCAGCCATTGCACCTATCCAATCTTTCCTTCAATTTCTATTTTTAACCATTATTCTGCAAGTATTTCTTCCAGTCCAGTGGCTGCTTTCTAACACAACAATGGCTTAACAATGGTCAGCGGTGAGAAAGAACTGAATCCTGAAGCAATGACTATCACCAATTCTGGGAAAGAAATTGGCTGAGTCTGGGATTGAACCATCAACCCCCTGACTTGAAGTCCTGTGCACTACCAACAGAACTACTGGGGCTTGGCTGCTTTTGGTAGAAGAAGATATTTTTTAGTTTCTTTTCTAGGGCTCTAAATCTTTCTAACAAGAGCTTTGCAAAGTGGCACATATACGCCTGAAGGGGCTTGTCAGTGAAAAAGCTACATGCACAACCACACATCATAGAGATTCATTATGGTAAGTTTGAACTTATTTCAATGAAAAATTTAGGAGGAGTTGCACACACAAGAAATTGCTCACAGACGGACAGACAAGAAGGGCCATAACTTAATATGGCCCTGGGGTGGGGGTATAAAAATATAATTTGAGCATTATTGGATCTTTGATATTATTGACAAACAGAATTACTGACAAAAACAAGGGACAATCAAGCAGAGGTCACTTCAAGTTCAGCCTGCTAGGGTTAGTATGGAGAGAGGTTTGATGTTATAAGCATTTAGATCCAGCCTTGTAGTCAAACTTGCTTCTACAGCTACCATCTTCGTAAGCCAAGACTGACGATTCACTTCGTAAATCTACCCTTGGTGGATCAAGCTTGATTTTTACATTCACCCGATACGCTTTTTCATTGGATGCAGCCAGCTCTAGCTGCAACAAATGAAATCACTCGTAGCATTTCATCTTTGATAAAAATAGAACAAGGTCTCTACCTTTCAAATAGAAGGTAAACATGGAAACCCACGTGGATGTCTGCTTATCGCTTCATGTGTATTCGTAAGCGGTTTGTAAAACGATATTTCATTTGCTTTTGGAAATATGATGTAAAGAGGGGTAATAACCAACATCCAATAGAGGGCGCATCGCAGGAATCTCAAAATCGGGCTCAATCACCCAAGGTAAGATCCACGTAGTGATCGTAAACTTGGCTCGTGAAGATGTATAGCTACATGGTTTGGATTACAATCATAAGCCCTTGTTTCCAACCATTCATTTTTACCTGTGCGGCTGATGCAAATTTTCTCCGCGCGGAGGGGGGAAATAAATAGGCACATTGAATTCCATTGTCTCAATTCCAACCATGCCTTTTCAATGCGTGGCAAAAAGTCCATGCGGAAAAAAACCAACATGTTGATTTTTTTTCCACATGTTAACCCTTTACCCCATAAGGCATTTCTATGGTATCTCTAATTGACCCTAAATAACAGCAAGGATGAAGCTGTTTCTTACCCATATGTGACACCTTTTGATAGCATAGAAAACATTGTGGCAAAAGGTGAAATTGCTCGTCACGAGCAATTTCACCTTTTGCCGCAATGTTTTCCAAAGGCTTCTACAAGCATTACGTAGAAATGAGTATCTATGGAGTAAAGGGTTAAAATATCGGCATACCCTATAATTATGGAACATGACGTCAGCAATACTGAGCATTAAATGATGTTTGTCTGTTTACATGCAACTAAAAACATGGCGAAGGGTAGAATGCCACCAGTGTCCATTCAAGAAATGCAATGGCTGATATTGTTGGTACAAGAACACCCAGGTCTCTATGACCACAGCTTGAAATGATGATTCTAATGATCTAGTATGCTTCCTCTTTCGATTCCTTCTAGCTGTTCTCTCTGTAAACTCTATCATTCAATTATTATGACTATTTTCATCTTCAGAGAAGACTCGACAAATAGATGGCTTTCATGATTAATATGCAAAATTGAGAGATAACTGTGCAGTGTGTTGCTGCGGAAATCTAGATTAAAACGCAGGGTTGGAAATGGTGAATAGCACAGATTTTACAGTGCAGTAATTATCTGCATGGGTAAAAACGCGTTGTTGAAAACAAGGGCTAGCTCATAGAAAAAATTCCAAGTTATAGCCATCGAAAGGATGGCAGCCAGCATCTTCTCCACTTCCCACAATGTTTTCTACCCCTTTCAAAACCAGATTTTATAATTTGCGCAATTAAGCAGCTTAGGTTATGGTTAGTGCTTGCATGCTGTTGCATGATTAAGTTTTAACCCTTCATCGCACAATGCTAAATTTCAACGTCCCTAGGAAAGTAGCCTTTTGAAAACATTGTGGGAAAAGGAGAAAATGCTGGTAACCAGCATTTTCTCTTTTTCCCAAAATGTTTTCTACCCTGTCCCAGAAAAAGTGCACCCTTTGAGCCACACTGAAATTGTCATCTGCAAAATTAATGCCTTCAATTTGGGTACGGCTAAAATACTGTAGTTTGGTTAAGAGTTAAAATGTGTAAGAAGTACATACCCATAACAAACTGCAAATTAAATCCACTGTTATTGTCATCAGACCAGTTTGACGAAAAGTAGATGGTAGCTGCATTACTTTTTGTTACGAAAGTGGACTTGCGCCCAGCAAGACTGGTCATGTCCGAATAGCTTGCCATCAGATTGGAACGACCCTGACCTAAAGTATACAAAAAGTAATAACTGATTAATTGTATGGTGTTTAATGCCATTTCAACATTATTTCAGTTATATTGTGGCTGCCAGTGCAACTATTGATTCTTTCGTGGCCAGTTTTTTTCCCCCGGTACTCTGCATAATATTCTTTTCAAGCCACTGGCTACTTTCCCACATAACTGTCATCAAAACAATGGTCAGCCATGAGAGAGGAATGAATCCTGTGACAATGACTAGCAACAGTCCTTGGAAAGAATTTGGCTGAGCCAGGGATTAAACCAGCAACCATCTATGCTCAAGCCCTGTATGCTACCAATTGAGCTACCAGGCTTGGCATACAAGATGTAAACCCTCGGAGCCTTAAGTCTGGTCATTTACCTACACTGTCAAGTAGTTTGTACATGATTGTGTTACATCTTCTGGCCTCAACAGCATTTAATCCAATACCACACGATCCCTACTTTTGACGCCCCTGAGAAAGAAGCCTTTAGAAAACATTGTGGGAAAAAGGAGCAAATGCTGGTAACCAGCATTTTCTCCTTTTCCCACAATGTTTTCTACCCTTCACAAAACAAATTTCAAATTTTCAGTCACTTTTGTCATGTGCAAATGCTCTCAATTTGGACCAGTCTTAAATATTGTCGTTTGTTAATGGGTTAACCGTTTACCTGATATGCCAATTTGAGGCTCTTCCATTTCAGCAGCAAATAAAGAAAATGATGTCAAAAATATGGACAAATGAGGATACAAATATCTGACTGGGTGGAAAACATTGTAGAAAAAGGAGAAATTAATCATTACATGCAATTTCTCCATTTCCCACAATGTTTTTAAAAGCTGTCTGTTGTTGATACATCGAAATGAGTATCTATGGAGTAAATGGTCAAACAGCATTGTATAGGTATTGACCCTTGTGATGCTGAATAACTAACAAGAAAATTTTATGCCCATAGTAAACAGCCAATTGTTGGGTCTTTTGAAGGTATTTTTGGGAGAAAAATATCTCCTTATCGGACAGTGTTGATCCAAGATCACACTGCACATTCTGTTTTCTACTCAATCCAAAACAAAAATCATCAATTCAGTTCCATTTATTTTGTCCTCTGCAAATCCTTTCAATTTGGACTGGTCTAAATTTTTGTTGTTTGGGAATGACTTACATGGGTTTGCTGCAAATTTGTTATTGGAGGTATAGAATTCTCGATAAAGAATATCATGCTATGTCCGTGTAAAGAAATCAAAGGATTCTGGACTACATGCGCAGGATTCAGTGACAAAATTATTACTGCAGAAAAGTGTTTTGCAAAGGACAGGTCAAAGAAACTCCAAGAAAACATGAATAGGTGCACTGGCTATCACAATGAGGTTTTGAGTATATTATAACCTTGAATAATCTACGTGAACTCATTTTGAAATTCAATATTTACACAGTTTTTAACTCATTACATAGTAACAAAATTCGAGGTTTGTCCAAATCGAAGAAAACATGAATAGGTGCACTGGCTATCACAATGGGGTTTTGAGTATATTATAACCTTGAATAATCTACGTGAACTCATTTTGAAATTCAATATTTACACAGTTTTTAACTCATTACACAGTAACAAAATTCGAGGTTTGTCCAAATTGAAAGCATTTGCAGACAAAAAAATAAAAGGGACTGAAAATTTGAAATTTGTTTTGTTAAGGGCAGAAAACATTGTGGGAAAAGGAGAAAATACTGTTTTAAATACCAGCATTTTCTCCTTTTAATGCAATGTTTTCTAAAGTCTACTATTTCAGGGTCATCAAAAGTAGGAATTGTGTGGTAATAGGTTAATTGATTTAAAATCCCTGCCTGTAGTAGAGTTTAAAATACATGTACTTCATTTACCATCATAAATGGATAAGAAGTCTCCGCTACCAAGATCAAACTCTGTGATGTTGATGAAGACATGGCCGCTGGTGGATGCTTGTATTGTCCACTGACACGAGGAGTACGTGGAATAACCAACAGGGAAGCCGGGGGAAGATATTGTCTGCTCTCTATCAATGGCTTTTACTGTATAACCACACCCACTAGCTGTAATGAAAACTAGAGCTATCACTATAGGTGATTATATCCCCCACCAGCTCCTTGTCACAAAACTGGTCTTTGTCACAGAATGCAGAATGGTTTAGTACAAAAGTAAGAGTTAAAAAAAAAAGTTCAGGGGAGATAATTCCATAACAAATTGCAGAAAGGACATAAAAAATTGCACATCCACAACTTCATATAGAAACCCTGAATGTAAATTTGAGTTCAGTATGTGAAAAACTGTATAAAGAATTGCTGAAGACAAATTTGCCTCAATGAACGGACGGATGGACTGACACCCTTGGCGATTCCAGTATATCCCCTAAAAAATTGTTGACGACGCACTGACGCACGACGGACTCCGGGTGATCCTAAAAGCTCCCCTTGAGCATGTTGTGCTCAGGTGAGCTAAAAATGTTATTTTTTTTTTTTCAGTTTTGTTGCCATGGCAACCAGAGTTTTTTCAAGAAATTCTGAAGAGGACCATGGCAGTATCATTTCTGTGAAGTTTCATCAAATTTGGATGGGTAGTTTCAGAGATGTTTGAAATAAAAATTACCAGTAACACATGCACAGACGGTCGCACGGACAGACGCATGACGTACACCGGGCCATGACCAAGCCTGCTAATAATCAGACTAAACTAGCTGTCAACTGTCAGATGATCAGACATGACTTTGGCAAGTTAAAAAAAAAAGAGGATTGTGTAAAAGAAGAAAATATTACTCGCAACCAGAGTTATCAATACTGAGGACTGTTCAATAAAAGATTATAATATTATATAATCAAGCCATGCTCTAGCAAAAGGAGGCTTAATGCTCCTTTGTTGTGCATACTACCAAGCAAGTCATTACAAAATCATACTTTTTGGCTAAAAACCGACTAAATCATGAGGTAAACAGACCCTGTAACATGCAGAAAATTGACCAATGGTAAAAGGTTTCAGCCCAGGTCAGCCTCAGTCAATACTTTTTGCAGATGGATTTAGCCCCCATTTTACAGAGCTTGGCTGGAATGTTCAACCCATTATGATTACCACACAATCCCTACTACTGACAAACCTGAAAAAGAAGCCTTTAGAAAACATTGTGGAAAAAGGAGAAAATGCTTGTAACCAGCATTTTCTCAGTTTCCATGATGTTTTCTACCCTTAGAAAAACAGATTCCAAACTTTCAATCACTTTTATTTTGTCGTCTGCAAACACATTCATTTTGGACAAGCCTGAAACATTGTCATTTGGTAATGACAACCAGCATTTTTTCCTTCTTCCACAATGTTGTAGAATGTTTCTGTAACACAGTTGTCAAAACTTGAGAATTTCGAAACTACTCATAAAACAGAAAAAAGCATATTTCATTTACTAACTATCAGCTTTGATAAGTTGTGAAAAATCTTTGAAACAAACCGACCTAAAAAAAAAAATGTCGGCATATGTTCATCATTTTTTTTTTGGTTGACTTCCATTGAATAATTACATTTGAGGTGTGAAAATCAGTAAAGTTTGCTATGGCATGGCTTGAAGGTTGGTATCCAGATTTTTCACATCTCACCAAATTAAAAAATATATGTATCACTGAAACTTATATGAAAATACAATACAAATCATCAATAATTAATAATTAAGAATCATAAGTTACAAAACAAAAAAAAAAGATGTTCCCTTAAAAGGTTATACAGCCTCTAAACTCATTACCAAATAACAATATTTTAGGCTTGTCCATATCGAAAGCATTTGTAGATGACAAAATAAAAGTGACTGAAAATTTGAAATGTGTTTTGTGAAGAGTGGAAAACGTTGTGGGAAAAGGAGAAAATGCTGTTACCAGCATTTTCTCCTTTTACCACAATGTTTTCTAAAGGCTTCTTTCTCAGGGTCGTTAGAGGTTGGGATTGTGTGGTAATGGGTTAAGGTATCTTTAGATTTCGCACCAGAATTAAAAGAAAGCATTGTGGGAATGTTAAGTGACTGGCACCTGACTAATGATACATAAATTCCATAACTTTAAATGGCTACTTTTCCCTTACTGTTGTTGGATTTTTTTTTAATCAATAGGGTTGAAGCTATTGATAAACAAACTGTGCAAGTTTAAAAAAAATCTGATAATAAATGCAGACTTTGTCCTGTTAACAAGAAATCAAAATTTTTTAACTTGAAACAGCTACTTTTCCCACACTGTTGGGTTTTTTTTTCATAATCAATAGGGTTGAAGCTATTCCTATGATTAACAAACTGTTCAAGTTTCATAAAAATCTGATTATAAATTAATGCTGAATTTATCACGTAAACAAGAAATCGAATTTTCATTTTTAATTTGCTACTATTCCTGTACTGTTTGTTTGTGATTTTTTTTTTCAAAATCAATAGGGTTGAAACTATTGGTAGGATAAACAAACTGTGCAAGTTTCATCAAAATTTGACCACAAATGAAGATTTTATTCCATAAACAAGAAATGAAAATTTTCAACTTGAAATGGCTACTTTTCCATTTAACAGCCCAATGTGTGGGCCAATGAAAAATCCAAAAGCTGGTCAAAACCCGCTCTCATATCAAACTCAGGACCTGATAGTCATGAGCCAGCTACCTCACGACCACAAACAAAACTATATTTAGTAGAGGGTAATGTAATGACTTTGTGTGTCATGAGATAAACTGGTTAGCCTACTTGACATGCAGAAAATTAACCAAATGCAAAAAAATTTGATCCATGTGTGCCTGTGCAGACTGCAAAATGCATTAATCCCCATCGTTTGCAGAGCATGGTTCAATTAGATGGAGGATGGGATTTTGTGTTCAGTTTATGGTCTAAGGGAGAAAACTCGTACAAGCATAAAACCAAATTTATGAAGAGTTCCGTCCCTTGTTGGATAATCTCCACTTCTTAGAGAGTGAAATGCTTGGCAGAACTAGGGATCGTTTATAGAACCCTGGCAAAACGAATTTCATTATTTTTTTTTGTTCTCTGAAAATTTCATAAAAACTTTCACAAAATTTCAATATAATTGCCGCCTTTGGCTGTGTCTTTTTCTGTAAGATGGTTTTAAATAAATTCTGCTGGTTACGAGAGTAACGAGACTCACCCTTACCGTTTGTTTATGATATAATTACACAAATGCAGAGGGCACAAGCTTTCAATTTATACTGCAACTTTTTATGCTGGTTTTCCTTCTAATCAATTGAACATTAATGAAATTGAAATTATTAATTTACTCGGCATGTCTGACAAGGATATCGAAGAAACAAGATTAAGCTAAAATGGCAGTACAGTTTAAACTGTAGAAGGCAGTGAGGCTGAGTGAGAGTAGTTCCGGCCACTGAAATGTACCGGTTTATATATGGTGATACCGGAGCCTCTGGATATCGGTTCATTGAAAAAAATATTTTAGTTCGACCAGAGTATTTTCACCACAATAACTAGATCTAGATCATTTGAAATATTAACTTTGAACAATAAATCTGGCTCGTCAAATCTAGCGCATCAATTTACATTGAATTCACGTTTCATCATATAAATAAAATTGACTTGCAGACCATCTTATCAACGTAAACTAATGATTACTTACAGCTGTTGAAGCTTTCGCGGTCTTATGTTTACAAATACGAGGAAATGCAAGGGAGATTACTCGCCTGGTACAAAATGTCAAATTTAAAAGCCTATTCATTACAGTTTAACTCTTTAATTTTGTGTGATGACGTGACAAATTCAGAATTTTAAATATTTAAGTACCGTTAGTATCCAAGACACATTAAATAATCAATAACAGCACTGCGAAACAACCTTTTTCTTTTTTCTTTAACCGATCGTCTTTCTAAGCCCACCACACGATTTATTCATCTTCGGTTTTAGGCTGTTCACATATATAAGGGAGGTAACTGTAACTCTTATAAAGTCATAAGTAAGTACGAGTTTTCTCCCTTAGACCATTAATCGTTCACAGTTTCGCCACTTTCCCATATCGTGAAACACGCAACGAAACCGACTTGATTTCAACGATATCAGTTTAAAAGTAGATAAAGAAGTAACACAGCATTAAAATTCGAGGAAAAGTAAAAACTAATTTGTTATTAATTGTTAAAAAAAAGGATGGATGTTTTTTGCTTGAAATGCAAATCTTTTCTCCCTCCTTATTTGGTTGCTATTTGAAAAGAATAGTAGTAATCAAACTACTTAAAAGCAGTAACTAACCTCAAAAAACAGTGAAGGAACCATTAATTATATGCCAGTTGAACTCAATCTTTCCTTATAGTGTCATTTATCGTTAGTAAAGATCAGTATCAGATTGCTTTGGAACATGACCTTTGTCTACAATACCACATTGCTTTTTCTACAGGTATTCATGGACTAAATTCTCATTCATATCCATGTTTTAACCCTTGCATAGACATGGACAGAAACAGGAACTGAACTGGATGACTTAGAAGGGGTTGACATAGATCGATAGGTGAGTGCAACACTATTCTAAGTGCCTGTACAATGTACAAGCACTTAGAATAGTGTTGCACTCACCCACCGAGATCAAGACCAGACTGTTCAGAATGTGCAGTCTGATCTTAGACATATTCTGTCAACCTGTTTTGTCAAGCCTGTTAGTAAAAAAAAAAGGATTTTGCTGTCAGCCTCCAACAGGTTGACTTATATACTTGACAATGAACAATCGAAAGTTTTAATGCCTCCCCTCCACCCCCTCCAGTTTTAACTCTTCCCAGAATAAATTTTAATTTTTCAGTCACATTTATTTTGTCGTCTGCAAATGCTTTCTATTTGGACCAGTCTAAAACTTGTCGTTTAATAATGGGTTAAAAGAGAAAATTCTGGTAATCAACATTTTCTCCCTTTTCCACATTTTTCCTAACATATTAGATATATTACCTCAGTTAAGCCACATTTTATTTGTGGGTTGTAAATATTTAAATCATGGACAAGGCTAAAATTTTGTTGTTAAGTAAAAATTCAGAATTTTGTCATCTGATAAAGATTCATTTATGACAAGGAAAAAAATGCAGCAAACCAACATCTTGTCTGTCTTCCACTATGTTGTAAAATGTTTCTGTAACATGGTTGTCAAAACTCAAAAATTTCTAGTGAAAGGTTTAAGAAAATAAACACACCTTGTTTGATGGCAAAAATGGCACAAATGAACAAAAGCACTGTATAACCCATTGTTATAATGTATAGTTCTTACAATGACATTTGGTGTTGTAGAACTTTATACTCTACTGTCTTATCTTTCTTAACACTTTACCAAACAACAAAATTTTAGACTAGTCCAAACTGAAAGCATTTGCATACGACAATGTAGTATTAAATGGCTAAAATGGTAGAATTTCCTTTAATAGAGTAGAAAACATCGTTGGAAAAGGAGAAAATGCTGGTTACCAGTATTTTCTCCTTTTCCCGCACTGTTTTCAAAAGGCTTCCTTCAAAGGATTGTTAGAACCCAGGATTGTTTGGCAGAGGGTTAAACAGGATATTTGATAAAATGTTTGCGAGATGGGTCAGACAGGTCCTTTGAAACTGTATACCAAAAAACATAATTTTAGAATTGTCTAAATTGGAAGCATTTGCAGATGACAAAAGTAAGTGACTAAAAGGTTGAAATTTGTTTTGGAAAGGGAAGAAATCATTGTGGAAAAAGGAGAAAATGCTGGTTACCAGCATTTTCTCCTTTTCCCACAATGTTTTAAGAAGGCTTTGATTTCAGGGTTGTTAAAGTCAGGATTGTGTGGTAAAGAGTTAAAACTCTTTATCACAAATTTTAAACTTGTCGAAATCAAATGGATTTGCATACCATAGTTCAACTGCTGCTGAGAAATTGAAATTACTTTTTGGAAGGGTAGAAAAAATTATTGGAAAAGGAGAAAGTGCTGGTAACTACCATTTTCTCCTCTCTCCATAATGTTTACAAAAATCTTCTTTATCAAATTTGTTAAAAGTCTGGATTGGTTTGGGAAAAGGATAACTGTTAACTATGCCAACTTAACCCATTACCACAAAATCCTTACTTTTGACGCCCCTGAGAAAGAAGCCTTTTTAAAACACTGTGGGAAAAGGAGAAAATGCTGGTAACCAGCATTTTCTCCTTTTCCCACAGTGTTTTCTACCCTTCCCAGAACAAATTTCAATTTTTCAGTCACCTTTTTTTTGTCATCTGCAAATGCTTTCAATTTGGACCAGTCTAATATTTTCTCGTGTTGTAAAGAGTTAAGAAGTTAAACTGAGACAGCCGGAATTGCTCAAGCTATAGCAACATAGGATTTGAAAGTCAGGTATGTATGATTACTACGGATGGCAAACTAAAATTATTAATCGTCCACCGGATGAGACTCCCAATGGAGGTCAAGAGCGGCATTACGGTACAGTATTCAGTATTTACTTTAAAAACTCAAGGACAGGTAAGGTAGGATAGGTTTCATCCTGTAACTTGCTTGTGACAATAAACTCAAACAATTAAATATGCTCCCTTAGACCCAGAGAGTATACAAAGTCTGTTGCTTTTTACAATGTGTAGAATGTAGAAAGCTGTGTTAACTTAGCTGAGGTGTATGGGATAAAGAGACACCATAGGTTTGTCTTCAATTTAAACAAGTTTCACAAAAATCCGACCACAAATTAATGCAGAATTTATCACGTAAACAAGAAATCAAAATTTTCAACTTTAAATGGCTACTTTTCCCTTACTGTCTTTGGATTTTTTTTTGTTTAATCAATAGGGTTCAAGCTATTGAAAAGATAAACAAACTGTGCAAGTTTAAAAAAATCTGATAATAAATGCAGACTTTGTCGCGTTAACAAGAAATCAAAATTTTTTAACTTGAAATGGCTACTTTTCCCATACTATTTGTTTGTTTTTTTTTTTTCAAAATCAGTAGGGTTAAAGCTATTCCTATGATTAACAAACTGTACAAGTTTCACAAAAGTCCGACCACAAATTAATGCAGAATTTATCACATAAACAAGAAATCAAAATTTCCAACTTTAAATTGCTGCTTTTCCTGTACTATTTGTTTGATTTTTTTTTTTCAAAATCAATAGGGTTGAAGCTATTGGTAGGATAAACAAATTGTGCAAGTTTCATCAAAATTTGACCACAAATGAAGATTTTATTCCATAAACAAGAAATGAAAATTTTCAACTTGAAATGGCTACTTTTCCATTTAAAAGCCCAATGTGTGAGCCAATGAAAAATCCAAAAGCTGGTCAAAACCCGCTCCCATATCGAACTCGGCACCTGATAGTTTATGAGGCCGCTACCTCATGACCCCAGACACCACTGTTTGTTTGGTAGAGGGTAATGTTATGACCTTGTGAAGACATGAGATAAACTGGTTACTTGACATGCAGAAAATTAACCAATTGCAAAAAGTTTTGATCCATGTGTGCCTGTGCAGACTTCAAAAATGCATTAATCCCCTTTTTTGCAGAGCATGGTTCAATTAGATGGAGGATGGGATTTTGTGCTCAGTTTATGGTCTAAGGGAGAAAACTCGTACAAGCATAAAATCAAATTTATGCAGAGTTACCTCCCTTATTGGTTAATCTCCACTCCTCAGAGAGTGAAATGCTTGGCAAAACTAGGGATCGTTTATACAACCCTGGCAAAACGAATTTCATTATTTTTTTGTTCTATGAAAATTTAATAAAAACTTTCACAAGATTTCAATATAATTGCCGCCTTTGGCTGTGTCCTTTTCTGTAAGATGGATTTAAATAAATTCTGATGGTTACGAGCACAGGAATCGGACGTTTAGTTGGTGAAAATAGCTAAATGTCAGCCGAAGTGGTCACTCTCTATTATAAATATATTTTATAATAGAGAGTGACCACTTCGGCTGACATTTAGCTATTTTCACCAACTAAACGTCCGATTCCTTACGTGGTTACGAGAGTAACGAGACTCACCCTTACCGTTTATTTATGATATATTACACAAATGCCGAGGGTACAAGCTTTTAGTTTATACGGGAACTTTTTATGCTGGTTTTCCTTCTAATCAACTGAACATTAATGAATTTGAAATGATTGATTTACTCGGCATGTATGTCAAGGATATCGAAGAAACATTAACATTATTTCATTTCACATGACTGGATTAATCGGCAAGTCTGTCAAGGACATCGAAGAAATAAGATAAGCTAAAATGGTAGTACAGTTTATACTGTAGAAAGCAGTGAGTTTGACGTGACAGTAGTTCCGGCCACTGAAATGTACCGGTGTATATACGGTGATACCGGAGCCTCCGGATATCGGTTCATAGAAAAAAACATTTAAACCGCTTTACCCTTTTAGTTCGACCAGAGACCACGAGATCTAGATCATTTGAAATATTAACTTTGAACAAAGTTAACATGCATAAATCTGCATGGTTCGTCAAATCTAGCGCATAAATTCATATTGAATTTAGGTTTCATCATAAGAATAAATTGACTTGCAGACCATCTTATCGTAAACAAATGATTACTTACAGCTTTGAAGCTTTCGCGGTTTTGTTTACAAATATGAGGAAAGGCAAGGGAGATTACTTGCCTGGTACAAAATGTCAAATTTATATTTGTTACAAGTTTGCTCTTTAATTCTGTGAGATGAAGTGACAAATTCAGAATTGTAAATATTTACAGTAGTATCAAAGAAACGCTAAATAATTAATAACAGCACTGCGACACAACTCTTTTTTTTTTTCTTTAACCGATCGTCTTTCTAAGCCCACCATACGATTTATTCGTCTTCGGTTTTAGGCTGTTCACAAATCTAAGGGAGGTAACTGTAACTCTTATAAAGTCATAAGTAAGTACGAGTTTTCTCCCTTAGACCATTAATTGTTCACAGTTTCGCCACTTTTCCATATCGTGAACCACGTAATGAAACCGACTTGATTTCAACGAAAACGGTTTAAAAGTAGATTAAGAAGTAGCACAGCATCAAAATTCGAGGAAAAGTAAAAACTAATTTGTTATTAATTGTTAAAAAAGGATGGATGACTTTTGCTTTAAATGCTGATCTTTTCTCCCTCCTTATTTGGTTGCTATTTGAAAAGAATTGTAATAATCAAACTACTTAAAAGTGGCCCTTCAGAATTTGGGACGAAAATTTTACAAAAATATCAACCTTATACTCCCAAAGCTTTATAATCGTCATTCATAAAATCCCAGTAGTCGAAAGCCATCCGACAACACAAGAAATTAGAGATTTACTATGGCCAAGGTCGACATCAATGGGAAACACATTCTATTTTTACATGAACAACTCACTCATTTACATACTGGAAATACACAGACGAAGCTTCAAACATAGCGTCCGAAGAAGATACTATGCAAAGTAATAACTTGTTTGTTATGTAATGGAATTTAAGCGTCATTAGTCACATGCCAGTCTTTTAACATTCCCACAATGCATTTTTTATTTTTGGCACGAAATCTAAAACAGCTTAAGAGGCTACATAGCCTTTTCAGGGAATACCATCAAAATTTGGGGGGGGGGGGGGGGTAATTTTATGATTCTTAGTTATTGATGATTTGTATTGATTTTTCATATAAATTTCAGTGATATATATATTTTTTTGATTTGGTGTGATGTGAAATTTCTAAGTACCCACCTTTAAAAGCGGTAACTCACCTCAAAAACAGAGAAGGGACCATTAATTATAGGTCAGATGAACTCAATCTTATAAAAAGATCAGTATCAGATTGCTTTGGAACATGAACTTTGTCTACAATACCACATTGCTTTTTCTACAGGTATTCATGGACTAAATTCTCATTCATATCAACAAACCATGTTGAATCTTCGCATGGTCATGGACTGAAACAGGAGCTGAAGTGGATGACTTAAGAAGCGATTGACATAGATCGATAGGTGAGTGCAACACTATTCTAAATGCCTCTACAATGTACAGGCACTTAGAATAGTGTTGCACTCACCTATCGAGATTCAAGACCAGACTGTTCAGAATATGCAGTCTGATCTTAGACATATTCTGTCAACATGCTTTTTCAAGCCTGTAAGAAAAAAATGGATTTTGCTGTCAGTCTCTAGAAAGGTCAACTTATATACTTGACACTGAACAATCCAAAGTTTTAATGCCCCCCTCTCCCCTCCAGTTTTAATCACCCTGAAAGACAAAATAAAATAGGGAAAAGGAGAAAATCCTGGTAATCAACATTTTCTCCCTTTTCCACATTTTTTCCTAACAGATATATTACCTCGGTTAAGCCACTATTTTTTTTTTTTGTGGGTTGTAAATTCTTAAAGGTGGCCCTTCAGATTCTATGAGGAAAATTTTACAAAAGTACAAAAAATCATCCTTATACTCCCAAAGCCCTACAATTTTCTTTCATAAAATCCCAGTAGTCGAAAACCATCCAACAACAAGAGAAATTAGAGATTCACTACAGCCCAGGTCGTCATCGATGGGAAACACGACCTATTTTTACATGAGCAACTGGTTCATTTATTTACCGGAAATATACATATGAAGCTTCAAACATAGCGTCCGAAGAAGTCATTATGGAAGATAATTACATGTTTGTTATGTAATGGAATTTAATCATCATTAGTCACGTGCCAGTCACTTAACATTCCCTCAATGCTTTTTTGATTTTTGGTGTGAAATCCAAAAATAACTTAAGAGGCTACGTAGCCTTTAAGGGAATACCACAAAAAAGAATTTTTTTTGTAATTTTATGATTCTTAATTATTGATGATTTGTATTGTGTTTTCACATAAATTTCAGTTATGAATATATTTTTTTAATTTGGTGTCATGTGAAAATTCTAAATACCCACCTTTAAATCATGGACAAGGCAAAAATTTTGTTTTTGGTAAAAAATTAGAATTTTGTCATTTAGTTAGGATTTATCTATGACAAGAAGGAAATGCAGCAAACCAACATCTTGTCCGTCTTCCACAATGTTGTAAAATGTTTCTGTAACATGGTTGTCAAAACTCGAAAAATTTCTAGTGAAAGGTTTAAGAAAATAAACACACCTTGTTTGATGGCAAAAATGGCACAAATGAACAAAAGCACTGTATAACCCATTATTGTATTGTATAGTTCTTACAATGACATTTGGTGTTGTAGAACTTTATACTCTACTGTCTTATCTTTCTTAATACTTTACTAAACAACAAAATTTTAGAGTAGTCCAACCTGAAAGCATTTGCAGACGACAATGTAAAGATGGCTAAAATGGTGGAATTTCCTTTAATAGAGTAAAAAACATCGTGGGAAAAGGAGAAAATGCTGATAACCAGTATTTTCTCCTTTTCCCACACTGTTTTCAAAAGGCTTCTTAGAACCCAAGATTGTTTGGTAAAGGGTTTAACAGGATATTTGATAAAATGTTTGCAGATGGGTCAGACAAGTCCTTTGAAACTCTGTACCAAACAACATAATTTTAGACTTGTCTAAATAGGAAACATTTGCAGATGACAAAAGTAATGTGACTTAAAAGCTGAAATTTGTTTTGGAAAGGGAAGAAAACATTGTGGAAAATGGGGAAAATGCTGGTTTCAAGCATTTTCTTCTTTTCCCACAATGTTTTCAGAAGGCTTTGATCTCAGGGTTGTTAAAAGTCAGGATTGTGTGGTAAAGACTTAAAACTCTTTATCACAAATTTTAAATTTGTCAAACGGATTTGCATACCATATTTTAACTGCTGCTGAGAAATTGAAATTACTTTTTTGAAAGGTAGAAAAAAATATTGGAAAAGGAGAAAATGCTGGTAAATAGCATTTCCTCCTTTCTCCATCATGTTTTCAAAAATCTTCTTTATCATGTTTGTTAAAAGTCTGGATTGGTTTGGGAAAAGGATAACTGTTAACTATGCCAACTTAAGAAGTCAAACTGAGACAGCAGGAATTGCTCAAGCTGTAGCTACAGCATGGGATTTGACAGTTAGGTATGTATGATTATTACGGATGGCAAACTAAAATTATTAATCGTCCACTGGATGAGACTTCCAATAGAGGTCAAGAGCGGCATTATGGTACAGTATTCAGTATTCACTTTAAAAACTCAAGGACAGGTAAGGTAGGATAGGTTTCATCCTGTAACTTGCTTGTGACAATAAACTCAAACAATTAAATATGCTCCCTTAGACACAGTCAGTAAACAAAGTCTGTTGCAACTTTACAATGTTTACTTGTGTAGAATGTAGAAAGCTGTGTTAACTTAGCTGAGGTGTATAGGATAAAGAGATGCCATAGGTCTGTCGTCAATTTAAACATGTTTCACAAAAATCCAACCACAAATTAATGCAGAATTTATCATGTAAATAAGAAATCAAAATTTTCAACTTTAAATAGCTACTTTTCCTGTACTGTTTGTTTGATTTTTTTTTTCAAAATCAATAGGGTTAAAACTATTGGTAGGATAAACAAACTCTGCAAGTTTCATAGAAATTTGACCACAGTTGCAGATTTTATCCCATAAACAAGAAATGAAAATTTTCAACTTGAAATGGCTACTTTTTCCATACTGTTTTGTTTGATTTTTTTCTAAATCAATTGAGTTAAAGCTATTCAGATAAGCAAACTGCGCAGGTTTCAGAAAAATCTGATGATAAATGCAGACTTAATCACGCAAACCAGGAATGAAAATTTTCAACTTTAAATGGCTACTTTTCCCATACTGTTTGTTGGATATTTCTCAAAATCATTAAAGCTGAAGGCATTGATAAGATCAACAAACTATGCAAGTTTCACAACAATCTGACCACAAGAGCAGGCTTTATCTTATAAACAAGAAAAAGACTATCAAACAGACTGACAACAGAAACCACGCCATGACATAAGCTCTGCTGGCTTTCAGCCAGTAGAGCTGTAAAAAAAAACATTTCCAAAAAGAAAGAAAAAAAAAATTACTGGAACGAAGTGATTGTATACTTGAATTTTTTGCTTTTCCAACAATGTTGTCAAAAATATCTCACTCAGGAAGATACAAGTTTGTCTGGAAGAGGGTAATGTAATGACCTTGTGAAGTCATGAGATAAACTGGTTACTTGACAAGCAGAAAATAAACCAAACGCAAAAAATTTTGATCCATGTCTGCCTGTGTGGACTGCAAAATGCATTAATCCCTTTTTTGCAGAGTATAGTTCAATTATATGGAGGATGGGATTTCGTGCTCAGTTTATGGTCTAAGGGAGAAAACTCGTACAGGCATAAAAATCAAATTTATGAAGAGTTGCGTCCCTTATTGGATAATCTCGGACTGTTCAGGAGTAAAATGCTTGGCAAAACCAGGGATCGTATATAGATCCCTAGCGAAACGAGTTTCATTAATTTTTTGTTGTCTGGAAATTTTTAACCAATAATTCGTTAGAATTGCCTCCTTTGGCTGTGTCCTTTTCTGTAAAATGGATTTAAATAAAATCTGCTGGTTACGAGAGTAACGAGACTTACCCTGACATTTGTTGCAGACAAATGCCGAGGGCACAAGCTTTCAATTTATGGAGGGAAGTGTGAGTGTGTGTGTGTGTTGGGGGGGATATGCTGATTTTCCTTCTAGTCAACTGAACATTTTTTAAAGTTTGAAATGATTGGATTACTCGGCATGTCTGTCAAGGACATTGAAAGACACAGTGACCTAGATCTCGAAAATCAGATATATGAACTTCGAACAGTGTTAACATGCATTTATCTAGCTTATCAAATCTAGCGCATCAATTTATATGATTTTATGAATAAATTGACTTGCAGACAATCTTATCATCGTAAACAATTTATTACTTACAGCTTTGAAGCTTTGGCGGTTTTTGTGTTTGTTTACAAATGTGAGGAGATTCAAGGGAGATTACTAGCTTGGTACAAATTATGTATATTCTTTTTAGTTTTTCTCTTTTAATTCTCTGTGATGAGGTGAAAAATTCAGAATTGTAAATATTCACAGTAGTATCCAAGAAACATTAAAAAAAATTCATTACAACACTACCAAACAACTCTTTATTTTTTTTTTTAACCAATCGTCCTTCTACGTCCACCATAAGATTTATTCGTCTTCGGTTTTAGGCTGTTCACAAATCTAAGGGAGGTAACTGTAACTCTTATAAGACATAAGTAAGTACGAGTTTTCTCCCTTAGACCATTAATTGTTTACAGTTTCGCCACTTTTCCATATCGTGAAACATGCAACAAAAGTGACTTGATTTTAATGAAAAACGTATAAAAAATGGATAGAGAAGTAGTGCAACATGAAAAAAATCTGTTTAAAATAAAAACGGGAAAATAAAAACATCTTAGATCATGTTAGATCTGTTAATTGTTTAGAAAAATGGATGTTTTTTGCTTCAAATGCTGATTTTTTTGCCCTCCTTAATTGGTTGCTGTTTGAAAAAAAATAATTAGAAATCAGAACTACTTAAAACAAAAGTGGTAACACACCTCTTCAAACAGTGAGGGAACCATTAATTATGTGACAGTTGAACTCAATCTTTTTTTTTTTCATAGAGTGTCATTTATAGAGTAAGGACCAGTATCAGATTGCTTCACAACATGACCTCTGTTAACAAATTTCTTTTTCTACAGGTATTCACGGACCAAATTCTCATTCATATCAACTATCCCCATTTTTTAACCCTTGCATAGCCATGGACAGAAACAGAAGCTTTAGTGGTTGACTTACATCAAGATCAGACAGTTTTAGCTGTATGGTCAGTTGCCAGGGGACTTGGAAACTTGTTCACGGCTGTGGTTAATCATGTCACCTTGAGCCGAAGGTGAGGTGGCGACATGATTCACCACAGCCGTGAACAAGTTTCCAAGTCCCCTGCCACCTGACCGTACAACAAATTTATTATTCTGCAAAGTTTTACTCTTTCAAAGCGTGTTAATAGAAATTTTCCTGTATTATAATCTCACAAATCGAGTATGCTGACAAAATAGAAATTCCCTTCTAAGTGCCCCAATACAGTGAAAACCGACGTCACTGGAGACTGACGTCACTAAAACGTGCAGTTTGGTGCGTAAATGTGCAGTCTGATGATCGATCGACGCCACCATTTTTGATGTTGTGTTGCATGTGTAGTGATGTTTATGGGGCACTCAAAAGGGAAACTAGCTTTAAACGGTTTTTACCAGGGAACATGATATATATGTTCCTGGCATGTTAACCAATCAGAACATGAGAAATTTCTTTGCAGTATAATAATAGATAATGTGCAGTCTGATCTTGGACATATTCACTCAACATGTTTTGTAAAACCTGTCAGAAAAAAAGGATTGTGCTGACAGCATCCAAAAGGAGAACATATTCCTTCCTCCGCAATGTTGTAAAATGTTTCTTTGACACAGTTGTCAAAACTCAAGAATTTCTGGTGAAAGTTTTAAGAAAATAAACAGGCATTGCTTGGTGGCAAAAATAACACAATTAAACAAAACACTGTATAACCCATTGTTGTATTGTATAGTTCTTACAATGAAATAGAATCATTATTAAAGTATTATAGAACTTTATACTCTACTGTCATATCTTTCTATTAACTTTTACCAGACGCCAAATTTTACACTTGTTCAAAATGAAAGGACTTGCAGACGACAAAGTAAAGATGGCCCTTATGGTGGAACTTTGCCTGAACTCTTTACCAAACCAGAAAATTTTAGACCTGTCCAAATTGAAAGCATTCGCAGACGTCAAGATAAATATGACTGAAAAATTGAAATTTGCTTTTGGAAGGGTAGAAAACATTGTGGGAAAAGGAAAAGCTGCTGGTTACCAGCCTTTTCTTCTTTTTCCTCAATGTTTTCAAAAGGCTTCTTTCTCAGGGTCGTTAAAAGTTGAGATTTTGTGGTAAAGAGTGGAAAGGAGAAAATGCTTGTTACCAACATTTTCTCCTTTTCCCCTACTGCTTTAAATAGTCTTCTGTCTCCCAGTCGTTTAAAGTCGGGATTGTGTGATAAAGAGTTTAACAGGGTATTTGATAAAAATGTTTGTAAGTTGGGTCAGACAGTACTTTTAAAACTCTTTATCCGCTTTATAATTGTCGAAAATCAAAAGGATTTGCATAGCATACGTCAAATGTTGCTGAAAATTGAAATAACATTTTGGAAAGGTAAAAAAAATTATTGAAAACACAGAAAATGCTGATAACCAACATTTTCTCCTTTCCACATGATGTTTTCAAAAGTCTACTGTATCAAGTTCGGTGAAAGTCGGGATTCTTTTTGGAAAAGGTTAACTCTTAACTATGCCAATTTATTCCATTACAACACAATTCTTGCTTTTGATGACCCTTAGAAAGAAGCCTTAGAAAACGTTGTGGGAAAAGGAGGAAATGCTGGTAACCAGCATTTCCTCCTTTTCCCACAATGTTTTCTACTCTTCACAAAACAAATTTCAAATTTTCAGTCACTTTCAAACGCTTTCGAGTTGGACAAACCTTAAATTTTGTTGTTTGGTTATGAGTTAAGAGGTCAAACTGAGACAGCAGGAATTGCTCAAGCAGTAGAGCTATAGTGCATAGGATTTGAAATTTAGCGATGTATATTACTACGGATGGCAAACTGAAATTATGAATCGTCCACAAGATGAGACTTCAAACAGAGGTCAAGATTGGTATTATGGTACAGTATTCACTTTAAAAACTCAAGCAGGGTTCAGTTAGGATAGATTCCATCATGTAACTTGCTGCCAATGATAAATAAACTCAAACAATTAACACAATTATAGTTTTGAGTCCAACTGAGAGTAGGTCCAGAGTATTCTGTATTAACCCATTACCACACAATTCCTACTTTTGACGACCCTGAGAATGAAGCCTTTAGAAAACATTGTGGGAAAAGGAGGAAATGTTGGTAACCAGCATTTTCTTCTTTTGCAACAATGTTTCAAAAGGCTTCTTATACAGGGGTGTTAAAAGTCATGATTGTGTGGTAAAGAGTTAAACATACATGTATTTATTTTACATCGATTGAAAAACAAGTCTTTACACATTACACTAATCTCTTTCGATTCTGCTTCCTGGAAACTACACCAGCACCCATGCAAAATGTGTGGGCCAATGAAAAATCCAAAAGCTGACACCCACTCCCGTATCAAACTAAGGACCTAATAGTCAAGAGGCCGACGCTTTACCTCATGACCACAGACACCACTGTTTGTTTGGTAGAGGGTAATGTAATCACCTTGTGAAGTCATGAGATAAAGTGGTTACTTGACATGCAGAAAATTAACCAATTGCAAAATGTTTTGATCCATGTGTGCCTGTGCAGACTTCAAAATGCATTAATCTCCTTTTTTGCAGGGCATGATTAAATTAGATGGAGGATGGGATTTTGTGTTCAGTTTATGGTCTAAGGGAGAAAACTCGTACAAGCATAATATAAAATTTATGAAGAGTTGCGTCCCTTATTGGATAATCTCGAACTCTTAGAAAGTAAAATGCTTTGCGAAACCAGGTATCGTATATAGAACTCTGGTGAAACAAATTTCTTTTATTTTCTGTTCGCTGAAAATTTCATAAAAACTTTAACTAGATTATGTTATAACTGCTGCCTTTGGCTGTGTTCTTTTCTGTAAAATGGATTTAAATGAATTCTGGTGGCCAAGAGTGTGAAAGACTTAAATTGATACTTTATGTATGATGTATTAAACAACTGACGAGGGTACAAGCTTTCAATATATATATATAGAGAGAGAGAGAGAGAAACTTTTTATGCTGGTTTTCCTTCAAATCAACTGAACATTAATGAATTTGAAATTATTTGATCACTCGGCATGTCTGTCAAGGACATAGAAGAAACAAGATAATACTAAAATGGCAGTACAGTTTCAACCGTAGATGGCAGTGAGGCTGACGTGACAGTAGTTCCGGCAACTGAAATGTACCGGTGCATATATGGTGAGACCGGAGTCTCCGGATATCGGTACATAGAAAAAATATTCTAAACGCTTTACCCTTTTAGAGTATTTTCACCACAATGATCTAGGACTTCGAACAAGGTTAACACACATAATCTAGCTGATCAAATTTAGCGCATCAATTTATATTGACTTTAGGGTTTTATCATATGAATAAACTGACTTGCAGACAATCTTATCATCGTAAACAAATGATTACTTACAGCTTTGAAGCTTTCGCGGCTTTGTGTTTACAAATGTGCGGAAAAGTAAGGGAGATTACTAGCTTGGTAAAAAATGTCATTTATATTCTTTACAGTTATGCTTTTTTTTTTATTTCTGTGATGAAGTGACAAATTCAGAATTGTTAATATTCACAGTACTAGTATCCAAGTAACATTAAATAATCCATTATAACACTGCAAAACATCTCTTAAAAACCGATCGTCTTCCTACGTCCACCATAGGATTTATTCGTCTTCGGTTTTAGGCTATATTCACATTTATAAGGGAGGTAACTGCAACTGTGATAAAGACATAAGTAAGTACGAGTTTTCTCCCTTAGACCATTAATTGTTCACCGTTTCCCCACTTTTCCATATCCTGAAATATGCAACGAAACTGACTTGATTTTAATGAAAATCGTGTAAAAATGGAAAAAGAGGTATCACAGCATAAAAAATTCGAGTAAAAATTAAAACAAATTTATTATTAATTGTTTAAAAAAAGGACGTTTTTTTTTTGCTTCATATACTGCTCTTTTCTCCCCCTTTATTTGCAGGCCCGTAGGAACAGGGGGGGGCTAGGGGGGCTCAGCCCCCCTAATAATTTTGAAAATCATAGTAACTAAAATATGAGTTCTTAGGGTAATGCAACAACCGCGCAAAAAATCTCAGTATTTCGAAGTTAGTCCCCCCCCCCCCCCCCCCAATCTTTTGTCAATAATACCACATTGCTTTTCCTACAGGTATTCACCGACTAAATTCTCATTCTTACAGACTTACCATATTTTTTAACCCTTTCATGGTCATGCACAGAAACAGGAGCTCAGGTGGGTGACATAGATCAAGATCTGACTGTGCAGAATGAGTAATCTGATCTTAGACATGTTCTGTCAACTTGTTTTGTCAAGACTGTATGAAAAAAGTGGATTTTGCTGGCATGTCAAAGCTTTAACCCTTTACCAGGCAACAAAGTGACTCAAAAATTGAAATTTGTTTACAGAAGGGAAGAAAACATTGTGGGAAAAGGAGAAAATGCTGGTTACCAGCATTTTCTCCTTTTCCTACAATTTTTTTTAGAAGGCTTATTTCTCAGGGTAGTTAAAAGTCGGGATTGTGTGGTAAAGAGTAATACCCCCCTCTCTTTCCCTCCCTCTTGTTTTATTCACCCTGAAAAAGAAAAAAAATAGAGTATAGGAGAAAATACTGATACTCAGCATTATCCTAGTGCAGGGACTAACTTCACCACAAGGCTATAATTTGGGCCCTCCTGGTACAGGCCCAATAGATAAAGCTATGAGTACATGCAATATTTGGTAGTCCTAGGCCTTATGGCTAGGTACAAGTAGATTTTAAAGTTTTCCCAATATGAGCCAGTGTAAACCTTGTGACCCCCCCCCACCCCCAAGACAGAGCCAATTTTAATCCCAGGGCTATAATTAGGCACCCTTGTTAGACAACCACTTGATAAAGCTAGATGCCAAATTGAGTAGCCCTAGGCCTTATGGCTTGGTTGGAGAAGATTTTTAAAGTTTTCCCTATATAAGCCCATATAAAACTGGTGACCCCCCGGGGTGGGGCCAAATTTGACCCCAGGGCTATTATTTGAAGGAACTTGGTAGAAGTCCATTAGATAAAGCTACATGCCAAATTTGGTAGCCCTAGGCCTTATGGTTTCAGAGAAGAATATTTTTAAAAAATTTCAATTTTTCAGTTTTGTTGCCATGACAACCACAGTTTTTGAAGGAATCAAATTCTTTCAAGAAGTTCTGAAGAGGACTAGGACCACTTCAATCATTAAGCCATTACCACACAATCCCTACTTTTGACGTCCCTAAGAAAGAGGTCCTTAGAAAACATTGTAGGAAAAGGAGAAAATGCTGGTAACCAGCATTTTCTCCTTTTCCAACAATGTTTTCTACCCTTCACAAAACATATTTCAAATTTTTAGTCACTTTAATTTTGTCGTCTGATAAATGCTTTCATTTTGTCGTCTGCAAATGCTTTCGATTAGGACAAACCTAAAATTTTGTTGTTTGGTAATGAGTTAAAATCGACAAACAAACATAAATAAGAAGGCACTTTAATGCAAATTCATCAACAATGTAGCAGTAACTTGTACAGAAAAACAAGTCATACAATAACAAACAACATACATACATACATACATCTTAATTTTCCTTAACTCTTTACCAAACAACAAAATTTTAGACTGGTCCAAATTGAAAGCATTTGCAGACAAATGACTCAAAATTTGAAATTCATTCTGGGAAGGGAAGAAAACATTGTGGGAAAAGGAGGAAATCCTGGCTACCAGCATTTTCTCCTTTTCCCACAATGTTTCCAGAAGTCTTCTTTCTTAGGGTCGTTAAAAGTCAGGATTGTGTGGTAAAGGATTAATGTAAATTTTGAGGGATACCTGCTCTGAAAGTCTGGTTTCCCCTTTCCATTGGTAACAACTGACTTGAATTTGTTCAGTTGCAGTGTCTTTGGTTTAAAAAAAGAGCATGACACAAAAAAACCTGTCATTTTTCTTTAACCATTTACCACACAATCCCAACTTTAAAACGACCCTCAGAAAGAAGCCTTTTGAAAACATTGTGGGAAAAGGAGAAAATGCTGGTAATCAGCATTTTCTCCTTTTCCCACAGTGTTTTCTACCCTACTGGAAAGAAATTTCAAATTTTGAGTCACATTAATGTTGTTGTCTGCAAGGGCTTTGAATTTGGACCAGTCTAAAATTTTGTCATTTGGAAAAGGGTTAATCACGTAAAGCCCAAATGATGAGATTTACCTTTGAAAGTTTCAAAAAACATTGGTTGTTACCAGCTGGTTACCAACATTCTCTCCTTTTCCTACAATGTTTTCGAAATTCTTCTCCACTAGGGCTAGGTTGTCAAAGTATTGGATAGTTTTGTATTAACTTTTTACCACACAATCCTGACTTTTAACAACCCTGAGAAAGAAGCCTTTTGAAAACAATTTGGGAAAAGGAGAAAATACTGGTAATCAGCATTTTCTCCATTTCCCACAATGTTTTTTTCCCTTCCTAAAACATATTTCAATTTTTTATTCATTTTGTCCTCTGCAAATGCTTTCAATTTGGACCAGTCTAAAATGTTCTCATTTGGTTAAGAGTTAACAAGTTGTACACCTATCTTTGGTTAAAGGAATATCGTAGCACAAAAACCTGTCATTTTTCCCTGCTCATGAAAAGCTTTACAGTTTGGCTTCCCTTAACTCTTTACCACACAATCCCAACTTTTAATGATCTTTAGAAAGAAAGCTTTTCAAAAAATTGTGGTAACCAGCATTTTCTTCTTTTCCCACTATGTTTTCTACCCTTCACATAAGAAATTTCAAATTTTCAGTCACTTTTATTTTGTCATCTGCAAATGCTTTCTATTTGGACAAACCTAAAATTTTGGCATTTGGTAATGAGTTAACAGTTTCATAAAGCATAATACATAAAAAATACTTATCAAAAATATAAAATGTGAAAAGAAAACCAATCTTAACCCTTTGGCAGGCAATCCGGAGTTTTAACGACCTTGAGGAAGACCGCTAATTTGTGGGAAAAGGAGAACATCCTGGTAACCAGTATTTCCTTCTTTTCCCACAATGTTTTCCACCATTCCTAAAACCCCACAATTTTTGAATCACAATTATTTTGTCATCTGCAAATGCTTTCACTTTGGATGAGTTTAAAATTTTCTTTTTGGGTTATGGTTTGATCCTTTGGTGGCTTTACCAAACTTTCCCCAGTTTTAACAACCCTGGGAAAGAAGCCTTGTCATAATATTGCAGGAAAAAGGAGAAAATGTTGGTGACCAGCATTTCCTCCTTTTCCAACAATATGTTCTAATCCACAGTATAAAACCACTATAATCTGTCATCTGTAAATGCTTTCAATTTGACAAGTCGGAAATTTAATTGTTTGGTGAAGAGTATAAAAAATTTGATTTGGAAAGGGTTGAAAACATTGTAGTAAAAGCATTTTGCAGACAACAAAATATATGTGATTCAAAAATCAAAATTTGTTTTTGGAGGGGTAGAAAACATTGTGGGAAAAGGAGAAACTGCTGTTCACCAGCATTTTCTCCTTTAACCATGATGTTTTCAAATGTCTCTTTCTCAGGGTTGTCAAAAGTTGGCATTATATGGTAAAGGTTTAACCCTTTACCCCATAAGGCATTTCTATGGTATATCTACTTGACCCTAAATAACAGTAAGGATGAAGCAATTTCTTATGTGTACATGACACCTTTTGATAGCATAGAAAACATTGTGACAAAAGGTGAAATTGCTCATCATGAGCAATTTCACCTTTTGCCACAATGTTTTCCAAAGGCTCCTACAAGCAATGCGTAGAAATGAGTATCTATGGAGTAAAGGGTTAATCAAGAAAATATTCGATGTACAGAAATAGAAGTGACAGAGCTCCAGATAAGAGGGACTGATGGTATTGTAAAGTCATTATTTCTCTTTAAAAACCAATGATCTGGGTACTCATTAGAATTGTCTCAATGAGATGATTCTAATGAGTACCCACAACATAGGGTTAAGCGTAAAATACTTAAAATGTTAAATTTTGATATCAAAATCACACTCTCTATCTGGAGCTCTGAGTGATATGTGAGTATATACCTGAAATTTTCATGAGAAACTCAGACGGTAGGCAATGATATTCCCATAAACACTTGCAAAACTCTGACGCAAAAGCTGACAATTCCTTAACCAATTACCACACAATCCCGACTTTTGACTACCCTGAGAAAGAAGCCTTTAGAAAACATTGTGAGAAAAGGAGAAAATGCTGGTTACCAGCATTTTCTCCCTTTCCCACAATGTTTTCTACCCTTCACAAAACAAATTTCAAATTCAAATTTCAAATTTTCAGTCACTTTTACTTTGTTGTCCGCACATGCTTTCAATTTGGACAAGTCTAAAATTTTGTTGTTTGGTAAAGAGTTAAACCTTTATCAAACAATCCTTGGTTTTTACGACCCTGAGAAAAAGGCCTTTTTAAAACATTGTGGGAAAATGCTGCTAACTAGCATTTTGTCCTTTTCCCATAATCTTTTCTGCCCTGTTGGAAACAAATTTTCAATTTTTGAGTTTTGTTTATTTTGTCATTGGCAAGTGCTTTCAATTTGGACCAGTCTAGAATTTTGTCGTTTGGTAAACAGTTAAGAGGATATATAGACACTTAAGAGTGTGAATATATTTTTCCTTACTTTTGTTATTCTTCTTTATTGATGATTTGCTCAGCTAGCAGCTTGTGTAATTCAGCCATAAGTTTATAAAAATCTGATTAGATTTCTTTTGTGATACAGTTTATAAAACATGAACTGTTGAACTGTGAGGAGACAATATAAACATAACCTAGTGGGGTTTATGAATTTTCTTTAAAATCTGTCATCCAAAACAAAACCAATGATATGAACTGATAAAGAAGGTTTTAGCAAGAAAGAGCTATAGCTTTTAAGTAGTTGTATAAAAAAATGTAACATGCAAATAATAGTGTTATGTCCCTTTGGTAAATGCACATGTCAAATTAATCCCATCATAAATCTTTGTTATTTCCCTTCAGTAACTACATGCTAGTATTTAACTTTATCATTTGTTAACTCTCGTAACTGCATGTTGATTTTACCTGTCATTTGTTATCTTTCTTTGGTAACGGCATGTTGAATTAATCCTATCATTTGTTATCTCCCTTTGATAACATGCTGAATTCACCCTATCATTTGTTATCTCCCTTTGATAACAACATACTGAATTAACCCTATCATTTGTTATCTCTCTTTGATAACTGCAAGTTGAATTAATCCATCATTTGTTATCTCTCTTTGGTAACTGCATGTCGAATTAGTCCTATCGTTTAACCTATTGTTTGTTATCTCCCTTTGATAAAAACATGTATGAATCATATCATTTGTTATCTCCCTTCAATAACAAGATACTGAATTAACCTGTCATTTGTTATCTCTCTTTGATATCTGCAAGTTGAATTAATCCATTTGTTATCTCTCTATGGTAACTGCGTGTCAAATTAATCCTATCATTAATTTTGTTATTTCCCTTTGATAATTGCATGTTGAATTAACCCTATCATTTGTTATCTCCCTTTGTTAATTGTGCATGTCAAATTAACCCTATATTTTGTTATCTCCCTTTGGTAAGTGTATGTCAAATTAACCCATCATAAAACAATACTTTAGTGAAAAATAATATGCGAAAATGGAGAAAAATTCCTCAAAAAGACATGTCACATCATTTGAGTTACACTAGATCTATATCATTCTACAAATGCTTTTGATTTTGAAGAGTCTAGAATTTTTCCATATGGCACAGAGCTAATGTTGCATAGCACAGGTGACTGTTTTAGGCACTTGGCTGCTATAACAAGTTAGACTATAATGATATTAACTCCTCAACAGATGAAAAATTCTTTAGACTCATCCATAATGAAAGAGTTTGCAGCTGATATGTCAAATGTGGCAGAGACAATAAGGTTCATCTTTGAAAGAAAGGAAAACATGGTTTGAAAAGGAGAAAATGCTAGTTACCAGCATTTTCTCCTTTTCCAACCATGTTTTCCATACCTTTAATTCCTAAGGGTTGATTAAACATCACATTTGTTTAGTCAAGTGTAAGCTAAAAATGATCCCCAAAAATCAAGCCTTTACGCCAGTACTAAGCTTCTTTTCATACCAAAATAACATCATTCAAGTTGGTTGTTTTTCATCCATTAGCTTTCCTTCTACACCGTGATCACACATTTCCCATCCATCTTTTGTCTTTTCCTCTTTATGATCAACAATCTCAGTTTTCACAATTTTACTAACGTCATGCAAATCATCAATTTTCTTCACAGACAGATCCTCCGGCTCAATTTGTAAGTCCTTTCGAGGACTTGCTGATCGGGCTTGATTTGGACGATGGGGAAATTTGGGTACCTGTAGAGTTGAAGGGTCATAGGATAGAGACCTTTTTAAGTTTTCGTGTGAACTTTGAGCCTTATGTTTAGGGCTGTTACTGTGGGCTGGAGGCACAATGCTGCAATCAAATCGTTCATCTTTAACAATGCTATGAGAAGGTCCTAGCAGATTATTACAGCCCAATACAGGATAAGTTGGACTTGGTTTATAAACTGTGGGATATCTACTAGGTTCTGTTCCCCTATAATGTAAATTAAACCGGGCTGGATAAGTATCAAATACAGAGGATGTCAGGTGGAATGGGTTGGTAGGTGGGAATCTATCATTCTGCAATCTACATAGGTCCATATGATATGAATCCAGTTCAACCCGTGAAGCTTCATTTT
Organism: Tridacna crocea; assembly: GCA_943736015.1. Taxonomy (NCBI): domain Eukaryota; kingdom Metazoa; phylum Mollusca; class Bivalvia; order Cardiida; family Cardiidae; genus Tridacna; species Tridacna crocea. The sequence continues at coordinate 3,798,813 of OX031067.1, read as the reverse complement.
GATTTCTACTGTCACTAAAATTATGGTCATCCATAGAAGCACTTGGTGAATCTGAGCCTTTTATACGAGAAGAGTTAGCTTGAAGTATGTGACCTTGACCTCTAGAACTGAGATCACTATCTGTGTCCTTCTGATCTTCTTCGAACCCGTCCATTGAATGGTCCGTCAAACTGTTGGCATCACTGTCGTAATCTGGACATCGGACATCGGATAGTGATGGGTCATTGTGAGAGGGCGAAATCTCTCCATAGCTGACTTGTACCCGACCATGGGGCTTGGCCCCTCTCTGTCCCTTCTGTATACATGATGGAGGCTGCAGGAACCTACAGAATATAGAATGAAAATGGAAAATTAGAAGTACATTTTTCATTTATTAATATTTCAAATACACAGTAGATATTTTCAGTTCAACAAAAATAAATTGCGATATAGTACTGACACATGAGACCTTGGTTTAATGTCTCATCCAAAAGACTACAGTAATTCTAGGTGGCAAGCTATGGGACTAAACCTCACACCCTCAATAGCCCCTAGACATGATGTTCATAGGTTCTACACTCTACAACTCCAGCAGCTTGGACTGGACATAGGTTTGGTTTATTGGCAGCCAATATCTCTAAAAACCGCCCTAACACTTTGACAGCCAATATCTCTAAAAACCGCCCTAATACTTTGGCAGCCAACATGTCTAAGAAGCACCCTAATACTTTGGCAGCCAATATCTCTAAGAAGCACCCTAACACTTTGGCAGCCAATACCTCTAAAAAGCACCCTAACACTTTGGCAGTCAATATCTCTAAAAAGTTCCCTAACATTTTGGCAGCCAATATCTCTAAAAAGCTCCCTAACACTTTGGCAGTCAATATCTCTAAAAAGCTCCCTAACATTTTGGCAGCCAATATCTCTAAAAAGCACCTTAACACTTTAACCTAAGTCTGTCCTGTTTGCATTTATTCAGCTTAACCTTTAACCCTTTAAGAAACAACAAAATTCTATCCTGGTCCAAATGGAAAGCACCTGCAGATGACTAAACAAACATAACTCCAAAATTGAAATTTTTTTTCCAGGAGGGAAGAAAACATTGTGGGAAAAGAAGAAAATGCTGGTAAATTTAATAAAATTTTTATCTTGTATGCCAACAAATGTCAGATTCTTTTTATCCCATAGCGTAATTTCATAAATCATAGATCAGAAGATGGTAAACCATCTAAAGATGCACACCTGGTAAAATTCATCATAAACCCATTCATTTCTATGTTATACATACAAAAAGATGTCAAAAATGAAGTCATACAAGAATGATATTAACCCATTACCATACAATCTCTACTTTTGACGCCCCTGAGAAAGAAGTCTTTAGAAAACACTGTGGGAAAAGGAGAAAATGCTGGTAACCAGCATTTTCTCCTTTTCCCACAGTGTTTTCTACCGTTACCAGAACAAATTTCTATTTATGACTCACCTTTATTTTGTCGTCTGCAAATGCTTTCAATTTGGACCAGTCTAAAATTTTCTCGTGTGGTAAAGAGTTAAATGTGTATGAGACAAGAAAATTTGTAATGGGTAAATTGCACTGAAAACAAGGGAGGTTAAGTGATAAAAAGTTTTACAGAGTAAAATTTTCTTTACTTGTAAGTCAGTCGCTTTCCCTGGACCTTCTTTATAATGTTCATTCTGTAATAATAACGTAATGCTCTAGACAGTTTCTCGTACGTCATATTTGTTCTATTCTTCTGCTGACCCCAAAGTTCTGCTAAACCTGTTGAAATACATCAACATTACAATGTTTCATAGTATTGATTAATCCGTAATACCATTTTTACCTTTTAGCGAGTCCCGAGTTTTCACAACCTCAATGAAAAAGCTTTGGAAAGCATTGCTGGAAAAGGAGAATATGTTGTTAACCCTTTACCAAACAATCCCTGGTTTTTATGACCCTGAAATAGAAGCCTTTTGAAAACATTGTGGGCAAAGGAAAAAAATGCTGGTTACCAGCATTTTCTCCTTTTCCCACAATGTTTTCTACCCTGCTGGAAACAAATTTCAATATTTGATTTACATTTATATTGTCGTCTGCAAGTGTTTTCAATTTGGGCTAGTCTAAAATTTTGTTGTTTGGTAAAGGGTTAAGCAGCATTTTCTCCTTTTCCTACAATGTTTTCTACCCTATCAAAGACAGAAATCATTGTTTGAGCTACCTTTAATTTGGCCTCTGTAAATACATGTACATTGTATTTCAAATTACAAAGCTACAGAATTTTGGACATGACCGATCTGAAAGTATTTCAAGTCAACATCTTAAATTTAGCTCACATGATGATTTCTGTCTTTCAAAGGGCAGAAAACATTGTTGAAAAAGGAGAAAATGCTGGGTAACTGTGCAGGGGAAACAGCATTTTCTCCTTTTCCCATAATGTTTCATAGTCGTCCTTCCCAGAGTCATGAAAACCAGGGATTTTGGCAAAGGGTTAACTCTTTATCACACAATCCCGACTTTTAACGACCCTGAGAAAGAAGCCTTTTGAAAACACTGTGGGAAAAGGAGAAAATGCTGGTAACCAGCATTTTCTCCTTGTCCCACAGTGTTTTCTACCCTTCCCAAACAAAATTTTAGTTTTTCAGTCACCTTTATTATGTTGTCTGCAAATACTTTCAATTTGGACCGATCTAACATTTTCTCGTGTGGTAAAGAGTTAAGTCCAAAACTTTTGTTATTCGATAACGAGTGAAATCATATATATCACCAACCAGAACTTTATTTGTAGACAGTATAAATCAAGATGTGACAGCCATATGAAGGCAGTGCAGACCAAGATGAGACGTTAACTCTTTACCATACAATCCCGACTTTTAACGACCCTTAGAAAGAAGCCTTTTGAAAACATTGTGGGAAAAGGAGAAAATGCTGGTAACCAGCATTTTCTCCTTTTCCCACAATGTTTTCTATGCTTCCCAAAACAAATTTCAGTTGTTGAGTCAAATTCATTTTGTCGTCTGCAAATGCTTTCAATTTGGAGCATTCGAAAATTTTGTCGTTTGGTAAAGATTTAAAGAACTTAAAGTTTTTTTAAAGTATTATGCTGTAAGTGCCATTGAAAATATGATTAAATGCATGGAGTACAACTTTCTGGACATTTTTTGCTCTGTAGAAAAAACTGTCAGGCATGAATGAATTACTATGTGCACAAACCAACACCAGATAAATGTATCCTGTGAACACATCACCTTTTGATACAAATCTGCTGCACTTGAATTTGGGTTCTTCTTTTGCAATGATGTCTTCAAAACTGTTCTGCTACAAGATGAGAAATATGCTCTTTATGTAATAATTGTTTTTACCATTTACCACATAAATCAAATACTGACACAGATAGCTGTTTGAAACCATGATTCAAAAAAGATAAAATTGTGTTGGCAACCAGCATTTTCTCCTTTACCCCAGAATGTTTTCCACCCTTCCAATAAAACAAATTTCAACTTTTGAGTCATTTCATATTTTTTTTTTTGTCTCAAAATGATCTCAAATTGGTCAAGAGTAAAATTCTGTTGTCTGAGAATGAGATAAATCTTATACTTGCAAAAATAAAACCTTTTTTTAACAGCTATACAAAAACAGTTCAGCTGCAAGAAAGTTCACTTTAAATCTAGAATACAGCAGTGGACAGTGTAGATCAGAGATCAGACTGCATGTTCTGTGCTGTCTGATCTTGATCTACATTGTCTACTAAAGCCTCCTGCATCATCTATAGCGGGAAAAAAGTTCATCAACAAACCAAATAGATTTTTACCTGTAGGGTTTACAATCCTAAACACATAGTCCTCTCTATTCTCCCAACTCACAAAATTACTGTATTTTGAGTTCATCAGTAGTTGATAGATAAACTCCCAAAGCAGCCGGCAGTCTAAAATAAAAAGGAGCCATGCTCTGTGAAAAGGGGGTTTAATATATCTACAAAATGCATTGATCCAGCTCAGCCTACATAGTCGGCAAGTGCTGACTATGGCCCATATGGGATATCGGTAGCGACGATAAATAAACACAAATTCAATCAATCATTTCTTTTAATTTGCATGATACTGTATATTACTCTGAAGAAACAAGATTTTGAAAATAATGTTTATTCTATACCTGGACAACTTAACCCATTACCACACAATCCCTACTTTTGACGCCCCTGAGAAAGAAGCCTGTAGAAAACATTGTGGGAAAAGGAGAAAATGCTGGTTACCAGCATTTTCTCCTTTTCCCACAATGTTTTCTACCATTCACAAAACAAATTTCAAATTTTCAGTCACTTTAATTTTGTCGTCTGCAAATGCTTTCAATTTGGACCAGTCTAAAATATTGTCGTTTGGTAATGGATTAACCCTTTACCACACCATGATGCCTTTTAATGAATAACAACCCTATGGAAGAGGCCTTTTGAAAACATTGTGGGAAAAGGAGAAAATGCTGGTAATCAGAATTTTCTCCTTTTCCCACAAAGTTTTCTACCCTTTCAAAGAAAAACTTTGTCATTTGAACCGGTATGAATTTGTTGTCTGCATATGCTTTCAATTTGGACAGGTCTAAAATTTTGCTGTGTGGCAACGGGTTAAGAATGTTCATGCCTGGTAAAAAGTTAATTTATTTCTGCATTATTTCAGTCATACACAGCAACAGTGCACTTATCTATCAGAACTTACGTGATCAGCAAGTGCAAAGTGACTTGCCAAAGGAAACTGTTATGACCAGTCACAACTTGAAGTATTTAACTCCTTACAAACAACAAAATTTTAGAATGGTAAGATTTAAAAGCAGATGATGAATCAAATGTGTATCAAAAATTGAAATTAGATTTGGGTAGGCTAGAAAATGTCTTGGGAAAAGGAGAAAATGCTGGTTTCCAGCATTTTCTTCTTTTCCCATTATGTTTTCAAAATCTTTTTCAGAGTTGATTATAACTGGTATTGTGTGGTAAAGTGTTAAAATGTTCATTTTGAGTGCATGATATTTTGTTAACCCTTTACCACACAATCCTGACTTTTAACGACCTTTAGAAAACATTGTGGGAAAAGGAGAAAATGCTATTTACCAGCATTTTCTCCCATAATTTTTCCCGACATTGTTTTCTTCCCTTCCCAAGACAAATTTCAAATTTTCAGTCGCTTTCATTTTGTCGTCTGCAAATGCTTTCAATTAGGACAAGCCTAAAACACTGTCGTTTTGTAATGAGTTAAGCTACTATTTCATTGTCCTCTACAAACACTTTCAATATGTACAATCAAAAACTTTTGTAATCTTGTGGAGAGTAATTTGAGTGCATTGTGTTCATTTTGAGTGTATTGTGTTCATTTTGGGAGTATTATATTCTGATAAATATATAAATCTACAGATCATAAACAAACCTGAAGATCTTTGATGGCGTGGAATGTCAAGTTTATGATCAGTAAATGATGGGGAAGATGCTTCACTCACTGACTGGAATGGATATCCAAGGAAATCTGCAATGAATAATGTACCATGTAAAGAGTATTACAGTAAAACATTGAGCACTGTGGTAAAATATGGAGTACTACAGTGAAATATTGAGTACTACAGTGAAACATTGAGTACTTTGATGAAATATTGATTACTACAGTGAAACATTGATTACTACAGTGAAATATTGAGTACTGCACTAAAATATTGAGTACTACAGTGAAATATTGAGTATTAATGAAATATTGATTACTACAGTGAAATACTGACTACTACAGTGAAATAAGGTACTGCCGTGAAAGAGTTCTGCAATAAAATACAGCATTCAGTAGAAGAAAGTATATTGATTAACCCTTTACCACTCAATGACACCTTTTAACACCAATGAGGGAGAAACCTTTGGAAAACGTTGTGGGGAAAAGGAGGAAATGCTGGTAAGCAGCATTTTCTCCTTTTTTCCCACAATGTTTTCTACTCTATCAAAGAAAAATTATTTCATTTCACCCACACTGAAATTTTTGTCTGCAAATGCTTTCAATTTGGACAATGGCTAAAATTTTGTAGTCTGGTACAGGGTCAAATATGAGGTACTACAGTGAAATGTAGAGTACCATAGGGAAAAAAATACACACACACTCACAAAACAGTACTAACGCCAAAGATAGAGTGTGGTTGTGAAATATAGAATACTAGAATAAAATAGTCATTTCTACAGTAAACTATAGATGATTGTAGGAGAGTAAGAAAACCACGTTGAAATACACATTTACATTGAAATATGGAGTACTACAGGGAAATAGACAGCATCACAGTGAATGATAAAAAACTTCTGAAGAATATTATTACTGCAGTTGCCAGCATTTTCTCTTTTTCCAACAATGTTTTCAAAAGGCTTCTATCACAGGGTCATAAAAACCAGGGATTGTTTGGTAAAGAGTTAAAACATCTTACTAAATCATTCTACACATCATTTGAGCAACTTTAAAATTGTTGTCTGCAAATGCTTTGAATTTCAAAGTGTCTAGGTTTTTGTCATTTGGCATAGGAATAAACAAGAGGACCATGATGGTCCTATATCACTCACCTGAGTATATTTGTAACTTATATGGTTTATCAAGGGCAGGCTATTAATTCTTTTCAAATAAGGCATACCCTGGGGTTTGTCACAAAAATATGTTTACAGATTTTCTTCTTTGTCTTTGGCCAGTGGAGCTAAAAGCTGCTGCTTATCATCAATTTTTCTCTTCACAGTGTCTTGTTCCCTTTTTGACTTGTAGTTTAGCCATTACCAGACGACAAAATTTTAGACCGTTCCAAATTGAAACAAATTGTAGATGACATTTTAAAATGTATCTAAAATGAAAAATAAGTGATCTATATGGTAGAAAAGATTGTGAGAAAAGAGAAATTGCTTGTTACAAACAATTTCTCCTTTTTAGATGGAATTGATTTTAAAAATTTCCTTCTATGATTCCATGTGAAATAGTGTGCACCAGGGCACAGAGCCAAAATATGACCCCAAGGGGATAATTTTAATTATCTTTATAAAGGGTCACTAGATGATGCTACACGCAAAATATGAATGCTCTAGCCTTTATGGTTTGTCACAAGTAGATTTTTAAAAGATTTCCTTCCTTGTTTCTATGTAAAATAGGGTGCGCCCGGGCAGAGCCCAAATATGACCGCAGAGGGATAATTCTAGCAAATTTTGGTAGAAGATTATCAGATTTTGCTACATAGCAAATATGAATGCTCTAGCCATTACGGTTTGTCAGAAAAAGATTTATTAAAGGTTTCCTTCTTTGTTTCTATGTAAAATAGGGTGTGCCCGGGCAAAGCCCAAATATGACCCAAGGGGAAAAATTTTAACAATTTTGGTAAGGGGTCACCCAATAATGCTTCAAACAAAATATGAACGCCCTCCGCCTTATGGTTTGTCACAAGAAGATTTTTAAAGATTGTAAAATAGGGTGTGCCCGGGCAGAGCCCAAATATGACTGCAGAAGGATAATTTCAACAATTTTGGTAGAAGATCATCAGTTAATGCTACACACTAAATAGGAATGTTCTAGCCATTATGATTTGTCACCAGAAGAAATTTTAAAGATTTCCTTCTTTGTTTCTATGTAAAATAGAGTGCGCCCAGGCAAAGCCCAAATATGACCCCATGGGAATGATTTTAACAATTTTGGTAAGGGGTCACCCAATGATGTTTCAAACAAAATATGAATGCTCCCAACCTTATGTTTTGTCACAAGAAGATTTTTAAAGATTTTAAAATAGGGTGCGGCCGGGCAGAGCCCAAATATGACAGCAGAGGAATAATTTTAACAATTTTGGTAGAGGATCATCAGATAATGCTACATACCAAATATGAATGCTCTAGCCATTATGGTTTGTCATCAGAAGATTTTTTAAAGCTTTCCTTCTTTGTTTCTATGTAAAATAGGGTGTGCCCGAGCAAAGCCCAAATACGACCCCAGGGGAATAATTTTAACAATTTTGGTAAAGGGTCACCCAATGATGCTTCATACAAAATATGAATGCTCCCTGCCTTATGGTTTGTCACAAGAAGATTTTTAAAGATTTTTTCCATTTTCAGCCATTTTGTTGCCATGGCAACTAGAGTTTTTGTTGGAATTAAATTCTTTTAACAATTTTTGTAGAGCTTCACCCAAGGAACATTCCTGCCAAGTTTTATCAAGATTGGCCTTCTGGTTTTTGAGGAGAAGATTTTTAAAGAAATTGTTAACGGATGGACGGACAGATGGACGGACGGACGGACGGATGCCGGACGATGACCAGTCACAATAGCTCCCCCTGAGCACGTTGTGCTCAGGTGAGCTAAAAACTGAGAGAGCTTTTACCTTTAAAAGAAGATGATCCCTCTTTGTCATTCAAGTTCTTCTCAAACTCTTGTTGCACAACAGGTTTTTCTTCATTTTCACCAAAACCTGTTAAAACAAGAGGGCCAAGATGGGCCTGGATCGCTCATCTGAATTTTTGAGTGGACCATAGCCATTTTTTTTGAGGTATTGAAACACTGTAAACAAAATCATTATTTTGCCAAGGAATTTTCAAAAGGTCACCTGTTTCTTAATTTCCGTACAGTGCAAGTAGCCCCAATTCCCCAGAGCCATGTTTCTTGACTTATCAAAATTTCGCGAACATTTTTGAAAAGAGTCATTCAAGGGACATTTCTGTGAAATTGTTTTTAAATCTGACCAGCCGTTTCACAGAAGAAGAATTTTCAAGAATTTCTTCATGTCAGTATTGTGCAAGTAGCTCCCATTCACCAGAGCCATGTTTCTTGACGAATGAAAATTTCATGAACAAATTTTGAAAAAGGTCACCTAAGGAACATCTCTGTGAAATTATTTCAAAATCTGATCTGCCGTTCCAGAGAAGAAGAATTTCCAAAAATTTTTCATTTCCCTATAGTGCAAGTAGCCACCATTCACCAAAGCCATGTTTCTTGACGAATCACAATTTCGCGAACAAATTTTGAAAAGGGTCACCAAAGGAACATCCCTGTGAAATTATTTCAAAATCTGACCAGTGCTTTCAGAGAAGAAGAATTTTTAAGAATTTCTTCATTTGCGTATAGTGCAAGTAGCCCCCATTCACCAGAGCCATGTTTCTTGAGGAATCAAAATTTCACGAACACTTTTTGAAAAGGGTCACCCAAGGAATATCTCTGTGAAATTATTTCAAAATCTGACCAATGATTTCAGAGAAGAAGAATTTTTAAGAATTTCTTCATTTCTGTATAGTTCAAGTAGCCCCCATTCACCAGAGCCATGTTTCTTGACAGATCAAAATTTTGCGGATAAATTTTGGAAAGGGTCACCCAAGGAACATCTCTGTTAAATTATTTTAAAATCTGGCCAGCGGTTTCAGAGAAGAAGATTTTTAAAGAATTTGCTAAAAAATTCCATTTGATTGCCATGGCAACCAGAGTTTTTGACGGAATCAAATTCTGTGAACAATTTTTACAGAGGACCTCCCAAGGAACATTCCAGCCAAGTTTGGTTCAAATTGGCCCTGCGGTTTAGGAAGAGTTGATGTTTAAAGAACTGTTCACGATGGACGATGGACACCGGGTGATCCTAAAAGCTCCCCTTGAGCACGTTGTGCTCAGGTGAGCTAAAAAGTGTGGTAGAGCAAAGCCATGGCTCCCACAACTCTTTACCTAATGACAAAATTTTAAACTCCTCCAAACCTAGACGACAAAATAAAAGTGAATAAAAAATTTGAGATATGTTTTTTTGAAGTGAAGAAAACATGGTGGGAAAAGGAGTAAATGCTGGTTACCAGCATTTTCCCACAATGTTTTCAAAAGGCTTCTTTCACAGAGTCATTAAAACCAGGGATTGTTTGGTAAAGAGTTAAAAAGCAACAAAACTTTTGACTTGTCAATTTTGAAAGCATTTGCAAACAAAATGTAAAATTTGGCTCCTCTGAAAAGATTTGTCTTTAGAAAGGATCAAAATATTGTTGGGAAAGAAGAAAATGCTTGTTACAAACATTTTCTCCCTATTCCTACTTTATTTTTCAAAGCCTCTTTGCATCTGGTTGTTAAAAATGTGGGAGCATTCTTGTCAAAATTTCAGAAAAGTTCAACTCAAAAGCAGTAACAAACAATTATGACTCAAATAACAGAATTTTTCCTTAACCCTTTACCACACAATAACAACTTTAAACGACCCTAAAAAAGCAGCATTTTCTCCTTTTCCCACAATGTTTTCTATCTTTTCCAACACACATTTTTACTTCTGAGCTGCATTTACTTTGTCATCTGTAAATGCTTTCAATTTGAACAAGATTAAAATTTTGTCATTTGGTAAAGAGTTAACCCTTTACCACACAATGACGACTTTGTATGACCCTGGGGTAGAAGCCTTTTGAAAACATTGTGGGAAAAGGAGAAAATACTGGTAACCACTATTTTCTCTTTTTCCCACAACGTTTTCTACCCTTCTCAAATAAAGTCTCAATTTTTCAGTCACATTTATTTTGTTGTCTACAAATGCTTTCAATTTCAGTTTCAGTCTATAAATTTGTCATTTGTTAAAGAGTTAAAAAGGTAAAAATTGGTTGTGTAAAAGGAAGCCAAGATGGCTCTGTATTGCTCCACTACATTATAAACAAGAGCTTCGCAAAGTGGCACATATATGCCTAAAAGGCCTTGTCAGTGAAATGCGTTAAAATCAAGAATGCCTAGAGAGATCCAAATTTTATGAGTCACATGCACAAATACACATCATAGAGATTCATTACATGCTGAGTTTGGAATTATTCCGATGAAAACTGTAGATGAAAACACAAGAAATAGTTAACAGACGGTTGGACAGACAGACAGACATACCGATGGACGACCAGAGCGGTAACATAATACAACCCTTCAGGCGTATAATAAATGTGCCGAAGATGCCATCTAGTATTTATAGGGGCAATTAGCTGTAAAAGGCCTGTATGGCAGTAAAATTTCAAATATTCATTTCAGTTAACTCTTTACCAGATGACAAAATTTTCACCTTGACCAAATTGAAAGCATTTGTAGATGACAATTTTTATGTGGCCCAAATGGTGCAATTTTACAAGATAGAACTGAAAGCATTGTGGGAAAAGGAGAAAATGCTGATTACCAGCATTTTCTCCTTTTCCCACAAAGTTTTCGAAAGGCTTCTTTCACAGGGTCATTAAAAGTCAGCTCTGTGAGGTAAAGGGTTAATTACTATTCCAAGGAGTAACTGTAAGTCCAAAGCAAATTAGCTGGTTACCTGGTGTATTTGATACTGATGTAGTTTTGATAGGAGTTGGTACCCTGCTTGCTATCTCTTGGGTGGTGGGGTAAGGTTTGATTGGTACATAACTTCTAGTTGGAACTGCTGAATGTGAGTACGGCAGGGTGCTAGGACAAGTTGATGCTGATGGAACAAATATCAAACCTGCTGAACACGTAAAAAGGCCTTTATCAGTCAAAAATCTTAACACAGCACACTATTTATAAACAAGATCTGTCACAATACTATTTTCATTCCTTTTCCATCTGCTTTGAAGAAGAAGACAAGTAGTGGTATCCATACCTTGTTAAAATTCCTTCATTAAAGACAAATTAAAATTGTGTTTTTCATATAACTCCCTTTAAAATAATTGCTTGTGTGTCATTGATAAGTTTTAATATACTGGCCTATTCCACAGATAGATATAAATGTATGGCTTGTGTTTGTATAAGGGGACACTTATACTGCCTTGCTATAGTGCCAGCTTTTGTAGCAACATGGTAGAGTATTGTCATGGGATCATGAGGTCCTGGGTTTAACCCTTTCCCAAACCCTGGTTTTTACATGTCTGGAATAGTAGCCTTTTGAAAACATTGTGGGAAAAGGAGAAAATGCTGGTAACCAGCATTTTCTCCTTTTCCCACAATGTTTTCTATCCTATCATAGACAGAAATCATCTTTTCAGCAAGAGTTAAATTGTCGTCTGCAAATGCTTTCAATTTGGTCTTGTCCAAAAATTTGTCGTTTGGGAAAGGGTTAATCTCAGCTTTGGAAGGTTATACCATTGTATTGTTGCTCACTGTATTAAAACTTAGTTGATAAATAGCCTAGCAGTACTTGAAAGACTCACAGACAAGTCCTCATAATATCATGGTGATGGGATATGTATCATACTGGTCTATACCCCAGATAGTTATAAATGTATTGCTTGTGTTTTTCTATACAAAGGGACACTAATACAACCTTACTATAGAGCTAGCTTTTGTAGCTACAGTGTATTTGCATTGGGATCTTGAAGTCCTAAAAATTTTTGGATAGTGTTGCAAAGTTTTAAGGTATCAAATTATTACCTGCAGTGATAAATTAGCACCAGACCATCTTCAGGTTATGAAAAGACCTTTAATATGAAAATATGTATGAAATAATTCTGGCAAAAGTAGAAATGCTTCTATATGAGCACTTATCCTTTTTCCACAATGTTTTTAATCTGTTCTCTTCTGTAAGAAGTAATATTTGTCTATAGGAGGTAATGATATCAGTTTGGAATAGATGAAGTATTCTGAGTACTTTGATACCTCTTGGTAAGGAAGGAAATGATGTCACTGGTTCCTTGTACAGTTGTGTGGTTTCTACAACAGAAGTGGCACCAAAAGAGAAATTTGGCTGATACAGTACCCCACCCCCTGAAATCAACAGAGAAGCAAGAAAATTATTTTGTATATTTGTCTTGCAGCTGATTTATTTAACCCTTTACCTCATAAGGCATTTCTGTGGTATCTGTAATTGACCCTAAATAAGAGCACGGATGAAGCTGTTTCTTATGTCTATATGACACCTTTTGATAGCATAGAAAACATTGTGGCAAAAGGTGAAATTGCTCGTGACGAGCAATTTCACCTTTTGCAACAATGTTTTCCAAAGGCTCCTACAAGCAATGTGTAGAAATGAGTATATATGGAGTAAAGGATTAAAAACACGAAAAAAAAAATGTGAGAAAAGCGGTAATTTTCTCCAACAAGCACCTGTTATATGAACTAAACAATGGCATTATAACAGTTCCAATTATTCTAATTCTCAACTTCTTGGCAACTGATTATCTCACACTGGGGACCATGATGAACAAACACTCTACCTTGCATAATTTCTGACTCTTTAACTCTTTACCATACGGGAAAATTTTAGACTGGTCCAAATTGAAAGCATTTGCAGACGACAAAATAAAGGTGACTGAAAAATAGAAATTTGTTCTGGGAAGGGTAGAAAACACTATGGGAAAAGGAGAAAATGCTGGTTCCCAGCATTTTCTCCTTTTCCCATAGTGTTTTCAAAAGGCCTCTTTCTGAGGGGCGTCAAAAGTAGGGATTGTGTGGTAATGGGTCAATGGAACATAGTTTCTGATATACCAATTGACTTAACCGATCAAAGTGATGTTACTATCAAAATCTACAATTCTGAGTGCAAGTTAGGATGGTTGGTGAGTAACGACACAGATTTTGATGATCAAAGGTACTGTAAGAGTAAGACTAACACACTGTGCAGTCTGATCATGATCTACACTTAACTAGAAAAACAACCAAAGTATTTGTTGGGTCCAACAAGATTAACCCTTTACCAAACAATCCCTGGTTTTTACGATCAAGGGGAATGAGTCTTCTAAAAACATTCTGGGAGAAGGAGAAAATGCTGGTTACCAGCATTTTCTCCTTTACGCACAATGTTTTCTACTCTTCTAAAGTCAAGTTTCAATTTTTGAGTCACATTTATTTTGTCGTCTGCAAATGCTTTCAATTTTGACCAGACTAAGATTTTGTTGTATAGTAGAGTATTAACCCTTTACCACACTGTACCAACTTTTAACGACCCTGAGAAAGAAGCATTTAGAAAACATTGTGGGAAAAGGAGAAAATGCTGGTAACCAGCATTTTCTCCTTTTCCCACAATTTTTTTATGCCTTTCCGAAACAAATTCCAAATTTTAAGTCACTTTTATTTTGTCATCTGCAAATCCTTTCAATTTCGACCAGATTAAGTTTTTATTGTTTGCTAGAGAGTTAAACTGCTATCAAATCAAATACTATTTACCTGAAGATTTGTTAATCAAAGACTGCAGACAGTTGTATAGAACGTCGCCATTCTTGGGTAATCTCTCCAAGAAGTCACTTCTTGATAATAAACATAAGGCTTTGCCTGAAAAAATCAATCCAGCTGTCTATGTTACAACATGTATGGTTGCCCTATAAAATCTCAAAGATATACTGTAATACCTGAAACATATGATAGAAAAGTTTGTGTTTCATGTTTTCCAGTAGATTATCGAGAGGTATCTGTGAAATATTCTTTGATATTTCATTGTTACAACCAGTGAAAATACCATTTTTTTCTATATTCTAGTTACCTAGGCAAAATGCGCATGACTCACAACCAGATGGAAATATGACGTCATTTTTACCTTACATTTTTCGCCCTTAAAGTAATATTGTAATTCGTTGCTATGCGGAGGGGGTACGCCAAAGTGTATAACTGAAAAGAACTGTACCGGATTTTGATAAAGTTCCTCCCAGAAAAGGTTAAAAGCATAAAATAAATAGAATGGGTTTTTTTTCGGTTAAAGATTGGAATTTCTTTCATCTCTTGAACACCATTGGTAATATTTTCAATCTTGAAAATATTACTGATGATTTTCACCAGATAAATAAAATATCGATCTTAAACTGAAAAACAAGAACAAATATCCTCTATAAAATGTAAGAATGATGACTGATGTATTTTATTTATATAATCATTTTCAGAACTAAAAAAAAAAACATACGAAATAAGCAAACTACTTCTAACTCGATCTTTATCAAATGACAAAATTTCGAAATTTCTTTAGTACACCAGTGCCCAAGGAAAATGTTTTACTAACAATTCGTAAGTTTTTACGTTTTTGTAAATTCACACCTATATTCAGATTTACGAGATTCTTAAATCTCTTCTACTAAACTTTTGTAACATTCTGCGGATAAATATTTCCATAGCTCTTCAACTGAAGGTAGAAACAGTATTTCCTGCCCTGTACTTAGCAAGGTGTGCCAGTGTATGCCATTCAATTTGAGGGAAATACGACTCAACTCTTTACCAACCCACAAAACCTTAGACTTGTTCAAATTAAAAGCACTTGCAGACGACAAAATAAATGTAGCTCAAAAATTGAAATTTGTTTAGGGAAGGGTAGAAACATTGTGGGAAAAGGAGAAAATGCTGGTTACCAGCATTTCCTCCTTTTCCTACGATGTTTTCAAAAGGCTTTTTTCTCCGGGTTACAATTTATGCGCAATTACCCTGCAATTCTCAGAAAAAGATTGAAATCTATTACTTCATCCCATGAACATCATCAGTAATATTTTCGCTTGTAGCTGCACAACTTATGAAAATATAACGGATGATGATCACTTGATGGAATAAATTTCTATCTTTCACTGAAAAAAAACAAAATCAATTTAACTCAACCAAACAACAATATTCTAGCCTTGTCCAAATCGAAAACATTTGCAGACAACAAAATAAAAGTTACTGAAAATTTTAAATTTGTTTTGTTAAGGGTAGAAAACATTGTGGGAAAAGGAGAAAATGCTGGTTACCAGCATTTTCTCATTTTCCAACAATATTTTCTAAAGGCTTCTTTCTCAGGGTTGTCAAAAGTAGGAACTGTGTGGTCATGGGTTAATAATACAGTGTATATCTAAATGATTTGCAGTAAAAATCCCTGTCCGTACCATTGAGATCAAATTTGTCTGGATTAATAGCTTCAATGGAGAACTCTTCAGTGCACCATCTAAGCCACACTCCAACTTCTTCTTTGGTCCATTGTCTGGGATGTTTAGCTGCAAAAATAAATGTATACTATTGGCTGAATAGGGTCGTTTTATTGAAAAAAAAAAAGCCAAACTCCTTTACTTTACAAATACAAGAGAAAATTAACTCTTCACCAATAAACAAAATTTCAGACTTGTCCAAATTGAAAACTTTCAAAAATGACAAAATAAACATGACTCAAAATATTGAAACTTGACTTTTTGTGCGAAGAGGAGAAAATGCTGGTTACCAGCATTTTCTCCTTTTACCATGTTGTTTTCAGAAAGCTTTTTCCTGTGGGTTGTAAAAACCAGGGATTGTTTGGTAAAGGGTGAAATACAGCATATAGATCTATAATTAATCCAATCGATTTCTTTGTGAGAAAACTGACAATGACGATATTTCGTGTAAATATTTTTCATTACTTTCCAAAGTAACAAGTCTGTTTGTGACCACAGCTAAGCTTTATAATACAACAGTCACGTTTTTTATAAGACCTTTATAAGCTTAAGGTACTGCAACCAAAAACAAACAATCATTGCCTACGAAAATTGAAAAAGTGATTTTTATGCTTATATCGGAAATTTACTGCATTTAACCTTTACCAAACAATTCTGCATTTTTGCATGCCTGTGGAGGAAGCCTTTTGAAAACACTGTTGGATAAGGAGAAAATGCTGGTTACCACTATTTTTTCCTTTTCCCACAATGTTTTTATAGGCTTCTTTCTCAGGGTTATTAAAAGTCGGGATCGTGTGGTAAAGAGTTAAGGATAGGTAAAATACACACCTAGACTTGCAGGATGGACACTTATATTAACAGGTGCATTGGTTGTTGTTTGGCTTGAATATGGTTGCCATGGTAATGGACATGTCATATTTTGCTGAAAAAGAAATGTAAAAATAAATTGTGATTTTGTACATGTACTTTCAAACTGATAGTATAAAGTATGTTTATTCCACATTTTCAATTTCTGCAATTTATTTTATACTTGATTTCTTGATTTCAACTGGCCCTGAATAATGGCATGAGCAGTCAAAAAACTAAATGTTGCTTGATATTGACCATAATAATTTAACCCTTTACCTCATATGCCATTTGAGGTTCTTCCATTTCAGCAGCAAATAAAGACATGATGTCAAAAACATGGACAAACGGAGAAACAATTACCTGATTGAGTGAAAAACATTGTGGGAAAAGGAGGAATTGCTCTTTACGAGCATTTTCTCCTTTTACCACAATGTTTTCAAAAGCTGTCTGTTGTTGATGCATCAAAATGAGTATCTATGGAGTAAAGGGTTAAAAGGATTTCTTTCCAGCAGGGTAGAAAACATTGTGGGAAAAGAAGAAAATGCTGGTAACCAGCCTTTTCTCCTCTTCCCACAATGTTTTTAAAAGTCTTTGATATCAGGGTCATAAAAACAGGGGATAGTTTGTAAAGGGAAAAAAGAATTTGCTGTTTGATCATGAAGACTAATCAAGGAATTTTTCTGTATATCAACGGCCATGCTTTTCTTTTTTTTTTCCGGAGAGAGCTGCAGCAGATTGCACTGACCATACAATGGTCTGATTGCTACGTGATTAACCCATTACCAAACGACAACATTTTAGACTGGTCCAAATTGAAAGCATTTGCAGACCACAAAATAAAAGTCAATGAAAATTCGAAATTTCTTTTGGGAAGGGAAAAAAACATTGTGGAAAAAGGAGAAAATGCTGGTTACCAGCATTTTCTCCTTATTCCACAATGTTTTCATAAGGCTTCTTTCTCAGGGTGGTTAAAAGTCGGGATTGTGTGGTAAAGAGTTAACCCATTACCACTCAATCCCTACTTTTGACGCCCCTGAGAAAGAAGCCTTTAGAAAACATTGTGGGAAAAGGAGAAAATGCTGGTGACCAGCATTTTCTCCTTTTCCCACAATGTTTTCCACCCTTCACAAAACAAATTTCGAATTTTCAGTCACTTTTATTTTGTCGTCTGCAAATGCTTTCAATTTGGACAAGTCTATAGTATTGTCATTTGGTAATGAGTTAAACATACGTACCTGTGATATTTCAGGAAGTCGCATTCTTACACATCACCTGTAAGGCACGATACTATCAGCATCTCCCTCTTGGCTTGATCTCTTGTTCAGCATAATCAGATATGTCTGAAATAAAAATGTAAATGTTGTACTTTTAACCCTTTACCACATGACAAAATTTTGGATGAAACAAACTGAAAGCATTTGAAGTCAACAATTTAAATGTAAATGATGATTTCTGTCTTTGATAGGGCAGAAAACATTGTGGGTAAAGGAGAAAATGCTGGTTACCAAACTTTTCTCCTTTTCCAACAGTGTCTTCAATAGCCATCCTTCCCCGAGTCGTGAAAAACTGGGATTGTTTGGTAAAGAGTTAACCGTACCAAGCAATTATGTGATTTAGCAATTCCAGGCATGAAGGCTTTTGAAACATCACATGCACAAGAAAAATTGTTGGTTTCAGCCAGCATTATCATTTTTTTCCATGTGTTCATGCAAGTCTTTGCGGGACAACTCACATCAGTTTAGCTGAATCTAATGTAAACTAGAGCTGTCACTGAATGTGACTTAATACCCCAGCCAGCACTTTGACAGAAAAAAGTGTCAAGTTCAAGGGGAGATAATTCCTCAACCAGGAAGAGTTGACACTTGAAAATTGTGTCTTGCAAATATTCAATGTATAATTATGTGCAAAGTTTCAATACAATTGAAGGAAAACTGTGGTAGGAGTTCGCGACACAATATTACTTGCATTTTGTACAGGGTTATAAAAACACATGGCCCTGAGTAAAGCTTTGCAATCAGAGGTTTATGTCTTTTGTTCCTTCTTTCCTTTTGCCCTCCTTTCTTGAAAGACAAACCTACAGAATTTTCAAAGCCTGCAGGTTTCTAAGTTTTTGCCTTGCTACGTGCCTAGATATAGAATCAAATTTATAAGTTACAATAATGATAGGATATCCCATCACCCTGGGTATACTAAACAAAGTCCTCTCAGTTTGAAAACAAATAAACAAACAAAAAAACAACAAATATTTGAAATAACTACTGTTACCTATGGTTTAAATGCCAGAAAAAAAAAAGCACAAGTACCTCAAACATATCTGAAGTTAGAACAACGATATCAAACAAGCATTTAAGATGAAACACAAGGAGATTGGGATAACAAGATCAAGATAAGTGCCTTCCAACACAGGACAAAGTTTTAGACCAATCCATATTGAAAGTACTTGCACACAATAAGCTAAATTTGGCACAAATGGTGTGAGTCTTGTTGTTCATAGGGTAAAAAACTGTGGTAAAGGGAAAAAATGCTGCTTACCAGAATTTTCTCCTTTTCCCACAATGTTTTCAAAAATCATGTCCCACTGGTTCGTTTAAATGTGTGGTTGTTTAGTGAAGGATTGATACTCAAGTGAGTTAACTCATTACCACACAAGAAAATTTTGGACTGGTCCAAATTGAAAGCATTTGCAGACGACAAAATAAAGGTAACTGAAAATAGAATTATTTTCTGGGAAGGGTAGAAAACACTGTGGGAAAAGGAGAAAATGCTGGTTACCAGCATTTTCTCCTTTTCCTACAGTGTTTTCAAAAGGCTTCCTTTTCAGGGGCGTCAAAAGTAGGGATTGTGTGGTAATGGGTTAAGTAGTAGTTTTAGGAAGTATTTGTACTTCCTTTTCCAAATATCAAGCCCAAGCATCTATTCCACGAAAAACCAAGAGTACTGGGGCAGATAAATATCACACTAGTTAACTCTTTACCACAGGAGAACATTTTAGACCAGTCCAAATTGAAAGCAATTGCAGATGACAAAATAAATGTGACTGAAAAATTGAAATTGGGTTTGGGAAGTGTAGAAAACATTGTGAGAAAAGGAGAAAATGCTGGTTACCAGCATTTTCTCCTTTTTTTTCCACAATGTTTTCAAAAGGGTTTTTTCTAAGGGTCGTTAAAAGTCGAGATTGTGTGGTAAAGAGTTAACATAAACAGCAAGAGGGCCATGTTGACCCTGTGTGCTCTACTGCTTTATAAGTAAATTGATACCAAGCTCTTTATCATACAATGCCGACTTTTGACGAGTCTTAGAAAGAAGCCTTATGAAAACATTGTGGGAAAAGGAGAAAATGCTAGTAACCAGCATTTTCTCCTTTTCGCACAATGTTTTTTTAATAAGGCTTCTTCCTCAGATGTGTTAAAAGTCGGGATTGTGTAAAGTTAAAAAAAAACGTTTTGGGAAAAACAGAAAATGCTGGTAACCAGCTTTTTCCCAGAATGCTTTTTTTTACCCCCTATCGAAAAAATGTTTTATAATTTTAGACACATTCGAATCTTTTGTCTGCAATGCTTTCAATTTGGACTAGTCTAAAATATTGGTAAAAAGTTAATTGGCACCTAAAAAGATATCAAGCTGTAAGTGGTCTGTATTGAAATTCAATTTTCCTAGAACACAGAAAAGCCAAGCCCAAAAATAAGTCATATCTTTACATCAGATATCAGAGAATACGATCAGGTCTAATCAAGTATGGACAATACCAACTAGAACTATCAATCGATGTGATTATACCCCCCTCACCCCCATCAGCTCCTTGTCACAAAAACAAGCCTTTGTCACAAAATTCATAATGGATTAGTACAAAAGTAAGAATTGAAAAAAGTTCAAGGGGAGATAATTCCCCAACAAATTACAGCAGGGTCATGAAAATTGCACATGCACAACTTTATACCTATAGAAACAGTGTGTATAAATTTGATTTCAGTACCTTAAAAAGTCTTGGAGGGGGGGGGGGTTTGTAAATATCAATCAAACTGAGTACTTTGACAACAAGATTTTAGAAAAAACTTTTGTGGTAGTAAAACATTTTTCTATCTTGATTGATGAATGTTAAAGGTTTTTAACAAAAAAGTAGAATGAAAATATAATTTCATGTCTCATCTTAACATAACCATTCATATGAAAATAAATCATAATAAATGAAAACAAGAGGGCCATGATGGCCCTGTATCACTCCACTGGCTAATAAATAAAAACACCATGAACCAAACATTACAATATTTGGCCAGTTGGTTTCAAACTTGAAAACATACACTATGTTTTGGGGAAAAGACTTGAAGGCCTCCATGGCCCTATATAGCTCCACTGGCTTGTTACACTACGTAACTCTTTCCCAAACAAGCCCTGGTTTTTACTTGTCTGCAGTACAAGTCTTTAGAAAACACTGTAGGAAAAGGAGAAATTGCTTGTAATGAGCTGTTTCTCCTTTTGGCACAGTGTTTTCTAGCCTATCGGAAAACTTTCTGCCATTCTCATCAAATTCAAAATTGTCATCTGCAAACACTTTGAGTTTGGAACAG
Source organism: Tridacna crocea (assembly GCA_943736015.1). Lineage (NCBI taxonomy): Eukaryota > Metazoa > Mollusca > Bivalvia > Cardiida > Cardiidae > Tridacna > Tridacna crocea. The sequence continues at coordinate 3,777,639 of OX031067.1, read as the reverse complement.
CCTTAAATTTGTCATTTGGGACAGGGTTAATAAGCTGTAAATTGTAAGGCAATTATCCATCAGTATCTTAATCATGGCAGCTCTTTTTTTCATAAGCCGGCAAAATAAGCATTTTCGGGGAATACTCGAATCAGACTGTCTGTCCATGTGTGTGTCCATCCATGTGTCCATCTGCGTACAAAGTACTAGCTATTGCCTGTTTCTGTCAAAGCACTGGCGCGGGTATTAAGTCATATTTAGTGACAGCTCTAGTTGAAATTATATCAAAGAACTGAAAGACAACAACCTCAGAACCATAACAAGCTTATATTGATACAAAGCAACTGTGCAAGTTTCATGAAAATCCAATCACAAATGCAGAAATGCTTTAGATCTACGACGTAAAAAGAAATTGAAATTTTCAATTTCAAATGGCGACTTTTTCCATACTAATTTTCAGGTTTGTTTAAAAAAAAAAAAAAAAAAAAAAACCAAAAGGGTAACTGTTGGCTGACAAATTATCAAAAGTTTCAAACTTTGCCATTCTTGCGGCCGCCAATCACCAAACAAGAGGGCCAAGATGGCCCTGAATCGCTCACCTGAATTTTTGAGACGACCTAAGCCATTTTTTTTTTTTGAGGTATTGAAACACTGAAAACAAGATAATTATTTTGCCAAGCAATTTTCAAAAGGTCACCTGTAAAAGTCCTTTCAAAATATGACCAGCAGTTTCAGAAAATGAGAATTGTCAGGAGTTTCTTAATTTCCGTATAGTGCAAGTAGCCCCAATTCACCAGAGCCATGTTTCTTGACCTATCAGAATTTCCTGAACATTTTTGAAAAGGGTCATTCAAGGAACATTTCTGTGAAATTATTTTAAAATCTGACCAGCGGTTTCAGAGAAGAAGAATTTTCAAGAATTTCTTCATGTCCGTAGTGCAAGTAGCCCCCATTCACCAGAGCCATGTTTCTCTATGGATCAAAATTTTGCGAACAAGTTGTGAAAAGGGTCACCGAAGGAAGATTGCTGTGAAATTATTTTAAAATCTGACAATGGGTTTCAGAGAAGAAGAATTTCCAAGATTTTCTTCATTTCCATATAGTGCAATTAGCCCCCATTCACCAGAGCCATGTTTCTTGACGAATCAAAATTTCAGGAACATTTTTTGAAAAAGGTTACCCAAGAAACATCTCTGTAAAACTGTTTCAAAATCTGACCAGCCGTTCGAGAGAAAAATAATTTTTAAGAATTTCTTCATTTCCCTATATAGTGCAAGAGGCCCCAATCACCAAAGCCATATTTCTTGACGGATCAAAATTTCACGAACAATTTTTAAAAAGGGTCACCCAAAGAACATCTCTGTGAAATTATTTCAAAATCTGACCAGCGGTTTCAGAGAAGAAGAATTTTTAAGAATTTCTTCCTTTCCCCCATATAGTGCAAGTAGCCCCCATTCACCAGAGCCATGTTTCTTGATGGATCAAAATTTCACGAACAGTTTTTGAAAAGGGTCACCCAAAGAATCTCTCTGTGAAATTATTTCAAAATCTGATCAGCGGTTTCAGATAAGAAGAATTTTTAAGAATTTCTTCATTTCCCTATATAGTGCAAGAAGCCCCCATTCACCAGAGCCATGTTTCTTGACGAATCAAAATTTCACGAACACTTTTTGAAAAGGGTCACCCAAGGAACATCTCTGTGAAATTATTTTAAAATCTGGCCTGCGGTTTCAGACAAGAAGATTTTTAAAAAAATTCTTGGAAAATTCCATTTGGTTGCCATGGCAACCAGAGTTTTTGACGGAATCAAATTCTGTGAACAATTTTTAAAGAGGACCTCCCAAGGAACATTCCAGCCAAATTTGGCCTAAATTGGCCTTGCGGTTTCGGAGGAGTTGATGTTTAAAGAATTGTTGACGACGCACGACGGACGACGGGTGATCCTAAAAGCTCCCCTTGAGCACGTTGTGCTTAGGTGAGCTAAAAATATCTGGCGACAAATAAATCTGATTTGGCTGTATGTATACGAATCTTGCATTCAACAGTTTTTTACAAAAAATAAATTTTTCACAAAAAAGAAATCTTATAATGCCATAAAACACTTTCAAGAAAAGACCGCGATTGTTGCTGGAGAATTTACTTGATAAACGAAGGTAAAACCTCGGATCAGCCCTACTCCGTCCAAGAAGATGCGATTATTCATGTAAGACTACCCGGTAACTGGTCATGGGCAAACGGACCTCCGGTTATCAGCTTAGGATTCCCGGGATATATATGTTGACGTATGCCATTATCTCCCGCTAGATGGCATTCTATAAATACTCATCTATCTAATTTGGGCATCCTGGGTACAGAGCCGAACCACTTTCCTACGCGACAACCGTTACTTTGAATTTCAAACTGAAATAAACGTTAACTCAGTAAAACGCTACCTCGTGCAATTCACTCAGCTCTGATCAGCAGTTTAGAGAAATATGGAGCTAAAGCAGGTCTCATTTCTCCTTAAACATATTGATTAAAGCTATTTTCTGCATTGCTACTTTAAAGAGCGTAATATTACAGCCAGCCCGCTTTTGGGGCTAGTGATGCGTCATATAAGACAGTCGAATCTTCGAAGAATATGACATGCGCAGACAACGGACGTATGCTGATTTCACAGTCTTGGAAGTGTTAAAATCTACAAAACTGACTAGAATTTTACTGTCCGCGTTTTTAGCCTATCACATTTTTGGCAGCAGGTTTACTCCGCTGTCACAGTTCCCACATCACGTGTGCATGTATTAGGGTCCAGTTTTAAAGCCTACTGTCTATCGTAGATTTTTGGCTTCCAGGATCGCGTGCAAACAAAACCCGTTTCGTACACCAGCAAAATAGTTCTGCTAGTAATATTTAAATAAAGCAGTTCAACTTGATACAGTATGTTCTCTGAAAAAAAAACTGTCATGTTTCAATCGTTATTTTTACAAAAGATTTTCCGCTTAGATCGTAAATTTATACTGTTTAGTGAAAGTTGTGTTCAGACTCGATACTCGTTTTCCTGAAGTACCCAGATGTATGCAAATTTCATGTGTATGCAGTTTAGCGCAAGGTAGCCCATGTGAGGGTGAAACGAACAGACCGGAAGTGTAAAAAGAAACATCCTGTTTAACGATTTCCTTGAGTCGGTATTGGTTACAGGGTAAACTAATGTAAATTAAAGTAATGGTTTTATGACATGACAAAAGGTTAGTACAAGCCTTTTTTTACGGAAAACTTCCTACTTTCTTGAGAAATAGGAAAGCCAAAGTTGCAATACTTAAATTCTTGACCAGACAAGAAAATCTCTGACTGGTCCAAATTTAAAGCACTTGCAGACGAACGAAATTAAACATAGCTGAAATGGTGAGATCTATATTTGAAAGGGTAGTGCACATTTTATAAAATGACAGAAAAAAGTGCTTGAAACCAGCATTTTCTCCTTTTCTTAGCTCTAGAGGGTTTCCACAAGCATCCCTCTGTAAATAAGGTCGACAGTTTTAGTACCAGTTTAACTCTTTACCAAACGACAAAATTTTAGACTGGTCCAAATTGAAAGCACTTGCAGACGACAAATTGAACGTGACTCCAAAATTGAAATTTGCTTCCGGCAAGGTAGAAAACATTGTTGGAAAAAGAGAAAATGCTGGTCTCAATTTCCTACAATGTTTTCAAAGGCGTCTTTCTCAGGATCGTAAAAATCTGGGGTTGTTTGGTAAAAATAAGTTCAAAGAACATAACACAAAATAATTATATTTAATAATAATAATAATAATAACTTTATTTTACGAAGGCAGCTTATTAAGAAAACATCATACATGAAAACAATAGCACGATGAATTACTTATTTACAATAAGGCCTTCGGTAAAACACAGAATCATACAGAATCCTTCTTTAAAAATACTCGCGCTCGCACACACACACACAGACGCCATTACCACACGAGAAAAAATTAGACTGGTCCAAATTGAAAGCATTTGCAGACAACAAAATAAAGGTGACTGAAAAATTGAAATTTGTTCTGGGAAGGGTATAAAACACTGTGGGAAAAGGAGAAAATGCTGGTTACCAGCATTTTCTCCTTTTCCCACAGTGTTTTCAAATGGCTTCTTTCTCAGGGGTGTCAAAAGTAGGGATTGTGTGGTAATGGGTTACAAAAATAACATCATGGAGAAGACTGTTTCCTTAGCCGACTCTAAATCCAAGATCAGAGCACTTCTATATGTTTTGAAAGTATAATTATATAGATGACAAGCAAATTATGGCACAAATAATGATACTTTTTCCATAGGCTAAATATTTAAAAACATTGGAAAAATGGTGGCTGGGGGATGCTTGTTAACAGAATTTCTTCTTAGATACGTTGTTTGCGCATGTCATATTATTCGAAGGTTCGACCTGTCTGATATGACGCATCACTCTCCCAAAAGTTGGGGGATTATAGTAATTAATACGCGCAATAAAGTAGCAATGGGAAAAATGGCTTTTATCAATACGTTTGAGGAGAAATCAGGCCTGGTTTAGCTTCAGATTTCTCTAAACTGCTGACCATAGCTGAATGAATCGGACTAGATAGCGATTAATTGAGTAACGTTTATTTTTAGTTTTAAATTCAAAGTAACGGTTGTCGCGTATAAAAGTAGGTTCTGTACCCAGAATGCCCAAATTTGATAGATGTGTATAATGTAGAATGCCATCTCAGAGCGGAAGATAATGGTCTGCGATGCTTTCAAAAGTTATTTGCCGCGGGATCGTAATCACGTACACTGTTTTGTTGTTGTTGAAGAAACACACTTCGCCCTGTATGGCTAAATTTTATGTCAAAAAGGGTGAAATTTGTCAAAATGCAAGAAGTGCCTGTGTCCGTATAACATAATCGCTTTTGTAAAAGACTTGATTCCCCAAACTCCTTCTATTCCAAACAACCCTGTCAAATATCAACCCTTCATCAAACATTCCCAAATATTAATAAACCCTGAAAAAGAATGCTTTTAAAATCATTGTCGGAAAAGGAGAAAATGCCAGTAGTCTTCCACTATTTTCTCCTTCAACTCGAGGTATTCTATCTTGTCATAGAACATTTTCAAATGTTTCATTTTTAGTCGACTGCGTTTTCTGTAACTCTTTACCATACAGTCCCGAGTATTAACGACATAACAAAGAAGAATCATGAAAACAATGTGAGAAAAGGAGAAAATGCTGGTAACCAGCATTTTCTCCTTTTCACACTTTGTTTTCTACCCCTCATAAAAAAAAAATTTATGATGCGAACCACATTGAAAGTTACATCTGCAAATGCTTTGAAATTGGACCAGTCTAAAAATTTTGTCGTTTGGTACGAAGTCTAAAATTTTGTCGTCTGGAAAAGGCTTTAAAAACAGGACAAGGAAGTGCATACACAGTTTTAGGGATGTGTGTGGACACGTCTAAAGTTTTGTCACCTGTAAATGGGTCTAAACTGTAAAGGCAAGACAAGGAAGTGCATACACAGTTATACGGATGTGTGTGGGCAGCTTATCGTACCCATTTTGAGGTATGATATAGCAATAGATAAACCGACATCAGGGCTCCAGATATAGGGAGTGATTTTGGTTTCAAAATATTGACAGTGTTAATTATAATTTATCAAACCGTATGTTATGGTTACTCATTAGAATTGTCTCATTGGGACAATTCTAATGAGTACCCACAACAAAGGGTAATAAGAGAAATAATTGATTTAGAATATCACCACTCTGTCTTATCTGGAGCTCTTGACATGTTTGACAGGTATTTATAAAGATCGCTTCATAATTTGTCTTGGCTTATGAAAACGCTTCGTTTATAGTTCCGGGTCGTTCCTCATACACTCTATCGTGCTAAATTGGCTTTGAAAAATATGAAAATTTTAAGCCGATATTAAACACCCAAATTTTGCGGTTTCAAAGATCTATATAATATCGGGGTAAGATGGGCAGCTGGGGGTGGGGGGGGGTCCTTATCTTGATCTATAGTCCACAAAAGGTCAGACAGTCGCACTTAACAGCCCAAAGGTTAACAAACATTTTCACAAATACGAACTCGTAAGGTGCTTTGGGGACCCAATGGCTTCTACGATCCCATTTACATTTAATTTCATTCAATTGATCCCATGACCTAAACACAACGGATGTCAAACGAAGTTTCATTGGCAAATCTAGGATGATCGATTTATTAAGATCCTCGGCTGTATCACGAAGCTTATACATGGTGCGCCAATGTGAGTCGCTTAGCAACGACATAAAAAACCTCGCTGAACTTATTCGCATCTGTCTATCTGTCGGTGAAAACTTCAATCGGAACTGATAAATCTCGTTAAAAATGAATATAGGAACTGTTTGTTAACTGAAAAAAAAAAAGATTTCGATAGCAAATTGAAACTCAAGTTTTCTTTTGTAAGAGGGGCCTGACAATTTTTCAGAACGGTAAACCGGCGTACTTCCGGGCGATGAATGTACCGATCTGCTGCATATCAATCCACCAGATACAGCCGAAGGATTTGACGGCTCCCGTCACCCGATATATGCCGAATGTCGATTAAAAGGGCGCCGCCATATTTAAGATTCTTTGACTGGGCTTATTTCAAAATCGAAGCATCTTAGATACGGACGAGGTTAGATTCAGACACGGAATAGGCCTAGTAGTGACGAGTGACAAAGTTTTTCCCGCTCTCAGGAGGACATGTATACACCAACCAATCTTGAGAATATTCTTAGTCTTATTCTCCAAGATTTTCTAAATTTGCAAGCAGAAGAGTGGAAAACACTGTGGGAAAAGGAGAAAATGCTGGTTATCACCATTTTCTCCTTTTTCCACAATGTTTTCAGAAGGCTTCTTTCTCTGGGTCTAAAAATCAATAATTATTTGGTAAAGAGTTAAGAGATCAGTGAAGGTTCAAAGATGGCCTATTTCACTATATTTCTAATACGGCAAAAAACTAGTGGTATGACACCGTACGGAACATAGCAAGTCCGAGTACATTGCACTAGGACATTTACTCAGATAATAGTCTCCTTTACAAACACGAAAGTGCACAGGCACCTGTTGTTTCGACAAAATTTGGCCCTCTATATACGAGAATTATATATATCTGCCAAAACTTGAGTAAAAATGCTAAAGAATGTGAATTTCACGTATTTTTCCATTTTTTTTCTAAACATTACAAGGTAAGAACTCGCTATCTTTTCGACTTAGCCGTTGTCTCCGCATGTCATATTCTTTGAAGATTCGACCTGTCTGCTATGGCCCAACACTCATCTCATATATAAGGGAAAAATAAGGTTTATACTGAAGCTATTTACCTAACCCTTTAGTGCCTGTTTTAATAAACGATGCGCATGCTAGCTGATCACAGCTGAATGATTCGCACCAGTTAGCAAATTCAAAGTAACAGTTGCTGTTTTTGATAATGTAGATACTGAAAAATATACAAATATAAATACTATAAAGTTTCGATTCTTGTCGGCCTGCATGAAAAATGTTGGCAGATTGTTATAACCTTGAAAATAATTAAGTTAGCTATGTCCATAGTTGAGTATACAAGTACTTCGTCAGTATTTTATTTCCTAAATAAATCTTGGACAGGGGTCCTGCGTGGCTCACTGGTAAAGTGATGGACTCGTGACCTGGAGGTCCCGGGCTCGAGCTTCACTGGATCCACTGGACACTCCATGGGAGTTCCCTTGAGCAATACATATCAGAGCCCCAGCATAGTACTGTTGAAACACAAGAAATACATGATGATGATGAATATATGAGCTGTCACCATGATATGACTGAAAGAATGATGAAAGCGGGCTAAATCATTAACCCATTACCACACAACCCCTACTTTTGACGCCCCTGAGAATGAAGCCTTTAGAAAACTTTGTGGGAAAAGGAGAAAATGCTGGTAACCAGCATTTTCTCCTTTTCCCCACAATGTTTTCTACCCTTCACAAAAGAAATTTCAAATTTTCGGTCACTTTTATTTTGTCGTCTGCAAATGCTTTCAATTTGTACCAGTCTAAAATATTGTCGTTTGGTAATGGGTTAATCAATCAACCAATCAACCAATCAGCTAATCAATCAACCAACCAACCGATCTTTTGACGCCCCTGAGAAAGAAGCCTTTAGAAAACATTGTGGGAAAAGGAGAAAATACTGGTAAACAGCATTTTCTCCTTTTCCCCACAATGTTTTCTACCCTTCACAAAAGAAATTTCAAATTTTCGGTCACTTTTATTTTGTCGTCTGCAAATGCTTTCAATTTGTACCAGTCTAAAATATTGTCGTTTGGTAATGGGTTAATCAATCAACCAATCAACCAATCAGCTAATCAACAACCAACCAACCGATCGATCGATGAATAAATCAATCAATAAACAAATCGCATGTTATTTGTTATCGAATTTGTTGATGATCACTTATAGACACTGTACAAGTGTAATCAGATTCCGATCTTAATCTTAACACTTATCCTGCAGAATTAGTCAAATGAAAATTTTAAAGCCAACACTACAAACCCAAATTTTGGGCTGTCAAACGTAATTCTTTTAGGGAGAAAAGATACCTTTCTATCGGACAATGTAGATCCAAGATCAGACTGCGAGTTCTGTGCAGTCTAATCTTGATCTACACTGTCCGCAAAAGGTCAGCCAAAGGGTTAAGATGAGATATAACTACGACACCAGTCAATTCAGGAAGTGAGAATCTAGGACCCGGAAGAAGTCCTTAAGTAAACACATACTTCTCTATATGTACAATAAGTTAATAACATGTGACACGACAGAAGCACGTATTCAGACCTCCAATCAAAATTCGGTTCTAAGACCTATAAAATTTATTATCTCATTATCTCCTGCATTCTACATATACACATCTATCTAATTTGGGCATCCTAGGTACAAACACGAACTACTTTTTTACGCGATACTTCTCTGTACGTACAATACGTCTATAACATGTGGCAGGACAGAATACGATTTATTATCTCATTATCTCCTGCATTCTACAAATACACATGTATCTAATTTGGGCATCCTGGGTACAGACCCGGACTACTTTTCTACGCGACAACCGTTACTTTGAATTTCAAACTAAAATAAACGTTTACTCAACAAAACGCTTCCTGGTGCAACTATGATCAGCAGTTTAGAGAAATCTGCCGCTAAAACAGGCCTGATTTTTCCTCAAACGTATTGATAAAAGCCACTTTCTCCATCGCTACTTTATAGCGGGTATTACTACAATCCCCCAATATTGGGAGGAGCGATGCGTCACATATCAAGACAGGTCGAAACTTCGAAGAAAAAAAAAACATGCGCAGATAACACTGTACAATTTTGCAAACAACCAGAGACTAAAGGAGGACACATATATTTCAAATGCAAGTCTTCATCAGAACCCGTTTGCTTTGTTTCTACCGGGGATCATGGATGCACCTATACATGTCGTAGTCCAAACTGGAATCTAGGCAGATCCGGAATCTGCCTAGACCAAATTGGAATATTTTCTCGTTGAATAGAGTGTGACCACATATAAACAATTTATTTAACTTCAATTCCAAATTGAAAAGAAATTTTAATCAGAAATTCAGAGTAAGAATAAAATTTGAATGTTTTGCACTTTAGCGGAAAAAAAAAATGTGGAAAACGGAGAAATTGTGGTGAAAAAAAAAAGAGACAAATTGCTTCAATTAAATATACCTGTAAGTTGTTAAGATATGTTGGTTAATGATATGATTGAAAATATGTTAGAAAACAAACTATTTTGGTCTAGATAAAATTATGACTCTAATTTGGTCTCGGCAGTTTCCGGATCTGCCAAGATTCCAATAGGGCCTACGACATATATACATACGATCTGTGTTTCTACATAGAACTATAAACTACAGCGGAGCAGGGGTAGGTGGTCTGGCCGCCTGCATGTAATTAAAACACCTGTAAAACATTAAAAACCAAAACAAGAGAATCATGGCGGCCCTAGATCGCTCATCTGAGACTTTGTTAACTGAGAGAGCAAGTTAAACACTGACTGACGTTAAAAAAGATTTTACCCTATAGGCTACTTATCGCGTCTTACTGACCCATTGCGGACAGCGTAGATCAAGATCAGACTGCACAGAACGTGCAGTCTGATCTTGGATCTACACTGTCCGACGAAAAGATATTTTTCTTCAAAAAATGCATTTGAAACAGCATCGTTTGGCTTTTACTATTGGTTTGAAAAGTTTCATTTAATTTATTCGGCAGGACAAGGGTTAAAAAACACTTTTATGATCTAAAGACAGATATTCTGGTCTCTAGACATTATCAGAAATTTTTGTAAAACTAACCCTTGTGTCCTACTTTTATCGGCCCGCCAGGGTAGCCCAGTGGTTAACGTATGGGACTCGCTATCTGGTAGTTGTTAGTTCAGTTTGAGGCAAACTTTCTTTCCGGCGACCCTTCCCATCTCACCTCTGATGCATATGAGAAAGTAGTCAGTGACTTCGAAAGAAAGCTGTTAGTGTCAGTGTGAGAAAGCCAGGAAACACGTGCTTAGGTAGACCGACTGTCATGATATGACCTAAACTGTACAAATGGCGTTAAAATACAATTTAATCAGCCTATATTTACCTCTGTTTACATATTAGCACACTTGTGAATGGTCAATGTAATCAGCCAAAATGATTAGACTATATTTGTGGTCATTTGGCTGAAGATGTGGTCTAAAGTGAATGCACAGTCTCTAATGTTATTCATTTTTTCCTTCAAAATTTTACCTTGTTACAAACGTTTTGACATGTAGTTGACGATGATGTTAGATGACAATGATTTCATATATTCTAAATGAACTATTTTGACTTTAGGATTTTGTTGTTGTTGTTGTTTTGATGATGATGATGGTCAGTTTCGAAATACGACGATGATTCTATGTCACACGTATCTTGCATGCTTGTATTTTTGTTAACCCTTTACTCCATAGATACTCATTTCTATGCATTGCTTGTAGGAGAATTTTGAAAACATTGTGACAAAAGGTGACATTGCTCGTCTCAAGCAATTTCACCTTTTGTCACAATGTTTTCTATGCTATCAAAAGGTCTCATATACACATAAGAAACGGCTTCATCCTTGCTGTTTTTTAGGGTAAATTTGAGATACCTTAGAAATGCCTTATGGGGTAAAGGGTTAATCCTTATACGTGTATTATGAGCAGGTGGCCTTTATCTACAATAAATGGTTTGATTTGAAAAAAAAACTTGTCCTTATTGAAATCATTTCCTTACAAATGCATAGCTGATATACAAACCGCACCTGGCGGGATTCGAACCCATGCGGACACGATCCTCGTTTTACGAGGTTTAAAGGTGGCCCTTCAGAATTTGGGACGAACATTTTATAAAAATACAAACATATCATCCTTATACTCCCAAAGCCTTATAATCGTCATTCATAAAACCACAGTAGTCGAAAACCATCCGACAACACGAGAAATTAGAGATTTACTACCACAAGGTCGACATCGACGGGAAACACGTTCTATTTTTACATGATCACCTCGCTCATTTACATACTGGAAAAACACAGACGAAGCTTCACCATAGCGTCCGATGACGATATTATAAAAGAATAATTACATGCTTTTTATGTAATGGGATTTAAGCGTCATTAGTCACGTGCCAGTCACTTAACATTCCCACTATGCATTTTTTGTTTTTGGCGCGAAATCTAAATATAGTTTAAGAGGCTACGTAGCCTTTTAAGGGAATACCATCAAAAATAATTTTTGGGGTAATTTTATGATTCTTATTTATTGATGATTTGTATTGTTTTTTCATACAAATTACAGTGATATATATATATTTTTTATTTGGTGTGATGTGAAATTTCTAAGTACCCACCTTTAAAAGACCAACTCTATAATCACTGAGCTAAAGAGAATTCTCCCTAATGCAGTTGTTAGGTATTGTATTTAAACCGGGATGAAGTCATGCATGAAAGAGTAGTTTCCCGTAACAATTTGCACACGACTAATTTCTGGTAGCTTTAAGTACAGAAGATACTCTTGAAAGGGTACAGAACCTTGTTTGAGAAGGAGATAATGCTGATTACAAGCTTTTCTCCTTTTTCAACTATGTTTTTAGAAAGCTTTTTGCCACAAGGCCTTGAATAGTTTTTTTTAAACGGTTTAGTAGAGGTATAGATAAATGCGACCCATCACGCAAAAAGGGACCTTCTGGGAACTGCGAAAAGTGTCAATCCCGGCCAGACTGTGCGAGTTGCGCAGGCTGACCAGAGTTGACACTTTTCGCTTTTTTCTGTATAAAAAAAGGTTATTGTACCTTGTTGTACAATAATTTTTGAATTATCAGCTTAACTCACCTGCACTATCGTTGATCTGTTTTCATCTTAACTGAAATAAGTACAGAATTCCTAGATAGTCCCTTTAAGCGTGATGGGTCACAAATCATCACATTTTGGGAAATGAATCACCATTTAAGCAGTGGAAGAGCCTAGATCAAATTTAAAAGATATATTATTTCGTCGACTGAACACCGTGAGTTATATTTTCACGAGTGGCTACACCACTCGTGAAAATATAACCGATGATGTTTACTCGACGTGTTACGGGAGACCACTCCTTCCTGCATGGCTTCGCCACGATTCAAATATAATACCTGACTACTGCGTCAGGGAGATATCTCTTTGGCTCAGTGGTTAACCCTTTACCTGATATGCCATTTTGAGACTCTTCCATTTCAGCAGCAAATAAAGATATGATGTCAAAAATATGGACAAATGAGGATACAAATATCTTACTGAGTGGAAAACATTATGGGAAAAGGGGAAATTGCTCGTTACGAGCAATTTCTCCTTTTCCCATGATGTTTTCAAGAGCTGTCTGTTGTTGATATGTCAAAATGAGTATCTATGGAGTAAAGGGTTAAGGTATTGGCCTCTCGTCCGGGAGTTCTGGGGTTAGAATCCCGCCCGGTCCCTTATTTCTACCATGCATTTTTTCATTTGTTTCTTTGTTACGGACTTTGTTCGTAAGAGATGAAATGAATTTCGATTTTTCCACGAATTAAACAAAAATATGCACCTTCTATTCATTTATCCGTCGCCCAGGAAGAAAAACCCTATTCAACTCGATTGTTTGACTAAGCGCACGAATTCAGAAATCTTTGAGGTAAAAAAAAAAGATCAAAAATGCTTACTAATGTTCAGAAAACCTTTCTTCCTCCTTCCTATTTTATTAGCCGAAGTAAAGAAAATTGGATCACTGTAAAACCAAATTCAGACAAATAACATACCAGTTTTAACTCAGTCTTGTTCTAAAACCACTGATGCGATAGTGTTTTCTTCATTTCGAATGGGTTTCGAGCAAAATCCACATTTAATACAGCATAATTTAGGATGGAGCCTTAGATAAATCAAAGTACTGATAGTACTGAAGGCCAGGAAATTCAGGATACGATCAATTTTAATTAATCCAAACAGGTCGACGGACAGGGATACAAGCGGATTCCACTAAGCCCCTGAAATTCTTGGTTTTAACAGGAAATTTTGAACTGATACTAGAAAGCACCAGCCAGAAACTAGTTAAGCCAGAGCTAGGCATGTGCTCACAGTTATGGGGTGCTTGATAATGGCTTAGAATACTTAGTAATTTGTCGTGCTTGTAAACAATCCCAAGTCACCCAAGTCAAAATTGAACTATTCAATAATGCCAACTTTTGGTTATCTAAATTTTCTGAGACATGTGATGTCTTGTAGTCCTGAATGACGTCATTTTTTTTTTTTATTTATGAAGCAAGAACATATTTATTTTTATTGATTTCAATGAAAATACACGTAAGACAGATATCAATGTAAAATGTAATGAATAGTAAAGATTGGAGTGATATGGCAGTTGGTCATGTTGTCTCGACTCTCCACAAGTCGACGAAATTTTGAACTGGTCATATTTGAAGGAAGTTGTAGATGAAAATCCAAAGTAGTTCTTCGTGTATATTGAAAAGTAAGATTTTGGGAAAATTGGGAGGAATTTGTTGTTACAAGCAAATTCTCTTTTAGCCAAAATATTTTCTCAATTAAATACTGTGAAAAGGTTGGATTGTTTAGGGAAAACGATTAGGCTCGGTTTACCTATCTTACTTGCCTATTTTACGGACAAGTCACAGTGACTTGAGCTTCGATACTTATATCTACATAACATAAAAAGACGTTAATCCTAATTCATAATCGTTGTCCAAGGACAACTCGTGTCAAGCCCGCGAACACTTGACTCTAAAGCTTGACCTAGACCCTAGACCTGAGTAATTGTTTCAAAGGGAACTTCTCATGGTGGAGAACAATGCATTATGCTAATTTATATCGGAATCTATCCAAAAATGTAGGAGTTATGGTTCGAACGAAAAACTGTCCTTCTATGTGGCCTTGATCTTGAACCTACTTGAACAGATGTTTCAAATTCGTGATGGAGGTCAATTGTGCCAAATTATTTTGAAATCCATCCACAATTGTAGAAGTTATGGACCGAAAATATTCTGATGCACACAAGCCCTAGTGAACACTAGAAATAGGTGTGTCAGAGATACCGATGCCCCTGCTAAATGGTATTGGTCACAGGTATGTCATATGACACTAATAGAGAGAGAGATAAAAAAAAAAAAGATACATCAAATGACAGACGAACGATTACAGAAAAAAATTATAAGCATATATTTGGTTTCAAATCAAAGTCAATCAAAGACATATTTTTAACAATCACACAGGTGTAATCTATTTGTAATAGGTGTCAAAGGTGTGAAATACATCCTATCAGTGTGAAATAGGCAATAGATCTATAAACAATGGCAAAGATACCAAATAACTCTTGGATAAAGGTAACTAATACACATAATGTACATACTAAAGACAACGAACTTTCAAAAATATTTTTTTAGACAACTTGATTAACGATATGGATGAAATTTGATGTTGGGGTCGATTTTTCTGAGATTTTATTTGGTGACGATTTCACCAAAGAAATCGTCTCCAGGGAACGATTTCTCCGGAGTGATAAACATAACACGGGCCAAGCAGTTTGGGACGATTTCTCCAGGGGCCGATTTCTCCAGCATTCCGCTGAAGTACGCTAGATTTAGTCGATATACATAAGAAAAAGTGATAAACATAACACGGGCCAATATTCTATATGTAGTTTGCTTTATTTACAATTGCATTTTAGCGGAGACGAGTTTTGTGACACATAATTATTTTCAAATGTCTATACAACGTTATAGACAATCTCCGAGCAGAGTTGTCGTTCGTTACTCTCACCATACATGAATGTGAATGATCCGGAGTGCAAGAGAGAGCGTTTTGATTGATTATTTTCGTTTATTTATCGTCGCTACCGGTTGCCCATCTGAGCGACGCCCCCAGAAGACGGTTAGTTGTTACGGGGGATAGTGCAAGGATACAGGACGAAACTACTGAGAATTCCGCCTGGTTCTTTAACGTGCTCGGTGTGTAGCACCGTCACACGGGACCTCGGTTTAACGTCTCATCCGAAAGACTATTAGTAATTTTTAGTTGGCCAGCCGGGGATTCGAACCCACAACCTGTAGGACATTGTATTCACAAGTCCTACGCTCTACCTACTGAGCTATATCGGCTGGTAAGAGAGAGCGTTGTAGATATTGACCGTATTTAGCGCGTAGGAATACACAACTGCCGGATAAAGCTAAGTTTATTAGGTTACGCCTAGGTCAGTGTTAATGACAAAAACGGGATAAAAAACACACACTCGTCAGTTATTAAAGGGTCGTAATACCCTTGCAATTCCATGGCACTTTGCAGATGAAAGCTTTGAGGAAAGGAAAGCATTCACACCGTGTGATAAGCAATCTCTGTATATACATGGGAAACTAGTTGTTTCGGCGGACTCAGCGATATAGAGTGGACACAGCGTCCAACATTTTTGTCTGAAAAGGCAGCTTACGATCCCTGTAGGCAAGGGAACCCCTTGAGAGGGATTTCCTGGCCTAAAAACCAACTGCATAATTGAGGTTCAAGTCTTTCACGGATAAAATCAAAGTCTTAGATCGAATCTTAGATAAAACCAATAACATCAATGTGGGTCGAGTCTAAGGTAAAAACAATAACATAAATGTGGTTAAAGTCTTGTTAGAATCATAACTTGTTAATTATATATGTGGGTCGAGTCTAAGACAAAGCCAGTAACATAACTGAGGTTCAAGTCTTTGATAAAATCAAAGTATAAATTGGGTCGTGTCTAAGATAAATCAATAACATAAATGAGGTTCAAGTCCTGATAAAATCAAAGTATAAATTCGGTCGAGTCTTAGATAAAATATAGATAAAATCAATAACGTAAATGTGCTTCGAATCTAAAATGTAATTAATAACATAAATGAGGTTCAAGTATTTGATAAAATCATAGTATAAATTGGACTGAGTCTAAGACAAAAACCTATATCATAACTGAGGTTAAAGTCTTTGATAAAATCACAGTTTCAACACTGGGTCGAGTCTGAGATAAAACCAATAAAATAAATCGGGTCCAGCTTTAGATTAGATTGGAGTCGAGTCTTACATAAACTAATAATGGAAATGGGCCTCGAGTCTTAGATAAATAAATTATGTAAATGGGAGTTGACTCTTAGATTAAACCAATAAAATGCTCGAATAAAACCAATGAATTGAGGATCAAACCAATAACTTAAATGGCGAATATGAGCCTTAGATAAAAACCAATAACATGTAGAAACTGCAACGAATCAGATAAAAAAGAACGTAGACATTATTGCTTAAAAAGAATTTTGAAAACTATTTTCTTTTTTACCTGCAAAGATAATTTCCTCTGTTTGAAGATCATTTAATATGTCGTCTGCAAGCGCTTTAATTTTTGAAAACTGCAAACTTTTATGGTCTGGTTTAAATGCAAAAACACATTACCGAAATCAACAGCCGACTGCACCTGCTTAGAAGCATGCCATTCAAAAAAATCTACCGCGAAAAATAGATGCGGAAAAAAAAATGCGGACGACTATTTTTTTTTTTTAATTCATTTTTATCTTCAGATGTCAAAGTCTAATTTTAAGTCGAATCTGCCTTGTAGTACGTCATTTGCAAATGCTTTCAGTATCGATAACTTTCTCTTCGCGGTCACAAGATGTTCTGTTTGTAAGCATGAAAAATACTTGCACTTGTCCTTTGAAGATGTTAATGATTTGAACAGCTTTAAATTTCTGCTGTATGAAATATGAAGTAGAAGTACTAGGTAGAAACTGACAAGGATTTTCAGTTTAGACAGTCCTATTTTTTGTTGCCTGCCTCATGAAATGTTCCATTTGTAAGTGGGCATACGAGAAACACCGAGTACGACATATGGAAGGTTTTAAACTCTGTAACCTGACACAGTTGCCCATAGAATACATAAATAATTCCACGAGTGAATGTCTCAAAGTTCCATTGGTACAAATCAGATTATTTTGAATTTTGCATTCAAGGACATCGTAAACTGTATTCTTTAACTCTTTGTTGCAGCAGGAAATTCATACACATGTCGCAAAATAAAATTATGGTTTTGTCTAAATTTCAAGCATTTGCAGACGTCAAATTAAATGAAGCTTAAATGATTATTTCTTTCTTTGATAGGGCAGAAAAATTGTATGAAAAGGAGAAAATCCCATTCATACAATGTTGTCAAAACTTTTTTCCTTCAGGGTCCCTGAGAGTCAGAAACGAACTGTTAAAGATTGACCCTTTTTCGAAACAATCGGACTGCGTTTTAACCCTTTACTCCATAGATACTCATTTCTACGCATTGCTTGTAACAGCCTTTGGAAAACATTGTGACAAAAGGTGAAATTGCTCGTGACGAGCAATTTCACCTTTTGTCACAATGTTTTCTATGCTTTCAAAAGGTGTCATATACACATAAGATACGGCTTCATCCTTGCTGTTATTTAGGGTAAATTAGAGATACCATAGAAATGCCTTATGGGGTAAAGGGTTAGACGACCTTGACGGAAAACGACGCTTTTTGAAATCATTGGGAGTAAAAGACTAAATGATGGTAACCAGCAACTTCTTTTTTCTCCACAATATCTTCATCACGTTCAAAGACAATTTCCAGAATATGAGCTGCATCTCATTTGCATATGCTTTGAATTTGGACAAGTTTGTGGTTCTGTTTTCTACGAAGAGTAAAAGTGCATGTGTAGGTAAAAAAGAAGAAGACTTATACGCAGCAGGAAATTCATACGCTTGTGCAAAAACAACTAAATATAGAGAAATGAAACTAATACCGAACTGTTTTGAATTCTTCATTTTACCAAGAAAAGGAAGTAATTCTATCTAGTATTATAGGGATTTCAATTTCCTTCAACTGCATAGAAATTAATTTGTCGTCTGCCTTCCAGACGTTATATGATATTTCCCGTTATTTTCTGCTGTTGTTTTTGTGGTTTTACGTACCAAGAAACATTTGACCCCTCGTAACGCTTTGACTCTTTACCAGATGTCAAATTTTAGACTTGTCCAAAATTGGATGTATATCTGACAACAAAGTAAAATAAATTTGGTACAAATCCTGATTAAAAAAAGAATATTGAGAAATTCCATTTCATACCAAGTTTTCATTGGTTTTCTTCCTCAAGGTCTTCACAACAAAACAAAGCATTGTTTGTTTAAAGGTTGGCATTAGCGTCTACCATCATACGAGTTTTGAAAAAAAAAGGCAAACATTTTATGCTGACAATTTTTATCACTAAAGATTAACATTCGCTCCTCGTCAGAACACTATATGTCGTTCAATTTGTGTTCAAAAACGAGTACATTTTGGAAGTACGCATTGACATCAAAAGCGCGGATTTGTTTTTGCAAAAGCGCAGAAAATTTTATATATCGTATGCGAGATGCGAATATTTCAAATTGATATAAATCATCTCTGAAACAAAACAATAATTATAATGACAGAACATAATGACCACTTGTATAATTATAGCGTGGTATACAAGTGACAGGAAAGTTTAGGCAAAATATACATGTTTACTCTGTCGCAGATAAATAGATAAATTGCATTTTCTCAAAGGCTGAAATTACATTTCCTCTACAAGATAAGAGACAGTTCGGTCATAATCTAGAAAATAGCAGTGGACAGTGTAGATGTGCAGTCTGACCTTAATCTACATTGTCCATATAAGCATCTGGTGTCGTCTATGGTATAAAAAGAGGTAATAGACAAATCTTTCTCAACTATAAATACCAGGAGTTCAAGGTTTGCAGATAAGCATGTGTAAATTCCTCTGCTTTTAACTCTAAAAGTTTTAATCATTTTTCTTCAAGAACCAAAATCCAAAACCCAGACATGTTGAAGACTTTTCTAGATTTAGATTAATTCACATAAATTAGAAAATGAAATGGGATGCTTCAGTATTATTCCAGATGAAAAGAGATTTTGTATAATGTGTAATAATTGCATCATAGAAACTGAATTTCATTTTCTTTTATGCTGTCCAAATAAGCCGATATTAGAAGGGAATACGTGTATTTTGGTAACAACTGCTGGTCAACCCAATTTGAATTCATTAACTTGATGATTAATGTCATTTTATAATAAAAAAGATAAATTTAATATTTGAAGGTATATTTCAACTTGTTTCGATTCACGCAAAAAGATCATTCTTGTGAATCTTAACATTATTTATGTATTTGTGTTCAACAAAATTGCCCGTACATTTTCTGAAGTGGAATATGCACTCCGTAAATTTTCAAAAAAGCCAAATCGTTTTTTTACTCACACATCGTATCTTTAAATATACTGATACTGAAATTTTCATTTTCGCTTGTCATATTTCTTTTATATTTTAATTGGCTAAAGTGATTGTGCTATGTCGATAATGCCAAATAGCGGCATTAAATGTTTAGTGGAAAGGCAACAAGGATTTAACGGGGACAATTTCCGAATAACAATGCTAACTCTGCAACATTGGATACCATTCAATGCCATCACTGAAGTTGATAAGGATATTTACATTAACTAACAAAATACATGTAACTGAATTTATGGACCAACTACCGTAAGTGAAACAATACAGACAAATTCGGCAACAATGCCATAAGTGTGGTCACAAGGCAAACAATTCAACAAGAGGACCATGATGGTCCTATATCGCTCACCTGAGTACTAAGCAGTAAAGGTCTACAATGAAGGTAAATACCAAATACCAAAGTTCAAGGCCAAATAATTCTGACAGGTTATGTAACTGTGCAAAAAGCATTTTCTTCTTTTCCGAAAATGTTTTCACAACCTTTCTTATTCAGGGTCATTGAACGTCAGGATTGTATGGTAAGGGATTGAATTAACTTGGAAGACCAGACATTAATTTCTTGGTCAAAATGGTGGAGGAATGACAGATTAAAATGAATGCCAGATTAAAACATCATTCGCTCATTGGTAAGACACAAATGAGACTTGTCTCAGTAACTTTTGATCAAATGTCAAAGGATGTTGGCTGAGACAGTAATTAAGCCAACGCAAACTGGGAACCCTAGACTAACAGCTCACAACATTACTAACTGATCTATCGGGGCTCAACAAGTCCAGTATATGAAAGGTAACCCCTTTTTCTGTGACACATCTTACAAAAGAAAACTGTATCAAAAGACTATCCTAAGGAAAACATGTTTGAAGTTTCATAAATGCCAAGGACTCTAAAAGATATCCATCATGGTGGATGGATGGGCAAACTGACTGTAATTGGTCCATAATAAAATTATACATTTAGTCCCCTTTTTTGATAACATGTCGTTTCATGAAATAAAATCAAATAACTATCGTCTGTCGCTTAACAAGATGAAGTTTAATTACATTTTGTCCTGTAGTGAAAGAGATATTGGTCCATAGTAAAAAATTTACACCAAGCCCCCTTTTCACTGACATGATATTTAATAAGAAACGGTAAAATATTGTTATTGGCAGACTATCATAAGGAAGTTTCGATCTTCTTTCAGAACAGAGGAATTTCAAAGTTTTCCTTTTTTGTTCCACTGTTCAAACTTGTGACCATCAGGGCGGGGCCAGTTTGGACCCCAGGATTATTGTATCGTATTGGGTAGAGGTCCACTAGAAGATGCTACATATGAAATATCAAAGCTCTACGACATCCAGTTTCAGAGAACAATTTTTTTTTAAAATTTTCCTTCTTTCTTCCTATGTTTCGAACTTCTGACCCCCGAGGCCAGTTTGAACCACAGGGAAATAATTTGAATAAACTTGGTACAGGTTAACTAGCAGATGCTACATACCAAATATCAAGCGCTACTCCTTCTTGTTTCATAGAAGAAGAGTTTTAAAGTTTTCCTTCTTTGTTCCTATGTTTCAAATTTGTGACCCCGGGAGCGGGGCCAGTTTTGACCCCAGGGACACCATATGAACAAGCTTGGTAGAGGTCTACTAGGAGATGCTACATACCAAATATCAAAGCTTTGCACCTTCTAGTTTCAGAGAAGAAGAGTTTTAAAGTTTTCCATCTTTGTTCCTATGTTTCAAACTTGTGACCCCCAGGGCGGGGCCAGTATTGACCCCCAGGGGCATCATATGAACAATCTTGGTAGAGGTCCACTAGGAGATGCTACATACCAAATATCAAAGCTCTGCACCTTCTAGTTTCAAAGAAGAATAATTTTAAAGTTTTCATTCTCTGTTCCTATGTTTCGAACTTGTGACCCCCGTGGTCGGGGCCAGTTTTAACCCAATGGGCATCATATGAACAATCTTATTAGAGGTCCACTAGGAGATGCTACATACAAAATACCAAAGCTCTGCAACGTCTAGTTTCAGAGAAGAAGATTTTTAAAGTTTTTCTTCTTTGTTCCCATGTTTCAAACTTGTGACCTCCGGGACGGGGCCAGTTTGGACCCCAGGGGCATCATATGAACAATCTTGGTAGAGGTCCACTAGGAGATACTACACACCAAATATCAAAGCTCTACGCCTGCTAGTTCCAGAGAAGAAGGTTTTCAAAGATTTTGCTATTTTTTTTCCTTTTCGTTGCCATGGCAACCAGAGTTATAGCTGGATCTCTTAAAAAAAAACCTTTGTAGAGCTTCACCCAAGGAACATCCCTGCCAAGTTTCATCAAGATTAGCCCAGTGGTTTAGGAGGAGAAGATGTTTAAAGAAATTGTGGACGACGCACGACGGACGACGGACATTGGGCGATCACAAAAGCTCACCATGAGCACTTCGTGCTCAGGTGATCTAAAAATGAAAAGTTAAATCGATCTTACCAATGTATTTTAAAAAACACACACAAAATATACGCAAAAAGGAGCAGTTACAAAATCAACGGTCACAAGACCAGACACAAGCTCTACAGTACCATTATACAAGAATCGAAACAGCATCAACATCATCGTCAACTGAACAATAACGGACGTAAAATCGACAGCTACATTAGTGTTACAGTATTGGAAACAGGTTAATTCGTTGAAATGATATCACACGTCAAAGGAGACCTTCTTCGATAGCAACAGAATTATGAGCTATTGTGATTTGCATGTACACATGGCCCTTTTGTTATTGGTCTATAACGAAATTATACATTTAGCGCCTCTTTCCATGATACGCTATAGCTAATAAACCATATGAATTTGTAGTTCATAAAATTGTGTCCAGTAGTTAAAAGAGATGTTGGTCCATGGTAGAGATACCGATGAAGCCCACTTTTTTCACGGCATTAAATGCAAAGAAAGAACGTACAAAAAAGAAAACTGGCAAACTATCATAAGGAACACATGTATGAAGTTTCATCCGTTTTTGTCAAGGACCTAGGAAGATACCTTTTAGGAAGATACCTTTCCGGACAGAAGTGCGGACGGACGGACAACATATAAACTATTTCCTTCCGCCTTTTGCGCGGAATAATAATGTCTATTACAAGGATGAATGTAAACGATGTGAGGAAACCAATGAAATAGCACAGAAACATTACAAACGCAAAAACACTATCACTGGCAACAATAATGATTACTTTACCCGTTTAAAAACGCTAACACAATAATGGAAATATAGAAAACAAAACAAAAACGGGAAGGGAATTACGGAAATCAGTATCACCGTCAGAGAAATGATAAGCATAAAAATAATAACATTAATGAACAAAACGAAACAACTAATTTCATACGAAAGAAATACCAACAAAAAAAAACTTCAACAGATAGAGGCATTGCAAAAGCCGTGAGAAGGTAAATCACAAAGGTGTCATAATTCCAGTAACATTGGCAGAATAATGGAGCAAATTCATAACAATCTATGAGTAACGAACAGTAAATCAATAAAAGCTATTTTAACAGCAATAGCTGTGAAAGAGGTGTCAACAACAGTGAAAACTTAAGTCGTTTAAGAATCAGACATCTACACAAGTACTGGAACGCTATAAAAAAATAATTAAAGTGAAACAGTTCCGACGAGAACACAGTGCCGAAAGAGTAACTGAAGTCAGCTATTTTCTTTGAAAAAACTGAAACAATCTAAGTTTGCTTCAACAAGAACCAGAAAACAGTGATTATATCAGCATCGAAAGCAATGTAATAATGGACTGCTTTGACGACGTTAAACTTGTATAATGTAGTTCCATTCTAATGGAAAACAGTTATTTCCACAATAATATTATCCTAAAAAAGTTGCTATGGTTGAAAATGAATATTATTGTACACCTTTGACCATGCCACTTTTTCATTTTTTTCCTCATAGAATTATCATTCATAAATCTAGGGCCACTCTATTCTCATTACAAAGGGAGATAATGATTACCTCTGGCAACTCCAGATTGCTTTTATTTTAAAAAATGATTTGCCATATACGATTTTGCATTATTCTTCAGACATTTCTTCTTCAGCCATTTAGCTACAAATTGGGAAATTCTTTTCCGATAAAAAGAATATTACTTAATTACCAGCCTCCATTGGAAAGAACTTTAACTTTTAGCTTTATAAAAAGTACAAGTCCAGTATCTTTCAAAACTGCAAAACAGTTCTTTAAGTTATCAGACATATTGAAGAAGAAAAAAAGGACTGTATAAGGGGAGATAGCAAGACACGTATGAATGGACGCCTTTTATTTTTAAATAAAAAAGAAGATAAATTTCACTGATATAACTAAGCCCAGCACTTACGGGAGTCATACCGAACTAAGCCCAGCATTTACGGAAGTCATACTGAAACTAAAATTGAAAAAAAAAAAAATGCTTCGTTTCAAAGGACCCATCTTCGCAAGCCAAGGCTGACGATTCACTACGCTACTCTGCCCTTGGCGGATCGAGCTTGATTTTTACATTTACCCGATAAGCTTTTTCAGTGGATGCAGCCAGCTCTAACTGCAACGAATGAGATCGCTCGTAGCATTTCATCGTTGATAAAAACAGAATAAAGTAGCGACCTTTCGAATAGAAGGTAAACATGGAAACCCACGTTCATGTTGAATAAATGTATTCGTAAGCGGTTTGTAAAACGATATTTCATTGACTTTCAGAGATATTATGTAAAGGGGGGGGGGGGGGCAATAACCAGCATCCAATAGAGGGCGCATCGCAGGAATATCGAAATCGGGCTCAATCAGCCATGGTAAGATCCACGTAGTGATCGTAACCTTGGCTCGCGAAGATGCAAAGGGCCGGGAAATCAAAATGATAAAAAAAAATTATGTTTAAGGTAAAAACTTGAAAATCGCATACAAAAAAAACTTTCCAGAAGAACCTTTTCCTTCTAAAAAGCAAACCTAAACCAGTCCCCCCCCCCCCCAAAAAAAAAAAGGTACGTCTCAATAAATATTCCAGAAGCATATCAGTGACCTGGAAGTTAAGGTATTCGCAAAGAAACGGAAGGTCAATCGTTTGCTTCTCGCTGGAAAAATAAGTCATTTTAAAAGGCCGGTTGATGAGCCGCCAGCTGGATGCAAAAATGCACGAAATTCCCAACTGTCAAGTGCCTTGGTAAGAAAGACTAGGAAACTGGAAAAAAAATATAAGATAGGGGGTGCCTCGTAAGTCAGATATTTGCTTGATGTATTTAAGGGTTGACAGCATCATAAACAAACACTTAACTCCAAGTTCTTCTATAAGAAGGGATTAGCCAGCACGAGCATCACTTTTGTGCGCATGGTATAACATTGAAAAGAAAATTAGAGACAAATATCTTTAGTATTTTCCAAAGATTGACGTCTATCCGTTTTGAGGGTATTGATACTTCGAACGGTATACACACGGATGCAACTAACAATGGAGTAGTTAACGTAACATTTTTTTTTTCAAAATAGAAGTCAAAGACTTACGTTTGCATAGATTGTCCTTGAGAATATACATGAGTTTACACCTGTTAACAAGAATAACAGGCAGGTGTGAGGACAAAAACTTCATCATTTATTGACTTCTAGCAATTGTTTATGTTGCTAAGTGGGAAAAAATGATTCAATATATCATAGACACATTATACATTTATGACAAAAAAATCACATCTTGTTAATTGTAAATGTACTTCGGAACAACTTCATTATCGCCAAGACACGTGTTACAGAGGCAAACAACAATGATTTGGCAAAAATTACATATATAGACAGATGCATGCATAAACTAGACCTCATAGCATCACCACTGGACCACAGAGACATGATGCCGTAGTCACGAATCATTCTGAATAACATCTTTAGCTTGATTTTCGAGAATTTACTAAATTTCAAAGTAAATCGATTTCTGATTTGGTTTTCAGAGACAATCTTGTTTAAAATTTTGAATGGTTTGCGAACAGTTAATATTGTACGTGTATATAAACTGACACGGTAAACAGGGTCCGTATACATCAACCACTCTTATACGTAACTACAATTTAGAAAAATCAACAAAATAAACGGTTTGGAAAGTTGCGAACGCTTACCTGTATATATAGCTAATTATCTACACATTATGGAAGATGTTCAGGCAGAGTCAAATTAATCTATCAAAAAAAAAATCATCATTGATATGGTTCAACTTGCAACTCAAAATATTTTATAATATTGGATAAATTGGTAAATTTATATCAAGCCATCTAATAACAACTCGGCTGAATGGATATATAAGAAAACTATTTGGTTGGTTACGTTGATGTTGTCTTTCTCTGCAGAATTTGTCAAAAGAATTGTAATGCACATGATATCATTTCAAATAAAGAAAATAACAATATGCTAATAAAGTGATCGACATAAAAAATATACAGGATCTAATTTCATAGCAGTAAAAATAGTATTTTTGTTTCGTTCCTTTTTTTTCTGTCATTTTTTTTATGAAAAGTATTTATCACATCGTTGTATTGAGGGTATTTATTGTGTGCAATAAATATTTCTATTCAGTCAAAAAATAAAAATAAAGATAAATGTGTTACGAAAAGGATCCGAAAATATTTTGGACTAGTCTCAATCGTGCCAAATACGGTTTTAAATTTTAGGAGGCTACATATACGTATTAGGAGGCTACATATACGTATTAGGAGGCTACATATTAGCTCTGTTTTTAGACAGAGGTTCTTTCTTGATTTCCATGACACTTAATTACATCTATACCACTTAACATGAACTGTAATCATTTCCCAGATTAGGCTACAAGCATATATTCTTTTATCCACAATACTTACTACTCTGTGAATTATCATTTTCAGTATTTGCGCTACATTTAATTTGTCGTCTACAAATGTTTCAATTTGGACCAGTCTAAAATTTTTTCGTTTGGTAATGAGTAAATGGTGAACCTTTATGCATGTCATCAAAATCCACGGGAAACTATCAAATGATATGTGACCCGTAACACGAACAAGACAATCTGGGAATTTCGTACATCAAATCAGCAAATCAGAGCTTGTGCAGGTCAATTTAAGTTGATAGTTCAAAAATGATTGAATAGTAAGGTAAATGACCACTTTCCCTAAAAACGAAAAGTGTTGACTCTGGTCAGACTGCGCAAGCCGCACAGTCTGATCAGAGTCGACACTTGTCACAGTTCCCAGATGTTCCCTTTTTGTGTGACAGGTAACATGTTAGAAGTAAATAAACAAGATGGTTATCTCTATCGATACAAAACAATAATCGTAAAACTCTTCCAAACTCCATGAGAAAGTATCACGTAATAAAACATTAAACGCATTAGGAAAATATATTGTTTTCGAAGGTCTAAGCAGACAAATCATGTGAAAAAAATATCAAATTATATCTACCGAAGATGATAAATAATTTTCTCAGTTCTGACATGTAACATATGTTTTACAGCTCATATATTACCCCATATTTCCACTATGGGCGTGTTCTTTGGAGTCGACGACCTTTACATATATAAATAATAACAATGCCTGAAAAAAAGATGCAAGAATATATTTAACTCTCTACCCCATGAGGCATTTCTATGGTATTTCTAATTGACCCTAATAACAGCAAGGATGAAGCCGTTTCTTATGTATATATCACACCGTTTTGATAGGATAGAAAACATTGTGACAAAAGGTGAAATTGCTCGTGACGAGCAATTTCACCTTTTGACACAATGTTTTCCTAAGGCTCCTACAAGCAATGCGTAGAAATGAGTATCTATGGAGTAAAGGGTTAATAATAAATCAAGAGAATCAAGTTTTAAGAGAGATGATGTGTCCTAAAAATAAGCCAGTAAAATATTTTACTTTTTAAAACTACGTATGGTTTTAGTCTCCCTTCACGTATCTGATCTTGTATATTAAGTCCATATTTATCAATTTTACAACATAAAATTAGTGGTAGATTGCTGAAATTTCATATAAATATTCCTCCGAGACAGAAGGTAAGTAACAACAATTGAAGAATTCTGCATGAGGTGCAAATCCGGTAATCCTGAAGTGTTGATGCTGACGGAGAACGCATCAGTAAACAGGCGGTTTAATTTTTTGCTTATTTGTCATTTTCTAGGTCTCATTCGAGAAAAAAGTGTCTCATTGTGCTGCTGTTTTTGATAAATGGTGAAACCAAACAAGTCAACTTCTAAAATATTACTTATAAATTTGTTGTTGATGTAATTGTCATTATTAAAATTATTCATCCGGAAATTCGGGAGGGTATATTTTTTTGAATTTTTCGTCCGTCCGTCAGAATAGATATCTTCTAAAATTCTCCACAAAAATTAATGAAAATTTATACATATGTTCCTTATGATAGTCCGCCAATATGTACATTTTTTTATTTGATGCCATGTGATGGAAAAATGCAGCTCGGTGTATATTTCCAATATAGACAGATATCACTTGAAGAACTGAACAAAATCTTTCGAAACTTCATCATTACGTTGTTTATCATAAGCAACAAACATTCATGACTTTTTTTGAAAATGAAATCTTCATGTCCTGGAAGAAGGGGGGCATAAAGTATCATTTCATTATGGACTAATGATAAAAAGGCCACGTTAACATGTAAAACACAACACGTAGTACGAAAATGTTTCTGTCAAAAAAATTTTTTTTCGGCAGGAGATATCATTCCAAGAAATTACCTGTTGATGATGATATTATCATCATTATTATTTTTATTGGTATTATTATTCATAAATAAATAAATTAATTAATTAATAAACAAATAAATAAATAAATATTATCATTATGAAAAGAGCATCTAGAAGATATCAATTTTTAAAGTTTTATGAATGTGGGTTTGTTTCCTTAACGCAGAAATGCCAAACAAAAATTTTAAGATATTGCCATGTACAATTTTTTTTTTCATATATATGTATTATTGTGCAAATGTTTTTTCCTCGGCTATTGAACTACAAATTGGGTACCAGAAAATTCCTGTTGGATAAAGTTGAAGAAAATGATCCCACAGATTTTGACAAATACTAATATTTCAAAACAATATTTTTAAATTATTAGTTTGAAAAGTATTATACGCTGCTATTCACAGTATTAAGTCGTATCACAACGGCATCCTATTTCATCCTGGCTTTGTAAAAAGATCCTGCGGTACCTTAATCCTTTACCAAACAATCCCTGGTTTTTACGACCCTGAGATAGAAGCCTTTTGAAAACATTGTTGGAAAAGGAGAAAATGCTGGTAACCAGCATTTTCTCCTTTTCCAACAATGATTTCCACCCTTCCCAAAACAAATTTCAATTTTAGAGTTAAATTCATCTCGTTGTCAGCAAATGCTTTCAATTTGAAAAAGCCTTAATTTTTCCGCTAATCCTTTACCACACAGACCCAAGTTTGATCAAATCCGATGGAGATGGCATTGAAAAACAATGTTGGAAAAGAAGAAAATAACTTTTGTTGGTTTTTGTTGTTATTATCATATTATCACAAACTTTATCATAACTATAATTATTTTAATTATTAATGTTATCATAATTATTGTTATTATTAAAAGAAAAAGGCTTATCAATATTTTTTTTCTCCCAGAAGTAAGGCATACAGTAAACATTCAAAATAACAATGTTAGGAATAGTCATCTTGGGCTATTAAAAGACTTAAAAACAAGAGGAAAGAAAATAGTCTGGAAAATATCAATTAGACCCGTTTTGTGACATGTGGGTTTATTTTTTTCACCGCAGAAATGGCGAACAGAGAGATTTTAACCCTTTCCCAAACAATCCCTGGTTTTTACGGGTCGGGAATAGTAGCCTTTTGAAAACATTGTGGGAAAAGGAGAAAATGCTGGTAACCAGCATTTTCTCCTTTTCCCACAATGTTTTCTACCCTATCATAGACAGGAATCATCGTTTGAGCAAGAGTTGAATTGTCGTCTGCAGATGCTTTCAATTTGGTCTTGTCCAAAAGTTTGTCGTTTGGGAAAGGGTTAAAGATGAATCTTCACTCGTTTTTATCCATATTTTTTCCCCCATTTTTATCTTCGTTTTATGAAACTATTGCCATTCTTGTCTTCATACCAAAATGTTGTCCCTGATGGTTGCAAGGTAGCACAGATAACGACGGATAGAAAATGCATTTCATTTTCATGAGGCTATCAAAGACATCACAGTGGTTATTTCCGGTTTAAAAAAGGAGACAAAGCCCTCGATTTTCTTTGTCCCATACACTTAATTTATTAGCTATTGATCCCTTATACACATCCTACAAATATCAAGTTTCTAACATCACCTTTTTTTCTCTCTAGTTCTAAGGTTATATCGTTAATAAACGCTTACTCTTCAACCAACAAAATAACAACTTTAATTATTTATGCATTTCATTTTCTAGAGGCCATCCAATAAATCACTATGGTTATATCCGGTTTTAAATCGGAGACAAATCCCTCGAATTTCTTTCTCTCATACACCTTATTTATTCTTTGTTTATCCCTTATACACAACCTACTAGTTTTTATACAATATCAAGTTTTAACTTTTTTTTTGTCTCTAGTTGTAAGGTGGTATCTTAATAAACACTTATTATTCAGCCTACAAATCAGCAACTTTAAGGTAGAAAACCCTTAACACTTCTAGTGCAACATGGAATAAAAGTTCCTGATAGTTGATAAAGACGGATTTATACAGATCTAATACTTTTGCACATTTTATACCTACCAGAAATCCCTTTGATGTCTGTCTTGAAATTATTTTTTGATACTTTTGTTAGTTTCCAGAAAAGGGGTAGTCATTATCTCCCTTTGCAATGAGCATATGGTGCTTTCAGATTTATAAATGATAATTCTTATAAGGTCAAAAAGGAAAAAAATAACTCGGTTAATATAGTACAATATTACTCATTATTAATCATAGCAAATTTTATATGATAATATTATAATGGAGATAAACGTTTTCTATTACGGGTGCACTCCCTTAATTATTTGTTTGAAAAGTATTATACGCTATATATGTTAATCACAGACCTTTAGTTATATCACGCCAACAGCCCACTCGGTCATTTTTTTCTTGATTTGGTTAGTTATTATGCCAGGATCCCTCGATAGCTCAACTCCTTACTACAGAATCTCGAGTTTAAACAACTCTGAACTCTGGTGGAGAGGGGCTTTGGAAAATACTGTGGGAAAAAGTACAAAATGCTGGTAACACAATGATTTCTAGCTCACCCAAATTAAACTGTCATTTTTGAGTAAATTAAATTTGTTGTCTGCATGTGCTTTCAATTTGGACCAGTTTAAAAATTTTGTCGTTTGGTAAAGGGTTAAGGCTTCGATTGACTGTTATAGGAGCAGCTCTTATTTGTAAAATTACATACATTTTAACCCTTTACCCCATAAGGCATTTCTTTGGTATCTCTAATTGACCCTTAATAACAGCAAGGATGAAGCTGTTTCTTATGTGTATATGATACCTTTTGATAGCATAGAAAACATTGTGACAAAAGGTGAAATTGCTCGTCACGAGCAATTTCACCTTTTGCCACAATGTTTTCCAAAGGCTCCTACAAGCAATGCGTAGAAATGAGTATCTATGGAGTAAATGGTTAAGACCTTATCATTATCTATATCTATATATAGATTGCATTCTACAATACTGATAAAAACTATTACCTCACTTGCTTATACTCTGTACTGCGTTTTACTACAACCCTCTTCCCCCCCACCCCCAATATCGGGGGGAGTGATGCGTCATGTAAGACAGGTCGAATCGTCGAAGACTATGACATGCGCAGACAACGAGGATCTTATCAATATTATCAACAAGGTCAAAGACAATTATAAGGGAAGTTTTATCTGTAACTTCCAGAACAGTTCAGTACAAATATAAGCAACAACTGCATCAACGAATAGCAATTTCAAAGCTGCTACTGGACACGAGGATGGAAACACGGACAGACAGGCTGATTCTAGTATATCCCTGAAAACATTCTTTTTTGCGGGAGTATAATAAATTACATTTTCTGAATGGCTTCAAACACAGTTCCACTACAAGTTCAAGAGAAAATTCCTTCCTAATCTACAATAAACCAGTGGACAGTGTAGATCATAGATCAGACTGCACGTTCTGTGCAGTCTGATCTTGATCTACACTGTCCACAAAAACATCTAGTATCGTCCATGGTATGAAAGAATCATCAACAAAATTGGCAAAAAATTCAATAAAAATCAGTAACATCAGTAGAGGATAAATCGATAATAGTTATTTCAAATAATTACCATAATCATAATCCTACTGTTATCATTTGAAAAATAATAAACGAACACATACCAGCTGGGCTATTATAATACATTTATCCTCGTCCACAAAGCAGGAAATACAAAATCGAGACAACAAATGGGAAATGCGCACAGCTACCGACAATCTACCGCTATATACACAATCATGAGTCGTGTTCGGACAAAAAGGGGTGTCATGCGATTCCGCGATTTATTGTACTGAACCCAGTATTAGTTTATGATTATTGTTCATAAAAAGCTTTTCTGTGTGACAAGATAGATAGATAAGTAAGTAAATAAGTAAATAAATGAATAAATAAATTAATAAATAAATACATAAATAAATAATAAATACAACGTACATAAATAAATAAAGCTGAATTCTGATTTAGACTGTTACTTGGACGCGCAGACAATTTTCTAAATGGCAAAAAGTTTCGACACATGCCAGCCTGCGGACTGCGCAGGCTGGCATGTGTCGAAACTTTTTGCAGATGCAATAAACTCCCTTTTCATATAGCATTATGTATTTAACAATACAGCAGTGTGACCAAAGGCACTTTGATTTTTGACAAAACTTCTTCCTCCGACATAAAATGCAATAGAAGAGAAGTTGTCTAACAATGTTACCTGAAGAGCTGGATCTCTAGTCGTTTTTCAGTATTTTTCACATATTTCTACAAGTTATATAATACGGTCTAGTACATCCAATAGGAAAAATGGACATATTTCAAGAGAGTAATCATGGGTTTAAGGTAAGACCTGTGTAATGCACTTCCGGTGAAAATTCTAATTGGTTGATAAATAAGGATAATTAAGGATTTATGCAGAAATAATATTTTTGCACATTTCTAACGGATCAGAAATTCCGTTTATGTCTATCTTGAAATTATTTTCTGATACTTTTGTTAGTTTTCTGAAAAGGGAGGTAATTATTATATCTTTTTGAACTGAGAATATAGTGGTTTTTAGATTTATAAATGATAATTCAAAGAAGGATTAATGGAAAAAATGAATCGGTGAAAGTAGCTCAATAATACTCATTTTTAATTAGAGCTAATTTTGCAGGATGATATTTTAGTGGAAATAGCTGTTTTCCATTACAAAGGTCTTACTTTAAACTTTACAGGCCGATATTTTTCCCCACCATGAAATGGAAAATGTAGTACCCCGCTGAATATATTGATCGAATCTGACTGCTAAGAATTATTTATAGCAGCTTCCGCTTATTCTAAAATCCTATTGCAAAGTGTCATTGTCAAATCAAATTCGATCAATTTAGTCACCGCGGTCTGAAAATTTCCTTTCCAATGCGGGATGAGAAAAAAAGAACCAAGTGCCTTTGGATATCCCGCTGTATTATGATATTGTATACGAGTAACAAACAAGAAAACAAACAATAATGGTGAATTTCTCGGTACTTGCGCGAAAATCAGGAGTAAGATAGAAAATATTTAAAGGGACGTGAAACTATTTGTCGAAACGCAAAAAAATAAAGAAAGTGTTCAAATTTAGTAGTAATGATGCTTAAAGTTATTCGACTAATTTGTGAAATAATCGGTTTTAAAAAACAAAATAAGAAAATGGGCATTTTTAATGAGAAGTTTATTTTTGTGGTATTTGTCGAAGACAATACCACTATGGGTTCAAGATTGAATTTTGATAACCATGCATCTTATTTTGTGCAAAGCCGAAGGAAATAAACCCAGTTAAACTCATTTTTTTCTCAGGCAAATGAGTTTTACGGTGGCACTCAGATATGTAATTTGAAATGGCATATTAAATACGTTGGGACAGGCCATCGATCGTTGAGATACTTATTTTTGATTGAAAATAGCTTCTCTCGCCCATAGCCTTTTATTGGCGCAATGATGCAAATTTGCCAACTGACCCTGGGCTTTTTCGTTCCAAAACCAATTCGTTCCTTGGCTTGTTCGTCCTATGACTGCGCGCTACTCCATTTGATTGCTCATATATATTTATAGATCGAGGTAATTGATTGTAATGTTGGAAATTAAATGTAAAAGGCTAGAGATGTTTCAAAATTATAGTTTTCAGGAACAAACTTAATTTTGTTCGATATATCAACAGGATTTTTCTCTCTATTCGTCATGCATCCTACCGTCAAGGGGCGTTACTCCTGCTTCCTCCTAATGATCAAAGGGAGACCACTTATACAAAAATAAACGAAACTTTGTCATGAGTACTCTCCCTTCAACCGAAAAGTCATTCATTTGCTTAGTGGGTTGACTTTTAAGCCAATATTTGAACAATATGTTCCCTATTTCTTTCAAACTATTAATGCCACACAACGGGTTTCCATGACAAATACCACTTCAGCGTTCTCAACGCTTTGATTTTCTATACCGTTAGTAACGCAAAATCATGACTCGCAGCAAAACAACATTTTCTCCTGCCACATGGTGTCTACCCTGTCAAAGACAAAGCTCACGATTTCAAGCCACAATTGATTAGTCTTCTGCAACTGCTGTCAATGTGGACAAGTTTAATTTTTTTGTCGTTTGGTAGAATGTTCACTAATATTAGATGTGTTACACTGTATGAAAAGGGGGTTTAATGCATCTGCAAAAAGTATCGACTCATGTCAGCCTGCGCAGTCCGTGCAGGCTGACATGGGTCGAAACTTTTTGCCATTTATAAATTTTTACATGCCCAAGACTCATTCTACCTCACGATACAGTCGGTTGTAGGACAAACTGAATTTTCTGGACTCATTACTATGTGATAAATAGTCCTAACCCCCCCCCCCTCTTTTTTTAACCCTTTACCAGACGACAAAGTTTTAGCTCTGTCCAAATTGAAAGCATTTGCAGACGACAATTTCAGCGTGGCTCAAAATGATGCAATTGTTTATTGATTAGGTAGAAAACATTGTGGGAAAAGGAGAAAATGCTGGTTACCAGCATTTTCTCCTTTTTCCACAATGTTTTCAAAAGGCGTCTTTTCCAGGGGAGTCAAAAGTAGGGATTGAGTGGTAATTGGCTAAAGCATGCACCATGTATTTTCGGTGAGCAGGTGTGCAGGAGGTACACAATTATGCTTAACTCACGTAAAATGATTCCCCTTTTTTAATATATAAATTTGCCAGCATATATCCATTTTTTACTGGCAAATTTATGACAGAATTTGATATGCAGGTGCTTTCGAACAATGTCGGCGACAGAAAACCATTAAATCACTACATACCTACCACTAGCGGTATTTTCAGACGAGCATACATGTGCCAAAAAGTTTGCATGGGACAAAAATTGGATTTTTTTTTTGTTAGGTAACAGGAAATGTCTTTTTGAAAAGATACCGAGATTTGATAACCTTGGGGAAAAATAAGGGTGCAATATATTTTCGATTTTTTTTCTATTATTTTGTTCAACTTATTCATTTTTACTATCTTTATTTCTGTGGTAGTTTATGGCAGTTTATTACTATACAGAGCTCCGGGGTTGGGGGGGGGGGGGGTGGGGGGGGTTGATGGTTTTCTAAATCTGTTGTTTCTCTTTCAAACCCTATGTTGTGTGTTATGGGTACTCTTTGATCTACACTGTCCGATAAGGACATACTTTCAACAAAACGTAACCTTTGAAATATCATTATTGTGGAGCGGCGGCACTATATTTTTATTCGAATTTGAAAACTACCTATGGAGGCAGCCATATTGTTTACTCGGCTTCAAGTCATTTCGTAACTAGGCCATACTGTACCTAGGACATTTCGTACAATTTTGGTCATTTCGTACCCATCTATTCTTTTTATTTTGGTCATTCCGTACCCACTTCGATAATTTCGCACCCACTTTGGTCAATTCATATCCAGTTTTTAATATCAATTTTGATAATTTGAAACCTAGTTTTGATACTATTTTCTTGTGCTGTTTCTCGAATGACAGTTGCCTTTGAACATAGTTTCAATTGAAATTATTACCGAAGAATGGCTATGATTGTGTCGTACCATTACTGGTTCTTCATTTTTAAGTTTTAAGTTGCATTCTAAGGACTTTTCAGTTAATTTCTCACCGAGTTCTGCACAAAAATTACTTTTGTCTGTTTAAAGTGCTGTAATGTGCCTTAAAAAAAAACTGATTTGCGGCACCATCGATGTTATGTATCAATACTTTCTTGTTTTAGGTTTTTACTACGGGCTTAACCCTTTACCCCATAAGGCATTTCTGTGGTATCTCTAATTGACCCTAAATAACAGTAAGGATGAAGCTCTTCCTTATGTGTATGTGACACCTTTTGATAGCATAGAAAACATTGTGGCAAAAGGTGAAATTGCTCGTCACGAGCAATTTCACCTTTTGCCACAATGTTTTCCAAAGGCTCCTACAAGCAATGTGTAGAAATAAGTATCTATGGAGTAAAGGGTTAAGATATACGGTCCCCAACTTTCATGATAAAATACGGAAGCTGCCGAGGTTAACCGAACAGCCTTTGCGAAAACGTCGATGTTTACCGATGAGCTAGTAGTCGTAATCCTTTCAAGTTTCGTTTCATTCATTTAGAAGGATAAGGTTTGACTCTTTACCATGCGACATTTTGGGCTAGTCCAAATTGAGAGCATTTGCAGACGACACCATAAATGTGAATCGAAAATTGAAGTTCTATTTGGAAAGGTTACCAGCATTTTCTCCTTTTCCCACAATGTTTTCAAAAGGCTTTCTTTCTCAAAGTCGTTAAAAGTCGGGATTGTGTGGTAAAGGTTTAACTCATTACCAAACGACAAAAATTTAGGTTTGTCCAAATCGCAAGCATTTGCAGACGACAAAATAAAAGTGGCTGAAAATTTAAAATTTGTTTTGTGAAGGGTAAAAAACAGAAATTTGTTTTGTGAAGGGTAAAAAACAATGTGGGAAAAAGAGAAAATGCTGGTTACCAGCAATTTCTCCTTTTCTCACAATGTTTTCTAAAGGCTTCTTTCTCAGGGGCGTCAAAAGTAGTGATTGTGTGGTAATGAGTTAAGAAGTGATCAATAGAGTATCGATTTTATCAATGTAACTCGAAAAAAAAATACAAATAAATATGACACAAGTCTTTAACTTAAATTCCTTACCATACGACAACATATTTAGACAAGACGAAATTGAGAGCGTTTGCAGATGACAAATTAATTAATACTCCTATGGTGAAATTCATCTCTGAAAGAATAGAAAACAGTGTGGTAAAAGGAAAATATGCTGGTTTTTCAGCATTTTCTCCTTTTCTCACAATGGGTTTAAAAGACTTTTTTTCTCAGGGTCGTTAAAAGTAGGGGTAGTCTGGAACAGGGTAACTTTAAACCCACCCCCTCCTTTTCTCCTTTTCAACACCCATCCCCTTTAAAAAAAATTAGCACGCGAATTTCAAAAACATCTACGTAAAATATTATTATCAAATTAATTGCGGTTTAGTTCACAATCGTATCGTCCGTTTACTTAAACAACCTCGTAACTACAGCTTGTTTCAAGCTATAGTTACGAAGCTTTTGAAGTAAACCGAGGATATGTAAAAATGAATGTTGAAAAATTTCTTGTGACAAGAAATTTTTCCTTTTGCCATCATGTTTTCGAATGTCTGCTCAATGACGTAAACGAGTTACGTGTATGAAGTAACAAGAGTAATGTAGAGAAGTATTGAAAGAAATAAAATCTTAAGAACTTCCTTTTGCAAGCAAGCGATAAAAATCTACGGACTCGATTTCAAAACATTATCGCATTTTCCTTAAATCGAAACACTTGAAAGAGAGGGGAAAATCATTGCACAAGTAATAGTTAAAACAGCGGTAGTAGTAGTTTAAGCAGTAAGTACGTGTTTCCTCCGACTTTCTAGGAAACGCCAGGATTTAGAGCCTTAACTCTTTACCACACAATCCTGACTTTCAAGACCCCTGAGAAAGAAGCCTTTTGAAAACATTGTGGGAAAAGGAGAAAATGCTGGTAACCAGCATTTTCTCCTTTTCCCACAATGTTTTCTCCCCGACGAAAGAAAAAAACTCAAATTGTCGTCAGCAAATGTTTTCAATATGGACAAGGCTAAAATTTTGTCGTCTGGTAAAGAGTCAACCCATAAATGGTATTTCACAATTAACCCTTTACCTGATATACCAATTTGGGTCTCTTCCATTTCAGCAGCAGTTAAAGATATGATGTCAAAAATATGGACAAATGAGGATACAAATGTCTGATTGCGTGGAAAACATTGTGGGAAAAGGAGAAATTGCTCGTTACGAGCAATTTCTCCTTTTCCCACAATATTTTCAAAAGCTATATGTTGTTGATACGTCAAAATGAGTATCTATGGAGTAAAGGGTTAACAACCTTTGCGGCCTTTGTAAATCAAGGATCAGACTGCATGTTCTGCGTCTACACTGTCCAATAAGGAGATACTTCCCCCTAGAGTAACTTTGAAGAAGCAAAATGTTAATTTCTGTTAACGACTTGAATGTTTTTACTGTTCTGCCTCGCTTATTTAGCAGGCTAGAGGGAAATTCACTTTAGCTATCCGTTTTTCATCTTATCTCCCGCTAGATGGCACTCTACAAAACTCATCTATCTAATTTGGGAATTCTGGGTACAGAACCGGACTACTTTTCTACGCGCTAACCATTACTTTGAATTTCAAACTAAAATAAACGCTTACTCCATGAAACGTTACCTGGTGCGATTCATTCAGCTATGATCAGCAGCTTAGAGAAACCTGGAGCTAAAACAGGCCTGATTTCTCCTAGAACGCAACGATAAAAGCTATTTTCTCCATTGCTACTTTACAGCGCGTATCACTACACCCCGTCCCCCACCCCAAAACAAAAACAAAAATGGGGGGAGCGATCGTCATAGCAGACAGGTCGAATCTTCGAAGAATATGGCATGCGCCGGCAACGGTTTTTCATAAATCTGCTCTCAAAGCTATTCTGCAGCAATTTCGACTTGAAAAAAATATTTGAATGTCAAATAATATTCAATGATAGTACATGTCAAAGTTTTTTAACCTTATATAGTGTCTGGAATACTAGTAGAGGTAGAAGTAATGGTCGAAATAGCTTGTATTTAGTATTTATTTCCTTTTTCCCAGAAAGTCATCACGATTCTTTTCCCTTTCCCACGAGGTTTTCTGTCCTTTTAAAGAGAATTCTCATCATTTGAAACATATTCTGGTTGTCGTCTGCAAATGCTTTGAAATTGGAAGAGCCCAAAATTTTTTGCCGTCTGGTCAAGAGTTAGGTCCCTTCCTCCGTCTTTTTTTCACGGAACTTGAAAGGTGAACTCTTTACCCCACAAGAAAATCTTAGACAGGCCCAAATTCAAAACATTTGCAGACGACAAAATAAATGTGAATAAAAATTTGAAATTTGTTTTGTGAAGGGTAGAAAACATTGTGGGAAAAAGAGAAAATGCTGGTAACCAGCATTTTCTCCTTTTCCCACAATGTTTTCTACAGGTTTCTTTCTCAGGGGCGTCAAAATTAGGGATTGTGTGGTAATGCGTTCACTTCCTCAGAAGTCTTTTAGTCTGACCGCAAACTTTTTTACTGAAAATTTATCCGTGTCCTTATTCCTTTCCTTTAACCCTTTCTTGAAAAATTGAAAAAGCGTTGAAAACTGTGTGTAAAAGGGAGAAAATGTTTTCAAAAAGGCTTCTTTCTCAGGGTCGTGTGTGGTAAAGGGTTAAACCAAGATCAGATTCCATTCTACGTCTAGTCTGATCTTGGATCTATTTTGGTGATATCATGTGATATTTATAGTTCAGGCAAATATTCTTAAAACTGCAAGTGGAGCTTTGTTTTCTTTTTTACTCTTTGCTTAGTTTTCTTTTTTTTTCCGGGTCAAAAGCCGTTTTCAACAAATTTTAGTCATGTCACGGCAGCCATTGCAGCCATTTATAAAAATATTTCACATTTCACCATTTCCTAACCGCTGGCTGCTTTCTATCAGCTTTCTAATCAGCGTTGGGAAACCGACAAGCTTTAAAAACGTTTTTTTTTTTATTTTGTAAACTTGGTACAATTAACCGTTTTCCACACAATCCCGACTTTTAACACCCCTGTGAAAGAAGCCTTTAGAAAACATTGTGGGAAAAGGAGAAAATGCTGGTAACCAGCATTTTCTCCTTTTCCCACAATGTTTTCTTCCCTTCCTAAAAACAAAATTTCAACTCTTAACTCACATTTATTTCGTCGTCTGCAAATGCTCTCAATTTGGACCAGTCTATAATTTTGTCGTTTGGTAAAGAGTTAACATGAATTAATACTGAAAACACCGTAGAAATAAGAGGAAAAAAAATTGTTAGTAACGAGCATTTTTCCTGCATTTACCACAACGTTTTATAAAATAATCTTCCAGGTGGAAATGTTGATTAATACATAAAAAATAAACCTAAATACAAATTTACCTTTATTTAAACTTCCTTCGTATTTCCGATTTTTACCTTAACTGTCATATCTTTATACACAAACACACTTTAATAGTAACTCCCTCTACCTGGCAAGAGACAATGGTGTTAGATCAACTCTACTTGCGCGTACGAAATTCGTCCTCGGCCTGTAATCACCATCCATTCTTAAGAACGTTCTTGGTCTTATTCTCCAGAATGTTCTACTTTTGTAAGTAACACAACTTCTGATTGGCTAAACCGTTCGGTTTAGCCAATCAGAAGTTGTGTTACTTACAAATATAGAAAAACTTGGAGAATAAGACTTAGAATGTTCTCAAGAACGGTTGGTGAATACGGGCCCTGGTGGAGTATAGATAAGTAAACGGGACATTATAAAGCTCAAATTGTTAACATTTGCCACGATGTATTTTGTATATTAGACCTGTAGCCTTAATGTACATTGAGAGCTTAACCCTTTACCAAACGACAAAATTTTATACTTGTCCAAATTGAAAGCACTAGCAGACGGCAATATAAATGTAACTCATAGATTGAAATTTGTTTCCAGCAGGGTAGAAAACATTGTGGGAATAGGAGAAAATGCTGGTTACCAGCATTTTCTCCTTTTCCCACGATGTTTTCAAAAGGCTTCTATCTCAGGGTTGTAAAAACCAGGGATTGTTTGGTGACGGGTTAAACTATATCGCCAGCAAAACGCGAAAACGGGCATTCGGACATAAGCGTAAAGTGTCGTCTCGGATCAGCCTGCCTGGTCCGAATCTTTCCGTTTTTATTTTTTTAATGTAATGTTCTGTTTTGCGCAAGTCTGCAGTAGCACAAAATCTAATGTAGTCGTAAAGTGCCGTTGTAATGCGGAAAAATGAACCTCACCTACAAAATGACCCATGGGTCATTTCTCTATGCAGAAGAATGACCCATGGGTCATTTCTCTACGTAGAGGAATAACCAAGGTCATTATTATACGTAGAGAAATGAAAAAGGGTGTCATTTCTCTATGTAGAATTATGATCCGGGTCATTCCTCTACGTAGTGAATGACGTCTGGGGTAATTTTTCTACGTAAAATAATGACCCAGGTCATTTTGTAGGGGAGGGTCATTTCTTTGCATTACACCGTCTCAGATTAGCCCGCGCGGACTGCGAGTTTGAATTCGATGGTAAAATCCAAAATAATATTTCGAATTTATTATCATCTCCTTATCGGACAGTGTAGATCCAAGATCAGACTGTTTGTTCTGTGCAGTCTGGTCTCGATCTACACTGTCCGGAAATGGTCAGCGAGTCGCGCTTAACAGCCTAACGGCGAAGCCACGAATCACCTAATAAACATAAAAAGGTATTTTACCTTTAGATATAAGACCCAAACTAATCGCAATTTCAAGGTTTTTTTTTAGCCTAGAAA
Organism: Tridacna crocea; assembly: GCA_943736015.1. Lineage (NCBI taxonomy): Eukaryota > Metazoa > Mollusca > Bivalvia > Cardiida > Cardiidae > Tridacna > Tridacna crocea. The sequence continues at coordinate 3,735,745 of OX031067.1, read as the reverse complement.
AACTTATCAAAGCGGACAATGTATATCAAAGATCAGAATGCACGTTGTATGAAGTCTGATCTTCATCTTTACTGAACACAAGGGCAAAGAAACTTATGGAAGGTTATCTATCAAAAAGACAACTAGTTTTATCTGCCTAAACATCAGTTTTTAACAATATTGAGACAAAAAGATAAATTACTGAAAGCAAAATCTACCGAAATAATTTCAACTGTTCTGGCTCGAGCAAAATTCACCATGGCAGGGTATAGACAGGTAGACGAGACAATTTAACACCTTCGAGACATGTTTCGTCAGCTTAAAAATCATGGAAAGAGAAAGAAAAGGATAGTGGGTGAAAGCAAAGGAACTCTAGGAAAAAGTAGGTCAGACATGTCCAGTAGCCGCCGCGATATAACCGAAATTATAACCGATATTAAAATGGCGTACATACAAATAAACAAAAAGTGTCACAGAGAAGTGAATGATAACCCCAAAAGTTCTTATAACCCTGTTATGTGAGCTACAAGTATGAAAGCTGACTTCGGACGCACCTTTAAAAAAAAAAACTTCTGACCTTGCTATGACCTTGACCTATAGACAAGATTCTAGCACGTGACATCATGTTTTATGTGATATGTGGTTGTTATTATCGCGCAGATATGCTAAAATTCGTTTAGAACAAGAAAAAAAAAAAAGAGAGTGAGAGGTCGGAGATGGACATAAACCCCAAAATTGACCTTGACCTTTGGCCTATTGACACGATTATTGCACGCCATAAAACGTCCTGACATTTGTACACAACTAATCTTTTTTTTTTTTGGGGGGGGGGGGGTTGAAACAACTTCCCCGAAATTTCCATCTACAAACACATTTGACTTTGCTTTAACCTTGATCTTTGACCTACAGACACAATGATTCTTATAAGTAACAGTTTGTCTGTAAGAAGGTAACATTTCAGCACAGCAATGTTCAATTTCGTTCATAGTTTAAAAAAGATACGGACCGAACATGAACACTGCCACTCCAATCCCCACCCAAATCAAAGCGTTGAGACCGATGAAGTGGTATATGTCAAGGAAAAGCCCACTTGCCTGAGAAAAGTTGAGTATAGTTGGGTTTATTTCCTTCGGCTTTGCACGAAATACGATACGTGGTCTTCAGAATTCAATATTGACCTTGACCTTTGAATTATGGAAATTGTTCTTTTACGCAGCGCATTGTTTGTATGTGGTTGACGTTTCAGCAATATTGTTCTGTGCTATAACTTTAATTAAAAAAGGGTAAAGGCTAGACAAAAATATTTTCACCTAAAAACAGACTTATTCTTGTCATGACCTTCTTTTTTAACCCATTACCACACAATACCTTCTTTTGACGACCCTGAGAAAGAACCTTTTAGGAAACATTGTGGGAAAAGGAGAAAATGCTGGTAACCAGCATTTTCTCCTTTTCCCACAACGTTTTATACCCTTCACAAAACAAATTTCAAATTTTCAGTCACATTTATTTAGTCACCTGCAAATGCTTTCGGTTTGGACAACCCTAAAATTTTGTCGTCAGATAGTAAGTTAATCTACGAAGTTACGAACACAAGTCTAGATTATGACACCATATTTTCACGCAGGTACCATTTAAGCAAAGTTATTTTGAAAATAAGCGACAAGGAAAAGTTGTTGACTTGGACACGAAAACGTCACTGACGGACGGACGGACATACTAGACAAAAACTACATGCCTCTAAATGTGTTTTTTTTTTTTTTTAATTATTCCGGAACATGAAAACAAAGCCATTACTATAATAATCTTCAGGTGAACGAACCTATGTTTTTGACCGAGATAAATTTCAATCAACGTCTACAGCAGATTTTATCACTTCAATAATTTTTAGAAAGATTAATGATACACGCACACACACAAAAAAGTTAATCAAATTTTCTTTTTAAGACAAAAATGTCGTCTACTTCAAGACAATACATTGTAAATGTCGTCTGCAACTGGAAATATTTTCTCCCTTAGCAGAAGGTCAAATTTTAGACCATTCAAAATTGGGAGGCTTCCGCGAACAATAACTTAGAAATTGGTATAACCCTTTACTACATAATGCCGAATTTTGACGACCTTGAGAAACAGGACCTTTAAAAACATTGTGGGAAGAGGAGAAAAATGCTGGTAACCTGCATTTTTTACTTTTCCCATAATGCTTTCTTCTCCATGAAAGACATCTTCGACAATTTCAGCAACCTTGAATTTTTTGTCTATATATGCTCTGGATTCTGACAGGTCTCGACTTTTGTAGTGTGGTAAAGGGATAATTGAGCTAAGGTTGCATAAGTTGGTAGAAAACAATGTGGGAAATGGAGATTTCTCGTCTTACCATAAAGTTTTCATAAGGCTAATTTCCTCAGGGTCGTGATTGTTAGCTTAACCCATTACAACACAATCCCTACTTTTGACGACCTTCAGAAAGAAGCCTTTAGAAAACATTGTGGGAAAAGGAGAAAATGCTGGCAACCAGCATTTTCTCCTTATCCAACGATGTTTTCTATCTCTCACAAAACAAATTTCAAATTTTCAGTCACTTTTATTTTGTCGTCTGCAAATGCTTTCTATTTGGACAAGCCTAAAATATTGTCGTTTGGTAATGAGTTAAGGTGCAGCGCTGATTCCTTTTAACCGCAGTAGACAAAAATGGAAACTAAGGTGAACGTCGAAGATCCAAGATCAGACTGCACGTTTTGTGCAGTCTGATCTTTTATCTACACTGTCCGCTTGTTGAATCAAGCCTACATGGTAATATAGATCTGAAAATCGTAGAGTTTTCTACTGTCAAAGGATGTCAGGTTTATATGAGCGCTGACATTATGGCAAAAGGTGGTTTTATCACAGGCCTCTGAACCTTCATTTCGATAAGAAAATTACCACTATTGGACACCGTTACTATAAATAGCACCTTGGGGATTTCCACTATATCCTAATTAAGTCTTACTATATACGATATAGAGGTAGTCTCCAATGTGCTATTCATAGAAACAGTGTTAGTGAAAATTTGAATATAATTATATTCCCGTGACATACAGGCAATCCACCAATGTGCTTTAAGTATTCAAGGATCGTCCAAGAACAATTTAACTCTTAACCAAACGACTGAATTTTAGGCTCCTCCAAATTGAAAGCATTTGCAGACGACAAAATAAACGTAACTCAAAAATTGAAATTTGTTTCCAACAGGATAAAAACATTGTTGGTAAAGGAGAAAATCCTTGTTACCAGCATTTTCTCCTTTTCCCAAAATATTTTCCAAAGGCTTCTATCTCAGCGTCGTAAAAACCGAGTGATTGTTTGGTTAAGCGTTAATGCATCTTCGTGATGTATTTATACCATAGGCACCTGAAACTTCGTTGGTCTATCGAGGGCTAACGAAATTTCATTAACAGACACTGTTACTATAAATATAATGATATAATATTTACTATAAATAGGGGATTCCCTCAGTATCGTATACAGAAAGAAACCCTGGACAATTTTAGTGTTCCATGATTAACTACTATGAACCTTTTTTTCCTAGTCATCAAGACGGTGACTTAAATATAAGGAGAAAGAGCTGGTGTCAATCATTTTTTTCTCCTTTTCCCACATTGTTTCTAAAGATCTTTCAAAGTGTCGTCAAAACGCGGGACGTAAATGATGGTACATGCACATTATGTTCACTTTCAAACGAAAGGAAACATTGTGCGTTGAGGAGAAAACGCTAGTTACTTAAGTCTCACATTTTTTCCACAAGCCTTTTTCTGAAGGGTCGAAAATAACGGTATAATTTTGTCCATAATTCTTTTCCAAACGACAGAATTCAAGACTTGTCCAAATTGAAAGCATTTCAAGATGGCTAGATAATCCTGACTCGAAAATTGAAACTTGATTTTAGAAGAGAAAACATTGTGGGAAAAGGAGAAAATGCTGGTTACCAGCATTTTCTCCTTTCCCCACAATGTTTTCAGAAGGCTTCTCATTCTGGGTCGTACAAACCAGGTATTGTTTGGTCTAGGGTTAAAGGGTAGGTAACATTGTTGGGGTGGGGGAGGGGGAGGGGGAGAAAATGTTAGTTTCCAAGCATTTTTCTCCTTTTCCCACACTGATTTCAAAGATCTTTCAAAGTGTTTTCAAAGTGATTGTTTAGTAAAGTTCTGTATAAAAACAAAGGACATCTATTTTATCTTTTTGTTTTTTCATCTGTATGAAATGATTTATATGTGGTGTATCTGCAAAACTTAACCTGAGTGTGAAACGTGAAAAAAAAAAATCTTTTGAAGAAATTAAAGAAATTAAAAAACAAATAAGAAAAACGCAACGCAAAAGAAAAACGCAACTTGTATTAACGATCGTGAATATTGTCTCAGGTTTAACCCTTTACTTGAATTTAGTTGCTTTCGTGGAATGTGTAGATTAAGCTCAGACGGTACAAAAATTGAAGCCTGATCCTTAATCTAGAGTGTATACCTCCACCTCCCTGCGCTGTTCCGCGCTCTCTTTGTCTGCCTGTCTGTCTGTCTGACTGTCTCTCTCTCACTCTCTCTCTCTCTCTCTCTCTCTCTCTCTCTCTCTCTGAAGTAATGCTTTAATCAATATTGCAGTCTGTCCAAAACTTTACACCATTTTAAATTAAGAGTATTTTCAGAAAGCAATTTCGTATCAAATGATAGGATTTCTCCTTTAAATGGTGGCAAACATTGTAGCAAAAAAAAAAAAGAAATGCTGCATGGTTTCTTGCATCTTATATTTTTTTCCATCATGTTTTCTAAAGCTTTTCTTCATAGTGGTTAAATCTAAGAGCTGTTCAGTGTTCAAAAGATAAATGAGACATGCTCTGTGAAAAAGGGGTTTAATGCATCTGCAAAAAGCTTTGACCCACGTCAGCCTGCGCAGTCCGCGCAGGCTGACGTGGATCAAAGCTTTTTGCAATCAAACAATTTTCTACGTGCTACAGGTCCATTCTACGCCATGATCAAGTCAGATGTTAAATAGAATAGTCTATTGTAATACAGGCAACGTCTAGTGTTGACGATAAATTATCAACCATACAACCATTGTAACTTAGTTAGCAATTTCATTAGGATTTGATTCTAAAGGTAAAAAAACCCCTAAACTTTGATGACTAGACGGCCAATCTAAAAAAGCAATCAACTTTTTCGACGTCTAAACATAACTTTCTATTGCAAAGTACTTTAATATGATTATGAATTAGTAGAAGATGGACAGCGTAGACCAAAGATCAGACTGCACGTTCTATGCTGTCCTAAACAGTTATTCCTAATCCCCACTTGTTTTCTTTTTCGTGACATTTTTTTCAAACTTTCATTAATTAACCCATTACCGTACAATCCCTACTATTGACGCCCCTGAAAAAGAAGCCTTTAGAAAACATTGTGGGAAAAGGAGAAAATGCTGGTTACCAGCATTTTCTCCTTTTCCCACAAAGTTTTCTAACCTTCCCAACACAAATTTCAAATTTTCTGTCACTTATGTTTTGTCGTCTGCAAATGCTTTCGATTTGGACAAGCTTAAAATTTTGTCGTTTGGTAGAGTTAAAGCTTGAAAATTCTATAATAAAACTTACTTTGATCTAGTCACCCTTTATCAAGTTTAAGAAAAAAACCGAGTTTCCCGTCATTCGTATGGCACGAAATAATATATATTTTCGTCATATATTTACAGTAAAATCATACCTTTTTTTTTTCCATATGCATTATAGAAAATTACGTTTATTTTCGTCACACATATAATACGAAGTTGTAAAAACTTTTCTCATTCATAATTATGACACGAAATTATAATTATCATTTTTTCGACAAGCATTTAACTTATGAAATGATATGATTTTTTTTGTCATACATATATTTCAAAATAACATGAATGTTTATCTTACATAAAATAAGAAATTATAACATTTGTGTCACACATATGATATGAAATTATACAAATTTGTCATACACATATTTCTTTTTACGAGTTCTCTCGGATTTTACTAATCGGTGTTTAGAAATGTGAAAGCCTTCTTGACTGAAACGCAGAAGCAAAGTTTGATAAACCTATTCTTAGTTTAGTATTTTTACCAATGCTGTTGACTAGCATTTCGTCGGTTTACTTCAAAAACCTCGTAACTACAGCTTGTTTCAAGCTGTAGTTACGAGGTTTTTGAAGTAAACCGACGATTTTCTCACAATATCGTTGATCTACTTCAAAAACCTCGTTACTACATACTGTTTCCAACTGTAGTTACGAGGTTTTGAAGTAAACCGACGATATGTTTTCCGTCCTGTGAAACACAGATCAAATCATTTTAGCGCAAATTTTCGCTTACCTGCCTTTCCCACAATGTCGTATGTGCTTTCCAGGACAAAAATTATCAAAAGAAAATCATTTTAAATGTGTCGTCTGCAAATGGTTTCAATATAAAGGAATCTACCTTTACGGTTTCAAGGCTGGAAAAGAGCTAAGCGACTTGAGAGCTTTTACAAAAAAAAAATTCTTCACCGAATGATAAATACACGTATTTGAGGATCTCGAAATTGAAAACACTCGCAGACAGCAATTTTAAACATGGCTGCAATCATGAAATATGACGATAAAAGAGTAGGAAAACATTTCAAGGAAAGGAGAAAATGCTGGTGACCAGTATTTTCTCCTTTTCCCAAAATGTTTTCAAAAAGCTTTTTTCCCATGGACGTTAAAACTCAAGATTGTGAGGTGAAGGATTCAGTTAAGGAGAAAATGACAATACAAGTACATACATGTACAAAAGAAGGAAATATTTCCGCTGAACTCTCTACCACACAATCCCGGCTCTTAACAAACCCGAGACAGAAAGCTTTTGAAAACATTGTGGGAAAAGGAGAAAATGCTGGTAACCAGCATTTTCTTCTTTTCCCACAATGTTTTATGTCCTTTCCAAATCAAATTTTGATTTTTGAGTTACATTTATTTTGTCGTCTGCATTTGCTTTCAATTTGGAGAAGTCTAAAATTTTGTCGTTTGGTAAAGAGTTAACGCTTCTCCAGACGACACCATTTTTTACTACATGTCCATATTGTAAACATTTGCAGACGAGAGAAATAAACATGGACACTAATGACAAATTTTTATCTTTGAAAAAAAAGTTTAATAAAAAAAGACTTGGAAAGGGAAACACGCTAGTGATTGGCATTTTTCTCCCTTTTATCACGGTGTTTTCTCAAAAAGTCGAATTCTTTTGGGGTCACGAGGCACGAATAAAGGTTAAATTCAGGCGAGAAACAGGAAAAAACTCAAAATGACAAATGGCTTTATATGTAAGATATACTCGTAACTGACAGTATCTACTTCAAAACTTTTGTCCCCTTCCTGTCCCCTCTCTATCCCCTCCCCTCCCCTAACCGACTTTTCCTCTTTTTCATCACTTAGCTGGCAAAAATCAAAATAATAGATATCAACAATACTAATGTCTTAATCTTTCATTTCCCTTTTTAATGCAGGTGTCTTCTCAAATTGGGAAATTCCACAGTGACTGCCCGGGGAAATAGAAAAAAGAAACATAACAGTGCGCATTACACCTCTACGGAATGCAATTTCTGCCACTTATTTACTCATCCTTAATTGATTATTTTATTCAACTGGTGTTTAGTGTTATTGGAGATGTCATCAGACCACTACAACATTGACGAGTTAAAAAGGCAGACTGCCACAACATTTGCTGTCTAAATCCATTCATCTTGCGAAAATGTCTTGATGCACAGTCTGTTTCGTCATGGTTTTGTAAATAAAGCGAAATCAAAAAACCGAAACAGAAAATGCACGTGGTTTATTTTTATATGAAGAATTTCTGAAAAGATATGTTATATTAATTTGCCATGGTTGCAAATGACCTCTCAAATAATTGTCATTTTTCATTCAGCAAATAAATCTAAGAAGAAGAAAGAATTTCATTAAAAAAAGAAACAAGATCATGCGACTTGGAAACGCGGAAAGAGAGCAAATGACCGTCATGTAAAGCATACATATGTGGTTTCTACACGGCGGCTTTTTTTACTTGTTTGTTTACATGTCTAAAAGTACATTTAAATAAGTTATAATTTCCCATTAAGTATCAGAAAGTTTGTTTCATTTATAAGGTGTTTCACGTTTACAACATTATTTCAGTTACATTGCGGCGGCCAGTGCACCTATCCATGATTTCCAGCACTTTCTGTTACTAGTATTTCCCGCAATATTCCTCCCAAGCCACTGGCTGCTTTCCCACATATCCATCTTTAAAGTAACGACAAGATGGGATGGACTGGAATGAAGTTTGTCACAATAACCATCATCTGTACTTCGAGAAAGATTTGTCTAGCTGGGCACTCGAACCAGTCCCGTCCTATAATATGGCTTGCAACACGCCAAAAGGGACATTCGGACATTTGCGTAAAGTGTCGTCTCGGATCAGCCTGCGCAGTCCGCGCAGGCTAATCCGAGACGGCACTTTACGACTACATTAGATCTTCTGATACAGTAGAATTGTGCAAAACAGAAAATAACATTAAACTGAAAGTATCGTTTCGGATTAGCCTGCGTGGACTGCAACGGCTGATCCGAGACGACACTTTACGCAAATGTCTAATTATGCCCCTTATCGCGTGTTGCAGACCATATGCTACCGACTCAACTTCCGCGATTCAGTGCGCATGTCACATTCTTCGAAGATTCGACCTGTCTGCTATGACGCATAAACATGGGAAAAGTACATCCTCGGATACCCCGGGGTCTCCCTATTTGCTACGCTACATCGTCGATGTAGCGTAGCAAATAGGGAGACCCCGGGGTATCCGAGGATGGGCTCCCTATTTGCTACGCTACATCGTCGATGTAGCGTAGCAAATAGGAACAGAACAGAACAGAACAAATTTTATTTTATGAGAAGTACACAGTTGTACATAGTCCATACAAATACAAAAATGAAAATTAAAAATCACCAGATACAAGGCGAGCATGACGTAAAATATACACTTTGAGTCTTATTACTGACTAGCAAAATAGGGAGACCCCGGGGTATCCGAGGATGGGAAAAGTAGGGCATACACCGAAGCTTTTATCCAAGGCCGTAAAAGGGGGGGGGGGGTGATAAATTTCCGGTGCATCGGTTACATGCTAGCTGATCATAGCTGAATAAATCGCACCAGGTAGGCTTTTATTCAGTAAAGGTCTGTCTTATTTTGAATATTCCAACAGTTATCATTTTGAAAAGTAGTCCGGTTCTTTACCCACAATACCCAAAATAGATTGATGTGTACTTGTAGAAAGCCATCTAGCAGAAGATTAATGGGACTCAGCAGTTATCAAAAAGGCGGCAGGCGACACCGCAAACTTAACCGCAAAGTCGTGATTCGTGACGCGAATATTACATAACCGCAGTGTCGTGATCCGTTTCAGCGAAATCAAAAGTGGCACGAATGATCTTCCGTACTCATACACCGCATTTATTTATTGTTCACCGCCCTGTAAGAAAATACAATCAGTTGAGAAAATTACACTAGACCCGGAAAGAGGTCAGAAAATTTTAGCCAATCAGCGAGCTCGATGCACGTTGATTGTTGTGACTTCCTGGTCGAGCGACATATCATTACTTTGTCGTCTGTCACTCCGACGACGGTACGCCAAAATGACCCCCTCGTTTCAAATCCTTTGCCAAACCGAACCCATTCTATCATTATGCGTAAAAAAGGGTGCTTCTGAAAACATCGTGGGAAAAGGAAAAAATGCTGGTAACTAGCATTTTCTCCTTTTCCAACCATGTTTTTTTCTCTTTTTTTTCTTTTCTTCTCCTTTACAATGTAAAATGCCTTCTCTCTGGAGACGGATAATTTGTCAATTGAAAAAATGCTTTGACATTGACAAGTCTGAAATTTGTCTTCCGATAAGAGAAAAACCCTTCCCCTAGAAAACATTTTCACAATTGAATATTTGTGAAGATGGAGAACTGAATGGGACTCAACAACAGAAAATCCCTTGGGAAGGGCAGAAAACATTGTGAGGAAAGGAGAAAATACTGGTAACCAGTATTTCTCCTTTTCCCACAATGTTTTCAAAAGGCTTTTTCCGTAGCGTCGTTAAAATACGGGATTGGGTGGTAATGAATTAACGGCGGTTTTTTTTTTGGCACGTATTTTAAAAATCATCTCAGTCATATTACATCGGTCAGTGTGCACTTACACGTTCTTTCCATGAAAATTTCTTTTCAAGTTTCCTTTAACTAAGACCCCATTCGATGCCACTGGCTGCTTTTCCACTGATCATTGTTCAAATGTGTGAGAGCCATCATTTGGAATGACATCCTTCAATCGACACGAGTTTGGCTGGGCTGGGTTTCGAACCACTGATCACATAAACTGTTTAGTGTGTCCTGTTACTATTGAATCATTACTATACGACAAAATTTTAGGTTTATCTAAGTCTGAAGCACTTGCAGAAAACAAAACGAAAATGACTAATAATTTTGAAATTTATTTTGTGAATGATAGAAAACATTGTGGGAAAAGGAGAAAATGCTGGTTAGCAGCATTTTCTCCTTTTCCTACAATATTTTCTAAAGGCTTCTTTTTCCGGGTCGTCAAAAGTAGGGATTGTGGGGTAATGGGTTAATCCACACAATCCGGGGTTACAGCATTAAGAATTAGTGCGATTTTGAAGCTGTGACATTGTGGAAAAAGGGGAAAATACTGATAATCAGCATTTTCTCCCTATTCCACAATGTTTTCTATCAAATAGAAGATAGAAATTATCTTTTGAGCTTCATCAAAGATATTGTCTGCAAATGCAAATATTGTCTGCAAATGCTTTTAGTTAGGTCGCGTACAAAATTTTGTTTAGAAAAGAGATAAGGTATAACGAACAAACAACCGGGCTCAACCGGTCCACGTTTCATTACATCATTTGGCCGTAATTTCTATGCCATGAAACATTTTTTAAAATTCTGGCAGATTTACGCTTTTTTAACCATGTTCTGTGAAAAGGGGGTTTGATACAATTCCGTGATAAATCGTACCAAGGTCATCACGTTTCAATGGAACTATAAAATCTCTTTTTGTGTGTACGTCTGGGTAACAAACCGACTCAATCATGAGATAGAGTGGACCTTGAAATGCAGAAAATTTACCGATAGAAAAGTTTCGACTGCGTAGGCTTACCGGAGTCCATGGTTAACGCTCATACATAATTAAACCCTTTACAACACAATCCTGACTTTTAACGACCTTAACAGAGAAAGCTTTTGAAAACATTGTGGGAAAAGGAGAAAATGCTGGTAACCAGCATTTTCTCCTTTTCCCGCAATGTTTTGTATCCTGTTATAGACAAATTTCATCTCTTCAGCTGCATTCAATTTACCGTCTGCAAGTGCTTTCAAATTGGGAGAGCATACAATTTTGTCGTCTGGTACAATTAAAACCCCTTCTCATAGAGAATGATGGTTTAAATCAGAATGAATTTTTTTTATTTCCCGCAAATCGTTAAGCGTTAACCCATTGCCACATGTATTTTTTGGTTTATCCACCTTAAACTTGTACAACAAATACATGTATACCAATGACATAACAAGCAATTTCGTTGAAATGTTGAAATGATATCCCCTGCCGAAAAAGACCTTTTAAAAAATTTACGAGACCGCGTAACTCAAAATCGCCCCCAGTCGGCCATTTTGCATCGAATAAGAATAAAAAAATATATATCAGAAGGTTAGGTTATTGTACACACATACAGAGTTTTACGAAATTCCATCCGATGGTACAAAAAAAAAACTTAAAAGCACAGGAGAAAAACTTGCCTAGAACTGCGTGCGAAACGCATCTACAGAAAATGGAGTTTAGCTCATAGCTAAGCTATCTCGGGTTTTAAAAACCCTGCCGATTTAGACGTTTTAAAATATTGTAGGAAACAGGAGAAAATGCTTTTTACTAGCATTTTCTCCCTTTCTCACAATGTTTTATATCCTATATCAAGGACAAACTCCGTCATTTATGATCATCATTATGGCTTGCAAGATGCGAAAAGGTACATTCGGACATCTGCGTAATGTGTCGTCTCGGATCAGCCTGCGCAGTCCGCGCAGGCTGATCCGAGACGGCACATTACGACTAAATTAGATTTTGTTCTAGAATAGACTTGTGCAGAACAGAAAATTACATAAAAAACGGAGTTTCGTTCCGGATTTGTCTGCGCGGACTGTGCAGGCTGATTCAAGACGATACTTTACGCACTTGTCCGAATGCGCCTTTTCGCGTGTTGCAAGTGAGTCATATTATCATGAAATTTCATTCTATGTTGCACTATGAGTATTACGGGTGTAGAATCCTAACTGGGCATAACTGTGTCAACTGTTTATAAGTGTTTACCGTTTTTCCAGTTCTACTTCACCTTTTGAAAACAAACAAACAGCCTAAGTTTGACACAAGTATCTTTACTTATGACATAGGTATATGATTAGAAAATGCCAGTTGTCGCAACATGACAACATGGACACAGACGGCAAGAGAGTTATGGAAATACATTGACGCTTTCAAATGAATGGCATCCAGTCAATAACGATGGCAAAAAAAAAACAAGGAAAATACGCACAGGATTTCCGGAAATGTGAAGTTTCTTGAAAGTCCATCACGTTTCCGCTGTCTTCCGATAAGAGGAAAAAAAAAAACGCGAAGTCGTAACTAAAATTCATTGTGTCTACTCATGCTAATGAAATATAAGTTATCACATTTCCAGAATGTCTACCGATAAAAACAGATTCAGACACTGACCTTCAGACAAATCATAAACAAGTGACTGCTGTTGAATGTTGAAATTCGGTCCTTGTTGTATGGTGTTTAACGACATTTTCAACATTATTTTAGTTATATCGCGGCGGCCAGAACACATATCCATGCATTCCAGCATTTTCTCCTTTTCCCACAATGTTTTCTATGTACAATGCTGGAAATAGATTTCTATTTCTGAGTTACCTTTATATTGTCGTCTGCAAGTGCTTTCAATTTGGACCTGTCTAAAGTTTTGTCGTTTGCAGACGACAAAATAAAAGAGACAGAAAATTTTAAATTTGTTTTGTGAAGGGTAGAAAACATTGTGCGAAAAGAAGAAAATGCTGGTTACCAACATTTTCTCCTTTTCCTACAATGTTTTCTAAAGGCTTCTTTCTCGGGGTCGTCAAAAGAAGGGATTGGATGGTAATGGGTTAACTCTTTACCAAACGACAAAATTATAGACTCGTCCAAAGAGAAGGCATTTCCAGACGTCAATTTTAATGTAGCTCAAATGGTGCAATCTTGGCTTTAATAGAGTAGAAAATATTGTGGGGAAAGGTGAAAATGCTGTTAACCAGCATTTTCTCCTTTTCCCACAATGTTTTTCAAAAGCTTTCTCTTTCGGGGATGTTAAAAGTCGCCATTGTGTGGTAAAGGGTTAAACTCGTGACTGAATTGTGTTTTTCGTCGATTTCAACATCTTTATAGTCACATCACAAGAGCTCTAAATAGAGGGAGTGATTTTGATATCAAAACTAAAAATATTAATTATTCTCCTCTAAATCCTATGTTAGGGGTACTCATTAGAATCGTCTCATCGAGATTATTCTAATGAGTATCCACAACATGGGGTTTCGGACAGAAATAATGGATCTAGAGTTGGAGCTCTGTTTCAGGGCGACAGCTTAAAAAATTCATGCCCTGGGTTTACCAGTACTAGGCTAGGGCTCCGAGATGTCTTGCCTAAGGAAACTCCCACGAACGATCTGGGACCGTATTCAACGACCATTCTTAAGAACGTTCTTCGTCTTATTCCTCAAAATTTCCAATGAAAGTAACAGAACCTCTGATTGGCTAAACCATAAGACTAAGAATATTCCTACTGGTACTTCCAGTGATGCTCGAACCCGGAGCCTAGAGGTTGCCAGTTCTACAGTTTTCAATTATGGCCATGCAGTGCCCTACAAGTTGGGGTAAACAAAGGCATATGGGCAATTAACCCTTTACTCCATAGATACTCATTTTAACGCACTGCTTGTAGGAGGCTTTGGAAAACATTGTGGCAAAAGGTGAAATTGCTCGTGACGAGCAATTTCACATTTTGCCACAATGTTTTCGATGCTAAAAAAAGGTGTCATATACTGATAAGAAACAGCTTTATCCTTGCTGTTATTTAGTGTCAATGAGAGATACCTCAGAAATGTCTTATGGAGTAAAGGGTTAAAAGACACCGCTAAATGCGTTGCTGCGCATGTCATATTCTTCGAAGATTCGACCTGTCTTCTATGACGCGTCACATCCCCCAATATTTGGGGGATTGTAGTAATAGTAAATACGCGCTGTAAAGTAGCAACGAAGAAAATGGCTTTTATCATACTTTTGTGGAGAAATCAGACCTGTTTTCCACATTTCTCTAAACTGCGATCATAGCTGAGTGAATCGTTCTGTCCAGTCTGATCTTGATCTACAATGTCCGCAAAAGGTCATTAAGTCGCGCTTCGGAGCAAAAGTGTTAAACCTTCATTAGAGCTGATTACCGCTAACATGTATACATCAGTTGCAAGTATCCTTTCTTAGAAGGTAATAACTAAAAGTGTAATATTTCAATACATACAAAAAAACATACCACTTTATAAAATACATGTACCTTTCCAATATTCAGGTATATAAAACTACTTCCTCTTTCTATCTGTACACTTTATAAACTGTCACTCATTCATTTGAGTTCTATGAAAGAAATTCAGTACAGTTCTATATTTAGATAGATAGAGTGACCACTTCCTGCAGTGCTGTTCTCATATATCTGCTATTATGGAAGTGGGTGAGTGTTGAAATACAATTTAACCCTTTACCTGACCAAAAAGAATATTTTTGTCCAAATTGAAACCATTTGCAGACAACAATTTCAATGTGGTTAAAATGGTGCAATTTTTCCATGATAGGGAAGAAAACATTGTGGAAAAAGGAGAAAATGCTGCATTTTCTCCTTTTCCCACAATGTTTTCAAAAGGCTTCTTTCCCAGGGTTGTTAAAAGTCGTCATAGCATGGTAAAGGGTTACTTAAGCCTTTTTAACTCTTCATCTGGCGATTAGATTGTCGAAATTTCCAAATTCATAGCATTTTCAGTGTTTTAAATAGTGCACCTCTTTGGAAGCGTAGTACAGATTAAGGGGAAGGCGGATACCATTGACTACCAGCATTTTCTCTGTTTTC
Source organism: Tridacna crocea (assembly GCA_943736015.1). Taxonomy (NCBI): domain Eukaryota; kingdom Metazoa; phylum Mollusca; class Bivalvia; order Cardiida; family Cardiidae; genus Tridacna; species Tridacna crocea. The sequence continues at coordinate 3,720,532 of OX031067.1, read as the reverse complement.
CACAATGTTCTCTAAGTTTTATCTCCCAGGGTTGTAAAAACATGGGATCCACGATAAGGGATTAAATCTTACACCGTTGCAGTGACGAAATAATAATTAGTATCATACCATGCTCTGGTAAAAGGGGGCTTAAAGCATCTCAATGATACATTATACTAAGCAGGTTATTACATAGTTGTAGATCCTTAACTCTTTACCAAACGACAATATTTTAGATTGGTCCAAATTGAAAGCATTTGCAGACGACAACATAAAGATGACTGAAAATTTGAAATTTGTTCTGGGAAGGGTAGAAAACACTGTAGGAAAAGGAGAAAATGCTGGTTACCAGCATTTTCTCCTTTTCCCACAGTGTTTTCAAAAGGCTTCTTTCTCAGGGGCGTCAAAATAGGGATTGTGTGGTAATGGGTTAACATCCATTTTGTAGAACAACCAGCTGTATCACGAGGTAGACTGGTCCTTTGACATGTAGAAAATTGATCAAAAGCAAAAAGTATCGACCCATGTCAGCCTGAGCGAATTGCACAGTCTAACAAGGGTCGATACTTTTTGCAGATGGATTAAGCCCCCTTCTCATATTTTCAGCTAGTGGACAGAGCGAATCTGCGGTAATGTTAACAGTTCATTTGCAAAGAATCTCTTGGCTTAAAATTTCTCTTGTTCTTCCTGGGAGTGTCAATTAATTGATCAAATCTGTTGATCGATCTATTAACCAACCAACCAACCAATCCACAAATCCACCAATCAATGAATGAATCAATTGTTTAATCAATCGATCAATCAATCAACCAACCAACCAACCAACCAACCAACCAACCAAATGTAAATGTGGATGCACAGATTATCAAACAATGAGAGGGATATATAGGTATATTCCTCAAACCCCTTTGTAGGATTATACATTTAAGAATTTAACTCATTTCCAAACGACAATATTTTAGGCTTGTCCAAATCGAAAGCATTTGCAGACGACAAAATAAAAATGATTGAAAATTTGAAATTTGTTTTGTGACGGGTAGAAAATATTGTGGGAAATGGAGAAAATGCTGGTTACCAGCATTTTCTCTTTTTCCCACAATGTTTTCTAAAGGCCTCTTTCTCAGGGGCGTCAAAAGTAGGGATTGTGTGGTAATGGGTAGACAATTTATTGGCCTTTCACAATAAGGTAGAAAAAAATGTCTCAAACTCAATATTGCATCCTCGTTCCTTTACTTAACTCATTGAAAATAAATGGCACTTTACACATTTTTAATTTTTTAATGCCCATTACAATAAACTAAATTAAAGCAGCCCCCTAGTAAGTATAATATCACAAGTTTTGATCACACATTTAGTACAACATCCAAAATTGAAATGACCTTGGGGAAGAAGACTTTTGAAAACATTACAGAAAAAGGAGAAAATACTGGTAACCAGCATTTTCTCCTTTTCCCACAGTGTTTTCTATCACAGACACATCTCTTTTCCTAAAAAGTTTTAAAAAGGCTTCTCTCCAAGGGTAGGTAAACTCTTTACCATACAATCCTGACTTTCCAAGACCCTGAGAAAGAAGCCTAGTGAAAATATTGTGGGAAAAGGAGGAAATGCTGGTAACCAGCATTTTCTCCTTTGCCCACAATGTTTTCTTCCTTTCCCAAAACAAATTTCAATTTTTGAGCCACATTTACTTTGTTGTCTGCAAATGCTTTTATTTTGGACATGTCTATAATTTTGTTGTTTGGTAAAGACTTAAAGTTGGTATTGTGCAGTAAAGGATTACTTATAATAAACTCTGTTTATACAGAAATTCTTTCACTCTTACACGTAACATTATGGCAAATCTAGAAATTACTCATTAACACCTACAAATCTGTAATTTACCGACTCAAATGCTACCTTGTGCTTACAAGTGAATTTTTTTTCAACTTAATTCCGTTATTTCTTCAAATTTCTTGAATACTGGAGCCAAAATCCAATTCTATCTACAAAACAATCCTATGGTTTTCAAACATATGGAAGATGGTTTTTGAAAACAATGTGGGGAAAGGAATGAAACACTGATAGTCAGTATGCTCTTTTTCCTACACCACTATTAAAGATAAATTTCATCAGTTTAGCCATTTTGATGTTTTTAAATACTTAGACCCAATTCTAGAACTTTCCCACTTGCTAAGTAGCTAAAACCTAAAACTTGGGTAAAACTTTAACCCTTTACCCCATAAGGAATTTCTATGGTATCTCTAATTGACCCTAAATAATAGAAAGGATTAAGCTGTTTCTTATGTGTAAGAATCAGGCTCATAAACATTGTGGGAAAAGGAGAAAATGCTGGTTACCAGCATTTTCTCGACTTCCCACAATGTTTTAAAAGAGCTTCTTCTGTAGGGTTATTAAAACTCTGGATCAAGGGTCAAAACAACTATTACCAACCAATAACTGTATGAACTAAGTTTAGATTTTTACGACCCTGAGATAGAAACCTTTTGAAAACAGTGTGGGAAAAGGAGAAAATGCTGGTAACCAGCATTTTCTCCTTTTCCCACAATGTTTTCTACCCTGCTGCAAACAAATTTTAATTTTTGAGATACGTTTATTTTGTTGACTAAGTACTTTCAATTTGGACCAGTCTAAAATTTTGCTGTTTAGTAAAGGGTTAAAATATGTCAATGCAAGGGTGTGAAGTCAAACAGTAAATTGGTTAAACTGTCCAGATATTTTCTCTTCACAAATTCATTTTACGGGAAACCACTCTTTCCTCCATTGCTTCGTCCAGATTTAAATACAATACCTGACAAATGTGTTGGGGAGATATCTCTTTGGCTCAGACGTTATGGTATTGGTCTTTCAAACCTCGAAACATGAGGTTATTTGTCCCCTCAAGGATTCGAATCCAGCCAGATGCCGTTTGTATTTGAGCTATGTATTTATTTGTTTCTTCGTTACGGACTTTGTTTGTAAGAATAGGTACAGAAGTAAAACAAGACTGTGTCCTTGGATAAAACAAAAATCAACTAAAAGTTTGATAGCACAGTAGTATATCAGTAATAAAGCATGATTTAAAAGCAAATATTAAGCAATAAACCATTTTCCCACATAAAAACGCTTAACACCATGTTTCTTTAGAAACACAAAATAAGTACAGTATAAAGCTTGCTATATATAAAATAATACTGTTACCTTATAATTATATGCATATTCTATCAAGGCTTGCAACATCTTTGAAGCATTAGTATACTGTTAACTCTTTTTACCTCACAATCCCGACTTATAACGACCTTCAGAAAGAAATCTATAGAAAACATTGTAAGAAAAGGAGAAAATGCTAGTAACAAGGGTTTCCTCCTTTTCCCACAATATTTTCTTCCCTACAAAAGTCAGAAATAATCATATTACCAAGATTTAATTTGTTGTCTGCAGATGCTTTGAATTTGGTTCAGTCCAAAAATTTATCGTTTGGTAAAGGGTTAACCCATTAACACACAATCCCTACTTTTGACGCCCCTGAGAAAGAAGACTTTTGAAAACACTGTGGGAAAGGGAGAAAATGCTGGTAACCAGCATTTTCTCCTTTTCCCACAGTGTTTTTTACCCTTCCCAGAACAAATTTCTATTTTTCAGTCACCTTTTTTTGTCGTCCTCAAATGCTTTCAGTTTGGACCAGTCTAAAATTTTCTTGTGTGATAAAGGGTTAACAAATCAATCCTATGACCCTGAAGAGGACTGATTTTGAAAATATTAAATGGAAAGGAGAAAATGCTGGTAGCAGGCATACTCTTCTTTTACAACAACCAGCAAACTCTTTTTTTACAGCGCTGATAACTTCTATTCTTTTAACTCTTTACCAAACGACAAAATTTTAGACTGGTCCAAATTGGAAGCATTTGCAGACGACAAAATAAAAGTGACTGGAAATTTGAAATTTCTTTTGGGAAGGGAAGTAAACATTGTGGGAAAAGGAGAAAATGCTGGTCACCAGCATTTTCTCCTTTTCCCACAATGTTTTCAGAAGGCTTCTTTCTCAGGGTCGTTAAAAGTAGGGATTGTGTGGTAAAGGGTTAACTAATTACCGAAAGACAATATTTTAGGCTTGTCCAAATCGAACGCATTTGTAGATGACAAAATAAAAGTGAACAAAAATTTAAAATTTGTTTTATTTGTTTGGTAATGCTAGTTACCATCATTTTCTTTTTTTCCCCACAATGTTTTTGAAAGGCTTCATTCTCAGGGTCATCAAAAGTAGGGATTGTGTGGTTATGGTTTAACTCTTTTGAATCTTAGAGTACTAATTAACCTAAAAGACATTTTGAGTCTTAATATGTTATCCACATAATTCCAAAATCAAGGTTGCTCTTGCCCAAACTTGCTCAACAAAGTGGACACTTAAGATCAACAACTGCTTATTTTCAGCAGTCTGATCTTGATCTACACTACCAACAAAGGCACCTTGACCCTTTCCCAAACAAATCCTGGATTTTACGGGTCTGGAATAGTAGCTTTTTGAAAACATTGTGGGAAAGGAGAAAATGCTGGTAACCAGCATTTTCTCCTTTTCCCACAATGTTTTCTACACAATCATAGACAGAAATCATCTTTTCAGAAAGAGTAAATTGTCATCTGCAAATGCTTTCAATTTGGGTCAAGTCCAAAAGTTTGTTGTTTGGGAAAGGGTTAAGTTGAGACAAATCCCATCATTTGAGAAAAAATTGATTTTATTGTCTGCCATTCTATTTGGACAGGTCTAGTTGTCCTCTCCAGGGTCCAGAAATTCCACTCATCCACTTGTCCTTACTAGTAAAAATTTGGTGAGGTCAAGTGGATTATCCTTCTTTGTCTAACTGTAGGACAAGTGCAAAATGGCAGGAGGACAAGTAAGAATTCTGAAATGTTTTGGACCCTGGATTCTGATTTTTACAATCCTAGAAAATAAGACTTTTGAAAACATAGTGGGAATATAAGAAAATGCTGGTAACCCACATATTCTCCTTATTCAACAATGTTTTCTACCTTCCCAAAACAAACTTTAGTATATTAGTCACATTTAAATTGTTGTCTGCAAATGCTTTCAATTTGGACAAGTCCAAAATTTTGTCGTTTGGTAGAGTTAACCCTTTAGCAAACAATCCCAGGTTTTCATGACCCTGAGAAAGAAGCCTTCTGAAAACATTGTGTGGTAAAAGGAGAAAATGCTGGTAACCAGCATTTTCTCTTATCCCCACCATGTTTTATACCCTTCCCAAAACAAATTTTAATTTTTGAGTCACATTAATTTTGGCATCTGCAAATTTTTTTTTTATCGTTTGGTAAAGAATTAAGTGTGTGATGGCCTGCCTGGTACCATCAATCATGGAGATGCATTAAGCCCCATTTTCACAGAGCACAGCTCATGTTTTTAATCAGAATTTTTGTTTTGGCTTATGTGTATACTATACCTATGGCAGCAAAAGATTAACTCTTTCAACACCAAATAAATAAACTCGACCTTTTACTGCGGCTCTAAATACAACCCATTGAAACTTAACTCTTCACCAAACAACAAAATTTTTGACTATTCTAAATCAAAAGCATTTGCAGACAATAAAATAGATATGAATTAAAAAATTGATTTTTGATTTTGGGAGTGTAGAAAACATTGTGGGAAAAGGAGAAAATGCTGGTTACCAGCATTTTCTCCTTTTCCCACAATGTTTTCAAAAGGCTTCTATCTCAGGGTCGTTAAAAGTCGGGATTGTGTGGTAAAGGGTTAAAAAGATTTTGATTGTAAAGGCTTGACTATACAAGCGAATGACAAAGATCAAAGATCAGACTGCACATTCTGTGCAGTCTGATCTTGATCTATGCCATCTGCAAAGGTATCTGTTTTCCCCTATGGCACCGCAAGGGTTAAAAACACCAGCAGCTAGTCCTCAACCAGAATAAAACAAGGTATATATGGGTATTTCATGTCCTAGAAGTCCAGGTTTTGGATCAATCGTCTTGCTTGGCCAGCACAAAGGCCACCCTACTCGGAATATACACCTGCGAGAGAAAAAAATACAGATGTAAAATTCGCTGGAATATGTACTGTCTTTTCTAGTGCCCAACACCAAGCACCAAGCCCCGCCCCCCCCCCCACCCCCCCCCCCCCCCCCACCCCCAGCTCAGTCAGTAGCACACCGGACTTGAGAACGGGGGGCTGTCAAATGGCCAATTTCTGTCCGAGGTTTGATGAAAGTTATTGTGATAGGATTCATTCATCTCCCATCACTGACCATTGTCCCATTGGCGGCTATGTGGGAAAGCAGCCAATGGTTGGGAAAGAACTGTGTGCGGAGGACTGGTAAAAGAGACTCCAAGAAAGCATGAATAGACGCACTGGCTGCTGCAATATAACTGAAATAATGTTGGAAATAAACATAAAAAAATTCCATTGATCGATAAATTGCCTATCATATCATTTTTTCATGCCATGTAGATGTAGATGCTGATTATATCATATCCACTTCCTGTATATTTTCTTCCATTCAAAACTTTCCATTTTTTGAAACTAAAGATAGCATAAGAGTAGAAAATGTCGCAATGATGGCATCAACTTTCGAAATAGAAGGCAGAAAAGAAGCTAGAGGGCAAAAGAAAAAGGAATTACTTCGCAGTAAAATGTTCCGTGAACCTACATGTCATGTCCATAAATAATACATGTGCAATATTTGATAAAAATGTAGCTGTTATGACAGTGATCAATATTTCAAAAAATGTCTTTATCATGAATATCAACATCGACATCACCAAAGTTTAACTCTTTACCACACAATCCCGACTTTTAACCACCTTGAGAAAGAAATCTTTTGAAAACATTGCGGGAAAAGGAGAAAATGCTGGTAACCAGCATTTTCTCCTTTTCCCACAATGTTTTCTACCCTTTCGAAATCGAATTTCAATTTTTGATTCAAATTTAATTAGTCGTCTGCAAATGCTTTCAATTTGGACTAGTCCAAAATTTTGTCGTTTGGTAAAGTGTTAATAGAAAATTAACGCCACCCAGTTTTAGGACAGCAATAACTAAGGACAACAACAACTTCAATATCAGGCAAGGAACATTAACAGCTTAGTAGGGTAAGTAGCTCCAGTAACCTCCCTTTCTACCATTATATAGTTGTCCTTCAATTGCATTATCAGAAATAAAATTTTCTTTGCACAATGAAAAATGGACATAAATCTACTGTAAATCAGAAGATGATAAAAAAAAGTTCTTTGGCCCTGACTGTATGCATATCAGAGCAAGACGATTGACAAGACTTAGTGCAAAGTCTGTCACAAAACCTTCAGACTAGGACATGAAAAGATAACAGTCTTTAAATTGCTTTAAAAGGTTTTAACCTTTTACTCCATAGATACTCATTTCTACACATTGCTTGTAGAAGCCTACGGAAAACATTGTGGCAAAAGGTGAAATGGCTCGTGACGAGCAATTTCACCTTTTACCCCAGTGTTTTCTACACTATCAAAAGGGTGTCATATACACATAAGAAACTGCTTCATCCTTGCTGTTATTTAGGGTAAATTAGAGATACCATAGAAATGCCTTATGGGGTAAAGGGTTAAATTGCTCCAAGAATAAACTAGAGCTGTCACTGAATGTGACTTTATACCCCCACCAGTGCTTTGGCAGTATTTTGTACACAGATGGACACATGGATGGACGGACAGACAGGCTGATTCCAGTATACCCCTGTAAACTTTCATTTTGCGGGGGTATAATAAGTTAGGAAATTAGACGGAAAACAAGCATTTGGGCCTTGTTCTCTGAAAATCATTTTCAATTTGGACAAGTCTAAAATTTAATAGTTCAGTAAGCAGATGAAATCAGTAACTTACCATTAATGCATTTTGCCTGTTGTCCCAATGCTCATTGAATGTAAAGAACTCAGTATTGTGATCAAGCCTTTTGTGTCCACCACATTCCTCGGAATCACTGTCTAGAACTATCTTGTACCTATGGGAGATAACTTCTGTTTTTAATCCTTTACCAAACAGTCATATCATCCATATTAAATATTCATTTTATCACATAAAACCTCCCCCTACAGTGTATTTAACCCTTTACTCCATAGATACTCATTTCTACGCATTGCTTGTAGGAGCCTTTTGCAAAACATTGTGGCAAAAGGTGAAATTGCTAGTGACGAGCAATTTCACCTTTTGCCACAACGTTTTCTACACTATCAAAGGGTGTCATATACACATAAAAAATGGCTTCATCCTTGCTGTCCCTTTAGGGTCAATTAGAGATACCATAGAAATGCCTTATGGGGTAAAGGGTTAACACATGACTTATTTTTTATAATTGTTTTTGGGTGCCGGTTCTGATCAATTTTTAGTCATGAGCGCATGAAACTTGAGAAACCATAAGGAAATGCCGGAATATATACTACTTTGTCTTTATACAGAAAAATAATGTCACTGTTGCTAAGGCATATGCACATGAACAGTTTCTTACATGCATGGTTAATAAAAAGCAAGAAATACAGCCAAATGTTTTTTCATAACAATAAAATTGCTGTATTAGTTGGGTTTCATCCTTCAAGAGACTTTTTTATTCTATTTTTAGCGTAAACATCATGGAGCTATCTACTTGTGTATGTACATATTTGAAACTGAACTACAATTATAAACATGGACCTGTGAACAGTAAGTAGGCAAAAAGATGTATTTCTATCTGACATTTGTTAATGTGATCAATAGAATCTCACATTCATGTTTATATATTATCCCTTTTATCAAACTTGTTGACTAAAATGTATTTGAGGCTCGCATCATACAATTTTAGTCAATTTGTTTGATAAAAATGATAATACATAAACACTTATGTAACATCCTATATGAACACAGTGTAATGATCATGGAGAAGAGAGCTTTTGAAAACATTGTCACATTTGTATTTAGCATTTTCTGTATGTTCCTCAGTGTTTTCCATCATTTCAATAATAAATCCTAACATATCAGCCACATTTGTCATCAGATTACCCTTGAATCACAGGAAGTAGATGAATGAAAGCTGCGTTTTGCACAATTTCAATATATGATCATTTTAATTGCAAAGTTTATACAATTGAAGGAAAACTGTAGGAGTTTGAAACACAAACATGGACGGATGAACACACAGGCTGATTGTGCTATACCCCCAAAAATATTAGTTTTGCAGGGTTATAAAAATTACTTTGATGGAATAGTGGACTAACGGTTAATCTGATACCAGTACACCTAAAGTGAGTAAAGAAAGGCAAGTGAACTATTGTCCTTACTTTCCAGGAAGTTCTACACCTATTTTGTAATCTGTGTAACTGTTTGTTGGATGGAAGTTGAATACAAACACCAGCCTTGCAGCTCGCTCAAACACAACCACTTTGTCCCCTTCATGCTTTCTGCTCACATATTGCTGGAAACACAAAATCAGGCCTTATGAAAAAAAATCTGTGTTTAGGGTTTCATTCCTAGATACTGTAGGTAGATTAGTTAGGGATTTTTTTTTTCAAAAACTTTTTACAAGGAACATATATTGAAATTCACAGATAATTTGTTTGTCAATCATGGTGAAAAAAGTGTATGGTTGGCAGCATTATCTAGGTAGGGTAGGGAAACCCTAAACACAGATATTTTTTTTTTTGTAGGCCTCATTATCTTGAATAAGCTAGAACATTTTCTCCTTTTCCCACAAATCTTCTACACTTCTAAAAGAGACAAATTCCATTTTTTGAGTCACAATTATTTTATTGTTTGCAAAGGGTTTCATTGCAAAAGTAACAGTTTCTTTGTGTGATAAACAGACAGAAAGTTATGCGAATATACTATGCACAAATAACAAAAACCTAAATATGTTTCTCTTGGATAAACATGACAACCTGAACATGTTCATTATGTAGGAGTTACTATATTTTAACAAGAATAATGGCAGAATATGTTTCTGAATACATGAATAAAGTTTCATGAAAGTCCATCCAATGGTACTGGAGATATTTTTTCCCTCATGGACAGTATGGGACATGGGCCATGTCACTCCTGTAACCATGCCCCTGCAATAAACTTAACCTTTTACCTCTTTGGTAAAGAGTCAAACATACCTGAGACAGTGGTGCCAGCCAGCCATAGTTTTTCTCCAGATGCATCATGTTTCTATCAAAATTGTTCAGATATTTGTACTTCAGTAGGTTATTATCTAGAAGGTTCCACTGACGTCTGCAATAGTGGTAACTTTCATTGTTTCCAATTCTTGGGAAATCCAGCCACTCAGGGTGACCCCATTCGTTACCTGTTCAAGGAAAGGTTTCTCTACATTGCACAATTAACTGGAGAACAAAATTTTAGATTTTACCTAGATTGCACTTTAAAGATTTTAGAATGAAAGAATCTATGAAAAGAAGAAAATTCCATTACTTGATTTTTCCATGATGTTTTCAAAGCTAATTCTTAAGACTTTACCATAAGACAACTTTACACTTGTTCAATTGAAAGAATTTGCAGACAAGGAATTAAGTGTGGCTCAAAAAATTGATACTTGTATTTTGCAATGGTACAAAACACTGTGAGAAATGAAGAAAATGCTGCTTACAAGCATTTTCTCCATTTCCCACTATGTTTTCATAGGGTCTTTTCCTACAGGGTTATTAAAAATAGGGACTGCGTGGTAAAGGGTAAAGGGTGGTCACAACAAGAAATCCTTTGATAAGGGAATAAGCTTCCACTTTTTAATGGGGTTGCAGTAGAGAGTTTTTCAAAACATCCAAGGAAAACAAGACATTACTAGTTCCAAGATATTTCTCTTTTCCCACATTATTTTCGACTCCATTTGAACTGTTATTCTCAGATTTCTCAATGAGAAAAGATATTGAAATTTTCCTACAGAAAATATTATGGGATAATAAACCCCCTTTTTCAAATGCTGCATGACAAAACATCCTCTATGATCACTGTTCAGTGACATTACATCTCATTCTTACAACATAATATCATTGATCTTCCACTATATACATGTACAAACATCCTGTTAGATGTGTAATACCATTTTCAACATTATTCCACTTTTATTGCACTGCTCACTGCATCCATCATATTATCCTGTGGTTTTTTGAAGAGTAAATTACAAAATTTCCTTTCAAAGCATGAGGTTTCTTTACCACAAAAGCATTGTCAGACAATTCTAAATAATGAGAGGTCCAGCTGGGATCCTTCGATTTCAAAACTATATATAAGCTGATGAGATGAAGCTTTGTGTCTTATCTCCTTACCACATGACAAAAGTGTAGCATTTGCAAACGACAATTGAAGTGTAGCTCAATTGTCTTTGATAGAATAAAAAAAAAACCATTGTGTGAAAAAGAAAAAATACTTGCTGCCACCATTTTCTCCTTTGCCAATATTGTTTTCAAAAGTATTCTTTTTCAGGGTCGTTAAAACACAGGATTATGTGGTAAAGGCCTAAGTGGCTCGCAACACACAAAAAGGCAGAGTCGGACATTCGTGTAAAGTGCCACCTCTGATCAGCCTGCGCAGTCCCCGCAGGCTGATCTGAGGCGACACTTTACCCAAATGCCCAAATGTCCAAATGCCCCTTTTTTGTGTGTTACAGCAATATTATCTTACCTATAAAGTTCAAATATCCCTCTCCACCTAAACCAATGGTGATGAGCCTTATCATTTTATGTAGGGCAATACCACGGTCTATAATCAAACTAGGGGGAGATAAATCAGACATATGGGTGTACATCTCTTTGTCCATCAGCCAGAAAGCCAAGGTTTTATCACCGACTAAAGCCTGGTCATGACTTTCTGCATACGCAATACATTTCTCAGTATATCTTCTATTGGTTAAAATGAAGCATATATTTGCTAGATCCCACTCGTCATCTGACTTTTCCTTCAGCATCTACAAAGATAAATGAATCTATATAACCCTTATCCCTTTACCAAACAATCCCTGGTTTTTACGACTTTGAGATGTAAGCCTTCTGAAAACATTGTGGGAAACGGAGAAAATGCTGGTTACCAGCATTTTCTCCTTTTCCCACAATGTTTTCCATTCTTCCAAAAGTAAAGTTTCAATTTTTGAGTCATGTTTATTTTGTCAACTGTAAAAGCTTTCAATTTGGACAAGTCTAATATTTGACGTTTGGTAAAGGGTTAAAGGGCATTTCACGGCTGCTAATGTAGATCAAGATCAGGTTGCACAAAATGTCCAGCCTGATCTCTGATCTATACTGTCTGCTTTGCTGAAACAATGTAGACAAGAGCAACTATGAAATTAATTGAGTCTTATTTCTTGGATGATAATGTCGGAAAGATTTACACTTCCCCCGAGGAGTTAAAATTTAATTTTAGAATCATTTCAGTTCTTTTCACCTTAACCTTCAAAGTTCTGAATCTATCAAAAGCTTGTCAAGTGACAATTTGACCTGTCTGGGATTTGTCAGTGACGTATGAAAATTATTTGCATTTCAAGCCTAATTCATTCACCTATTTCAAAAGAAAATTGTGAGATATTCATAGCCTTTTTTTCATTATTTGAGCCAGGTTTAGTTTCTCCTTTCAATATGGCTAGAGTCTAAATTCAGTCAAGTGGTAAAGAGATATCTAGGCTACCTTTATCCACATGTCTGGTATAGACATGGCCAGTCTGTAATCAAACCCACCACCTCCTTCTTCTACAGGCCTACACAGTGCTGGCATACCAGATACATCCTGGAAGATAAAAACTAAGTCTAAATACTATCTACTCTGGGATTATCAGTCTGTGTGGCTCTGGGATCACATTCACCCAATCTAATTTTGTTCTAAGACTAATTCTTGATTTAACCCATTACCAATCAATGACACCTTTTAATGCCCCTGGGGAAGAAGCCTTTTGTAAACATTGTGGAAAAAGGAGATGCTGGTAACCAGCATTTTCCCCTTTTCCCACAAAGTTTTCTACCCTATCAAATAAAATTGCACCATTTGAGCCACTTTAAAATTGTCGTCTGTAAATGCTTTCAATTTGGATGGGTCTAAAATTTTGCTGTGTGGTAATAGGTTAAGAAAGTAATAACAGCTTATGAAGGTTAAACTGTTTGTTTCAGCTAATCAAAATTTGCATCACTTTCAGTTTTTGAAAATTCTTGAGAATAAAACTAAGAATGTTCTTCAAAATTGTTGGTTAACTTTTTACCAAATGACAAAATTTAGACTGGTTCCAATTGAAAGCATTTGCTGAGGATAAAATAAAAGTGACTAAAAACTTAAAATTTGTTTTGGGAAGGTCAGAAAAAATTGTGAGAAAAGGAGAAAATGCTGGTTACCAGCATTTTCTCCTTTTCCCACAATGTTTTCAAAGGGCTTCTATTCCTGACCCGTAAAAATCGGGGATTATTTGGGAAGGGGTTAATACAGACCCTAATATCAGATCTGGAAGTATTTGATTTATATCCATGCATCCCCAAAGCTTCTTTTCCTTCTGAGTATCTAGCTGCTCTCTTACAAAAACAAAGTTTAACTCTTTACCAAACGACAAAATTTTAGACTGCTTCAAATTGAAAGCATTTGCAGACGACAAAATAGAGGTGACTGAGAAATTGAAATTTGTTCTGGGAAGGGTAGAAAACACTGTGGGAAAAGGAGAAAATGCTGGTTACCAGCATTTTCTCCTTTTCCCACAGTGTTTTCAAAAGGCTTCTTTCTCAGGGGCGTCAAAAGTAGGGATTGTCTGGTAATGGGTTAAACAAGAGATCCATGAGGAACTAAATTGCTCTACTGGTAGTTACAAACCAGTAGATACCAGTATACAAAATCTGGACCAAATTTTAAATAAGAGATCCATGAGGAACTACGGTAAATTGCTCTACTGGTAGTTACAAACCAGTAGATACCAGTATACAAAATCTGGACCAAATTACATGAATTCCTCAACTGCCACTCTATTTTCACACAGATTAAAGCTCTCTGGTATTCCATAACCAAGAAGACTATGAACAGATAGACAACAAAAACCATGCAGTGATATGAGCTCTTTAGTAGAGCTACAAACACCCAAAATAATGTAATACGAAGGTTGTTGAGGCAGGGTCCCAAAAAATTCAGAATTTTTATTTGACCTTCTGACGTTTTGCACTCATTCTACAGTTAGACAAAGAAGGATAATCCACTTGCCCTCAGGAAATTTTAACTAGTAAGGAAGCACAGACAAGTGGATTTTTTGACACTGTGAGGCCATACTATATTACAACAGTAGTGGACAGTGTAGATGCAAGATCAGAGTGCATGTTCTATGCAGTCTGATCTTGATCTAATCTGTGTCCACAAAAATACCTGTAGCATTTACAGTGTTATCGAAGATGGACAAAAAAGGAGATAAAACAGTGACATTTATTTTTACCTCAGCTACAGTGATCATAAAGTCAGGATAGAGTGTGTGGAGCATGTGATTAGCCACTGTGAGGTAAGTGAGAGATTCTGTGTCTGTGTTCAGTCCAAAATACTCGTTGTAATCCCCGCTGAAACCATGACCTGGCAGAAACATCAATCAAAAAGACTAAATATTGCGCGGTAACACAGTGGCTTTTTTTTTCAACCCTTTACTCCATAGATACTCATTTCCACACATTGCTTGTAGGAGCCTTTGGAAAACATTGTGGCAAATGGTGAAATTGCTCGTGACGAGCAATTTCACCTTTGTCACAATATTTTCTATGCTATAAAAAGGTGTCATTTACACATGAGAAACGGCTTCATCCTTGCTGTTATTTAGGGTCAATTCGAGATGCCATAGAAATGCCTTATGGGGTAAAGAGTTAAATCAATTCCCATCCTATATTTTAAATCTTACAGAGCTAAATAGAGACAGGTATGCTTACGAGCATGTGTCTATTGAACCCCTGTTGTAACCTTATCAAATGGAGTGTATACAAAGCAGAAAAGAACTTGCTTGCATATAGACCAATAGCCTACCATAGTGATGGCCTTCAAAGAAAAAAGCTAAATACATGTATTGTATTTTCATTGATAAATTGATTGTATGGTGTTCAAAGCCATTTTTGACATTATTTCAGTTACATAGCAGCAGCCAGTGCACCTATCCATGCTTTCCTGGAGTCTCTTTTTTACCAGTACTCCACACAATGTTCTTTCCAAGCCACTGATTGTTTTCCCACATAATCATTTTCAGCGGTAGGAGAGGAATAAATCCTGTCACAGTGACTATCATCAATCCTCGGAAAGAAATTGGCTGAGCCAGGGGTCATAGTCAGGGATCGAACCTGGACCCTGTGTTCTTAAGTACTACACGCTACTGACTGAGTTACCTGGGCTAAGCTATATTTTCAAAATTGCTTTCAGCAAGAATATCACAACATAAAAGACACTATTGAGAAAAATTCTAGAGCAATTTTAGGGCAGTCTGATCTTGATCTACACTGTCTGTAAAAGCTACTTTATTAACCCATTACCACACAATCCCTACTATTGACGCCCCTGAGAAAGAAGCCTTTAGAAAACATTGTGGGAAAAGGAGAAAATGCTGGTAACCAGCATTTTCTCCATTTCCCACAATGTTTTCTACCCTTCACAAAACAAATTTCAATTTTTCAGTCACTTTTATTTTGTCGTCTGGAAATGCATTTGATTTGGACAAGTCCAAAATTTTGTTGTTTGGTAATGGGTTAAAGCACCTTACCCATCCCATGTGAATGATAGAGCATGGATGTAACTCCATCAAATCTAAATCCATCAAACTGGTATTCTTCAATCCACCATCTTAAATTTGACAACAAAAATCTCTGTACCTCAAATCTACAATTAAAACAACAGTCTCCAAAATAAACAAAATACATGTAATAATTTCCTATTGTAAAAGAAAACGCATGAATTTTCACTTGTTTGGATCAAAGCATCCTACAAAACAACACTGTAGATCAAAATTTAAAAAAAATGTTTTTGAACTTGTTATCAGAATCAGAATCTTTATTGACTTATACATACACATGTATATCTTCATCTACAACATAATTTTTTAACAAATGGTATGGTGCAAAATAGAGTCTCTCTCCTATTTTCCATCAGTCCATTTCTCTCTCTCTCTCTCTCTCTCTCTCTCTCATACATACACACACACATTGGTAAACTTACATTAAACAAATCTACCCACATTTAACACCAAAAGAAACAAAAAGCTGTTGTGTGCTATCAATGGCAACTCATCAGAAAACAATAAAATCTATAGGAAACTATGAAACTTTTTGTCTGAAAAATCGCAAGAGCACACACCCTTTTCAAAAAGATCTTTATAACCCATCAGCATAGCAGCCCAAGTTTTAACAATTATGAGCAAAAAGTCTTTTGAAACTTTGTTGAAAAAGGAAAGAAATGCTTGTTCCACAATGTTTTGTAGTCTTTGAAAAAAATAGTTCTACAGTTTTTAAGCTACATTTGATTTGTCGTATGCAGAAAGATTCAACTCTGCAAATCTACAAATTTGTTGTTTGATAAAGGGCTACAAAAATCTTGAAAGCATTCTAATCGAAAACAACTTACGCTTGATAATTAAACAGTCTAGAATCCCACAGATCATGCGTGCCTCGACCCCCTTCATGAAAATAGCATGATTCAGTACCATCAAATTGGTTCAGTCCATCCACAACATTTTTGGAGGCATGGCTATGTACTATATCCAACAACACTGTAAGGCCATATCCATGGGCTGCATCAACTAGTGCTTTAAGTTCTTCTGGGGTTCCATATCGACTGAAAAATGAAATATAACTATGCTGCCTTACATGCCTTAATATATTTCTACACTAAGCAAGAAAAATGTCTGTTCATCCAAGTTGAAAGCTTTTACAAATGGGAAATTCAGTAAGGCTCAAATTATGGGTTTAGCTCTTACACAGTGTAGAAAGTGTCGTGGGAACAGGTGAAATCACTTTTTACCAGTCCTTTCTCCTATGTCTACGATGTTTTCAAAAGCTTTCTTTGTGGCATTTACTTTTGCATAGAATGTTTTCAAAAGCCTTCCCTATCAGGGCTTTTTAAAACTTTTGATTGTTTGGTAAAAGGTCAAGGCATGAGGTTTCCGAATCTTAAATACTGCTACACTGGTCATACAGTGTGTTCTATAAAGTACACTTCATTTTGTATTAATTTAAAAAGTCCACTTGCTTAATCCATTATTTCTTGAAAGATACGGTACACAACATTTCAGTTTGAAACCATACATTCATGTCCACATTTTACAGAACTCTTTAGGCCACCATCAAAATAAATAGTTCTTTCAGCAACAGCAACAGACACTTTTATTTCAAATTTATTTTGATGAAGTTTTTTTTTATCAAATATGGCAGCACAGACCCAGCATCAATTTGAAAATTCAGTATAGTCTACTCTTGCTATATACTGTCTTGAAAAAGAAAAAAAAAAATGACATTATTAAGTGTTTAATAGGTTAACTCTATCAGATGTCAACTCATTACCAAACAACAATATTTCAGGCTTGTCCAAATCAAAAGCATTTGCAGATGACAAAATAAAAGTAACTGTAAATTTGAAATTTGTTTTGTGAAGGGTAGGAAACACGGTGGGAAAAGGAGAAAATGCTGGTAACTAGCATTCTCTCCTTTTCCAACAATATTTTCTAAAGTCTTCTTTCTCAGTCATCAAAAGTAGACATATTGAAGATGTATGTAGACACTAGCTGAGGCTCAAATGATGGGTCTTGTCTTTGATTGTCTCTGAAACAGTTTTGGTAATAGAAAAAGGTGAAAAAAGCTGGATATTAGATACCAGCATTGCCTTCTTGTTCCACAATTGTTTTCAAAAATCCTCTTTCTTAGGTTTGTTGACACTTTCCCAGACTAACCTGTTTGTCTTTGATAAAAGTTTGTAAAAACATATAAAAAGAAAGAAATGCTTCCTCCTTTTCCAACATTTTAAACTCTTTACCAAACAATAAAATTTCAGACTACTGGAGACATTTGCAGACGAGATTATGAATATGACAGAAAAAATTGAATTTGTTTTTGGAAGAGTAGGAAAATTGTCACTAAAAGTCAAGAGGTAAACAATTTCCATGACAAAAAATCATCTTAAAAGCTGTTTTAACTTTTTCACTCTTTTAATCTGGATGAGTTCAAAAGTATGTTGGATAGCAGAGAGTTAACCTTTTACAAAACAATACCCGAGATAGAAGCCTTTAAAAAACATTGTGGGAAAAGGAGAAAATGCTGGTTTCTCCTTTACCCACAATGTTTTCTACCCTGCTGGAAACAAATTTCAATATTTGAGTTACCTTCATTTTGTTGTCTACAAGTGCTTTCAATTTTGACCAGTCTAAAATTTTGTCATTTGGTAAAGGATTAAAACATGTTATTAGTAGTAAGTGGTAAACAAATGTAGATAAAGACAAAACCAAAAATAAATTAACACCTTGAGGCAGCAAAGAAACTGGTAATCTGGTAACCAAAGCTTGCATAATAAGCATGTTCCATAATGGCCATCAGTTGTATAGCATTATAACCTGCAAAATAAAATTTCATCGCTCAGAAAAAGACGCAACAAAAATTCTAACAGAAAATTTAACAAACTTCTTATCTAGTATGACGACAACCTAAAATCCAATTTATTCTCAATTTTATAGTATACAAATCAAAAAAGAAATCACAATAGAATTGTTGCAGAGAAATTAAATGAAAGTTTAAATCTTGACAAACTCTCAATTTCCTACAAAAATGATGTTAATGGTTTATGAAATTATTACTTTATGTAAAAGCAATTTGATTCTTTATTCAGATAACTCGCTGAATTTCAATACTACATTCATATACTGTTATATAGTAATAGTTTGAACTTTGCCATGATTTTAATCCATTTAGTTTGTCCAAATTTGCAGCAAAAAACTCTGAAAGCATCCTTAATTATCAAAAGTCTACATAAATAAGGGTTTAACACTTTACCATACTACAAAATTTTAGACCTATCTGAATTGAAAGCATTTGCAGCTGACAGTTTCAATGTGGCTCATATGAAACAATTTCAACTTTCATAGGGTTGAAAACATTGTGGGAAAAGGAGAAAATGCTAGTAAACAGTATTTTCTCCTTTTCCCACAATGTTTTCGAAAGCCTTTCTTTTTCTGTGGTGTTAAAAGTCGGCATTGGTTGGTAAAGGATTGACTATGTGCAA
This sequence comes from Tridacna crocea, assembly GCA_943736015.1. Lineage (NCBI taxonomy): Eukaryota > Metazoa > Mollusca > Bivalvia > Cardiida > Cardiidae > Tridacna > Tridacna crocea. Next base: position 3,701,380 of record OX031067.1, on the reverse strand, counting down.
AACTATGTCGCTAAAGAAGAAATTGCTTTCAAACATGCTCTCCAGTAAGACATAAAAGTCTGTCGGCAGCCGCCATTGTGGAAACACAGTAATTTCATCTTTTGCTAAAAATACCTAAATATGCAATCCTAGGTAGCACATCTCTGGTAAACTCTGAATAAGTGGCTACTTTCCCCTCCCACGATGCAATACCTACGTGTGCCTCGTATATCCTTAGACTGTAGGGCTTTGGAGGATGTGGGTTCTTAAACACATGTCTCTGAAATACCAGAATAAAACCTTGCACTGCAGAAAGCCGGCTTCAAAAACACACACAAACACATTCAGTTTTACCATTTTTTTCCTAAAGATCATTAACTGTTTACCAGACAACAAAATTTTAGACTGGTCCGAATCGAAGCATTTGCATACAACAAAAAGCACGCAACTCAAACATTGAAATTTGTTTCCAGCAGGGTAGAAGACATTCAGAAGGGGAAAGGAGAATTGCTGTTTACCAGCATTTTCTCCTTTTTCCACAATGTTTTCACAGGATGATAACTTCTAAAGTGAGATATATGACGGGAAATATATCTGTATTATTTTGTAAAACTCCAGAAAAGTATCACTTTCATTTTATTTCCAGTAAAATTCCAAATCCTGTTCATCACAGGGAAGCAACTATTGCAAACTCATGTACTCACACACTGCAAACACTCTTAGATAACTTTTGTATGTATCACAACTGGGAGAGCTGATTCATACAGTCACAGGGTTTGAATCCGTGTAATTATCTATTTTAGTGATTGAAAGAGAGAGTGACAGAGAGACAAAGATAGAGACAGAGAGAATGGAGAACAGGGAAGGAGTATTAAAGATTATTTGTTTTTCACACAACAGGGGAATAACCTGTGGAGGATCCCAAAAGATCTGATCATACATAGGTATTTTTTCTTCCCTTGTCACATACTTGGCCCAAGGTGAAAGTCTGTCTTCCAGCTTACCTCCCCTTGTATGCATGACCAACTGAAAAAAAGGAAAAGAACCACAACATAGAATTAACTGATAAAGTAAACCAATGATAAAAGACTTTGAGGCATCATTATGTGAGAAAGAATTATATACATGAGTTAAGTCATTACAAAACATGAAAATTTTAGGCTGATCCAAATTGAAAGCATTTGCAGACGATAAAATAAATGTGACTGAAAAATTGAAATTTGGTTTGGGAAGGGTAGAAAACATTGTGGGAAAAGGAGAAAATGCTGGTTACCAGCATTTTCTCCTTTTCCCACAATGTTTTCAAAAGGCTTCTTTCCAAGAGTCGCCAAAAGTCGCCATTGTATGGGAAAGGGTTGATGCATCCCTGCGATGCGTGATACCAAGCAAATCGACACATAATTATGGATGCACAGACAGACTAGAAATCCATTTTGTCTCACAACAAATTGAATAACAAGGTAAAGTAGTCCTTTGACATACAAAAAACTGACCAATAACAAAAAGACAGCCCAGGCTGACCTGGGTCGACAATTCTTGCAGATGCATTAACCCTTTACCAGACAACAAAATTTAAGCCTTGTCCAAATTGAAAGCATTTGCAGATGACAATTTTAATGTGGCTCAAACAGTACAATCATTTTTTGATGGAGCAGAAAACATTTTGGGAAAAGGAGAAAATGCTAGGTACCAGCATTTTCTCCTTTTCCCAAAATTGCCTCTTTCCCAGGGTTGTTAAAAGTTGTCACTGTGTGGTAAAGGGTTAAGCCCCCCTTTCATAGAGTATTGCTCATATATATATAAATTTCCATGACAAAAGCAAAAATCCACATCAGTAATAATAACAATAAAACTTTTTTTTACTGTTATTTGATCACCAACTTATTTTCGTTTATTTTTTCAATACATTCTGCAAATTTTCCTGGAAAATGAGCATGTTTCAAAAAAGTTACGAGAATCAGTAATTACCTAATAATTAATTCCTGATAAAAGAAATTCTAAGAAAGCAAAGCTTGGTGCCCTGGTGGCCATAATTTAACTGAAAATAATGTTAAAAGGTATTGAAAACATTGATTTCAAAAACCTTCTATGTTTAGGTATTCAAAACTTGAGATTGCCTAGTAAAAGGCTTAAACCTTTACTGCACAATCCTGAGGTCAAATGACCCTGAGAAAGGAGCTTTTGAAGACATTGTGAAACAAGAGCCGTCATAGACTGATTACACTCCCAGAACAGGTATCTTTCTAGGACAGTGAAGGCTGTGGGTAAACAGTTGGTCACAGGACAAATTTACAGTCAACCCCCTTTTTCCATGACACATTGTCAAATTCCAAAACAGTTCAAAAAGCATTGGCACAATATCCTAACAAGTTCATATATTAAGTTCCATCCAATTTGGTCCAGGGGTTGTGGAGAAATAGCTTCTGATAGCTGGACAGAAGGACGGACAGGTGGACGGACAGATGAAGTGACAACTATATGCTTGCCCTTCAGGTGGCATAAAAAAAGAAAATGCCAGAAACCATCATTTCTCCTTTTCTCATAAAGTTTACTACACATTCAAAGACCACTTCTGTCATTTGAGTCAAATGTAAATTGTCGTCTGCATGTTCAATTTGGACAAGATTTTGTTGTTTGGTACAGAGTGAAATGCAATACCTTGATCTTAGATCCATGTTGAATTGGACAGCTCCCATCAGGATTTGGCGGCAGTTTTAATTCCCATTTACCAAAATCTAGCTTCGAGAATTTATGTTGAACTTGGTTCCAGTCATCTGAAAATAACAAGTCACATGATTTTCCTCATTGACATGGAAAGTTCTCTGTATATTTTAAATATTTATCAAAGGATCCTAAGTTTAACCTGGTTACCAGCATTTTCTCCTTTTTCTACAATGTTTCCTCCCTTCCTAAACTGAACTATAATTTTTGAGTCATGTTAATGTTGTCCACGGCAAATGCTTTAAATATGAACCAGTATGAAATTTTGTGTTTTGGTAAAAGCACTCACTAAAATCTCCTCGAAGTGATATGCCCTCTGCACATGGAGCCCATTCTTTCATATAGATACCATTGTCAGGAGTTCTTCTGATACCAAATTCTTCATATCCCCTTGAGAACTTCTCTAAACCTTCGCCATCCCTCTCAATCTTCTGTAATTCTTTCTGGAAACATCCATACCTGAGAAAGGAATTGGAAAAATAATCTTTTTTTGTTTATTTGGTGTATAACTCTTTACCAACCAGCAAAAGTGTAGACAGGTTTGGCTCTTTACCAAACAACAACATTTTTGGCTTGTCCAAATCGAAAACTTTTGCAGACGACAAAATAAAAGTGACTGAAAATTTGAAATTTGTTTAGTGAAGGGTAAAAAATGTTGTGGGAAAAGGAGAAAATGCTGGTTACCAGCAATATTTTCCCACAATATTTTCTAAAGGCTTCTGTCTCAGGGTTGTAAAAACCAGGGATTGTTTGGTAAAGGGTTAACACCAATTTTAAGAAATAAATATAGTTGGTAAGCAGCATTTCGTTCTTTTCTCAACAACTTTTTCTGACCTGAAAAGGACAAATGCTATTACATGCATAACATTAATTCGATGTGTCATATGTAAAAAGTATCGATGACATGTCTAAACTTTTGCAACCATATCAAATTTTGGTTATGGTAACCAACATTTTTCCTCTTTTCCCACAGTGTTTTCAAGTCTCTATTTCCCAAGAGTTATTAAAACTGGGACCATTTGGAAAGAGTTCAATCTGCCAGTTCGAGTATTTACCTAGATACATGATGTATCTATTTCTTAACTACTGAAAAGAATTAACTCTTTCCTGACTATTGACAAAACAAGGAGTTTTTGTGGATTGTGTAGAAAAAGATCAGACTGCTCAGAATGTGCAGTCTAATCTCTGATCTACACTGTCCACTCACTTTTTCTCAATTAAAAATGAACTGTCTCTCAATCTTTCAGTAGCACTGTATTTCTACCTCAAAAAAGGTAAAGATTATCTTTCTAGTAGCGAAAGAATTAATGAAATAATTTTCTTCTACCACTTTCAAAGCACCTTCTACTTCAAACTGGAAATAAAGTCAGTAAAAGTACGTGAGAGTCGGTCAGGATAACAATACGGGCATGCATACGATCTCAGAACACTACAAAGGGAAGCTACTGTTACACATACAAACATAAACCATCTACTAGAGTTATCTATCTTCTCAATGCCCTTCAAATCCCATTATTGTCAAACGTGGGTAAAATAATTACAGTGGATCTGAATCTATTACTCTTCCTGGAAATCAATTTGATTAAAACTTAGACTTCTTACAAAAGGCCTCCTACGCTTATTATAATCCCAAACCAGGAAATGAAATATGAGCACCAGATTTGACAACTATCTAAAAATACACGCTGCTCGTGCCTATAAATAGAAATTTCCAATTTAACCTCCAACATCATTACCAACATTTTTACAAATATAAATTTGACTTTTGTTTATTGAGCAAAGTTCTTGGCCTATATCATACAAATCGAATTATACAGAACAACAATATCAATTACGAGTAAATCTATTGTGGAGTTTTTACAAAATAGGCAGAGCTATCCCGTATGTAAATAAGCAAACTATCTGACAGACTTAAACATACCATAGTGGTATAAAAAGGAAGTTCAACACGTGACTTATGAGCAGGACCGAAGGCGGTTGCTTCTCAATCAGAATTGACTATTCGCGACCACCACCATTAGTCCGCTCGTTTTTGTTTTTTTCTATGATGAATTTTTGCAATAGAATTGCTATATTACTTATTTCAAGATGCTCCAATACCATAGAACTACCCCAATTTTACCACAAAAAAACTCTCAGTCTATAATGTGGACAGCATAGATAAAAAAATTAGACTGCATCTTTTGTGCAGTCTCATCTTAACTTTCTCCCAAATGACAAAACTATAGACTGGTCCAAATGACAAAATTATAGACTGGTCCAAATTGAAAGCATTTACAGACGTCAAAAATTAATGTGGCTGAAAAATTGAAATTTGTTTATGGAAGGATAGAAAACATTGTGGGTAAAGGAGAAAATGCTGGTTACACCATTTTTTCCTTTTCCCACAATGTTTTTTAAAGACTTCTTTTTCAGGGTCATTAAAAGTCAGGATTGTGTGGTAATGGGTTAATCTACAAGAGCTAAAAAGGCAGCTACCATAGTTGTGCCTGACTGTATGGTGTTTAATGCTGTTTTCAATATTATTTCAGTTATATCGCAGCAACCAGTGCACCTATCCATGCTTTCCCAGAGTTTCTTTTGCCAGTGCTCTACACAACATTCTTTCAAAGCCACTGGCTGCTTTCCCACATAACCATCATTGAAACAATGGTTAGTGGTGGGCGAGAATGAATCATGTCACAATGACTATCATCAATCCTCGGAAAGAAATTGGCCAAGTTGGGGATGGAACCAGTATTCTAAGATGTTGCTTTGGCATAAAACATGATCAAATCTGTGTACAACAGCCACTGAAGGAAATCACTGCCAGAAATTGACCAGATGATTTTCCATACATTCATGAATCATTATGGAAAAGCATAGAGCCATTTCTTTGGCTTAAAGCGTTTCTTGGAAATGTTTACATCTGTAAAGGGTTTCATAGCAGCCAAAAAAAGCAGTGAGCAAAAAGTATTGAAAGCAAACATAGATTCACAAAGATATGAGTATTCACGAAACAATGAGAACCAACGATAGTTCTCACATTATACAGTAAAATATATACAGATGCATCTACTGTCATTTAACCCTTTACCATACAATACTGTTTTTATGACCTTAAAAAAGTTGCCTTTGAAAACATTGTGGAAAAGAAGAAAATTCTAGTACACAGTATTTCCTCCCTTTCCAATTATGTTTCCCAACCTATCAAGGACAAATTTCATCATGTGGACCACCTTTGTCATCAGCAAATGCTTTCAATTTGAACTGGACGGGTCTAGCATTTTGTTGTTTGTTGTTTGGATTAAAGTTTGTTTCTGTGAGCATATCTTACAAACAAATTGACACTGGACAGAGTAGATCTCAGATCAGACTGCATTTTCTATGCAGTCTGATCTAGATATACACTGTCCACATAAGCGATTAAATGTGTGTTCTGCACTATGATAGGAATCGAAGGCTCAGATGGAGTTTTAAGGAGAATGAGCAAGAAAGCTTTTGAAAACAACATGGGATTGTGGGATTGCTCCTGTGGTAAAGGTTTAATCCATTACAACACAATTCCTACATTTGACACCACTGAGAAAGAAGCCTTTCGAAAACATTGTAGGAAAAGGAGAAAATGCTGGTAACCAGCATTTTCTCCTTTTCCCAAAATGTTTACTACCCTTCACAAAACAAATTTCAAATTTTCAGTCACTTTTATTTTGTCGTCTGCAAATGCTTTCAATTTTGACCAATCTAAAATATTGTCGTTTGGTAATGGGTTAAAGATTCTGGGGAAAGCAGAAAATGCTCACAATAATAAACTGAATGGTCATCCTTAAAAGCAGTCATTTCCTTGTGCTACAGTGTTTCATCATTGGTCTGTCAGATGACGAAAAAAATTGAACGATTATATGGAAAAGTGTTAAATGGCTTCTAAACAATAGATCAAGCTCATAGACAAATGAAAGTGAAAAATGAATGTCAAATGTTGAAGCCTGGGAAAGGAACACTACCTGGTTTTTTCATGGACTTTCTCATGCGAGTCATTTGAACCCAGAAAAATAAATAGAGAAGGCTAAAATTAAAGTCACTAGATCTATGGGAGGAATGAAAAAATATTATTGCCCAAACTCAAAGAAACAAGGAGTCATTTGATCCTCTCTACATGAATAAAGATGCTAAACATATATATTTTTAGGGGGGATTTAAAAATAAAAAAGTTGCAGTCAAATTGAAAAAAAAGCAGGTTGTAGAAAATCCTGGCTATTATGTCTCTATCAAAATTTTCACCAACTACATCTATCAAGATCAACAGCAACAAATTCACTACATAAACTGGTGATTCATATTTGCTATAAAAATGAATTTTGTAATGAAATATGGCATTAATTTCTTCATATTTATCTGAAGTCATCTTTGAATCGAAAAAATACTGTTGTTCACAAATTTAAGTAAAAACGTCGCACTTGCAGACGAGTAATATCTACTATCCGGTAATAGGGTCACTTAACATCTCTACAGCTGAAGCAATATTGCTAATCAAATTAAACTGTTTGCATAATAAATCATTTGACAGACAAAATTCTTACCTCCTTCTGATCTCACCCTCGAAAGTTGTTAAATATCCGTCTGCAATAAACAAGTTGTCAATCTTAGGAACCTCCACTTTTTCGGTCATTTTGGTAAAGGACCATGAACCGAGCATGAAATAGAGGTGACTTGAGGTCAAGGTCGCAAATATTTCGTCTGCTACGGTTGATGATGGAAATTGGGTGCTCTGTGAAAAGCCGGTGTATTTACATGCAAAAAGTAGTGCCACATGTCAGTCCGCGCACTCCATGCAGGCTGGGCAAGATCTATCTAGAACCTAAGCTATTGATCTACTTTGGAAACCAGTGTGGGAAAAGGAGAAAATGCTGGTAACCAGCATTTTCTCCCTTTTCCACAATGTTTTCTACCAGTAGGCCTAGATCTAGATGAGAACCACGATGCTTAAATTTGGATGTATTTTTTTTTTCACTTTCTAAGGAACAGTTAGACCTAGATTAGAACTAGATCTAGATCTACATGGATCTAGCTCATGACTGAGCAGCTGAGTTTTTAGACAAAATGGATGGTATGTTTGGTAGACATGTATGGTTTACCAGGATCGAAACTTTTTGCTTTTGGTAAGGTTTTCTGTGATGACTTCATCGTTACGTTAGTCTACATCTAGATCTATGATGTATCGCTCGGGGTGCATTACACCCCTTTTTGCCCGCGGGCCACTTAGCCTATTTACAGATCGTTCTGAATCTACAGCGATGAATATCTAAAGCCCAATTCACAATATTGGCGCACGAACACTTTACAACACTTCGCGATCGGAAAGTTTTGGCCTCGCACCAGCTTTCGCATACGTTGTACGATGTCTTGCATTCGATGCATGCGTTTTAGTGGTCGCATCAAGTCTCTTCAAAATAGTGGACATGCACACTATTCAGACGCGACCAAATGCGATCACATGTTCAATCGCATGTTCAATCGTCCGATCACCTGATCAATCGCGCAATCCTATCATATTATCTTACAACACTCGCCTTCATTGGTCAACAGTCGTATATGGACGCAATATATATTGCAAGATTAATGCGTTTGCATTGCACAACGGTTGCCTTAGATCGTGCGAATTTCGTAGGAATAGTTTTTCTTATGCGATTATTTCGGCAACAGTTAACGATCCATACCAAAATTTATTGGTCGCAAGAATATTTTGTCGCTTCTGCTCGTGCGCCGATTGTGAAAGCCCTTAACCAGGACAGTTTGTCTGGGACAGTTTTGAAACAGGCAGACTCGGATAAATTTAAACCAATCGAAATCTAATGGGGCTAAGCTCCTTTTTCTTAATCTAGGAGATGTCAACAGGCTGAGGATATGTATTTTCTCTTTTACCCATTATGTTTTCAAGACTTCTTCCTCGAGATCGTTATACTTCGGAATTGTGTAGTAAAAGGCTTACAAACACGAAAAACACAGGACCTCGAGGAAGGTTCGAATCAGAGGCCTCCGCATTATATATCCTACACCCATTACACTGAGCCATGCCGGTGTAATGTAGAGAAATGACCCTCCCCTACAAAATGACCCGGCCCGGGTCATTATTCTACATAGAGAAATGACCCCAGAAGTCATTTCACTACGTAGAGGAATGACCCGGTTCAGTATTCTACGTAGAGAAATGACCCTGGTCATTATTCTACATAGAGAAATGACCCACGGGTCATTCCTCTACGTAGAGAAATGACCCGTGGGTCATTTTGTAGGGGAGGGTCATTTCTTTGCATTACACCGGACCTCTTGTGATCTTTAACCCTTTACCTTCCTTGGATAGGCGGCTTAACTCTTTCAATACCAACGGCAACACCGGATGCTTTTGTGGACAGTATAAATTTAGATCAGACTGCAAAGAACGTGCAGTCTGATCTGTGATCTACATTGTCCACTGCTATATTTAATATTATGACCGAACTGTCTCTTGATCTTGCAGAGTAAATGTATTTTTGACCTGTGAGAAAAAAATTCAGTTCTTTTGTGCAGTTGTGAAAGAGTTAAAAAAAGAAAAACACTCAAGAAAATGAGAAAATACAGGTAACAAGCATTTTCATCTTTTCCCATAATGTTTTCTTTTCCTGTTGTAGTGCAAAGGTTAGGAAAAGAAAATACTGGAGAAAACGAGAAAATGCTGGTAAACAGCATCTTCGCCTTTCACCATATTGTTTTCTGTTCTTTTCAAGACAATTTCGATCATATGAGCTATATTTAATTAGTCGACAGAACGGCAAATAGAGATGCCAGAAATTCAGATGGGCAGAAAAAGGTGAAGGTCTGGATGAACCTGGATGAAGCTGCATATGCTGATCTTGATTTGGACTCCTCATACGGAAAGATAGCAGTGGTCACGTGTTTAAGTCTTTACCAAACGACAAAATTTTAGATTGATCCGAATTGAAAGCATTTGCAAACAACAAAATAAACGTAACACATAAATTAAGATTTGTTTTGAGATGGGTAGAAAACATGGTGGGAAAAGGAGAAAATGCTGGTTACCAGCATTTTCTCCTTTTCCCACTATGTTTACAAAAGGCTTCTTTCCCAGGGGCGTTAGAAGTCGGGATAGTGTGGTAAAGAGATAAGCGGATACGCATAAAAAAGTGTACAAGTCTGTCATGATAGGGCTGTGATTGGTTGATAAGGCACAAAGAAAGGCATGGATATGTGCATACATGTATGTTTTAATATCTAAACATGCTTCTAAATGTCACAGCGTCAACAACAGTTCTTTAATATCAACCTATAGTGAATAAGTCTATTCCAGTATTTTGAGCGGACCCAATAAAACACCCCCATTCCGCTCTTGAAGTTTAATGTTCATTTATTCACCTCCGTAAAGTCTCGGTTTTCATATCTACCTCTGTTTTTTTTTTTCAACGAAACTACTTCAAAGTCATATGCAGGTTCCTTGATGTCATCCGCCCGCCTTACAATAAACACATTTTTTTATTCGCTTTTTCTTCCATTCCCCCCCCCCCCCCGACCGTCACCCCTTTAACTCTTTTGTGCCCTTCCCACTCCCCCATGTAAAGCCCCGACCACCCACCCCACCCGACCCCGCCCCACCCCATACCCCTTTAACCCTTTTCCCCCCTCCCCACCACCCCACCATCCCCTACCCCATATTGCCCGAGCCTTGTTTGTGGTCGAGATCTCATTCCCCTGGCTTTCTCTCGGATACCCTGCAGATGTTGTTCCCTCAAGTTTTGAGCCGCCAGTTGCTGCTCAGCCAGCTCTTCTAATTTCTCTTTAGCCTCAACTTCTTCCATTATTTCATTCATCAAGATTTCGTCTTCCTCTGTCAATGCAAGCTGTAAAAATGAAAGCATCGAAATCTGAGAGGACTGTATTCAACTACTCATAATTAGATCGATTTGATTTGAATCTAAATCTAGCCTTCCCATTGGTTGAGAAAATGAAATCAACCATCAATGAATCAAACTACGCTTCATTTACAAGTACCCCTGAACTTAACATCAATTAATACATATTTTATCAACCCTATTTCATAAAGAAATAAACTCTTTAATTATGTAAGTCTAGAAAAATGTCATTTTCTACGTACAAAATAGGTATCTACGTGTATTCAGTTAAGTAATAATACAAAACAGATATTAACCTTTTCAGATTTCTTCAAGTCCACTTTTTGTTCCATTCTCTCTGCCAGTCTAGAAGGCATTCTATGCGGCATACCTTGGACAAAGTCTACTTGGAAAAATACAGGCTTCTTTATCACGGCAGGTTGAGCTGAAATGGAATCAATTTAATCAAAGTTAAAAGAAACTGAAACATTTTATTCATTAATACTTAAAACTTAGTCCCAAATGTTGTTAAAAAACAAACAACTTATGACAATGATATACATGTGTAAGGAATTACATCTAGATAAAAGAATATTGGAACCAATAAAAAAGAAAACAATAGACTAGACTATATAAATTCTCACCAGTTTCCTTCATTTCGTCAAGGATGCTTATTTCCTTGTCCAAGGTCACAGATTCTAGAGATGTTCTATCAACATCTGACATTGTAAGTTGTTTGACCATCTCTAGTTCTTCTTCACAACTTGATCTAGCAGATCTGCTGCTCGACACGCGAAGTGAAGCAGATGATCTACTTAAAGCATCAGAAATATTTGGTTCTTTCCGACTTGGTGCTGATACTCTCGTATCAGGACAAACTTTGTTTTTCTTTTTTAATTTAGGCAAGCAGTTACCCATTTTTATTAAAACTTTCAGACAAAAGCAATATAATATAACGCAAAGCTATATTCACGCAAGCGTTTCTTCAAAATGCGTTGTCAAGTTACAGTATAGTAACGACGTTCTGTGACGCGATGTCGACGTTTGTAACGTCATTTCCCCCCGCTGATTTTCTGCAGAAAAGATATTCGCAAATTTTCATTGGCCCTTTTTCAAACGGTCTATATCGCGAAAAAATTCAACCATGTGGGGGAAATGATAATATAACAGCAAGTAATAATCTGTAAATCGTCTTTCACAAATATGGATTTTTTCACCGCGGCAAGTATAAACCAAGATCAGACTAAACTAAACTTGCAGTGTGATGTTTGGTGTACACTTTCCACTTGGAGACATTCTGAACAAGAGCAGCCTAGATAGAAACAGCAATTATTTAACCCTTTTTCCAAACAACAAACTTTTGGACTAGACCAAATTGAAAGCATTTGCAGACGACAATTCAACTCTTGCTGAAAAGATGATTTCTGTCTATGATAGGGTAGAAAACATTGTGGGAAAAGGAGAAAACGCTGGTTACCAGCATTTTCTCATTTTCCCACAATGTTTTCAAAATGCCACTATTCCAGGCCCATAAAAACCAGGGATTGTTTGGGAAAGGGTTAAGTCTATTTTCTAGACTGAACGTGTCCATTAGATTTACTCAGTGCCCCCTAATGGCTGTGCAGGTTGCACAGATCACGCCGGAAAGAAAACGCAGTTCGTGCTTTAGATGCCTATATAGACTAATTATCCTTCAGATGACTGAGATAAAGCAGTATATACATGTTTATAGTTTTGTATTTCTAAATACATATAATTATAGTTTAAATAACCGTAAAGCAACAGTAGGTATATTCACAAAATTGTATTTCTAGACTCATTCTAGACTTTCGGGACTTATACGCATTTGATGAGAACCCGGCATATGATAATACTTTTAGGACACATGTAGATAATGAATTAGATAGACTATTCTCCTCTAGTAATGAATGTAATTCAAATACACCATGCAAAGTCTCTATAGATCAAGTTCACTCAGCCCTCAAGTCAACCAACAGGAACAAAGCCCCTGGGGCAGACAACATATGCTACGAACACTTATTATTTGGGGGTACTCTAATTCGCAAGGTGTTGGTAAAACTTTTTTCGGCCATGCTAGAAATGTCTTATATTCCTCCGAAGATGAAAAGGGGGATAATAATTACTTTGTTTAAAGGAGGAAACAAAAACAGGAAAGATCCGAACAACTATAGAGCAATTACTCTAACTTCATGTATTTTAAAAATTTTTGAGAAAATATTATTGGAGAAAATGCAGGCGACTGTTTCTCTTCGACCGCATCACTTACAGGGAGGGTTTCAACAAGGTCTAGGGTGTTTGATGTCCTCATTTTGCTTACGCGAATGTATTCACTTTGCTAAAGAAAATGGTAGCAGACTGTATGTTTGCTATCTGGATTGTAAGCAAGCTTTTGATAGAGTTTGGATTAACGGCTTATTTTATAAACTATCAACCTATGGCTTAGACAGGAAAATTCTCCAATGCTTGTTTAACCTTTACTCTGGGCTATATAGTTCAGTTCGCCACAAATCCATTACTTCTGTTGATATGTTTCCTGTTCTACAAAGTGTCCGTCAAGGGGGAATAACCAGTCCATTTCTCTACTTGATTTACATTGATGGCTTAATTAAGCTATTAGAATCTTCCGGCTACGGCCTTTGTATTGCTGGAGCTGACGTAAGCTCGCTTAGTGTAGCAGATGATATGATTCTTGTCTCTTTATCAAAATATGGTTTGCAGAAAATGATGAACATCTGTTACGAATACTCTTGCAAATGGAGGTATTTATATAACCCGAGTAAATGCGCGGTCACCGTTTTTAACGAATCAAGAAGTGTAAATGCAAATCGTTCGTGGTTTTTAGGCAATAGTTTAATTTCAGAGGTAGAAAATTATAACCACCTAGGAATAATCTGTAATAAGTATATGAAAATTTCAGTCAACATAGATGAATCATGTCGGAAAATGAAAAGCACTTTACTCGGCCTAATGAATGTCGGAATACACGATAATGGTCTTCTCCCCCCTACATCTATGAAAATATATAAGTCCGTAGTCCTTCCTAGAGCCCTCTATGGCTGCGAGCTTTGGTCCTCGCCAGCCACATGTCATATTTCACAACTTGAGAAGGCTCACAGGTTTTGTATTAAATATATACAGGATCTTCCTGTATACACGAGAACAGACATTTGTTTGAGTATGGTCGGAGCTTATCCGATCGAGTTTGACATAGATTATAGGAAACTGCTTTTCCTCGGTCAGCTCTGCCGTCTCTTTACTGGACATTTTTGTAAACAGCTGTTTAATTATCGTTTGGATACATTTTACAAATATAAGTCCTCCACTCAGCAAGGATTTGTGTCTGATATAGTCGGTGTTTTAAGAAAGTATGATATTGAATATTACCTCACAGAATACATGTCTAATACATCGTTCCCTACAAAATCTCAATGGAAGAGTATTATTCGAAGGGCCATTCATACCAGGTCAAATGAAGACTGGCTAACCAGGGTTCAACTCGATAGACAGTTAAATAGTTTTTTGTTCATTAAGCCACAGCTTCTCTATAATAGTGAACTTTGGGAAATGAGTAGGTCATCTTCTTCCACTCTTACGTCATATCAATGTAATAAGTGCGTAAGATTAATAGCCAAGTTTTATAGCGATAGTTTCACTAAAATTTGCTCACACTGTAAAGTGAACTTCACTGCATCAGTATGTATCCATGTAATATTTGATTGTCAGTTTACTCGTTACTTAAGGAATATAATATTTGAAATTTTACAATCACATTGTGACCGTGGATTATATAATGCGTTTTTGTCCCTAGAAAGCAACGAGATGCTAGTCGGTTTATTTTCTGGATTAAGGAATATGGTAAATGATAATAGTTTAAATCACAGAATTCTGATGCATATTGTCCCGGTACTTAGCAAATTTGCAGACTTTCTGTGGAGTTAACCAATGCCGGGTTTGCAATTTCTGTTGTTTATCATTTTACCGTTATTTTATCAAATTCATACGTGCAGTATCTAAAACCTTGTTAATAGTTAGCATATTGATCAGTAGATCGTTCACCTTGTCGATTGACGAATTAGGTTAATTTGAAAGCTATCCTGTCACCAACTCTCATTCATTCATTCATTCATTCATTCATTCATTCATTCATTCGGTCACTCACTCACTCGCTCACTCACCCACTCACCCACCCACCTACTCCCAACCATTTGCTTGCTCGCTCGCTCGCTCGCTCATTCACTCATTCACTCATTCATTCATTCATTCATTCATTCATTCACACACTCACTCGCTCGCTTATTCACCCACCCACTCCCCAACATTTGCTCGCTCGATCGCTCGCTCGTTCGCTCGCTCATTCATTCATTCATTCATTCATTCATTCATTCACTCACTCACTCACTCACGCACTTATTTCCGCCTTGTATTTCGTTTTCGTTACAAGGATCTCTTTCTTGTTTTGCTCAGTCCTGTTATATTCAGGCTCTGATATTGTTCATATTTTCCTTGCTTTTCGCTTTCGTGCAAGGATTATGTAATTTATTTGCTGAGTTTTCCTTTTCTAATTGTTACATTTCATCAAATTTGTTTCTCTCCTTTTCTTTTTGTTTATACATGTACATGTATGTATTTCCATGACGTTTTGTTTGCACAATGTGCACCTGTGTTCGGACCAAGGAAGGGGCCTTTGCATTTTCGTCTTTTGATTGCAAGGGCCTCTTTCGGGTTGGAATTTAGCTGCACATTGGCTCTTTTTCTAATTAGTTTGATTGTATCTGTCTTATTCTTTCTTTTCTTTCGTTTCTTTTTTCTTTTTTCTATATTTTGTAATTTCATTGTTGTAATGATGCTCGCCAATTTGGCGGATAAACAATAAAATAACTTACAGTTACAAAAGAACTAACGTTAGTTTAAACATATTTATTTTACATCGATTGAGAAACAAGTTCTGACAACTTATACTAATCTCTCTCGATTCTGCTTCCTGGGAACTACACCAGTACTCGCGCCGAAAGTATGGGCAGTAGAAATGTTAAAATACAAAATTTGCATACTCATATAACTAACGACATGTATGTTTCAATTAACTGAGATGGAACAATAGGTATATTTATTACGATATATTTCTGTGCGCATATGATTATGGTTTTAAAAAACTGAGATGCAACAAAACATTTATTTACAAAATTGTATTTCTTCAATCATGTAGATGTATATATGAGCAATGCTGTAGCCAACAGAGGTTTAATGCATCGCATGATGCTTTGCAGGGGCGTAGCTAGCCCCTCCCCCCTCCCCCCCCCCCCCCCCCCGCAAAAACCTGTGCCCGGTCTGTCCGTATAACTAATATTCCAACATTATTTTGCCATGAATTTATCTTCTTTATTTTCGAGCACCACGATCATCAGTATCACCAATCATCATCATCATCATCATCATCATCATTATCATCAATTATTATTATTATGCTCCTAATTATTATCGTTGTTCCACTCATCTTGAAGGCAACATTGTAAAAAAGACTTTGAAATATGTCTTAATGTTTTCACCTTCAATAAATAAAGATATTATTGTTGTCATTATTATTATTATTATTCAAAAAACGATGTACGCTTATGTAATACCGATTGTATTAACCCATTACCACACAATCCCTACTTCTGACGACCCCGAGAAAGAAGTCTTTAGAAAACATTGTGGGAAAAGGAGAAAATGCTGGTAACCAGCATTTTCTCCTTTTCCCACAATGTTTTCTACCCAATCAAAGAAAAATGATTTGGTATGAGCAATATTAAAATTGTCATCTGCAAATGCTTTTAATTCAGACAAATCTAAAATTTGTCGGGTGGTAAATAAAACTGTTAATCATTTACCACACATTCCCGATTTTGACAACCTTCAAGAAAAAGGACCTTTGAAAACATTGTGAGAAAAGAATAAAATGCTGGTTACCAGCATTTTCTCCTTTTCCCACAATGTTTTTTTTTAATCATGTCGAAGAAAATTTTTCCAATTTCTGTAACATTTAATATGTTGTCTGCAAATAGTTTCACTTTCCACCAGTCTAAAATTCTGTAATGTGGCTAACAGGGGTACGAAGGGTCGAGAGAGGGGTGGATAATTTTCGAGGAGGGTGTGAAAGATCTTATCCCCAGAAAATAATTTGAATATTAGAAGCTATTAGGTGGCCTCTGGTGACGTGCGTTTTTTCGTGCAGACAGCTACGCCCCTCTATTATACCCAGCAAGTCATCATACAATTATAGATATGTAAAAACCGTTTCCCTAGCAACCGACTAAATCATGTGATAACACGGTCCTAAGACATGCAGAAAAGATACAAATGGCAATAAGTATCGACCCAGGTCAGCCTGCGAGAACTGCGCAGGCTGACCTGGTCGATACTTTTTGCAGATGCCTTAAACCTCCTTTTCACAGAGCATGGTTAGTTTTCACTCCTTCGAAATCATTGGTCTATAATGGTTCGTCAAACGGGTATTCCGGATGCCCAATGGTTCTGAAAGGAAAAATAAAATCCATAGATTAAGGTCCATATATACCCACCATTCAAACTGTAGTTTTATTCTGGAATTAGAAAATGACAAAATATCTGATTGGCTAAACCGTTCTCTGCTTTCACCAACCATTCAAACTATAGTCTTATTTTAGAATTAGCAAGTAACAAAATGTCTGATTGGCTAAACTATTCTGAAATTGCATCTTTTCCAGATGAAAAAAATCTACACGTGACCAAATTAATATACTTCTAGACAACACATTGAATGTAGTTTAAAGGATGGTTTCTGCATTTGAAATAGTTTAAAAAAACATTGTGCAAAAAAAAGAAAATGACATAATCAGTCAAAAACATCTTCTCCTTTCCCCATACTGTTTTCAAAAGCCTTCTACTTCCTCTTCAGGTTATTTAAATTACGGGTTTGTTCGATAAAGGGTTTGTCTATTTCATGTATTTTAAGCTAGTTTTAAAGAACATGTGTAAATGGGCTTGGGAGCACAAAGAATCATTGCACCTGTACACAATTTTTAACAACACCCTATCATACATTGGCACAAAACCGTCTTAGATATAGTTAAAACATACTTCTTTTAACTCATTACCAAACGACAATATTTTAGGCTTGTCCAAATTGAAAGCATTTGCAGACGACAAAACAAAAGTGACTGAAAATTTGAAATTAGTTTTATGAAGGGTAGAAAACATTGTGGGAAAAGGAGAAAATGCTGGTTACCATCATTTTCTCCTTTTCCCACAATGTTTTCTAAAGGCTTCTTTCTTAGGGTCGTCAAACGTAGGGATTGTGTGGTAATGGGTTAAATCGATTAAGAGATAAATTCTTATAATTTATACTAATCTCTCTCGATTCTGATTCCTACGAACTACACCAGTTCTGGCGTCAAATGAGTTGGCTAATGATCAGTCCAAAAGTTGACACCTGCTGCCGGGTGTCCAACTCGAGACCTTTTGGTTACAAGGCCAACGCTCTATCTCATAACCATGGACACCACAGTCTATTAACCCTTTCCCGAACGGCAAATTTTGGACCAGACCAAACTGAAAGCATTCTGCAGATGACAACTTAATAGTTGCTAAAGAGATGATTTTTCTATATGATAGGGTAGAAAACATTGTGGGAAAAGGAGAAAATGCTGGTTACCAGCATTTTCTCCTTTTCCCACAATGTTTTCAAAGGGCTTCTATACCTGACCCGTAAAAACCAGGGATTGTTTGGGAACGGGTTAAATGATAAATCAGGCTTTATGGATCCTCAATCAGACAACTTACTTGGTATAATGAAGCACGGAGATTGCATTAAGCTCGCTTTTGCCAGAGCACCGCTCAAATGACAAGAAAGAAAAACCCAACGAGTTTACCATCACTTACATTGGTTCTTTGAAGACCCTCAGATTGCGATTGAGTGATGCGATCCTTTTCATTTCTTCATCAGACAGCTCGAAGTCAAAAATCTGCAGCGAAAATTTTAGTAAATAGTGATGCAGTTAAAGGCAATTTATTAACCCTTTCCCAAACAATCCCTGGTTTTTACGGGTCTGGAACAGTAACTTTTTGAAAACATTGTGGGAAAAGGAGAAAATGCTGGTAACCAGCATTTTCTCCTTTTCCCACAATGTTTTCTACCCTATCATAGACAGAAATCATCTTTTCAGTAAGAGTTGAATTGTCGTCTGCAAATGCTTTCAATTTGGTCTAGTCCAAAAGTCTGTCGTTTGGAAAAGGGTTAAACTGTACATGTTCCAAAATGGACCAATTGACCAACTGCCCAATGTTTTCTACAGGCTTCTTTCTCAGGGTCGACAAAAGTAGGGATTGTGTGGTAATGGGTTAACCCTTTTCACACGATCCCGACTTTAACTCTTTTACCAAACGAAAATTGTGTGGTAATGGGTTTACTAAAACAAACACCACACACAATAAAAAAAACAGTCATATAA
Source organism: Tridacna crocea (assembly GCA_943736015.1). NCBI lineage: Eukaryota > Metazoa > Mollusca > Bivalvia > Cardiida > Cardiidae > Tridacna > Tridacna crocea. The sequence goes on along the minus strand of OX031067.1, from coordinate 3,682,329 downwards.
TGGTATAGTATTTTACTGGCATCACTTACCTCGAAGTTTTGTTTAACTCTGGACGGTGTAACACTTTTGGGCACTACAGCTATGCCGTTCTGGATGTGAAAACGTAGGATGATCTGGAATAGATAGATATATAGATAGATTGATTGATTGATTGGTAAAGAAACTGGTGCTTTATGAGCAGTTTCTTTTCCTGCAGCAATGGTTTCAATGGTTTCTTTGTTAACTCTTCACTAAACGACAAAATTTAAGACTTGCCCAAATTGAAAGCATTTACAGATGACAAAATAAAAGTGACTTGAACATTTGAAATTTGTTTTGTGACGGGTAGAAAAGATTCTGGGAAAAGGAGAAAATGCTGGTAACCAGCATTTCCTTCTTTTCCCACAATGGTTTGAAAAGGCTTCTTTCTCAGAGTCGTAAAAAGTAAGGATTGTGTGGTAATCATGGATTAAAGGGCAAATAAGACATAAACTCTCACAGAACTGAAAATCATACCTGCGCTGGGTGTTTTCCTTTCGTTTCGGCTATTTCCAAAAGAATGGGTTCTTCGAATGGGCTGGGTTCGCCCGATTCCTTCCTGCAAAACGAACCCAAATCACGTGTATAGGCATTAGAAGACAGAAGCTACCGATAATAGTCTTTACGAAAACGATAGTTACTAATGAGTTATAAGTCGTAATCCTAAATGGTATTGTGCAAGTTTTCAAAAAGACTTATAGGTTGGTCTATCACGGGATTAAAGAAATTTTCATTATCGGACACCGTTACTATAAATAGCATATTGGTGAATCCCTGTTTATTCAATATAATAAGGACAACGTGTGCGACGAAATCGAACAAAATTTGACCCCCTGTCCCCTTTCAGAGATGAAATTTAAACGACAACGGGAAAATAAACCTAGTTACTGATACTGAAAGGGAGTAGGGGGTCAAATTTCGTTCGATTTCGTTGCACACCTTTTCTTATCATAAATATAGCAAAGAGGGAGATGCAGAGACAGAAATGCTGGCTAAAAGGGTTTTTCTCCTGATATGCAGTGTTTTTTTTTATCCTTTTAAAGACAAATTCCTTAATCAAAACGATATTCGACTTGTCATCTGCTAGTGCTTTAAAAAATGAAAAGTTGAATGTCATGCTTTCGGCGTTATAAGTGAAAACGGTGACTTTTGCGAACGGCATAGTCAAGATCAGACTGCACGTTCTGTACAGTCTGATCTTTAAAGAACACCGCCCGCTTGTATAGTCAAGGCTATACAATCAAACTCTTTGTAAGTTTCAATTGGTTCTATTTAGAGCCGTAGGAAAAGTTCAAGTTTTTTTTTTCTCTGAAGAAGTTGAAACGTGGAAATTTTTATCCGTTAGATCCTTACCATGGTCGCTTTGGTGAACCCAGCGGAGCATATGCTGTAGTTATGATTCCTCGTTCTTTGCAGAAGTTAATTAATCGCTTATTGTCCAAGTATGGGGTGACTTCGATCTATAAATACAAGCGTATGTAACAACACAACAATTTGATCTTAAGTATAAATTACCATAATATAATGACTTGCTTTTTATGTAACACCATGGAGATGTACTGACCCCCCTTTATAGTCATGGCACCCGCTCGCATGTTTTTCTATTCAGTAGATATACGAGTAACCGAAACAGACGTGAAATAAAATGCAGATTATAAACGATAGGTTAATCACCTTGTAAGTACTTTTCATGTATTCCTAAACTAGAATGAACTAGAAATAGATTTCAATTAAGTAAATAAAAGGGGTCGAAAATTTTGAGATTGACAACACTTTTGTATCTCATCTCACCATGACATGGATATTTATAGTCCGCGGTCAATTAAATGAATGAATCTGATTGGTCAATATTACTTGTATCAGCTTTTTTTGATGACGACATTAATTCCATCCATGATATTCATTTGTTCTGCATTATAGAATGGAACCTCGATTACCTTTCTATTGACTACCATTTGGGTGGTGCTAACCCTTCACTTTCTAAATAAGTCATCTGAAATTTTCAAGCAGACAGCAAAAAACCCAAATGATGCTTTTACAAAATTATTTTCAATGAAAAATATCTCCTTATCGGACAGTGTAGATCCAAGATCAGACTGCACGTTCTGTGCAGTCTGATCTTGATCTACACTGTCCGCAAAAGGTCAGTGAGTTGTGCTTATCAGCAGAAGGGTTAAAGTCTATTGTTGAAGGTTATGATACTTGAAGAACTACCTGATTACAGACTGGTTTTATGCTACAACTGTTCATGATTCGTGTGACTTGGGCTGTGTTAAAGTTAGATATTCCAATATCTTTTGCCAGTCCAGCTTTTTTGCATTCTTCGACAGCCTGAAAGAAGGATGAATACATACAATTAGTTAAACGATTTTAAGGCTAGGCCACCTTAATTCGGGTTCATGTAATGCGGATAAAGAGAGTGAACAATCTATGAAAAAGCAGCCAGGGGCTTAGAAAGAAAATTATGCCGAGTACTGGTAAAAGAAACTCCAGGAAAGCATGGATAGGTGCACTGGCTGGTGCAATATAACTGCAATAATGTTGAAAACGGCGTTAAACACTATACAATCAATGAATCAGTTAAGTCGAAGTGTAAGAGTTTGTCGTTTGGTAAAGAGCTCTGTGTGTTCGGGGTTACATATATTAGAAAGTAGGCTAAGAACCTTGTAAACGTCTTCAAGTTTATGCACAGTCCACAATATTTTCCCATTTTCGTCTTTGGGCACCATTGGATCTGTTAGCGAACTATCCTGAAAGAGAAACCTGTTACATTGAATTTCGTCAAAACAATATCCCCCGTCGAAACAAGATCTTTACTGAATTGAAACATAACGTCGGTTTACTTCGAAAACCCCGTAACTACAGCTTGTAACAAGCTGTAGTTACGAGGTTTTCGAATTAAACCGACGATATAAGAGGTATATAGCGTTTTGCGCGTACATGTGGTCTTTTGTTATCAATTTGTAATGAAACTATACATTAAGCGCCTTTTTGCATAACATTGCAATTCATTAAATAAAACAAATATTGATTGTCTGTGGTTTGTGATAAATAATATAGATATGAATTTTCATAAAATGATGAAATTTATAATGAAAAACTGCTCTGGTTTTCCACAAATGTATCATTTATGGCCATTTTCCGCGCGCTACTTTTAGTGGCAATTTACGCACCGCGTATTAGTATTTGTCCTTAAAGGGTAGTGTTGCGTCATAGCAGACATGTCAATCTTTGTAGAATATAATATTAGTACACAACGACTCTGAATAAATAAATTACTTGAACATTTTCAGTTGTATGTCGTGCTTACTGTATGAATTCATCGACTTTTCTTCATTGCATTGTTTGTGTTATTCTAGATTAAGACAGTAATGCAATACCTGATGGTTCAGCCATCAGAAATCGCGTTACTTTCAAAGTTAGAAAACATTTAAGAACTGGACAAAGTATTTCTCGAGAAACACTGGTGAAGAGAAGCCGTGGCTGGTTGAATTCTCAGCGGTTGGTGATAATGGTGGAAATTCTCAGTCAACTTACCTGAAGAGCTGTCGGCCAGTGTATCAAAAACAGATCCACATAGTCAAGCTGCATTTTTTGTAGGGAGTCTTTTAGGGCATTCATGACCATATTTGGATTGTGGTGAGTGTCCCATAGCTAGAATGAAAATAATAAATGAGTCGTGTTGTGTGAAACGGGGGCTTAATGCATTTGCGAAAAGCTTCGACCCAGGTCAGCCTGCGCAGTCCGCGCAGGCTGACCTGGGTCGAAGCTTTTCGCTATCGGCCAATATCATGTATGTCCAAGGACCAATCTACCTCAAGATTCCACTGGATGTTAGACAAAATGAATTCTATGGATCAATGATTATGCAATGACTCGTTAACTATACCTTAATGCATCACAAACATACCCCCGGGGCTATAATTTGAAGAATCTTTGTAGAGGTCCATCAGGTAAAGCTACGTGACAATTTTGGTAGCCATAATCCATATCCAGGTGAATTTCTAAATAACCCCATGTAAAATTTGTGACCCCTGGGGCGGGGCGAATTGTGTCCCCCCCCCCCCCCCCCCCCTGGCCTATAGTATGAAGAATCTTTGTAGAGGTCCATCAGGCTATAATTTGAAGAAATTTAGTAGAGGTCCGTCTGATGAGGCTACATGAAAAATGTTGTAGCCCTTGGCCATAAAAATTGTGTCCCCCCCCCCCCCCGGCCTATAGTATGAAGAATCTTTGTAGAGGTCCATCAGGCTATAATTTGAAGAAATTTAGTAGAGGTCCGTCTGATGAGGCTACATGAAAAATGTTGTAGCCCTTGGCCATAAAAAAAATCAAGGTTATGGACAAGAAGAGTTTAATAGATTTCCAATATTAATAAGTTTCGTTGCCATGGCAACCAGAATCTTTACAGAAATTGAAGAAGACCATGACAGGATCATTTCAGAGAAATTTGGTCAAAACTGGGTGGATGGTAATAGAGAAGATGATATTTGAAATAAAAGTTAACGCAAGCACGGACACACGACGGACACTGGACCATAACATAAGCTCGCTGGCCTTTGGCCAATGGAGCTTAAAATGGCGGGTAACTCATTACATCTATCTGTCTCTCATATTTCAAAACTATGAGCAATCCCAATAGAATACAGGTACAAGACTAATGCTTACGTCACAGTGGTCAAAGTTGTATAGAATGTAGCAACCACATACCTTGGTCGTCACAAAGATATCTTCCCGTTTGATAACCCCTTCCGTAACCTTGGCTGCAATTGCCCTTCCAACACTTTCTTCTGTCCCATAATTCCAGGCGGTATCAATATGGCGGTACCCAGCATCTATAGCGGCTTTAACAGCGACCTCTACCTCATCGACGTTACCCTGAAATGGAGAAAATATTAATTTTAATATTTGGTGGTGTGATGCTTGTCATGGTGGTTCAGTTATATACTACTCAAAACTTTGATAGGGATCACTTACATATTTCTGTATGGGTTTATAAGTTACAACAGTTTTGCATAAACTTTTTACCAAGCTGTAAAACTCTAGATTTGTCCAAGTTGAAAGCATTTACTGACCAAAAACTAAATGCAACGTGCACTATGCTGTCTGTAATTGGGTAGAAAACATTGTTGAAAAAGGAGAAAATGCTGGTATCCAGCATTTTCTCCTTTTCCAACAATGTTTTCCAAAGGCTTCTTTCTCAGTGTCTTTAACAGTCGGCATTGTGAGGTAAAAGTTTAAATATCCATTTCCACCGGTCATTTTATTGTTCAGTGTGGTAATGTAACTTATTGTAAAATCATACATGATACATGCCACATATATATTTAGACTGAATTTTTTAGAGTGATCCCTAGCAAATTTTGAGTAGTATATATGTAACTAACGATTGGTGCAGTTCCGAGGTTGTATTCATATACACCATCTTTACACTGTGAGACAGGTTCTGTGGAAAGTTTGTTCAATGCATCTACATATCAACCATGTCTGCAAGCGCAGTCAACACAGACTGACATGGGTCGAGTCTGACGTGTCTGAGGTCGGGATATCGGTACAGCTCATGGCAAGAGACTTAAGGTCAGACCGTGGTAACGCCATGGAACCAATTCTAGCTTCGATGGCCAAAGGGTTGCAAGGAACTTCTTCGATGTGCTACAAAAGCACGGACAATTCTTTAAGATAAGAATATCAGCTAATTGCCCGCCCCCCCAAAGTATTTTTTTTTTTTAAAGTCGTCTTCTTCAAGGTTATTAATCAGTAGGCAGCAAATAAATTTTATCTCTCAAGGTCGGACGTCAGATAAGGAGGTGTTTTGTTATCATTTTGTCCCCCTTCCTTATCTGCCATTTGACCTTATATAGTAACATACTATGATAGTACTAGTATAAAATCAATCCACTTAACTCTATACCACACAATCCCGTCTTTTAACGGCCTTCAGAGAGAAGTCTTTTCAAAACATTGTGGGAAAAGGAAAAATGCTGGTTACCAGCATTTTCTCCTTTTTCCACAATGTTTTCTTTCCTTCCAAAAACCTATTTCAAACTTTCAGTCACTTTTATTCTGTCGTCTGCCAATGCTTTCAATTTGGACCAGTCTAAAATTTTCTTGTTTGGTAACGAGTTAAGTTTCTGCAAATTTTTAGCCAGTTTTTTGTGGTACATGTATTTGTCTTCTTGTGGTATTTGTCGAGACAATACCACTATGATTTCAGGATTGAATTTTGATCATCATGTATCTTATTTTGTGCAAAGCCGAAGGAAATAAACCCAGTTAAACTCATTTTTTTCTCAGTCAAATGAGGTTTACGGTGGTACTGAGATATGTTATTAGAAATGGCATATTAAAATACATGGGGCTAAGCCATCGATCGTTGAGATACTTATTTTTGATTGAAAATAGCTTCTCTCGCTCATTTGGTGCAATGATACAAATTTGCCAACTGACCCTGGGCTTTTTCGTTCCAAAACCAATTCGTTCCATGGCTTGTTCGTCCTACAATTGCATGCTACTCCATTTGATTGCTCATGAATATTTATAGATCGAAGTAATTGATTGTAATGTTGGAAATTAAATGTAAAAGGGTAAAGATATTTCAAAATTATAGTTTTAAGGTACATGAGTACTCTCCCTTCAACTGATAAGGTATTCATTCGCTTCGTGGGTTGACTTTTAAGCCATTATTTCAACAATATGTCTCTTTTTCTTTCAAAATATTAATTCCACACAATGGGTTTCCTTGACAAATACCACTTCAGCGTTCTCAACACTTTGATTGATCCATTCGATCCTTTTTTTCTGAAACTACATATATAATCATTCTGGTATCTTTATTCCAAATTTTGTCCCTGGCGACAGTGTTCCCTCAAGCTTTCTCTTTCAAGGGTACACTTTTCCCCTTGAACTGTGAATCTGGGGGGTAAGATTCCATACTAGAGAGTATTGCAGAAATGGTTCCCAACTAGCATTCCATAATTGATGATTTGCATAAAGAAGTGTGTTATGATATGATATTTGTATAAATTCTCTGTATTTCCAAGGACCAGTCTACAACCTGATTAAGTTGGTTTCATCGTTGGTTGTATATAAGCATCGCTCTTGAAAAAGAGAGTTTAACCCTTTGCCAAACAATCCCTGTTATTTACGTCCGGGAGAAAACATTGTGGCAAATGTCCTTTTGAAAATATTGTAGGAAATGGAGAAAATGCTGGTAACCAGCATTTTCTCCTTTTCCCACTAGGTTTTCTATCCTTCCCAAACCAAACTTCATTTTTTAAGTCACATTTATTTTGTCGTCTGCAAATGCTTTCAATTTGGACCAGTCTCAAATTTTGTCGTTTGGTAAAGAGTTTCAACTGCACCCTCGTCATGCATTTTACCTAGCATTAGGTCTAGAGCAAAAACCGAAATGTACCGATTAAAAATGCTCATTGATATAATATCGGAGCGGCTATAATGCAATCAAAGATTTATTTAAGCCGTTATCAAACGATAACATTTTAGACTGGTCCAAATTGAAAGCATTTGCAGACGACAAAATAAAAGTGACTGAAAATTTGAAATTTCTTTTGTGAAGGGTTGAAAACATTGTGGGAAAAGGAGAAAATGCTGGTTACCAGCATTTTCTCCTTTTCCCACAATGTTTTCTAAAGACTTCTTTCTCAGGGGCGTCAAAAGTAAGGATTGTGTGGTAATGGGTTAAAACAGTTACCTGTTGTCCAAATACGGTAAAAGTGCCTAATCCAATCACCGGCATTTCGCCATCACCATTTGGAAATTTTATGGTTGGAGTTTTTGCCGCCATTTTCACTCACAGTAAAGATCTATATGACGCCGTTAGTTGTTATAATCGAACAGATAACAGAATCTCACCCAGATAGGCGTCTTTCCGTTGGGTCTAATGTCGGGAGATAACTCTACCAAACAATAAAATGTCGGATTTAACTAAATTGGAAGTATTTGCAGACGACAAATTAGTTGTAGATCAAATAATGAATACTGTTTTTGATGTACTGTCTTTGATGGGATAGAAAACAGTGTGGGTAAAGGAGAAAATGCTGGTAACCACTTTTTGCAGGTCTGTTAAACCTATTCAAAGGGCATGACTCAATAACCTGCAATACACAAAAAGGGCTTTCGGACACTTGCGTACCGTGTCGTCTCGAATCAGCCCGTGCAGTCCGCACAGGCTAATCTGAGACGCCACTTCACCACTAACATTGCGTTAGATTTTGTGCTACCGCAGACTTGCGCAACACAGAAAATTATATTGAAACGGAAATATTCGTTTCGGATGAGCCTGCGCGGACTGCGCAGGCTGATCCAACACGACACTTTACGCAAACGAACGAATGCCTCTTTTTGCGCATTGCTGTCCATAGATGATACATATTAACTCACAAATATTTCACATTAGAAACATGCCTAATTAAAATTTCATAAGTAAACAATTTGACGAAAATTACTGGAAAAGCTAAAGAAATTCGATTACAAAAAAGGAACAATAGCAATTCAGGAAATCCTTTTCTGCTGAACTGTTATATCATAGATGACGTTTAAACGTTGCTACGTCACAGAACGTCGTAACTATACCGTAACTTGACGACGTATTTTAAACAAACGCACCGAAAGGTTTTATTTGCTTTTATATTTATGCTTCTGTAAAGAAAAATGGTTAATTGTCTTCCTAAGCTGAGGAAGAAAAACAAAGTTTGTCCTGATACGAGAGTATCAACACCAAGTCGGAAAGAAACAAATGTTTCTGATACTTTAAGTAGATCGTCTGCTTCACTTCGCGTGTCGAGCAGCAGATCTGCTAGATCAAGTTGTGAAGAAGAACTAGAGATGGTCAAACAACTTACAAGGTCAGATGTTGATAGAACATCTGTAGAATCTGTGGCCTTGGACAAGGAAATAAGCATCCTTGACGAAATGAAGGAAACTGGTGAGAATTTATATAGTCTAGTCTATTGTTTTCTTTTTTATTGGTTCCAATATTCTTTTCATGATACATATATGTACATATCTAGATGTAATTCCTTACACATGTGTATCATTGTTATAAGTTTTTTTTTTTGTGAAATTTGGGACCAAGTTTTAAGTTTTGATGAATTAAATGCTTTAATTTCTTTTAACTTTTATTGAAATGATTCCATTTCAGCTCAACCTGCCGTGATAAAGAAGCCTGTATTTTTCCAAGTAGACTTTGTCCAAGGTATGCCGCATAGAATGCCTTCTAGACTGGCAGAGAGAATGGAACAAAAAGTGGACTTGAAGAAATCTGAACAAGTAAATATTTATTTTACATTCCCATGGGTATACTACATCTTGAAACATTTAACTTGCTATATTTCTATAGAAAAAGAAAGAAAATCTGAATAGATCTACATGCTTGCTTATTTTGTATGTAGAAAACAAATCTTTTTTCGACTTACGTTAAAATCATGTTGTATGAAATAGATTAAATCCTTACCAAACGACAAAATATTTTGGCTTGACCAATCAAAGCATTTGCAGGCAACAAAAAAAAAAAGGGACTGAAATTTTGAAATTTGTTTTGTGAAGGGAAACATTATGGGAAAAGGAGAAAATGCTGGTTACCCACAAAGTTTTCTAAAGTTTTCTTTCTCGTGGTCGTCAAAAGTAGGGATTGTATGGTAATAGGATAATGAACATGTATGAATTGATGTCAAGTTTATGAATACCAGTTAAAATCTGTAACAAAGGGTCATAGACTGTCTCGTGTTCAAAATAAAATCGATAGAACGATGGGTTCTTAAATACAGTCCTCTTAGATTTTGATTCTTTCATTTTTACAGCTTGCATTGACAGAGGAAGACGAGATATTGATAAATGAAATAATGGAAGAAGTTGAGGCTAAAGAGAAATTAGAAGAGTTGGCTGAGCAGCAACTGGCGGCTCATAACTTGAGAGAACAACATCTACAGGGTATCCGAGAGAAAGCCAGGGGAAAGAGATCTCGACCACAAACAAGGGTCGGGCAATATGGGGTAGGGGATGGTGGGGTGGTGGGGAGGGGAGAAAAGGGTTAAAGGTGTGGGTTGGGGGCGGGGGAAGGGGCGAGGCGAGGCGAGGAGGGGATAGACATGGGCCGAGGAGGGTTTGGGTGGGGCTAGGGGCTTTATGTGGGAATAGGTGGGATGGATTCGTAAAGGGGGTTGTGGGGCTGGGGTAAGACAGTACAAGACAAGTGTTGAACTTGCCCAATGAATCCAAAAAAGAACGGTCAGGTTGGACAGGGATCAGATGGGATATATCGGAGCAAACAATACCCGGCTAGCTGTAAACATATTTGGACGAGGTTGATGAAATGATGACAAACGAAATCGTTCGACAAGATGAACCGACGTTTTTTCATCTGTAGTTTTAGAGTTATTGTACTTTATATTCGAAAATATTCCTCAATGTTAAGGAGAGTTGTTGTAAACTGGACAAGTTTATTGTAAGTGAGTATCGAAGATGATGCTTTTCCACCCAATACCGTACACTATAACTATGTAATATATCTAATAAAAAGAAGGTTACAGAAGGCATGTTGTTTGTTTGTCAATCTGTATGAAGATTTACGCCGCTGTCAGCCGATTTTTCAGGTATATCATGTTGGCAAATGCACTTTTACAGTGCTGAACTCTTTATCCAACGACAAAATTTTGGACTAGTCCGAAATGAAAGCATTTGCAGACGACAGAATAAATGTGAATCAAAAATTGAAAATTGATTTGGAAAGGGTAGAAAACATTGTGGGGAAAAAGGAGAAAATGCTGATTACTAGCATTTTCTCCTTTCCCAACAATGTTTTCAAAGGCTTTCTTTTTCAGGGTCGTCAAAAGTCGGGACTGTGTGGTAAAGAGTTAATACCTGTTATTTTAACCCTTCACCACACAGTCTTGAGTTTTAAACCTTATCCTGCTGAATAACTTTACCCATTACCATACAATCCCTGCTTTTGACGCCCCCTGAGAAAGAAGCCTTTTGAAAACACTGTAGGAAAAGGAGAAAATGCTGGTAACCAGCATTTTCTCCTTTTCCCACAGTGTTTTCTACTCTTCCCAAATCAAATTTCAGTTTTTCAGTCACCTTTATTTTGTCGTTTGCAAATGCTTTCAATGTTGAACCAGTCTAAAATTTTGTCGTGTGGTAAAGAGTTAATTGAAATTTTCAGTTCGATATCAATAACCTGAATATTGTTGTTTCAAAGTTATGTTTTGGAGAATAATATCTTGTTATCGCACAGAGTGGATCCAAGATCAGACTGCACGTTCTGTACAATCTGATCTTGATCTAATCTGTCCGCAAAAGGTCAGCAAGTCGCGCTTAGCAGCCAAAGGGTTAATACATTTCAGGGAGAAAGCTTTCAAAGACATTGTTGAAAGTGGAGAAAAATGCATTTAAGCAAGCCTTGAAGAAGGCTTATGAAAATATTGTAGCGCTCAGCTTTCACGGTCGTATTTCAAGTTGAGTACGGAATCTTTTGAGTACGTTTGATCAATCCCGATTTTCTCGTTCTTGCAAGATAAGTAATATGTCAGACCTACCTAGTGTTTTTTCCTTTCATTTTATGACCTAATCGTAATGTCTTTCCTGATTATCAGTGCGTGTCTGTCTGAGTTTAGAGCTTCACGATGGATACAGCGGATAACCAGGTCAGCCGCCATTTTGTTTTGTTTATAGTGCGGGTTGCAAGGCTTGGGATTGTTACACTTGGCAACGTACTGAAGCTGCGTACTTTTGAATCTTAATTCATAAAGGTAAATCAATGTTTTATGGCTTAAATCTTCCCCTTAAAGTAATATTTCAATATAAATACCCTGTTTATTAGTCTGAGAGCACCTTGCAGAATTCCTTATTTGGCAATTTCTGCAGATCACTGAGATGCTTGCAGTTTTCAAACATGGGCGTTGCTGGGTGTTGGAGGAGGTGAGAATTGAGATGAAGAAGCCCAGACGAAATACGAATGAGCAAAACTCTGACAAAAAGGGATTTAATGCATCTCTGTGATATTTACAGGCATATCATGCAAGTCAGGGAATATAAAATCAACCCTTTCCCAAACAATCCCTGGTTTTGACGACCCTAAGATAGATGTCTTTTGAAAACATTATAGGAAACGGAGAAAATGCTGGTAACCAGCATTTTCTCCTTTTCCAACGATGTTTTCTACCCTACTGGAAACAAATTTCAATTTTTGAGTCACGATTATTTTGTAGTTTGCAAGTGCTTTCAATTTGGACACGTCTAAATTTCTGTCGTTTGGTAAAGTGTTAAACAAATATTTCGACCAATTAGAGCCTGCGCGGACCGAGCAGACTTGCATAAATCGACATTTTTTGTAAGTGCATTAAATCCCAGTTTCACAGAGCATAACTTAACTTATGACCAAAGGACAAAATAATAGGTTTGTCCAAATCGAAAGCATTTGCAGACGATAACGTAAAAGTGAGTGAAAATTTTAAATTTGTTTTGTGAAGGTAGAAAATATTGTGGGAAAAGGAGAAAATGCTGGTTATAAGCATTTTCTCCTTTATCCACAATGTTTTCTAAAGGCGTCTTTCTCAGGGTCGACTAAAGTAGGGATTGTGTTTGAGTGGTGCTTTCAACAGTATTTTAGTCATATCACGGCGACAGTTCACATATTCAAGTTTCCTGGGTTGTTCCAGTACTAGGCTAGGCTCTGAGGTGTCTTGACCAAGGACACTCCTGTGAAAAAAAACCAGTGGAGCCAGCGAGAGGCTCGAACCTGGGAGCTCCAGGTCACGAGTCCTACACTTTACCACTGAGCCACACAGGACCCGAGGGATTGTGTGGTAACTGGATAAATACAAGAACACAAGCAATAAAAGTTTTTTTTATAGTCTTAAGTGTAATTTATTAAGGATTTCTACAAACATATTTGAAATACAAGGATGGAAACAATAATAAAGTTATGAAAATATGATGATACGAAAAGAAGGAAAAGTAACTTTATAAAAATATTTACAGTAACAAAATAAATACTGAAAACTAAAAGAAAAATCGTCGGTTTACTTCAAAAACCTCGTAACTGCAGCTTGTTACAAGCTGTAGTTGCGAGGTTTTTGAAGTAAACCGACGAAATGCTGTTTGTAGTTTCCTTTTATACGGTGATAGATTTATTTAGATTTTTTACTTATAGTTTGTCTTGCATTAAACTCTTTGTACAACAGTAAAAACTTCTAACAGAAAAACACATTTCCTAGTAAGCCTAAAGAAGATTGACGTTTATAATCAGTATCAAAGAGGTGCAAGATTATTGTTTTTGTGGTATTTGTCAAAGACAATACCACTGTGAGTTAACCCTTTCTCAAACAATCCCTGGTTTTTACGGGTCTTGAATAGTGGCCTTTTGAAAACATTGTGGGAAAAGGAGAAAATGCTGGTAACCAGCATTTTCTCCTTTTCCCACAATGTTTTCTACCCCATCATAGACCGAAATCATCTTTTCAGCAAAAGTTGAATTGTCGTCTGCAAATGCTTTCAATTTGGGCTAGTCCAAAAGTTTGTCGTTTGGGAGAGGGTTAAATATTGAATTTTGAAGACCATGTATTGTATTTTGTGTAAAGCCGAAGGAAATACCTCGTTTAAACTCTCAGGCAAATGAATTTTTCTATGGCACTCGGGTATTTTATAGAGAATGGCACGTGAAAAAACACCGGCTGAGCCCATCTACCGTGGAAATACCGATTTCCTTGACAAATGCCACTTCGGTGTTCTCAACGCTTTGATTGAAATAACAGGATTGTCGTTTTGCGATCGGCAATGCTGCCTACATTGTTTTCGTAACTCATATTTTTCGAAAATTTGACCTATCAGCTATGACGCACCACTATCCTGTGCAGGACAAATATTTACTCATTACCAAACGAGAAAACTTTGGACTGGTCCAAATTGAAAGCATTTGCACACGACAAAATAAAGGTGACTGAAAAATAGAAATTTGTTCTGGGAAGGGTAGAAAACACTGTGGGAAAAGGAGAAAATGCTGGTTACCAGCATTTTCTCCTTTTCCCATAGTGTTTTCAAAAGGCTTCTTTCTCAAAAGTAGGGATTGTGTGGTAATGGGTTAATTTGCCACTGCTGCTAATAAAGTAGCAATGGTAAAAATGGCCAGAAACTCCATATTTCTTTAAAATTTAAATTCAGACCGGAAAAAAAATAGTTCTTTTTTAAATACCATTGTTTTACTGCTTACTAGAGTACAGTTTCTAAATAAAGACTAAAGGGAAACCAGGATTAGAGCGAGTTTATTATTTCTTTCTTATCAACAAGTAATACCTGGGCCCGTATTCACCAACCATTCTTAAGAACATTCTTTGTCTTATTCTCCAGAATTTTCTACATTTGTAAGTAACACAACTTCTGATTGGCTAAACCATTTGGTTTAGCCAATCAGAAGTTGTGTTACTTACAAATTTTGAAAACCTTGGAGAATAAGACTAAGAATATTCTCAAGAATGGTTGGTGAATACGGGCCCTGGGCTTCTTCCTAATATTTAATTTGTCGTCGGCAAACACTATGAATTTGGTCCAGTCTAAATTAGTTTCGTTTAGTGAAAGAGTTAATACGGTCATTTAGTGTCCAGTTCAAATTAATTTACATGACGGATGACTCGTAATACACGATAAAACTGTCAAATATAACTTTCTGACAGGCAGATGTAGTAAATGTTTTATATACATGACAGTTAACTTTAGGCTAGAGGCTAGTATTAATGAATTTCATCCTTCAGTATTCATTCTAGATTTACAAGCAGGCAAAATTTTAGAGACTCTTCTATAATGAAAATATAGTAAAACGTCGCCATTGTGGTGGGGGAAAGGCCATAGCCCTCACAATCAATAATTGTGTCATTACCTTTTGCCACAGATCGTGGGTTTACTTCCAAAGCCTCGTAACTACAGCTTATTTCAAGCTTTTGTTACAAGGTTTTTGAAGTAAACCGATAAAATGCAAAAGGGACCAGTCGCACAGAATCGTCCTTTGGCAAGGCATTTCAGTAACTAAGCCAAATACCAGCGAAATCTGGGAAATGTATACGAGCAATGTTCTGTGAAAAGGGGGTTTGATCCATCTGCGAAAAGTATCGACCCAAGTCAGCCTGCGCAGTCCGCGCAGGCTGACCTGAAACGAAACTTTTCGCTAATGGTCCAATCTACCTCATGATTAAGTAGGTTATTGAAAAAAAAAAGCTGTTATGGATCTATGAAATAATGTAATGACTTGGACAAGTAATATGTATTACAGATATGTGTTTAGCCCCCTTTTGTCAGAGCATGGCTCATATAGTTAGGTGATGCTCTGATATATACAGATGAAACGCTCTCTAGCTCCTAAAACACAAATGTGTCACAATACGTCGTTCACATAGATAAATTCCTACATTTCCATTTCTAACATCCAAATATTACTCGCTTGTCGGTCAGTAGTCACTGCGGGTTTCCGGCATATTTCTCTTCCTGAAATGTCGTTACAAGATGTAGTTCAATCGTTATGTGTCTATAAAACATTAATTCCCGCCAATTCTCGGAATAGATTGTATGCAAGCAGTCTGAAAATAAAAGAGAACAGCGTGGTTTGATTATTACCTCATACAGAGGACTTTATTAGAATGTTGCAGCCTGGTTTTGTAAGCATTAGAATGTTGCAGACTGGTTTTGTAAGCATTGTTGTAAGCATTGAAATGTTGCAGACTGGTTTTGTAAACATTGAAATGATGCAGTCTGGTTTTGTAAGCAGGAGATATGGCAGACAGGTTTTGTAAGCATTGAAAAGTGGCAGACTGGTTTTGTAAGCATTGGAATGTTGCAGACTGGTTTTGTAAGCATTAGAATGTTGCAGCCTGGTTTTACAAGCATTGAAATGTTGCAGACTGGTTTTGTAAGCATTGAAATGTTGCAGACTGGTTTTGTAGGCATTGGGATGTTGCAGACTGGTTTTGTTAGCAACGAGGCAGCAGGAGTAATCGCTGTTCTTTCTCCTTCAACCATCGTCAAAGCTCCAGATAAGAGGAAGTGATGGTATTCTAAATCCATTATTTCTCGTCAAAATCCTATGATGTGGGTACTCATTAGAATAGTCTCGATGAGACGATTCTAATGAGTACCCACAACATAGGGTTTAGTACAGAATAATTAATATTTTCAAATTTGAAATCAAAATCACCCCCTCTATCTGGAGCTCTGCATCTTGAATATCTTCAGAGTAAATATAACGGTGGTGATTATGATTTAACCAAGATGTTTGTTTTTCCCCCATGATGTTTTCTAACCTTTGAAAAGACAAATCCCATCACTTGAGGTACACTCACTTGTTCTTCTGCGACAGTTTTAATATACAAGAGTCTAAAATGCTTTCTTTTTTATCTATCTAAACCTAATAGAAGTATATTAAAGGAGATTCATTTGAAGGAATGGAATATCGTTGGTTTACTTCAAATCTCTTAACTACAGCCTGAAACACGCTGTAGTTACGCGATTTTTGAAGAAAACCGACGATATATTTTTTTTGTAAATACATGTAGAAATAAAACGTCGGGAGAAAAAGAAATAATTGCATGCGACATGCTGTCTTTCCCTCCTTTTGTTAAGAAGCAAGATTGAATGATATGGGGAGAAATTAATTCTGAAATAGTGGAAGAGAGAAGAAAGAATAAGGGTTGGCTAAACTTACCCATCAAAGTGAGAACTTTCCCATTGTGATCCCAGAGCCGAACAACCATCCCGCCATCTTGGGCAGCCATTACATAATCTTCCATTGTAGACATACTGCACTGTTTCTTGACAGTGATTCGGTATATAAATAGCAGGACATGGTAATGGTGGGCAGTTTATCGTGTTGATCATGTCTAAAAGTTGGTTCACAGGTAAAACGCCCTGAAGGTCAGATATTGTGTTCGTCTTGGTTTCTGGCGCTTTATTTCCGGATGTGACGTCATTGAAATCGGTCAGTATACTTTTAGTATTATTCTCCGATTTGTGCGATTGTGAAATCGTATTGGTGTTTGTGTTGCTTGTAATTTGTTGTGTAGAATCTATCTTATTTAATTCTACGTTTCTTTCACCGGGAACACATCCTTCGCGCCATTTTGGACATCGGTAGCACGTTTTAGTATTCATGAATAAATACGGAGTTTCTTCCCGACATTCAACAGGAATATGTATTTTTGTACAACGCATCAGGGGGCAGGCTATTCTATCCTCTGACGCCACGGGTGTTGTAGGAGAAGGTTTCTGTAAATTCGAAATTCCGTTTGTATTTGCGTTGTTGTTTCCCGGCACGCAGCCTGTTCTCCAAACCGGACAACCAAAACATGTTTTCCCACGGAATTGATATGGTTTCTCATCACGACACTCTGATGGAATTAATATTCTTGGACAGGCAACCAGTGGACATGCTACCTCTTCCCGTGTACTTGGTATTTCTGTGGCTACTGGACCCGGCCTATCGATATCTACTACTGGTCGGCTGGAAAAACAACTGGCTTTAGGTCTGGGACACGTGGAACAGTTTCTTCCAAGAATAGAAACTACCGGAACTTCAACACACTCCTCTGGTATCGACAGTAGCTCACACTGAAACATTGGACATGATGGCGGTTCTTGCTGTCGGTCATTTATGGGTGGTGTCGGTACACAACCCTCCTTCCATCTTGGACAGTGATTACACATTGTTCCCTTATAGTCATACGTTGGCTGCTCCCGACATTCAGTTGGTATATCAATCAGAGGACATCCCAGATCAGGGCAAGTAACTCGCTGAACTTCAGGGATCATTGGAATTTGTGGTACTTCTGAGGGCACTGTTGGCTGAGGAATGCCACTGACTGGAAGACAGCCAGGTTTGAATCTTGGACAACCTGGACAGGTTTTTCCTTGGAACTCGAAGGTTTCAATTTCTCTGCATTCTTTTGGGATGTATATCAATGGACAAGTTTGCAGAGGACAAGGTATATCTCGCATGCGGTCTACGATTGGTTCTCTTGTCTGTGGATCTACCATGGCGATAGGTCTCGGTGGAACAACAGCGAGACATTCATCTTTTACCCGCGGACAATCAGGACACATTTTTCCTTGAACCTGAATCATTTTTTGCTGAAAACATTCTGGCGGCAAGTCCGGTAAAGCACAACGGATAAGAGGACAAGCTATTTGTGGCTCTCGGGGTTGTAGTCGGTCAACAACCGGTGCGCCCTCACATCCAGTCCGCCATCTTGGGCAACGGAAACAGGTCTTTCCATTAAATTGGAATGGCTGTTCTTCTCTGCACTCATTTGGAATACGTATACTCGAACATGGAAATACTGGACATGGTATGTCTGAAGCCTGGTTAAAAGTTGGCTGGTTCGAAGCGGGCACCATTCGCAAACCGTTGATTGTTTGAACACGTTCCTGTTCCCTGCAACCTTCTCTCCAGGTATCACATTTACGACATGTTCTACCACTTGCCGTCTGATATTCGTGTGCAACTTTGCACTCTGGTGGAATATTTCCTTCACATTTAAACAGTGGACAGCCAATATCCGGTATAGGGCGCGTCTGTTCTGTAAGAGTTTCCGGTGTCTGTATCGGATTACATCCAGTTCGCCACCTTGGACAATCTGTGCAATTTCTCCCCATAAATTCAAAATACGGAGTCTCTTTACACTCTGCGGGTATCAGTTTCAGCTCACAGTGGACCATTGGACAAGCCACTTGTTCTTTTACCTCTGCTTTTAGAGGTATTGGACAATCTGCTTTTGAAACGGGACATCTCTCGCACTTGATACCGTTGTAATCGTAAGTTTCAATAAGCTGACATTCTTTTGGAACGTCAAGTTTCGGACAGAGGAGAGAAGGACAAACAGTTTCAGTTGCAGCAGGGACAAAAGTAGTTAGACGCTCTTTACACTTTGGCTTCCATTTTGGACAACTGGAACACTTGACTCCATCAATGGTAATGACGGGTGTTTCCCGGCATTCCTCTGGTATGAATTCCAAAGTGCACAATAAATTAGGACACTGTGGCGGAAGTGACGTAGTAGATGGCGTAGTTGTGTCTGGTGAAGATGTCTGAGCAATAACTGTAATACAAATTGGCAAAGAATTACTGAAAATATCCAGGAACTCGTGTTTACCAATCAGTTTAACCTGAATTATTATTCTAGTTTGTATGGAAAGCCATCTGGTAACAGCATTTTCTCCTTTTCTCACAATATTTACTACCCTAAAGAAGTCAGAAATGCTGGTTACAAGCACTTTCTCCTTTTCCAACAATATTTGCTACCCTACCCAAATCAGAAATCATCATAGTAACAAGATTTAATTTATTCTCTGCAGATGCTTTGAATTTGGTCCAGTCCAAAAATTTGTCGTTTGTTCAAGTTTCGCTCGATTTCAAATCTCAGTCTGTCGTGTATTTGAAAAACTAAGATTTGCTTTCATGGATGCTATAGAAAGTTGTTTTATTCGACAGACCATCTGTAGAAATATGGCCGAAAGCGAATATGATTCATTCGATCATATTTTGATTAATTATTATTAAGTGTGCAAAATAACTAACCACTTCCTGATCAGATTGACTTTTTGTCGTAGATGAATCTTAACCCATTATCACACAATCCCTACTTTTGACGAGACTGGGAAAGAAGCCTTTAGAAAAAATTGTGGGAAAAGGAGAAAATGCTGGTAACCAGCATTTTCTCCTTTTCCCACAATGTTTTCTACCCATTACAAAACAGATTTCAAATTTTCAGTCACTGTTATTTTGTCGTCTGCAACTGCTCTCGATTTGGACGAGCCTAAAATTTTGTCGTTTGGTAATGAGTTAAAACTTTATTGGAAAATGTAATAAAATCAAAAAGAATAAAGATTCGGTCATGATGAAAGGGAATAAAAAGATTTATGTACTACAAGAAATCTGTCGTTCCTTTTTTTTTTTGTCTGTCTATCTTAAAATATAATTTGTTGCAATAGGTATCGTCGTCTATAGATACCAACACTTCTTGCATGTTGTGTAAAAAAAACCCTTCCCTGTCTTTCTGCAATTTATGTTGGTATTTATAATGTTAGAAAATATGAATTAATGTGTACTATAGAAGACGGAACCTGTATCTTATAGGAAAAATAGTTCCTAACGCATTTCCAAACGACAAAATTTGTCCAAGCCGAAAGCATTTGCAGACGACAAAATAAAAGTGCCTGAAAGTTTGAAATTTGTTTTGTGAGGGGTAGAGGACATTGTGTGAAAAGGAGAAAATGCTGGTTACCAGTATTTTCTCCTTTTCACACAATGTTTTCTAAAGGCATCTTTCTCAGGGTCGTCAGAAGCAGGGACAGTGTGGTAATTGGTTAAAAAAATGAAGAAAACTCACCGTTCCTGCTCATAAAGAAGAGTAACATAACTCCCAAATAAGTTATCATTTTTAGTTATATCTTATTTCACTTCTGTTTCAAACTTTTTCGATTTCAACATGCACGTTAAAGTATTTTCTTAAGTATGTCCTTAAACGATTGCCTTCAAGATATATATATAGCGTACATTGCCAATAAAGCCACTCTTTATACAAAATAGCAAATTTTGAGCGTTAACTTTGTCTTTGAAAAATTTATTTTATAAAGATTTAAAGATTGATGTAGAAAAAAAATATGTAAAATAGTAACAGAATTAATTATGAAAGGTGTACATATTGCTTAGAGGTGAATTGTCTGCCTTTTCCGCGTTTTTTTTTAACTCTGCGTGTTCGTAAAAAAATGTTTGTGAAAAATTCGGTATCTATAGTTAAGCGTTATATTGTGACTTATACGTCAAATATGATTGACGGCTTGCCCGCTGCTATTTGACGTCATATTTATTTATTAAAAATTAAGGACGTAGGACCGAATGTCACAGATTACTTCATTTTAGAACTGGCCAATGCTGGTCAGTCTCTAGTCTATTTACTTGACCGTTGCGTAACTCCCTGAAACAAATATGCAGCGGACGACTTTGAAGAAACATATCGGGTTGAAAACTGTGAGACATGCTGTAACAAAAGGAGGTTTAATACAATCTCCGTGGCGAATTATAAAGATCTTGTTTCTCAATCGATGTAAAATAAAATTGTTTAAACTAATTTAGTTTGGTTTAAACATATTTATTTTACATCGATTGAGAAACTAATTTAACATAACCACAGTATTCTAAAATTTTCCAAATTGAAATTATTTGCAGACGACAAATTATGCATAAATGATCCTATATGTCTTTGAAAGGTCAGAAAACATTGTGGGAAAAGGAGAAAATGCTGGTTACCAGCATTTTCTCCTTTTCCCACAATGTTTTCAAAAGGCTTTCACTCGGGGAAGGGGTGGGGGCATTAAAAGTTAGTACATGTATTGTTATGTCGGGAGGATACAAAATAAAATGTCGACAAACAAAAATGCATTCTTAACGAATTAGACAGGTTGACTTTCCTGTATTAGATGCTGACCATTGTCCAGTTTATCCGTGACCTCGTGGTCAAAAGGACGTGACAAGAACGACAAATTGCGTGTTTATCCCGCTTATTGCAGTGTCAACCTGGGCTTGATTACTGACGTACATGAAATATTTACGTTACCTCCCTTAATATAGGCTATAGGAATTGAACTGGGCATGACGTGCCAATCTTTGACAAGCTGACTAAATTATTTTTTTTCTATTTTAGTGGCCTAGTGCACAGGTGCTTGACATGTCTGGTAACATACAATCCCTCTATATAGATATAATAAAGACAAGGTTTGCAACGAGAAGTTTCTCCAACCTGACACAGTCCTCAAATAATGATCGACTGAGAAGTCAAATGAAGGCAAAAGATCGAATGACCTGACTCGGTCTTTATTATATCTCTATTTAGGGATGGTGTTATACCAGACATGTCAGGCACCTGTGGCCTAGTGCCAGTTCGGAATTGTTCGTCGTAAATCTACGTAAACACATGCATTATTAGTATTTCATCGATCATTGGCTTAACTCTTTACCAAACGAAAAAAATTTAGACTTGTCCAAATCGAAAGCATTTGCAGATGACAAAATAAAGGTGACTGGAATTTTGAAATTTATTTTGTGAAGGTCAGAAAACATTGTGGGAAAAGGAGAAAATGCTAGTTAGCAGCATTTTCTCCTTTTTCGACAATGTTTTCTAAAGGCTTCTTTCTCAGGGTCGTCAAAAGTAACGATTTTGTGGTAATGGGTTTTAACTCGTTACCAAACGACAAAAATTTAGGTTTGTCCAAAATTTCAAAATCATTTGCAGACGACAAACTAAAAGTGAATGAAAATTTGAAATTTGTTTCGTGACGGGTAGAAAACATTGTGGGAAAAGGAGAAAATGCTGGTTAACAGCATTTTCTCCTTTTCCCACAATGTGTTCAAAAGGCTTCTATCTCAGGCTCGTAAAATTCAAGGATTGTTTGGTAAAGGGTTAATGGACTCGTGAAGTGCACATACTTTTACCGGCTTGAAAAATTGTGGAAAAAGATGCTTCCTATGTCGTTCAATTTTCGCAAGCTTTTAACTTTTAATTGCATTTCATTTGGCTGCTCACGGTGGTTTTAGAATTATGTTTCACCTCAATCTAAAATGCAGTGAATTGCAACACAGTTCCGCCATGCCAAGTCAACTCTCAAAGCCTACACACGACTTGTCTTGTTCTTTGTATGATGTTTTAACTCGTTACCAAACGACAAGATTTTAGGTTTGTCCAAATCGAAAGTATTTGCAGACGACAAAATTAAAGTGACTGAAAATTTGAAATTTGTTTTGTGAAGGGTAGAAAACATTGTGGGAAAAGGAGAAAATGCTGGTAACCAGCATTTTCACCTTTTCCCACAATGTTTTCTAAAGGCACCTTTCTCCGGGATGTCAAAAGTAGGGATTGTGCGGTAATGGGTTAACCCATTCCCACACAATCCCAACTTTTGATGTCCAAACATTGTGGGAAAAGGTATAAATGCTGGTAACCAGCATTTTCTCCTTTTCCCACAATGTTTTCTACCCTTCACAAAAAAAATCATATTTTCAGTTACTTTTATTTTGTCGTCTGAAAATGCTTTCGATTTGGACAAACCTAAAATTTTGTCGTTTGGCAAAGAGTAAAAATAACCTTTTACCAGACAACAAAATGCTAGACTTGTCCATGAAGAGAGTATTTACAGACTTTTAATCAAATATGGCTCAAATGACAGGTTGATGTGGTAGAAAACGATGTGGGAAAAGGAGAAAATGCTGGTTCTCCTTTTCCCACAGTGTTTTCAAAAGGCTTCTTTCTCAGGGTTGTTAAAAGACGGCATTGTAAGGTAAAGAGTTAAATACATCTCTGTGAGTAGCAAGTCATCACACAATCATGCACAGCTCCAGATAGAGGGACTAATTTTCATTTCAAAATTGAAAATAATAATTATTCTCCACTAAACCCTATGTTGTGGGTACTCATTAGAATCGTCTCGTCGAGACGATTCTAATGAGTACCCACAACATAGGGTTTGGAAGAGAAATAATGAAGTTAGAATATCATCACCCCCCTTCTTATCTGGAGCACTGATTAAGGATCCATAAAATCCACTGCCTCTAACAATCAACTGGATATGCAGGTAGAATGGTCCTTTGATATGCAGATAATGTACAAATATAAAAAAGTTTTGACCCTGATCCCTGTCAGCATGCCCAGTCTGCGCGGACTGACACGAGTCAATAGTTTTTGCAGATGCAGTACGACCCCTTTAAACCACACAATCAAGACTTTTGAAACCCTGGGAAAGAAGCATTTTCTCCTTTTTCCACAGTGTTTTCTTCTCCTCCCAAAACAAATTTCAAATTCTCAGTCACATTTATTTTGTCGTCAGCAAATGCTTTCGATTTGGACAAGCCTAAAATATTGTCTTGTGGTAACGAATTAACTCTTTACCATACAACAAAATTTTAGACTGAAAAATTTAAATTTGTTCTGGGAAGGGTAGAAAACACTGTGGGAAAAGGAGAAAATGCTGGTTACCAGCATTTTCTCCTTTTCCTACAGTGTTTTCAAAAGGCTTCTTTCTCAGGGGCGTCAAAAGTAGGGATTGTGTGGTAATGGGTTAAGAGAGCATTGTTCAATTTTAGTAATATGAAAAAGGGGTGGATAGGTAGAATTCAATGCTGGAAGAGTGAATGAAATAAAATCTGAATTTAAGCATTCTTCATCTATTTTTAAAGATCTTTTTGCGAATACAATCTGCAATGAAACAACAAAATACATCCTACATACATCCAACAAAGTCATAAACAGTCATAATTATACATGTACCTTATTTAATACATTAATTTACATTTAAACCTTAGGCTGTTAAACAAAACTCACTGACCTTTTGTGGACAGTGTAGATCAAGATCAGACTGCACAGAATGTGCAGTCTGATTTTTTTATCCATCAATGGGGACATAGATCTCCCCTCCCCAGAAAAAAAAAAAACCTTTGAAATATCAAAATTTGGGGTTGTAATATCGGCTTAAAATTTTCCTTTCAATTATTTACGTGGGTAAGGGATAACCCATTACCAAACGACAAAATTTTAGACTGGTCCAAATTGAAAGCACTTGCAGATGGCAAAATAATGGTAACTCAAAAATCAAAATTTGTTTACCGCGGGGTAGAAAACATTCTGGTTACCAGCATTTTCTCCTTTTCCCACAATGTTTTCAAAAGGTCTCTATTTCAGTGTCGTAAAACCCAGGGATTAACCCATTACCACACAATCCCTACTTTTGATGACCCTGAGAAAGAAGCCTTTTGAAACCATTGTGGGAAAAGGAGAAAATGCTGGTAACCAGCATTTTCTCCTTTTTTCACAAAGTTTTCTACCCTTCATAAAAGAAATTTCAAATCTTCAGTCACTTATATCTTGTCGTCTGCAAATGCTTTCAATTTGGACAGACCTACAATACTGTCGATTGGTAATGAGTTATTTGATAAAGGGTTCACACAACAAAACAAGTGAACCATGATGGTTCTATATTGCTCACCCGAGTAGAAAACCAAATTTTCATAATATGGGCCTTTTGGACACCATGGGCAAGATTTGAACTTTGTTGGCCTATAAAACCATACAGCCCTGGAACAGGCATAGGTTTCTCTCGCAGATATATTAGATCAAGATCAGACTGCACAGAACATTGTTTGATCCTGGATCTACACTATAAGCTACTTTGTAACCTATACTTGCAAAACTTTTTGAAATATTTTGCAGTAAAAGTACAATGCTTTCCCGAATATAGTGTGATTATGGCCCTATACAATTTTGAAGAATCAGTTCAGCAGAAATTCAGTATACAGTAGTAAAAGTGTTAGTTTGAAAGATCAAGCTCCATGACCTATACAGCACAATCTTTATAAAAGCCATCCAACATGGCTAATTATACGGCATAAAGAGAATTTTAGAGAAACCATAAACTTTTGTCATTGTAGGGGGTCGCCTTGTCATATGATAGAATAAACGGTGTGTTCTGTGTAATCTGATCTTGATCTTTAGTGGTCATACAAAGCTGTTCATGTAACATATAATGGAAGTATAGAATATTCATCTAAATTATTTTTACAATGTTATCATTGTGTTTCTTTTTGCTTATAACTTAATTAACCCTTTACCACACAATCCTAGCTTTTAACAACACTGAGAAAGAAACCCTTTGAAAACATTGCTAGAAAGGAGAAAATGCTGGTAACCAGCATTTTCTCCTTTTCCCACGTTTTCTACCTTCCCAAACGAAATTTCAATTTTTAAGTCACATTTATTTCGTCGTCTGCAAGTGCTTTCAATTTGGACCAGTCTATAATTTTGTCGTTTAGTAAAGAGTTAACAAAACTATGATTTTGATTTAGTTTTATCTAATTTATCCCCAAGTAGCAATCCTGAAATACCAAACAACATACTAGTATCTAATATTGTTAAGATGTGACCCATGTTTCAATCTCGGTCCTTTTTATTTCAAATAAAACCCAAAAGAAAACTTTTCATAACATGACACTAGGATCAGAGCTGCATTCATGACCTGCTCATGTTTACTCATATGACACATACATTGCATTTTCCTTTCTGTTACTGAACTATTTTCACAGTGCTCTCAATAAGGGCCTATTTCAGGAATTCTTATAATTTGATGTTCAAATTTTACGAATATTTTATAAAAAATCAGGATTTGTTGTTCCGTGTCGGTCAATATTGCCATAGGCTTAGATTTAGATCACCAAAATGCCTTACCTTGACTAGAGACTATTTTTGTAAAGCACCTTCGTTACATCGAATAGACAATATGGAAGTTTTCCACACATGTCAAACCCTTTGTGCATTGTTTTTTTAAAAAACATCCGGGTTGAAATTCTTGGGTGTTTTTGTCAAAATCTGGGCGTAAAAAAGCCATCCGACTTTCAAAATAACAATGTTTTTTTTCTCAAAATTTGGATGTAATATATGTTGACGTCCGTGTATTGAGAGCACTGTTTTCATGTATTGTTTTCTCTCAGAACAAGCTGAGACAGCACTCCAACAGTAAATACTTAAATAAGAAAAACAAATTTTTCCAACACATTTCTCACTCAAAATTACACATAAACATCTACAAAAAATAAAACGAAACCAGCCGCATATGGATTAAAATAATAAATAAAAATACACTATAAATATCTTACACAAAACAGATTTTTTTTTTAAAACTCTCTACAAAACAACAAAATTTGAGACATGTCTATATCATATGAGAATGGAAACAACATATGTTTAGATGTGTATAATTACGTGTTTCATTGTAAAGATTTGTCCTAGATAATGGTAGAAAACACTGTGGGAAAAGGAGAAAATGCTGCTTAACAGTAATCAGTAATCAGTAAGAAGGCATTTTGTTTCATATGATATAGCTCAATTCTTAACAATGTGAACAAATTTCAGACTTGCCAAAAGTGAAACCATTTGCAAACAACAAATTGAATTTGATTAAAATTATGGAATAGGTATTAGGGTAGAAAACATTGTGGGAAAATGATAAAATGCAAAATGGTTACCAGTATTTTTTCCCTTTTCCTATAGTTTTTTTTAAAAATTTCTTGCTCATAGTTGTTTAACCCCAAAACCACATTATCCTGACTTTTAACACCCCAGGGAAAAAAGCCTTTTGAAAACATGGTGGGAAAAGGAGAAAATGCTGGTAACCAGCATTTCTTTTCCCACAACATTTTCTTCCCTTCCTAAAACAAATTTCAATTCTTTAATCACATTCATTTTGTTGTCTGCTAAAGCTTCCGATTTGGACCAGTCTAAAATTTTGTTGTTTGGTAAAGAGTTAAACGCAGGATTGCTTGATGAAGTGTTTAAAATATGTTTCACAACTCACATACATTGCAGATTTACCTTGCACGTAACAACATAAGAATCATAAATTTACACACACATACAAGTTGTAATAAAATCAGATAAACAGAAAAAAACAAAAAAACAAAACAAAACACACCAGTCATAAATTAAACTAACATCTCAACAACATAGAGAAATAAAAATCAATCAATTCTGGATAAAAGTTTACACACTTAGCACATCCTTAAACCTGTAAAAATATATACATTCTAAAGAAAATACTATCCTTCTTTCTTGCAATATAATTATAATTCCAAAGCAGCACCGAATCTTGCTTTATCATATTCTATTTGATTTGTCCATCTTTGTTTCTCTCTTTCTCTGATTTTCTAATTAACCCTTTACCAAACAATCCCTGGTTTTTACAACTCTGAGATAGAAGCCTTTTAAAAACATTGAGAAAAGGAGAAAATGCTGGTAACCAGCATTTTCCCCTTTTCCCACAATGTTTTCTACCCAGCTTGAAACAAATTTCAATTTTTGAGTTACATTTATTTTGCTGTCTGCAAGTGCTTTCAATTTGGACCAGTCTAAAATTTTGTTGTTTGGTAAAGGGTTAATTCAATAACTATTTCATTTAAAACTTGATCCTTAAAACCCCTTCCACAACTATAGTGGACTTTGCAGCCAGTGAAGAGCAAGATCAGGGACAGTATTCACCAACCATTCTTATCCTGGTCTTAGTCTAGGATAGGATGGAAAACATTGTGAAAAAAGGAGGAAATGCTGGTTATCAGCATTTTCTCTTTTTGGAGGAAAACCAGCATTTTCTCTTTTTTCCTCAATATTTTCAAGAGCCTTCTTCTTCAGGGTCATTCAACCCATTACCACACAATCCCGACTTTTAAGGACCCTGCGAAAGAAGCCTTTTGAAAACATTGTGGGAAAAGGAGAAATAGAGGGTTAATGATAGTGATTGATTAGTATGGGTGCATTTCAGCATACTACCCTTGTCTGGAACTCATTTCATACTTGCTTTATACAAGTTGTCTGCACTAAACAGGTGGCTGTTAAGATGGGGTTTACTGTAGATTTGAGATCACAACAACCGATCATAAGTTGAGAGATCTGGGTCTCAAAGTCCTGTGTAGATTTCTCGCCATTTCTGTCATGTGGATTTGATCCTCTGTCTTTCCACATGCAACTCTCTCAAATTGTACATTCAACTGAAATCATCGAAAAAATCATGTTGAAGCTTCTTTATTTCGTCGACCTTATAAACAGCCCGATTTAACCCATTACCAAACGACAATATCTTAAGCTTGTCCAAATCGAAAGCATTTGCAGACGACAAAATAAAAGTGACAGAAAATTTTAAATTTATTTTGTAAAAGGTAGAAAACATTGTGGGAAAAGGAGAAAATGCTGGTTACCAGCATTTTCTGCTTTTCCCATAATGTTTTCTAAAGGCTTCTTTCTTTGGGGCGTCAAACATAGGGATTGTGTGGTAATGGGTTAAACAATGTTTTTATTCCTAATTCCAAGAGAAAAGATTTGATTGGCTGAAACAGAATGTCTCAACTAATCAAACCCCTAAATCACTAAAGTTAACCACAGATGGTAAATAAGGTGCCTTTGAACATGTTAAAGTATTGTAAACTTCTATTTTTTAATATCTACTAATTTGGGGAATATTTTTATGTAAACTTAGAATTTTCTACAAAAAATGTTTTTCATTCAAACAAAATATGTCTCAAACAAAAATTTCTTGATTAGGTAACACTTCTGTTATGCCAACAGAATTATCTAAAAAAAAATATTGCAATATGGGAATATTTCTGCAATGTTGACATAAAATTGTCTGCATTGTTTTCAAAGCTAAATATTATGAGAAATAGAAATTAATCTGTAAACACAGACTTTGGGCCTAAAAACTGACTTGACAGGGTATCAAACCCAAGACCACAAGGTCATGAGTCACATACACTTGCAACTGTGTTTTCTTCCCCTCGGAAAACAATTTTCAATTTTTCTTTAACATTTATTTTATTGACTGCAACTCCTTTCAATTCGGGGTGTCAAAAATTTTGTCCTTTGGCAAAGAGTCAAAATAATGCTCTTTAACTCTTTACCAAATGACAAAAATTTAGACCTGTCGAAATTGAAACCATTTGCAAAAAACTCAATGTGATTCAAGAATTGAAATTTGTTTTTGGCGGGTAGAAAACATTGTGGTAAAAGGAGAAAATGCTGGTTACCAGCATTGTCTCCTTTTCCCACAATGTTTTCACAAGGCTTCTTTCTCAGTGTCGTTAAAAGTCGTGATTGTGTGGTAGAGTTAAACCCACAGTCTTTATCTTATATCAGTGCTTCTTAAATCCAGATATCATTATATTTGTCTTACCTTTACAACTGCTTTAACTGGAGTGTCTGCAAAATGTATCTTCTTGCTGGACTTTTTGATGGGTTTTGGCTGGGGAGAAAAATTGTTTTGTTAAGATTATTTTCTAAGAATTTACTCATATTGCTTTTCTGTGAATATGTTTTTTGTAGAACACTGAAAGCCACTACAAAACAAATTTATCTGCATATGCCGAGAATCTGCAAAGTTCTGTTTTGTAAATGGGTGCAATTCTGGTGTTTAACCCTTGCCCAAATGACCAATTTCAGACTCTTCCAAACCAAAAGAGTTTGCAGACGACAATTTTAGATTTGGAGAAAATGCCAGAAAGTTCTCAAAAAGGGTAGAAAACACTGTGGGAAAAGGAGAAATTGCTTGTCAGGAGCAATTTCTCCTTTTCCCACAGTGTTTTCAAAAGACTTTTACTGCAGACACGTAAAAACCAGGGCTTGTTTGGGAAAGGGTTAACAAACAGCACCATCTTGATGAAATAAGTAACTTCCTCTACTTTATGAGATTAAATATGAAGTTATCATTCTCACTTGAATACAATTCTCCATAATTGACGCAACTAATGATCATCTGACAGTCCCAAAAGTCTTTGCAAAAAACTTGTGCAATATCTAACAAGATGGCCATGATGGCAATGAACTCACTCAGCTGAGCCTTTTGACCAATATGATCAATCTAAAACGTCTTCCACAAGTGTACACAAGTTTTTTTTTTAAAAAATTGACCTATTTTTTTACCCTAAATGAGCAAATTTCAAACTCAAACTCATCCAAGGTATTATCAAGGCAAACATTCTGATCAACTTTCAAGAGTATATGACTAAAGATGTGGCCTCTAGAGCATGTACAAGGTTTTTCTGAGATTTGGCCTAATGACCTAGTTTTTGACCAGACATGACCCATTTTATAACTCGTCTGAGATATTATCAAGACAAACTATCCGTATCGTGACCAATTCTTCACAAGTGTTGGATGAAAAATGTGGCTACTAAAGCGAACAAAAAGGTTAAAGTTGACGAAGGATGACGGACAGACCACGATCACAAAAGTTTACCTTGAGCACTTTGTGCTCAGGTGAGCTAAAAACACCTTAAGAGGCTATCTAACCCATCATTAACAAAATTCCAGATATTCCTTTTTTTCTTAAACACTTGTCTTTCTTCTTTATTGATGATGTGGTACAGAGTTAAATGTCTTATACTTTAAAAAGAAGGACAGATTTACTTACAATGTTACTTTGGCCAGGAAGGTTAAAAACATCAGCTTCCTCTTTGTCTGGTAGCGTCTCTGTAATAATGGACGGGGGTGAAAACAAAACACTTGTATCTCCTATCAGTGATTTACTCTGAAAAAAAAAAAAGTTTATGAACGTTTTCCAACACCACAAAATTTGGGGCTGATCTGGATTATTTCAACAGTATTCTATTCCGCTTTGAACGTTGCATTGGTCATATCACAGTAACGGCTTATGTATATCATAATTCATATTGATGTACATGTGTCCTGGATTTTGTTGATACTAGGCTACAGCTTTAACCCATTACCAGTGGGTGTCCGTGGTCGTGAGGTAGAGTGTGGGCCTCATAACCTAAAGGTCCCGAGTTCGATACCCGGGAGCGGGTGTCAACTTTGGGATTTTTCATTGGCCCACAAGTTCGGCGCGAGTACTGGAGTAGTTTCCAGGAAGCAGAATCGAGAGAGATTAGTATAAGTTGTAAGAACTTGTTTCTCAATCGATGTAAAATAAATATGTTTAAACTAAACTAACCCATTACCAAACAACAATATTTTAGACTGGACCAAATTGAAAGCATTTGCAGATGACAAAATAAAAGTGACTGAAAATCTGAAAGGATGTGGGTAAACTTATGAAGAAAAAAGACCCCTCGAGAACACACATGAAATTTATATGAAAGAATGCTACACATGTCTACTTTATCCATCCGAAATATTTAAGAAATTAACAGAGTCCAAAGGGGCGTTTCACAGCTCTAAAGTATGGAGGGCTGGATGGGTCATAATTGCATAAATGATTTTGCTCTATCAATTTGATCCGATTTCTTTGTGAATTCTACGAGAAAATGTTTGAATATCCCAGAAACAACTACAATGAATCATTTTGAAGTGAAAAAATATTAATATATTGCAACAAACATTGTTAAAATCTCCTCTGTTTGAGCTGTAAAAAGACCCAAGTCTTTCGAACAATCATTTACGATTTTGAGACAAAGAATTCCAACAAAATGAAAAAAATTAATATTTTCTTTTGAAAATTAGGTCTGCTACATCATTTTGATATCATATAAAATGTAAGAAGGATGTATGGTGTACTGTTTAGAGAATAATTCAATTTTTGATTGCCTGTGATTCATGATTATGAATATTTTTAAAAGGACTATCTTTATTCATTTTCATTGTCATTTCAAGTTCAGAATCAGTCCAACGGTCTATCTGCACTGCGTCATCAACATGATTGAAAAATTCCTTTGATATTATTGGCTTTTGAGATTGATGTCCGTAATGTGATAGGTACCATATCACAGATGCAATATGAGCACAACATCTGACAACTCTTGCCCCGGATTTACATGTACAATACCAATGAAATATTGGCGTAATTCCAACAATATACTCTATCCACAAACTGTGAAGCTTTGACGATGCGTGCCTGGACTGGATCTGGGCCTTAATCAAACCTTGGTGTTCCCTGTGAACTAGAATCTTATAATCACCCTCATCATTCAAGCTTTCTGTCATGTACGATTGAGCTTGTTTTATTTGGTATACACCAAAAGTTAAATCTCGCAATTCAGTAATATTAAGCTTTGGGAAATCTAGTTCACTTCCATCAATATCTTTCCAAATGACTCTCCTTTTGTCCAGCTTTTCAGATTGTACTCTTTGCTGCAAAGGATTTTCTTTGCTGCAAAGAGTCAACATTCTTTCAGCAACCACTCGATCAGTGTTTGAGCAAGAAGCCAATGGTGGGCGGAAAGCATTGCACAGGGTGCAGACAATAAGAACAAAATCTCTAACACTGGGAATGAGTACATTTTGCAACCTGTTACTGAGAGCTTTCCACTGTTTTATTCTCCAATTTGCACTTTCAATCACCCACCTTACCTTCGTGACATACCTCGATTCCTTCCCTTCTTTAGTAGTGTGTTGCTTCTGGCCTTTAGTTAGAAAGTGGGGCATTTCGGTTTTTATTCCAACTTCTGCTAAAAAATCCAGACAATCATGATAGCCCCTGTCAACTACCATGACTTTGTCATCTTGAAACCAATTCTTTATGTTTTCAACATTGTTTCCAAAAAATTGTTTTGTAATCTGAGCAGAAAATCATTTGCAGCAAAGAATACAGTCTGAAAAACTGGGCAAAAGGAGAGTCATTTGGAAAGATATTGATGAAAGTGAACTAGATTTCCCAAAGCTTAATATTACTGAATTGCGAGATTTAACTTTTGGAGTATACCAAATAAAACAAGCTCAATCGTACATGACAGAAAGCTTGAATGATGAGGGTGATTATAAGATTCTAGTTCACAGGGAACACCAAGGTTTGATTAAGGCCCAGATCCAGTCCAGGCACACATCGTCAAAGCTTCACAGTTTGTGGATAGAGTATATTGTTGGAATTACGCCAATATTTCATTGGTATTGTACATGTTAAGCCGGGGCAAGAGTTGTCAGATGTTGTGCTCATATTGCATCTATGATATGGTACCTATCACATTACGGACATCAATCTCAAAAGCCAATAATATCAAAGGAATTTTTCAATCATGTTGATGACGCAGTGCAGATAGACCGTTGGACTGATTCTGAACTTGAAATGACAATGAAAATGAATAAAGATAGTCCTTTTAAAAATATTCATAATCATGAATCACAGGCAATCAAAAATTGAATTATTCTCTAAACAGTACACCATACATCCTTCTTACATTTTATATGATATCAAAATGATGTAGCAGACCTAATTTTCAAAAGAAAATATTAATTTTTTCATTTTGTTGGAATTCTTTGTCTCAAAATCGTAAATGATTGTTCGAAAGACTTGGGTCTTTTTACAGCTCAAACAGAGGAGATTTTAACAATGTTTGTTGCAATATGTTAATATTTTTTCACTTCAAAATGATTCATTGTAGTTGTTTCTGGGATATTCAAACATTTTCTCGTAGAATTCACAAAGAAATCGGATCAAATTGATAGAGCAAAATCATTTATGCAATTATGACCCATCCAGCCCTCCATACTTTAGAGCTGTGAAACGCCCCTTTGGACTCTGTTAATTTCTTAAATATTTCGGATGGATAAAGTAGACATGTGTAGCATTCTTTCATATAAATTTCATGTGTGTTCTCGAGGGGTCTTTTTTCTTCATAAGTTTACCCACATCCTTTGTTTTGTGAAGGGTAGAAAACATTGTGGGAAAAGGAGAAAATGCTGGTTACCAGCATTTTCTCCTTTTCCCACAATGTTTTCTAAAGGCTTCTTTCTCAGGGGCGTCATAAGTAGGGATTGTGTGGTAATGGGTTACCTCTTTACCAAACAACAAATTTTACACTTGTCCAAATTGAAAGGACTTGCAGAGGACAAAATAAACATAAATCAAACATTGAAATTTGTTTCTAGCAGGGAAGAGAACATTGTGGAAACAGGAAAAAATGCTAGTTACCAGCATTTTCTCCTTTTCCCACAATATTTTCAAAAGGCTTTTATCCCAGGGTCATAAAAACCAGGGATTGTTTGGTAAAGGATGAAAGTGTCATACCGACTGACACTTCCACAAGACCTAATCTTTGCCTTTGGATTACAATATGGCTTGCAACAAGCGTAAAACGACATTCAGACATTTGAGTAATGTGTCATCTCGGATCAGCCTTCGCAGTCTGCACAGGCTAATCCGAGATGACATTTATGACTACAATAGATTCTGTACAACAGGAGACTTGTGCATCACAGAAAATGCAATAAAAATGTAGTGTCATTTTGGATTAGCCAGTGCAGGCTGGTCCCAAACGGCAGTTAAAGCAGATGTCAGACAGCCTCTTTTAGCGTGTTGAAGGCCATATAAAAGAAGAATCAAATACTTCTTAACAACAATACATAGATGATGGTGAATACTCCGCATTTTGATAGGTACACATATCTGAGCTAAGTTCTGGCAAGAGGGGTCTTAACACATGTCCTTAACTCTTAACCACATGCTGAATTCTGGACTAGTCCAAATTCAAAGTATTTGCTGACAACAAAATAAAAGTAACTCAAAAATTGAAGTTTGATTTTGGAAGGGTAGAAAACATTGTGGGAAAAGGAGAAAATGCTGGTTACCAGCATTTTCTCCTTTCCCTACAATGTCTTCAAAAGCCTTCTTTCTCTGGGTAGTGAAAAGTCGGGATACTGGGGTAAAGAGTCTTAATGCATGATAAAAGCAAGTCAATAGATAAAATTATCACAATGGATCTATAAAACCCATTTTACATTCCTGAATCATGAGTAAACTAGTCCTTTTAGCAAGCAAATAATTGACCAATAGCAATAAGTTTCCGCCCAGGTCAGCCTGCACCGACTGACATGGGTCGATACTTTTTGCAGAGGCATTAAGTTTTCACAGAGAACAGCTCATTTTCTTTAATACTGTTTTTTATAACTTGCTATATAAAATGATTTCGTACCAATTTCTGAAAACTTGTAGTTACCAAACAACAAAATATCAAGTGTGTCCAAATGGAAAGCATAAATTTGCAGATGACAAAATAAAAGTGACTAAAAATTTAAAATTTTCCTTGTGAAAGGTAGAAAACATTGTGGGAAAAGGAGAAAATCCTGGTTACCCGTCTATAAAGTTGTTGTTAGGTAAAGAATTAAAGTCATATTCACACTGTTGTCTACAAAAGCTTTCAATCTGTGCAAGTCTTAAGTTTTATCATCTACAACAGAATTAGGAAGACACTAACAAATGTCAGCTTCAACAAATATCAAGTACATACAGGAGTTTCTGGGGACAACAGCATCGTGTCAGCAGTCGGATAGAGAGGTCCATCCGTCCATTTGTTGTTCAAAGACTGACGAGCTTTTCTTGTGCCTTGGGAACTCTGTAATCAAAAATATGACAACATGACCAAATCAACTTAATGACCTTTAACTTGTTACCAAACGACAAAATTTTAGGTTTGTTCAAATTATAATGTTAGAAAATATTAATTAATGTGTATTATAAAAAATAGAACTTGTAGCTTATAGTAAATATGGTTCTTATTTTAACTCATTACCAGACGACAAAATTTTAGGTTTGTCCAAACCGAAAGCAATTGCAGACGACAAAATAAAAGTGACTGAAAATTTAAAATTTGTTTGGTTACCAGCATTTTCTCCTTTTCCTACAATGTTTTCCATAGACTTCTATCTCAAGGTCATCAAAGGTAAGGATTGTGTGGTAATGGATTAAAACTGTAACAAGTTTTATTTCCACACTTCACTTTAATTTCACTGCTAAAATATACGTGTCATCTCAACAGAGAGCATCTTCAGGCTACAAATTTAATTGTAGCTCTAATGATAGGGCTTGTGATAGAAAGAATAGAAAACATTGTGGAAAAAGGATAAAATACTAGTATTAATTAGCATTTTCTCTTTTTTTTCCCCCACAATTTTTCAATAGAATTCTGTAAGTCATTAAAATACTGGATTTTTTGGTGAAGGACAATATAGGATCTGATATTACGTGGCCTTTCAGGTAAGATTTTATTGACATTTCCATGGATAATGTTATTTACCCTTTACCACACAGCAGAATTTCAAACTGGTCTTCACTGATGGAATTCACAGAGGACAATTCACACATCTTTTAATGATAATACTTGTTCCTGGCCAGGTAGAAAACATGGTGGGAAAAGGAGACAATGCTGGTTATCAGTATTTTCTCCTTTTCCCCCAATGTCTTTACCTCAAACGCAAATGAATGTCAGATTCCTTTTATCACATAACTATATTAAACAAATCATAGACAAGAAGATGCAAAATCTATAGATCCACCCTCTGTAATTTGCATAAAACCCACTCACTTAAAACAATGAAATAATGATGCCAAAACTGGTTACCAGCATTTTCTCCTTTTCCAACAATGTTTTCTAAAGGCTTCTTTCTTGGGGTTGTCAAAAGTAGGAACTGTGGTAATGGGTTAAACATGTCATGTATAAGATTAGAGAAAATTCATGACAGGTATATTACACTGAAAACAAGGGAGGTTATGTGACAATTTCATATCTCCTCAAAGACAATTCAAATGGTACCCACCTTCCTCTCTGTCTGTTTTCTCCTTACAAAACTTGCGTTAGCATGTTCAATTGTGGATAAATCAGCATCGTACCCAGTGTCCTCTCGTATCAGAGCTTCTACGTCTTCAAGTTGTCCCGGGCTCTGATAAAAGTACATGTAACAAATACAGTGAGTACACGTGAGCCATATTCTGGGAAAAGGTGATTACATGCATTGTCATGATATATTATTTAAACCAAGCAAGTCCTCCTATAACATGGTTTTTGTCTAAAACCAGCTCAATCATAAGGTAGGATGGTCTTTATCATGCAGAAAATACACCAATAGTATAAAAGTAGTTTTCTGCTAACATTACAAACAAGAGCTTCACAAAGCAGCACTTATACACCCCATTGATTGATTAGAATGGGTGCATTTCAGCATACAACCCAAGGGGCTTGTCAGTGAAATAGGTTAAAATCTAGACAACATAAAGAGACCCAAATTTTAAGTCACAAGGATAACTACACATCGTAGAGATTCATTGTTGTAAGTTTAAACTTATTCCAGTGGAAACTGTGAGAGGAGTTGCACACACAAGAAATTGCTAATGGATGCATGGACATACAACCGGGGCCATAACATAACCTTTCGGGTATATAATAATGAAACAAGAACAGGTTATGGTGCCAACAATGAGCTGCTACATTTTCTATTTCAAAAACCCCTTTTATTTCCAAGTCAAACGAAGAGAAAACCTGTGCCAAAGATATTTCAAGGTCAACTGCACTTCTTTTTATGGATTCCCACCTTTGAAACTTAACCTTTTAGCTGCTAAGTTCTCTTAGTTGGGCAGTGGAGATCAGTGACAAACAATGACAGAAAAAAAAAATTCAGGATTTTTTTTAAACAAGACTAGCTTAAAAGACGTGACCTGTCACGCAAAAGGGGAGGCCATCTGGGAAAGTTCTGCAAAAAGTGTCAGCCCTGGTCATCAGACTGTGCCAGTTGTGCAGGCTGATCAGGGTTCACACTTTTCGCTTTAGTTTCTGTATTAGAGGTGGTAATTTTACCTCCTTATACAATCATTTTTTGAGCTATCAAATTAAATTGATCTACACTATTGTTGACCTATTTTCATGTAATTCATGTAAGGAATTCCCAGATTGTCCCTCTAAGTGTGGCAGGTCAGAATTGTACAGAGCTAACAGCCATGCCTAGAATATTAACTCTATCATAGGAAGAAATTCCCAGCCTTTCCAGATTGAGAGAAGTTGCAAACAACAATTTAAATGTGACTAACAATATGAAATTTCTCTTTGGAGGAGAAAACATTGCGGGAAAAAACGAAAATACTGGTTACCAGCATTTTCTTTTTTCCCCACATTGTTTTCAAACGCCTTTTTCCTACTGTTCGTTACTATAACTATTTAACTCTATACCACACAATCCCAAATTTTAATGACCCCGACAATGAAGCCTTTGGGCAACATTGTGGGAAAAGGAGAAAATGCTGGTGACCAGCATTTTCTCCTTTTCTCACAATGTTTTCTACCCTTCCAAAACCCAACTTCAATTTTTCAGTCACATTTGTTTTGTCATCTGTAAATGCTTTCCATTTGGACAAGTCTATAATTTTCTTGTGTGGTAAAGAGTTAAAGTACTAAGGAAAACCCTGGATTGTGGGACCATTGGTTGGCATACCCCATTTTCCTACCATTGCGGTCTTCCAGGTGACTAACTAGAATAACTATCACTAAAGGTGATAAATACCCCCGCCCCTATATTTCATATCACAGGGGCAATAACTCAGTAATTCTTCATAGAATTTTCAAGAAAGTTGCGTCTTACACATCTACAACTCCTAATGAAGACTTCTGCCAAGTTTAAAGTGAATCAGAAAGAAACTGTAGGAAGAGTTGTCCGGACAAGCATTTTTAAGTCAAATCAGGGGCAATACATTGATCCGTGGAAATCGATATTTGACCAATCAGGACATCGCATTTATTCTACCCGATGTCCTACCTTGGTTTCTGCCATTTTGGCTCACAAATAAACGACTGTTAACGTTGGAAGAGTGCAATTCTCTTTATTTATGTTGTGTTTTTAACGTTTGAATTTTTAAAAAAAGCTTAAAAAATGTGCTTTGGGAACGTGTACCGATGACGTGAGATCACGCAGAGGCTATAGACAAGTTTAAATTGTGATGATTACTGAAAATTTGAACTAAGTCTTGTGCAAACAGCTGATCAGCGCTGGATAATGGATTAATTCAAAGTATTCTATAATTTTTCCTTTCTGAAAGAGAAAACTGAAAAACAAAGGTAAAGAAAGACCTATATGAAGTTTTAATAAAAAGAAATACTTTTACTTGTATATCTAACCTTGTTCAATAACCTATACACATCAAAAAAGTGGCCGCGTAACTTGTCACCAATGTTTCAGTTTGACATTTAATCTTAACCCATGGTGCATGTAAAACATGCTGAATGTGTACTGGGATCGTATATACGATCTCTGATGTGTAGATCTAGATCAGATTGCAAATTACATGATGATTAGTCTTGGATTTAAAGAACCTGCTGATTATAATAAGCACTTCGACGTGTACTTCTTCCTCACTATAGGAGTATATTTCAATTTTAAAAAAAGTCTAACTTCTGATCTGGTGAAACTTGGAAATTTTTCTCTTGACTTGATGTTGTAACCGTTTACCACATAACACCAAGTTTTTACAACCCGCAGAAAGCTTTTAAATGCATTGCGGAAAAAGAAGAAAATGCTTGTAACATTTATTTTATCCTTTTGTCACTGTGTTTTGCGCTCTTTCAAACACAAATTTCAATCTTTGAATCATTTATTTTGTTGTCTGCAAATATTTGAGTTTGGATTGCTCTAAAAATTTTGTCATTTGGTGACGAGTTTAAATGGATTAGCACATCTGCCCATTAGCACAAAGGGTGTTTTGGTAAACTGTTAATTTGATAGCAAGTGTGTTTGATTGCAAAGCAAATTACCGCTCTAATCAACTTGACCACCCGTTGTCATCAGTATATCATAAACTACCGTCAATGATATTAACAATTTTCTTAATTAACAACACACTTAACACATTTTATAATCATCAGACAACCCTTTTCCTCCGAACATAATATTGAAATTTTACATTAACTTAAAACGACATTCTATAAACTTTTCGAAAGGCTTGTAATTTGGTGTTATTTAATTTGGCATGATGCTGAGATGACTTTACTAGCCCAACGAAAGCAATAAGTATCGTTAATTCTATTATTCTGTGGCAAACAGAGATTTGTTGATATTTTTTATATGTTCAAATTTTTGGTTAAACATGTGAATCTGTTACATTGTACGTCGCACCCGTAAATCGCCCTTTTAATACATCTCCATATCTTAATCAGTAAAGCATCTTTAAATTGCTTACTGAGAATTTATCATCGATAGAAATATATGATTAAAGAATTTTTTCAGGAATTTTATTGAGAGAAACAGTCATGACAGCACAATTTAAGTAGCCTATCTTCTATACTGTATATGTATTGAATATGTTTGTTTGTGTGACCTTGGCAACAGTAACTAAGGTAGTCGGTTTATCTTATCGCCACGGATCCACGTATAACTCAGTAATTCTTGATGGAATTGTCACAAAATTTGCGTCTTGCACATCTACAACTCCAAATGGACACTTCTGCCAAGTATACAGTGAATCAGACAAAAATTGTAGGAGGAGTTGTCCGGACAAGCATTTTAAATGTGAATCAGGGGCAATAACTCAGTAATTCTTGATGGAATTTTTACAAAATGTGTGTCTTGCACATCAACAGCTCCTAATGAACACTTCTGCCAAGTATCAAGCGAATTGGATTGAAACTAGGAGGAGTTGTCCAAACAAGATTTTGTGGACAGACAGAGTGACTGCCTGACCGACCACCCGACCGACCGACAGGCTGATTCCAGTCCAGTATACCCCCCACAAACTTCGTTTGCGGGGGTATAATTACTCACAATGTCCTTGTTGTTTTGTAACTGTTTCAAACCCTCAATGGCATTTTTAAAGGGGGTTGGGGTTCTTGGTGTAAGGTGGAAAAGTCCCTTTGGCACTCTTGGGGTCTTCCTAGTTGGGCTAAAACTACAAATAAAAAGATA
Organism: Tridacna crocea; assembly: GCA_943736015.1. Lineage (NCBI taxonomy): Eukaryota > Metazoa > Mollusca > Bivalvia > Cardiida > Cardiidae > Tridacna > Tridacna crocea. The sequence goes on along the minus strand of OX031067.1, from coordinate 3,641,122 downwards.
ATTAACCCTCTACCACACAATACCATGTTTTACCACTGCTGGGAAAGAAATCTTCTGAAAACATTGTAGGGGAAAAAGATAAACTTCTGGTAGCTAGCATTTTCTCCTTTTCTGACATTACTCTACTCTTCCAAAATCAAATTCAGTTCTTCAGTGACATTCATTTTGTCATCTGCAAGTGCTCTCAATGTAGATGAGTCTAAAATATTGTAATTTTGTAAAGTTAACTCATTATCACAACACAATTGCTGACCTATTCTTTCATATTATACACACCACTTTTGAAAACATCATTGAAAAGTGAAATTCCACGTAACATTCATGTTACTAATCAAATGTTCTACTGATTAAAATATGTGTGGCATTTTAATTAACCCTTTACCAAACAATCCTTGGTTTTTATGACCCCGAGATATAAACCTTTTGAAAACAGTTGTAATAGGAGAAAACGCTGGTAATCAGCATTTTGTACTTTTCCAATGTTTTCTATCCTGCTGGAAACAAATTTCAAATTCTGACTAATGTTTATTTTGTCATCAAACAGCAAGATGTAAACAAGCCTCTCACGAAATTGAAATTCGCATAACAAATTTTGGTTACACACAAGACCTCGTGTAACAAAAAATGTAAAAAAACCCAGAAAGCCATTATTCACTTAACGTATGTAAAATTACAGAATTAGAAGTTACTTGCTACCCTTATAGATAAATCATAGTCAAATCATGTGGAAATATCTGTTCATAAATTAACACACATGAAAAAAATGCATAATGCAAAAAAACATGGAAACCTACGACACAATAAAATGTTCCTTTCAACATTCTCTAATCAGTCACTTCAAGCCGTCTTTTCAGATTTTTCAATGACTTCATGCAAAAAATTTCTACAGCTATCGTTATATAACAGACTTTTGTGCTGCAAATCATCAAATTTGATTGCTTTACCTCTAGTTGAGAACCACTATTGTCATACCCTCTAATATGAAATCTTACTCCCGAGATTTATAGCTCACGGGTAAGTGCACCCTTGAAATAAAAAACTAATGGGAACACTGAAGCATGCATAGACTAACCCATCTTCGCAAACCAAGGATACTAGCTCCACTTTGTTTGTTACGTTCCTTTTGCCGCTCACCTCTTTAAAAACCGAAACTTCCGCTGCGCCACCTATCGAATATTACAAGTTGTGTAACCTTTGTTGATGTTATTGCTGACCAATCAAAATGATCATAATAAAATTTGTTAGGCTATGCATCAAATATCGCTGCACTTTCCGATTCATCAAATCAGAAACAAGACAGACATATGATGATTCACAATCATTTGGCTGTGGAACCCATCCTAATATTTCACATAATTGATCATGAACTATAAACAAGAGGGCCAAAATGGCCCTGGATCGCTCACCGGAAATTTTGAGAGGACCATGGCCTTTTTTTTTGAAGGTATTGAAACACTGGAAACAAAATCATCATTTTGACAAGCAATTTTTAAAAGGTCACCTGTAAAAGTCCTTTCAAAATCTGACCAGCAGTTTCAGAGAAGAATTTTCAAGAATTTCTGTATTTCCATATACATGTAGTGTAAGTAGCCCCCATTCACCAGAGCAATGTTTCTCGACGAATCAAACTTTCACGGTCAATTTTTGAAAAGGGTCACCCAAGGAATATCTCTGTGAAAATTTTCCGAAATCTGACAAGCCGTTTCAGAGAAGAAGAATTTTTAAGAATTTCTTCATTGCCCTATAGTGCAAGTAGCCCCCATTCCCCAGAGCCATGTTTCTTGATGAATCAAAATGTCACAAACACTTTTTGAAAAGGGTCATCCAAGGAACATCTCTGTGAAATTATTTCAAAATCTGACAAGCCGTTCGAGAGAAGAAGAATTTTTAAGAATTTCTTCATTTCCTTATAGCGCAAGTAGCCCCCATTCCCCAGAGCCAGGTTTCTTGACCTATCAACATTTCACGAACACTTTTTTGGAAAGGGTCATCCAAGGAACATCTCTGTGAAATTATTTCAAAATCTGACCAGCGGTTTCAGAGAAAAAGAATTTTTAAGAATTTCTTCATTTCTGTATAGTGCAAGAAGCCCCCATTCACCAGAGCCATGTTTCTTGACGGATCAAAATTTCGCGAACACTTTTTGGAAAGGGTCACCCAAGGAACATCGCTGTGAAATTATTTTAAAATCTGGCCAGCGGTTTTAGAGAAGAAGATTTTTAACCCATTACCACACAATCCCTACTTTTGACGCCCCTGAGAAAGAAGACTTTTGAAAACACTGTGGGAAAAGGAGAAAATGCTGGTAACCAGCATTTTCTCCTTTTCCCACAGTGTTTTCTACCCTTCTAAGAACAAATTTCAAATTTTCAGTCACTTTTATTTTGTCGTCTGCAAATGCTTTCAATTTGGACCAGTCTAAAATGTTTTCGTTTGGTAATGAGTTAAAGAATTTCCTAAAAAATTCCATTTCATTGCCATGGCAACCAGAGTTTTTGACGGAATCAAATTCTGTGAACAATTTTTAAAGAGGACCTCCCAAGGAACATTCCAGCCAAGTTTGGTCCAAATTGGCCCAGCGGTTTAGGAGGAGTTGAGGCTTTAAGGAATGTCACACGACGCACTGACGCACGACGGACACCGAGTGATCCTAAAAGCTCCCCTTGAGCACGTTGTGCTCAGGTGAGCTAAAAACTCATTAAATACCGATCGTCTACTCTTTTTTGGCAAAATTTCGTCACAAACACAACTTTCGTTTTTGACGAGCAACGCCATTATTGTTTTCTGTTTTGCGAAAGATTTCTCGTTACGGATGGTTTCATTGGAGCGATGGGTTTTGATCGCATCCAATGAAATGGCACAGCGGGAGCTTTGATTTTTAAAGAGTCGAGTGGCCAAGGGTACCTCCTTAGTATCCTTGGCTTGCGAAGATGAGACTGACAAGACATGGAGACTTACCAGACTTGATCATGTTTACCACTGTTTTAACAGTATACATCTATATTACTTACAAAAACAAAAGTAAATGTAGAAATTGCATATACAATATCTATAGACACTGAAAACATCTAGTTTTCATTTATCTGATAAATGATAAAAACTTACCAGTCAATTACTTTAACAGTGGGTGTGTTTAAAATAGATCCATGGCCTGACGTAGACGAGGAATCTTCCCTGTTACACACAGGAGTTGAAGTCACTTTACCAAATGGGATTTCCGGAGAATTCAAGAACTGAAATTTAAATTACCACTGTTTCACCCTTTGCCAAACTATCCCTGGTATTTACGACCCTGAGATAGAAGCATCTTGAAAACATTGGTAGCATTTTTTTCCTTTTCATTGCTTGTAGGAGCCTTTGGACAACATTGTGGCAAAACGTGAAATTGCTCATGACAAGCAATTTCACCTTTTGTCACAATGTTTTCTATGATATCAAAAGGTATCATATACACATAAACAAGAGCAGCAAATTGTCACAAGATACGCCCTCCTTACCCCAAGTTGTAAAGCTGGGGCAGGCACCAGACAAAATTCAAGTATAAAAACAACAAAGGGCACTAACTCAAATATTAAGCAAACAAGAGTTATGATTCCTGTGCACTGCACTCCCCCTTGATGAGATCTATCCACCCATGAAATTTCATAACCCTAGCTAGTATAATTTGGAGATATGCTCCGGACAAAATTCAAGTATGAAAAACAATAAAGGGTGATAACTCAAAAATTAAGCAAGCAAGAGTTATGATTTCTGTGCACTGCACTCCCCCTTGATAAGATCTATCCACCCATGAAATTTTATAACCCTAGCTAGTAAAGTTTTGGAGATATGCTACAGACAAAATTCAAGTATGAAAAACAAGAAAGGGCAATAACTCAAAAATTAAGCAAGCAAGAGTTATGGTTCCTGTGCACTGCACTACCCCTCAGAGAGATCTATCCACCCATGAAATTTCATAACCCTAGCTAGTAAAGTTATGGAGATATGCTACGGACAAAATTCAAGTGTGAAAAACAAAAGGAAAGGGCAATAACTCAAATATTAAGCAAGCAAGAGTTATGGTTCCTGTGCACTGCACTCCCACTTGATGAGATCTATATACCCATGTAATTTTATAACCCTAGCTAGTATAATTTTGGAGATATGCTCTGGACAAAATTCAAGTATGAAAAACAACAAAGGGCAATAACTCTAAAATTAAACAAGCAAGAGTTATGATTCCTGTGCACTGCACTCCCCCTTGATGAGATCTATCCACCCATGAAATTTCATAACCCTAGCTAGTATAGTTTTGGAGATATGCTCCAGACAAAATTCAAGTATGAAAAATGACAAAGGGCAATAACTCAAAAAATAAGAGAGCAAGAGTTATGATTCCTGTGCACTGCACTCCCCCTTGATGAGATCTATCCACCCATGAAATTTCATAACCCTAGCTAGTATAGTTATGGAGATATGCTCCGGACAAAGAACTGGACGCTGCCCTCCCGCCCGGCACGGGTGATCCCATAAAATGTCCCGTCTTCGACGGGCGTATGAAAATGGCCTCATCCTTGCTTTTATATAGGGTCAATTAGAGATACCTTAAAAATGCCTTATGGGGTAAAGGCTTAACTTTTGTCGTTTGGTAAAGATTTAAAGTAACCTCCATTCAGAGGATGTTGATCAAAACAGTACACTTCCAAAATGACCCTGTCCAAACAGGCCCACATTACCTAGTCTCAGACAACTGTTATTGCAATGAATTTTATAAGACAGAATTTTATAACTATTTATTCTTATCTATTTTTCAAAAATAAACTTAATTTCTGGAGAAGAATATCCCAAAATCTATCTTTTGACATCAAAACATCAGCAATTCAACCAAAAGTCTTGAACAGGAATAAATATATACATGTATTATCTATACATTTTTTACGCCATGAAAAATAACTCTTGAATGTTCAATATTTCGGCTATTGCCTTTGTCAAGAGAAAAAACTCTTGAAATAGGCAATTTACCAGAAATACTGAAGATTAGAATGTTATTTTTCATGGTGTTTTAATTATTCCCTAAGGAATTCAAATTGTCATATATGGTTTTTTTTCTGTTTGAAAGTTGTTCATTTTATGAAAAATTCACCCTTTTATGAGGTGAAAGGGGGAAAATCCTTCCCCATTTTCATTTTCTGAGATATGACGAAAAAAGTACCTGGGATGGAGAAAAAGGTAAATTCTTGATTGGTGTCCCCTTTGGAGTCAAAGAACCTTGCCGGCTAGGAAAGTCATATTCAGCTTCACTTGAAATATTATCCAGAGCTGGTGGCACAATGCTGTATTCACTTGATATGGTTTTAGCAGTTATTTCCTTTTTATCTATCACATTATTCTCTTTTGCTTCACTTGAGTCATCTTTATATTGCTTGAACAATTCACGTCCAATGTCTGTATTGCCATATTCATTACTATCAGTATCTACAGAACTATGTAAAACAGAACCTCTGCCAGTCTTGTACTGACTTGACACAGCAGCCTTTTTGTTACTACTTCTTTTGCTAAAGATCTGTAAAGAAAATTAAAACTAGAGCTATCACTGAACGTGATTATACCCCCCCCCCCCCACACTAGCTCCTTGTCACAAAAACAGGTCTTTCGTCACAGAATGCAGTATGGTTTAGTACAAAGTAAGAGTTGTTCAAGGGGAGATAATTCTGTAAATAAATCGCATTAGGGTCATGAAAATTGCACATGCACAACTTTATAAATATAGGAACCGTGGGTAAATTTGAGTTCAGTACCTGAAAAAGTGTAAGAATATTGCTCTGAACAAATCTGTGTCTACAGACAGACGAGCATTAAGGCAGACAGCCATAGCGATTCCAGTTTACCCCCCGCCCCCCACTACATTGTGGGGGGTATAATAAACAGTCAGAACACCTGGGTTGCCTTCATTAATATTTAAGCATATTGGAGGATGAATTATTTCTATCTAGGTCTTTTTGACCAGGCAGATCTGGGTTGATATATTCTGCATATGCATTTAACCCTTTACCATATGACAAAATTTAAGCCTTGTCCAAATTAAAATATAAAATGATAATACTGGTTACCAGTATTGTTCGCTTTTCCCATGTTTTTAACTCATTACCACACGAGAAAATTTTGGACTGGTCCAAATTGAAAGCATTTGCAGACAACAAAATAAAGGTGAATGAAAAATTGAAAATTGTTCTGAGAAGGGTAGAAAACACTGTGGGAAAAGGAGAAAATGCTGGTCACCAGCATTTTCTCCTTTTCCCACAGTGTTTTCAAAAGGCTTCTTTTTCAGGGGCCTCAAAAGTAGGGATTGTGTGGTAATGGGTTAACCTTTTACCATATGACAAAATTTAAGCCTTGTCCAAATTAAAATATAAAATGATAATACTGGTTACCAGTATTGTCCAATTTTCCCATGTTTTTAAAAGCCTTCTTTTCCAGCGACAAAAAGTCAGCATTGTGGTAAAGGGTTAACAAAGTAGATCTTAAATATGAGTCTCCATGCCAAAAAAGAAGAAGAAAATAATGAAATATTTCATTGTAACTTACATGTTTTCTTTTTTTACCCCTTTTCAATATTGTGGGAGTGCTGAATTTGCTTGTGACAGGGGAGGTAATTGGGATCAGTCCAGGACTTCTCAGCTGTTTAATTGCGTGACCATTGAATCTGTATTCTACAACACAGGAATACACAAATTTTTAACAAATATATATCTTCTTCAACTTTTCCTTCACACTGTTCAATTGTTCATATCATTTTAGATTATACTGTGGCAAAGGGACACAAAGAAGTTTTCACATTTTTTTTAAAAACATTGCACCATAGGAAGAAATTTTGAAAAGGGAGAATTGTTTCTCTTTAGAAACAGGATTCTCATGTGTACATCCATCCATTTAACCCTTTACCAGACAACAAAATTTTAGGTTTGTCCAAATTGAAAGCATTTGCAGATTACAAAACAAATGTGACTGAAAATTTAAAATGTGTTTTGTGAAGGGTAGAAAACATTGTGGGAAAAGGAGAAAATGCTGGTTACCAGCATTTTCTCCTTTTCCCACAATGTTTTCTAAAGGCTTCTTTCTCAGGGTCGTCAAAAGTAGGGATCGTGTGGTAATGGGTTAACCCTGTACCAGACAACAAAATTTTAGCCATGTCCAAATCATAAGCATTTGCAGATGACAATTTCATACAAGCTCAAATGGTGCAATCATTTTTTGATGGGGTAGAAAACAATGTTGGAAAAGGAGAAAATGCTGGTTACCAGCATTTTCTCTTTTTCCCACAATGTTTTCAAAAGGCTTCTTTCCAAGGGTCGTTAAAAGTCATCATTGTGTGGTAAAAGGTTAACTCATGTTGAAAATCTTACAGGAAATTTTTCTTACTAGTTGAAAGAAAACTTGTTTCAGCAGGTGATGAATTACCGTTTTCCCTCAAATTGAAAATTTCAGAAACTCCTAAATTCAAAATATATACAGATATCAAACTCAAAAATTGTAAAAAAGAGCTTTCAAGTTCAATAATCGAGTTGAAACAACTCATGAAAAGGAGAAAATGCCGATTGCTAGCACTGTCTTCTTTTTCCACATACTTTTCAAAAGCTTTCTGTCAAGGTCTTTCGAACTTTTGGACCATTCCGTATAGCGTGCTGTTTATATCAGTGTTCCAACTCACCCAAATTATTGCATAAATCATGTTACAGAAATAAAATTCACACAAAATATATTGGTTACATGCGAGACCTCATATAAGAGAACACAGTCAAAAAAGACCATTATCTGCTTCTCTTGCATAAAATGACAGGTTTTGAAGTTGTAATCCTTATTGACAAGCTTATGTCCAATCATGTGGCAAGACCTATCCACAAATTAACAGACATGAAAAAGTGATTGGTGCAAAAAACACGAAAACCGATGACACAACAAAATGACTACTTGACATTGTCCAATCAGATTCACTTAACACTACCTTTTCAGCTTTTAGATGACTTTTACCAGTATATTTACAAAGATATCTAAATACAGCAAACCTTTTTGCTACCAATCATCTACAATGATTGCTTTACCTCTAGTTGGGAAACACCAATGTCATACCCTCTAATATGAAATCTTACTCCCAGATTTTCAGCCCAGGGGGTAAGTGTACCCTTGAAATGAAAACCTACTGGGAACATTGTATATACATTAGAAAGTATCATATTGTATGCTCCAACAACTTGAGTTATGATAGAGCTCTTGTGGCATAACAAGGTACAAGTGCTGTGTTGACCCCACAATGTGTCAGCTAGCACCAATGGTCAGTTAGCAGAGTCACTTACTATGTTTTTCAGGGTCATATGTGTGACTCCTACTTGAGGCACTTTTCTTCTTGTCTCTTTTGTTATTGATTTTCCCATTAAAAGCATCTGATTTAAAGCCTTTCTAATTTTTCTTTCTATTTATCTTTAACTCTTATTCTGCCAAACTATTATGTTAATTTTTTCAATTCGATAATAAAAAATCAAATATTGCTTTTTCAAAGTTATGTTTTGGTGAATAATATCTACTAATCTGGCAGTGCAGATCTAAGATCAGACTGCACGTTCTGTGCAGTCTGATCTTGATCTACACTGTCTGCAAAAGGTCAGCAAGTTGCGCTTAGCAGCCAAAGGCTTAAGTCATCCTCCTGCCAGGTGTATTCAGCTGCATGGTATTTATCAGAATATAAACATTTATAACTTACTTCTGTCAGTAAGTGCTGTAAACTTAATTGGTGTCACACCAGTCTCAAAGTCAGTGCCACTGACCAAGTCCAGTGATGTGAGACCACTAAACCCTCCGTCTTGTTTTACTTCGGGTAACTGACTTCTGAAAGTAAAAACACCTGTTCATGGAAGTGGAAAAGATGTCTTTCTTTAACACATCTTTAATAGATAGATCACAAAAATGACATCTAGTAGACAGTGAAATCGTTAATAGACAACAAAATACAAGACTTCTGCAAATAGAAAAAAACATTTGCAGAACACTTATCAGAAGTGGCTCAAGTGATGAGATTCATCTTTGAAAGGGAACAAAACATGATGGTGAAAATGCTGTTTAACACTTTAGCCTTGTCCAAATTGAAAGCATTTGCTGACAACAAGGCCGCGATCTATGGCACTCTGTGCTCTCATACAGAGCGCCGCAGATCACCTCAGATCGCTTCCGGATGATTGATTGAGGCCCCCTCCGCTCAGATTACAACCAGATGATGCTCCGCTGGCGATCAAGTAATGACCATTGAGATTCGATAGTGATTGAACTGTACATGGTCACCATCGTAGCCTCGCTAGAGTTGCGACCTTATACAACCTGTTTTCGCTCCGTTAGCGACCTGATCATACTGTACTTAAACCTTTTGAAGTTGTGACCAAAGAATTAATTCTACCTACACCTGGTGGTTATCAAATGTGATTTGGTAATATGATGACATTGTAGGAGTAAGGTCCCTCCTCGCTCAAGGCATTTACATGGTATGGATTGTTAGAGAGAAAGGATCGGATACAAGGAAATCCGGTACATGTACAAGCTCCTAGGTCTTCTCCGAAAAGACCTGCTTGGTTCCTTAACCTGTCTGGTGTAAAGCACCGATGTACGTGAGGCTACCTCTGGGTTCCAAACTAGTTCACCTCTAGTTGGATGGGAAACACAAAGTGTCTCAGAAAGGTCTTAGCTTGGGCAGGTATCGAACCTTGGGCCCCAGGATTGGTAGTCCAGCGTTTTACCACTGCCCTGAAATGATGATAGCTGAGACAGACACTCATTTATATAATCCCCCAAGGGTGTGCTCGGAGCGCCACCATATCACCGCTTGATCATATCAGAGCGCTATCATATCACCTCTTGATGTATCGGAGCCCTAACATATCGCCACTTGATCGCAACAGAGCGCCAATACATCTCTAACGTCTCTATTGGATCATACAGGAGCGTGATGACCGACATACCGGCAAACATTTTGCTTCCTTGAGCAATCCGATAGCGCCCAAGTTACGATGTTTATGTTCAAGTTGCGTTTCAATAACGATTTTAGCGACTGAGAAGCGATGTGATGTCGTTCTGAACAGATCTCCATGGATCTTTGTGCAAGGGAGTAAGTAAACTGATGGCGATCTTGGTCATCTTGGCATGGCACTCTGCTCTGACAGCGCCATTGATCGCCACCTAGTGGAATGGGGGTATTATAGATAGGGTAGAAAACATTTTAGGAAAAGGAAAAAAATAATGGTGGTTACCAGAAAATCAAAATATTTTCAAAAGGCTTCTTTTCAAGGGTCGTCAAAAGCTGTCATTGTGTGGGAAAGAGTTAAACCATGGATTGATTCTTTCCCACACAATCCCTAGATGTACAAATCATCAAAAAGAAAGACTTTTGAAAACATTGTGGGAAAATAGAATCATGGATAATAGAGTAGAACCTCGGCTCCAGTCTTGTTAGTTTACGGAGCACGAAGTAATGATTAAGAGGGACGGCCGGGGGCATACGTACTGCGTCATGAGAGGGGAAATTCTGTGACCGTCGCAGGACGAATGAAAGCAAAAGCATTTGCCAAGAATGTTTTCCTTAATCAAGAACGAAAGTCAGAGGTTCCAAGATGATCAGATACAGTCATAGTTCTGACCGCAAACTATGCAAAAGGAAGAAATCATCATTTAACCCATTACCACACAATCCCTACTTTTGACGCCCCTGAGAAAGAAGCTTCAAGAAAACATTGTTGGAAAAGGAGAAAATGCTGGTTACCAGCATTTTCTCCTTTTTCCACAATGTTTTTTACCCTTCACAAAACAAATTTCAAATTTTCAGTCACTTTTATTTTGTCGTCTGCAATACCTTTCAATTTTGACAAGCCTAAAATTCTGTCGTTTGGTAATGGGTTAAGCAAAAAGTTATAGATCATCTCCAAATGCTTTTCTGTCCAGAAATTTGTCATTTGGTAAAGAGTTAACTCTTTATCATGCAATCCTTTCTTTTAACGCCCCTCATAAAGAAGCCTTGTGAAAACATTGTGAAAAAAGGAGAAAATGCTGGTAACCAGCATTTTCTCCTTTTCCTGCAATGTTTTCTACGCATTTCAAATTTTGAGTTGCGTTTATTTTGTCGTATCCAAGTGCTTTCGATTTGGACAGGGCTAAAATTTTGTCATCTGGTAAAGGGTTAAACACTTGAAAGATAAGGTACTTCCTTACTTAATCTCCTCTTCTGGCTGCTTTTCCTCCTTATCTTGGCATTCAGAAGGGTAAGGCTTTGTTGCTTCATCAACACTGTGGTTCTGAAACAACTGCACAGGCCTTACTTCAAAATTGTTCGAGCTGGACGGAGTGTAAGAACTACTTGAAGTACTCTGCTCTGGCATCACAGTGTCAGGACATGGATCAGCTGATTGCTGATAAATGTTCAAAGATTCAAGTCCTAAAGCTGTAGAATGTGACAATGATGCATCGTTGACCGACTCTGTCTCCTCTTCATTTTCAAAGCGTTTCTTCATTGTTGAATTCCAGTGATTCTTTATTGCATTATCAGTTCTGCAAATAGGACAAGAAATTAGCTATGCTGCAGCAAAAAGGGGCTTAATGCATTTCTGTGATGCATAATTCACACTTGGACAAGTTTGAAGTAAATATCTCCAGCAATAACAGAGATATTACACAATGTCTAAATCTTTTCATAAAGACTACGCAGATGACAACAGGCTATGACAAGGACTCAATGTTTTCTTCACAAACAAAAAAGATTTGTTTGTATTGTGTTTTATACTTCTTTTCAACAATTTCATTTTTGCAGCCTTTACACCTACTCATGCTTTCCTGCGGTTTCCTTTACCAGTGGTTTACACAATATTCTTTGTAAGTCAGTGCCTGCTTTCCCATATGGCCTGGAACACACAAAAAGGGGCATTTGGCAGCGGTGGGCCGATGATCAACTATAGTCGAAAGTCAGTTGGTTTTGGCTTCCGATTTCTAAAATCGATTGAGAAATCCCGGAATCAATTGTAGTTGGTTGCTAAGCTGGCATCAAAATCTTTAATTCCGGTTTTTAGCGCTTGGTTTTGTGACTATTATTAATCACAATCATGGATTAAACATAGTGGATAACAAACACAAAAATTGGCTGAAAAATAAGAAACAAATCTTTGTCCATGAATGTCAAATCATGTAGTTATTAGTGTTGGGCAATCGGTTTAAAATCTCAATCAATTATCGCTTTGTAATCGGAAGAGCAAACCAACTAGCTATCGATAGTACAATCGGTTTAGACTGTCACTCCATTTTACTGAGAATGACTTTTTGCCTAAAATACCGTGACAATATTGTAAACATGACAGTCTTCATGTATTAAATTCATGAAGATGTTGTATTCTACACTTTAATCAATATCATTCATTTTGTTTCTTATAATTTCCAAACGAGTTAAAAAAGAACCAGACATATACCTTACAGTTCAAACATTTGCAGACGACACTCTTTCTTTCTTCCCCCCCCCCAACTATATTTTCATTTCATAAAACAACATTTTTTCCAGTCATGAACAGAATTTTAACTTCTACTTATTGCTTTATTCTGAAATTTGTGTAAATTCACTGTTAAAATTCATTATTAAATATTAGAAGATGGTTTGAAGTCTCTCTGATCGGACGATGCCACACTGCTCACTGTAGTGTCATGGGTTTTCGCGCTTTTTTGGCGATCTATTTTTTATTGATAATTAGTTTCTGGAGAAGTATTACTACATGATTTGACATCATTTAGTCAGTTTAAATAGCAAGTAACTTAAAATGCTGTCACTTTACACTAGATAAGAGGAATAACACCTTCGTTACTCTGTCATAATAGACTCGCCAGCTTCATGATCATCCGGGTGTCCTTCGCATAATATACTGATCGTGTTTAACCCATATTTCTACCGGATGCACGCAAGCTAGATTATATAAAGTTCTAGATGATAATTTCATGCCTTAGACTGATATTTAGGCAGATATCTTTCATCGCCAAAGACCGGTCATTTCAAATTTCCAAATGTCAAAACCCGGGCTCAGGGAAGCTAACCGAGTTGTGAACTTTTGTCAAGACATTCATGGACAAAGATTTGTTTCTCATTTTTCAGCCAATTTTCGTGTTTGTTATCTACTATGTGTAAAATTAAAGACTGTGATTAATAATAGTCACAAAAACAAGCGTTAAAAACCAGAATTCAAGTTTTGGCACCAAGCCAGCTTATCAACCGACTACAATCGATTCCGGGATTTCTCAATCGATTATCGGAATAGGAAGCCAAAACCAACTGACTTTCGACTATAGTCGATCATCGGCCCACCACTAGTAGTTATACTTCTCCAGAAACTAATTGTCAAGAAAAAATACATCGCCAAAAAGTGCGAAAACCCATGACACTACAATGAGCAGCAATGCATCGTCCATGAATGTCAAATCATGTAGTAATACTTCTCCAGAAACTAATTGTCAAGAAAAAATACATCGCCAAAAAGTGCGGAAACCCATAACACTACAATGAGCAGCAATGCATTGTCCTTGAATGTCTTGACAAAGTTGACAACTCAGCAAGCTTCCCTGAGCCCGGGTTTTGACATTTAGAATTTGAAATGACCTGTCTTTGACGATGTAAGATATCTGCCTAAATGTCAATCTGAGGCATGAAATTATCATCTAAAACTTCATATAACCTAGCTTGCGTGCACTGGGCAGAAATATGCCCCCCCCCCTCTCTGTTTCAAGTCCTCTTCCTGTCAATGGCTCTTTCTGGATCATGGTAAAAAATTAATGACTGTATCAGGGGTGTAATTTTCTTGTCTACTTGTCCTGTAGACTAAAGTAGGAAAAGTTACTCATCCCTATGACACTATCACTTGTCCCAACTTGCAGACTTGAATGACCAAACGAAAAATACATTGGTTACTAAAGGTATTGATATAAACAAAGTAGACAGTTTCTTCCGGTGGCTTGACTACTGAACCTGTTCGGATCTAACAATCGTATAGGTATACTAGTTTAACTAATGCCGTAAACAGAAATCCTGTCAAGCACTTTACAGATGCACATACATAATAAACATAAACATTCTGTATCTTGATCAAAGAGATGCTCTGGAATTTCAGTTTTACTTTCGTTTTGTGTTCACCATGAAATAACCTGCGATTTGAATTTTGAATGACAAATTTAGAATTCATTAGTCCAACAGGACGAGCTTGGCATTTTTTTTACTTGCCCGAAGCCAAATGCTACTTGTCAATATAAGCGGACGAGTGGAATTTTACATCTCTGTGGATGAAGTCTGTGGATGAAGTCTGTGTATGTAGTTTACTCCTGTAACTTTCAACCAAGAAATCATTGAGGTTTCAGTACTCTTACAGAGCTACAGATAAGAGGGAATGATGGTATTCTTAAGTCATTATTTCTCTTTGAAACCCTATGTTATGGGTACTCATTAGAATTGTCTTCATGAGACAATTCTAATGAGTTCCCACAATATAGGTTTTAGTGAAAAATAATTAAAATTTTCAATTCTAAAATCAAAATCACTCCCTCTATCTGGAGCTCTGTTCTTATTACCTTCCTGGGAGAAACTTGGCTATCTCTGCCCACCTATTACCGAGGCTCTTATGCAGATTGTAAATCAAATTATCTTCTTCGTCAGTCCAGGCACACTTCTTTATGTCAGGGTTTAGATGGTTATGCCACCTGGAAAGGAGTTAACAACTAGAGTTATCACTGAATGTAATTATACCCAAAACCAGCTCCTTGTCACAAAACTGGTCGTTGTTACAGAATGCAGAATGGTTTAGTAGAAAAAAGAGAGTTGAAAAAAGTTCAGGGGGAGATAATTCTGCAACAAATCGCAGCAGGGTCATGAAAATTGCACATGCAAAACTTTATATATACAGTCAAGCCGCGTTTATCCGGGCTCCAAATTTCCGGAAATCTCAAGATCCGGAAAGAAACATCAGGGAACGAATATTTTCTGTACAAATTTTACTTTTTATTCCGGAAATCCGCGTTCCGGAACCGGAATGAAAAAATCGGGAACGAAGGGTTAAAGACTAATACATATCTTATCCGAAACACCGGACATGGCCTGACTGTGTATTATACAATTTAGACTTGTTATTTTCTCCGGTGTCATAGTAGACTGGTTTCATAAATATCGATACAGGCTACTTCGAGCGGTTGTGGACTGGTTGTTAGTACACGTGAATAACACGAGTGTCAGTCTCGTATCAATAGTTGCAGACAGTTTTCACACGTTTTGAAAACACACCTGTTGATTAGAAGTGTTTTTCGAAAGTGTTAAATGACTATCGCGTGCCATCGTTAAGTTTCAGTTTGACAGACTATCCATACCCGCAGTACTGACTTTTGTGACAATTTCATGCCTTTGTTGTTTAATTATTACTTGATCCGTAATTAATACTTAAAAATAATTTTACTCCAAACACACTATAAAGACGATTATTTTATTATGTATCTGAACAATCGTATAGAAACAAAACATATGTACATGTATGCATACAAGTAATTGTGTAACATACACTAGCGAAATTCTTACGATGCACGGTGTAAATAATACGCCATCGTAATTCTTACGATGCACGGTGTCCATTATCAACATGGACTCATTTTGGGTCCTACTTCGTTGATCCGGAGATACGGCTTGTCCGGAAACATCCATAGGGAACAGAAGTGTCCGGATAAACGCGGCTCAACTGTATATAGGAACACTGTGTGTGATTGGAGTTCAGTACCTTAACTCTTTACCACACAATCCCGACTTTTAACGACCCCCCCAAAGTCAAAGGCATTTAAAAACATTTTAACACAAGTTAAAAGTTGTTGGAGAAGTACTCTGAACAAATTTGTGTCTAAGAACAGACGGACGGACAGACAGCTTCAGCAATTCCAGTATACCACCCTCCACTTCGTTGTGGGGGGTATATCAATCAATAGAGGATCAAGACGTACTTATAAGATTTTCCCCTACATGTATAAGAATCATACCCTGTGAAAGGGGGTGTAAACCCATTAAGTACACAACCCCTACTTTGTAACGACTGTGAGAAAGAAGCCTTCAGAAAACATTGTGGAAAAAAAGAGAAAATGCTGGTATAATAAGCACGACTTTCTCCTTTTCCCACAATGTTTTCTATCGTTCACAAAACAAATTTCAAATTTTCAGTCACTTTTATTTTGTTGTCTGCAAATGCTTTCAATATGGACAAGCCAAAAATGTTGTTGTTTGGGAATGAGTTAACCCATTACCACACAATCCCTACTTTCGACGCCCCTGAGAAAGAAGCCTTTAGAAAACACTGTTGGAAAAGGAGAAAATGCTGGTAACCAGCATTTTCTCCTTTTCCCACAGTGTTTTCTACCCTTACCAGAGCAAATTTCAATTTTTCAGTCACCTTTATTTTGTCATCTGCAAATGCTTTAATTTGGACCAGTCTAAAATTTTCTCGTGTGGAAATGAGTTAATACATCCTCAAAAAGGATTGAGTCATATCAGCCTGTGCAGTCAACACAGACTGAAAATTCTAACATGGGTCAAATTTTTTGGCTCTTATTATATCTTCATATAATAAAGTCAAAGGACTAATCTACCTTATAATTACTACAGATGGCTGTTTGACAAAATGTATTTTTATAGATCCAAAATTATGTTATGATTTGATCGATACACTGCATTAACTCTTTACCACACAATCCCGACTTTTAATGACCATGACAAAGAAAGCCTTTGAAAACATTGTGGGAAAAGAAGAAAATGCTGGTAACCAGCATTTTCTTCTTTTCCCACAAATTTTTCTACCCAACTAAAAACAGGTTACAAAATTTGAAGTCACATTTTATTTCATCATCTGAAAATGCTTCCAATCTCAAAATTTTATCGTTTGGTAAAGAGTTAACTCATTACAAAACGACAATATTTTAGGCTTGTCCAAATTGAAGGCATTTGCAGACGACAAAAAAAAAAAGTGAAAATTTGAATTTTATTTTGTGAAGAGTAGAAAACATTGTGGCAAAAGGAGAAAATGCTGCTTACCAGCATTTTCTCCTTTACCCACAATGTTTTCTTAAGGCTTCTTTCTCAGGGGCGTCAAAAGTAGGGTTTGTGTGGTAATGGGTTAAAGAAATCCATCAATCCCCTTTTGCCAGTGCCCTAGTCTATCTGGTATAGGTCCCGTTTAACCCTTTACCTGACCATAAAATGTTAGCCCTTTTCAAATTGAAAGCATTTGCAGACAATTTCAATATGGCTCAAATGGTGCAACTGTTAATTGATAGGATAGAAAACATTGTGGGAAAAAGGAGAAAATGCTGGTTACCAGCATTTTCTCCTTTTCCCACCATGTTTTCTATAGGCTTGTTTCCAAGGGTCGTCAAAAGTCGTCATTGTGTGGTAAAGGGTTAATTCATTACTAGAAACATTTCAATGTAAACTGCACATTCTACATACTTTAACAATCTAGTATCACTTCTTTGTAAGGACTCAAAGAGGAATATTTTGACAATTACCTTTCTCTACACTGTTTTCCAGTCCTTCCGTGTAAGTATTTAGAAATAACTGTCCACTTCTTAGCACCAAACTGTCTCACAAGTTGCAAGACTTTATAGTCTTCCTGTAAATAAAGCAATTATAACTGGACTTAGTCTTAAAGATGTTGTTGGTTTCGGCATTTTGCCTTGACTTATAAAACAACCAGCATTTTCTTCATTTCCCACATTGTTTTTTTCCCTTTCCAAAGCAAATCTTAATCTTTGAGACATATGTTTTCTGAAAGTGCTTTAAATTTTAGCAAGTCTAAAATCTTGATAGAGGTTTAGATTACAAGCATTTTATCCTTTTCCCACAATATTTTCTAAAGCTTTATTCCTCTGGATCATTAAATCACAAGATTGTTCTAGAGGATTAATCCTTTACCCAATATCCCTTGACTGTTGTAACAAGTTGTTTTATATTTCCAAGGAAGAAGGTTCTTGAAAATTCCTGAAAATAATGTCACTTGGAAATCCTAAGCGCTCAACTTGACGCCCATCTGCAGTGTTTCCTTTTCAAAACAATCCCTGGTTTTTACGACCCTGAGATAGAAGCCTTTTGAAAATGTTGTGGGAAAAGGAGAAAATGCTAGTAACCAGCATTTTCTCCTTTTCCTACAATGTTTTCTACTCTGCTGGAAGCAAATTTCAATTTTAGAGTTATGTTTATTTAGTCATCTGCAAGTGCTTTCAGTTTGGGCCAGGCTAAAATTTTGTCATTTGGGAAAGAGTTCAGCAAAAATTTGTGTATATTGCGTTACAGAATCAAAATTCATGTAATAAATACTGGACCGCATGAAAGGATATACATGGACAAAAAAGGCCATAATCTGCTTATCTCGTGTAAAATGATAGTTTTTGAAGTTAATTGTTATAATTATCAACAATTTATGTCAAATAATGAGGAGATAGCTTTTCAGAAATTAACAGACATGAAAAAATAATCAGTTTAAAAAAAAAGCAGAAACCCTGACACAGGAAAATATCTGTTTGACATTGTCTGACCAGAGTCACATAAAACTGCTGTTTAACTCTTTACCAAACGACAAAATTTTGGAATACTCCAAATCGAAAGCATTTGCAGACGACAAAATAAATGTGAATCAAAGATTATTTTTTGATTTTGGGAGTGTAGAAAACATTGTGGGAAAAGGAGAAAATGCTGGTTACCAGCATTTTCTCCTTTTCCCACAATGTTTTCAAAAGGCTTCTATCTCAGGGTCGTTAAAAGTTGGGATTGTGTGGTAAAGAGTTAATGATTTTAACCATTACCAAACAACAAAATTTTAGATCTGTCATGTGGCTCATATGAAATGACTTTTCTTTGATAGGGAAGAAAACAGTGTGAGAAAAAGAGAAAATGCTGGTAACCAGCATTTCCTGCTTTTCCCACTATGTTTTCAAAAGCCTTCTCTTTCAGGAGGCGTTAAAAGTATTCATTGTGTGGTAAAGGGTTAAGCAGTAAATTTAGTTGGGAACCATCATAATTCATTGTCATTCCCTGTGATATAAAAATCTTAACCCCCCACCCCCACCTTTCCCATGTTGGGAACACTGCATCAAGACAAATTGTGTGTGGGATCTTTAGTCCTTAGCCCAAAAATCACAGTTCAGGCCAGTATTCAACAACCACTCTTAACTCTATAGAGTGGTCCAGATTGAAAGCATTTGCAGATGACAAAATAAATGTGACTGAAAAATTGAAATTTTATTTGGGATGGGTAGAAAACATTGTGGGAAAAGGAGAAAATGCTGGGTTTTTTTCTCCTTTTCGGATTTTTCCCACAATGTTTTCAAAGGGCTTCCACTTTGGGTTCGTCAAAAGTAGTTATTGTGTAGTAAAGGGTTAAGGACGTTCTCAACTCGAATTCCCCAGAATTTTCCAAATGGTTTAGCCAATCAAAGGCTGTGTTACTTTCAGACTTAAAAAATCTTGGATAATAAGACAAGGAAAGCTCTTAAACACTGAATCTGGTGCAACCACTCTGATCTTGATCTACGCTGCTGCCAAAACATTTTAGTATTGATTGAACAGACCTCTTTGGGGGTGGGGTGGGGTTTGAGCTACTAAAAGAAAACATGGTTTCAGTACCTCTTTAGTCCAAGGACCCTTAATAAGATCAGGGTTAAGGACTTTGTACCACCTGTGCTGACACTGAATATCTGAACGGTCGTCAAAATAACGAGACACAAGTTTCCAGTTATGATGGCCAACCTGCTCCACCACTTGTTTTAATTTCTCATCCTGCAATGACATAAAAATTATCCTTATGCCTAAAATGTTGTTCAAGGAAGAGTGGCAGTATCTGTCTGACAAACAGCATATTCTTATTTTCCTGCAATATTTTTCGTCTTTTCAGAGTCCAATAATTTGACTCACATTTTGTATGCCAGCTGCAAATGCTTAAATTTGAGATTGGTCTGAAATGTTGTCATCTGGCAAAGAAGCAGTGTTCTGGCAACTGGCAAGGTTGCAATCTTTTAGAGGTAACTGTCTAGTAGGTGGTAAAAAATTTGGAATCTTCTTTGACAGCAAGCAATTTTTTTCCAACCTTTTACCACAAATCCCGTTTTTTAACGACCCTGGGAAAGCCTTTAAAAAACTTGTAGTAAATGGACAAAATGGTAGGGACCAGCATTTTGTTCTTTTCCAACAATGTTTCATACCCTTCTCAAACCAAATTCAGATTGTAAAGTCACATTCAATTTGTCGTCTGCAGCATATGCTTTCAATATGAACAAGTCTAAAGTATTGTCATTCGGTTAACAGGTAAGACACCGATGATTCTATTTTAGTAAATCAAACACCATTTTCAGCAATCCAAAAAACAGCATTTGTTCCATTCTTGAAAATGTCAATATGGAAATAAATATGGAAATCACCTCCTCTCTTGACCAGCGACCTGTGTTGAGTACTTTTTTGGCATGCACAGCTGTTGTTTGAATAGGTTGGCAAGACAAAATCAGTGATTCTACTATATCATCTGTATCTTCATCACTACTGTAATTCTGGAACCCTAGTACAGAACTATTAACGGAAGAAGTAAATCAAAAGGAATTCAACGAGAGCACTACAGGCAGGTGCCGATGCTTCACTGTACATGCTTTATTTTCGTCAAAAAATTTAAGTGTAAAAAAAAGGCATAACAGTGTCAAAATACTTTAACGCTTTACCAAACAACAAAATTTTTGACTAGTCCAAATCGAAAGCATTTGCAGACGATAAAATAAACGTGGATCAAAAACTGAAACTTGATTTGGAAAGATTAGAAAACATTGTGGGGAAAGGAGAAAATGCTGGTTACCAGCATTTTCTCCTTTTCCCACTATGTTTTCAAACAGTGCTCTCAATAAGGGACCATTTCAGGAATTTTTGTAATTCCATGTTCAAATTTTAGGAATTTTTTTTACAAAACCTTATAACCTTATGTTGTGGTTACTGTAAAGTTTTATCCAGGAAGACATGTCCTTAGAATAACCATATAATGGGGGTAAAAAAGGAAATAAGAATTACCTCCCTTTTCTGAAAAAAGAACAAAATATCAACAAATATCTTCAAGATGGACATCAAATAAATTTCTGGTTCATCAGAAATGTGCAAAAATATTATACCAGTATAAATCCTTATTTATCAATTAATAAGAAATTTCATTCCATTTTGCGCTAGAAGTCTTAGGATGGTAATAACTGAAGAATTATAACCATATCCATGTTTCATAATTTTTAAAATGACGTGTTGCACAACAGCCTGTTTCTTTCGTCATTTGTTTCAAACCAAGTGAACATGCGAAACCATCCATCTTGTATTTAGATGTGCATGAATTTCTTTCAGTTTTATAGTGGATTATGGAAGACGCGTATTTCAGACAGACGTGAATTCCTTCGTAACGACGATCACGTCGCACAATGATTCTTTCAAAAAAAAAAACTCCTTAAGTACGCTGCATAATTCCCGAAAGAAATGCGTAACAAAACTATAAGCTGCTGATTTTTTAAAGAGTCCGACAAATAATTAGTAGATCTATTAGATCTACTCGATTATTTAAATTTCTTTCATAATGCATTTTTGCAAACAAACAACATTCCCCGATCTTCGATTGCATGCCTTTATTAATTGCATTTATCCATTAATTTCTATTGCTGCAGTCAAATTAAAAACGATTGATTACTAAGCGATCTTAAATTGATGGACCAATTAAACATAAATTGGATAAACAATCGCATATGTGTAATTGTCATCTGCACACCGTAATCTGGATCACCAAAACGCTTTTTATATGGTTATAGAGGCTCTTTGTAAAGCGCCTTCCTTACATTGAATGGACGTTATCGAAGTTTTCCACACGCGTCAAACACTTTGTGCATTATAAAAAAAAAAAACGTCTGGGTTGAAATTCTCGGACGTTTTTGTCATAATATGGACGTTAAAAAAACGTCCGACTTGGAAAATGCCGACATTTTTTCTAAAAAGTTGGACGTAATACACGTCGACGTCCGCTTATTGAGAGCACTGTTCAAAGGCTTTCTTTCTCAGAGTTGTTAAAAGTTGGGATTGTGTGGTGAAGAGTTAATGGTTACCTGATCCTAAATATGAGTCCCCCTTTTGACAGTTAACAACTTGAAATGAATATCTCCCTTAGTAACAGAGATATTACAAAATCTTAAAGTTTTTGCATGACAACAACATGGACAATGAGGACGCCTGGGTTATGACAGTAACTCTTCCGTTTTCTTTGAAAACAGCTGGGCCAATAAAATTAACAAGTTCAAATGAATATCAACATGGCATGATTTTTTTTTCGCTCACATCACTTTTTGTCTTCCACTTCATGGAATGAACTACTAAGCTTCAATTGAAGTGAACTTGATTTGAAATGTTGAGGTGGTCTCTAATTAATTTACCTGCATTTTGGAACCGGTCTGACATAAGCTAAAATATTCTCAAAATGAATGAAAGACGCCATCTGATACCTATAGACAAGATCAACAACATTTCATGGGAATCATTTGTCACTAAGAATTTCATGTCGTGGAGTTATTCTTTGTGGTCTTGGATCTGCCACGTGATCTCATTCCAGATATTGACATTTGTCATTGGAATAGATATTGCAATAATTTAATAAAAACCGACATTTTATCCGCTACATGACAAATCTACCCCCCCCCCCCCGAAATAGAACATTTCCAAAATGCAGATGGCATTAATTTCACGTTTGCAGTGTAAAAAAAACATTGGAAGCCATACAAAATTTGTTTTGATTGAAATAGTGACAGGTGCTAGATCTCGTCGAAAAAAAAAAATTGGTATACCTAAACTCGAAGGGTTGGGACATCGTTCAGGGTAAAATTTACTTCTTTTAGTAATTCCATAACAAACAGTAGTTCGATTTATCACGAGAAATAACAAGCTAAAGGTAAACAGGGTTTATTTTGTAAACAATAACACAATAGTCAGAAATGGCGGCCATCTAAATTGCGCGCTATGTCCCGTGGCGAACGTATTCTCTACACTGATTGGATGCTGTGGTAGTTTCCTAATGTTCTAAAAATAAAAGTAATCCTTATGCCACGTATAAATATATAGATGTATTAATTTAAGTTCTATAAAAATTGTCTTTTGGAATATGGGAATATAACAAAATAACTTGAAAGTTATAAGGAAGTGAAATAATATGGTATTGTTATGTTATATTATCATGAAAACATTGATAATTCTTCACTTATGTAAATGATATAAACGACTACTCGTTGCGTGCACAATATTTGTCGACCCAAACCAGACCGATACGATTAACCCATTACCACACAATCCCTACTTTTGAAGATCCTGAGAAAGTAGCTTTTTGAAAAACATTGTGGGAAAAGGGGAAAAACGCTGGTAACCAGCATTTTCTCCTTTTCCCACAATGTTTCTTACCCTTCACAAAACAAATTTCAAATTTTCAGTCACTTTTATTTTGTCCTCTGCAAATGCTTTCAATTTGGATAAACCTAAAATTTTGTCGTTTGGTAATGAGTTAATTAATAAAATTGACACTCGCATTCAGATTAATAACAAGAGTTTAAAAAAAAAGATGATACCTGAAATCGATTATGGAAATTTTCTCGTATATGAATACAGAAAAAAAAATACAGGTATGTATCATAGAAAAATCAGCCGCTCACTATGGGATCAAGTGCTAACATACTAAAATCTCTCTCCCTCTCTCACATGCACAATATTTTTCAACACCAGCCCTCTCATCTCTAAAGCACTGCATAGATCCACTGACTCAAATCGAAACAAAATTGATTGTTGGTTGATTGATCTTTTTTTTTTTATGACAGATGCTATTCTCAATGCTTCTTTATTTGATATTTCGTCGACAAAAAAAACTTTTCTTCCGCAAGTGAATGTTGTTAAAGCGAGTGGTCGTGTTTCCGCCATCACACTGAAATATAGAAAAGAGAGGAAGTCCCCCATCTTTTTTTCCTGGGAAAAAAAATCACAAGATTGAAATAGTATGTTTTAATTCCGTATTCTATCGGATGGTTCGGTTTTCGATGATCCCATGAAAGAGTCGGATTTTGCTACCCCTCCACCCCTCCACCCCCCACCCCCGTTTACTTAGCAGCCAAGTGGGAGTCAGGTTTTACCGTAGACTAGGTCGGTCAGACAAGCGGAAACGCATATTTCTAGCGGCTTAAAGGAAGTGCTGAGAGAAAGATCAGATCGCATTAAAGATAATCGTTCCATTCAAGTTATGCCAAACAAGTAAATGGGCCATAAGATGACATTGTTCGCAAGAGAAAGCGGAAATATACAAACAATTGATCTTTAACCTTTACTCTTTTGACAACTTTGATAGCATATTGACAAGATTGTTTTGATACACCAACGCTTAGGCTACTAGGTGCGACTCAAGTTCAACGCACTTTCAAGGAGGTTGTAGATCACTTGGCCTGAAACACGCGAAAAGGGACATTCGGACATTTGCGTAAAATGTCTTCTCGGATCAGCCTGCGCGGTCCGCACAGGCTAATCAGAAACGACACCTTTCGTTTTTATGTAATTTTCTGTTTCGCACAAGTCTACTGTGGCACAAAATCTAAATTAGTCGTAAAGTGTCGTTTCGGATTAGCCTGCGCGGACTGCGCAGGCTGATCCGAGACGACACTTTACGCAATCGTTCAAATACCCCTTTTCGCGTGTTGTTAACCACTTGAGATCAGACTGCACATTACTGACAGTCCGATTTGGTCATTTTTTTTACGAAGTAAGAACTTTTAAATCGCATGGTTGAGCCATAGTGAAAATGTCGTCCTCAAATGCTTTGAATTTGGACGGGTCTAAAATGTTGTCCTGTAAGAAAAGGTAAGGTCTAAACCCTTTACTAAACAATGCCGTATTTTCACTTTAGACAAAAAAAAAAAAAGAATTTTAAAAATATTTTGGGAAAATGAGAAAATGCTAGTCTCCAGTACTAACTCATTTTTTCGCAATGTTTTCTGTACTTTCACACAGAAATATCAGCGTTTGAATCACATTTGGTTTTTCATGTGGAATACTGTCAATACGGAAAACAGAGACAAACAAATTTCGTCTGATGACGGCTTAAGGATAGGGCATCCTGATGGAATTCGTGTAACATCGCCTTTCATCGTACAGAATCGGCTAAGACTCGTGTAATCCGTAATCGATGCGGGGAAGCAGCATCTATCGGCCGATCCATTACAACTCGTCACAACTCGGCTGATTCCGTACCTACATCCGATTTGATGTCTTCCATCACCCGAGGTATGCCGAATGGATCGATTACGTCTCATCCGAATTCGTACATTTTTCGGCGATGAAAGGCAATCATTACAATAGTCTGCACTAGGGTGCACTATCCTTAATCAAGTAAAAATTATTACTTTTCTTTTTACCACGATTTATCTAGGTATGTCTGAGCCATGCTCTGTGAAAAGGGGGGCTTAATGCATTGCGCATTCCGCGCAGGCTGACATGGGCCGAAACTTTTCGCTACCTTTAAATTTTCAACTTTGACTTGTCAAAGAATAATTCTACCTCATGATTCAGTTGACTGTTGGACACAAATGTATTTTATTGATCTCTCATAATGAGATGTCTTGCTTGGTACGATGCATTAGAAGGACGCGTTAACCACTCTTCTACTAGATCATGACTCACCTATATTTTGTTAGGCAGACGGCGTTGTCTGCGCATGTCATATTCTTCGAAGATTCGACTGTCTCATATGACACATCACTAGCCCCGAAATCACTGACTGTAATATTACGCTCTATAAAGTAGCAATGTAGAAAATAGCTTTCATCAATACGTTTGAGGAGAAATGAGACCTGCTTTAGCTCCAGTTTTCTCTAAACTGCTGATCATAGCTGAGTGCCTACACGAGGTAGCGTTTTATTGAGTAAACGTTTATTTTAGTTTGAAATTCAAAGTAACGGTTGTCGCGTAGGAAAGTGGTTCGGCTCTTTACCCAGGATGCCCAAATTAGATAGATGAGTATTTATAGAATGCCATCTGGCGGGAGATAATGAGGCAGACGGACGTTCATTCTGTAGCCAGTGTGAACATCTGTCCAGGAAATTAGGGTTTTTTTTATAAGAAGGCTGCTCAAAACCCTACAGATGTACTTATCGTCTGCTTTTTAACAGGAAAAAGATTGTTTATTTACATGCCGTGCATGCACACATATATATTTTCCTGTGTGGGTTTATTTGTTTTTTGCTCATGCATTGTATTGCATCCTGGTACAAACTCTTTCAGTCACGTACCGAGTCTGGGAAGCACAGTCGGCAGCGTTCAGGACTCGTGGATATGGGGGTCTGGGCCACGTTCGATCCTTGGCTCGGCCAATCTCTTTCCGAGGATTAATGATAGTCATTGAGTCAAGATTCATTCCCTTCTCACCGCTTATCATTATTTCGACGTTGTTTACATGGGAAAGCAGCCAATGGCTTGGAAAGAATATTGTGCGGAGTGCTGGTAAAAGAAATTCCGAGAAAGCATGGATAGGTCCACTGGCCTTCGCAGCCTGTGCAGTCTGATCTTAATCTACCGTGACTGTAACCCCAGATACATATTCAAAGATTTTTTTCGAGAAAATTAATTCTTACCTTGTCGGACAGTCTGATCTTGATCTACACTGTCCGCAAACATTCATTGAGTCGCGCTTAAAAGCTGAAGGGTTGGCATGCCTTCAGTGTCTACAATCTGTTTTTCTATTTCTGTCAAATTTGAATGGACGTAAAGCAGCTTGCAAAGTTATGTGGATGCGCAAATATGTGTGTACGAGAAACAGGGCAAAAAATAGTTGTTTACAGATAGCTACGAAAAAAAGAAAACATTGCTAATACAATTGTTCTGTATGTTGAAGCCTCTGTTGATCCAAAAATAGAGACTGCGTCTCTCACGTTTATTCAGTTTGGCCCTTTCTCATTCTGAAGACCTTGCTTTTGACCTATTTTTTCGTACTGATAACAAATAAATAAATAGAAACCTGTGATTGGCTAAAAAAAACTGTAGACATATTTATTTCAAGTCATTAGTCATTACCAAACAACAAAATTACAAACTAGTCCAAATTGAACGCATTTGCAGACGATAAAATATACATGGCTCATAAATGGAAAATTATTTTGAGAAGGGTAGAAAACATGGTGGAAAAAGGAGAAAATGCTGGTTACTAGCATCTTCTCCTTTTTCCCACAATGTTTTCAAAAAGGCTTCTTTCTGAGGGTCGTTTAAAGTAGGTATTGTGTAGTAAAGGGTTAATGACCCTTTCCTATAGGCTGATGCCGTCTATTTTTAGAGATATTTCCTGTTTCTTATGATTGGCTTGCAACACGCGAAAAGGGTCATTCGGACATTTGCGTAAAGTGTCGTCTCAGATCAGCCTGTGCAGTCCGCGCAGGCCAATCCGAAACGGCACTTTCCGATTTTATGTGATTTTCTGTTTTACGCAAGTCTACTGTAGCACAAAATCTAATGTAGTCGTAAAGTGTCGTCTCGGATTAGCCTGCGCGGACTGCGCAGGCTAATCCGAGACGACACTTTACGCAAATGTCCGAATGACCCTTTTCGCGTGTTGCACTCTATTATATAGGAGTTGACTTTCTGCAATAGTCCGTTAAATTTCTATCTTGTTTAGGAAGAATAGCGGCAAACAGTATGCCCATGGTGCATCCATCCAATGTGTTTGGTTCCAGCCAGAACAAGCTCAATGCTTAAAGATAGGGCAGCTTGATGGGGTTCGTGTAACATCGCCTTTCATCGCCACGGATTCGGCTAAGACTCGGGTAATCCGTAATCGATCGGCCCAAAGAGCTGGTTCCCCGCATCGAATACGGATTACCGGTTAGAGGTGGATAAGGAATCAACAGAGTTGTTACGAGTGGATTATATTACTCATATCCAGTTACTCCCGCTAGATGGCATTCTACAAATACTCATCTATCTAATTTGGGCATCCTGGGTACAGAACCGGACTACTTTTCAACGCGGCAACCCATTACTTTGAATTTCAAACTGAAATAACTGTTTACTCAATAAAACGCTACCTGGTGCGATTCAGTCAGCTTCGATTAACAGTTTAGAGAAATCTGGAGATAAAACAGGCCTGATTTTTCCTCAAACGTATTGATAAAATCCATTTTCTCCATTGCTACTTTAAAGAGCGTACTACTACAACCTCCCCAATATCGGGGAGAGTAATGCGTCATGTAAGACCGGTCGAATCTTTGAAAAATATGACATGCGCAGACAACGTGAATATGCCCTGTTTCTGGGGGAGAAGTTTGTATCTGGCAGATATGCCAGTTAATCCTTGACCACACCATCCCGAGATTTGAAGACTCTGAAAGAAAAAGCCTTTGAAAACATTGCGAGAAAAATAGAAAATACTGGTAACCAGCATTTTCTAATTTGCCCACATTTTTTTTTCTGTCCTTCCAGGGGCAAAATTGAATGACTTGGAGTGAACCTCATTTTATTTGTCTTCTGCTAAGGCTTTCAATTTTTAAAAGTATGAAGTAATGTCATTGGAATAGACTTAACACTTTATCACAAAGCAGAATTTTAGACCTATCTAAATGGAAAGCATTTGTAGGCAATAATTTCATAATGGCTCGACTGACACAATTTTTCTTTGATAGAGAAGAAAACTATGTGGGAAAAGGAGAAAATGCTGGTTACCAGCATTTTCTCCTTTTTTCACAAAGTTTTCAAAAGGCCTCTTCCCCGGGATCACTAAAAGTCGTCAATGTGTGGTAAAAGGTTAAGTACACGCAGTCCATCAGTGACCATACAAATGCCACTTTGACATTTGGAACGCATATTATTTACGAGTTGACAAGTATTCATATGTTTCAACTCTTCACGAAACGACAGCATTTTAACTCTTTACCACACAATCCCTGGTTTTTACGATCCTGAGACAGAAGCCTTTTGAAAACATTGTGGGAAAAGGAGAAAATGCTGGTAACTAGCATTTTCTCCTTTTCCTACAATGTTTTCTACCCTGCTGGAAAAAAAAGTTCTATTTTTGAGTCACATTTATTTATAATGTTTGAAAGTGCTTTCAATTTGGACCAGTCTAAAATTTTGTCGTTTGTTAAAAGGTTAAAGTAACCTAAATTGAGAGCATATAATACTGTTGCGCATGAGAATCTCCATTACATAATAGTTCAAAACCCGTTTTACTGCTATAGTTGTGTAAACTATCGTAGGCAATGAGTATAAATTTTCGTCAATATCAGTGTCCAAAGAAATGTCAACATAGATGTATTTAAATCGACCATAATTAAAGAGAGGTGTTTAGATCAGTCTACTTTCAAGGCAGTCTGAGCGCTACCATACACCACCAACAAAAGTTTTTGATACGTGTGTTGCAGAGAAGTTTGATCGTGGTTGTGCTTTTTAAGTTTCAGGAGTGTTAACTAAGTGTTTTAAGTGGATAGATTAAAGTTTAAAAGTTTAAAAAAACAACACTGAAATTTACATGTTTGACATAAGTAGATGCAACTGCAAGTGACAAAAAAAGATGCGATTCTAATGATTTGATTTTTCACTGAACGGGTAGAAAACATTGTGAAAAAGGGAGAAAATGTTGGTATCCAGCATTTTCTCCCTTTTTTCACGATGTTTTCAAAATGCGTAAAAAATTCCTAATGGTCGTTGAAGTCCGTGATTGTTTGGAAAAGTTTTCAAAATTCTAGGGAGTTAAAACAGGGGATAATTTTCTTAAGGTTAGGGTACCCGAGTGGCGTTCGTGTAACATCGCCTTTTATCGGCGTAAAAACGTACGAATTCGGCTAAAACTCGGGTAATCCGCAATCGATCGGTCGATAGACACTGGCTCCCCGCATCGATTACGGATCACTCGAGTCTTAGCCGAATCCGCACGATTTTTTTGCGATGAGAGGCGATGTTAACACGAACACGAATCCCATTAGCGTACCGTATCCTTAACCCTTTCCCAAACAAACCCTGGTTTTTACGGGTCTGGAATAGTAGCATTTGAAAACACTGTGGGAAAAAGAGAAAATGCTGGTAACAGCATTTTCTCCTTTTCCCACAATGTTTTCTACCCAATCATAGACAGAAATCATCTTATCAGAAAGAGTAAATTGTCGTCTGCAAGTGCTTTCAATTTGGATCTAGTTTGTCGTTTGGGAAAGGGTTAAGGAAGTTATCCCATAACTCCTTATAATTTTGAAAACTTTTCCGAACAATTACGATCTATCCTAAAAAAAAAAAGATTAAAACTTCCCAGAACGTAGTAAAAATAAAGCATTAGCTTAGTGATCGGAAGACTACAGGAAGTCCTCGTAAATAAGCCAATGACATGTCTTCATTTTAATCACGTGAACATATCTGATCATATTCCAACGGGGAAGTACTTATATTACAACAAAAAGATGGAACTACGCTGGGTTATACAAGTGACTGTGTATTGTATTTTCTATATGAGAATATCTGGCTTTGCAAGTAAGAAAAATAAAATATATAATATTCTTTCATTTTCCCACGTTCTTATCCTGTACTTATTTTCTGCCGACAACCAAGTTCTGTTTTTGGGAATAATATCTACTTCTCGGACAGTGTAGATCCAAGATCAGACTGCACGTTCTGTGCAGTCTGATCTTGATCTACACTGTCCGCCAAAGGCCAGCGTGTCGCCCTTTGCAGCCAAAGGGTTAACTCAGGAGCTCCTGGGGCAAAACTTGCACGCAACAACTTTTGGAAATTAAAAAGAGAAAATAAACGGACAAGTTATTAAGACTTTATATAGGCCACATGAATATAATGTGAGAACATTGCACAACAGGAGAAATCGCTGAAAATTAGCTTTTTCTTCTTGTGCCATCATATTTTCAAAGGTGGTCTGTGTGCGCTACATCAAGAACTCTTCAAAAGGTGTCATGTCGATGCATCATCGGCCCGGTTTGTATTTCGGCATTAGTAGTTCGAAACGTTAATTTATCAGATTTTGTGGACTAGCGATCAGACTCACATTGCGTGCTGTCTGGTCCTGATTGCACAACGTTTGCAATACGAGTTTTAGGCGCACTCAACAGCAGACAGTTTTTGTGGTGTCTGAATTCTAGTATGTCAATTGGTTTTTGGTTTCGTCGTAAACAACGTAATTCGTATTTATATTTTCCATTATTCCTGCGGAAAGCATGCAGTATTTCATGTATTTCCGGTGTAATACAGTCATTTCTCGACGTAGAGAAATGACGCCCCAGGTCATTATTCTACGTAGAGAAATGACCCAGAGGGTAATTTCTGTACGTAGAATGACGACCCGGGTCATTCCTCTACGTAGAGAAATGACCTATGGGTCATTTTGTAGGGGAAGGTAATTTCTCTGCATTACACCAGCACAAACATATATTTTATGCCAAATAAAGATTATGTTATGTTATGCTATGCTATGCTATGCTATGCTAATTCTATGTTATGTTATATTATGTTATGCTATGTATTCACCAACCACTCAAGACTGATAATTATTGTCTTAGTCTGATTCTCAAGAATTGCCTTAATCCTTTACTCTATAGATACTCATTTCTACGCATTGCTTGAAAGAGCCTTTAGAAAACATTGTGGCAAAAGGTGAAATTGCTCATTGTCCATATTGCTGTGACATGTCGTTGGTTTATTTCAAAAACCATTGTAACTACAGCTTGAAACAAGCTATAGTTACGAGGTTTTTGAAGCAAATCGTCGATATCTTTCGGACCAACCGGATGGATCATTTCTAGATTTTTTTAATGGTTTACAATTTCACGCTTCTACACTGCGGTAGACAGTCTCTTAAAACATTTTTAGAAGGATCCATCCATCCATCCATCAATCCATACACCCAGACCCACCCACCCAACCTCCTATCCATCCATCCATCCATCCATCAATCAGTCCGTACACCCAGACCCACCCAACCAACCACCCAGTCACCCACGCATTTATCCATCCATCCATCCATCCATCCACCCATACACCGAGACCCACCCAACCAACCAACTAACCACCCGGCCACCCACCCATCATCCATCCATCCATCCATTAGCAAGCTAGCCGAGGAGGAAGATTTGCACGCTAAAAAGTAAATATTTGTAGTTTCTTTTCAATGTAAACGAAGATCGATCAGGCGACTGTCACTTCCCTTTTCCTTTTATTAGAAAGTATTTGTAATGTAGCTTAATTTAAAGGTGGGTACTTAGAATTTTCACATCACACCAAATCAAAAAATATATATATCACTGAAATTTATATGAAAAAACAATACAAATCATTAATGATTAAGAATCATAAAATTACCAACAAAAATTTTTTTGATGGTATTCCCTTAAAAGGCTACGTAGCCTCTTAAGCTATTTTTAGATTTCGCGCCAAAAATAAACAAATGCATTGTGGGAATGTTAAGTGACTGGCACGTGACTAATGACGCTTAAAATCCATTACATAACAAACATGTAATTATTTTTCATAATATCTTTCGGACGCTATGTTTGAAGCTTCGTCTGTGTATTTCCAGTATGTAAATCAGCGAGTTGTTCATGTAAAAATAGAACGTGTTTCCCGTCTATGTCGACCTTGTCCGTAGTAAATCTCTAACTTCTCGTGTTGTCGGATGGTTTTCGACTACTGGGGTTTTATGAATGACGATTATAAGGCTTTGGGAGTATAAGGATGATATTTTTGTATTTTGTAAAATTTTCGTCACAAATTCTGAAGGGCCACCTTTAAACTCTTTGCCAAATGACAAAATTTACGACACGTTCAAGTTGAAAGTATTTGCAGATTACAAACAGAATATGGCTAAAATGATCAAATTTGTCTCTGAAGGAATAGAAAACAATATGGGAAAAGGAGAAAATGCTGGTTACCAGCATTTTCTCCTTTTCCCACATTGTTTTCAGTCTTCTTCCCAAATTTGGTAATAATTCGCATGCTAATGGGTTGAGGTGAAGCAATCTGTTTTGTATTGAACCTACAACAATTTGGTTTCGGCTCTATGTCATAGGACAGTAATTACCTTGTTGGGAGATAGTAAGGTTTTGTTGACAAATATAGAGATTACTAGTAGTTGCAACTGGGATGATTGACCAACTGACTGATTGACTAAATGAATAAATATTATTTCATGCTTTCCGGTAGGATATCGAGAAATAGCAGTGAAAATATTTTTCGATCTTACACTGGTACCACCAGTGAAAATACCGATTTTCACGTTCTTGTTGCCCAGGTAAATTGCGCGTGCCTCACAACCAGATGGGAAATATGACGTCATATACCTTACATTTCTCGCGCTTGACGTAACGTTGCTATGCGGGAGGGGTACGCCACGGGGAATAAGGGAAAAGAACTTTACTGAATTTTGATAAAGCTCCTCCCAGAAAGGGTTAAAAGCATAAAATAAATGGAATATTTGTTTTTTTCGGTGAAAGATCGAAATTTATTTCATCTCGTGAACACCATCGGTAATATTTTCACTCGTGGCTGCGCCACTCGTGAAAATATTACCGATGGTGTCCACTCGATGAAATAAATTTCGATCTTTCACCGAAAAAAACAAATATCCTCTATGTATCACAAAATGACACTCAAATCCATAATTCTAAATAAATATACTTTGTACGACTTCATTGACACCTCTCTTCATAATTACATTTTCCTTTCCCATAGATTAGAAAGTATCTGTTACATAGTCTTCTTTGAACTCTTTAACAAACAACACGATCAAATTGAAAGCATTTGCAGACAACAAATTAAATGTGGCTCAAATGACCAAATTTGCATCTGAAGGGATAGAAAACAAAGTTTTCAGTTTTCTTTCCCATGTCCTTTGAACACATGATATTTTGATAATACTTCGCGTGTTATGGGTCGAGGTGAAGCAATCTGTCTTGTTTTGAACCTACAGCAATTAATTTGTTTTCGGCTTCTTGTAATAGGACAGTAATTACCTTGTTGGGAGATGAAAACCTTTTGTTGACGAATATAGAGATTAATTACAACTGGGGTGACTGACTGACTGACTGACTGATCGACTGACTGACCGACTGACTGACTGACTGAATGAATGAATGAATGAATAGTGTAACAAAATGACACTTAAATCCATACTTCTAAACAAAATAAACCGTAGACGACTTTATTGGCACCTAATTACATGTATACTTAAGGTTTTTGTTCGTTTTTCTGTCGAAAGCATCGGGCTGTTGTCCTGTGGGGCTCTTTGCCATTGGGAAATCGCCCTATGATTCTATTGTCCTATGGAACTATTGCCTATGAGGATATTGTATGATAGTTCCATTATCCTATGGGCTTATGGCCAATGGAAATATTTCAAGATGTTGTCATTGTCCTCCAGGGACATTGCCCATGGGACATGGTCTGATGGTTAATCTGTCCTATTGGGTAAAAATGCCAATGGATATAATTTCTGGTGATTCCATTGTCCAATGGGATTGTTTTCCATGGGGATATTGTCTGATGGTGCCATTGTCCTATGGGGCTATTGCCCATAAGCATATTGTCTGACGGTGCCATTGTCCTATGAGATTATCGCCCATGGGATAATGTCTGAAGGTTTCATTGTCCCATGAGGTTGTTGCCCATAGAGATATTGTCTGAAGGTTTCATCGTCCTATGGGATTATTGCCAATGGGGATATTGTCTGAAGGTTTCATAGTCCCATGAGGTTGTTGCCCATAGAGATATTGCCTGAAGGTTTCATCGTCCTATGGGATTATTGCCCATAGAGATATTGTCTGAAGGTTTCATTGTCCCTTGAGGTTGTTGTCCATAGAGATATTGTCTGAAGGTTTCATCGTCCTATGGGATTATCGCCCATGGGAATATTGTCTGAAGGTTTCATCGTCCCATGAGGTTGTTGCCCATAGAGATATTGTCTGAAGGTTTCATCGTCCCATGAGGTTGTTGCCCATAGAGATATTGTCTGAAGGTTTCATTGTCCCATGAGGTTGTTGCCCATAGAGATATTGCCTGAAGGTTTCATCGTCCCATGGGATTATTGCCCATAGAGATATTGTCTGAAGGTTTCATTGTCCCTTGAGGTTGTTGCCCATAGAGATATTGTCTGAAGGTTTCATCGTCCTATGGGATTATTGCCCATAGAGATATTGTCTGAAGGTTTCATTGTCCCTTGAGGTTGTTGCCCATAGAGATATTGTCTGAAGGTTTCATTGTCCCTTGAGGTTGTTGCCCATAGAGATATTGTCTGAAGGTTTCATCGTCCTATGGGATTATCGCCCATGGGAATATTGTCTGAAGGTTTCATCGTCCCATGAGGTTGTTGCCCATAGAGATATTGTCTGAAGGTTTCATCGTCCCATGAGGTTGTTGCCCATAGAGATATTGTCTGAAGGTTTCATTGTCCCATGAGGTTGTTGCCCATAGAGATATTGCCTGAAGGTTTCATCGTCCTATGGGATTATTGCCCATAGAGATATCGTCTGAAGGTTTCATTGTCCCATGAGGTTGTTGCCCATAGAGATATTGTCTGAAGGTTTCATCGTCCTATGGGATTATCGCCCATGGGAATATTGTCTGAAGGTTTCATTGTCCCATGAGGGTTGTTGCCCATAGAGATATTGTCTGAAGGTTTCATTGTCCCATGAGGTTGTTGCCCATAGAGATATTGCCTGAAGGTTTCATCGTCCTATGGGATTATTGCCCATAGAGATATCGTCTGAAGGTTTCATTGTCCCATGAGGTTGTTGCCCATAGAGATATTGTCTGAAGGTTTCATCGTCCTATGGGATTATCGCCCATGGGGATATTGTCTGAAGGTTTCATTGTCCCATGAGGTTGTTGCCCATAGAGATATTGCCTGAAGGTTTCATTGTCCCATGAGGTTGTTGCCCATAGAGATATCGTCTGAAGGTTTCATTGTCCCATGAGGTTGTTGCCCATAGAGATATTGTCTGAAGGTTTCATCGTCTTATGGGATTATTCCCCATGGGGATATTTTCCTATTTGGCTTTTGTCATTTTTTCCCTTTTTTTGTTCTAACCTCTTATCCTTTCCTATTTTAAGGACATATTTTCTCTGGACTTTTATCGATTAACCCGTTACCACACAATCCCTACTTTTGGCGCCCCTGAGAAAGAAGCCTTTAGAAAACTTTGTGGGAAAAGGAGAAAATGCTGGTAACCAGCATTTTCTCCTTTTCCCACAATGTTTTCTACTCTACCCAAAACAAATTTCAAATTTTCAGTCACTTTTATTTTGTCGTCTGCAAATGCTTTCAATTTGGTCCAGTCTAAAATATTGTCGTTTGGTAATGGGTTGAAATGACTAATGGGACTTTATTCGAAAAATGTCATTTATCTGCGTATCTATAGTATTGATATTGCATTTGAGACTGTAGTTTATCGGCGATTTTGTAACTGATCAAAGATTTCCACTGTGTCGAACACACTTTTTACCGCGCACTACGTACGGTTTTCGATTTATCCAGATTGAGAGAATATGCCGACGACAATTTCAAGATAGCTAAAAAGATGGAAAGGGTTGAAAACATTGTGGTAAAATGATAAGCTGTTAAAACAGGATTCTGGGTACATGCACAGGGTGTCTCCGAATTATGCACCGAACCTGATTTTCAAAAAGAAGAAAACAGAAACAGCTAAATGCAAAAAAATAAAAGAAATCCACTGAAACTCGAATGAGTCTGAAATGATAGTTTCACGAATAGATTTGATTAGTATTTTATTGCTGAAGGTGTTCAAATTACTTATGATTATTTTACAATAAAGGCGGTTTTTTTTTTTTTTTATTATTGAAACCGAAATGGTATACAATATCTGAGACACCATGTATGAACATTCAAGAATTCTGCTCGCTCCAAAGACCTTTGTAAAACATGTATATATATATAACCCGCTCGATCATGACTTTACTATCTGAAAAAACTCATTGCAGTAACATATACTACTCAAACTGGTAGGGATCACCATAAAAGATTTACCCTAGATCTATTTGTGGCATGTATGGTTAATACATATGTTACATTGCCACACTGGTATCTTGTTTATCTTTTGCTTTTTTCGGTTTTTGTTTTGTCTGGTTTTTTTTTTTTTTCATACTCGAGCTTTGTTTACTTGTTTATTCTGTCTGTCTTTGTTGAATTTGTTGTACACATAGCCAAAGACATTTTTTGTCGTTTGCTGAATAAAATGTATGTATGTATGATAAAAATAATAGCAGTGGAAATGGGTCTTTAACCCTTTACCTAACAATGCCGACTGTTAAAGACACTGAGAAAAAAGCATTTGGAAAACACTGTTGGAAAAGGAGAAAATGCTGGACACCAGCATTTTCTCCTTTACCGACTATGTTTTCTACCCTATGACAGACATAATATCGCATATTGCATTTGGTTTTTGGTCGGCAAATGCTGTCAACTTGGACAAATCTAGAATTTTATTGTGTGGTAAAGAGTTAATGCAAAACTGTTGTAACATATATACCCATACAGAAATATGTAACTGGTCCCTTTCAAAGTTTGAGTGGTATATGTAGGTTTGCAAAGTGATTTGGCAACTCATATGTAATAGGCTTAATCGTCCCCACAGAGGCAAATTAGCTCGTCACGGTATGTGATTTTAAACTTGTATTGCCAAATGCAGACATCCAGGATCTGACAGAAGTTGGCGTTGAAAATAAAGTTTTATTAACTCATTACCAAACGACAAAAATTTAGGTTTGTCCAAATCGAAAGCATTTGCAGACGACAAAATAAAAGTGACTTTAAATTGGAAATTTGTGTTGTGAAGGGTAGGAAACACTGTGGGAAAAGGAGAAAATGCTGGTTACCAGCATTTTCTCCTTTTCCCACAATGTTTTCTAAAGGCTTCTTTCTCATGGGCGTCAAAAGTAGGGATTGTGTGGTAAGGGGTTAAGCGAGCCTTTAAGAGAAAATGACTAACTTGAACAAAGTGGGACGGGGGTGCAATAACCAGTTGTCAAGAGCTCGCTTTCCGTTTTCCATTTCGTAAATCTTTTTTCTTTCTAAAGTTGAAATCACCCAGACAGCTTTCCTCCATTTCCGTACAGTTGTACTTTGTTTGAAATGATTCAACACTGTACTATGTAGTAGTAATTTCTACTTAATTACTCGCCTTTTGGCAACACTGAACAATTATGAACTGTAAGTCGTTTTGAATTGCCCAAAATTCCCGGTAAATTATCCATTACAACAAAAACTATGGGTTTTATAAAGCTATACGTAATTACAAGGAGTGTACCAAACTGTCTCAAAGGCCCCCTTGCTTCCAAATGTAAACAATGTCGGGGTCAAAATGCAGACTTTTGACTACCCTGAGAAAGGAGCCTTTTGAAAACATTGTAGGAAAAGGAGAAAATGCTGGTGACCAGCATTTTCTCCTTTTCCCACAATGTTTTTTTTTTTACCCCTCTTAAACCAAATATCACTTTTTAAGACATCTATTTTGTCGCCTGCGAATGCTTTCAATATAGTCATTGATAAAAAAGTTAACCGCTTACTAGTCGTAAAAAAAAATACCCTTCTTCAAATTGAGATCGTTTGCATACGACAATTTCAGTGTGTGTTTCAAATGGTGCAAATTTTACTTGATAGGGTAGAAAACATTGTGGGAAAAAGGAGAAAATGCTGGTTACCAGCATTTCCTCCTTTTCCCACAATGTTTTCAAAAGGCTTCTTTCTCAGGGTCGTTAAAAGTCGCCCTTGTGTTGTGAAGGGTTAAATAGAATACATGAAACTGTATTTCCGGACCCAATCAGGAACTATTATTGTTCTCTAGTGCTTCTCAGATCTGTATGTTCCGTAAAATGTACTTTTTGTGTACATTCATTTTTTGTCTATGAAAACTATGAATACAGGATAAGGCAGCCTGCTAGGATTCGTGTAACATCGCCTTTTATCGCAAGCAATCGTACGGATTCGGCTAAGACTCGGGTAATCCGTTATCGATGCGGGGAACCAGCGTCTATCGGCCGATCGATTACGGATTACCCGAGTATTCCCCGAATCCGTACGGTTTTTTCCGCCGATGAGGGTGTCCTAGCATTTATATGCTAGTTTGTTATGTTTTTTTTAACGATGCTTTTAACATTAGTTCAGTCAGATCACGCCGACAGCTCACTTATTCAGGTGTGCCCTGCGTTTCACAAAGCCAGTGCTCTGAAATGCCTTGTTTAAGGACTCTTCCTAAGAAAATTAATTTAGAGACTAGAAATGTTGAAAGACATAAAATCGTGTTTTAACTCTTTACCACACAATCCTGATTTTTAACGCCTTTGTGAAAGAAGTCTTTTGAAAACATTGTGGGAAAAGGAGAAAATGCTGGTGACCAGCATTTTCTCCTTTTCCCACAATGTTTTCCACCTTTCACAAAACAAATTTCCTTTTCCCTCAATGTTTTCTTCCCTCTCTAAAACAAAGCTCAATTGTTTTATCACATTTATTTTGTCGTCTGCAAATGCTTTCAGTTTGGACCAATCTTAAATTTTGTCGTTTGGTTAAGAGTTAAAGGTTATGCTTGAAAATGTCTGTTCGAAAATATAGGCTACTGCAGCTGCACTCGTCCAAACTTTACCGGTGCCGTACATCTAAAGTCATCGGGATCAAGATTTCCATTTGAAGTCATCTTCGCAAGCCAAGGCTGTTGATTCACTACGGTACTGTACCCTTGGCGGATCGAGCTTGATTTTTACATTCCCCCAATACGCTTTTTCATTGGATGCAGCCAGCTCTAACTGCAACGAATGAAATTGCTAGTAGCATTTCATCTTTGATAAAAATAGAACAAGGTCGCTACCTTTCGAATAGGAAGTAAACATGGAAACCCACGTGGATGTCTGCTTATCTCTTCATGTGTATTCGTAAGTGGTTTGTAAAACAATATTTCATTTGCTTTTAGAAATATGATGTAAAGGGGGGGGGGGGGGGGTGTTTAATAACCAGTATCCAATAGAGGGCGCGTCGCAGGAATCACGAAATCGGGCTCAATCAGCCAAGGTAAGATCTACGTAGTGACCGTAATCTTGGCTCGCTAAAATGATTTGAAGTATGATTCGGTAAACATCGGCTTATTCATTGATCAAGTCCGTCGGTTGTTTCACGTAGTTTGATATGCACCTGCACGGCGCATTTCTTCAGTGCCGGAAGTACACTGCTTCACCGTTCAAAAAATCGTAACACTCCACTTAGAAAGCAAACACTAATTACAAATTTCCATGGGAACCTGTCTAAATACATTTCTGATAACAAACAGTTCACAGAGCTTCAGATAAGAGGGAGTGATGGTATTCTAAATCCATTTTTCTCATTGAAACCCTGTGTTGTGGGTACTCATTAGAATCGTCTCGATGAGACGATTCTAATGAGTACCCACACCATAGGGTTTAGTGGAGCATAATCAATATTTTTAATTTTGAAATCAAAATCACTCCCTCTATCTGGAGCTCCGAGTTCGGAGATTGGTACGTTGGTATTTTCAGCTATAGGTTGCTTTTGACAGTACTTAGCTGTTGTTGCCTTTTGCTAACCGATTTGCAGGGCGCCGCCATATTTATGATCATGTGACTGACAGTATTTTAAAATGGAAACCTCCATCTGGATACGGATGAGGTTCGAAACATTGTGAGAAAAAGGAAAAAAATGCTGCCAGCATTTTCTCCTTTTTCTCGCAATGTTTTCAAAAGATGCCCTCTTCAGGGTTGGCTAAGACACGTGGGTGTTTGGAAAAGGTTAAACACTCAAACCAAAAGTATAAAATCCTCTCATACCACTTCAGTGTGGTACAATGTCCAAGCACTTATTATGAGTTATTTCTCTGCTATTCTTCTGATGTGTAACTGTATATACGGCTAGCAACACGCGAAAAAGGGGCATTCGGACACTTGCGTAAAGTGTCGTCTCGGATCAGCCTGTGCAGTTCGCGCAGGCTAATCCGAGAAGGCAATTTACGATTAGAATAGATTTTGTTCTTCAGTGGTCTTGCGCAAAACAGAAAATTACATAAAACCGGAAAGTGTCGTTTAGGATTAGCCTTCGCGGACTGCACAGGCTGATCCGAGACGACACTTTACGCCCCTTTTCGCTTTTTGCAGGACATTTACAGTATCAAGCAAGCATCTAAGGGACGGTAAAAATGTGCTTAACTTTTTACTGAACTATGGAAATTTTTAACGACCCTGAGAAAAAAGGCTTTTGAAAACAATGTGGGAAAAGGAGAAAATGTTGGTTACCAGCATTTTCTCCTTTTTCCACAATGTTTTCTGTCCTATGAAAGACAAATTCTATGTTTTGAGAAACATTTAATTTGTCGTCTGCAAGTGCTTTCATTTTGGACAAAGCTAAAATTTTGTCGTCTGGCAAAGAGTTAAGACGTCTGCTTTTTAAACTCTGTGCCACACAACAGAATTGTAGACTTATCTAAACGAAATCCTTTGCATGCGACAAATCAAATATGGCTGCAATGAGATTTGTCTTGGGATGATGAGAAAACATTGTGAGAAAAGGAGAAAATGCAGGGCCTTCACAAAACAAATTTCA
The DNA here is from genome assembly GCA_943736015.1 of Tridacna crocea. Lineage (NCBI taxonomy): Eukaryota > Metazoa > Mollusca > Bivalvia > Cardiida > Cardiidae > Tridacna > Tridacna crocea. Next base: position 3,599,459 of record OX031067.1, on the reverse strand, counting down.
AATTTTCAATTTTTAGTCACAAATGTTTTTTAGTCACTAAATTTTTCAATTTTTAGTCACTTTTATTTTGTCGTCTGCAAATACTTTCAGTTTGGACAAGCCTAAAATATTGTCGTTTGGTACTGAGTTAAAGTAGGGAAAGTATTGTAACCCATTACCAAACGACAATATTTTAGACTGGTCCAAATTGAAAGCATTTGCAGACGACAAAATAAAACTGACTGAAAATTTGAAATTTGTTTTGTGACGGGTAGAAAGCATTGTGGGAAAAGGAGAAAATGCTGGTTACCAGCATTTTCTCCTTTTCCCACAATGCTTTCTAAAGGCTTCTTTCTCAGGGGCGTCAAAAGTAGGGATTGTGTGGTAATGGGGTAAATATGACAATCGCTTATCGGACCATTGTTCTTAGAATTAATCGACTGAATCATGAAAAGTACTTGGACAAGAAAGAACTGACCAATAGCAGAACGTTTTGAATCAGATTAGCCTGCACAGAGTGCGCAGACTGATCTGAGTCGACACTTATACTAGAAACATTACACCCGCTAATCACAGAGCATGGTTAAACTATCTTTAAATGTTTTTTTTTTATAATATATATTTTCAGCTCGTTGTTCCACTAGAGTTTTGAAGATACAAAATGGCGACTTTGCATTAAGGTCCGGTAACGCTGTCGCCAGGTTTACCTGTAACTCCGGTTTCACTCTACTCGGACATACTGAAATCATATGCTATGGTGGAACATGGTCTAATGATCCTCCGATATGTATCGGTAAGTAGTAAGAACTTTTTCTTTCTTTCTTTCTTTCTTTCTTTCTTTCTTTCTTTCGTTCGTTCTTTTGTTCTTTCTTTCTTTCTTTCAATCTTTCTTTCTTTCCTTCTTTCTTTCTTTCTTTCGTTCGTTCTTTTGTTCTTTCTTTCTTTCTTTCTTTCTTTCTTTCTTTCCTTCCTTCCTTCCTTCCTTCCTTCCTTCGTTTCTTCCTCCCTTCGTTCGTTCTTTCCTTCCTTCCTTCCTTCCTTTCGTTCTTTCTTCTTTCCTTCGTTTCTTCTTTCGTTCCTTCCTTCCTTTCGTTCTTTCTTCTTTCCTTCGTTTCTTTTTTCGTTCCTTCGTTTCTTATTTCGTTCCTTCTTTCCATCTTTCCTTCGTTCCTTCCATCCTTCCTTCCTTCCTTCCTTCCTTCCTTCCTTCCTTCCTTCCTTCCATCCTCCTTCCATCCTTCCATCCTTCCTTCCATCCTCCCTTCCTTCAAAACATCCTTCCATCCTTCCTTCCTTCCTTCCTTCTTCCTTCATTCCATCCTCCTTCCATCCTTCGATCCTTCCTTCCTTCCTTCCTTCATTCCATCCTCCTTCCATCCTTCAATCCTTCCTTCCTTCCTCCCTTCCTTCACAACATCCTTCCTTCCTTCCTTCCATCCTTCCTTCCTTCCTTCCATCCTTCCTTCCATCCATCCTTCCTTCCATCCTTCCTTCCTTCCTTCCTTCAATCCTTCCTTCCTTCCTTCCTTCCTTCCTTCCTTCAATCCTTCCTTCCTTCCTTCCTTCCTTCATTCCATCCTCCTTCCATCCTTCAATCCTTCCTTCCATCTATCCATCCCTTCCTTCCTTCCTTCCTTCCTTCCATCCATCCATCCTTCCTTCCTTCCTTCCTTCCTTCTTTCCTTCCTTCCTTCCTACCTTCCTTTCTTCCTTCCTTCCTTCCATCCTTCCTTCCTTCTTTCCTTTTTTCCTAACCCCTTTTTACAAATAGCTAAATGTTTTGACCAATGTAAATCTGTGCAGGATGCACAGGCTGACATAAGTCAAAATATTTCTCTGATGCATTAAACCCCATTTTCACAGATCATGACGAAATTACTTTCTTTATGAAGTTGTTTGCCAAGTAAATAGATACAGCTCCAAATAGACCCTTAGGCTGCCAAGCAAGACTCTGGGAGCTTTTGCGGACAATGTAGATCAAGATCAGACTGCACAAAACGTGCAGTATGATCTTAGATCTACACTCTCCGCTAACGAAATATCTTTCCCCTCAAAAATACCCTTTACATGGCAAAGTCTTGGTTTTTGCCATCTGTCTGAAATTTTCTGTTCACTTATTTTACCTCAATCATTTAGTGGTACAAGGGTTTATGACAGAATCAGAGCGTGCCAAGTTCTGCGAATAGCTTTGAAATGCCAAATTGTCAATGTTTTATTTAACACATCAGCTGCTAACCGCGACTCAATGACCTTTTGCGGACAGTGTAGATCAAGATCAGACTGCACAGAACGATATATCTTTCCCCACCCCAAAAGAAATTCGAAATAGCAAATTTTTGGAATCTGTTGCCGGCCTCAAATTTTTCATTTCAGTTATTTGGCAGGCTAAGGGTTACCGTTTCGACAAACCCCAAGACCTTTCGTAATGCTTGGTTGATTGTATGGTGTTTAACGCCGTTTCAACATTATTTCAGTAATATCGCGGCAGCCAGTGCACCTATCCATGCGTCCCTGGAGTTTCTGTTAACCAGCACTTTGCACGATTTTCTTCCCAAGCCACTGTCTGCTTTCCCACCACAATAATCGTCAAAACAATGGTCAGCGGTGGGAGAGAAATGAATCCTGTCGCAGTGACTATCACCAGTTCTCAGGGAAATAAATTGGCCGAGCCAGGGTTCGTAGCCAGGGATCGAACCCTGGACCCCGTGTTCCTAAGTCCTGCATGCTACCGACTGAACTTCCGGGGCTCGGCTGTGTCATGATGCCAATCACCTTTTACTAAGCAATTCAGTGTGTTTATGATTCCCAGGAAAAGACCTATCGAAAACATCGTGGGAAAAGGAGGAAATCGTGGTCACCAGCGTTTTCTTCTATTCCAATAATGTTTTCTACCCTTCCAAAAATGAAAGCCGTGCTCTGTGAAAAGGGGGCTTAATGCATTTGCGAAAAGTATTGACCCAGCTCACCTGAGCCGAAACTTTCCGCTATTGGTCAATTTTCTGTATGTCAAAGGACCAGTTTACCTAATTATTCAGTAGATTGTTACACAAAACGAATAAAGAAAATACATTTCTCCCACCCCCACCGCCAAAATAAAATATATGAAATATCAGAGCTATCGGTTTCGACTTGAAAGTTTTATTTCAATTATTTATTGGGTCAAAGTTTAATTGGAAAAGAATCTTTATTCACAGCCAATACTTGTCCCACGATAGATGAAACACCGACAATGCGGATCACAAAACTTTACGACGGAGCGATACTGACGTTTTCTTGTACTGTTATGCACAAAATCAACGGCGCCGACAAGCTTATATGTGACGGAACCAAGTGGGACCATGATCCACCTATATGTGAAGGTAAAGGTCAGCCGGTCGGGCCTGCATTCATCAAATATTCTTTAAAATATTCTAAATGTCTCATTCTAGATTTAGAAAGAAACTTAAGTTCTGAATGGCTGAACATAGCCTAGTACAGTTTTGTCAGTGCTTTGATTCAGATATGCCTGTTTCTGTAAAATATTTGTTGTTATCATAGATATGAGTGTATAAAGCCATTCATAATCATGTTTAACTCTACCAAACGACAGAATTTTAAGCTTGTCCAAATCGAAAGCATTTGCAGACGAAAAAATATAAGTGACTGAAAATTTGAAATATATGTTAGGAAGGTTAGAAAACTTTGTGGGAAAAGGAGAAAATGCTGGTTACCAGCATTTTCTCCTTTTCCCAGAATGTTTTCTAAAGGCTTCTTTTTCAGGGGCGTCAAAAATAGGGATTGTGTGGTAATGGGTTAAATCATGAAAATAACCAGGTTCAACAGAAAATAAACCTAAAATTGCTTTTATACTGTACAATAAAGCGGCCATAGCTATCACTGGCGGCCATCTTGAAAACTGGCAACCATTTTGGATTTTCGAACGGATAACGTACTTTTCAGAACATTCAGATAATAGACTGTGACCTTGCCAAATTTGGTGCTTTTATTACAAAGTGGACGATTTTGAGCTCCTAGATAAGTGGAGTTAACATCAGAATTGTCATTTGGCAAGGCAAGGCAGAGCCTAGCATTCTGCTTCTGTTCCCACAATATTATCAACATTCGTTTTCCCGTATGTCGCAAAGACACAGAATTATACTACTCAAAATTTGATAGGGGTCACTTTGTTTCCCTCTATCCCGTTGAATTTCAAGAAAACCTGTTTTGATATAAAGAACTAGTCGATACTTTTTAATACACTATGTTGTGGGTACTGTTGTGGAAAATTCGATTGTAACACTGATAAAATCGATTACCCGTGGAAAAGCATGTGTTTTCAGTGCGAAACTGAAATGTTTTTTATATACCCCCGCAAAACGAATGTTTTGGGGGTATTCTGGAATCAGTCCGTCTGTCCGTGTGTCCGTCTGTGTACAAAATACTAGTAATTTTGTGTCGCGAACTCCTCCTACAGTTCTCCTTCATTTGTATTGAAACTTTGCACATATACCCATCATATATTGAAGAAGCAATTTTCAAGTGCCAACTCTTCCTGATTGAGGATTTATCTTCCCTCGGACTTGACACTTTTTACTGTCAAAGCGCTGGCGGGGGTATTAGGTCACATTCAGTGACAGCTCTAGTTAAATATCGAAATGACCCCTATCAAAACGTGAGTAGTATATTTCGAAATGGGTTACTAAAAAACAAAAAGGAAACGAGTAAGACAACTAACCACTCATAACATAAAATTGTTTTCCTTAACTCTCTATTAACCCATTACCACACAGTCCCTACTTTTGATGCCCCTGAGAGAAAAGCCTTTTGAAAACATTGTGAGAAAAAGGAGAAAATGCTCAACCAGCATTTTCTCCTTTTCCCACAATGTTTTTTACCCTTCACAAAACAAATTTCAAATTTTCAGTAAATTTTATTTTGTTGTCTGCAAATGCTTTCAATTTGAACCAGTCTAAAATATTGTCGTCTGTTAATGGGTTAAATGACAAAACATTAGATTGGTCCCAATTTAAAGCATTTGCAGACGACAAAATAAAAGTGACTGAAAATTTGAAATTCGTTTTGGGAAGGATAGAAAACGTTGTGGGAAAAGGAGAAAATGCTGGTTACCAGCATTTTCTCCTTTTCCTACAATGTTTTCAAAAAGGCTTCTTTCTCAGGGTCGTTAAAAGTCGGGATTGTGAGGTAAAGGGTTAATAAAACAACTCAGATCAACACTTGTTAGTTATACATAATTGATCCACTTAGTGGTGCTACAACATTTTTTTTCCTTAATGAGCTTTAGACCCTTTTTGACTCATACTTTATTTGTTTTTACTTGTCATTACATCAGTTTGAGCCGTGCTCTGTGCATCTTCGCGAGCCAAGTTTACGATCACTACGTGGATCTTACCTTGGCTGATTGAGCCCGATTTCGAGATTCCTGCGATGCGTCCTCTATTGGATGCTGGTTATTATCCCCCTTTACATCATATTTCTAAAAGCCAATGAAATATCTTTTTACAAACAGCTTACGAATACACATGAAGCGATAAGCAGACATCCACATGGGTTTCCATATTTACCTTCTATTCGAAAGGTAGCGACTTTGTTCTATTTTTATCAAAGATGAAATGCTTCGAGCGATTTCATTCTTTGCAGTTAAAGCTGGCTGCATCCAATGAAAAAGCGTATCGGGGGAATGTAAAAATCAAGCTTGATCCGCCAAGGGTAGAGTAGCGTAGTGAATCGTCAGCCTTGGCTTGCGAAGATGTGCTCTGTGAGAAGGGGGGCTTAGTGCATCTGCTAAAAACATCAGCCAAGGTCAGTCCGCGCAGGCTGACCTGGTCCAAAACTTTTCGATTTTGGGTCAATTTTTCTGTATGTCAAAGGACCAGTCTACTTCATAATTAAGTCGGTTGTTCAAAAAAGTTTCTCTTACGGATCCACGGTTATTTGAAGCCTCGGTACTGTATCATGTATCACGGGTATGCATTAAGCCCCATTTTGCCAGAGGGTGGCTCATTTCTTTATGAGTGTATATCTTATTTTGAGGGGGAGGGGCATGCTTTGGCCACAGGGTCTTAATGGACCTCCTTGAAACATGATACCAGAGTAAGCCGTTATATAATAAGGGATCCAAAGTAAACATTTTTTTTTCTCACAACCGACTTGTTGATGAGGTAGAATGACCCCTTAGCATACAGAAAATTGACCAATAACGAAAATTTTCGGCCCAGGTCAGCCTGCGCAGTGCGCACAGGCTGATCTGACTCGATACTTTTTGCAGATGTATTACGTGCCCTTTTGCCAGGACATAATAATCTTGAAATGACGACGACGATAATGATGGTGATGATGATGTTGTTGTTAAAAATGGTGATGATGACGATGATGATGATGTTGTTGTTAATAATGATGATGATGATGACGATGATGATGATGTTGTTGTTGATGGTGATAATGATGATGATGTTGATGATGATGATGACGATGATGATGATGATGATGATGATGATAGGTTTTATAATCAGTATAACACAGAACTCTAATGTACGAAATACTGGTTAAAGAGACTCCAGGAAAGCATAGATTTATAGCTGAACTACAGCCGCCACGACGACGCCATACAAACAAACTAATAAACAAACAGACAAACAAACATTCTGACAGGCTGACAGACTGTGTCAGACAGACAAAAAAGAACCAATGTTTCCTACTCTATCAAAGACAATTTTCATCATTTGCAAATGGTATTCATACAGACGAGCCGGTTATTGTCTTCCGGCGAACAGTTCGGACAAGTTTTGTTCCATATCAATGTGGAGCCAAGGATTTCTACGTGGCTCAGTGATTAAGTGTAGGACTTGTAAGTCGGAAGTACTGAATTCGAGCTTCACTTGAAGCGTCGAATTTATCAAGGGCGTGTCCTTTGGCAAAACACTTCAGAACCCTTGCCTAGTAACAGGGAAGCACAATAACATAGATGAATAAGCGAGCTGTCGCCGTTATATAATTGCAATAATGTTGAAAGTGGCCTAAATCACCATTTTATTAATCATTGTATCAGTGTGGCAACCACCCACCCAGTGCGACTTTGAAGACCCGGAGCTTTGTGGCTGGTCCCATCACGATGAGGACCAGCAGGAGTGGCGCTGGAACACCGGGGGCACAAAAACAACCCGGACAGGGCCCGACTACGATCATACACTAGGGGAACAGGGGTCAGGTAAGGGGTCTTAGTTGTTGTTTTTTGTCTCACCTGCATACAAGTAAGCCATACTCTGGGAAAAGGAGGCTTAACTATTTACCACACAATCCTGACTTTTAACGATCGTGTTAAAAGCCTTTTGAAAACATTGTGGGAAAAGGAGAAAATGCTGGTAACCAGCATTTTCTCCTTTTCCCACAATGTTTTCTACCCTCCCCAATAGAAATTTTAGATTTTTAGTCACTTCTGCTTTGTCGTCTGCAAATACTTTCAATTTGGACCAGTCTAAAATTTTGTCGTTTGGTAAAGAGTTAATGCGTCTCTGCCATACATTATACCAAGCAGGTCATCACATATATGTAATTCTGGATCCATAAATTTCTTTATTTTTAACTCATTACCAAACGACAATATTTTTGACTGGTCCAAATTGGAAGTATTTCCAGACGACAAAATGAATGTGACTAAAGAGTTAAATTTTGTTTCAGGAAGGGAAAAAACATTGTGGGGAAAAAGAGGAAATGCTGGTTACCAGCATTTTTCTCCTTTTTACACAATGTTTTTTAAAAAAGGCTTCTTTCATAGGGGTGTTAAAAGTCGGGATTGTGTGGTAAAGGTTTATAAACAACTTACTGCATCATGAGGTAGGATGATCCCCTTGAAACGCATAAAATTTAAAGATAGCGAAAAGTATCGGCTCATGTCAGCCTGCGCAGTCCGCGCAGGCTGACATGAGCCGATACTTTTCGATAATGCATTATGCCCCCTTTTTCCCAGAGTATGGTTCAAGTATTTTAGGGTCACTCATCATTCAGAATTCAACGAACTTTTTGTAAGAATCCCGAGGGTGGTCGTCGTGTTCCTGTTTTGCAACTTTTAAATAATTGTGGTAAAAAGAACGCACTGCGCAGGCTGACACGAGTTGGTACTTTTTAAAGATGCATTAAACCCCCTTTTCACAGAGCATGGTGGCGAAAGAGCAAGACTTAGGTTTCATGACTCAATATCTCCCGCTAGGTGGCACTCTACAAATACTCATCTATCTAAGTAGGGCATCCTGGGTACAGAGCCGAACCACTTTTCTAAGCGACAACCGTTACTTTGAATTTCAAACTAAAATAAAAGTTTACTCAATAAAACGCTACCTGGTGCGATTCACTCAGCTATGATCAGCAGTTTAGAGAAATCTCGAGCTAAGATAGGCCTGATTTTTCCTCAAATGTATTGATAAAAGCCATTTTCTCCATTGCTACTTTTTAGCGCGTAATATTACATTCTTCCCGATAGCGGGGAGAGTGATGCGTCATATAAGACAGGTCGAATCTTCCAAGTATATGACATGCGCAGACAACGTTTCATGACTAGATCTGATGTAACCGCAACGATCACACGAGGTACGAAAGGTCAAGTTGTGTCACTGCAGGAAATGCCGCAAAGAGGCAGCGGTAACCGCAAAATGAACTCTGCACATCGAAACTCTTAAAACTGTGTACCAAACGAAATAATGTATGACGTGTCCAAATTGAGTTATACCCCAGACGTCAAATTAAATAAGGCCCGAATCAGAAAACTTACAAAACATTGTGGAGGAGGGAGAGGGGAAAGCTGATTACCCGCATCTAAGTCACTTCTTCCTACTATGTTTTCAAAGACCTTCTTTTTTCCGCGGAGTCGTTCCCAAACGACAAAATTTTAGACTGGTCCAAATTGAAAGCACTTGCAGACGACAAAATAAACGTAACTCAAAAATCAAAATTTGTTTCCGGCAGGGTAGAAAAAAATTGTTGAAAAAGGAGAAAATGCTGGTTACCAGCATTTTCTCCTTTTCCAACAATGTTTTCAAAAGGCTTCTATCTCAGGGTCGTAAAAACCAGGGATTGTTTGGTAAAGAGTTAAATAATTGCAAAAAGTATCGACCCAGGTGCGCCTTCGCAGTCAGCGCAAGCTGACCTGAAAAAATTTTTTTTTTGCTTTATGTCAACTAGCTGCGTGTCTAAGGAACAGTCTACCCCATGACTGGTGTTAGGAAGAATGAATTTTATGGATCCATAATTATGTGATATTATATGATAAATCCTAGAACTATCTGCCGGTGTAACGTTGTAAAGTGACCCCCATAGAATAATGACCCCCCGGTCATTATTTTATATAGAATAATGACCCCCCCCGTCATTATTTTATATAGAATATCGACCCCCCGGTCATAATATTATGACCGGGGAGTCGATATTATATATAAAATAATGACCGGGGAGTCATTATTCTATGGGGGTCACTTTACAACGTTACACCGGCTAGGGTCCGGATCAGTCTTCATTTTGTTGTAGTCTGATCCGAGTCCTTGTTGGACGGAAATCTATTTATTGAGCATTGTTATAGTCTTTCTTTGACTATAATACTTAGATGCTCAGAATGCCTACTGAACAAGTTCTTTAAGGGTACTTGACTATATTGGTTTGATGGATAGATATTGTTATTTGCATTATGGGCCGGTGGCCTTTTGCATAAAATAAAATTGAGTTGAGTTGAGTTGAGTTGAGATATCTTGCTGGCTATAATGCATCAGAGATTTGCATTCACCCATTACCACACAGTCCCTACTTTTGACAACCCTGAGAAAAAAAGCCTTTAGAAAACATTGTGGGGAAAGGACAAAATGCTGGTAACCAGCATTTTCTCCTTTTTCCACAATGTTTTCTTCTCTTCACAAAACAAATTTCAAATTTTCAGTCACTTATTTTGTCGTCTGCAAATGCTTTCGATTTGATCAAGCCAAAAAATGTTGTCGTTTGGTAATGAGTTAAACGTTTACCAATGACGACTCTTAACGCACCTGAGGAAGAAGCCTTTTGAAAACATTGTGAAAAAAGGAGAAAATGCTGGTAACCAGCATTTTCTCCCTTTCCCAAAAAGTTTCCTGCCATATCAAAGCAAAATTGCACCATTGGAGCCACTTTGAAATTGTCGTCAATTGCTTTCAATTTGGATAAGTCTAAAATTTTGCTGTGTGGGAAAGGGTTAAACCCCCCCCCCTTTTTTTCCAGAGAGCAGCTCAAGTTATTGAGTCGGGAAATTTAAAACTGTAGCTAGTTTATAGCCCAGAGCTGTAATAACATTTGTGTTTATTGTATTTCAATATTTTTCATGCACAGGTCACTACATGTACTTTGAGACATCGAGCCCAGTTCGATCGGGGCATCAAGCATGGCTGTCTTCACCGTTATACCCCAAATCCTACAGTGGACAGTACTGTTTTGAATTCTGGTACCACAGTCTGGGAGAGGGATGTAAGTATAGATAATGTTATCTCGGTAACAGACGATACAATTTTTTAACTTGTCCAAACTGCATGCATTTGCAGACGACAAAATAAATGCAGCTTAACGCATTACCAAACGACAAAATTTTAGGTTTGTCCAAATTGAAAGCGTTTGCCGGTGTAATACAGAGAAATGACCCCCCATTACTAAATGACCTACGGTCATTTCTCGACGTAGAGAAATGACCCATGGGTCATTTTTCTACGTCGAAAAATGACCCATGGGTCATTCCTCTACGTCGAGAAATGACCCGGCGGTCATTTTGTAATGGGGGTCATTTTTCTGCATTACACCGGCAACAAAAGTGGCTGAAAATTTGAAATTTGTTTTGTGAAGGGTAGAAAACAACGTGGGAAAAGGAGAAAATGCTGTTTACCAGCATTTTCTCCTTTTCCAACAATGTTTTCTAAAGGCTTTTTTCCAAGGGTTGTCAAAAGTAGGGATTGTGTGGTAATGGGTTAAAAATGGGAGTTGTATTTGTAAGAAGAGAAAATATTGTGGTAAAACAAGCACATGCTGGTAACCAGTGGTGTCCATGGTTGTGAGCCAGAGCATTGGCCTGGTAACCATAAGGTTCTGAGTTCGAGACTCAAAAGCAGCTGTCAACTTAGGGATTGTTCATTGGCCCAAATATTCAGTGAGTAAGGGAATTGTTCTCAGTAAGCAGAATCGAGAGATATAAGTATGAGTTGTAGAACTTGTTTCTCAATCCTTGTGAAACAAATATGTTTATTCTTTTACCAAACAATCCCTGGTTTTTACAACCCAGAGGAAGAAGCCTTCTGAAAACATTGCGGGAAAGGGAGAAAATGCTGATAACCAGCATTTTCTCTTTTTCCCACCATGTTTTCTACTCGTCTGATGTAAAATTTCAGTATTTGAGTCACATATATTTTATTGTCTGCAAATCATATTCTAATTTGGACAAGTCTAAAATTTTGTGAGCATAACGAATTAAACCAAATCAGTATACTCTCCATCTTCCACAATGTTTTCAAACAGTCTTCTTCTTCAAGGTCATGAAAACTTCGCCCCCTTATGCACTATACTAATCAAGTCAAAACATAATTAGGGATCAGTGATAGCCATTTTATCTACCAACCAAATGGTTCATGTGGTAGAACAGTTCTTAGACATGCAGAAAATCTACCAAAAGCTAAGGTTGGATTCCTGCGCAGGGGGACACAGGTAGATACTTTTTGCAGATCCATTTATCCCCTTTTTCATACAGCATAAACATATTTATTAGGTAATGGGGGAAGCGGGATGGGGTGTCAAAGTTTGATAAAAATCAGCTGCTTGTGAACTTATGAGAGTACATTCTGGAAAAATGTTAATACCTTAGTAAAATTTATGCTCAAAACATGATGTTTAAAGGAAAAATTGCCTTGAACAACATTACTGTTTTTTTTATAAAGGTCCCCAGCCAATGAAGTTTCATGTAACTTTCCATTTTCCTCAGTAGCTTGGAAACAGTTATAAAAAATAAAGAATTATCACATGTGTTTTTGTATTTCTCTACGCAGCTATAAGTGAGCTAGAAGTGTTTATAAAACCTGAAGCAGTCAATCTGACAGACTTGTCTCCGATGTTTCATCTGGACAGAAGTGTAGGTGAACAATGGCAAAAAGAAGTGATCTCTGTCGCAGCACAGAGCCAGCCTTTTCAGGTAAATCTGTTCTTGTTTTCTTGGTCAATACAATCCTGTCACTACTCAGTAGACCTTTTTGATAGACAACTGTTGGCTGGGGGCAGGGGGGTTGAAAGTGATTTCAGATGAGAAGCTAACAAAGAGACGGACATTCAACAGATACATTTTCATTAACCCATTACCACACAATCCCTACTTTTGACGCCCCTGAGAAAGAAGCCTTTTGAAAACACTGTGGGAAAAGGAGAAAATGCTGGTAACCAGCATTTTCTCCTTTTCCCACAGTGTTTTCTACCCTTCCTAGAACAAATTCCAATTTTTCAGTCACCTTTATTTTGTCATCTGCAATGCTTTCAGTTTGGTCCAGTCTAAAATGATCCCGTGTAGTAAAGAGTTAACACTTACCCTATTAAATAACTAAAATGAAATTTTCAGTTCAACAGTAACTAACCAAACATTGCTATTTCAAAGTTATGTTTTGAGGAATAACATCTCCTTATTGAACAGTGTAGATCCAAGATCAGACTGCATGTTCTGTGCAGTCTGGTCTTGATCCACACTGTCCACAAAAGGTCAGTGAGTCGTGGTTAGCAGCCTAAGGGTAAATAAATTGTTATGAAACAGATGTAAAACCTCGATGTTCTCATTTCAGATCTTTTTTGTGGCAACAAGAGGCTCTGGATACAGAAGTGATATCGCCATTGATGATGTCATACTACACAACTGTGCTAGTAAGCATTACTTCCTTAACTCTTTCCCAAACAATCCCTGGTTTTTACGGGTCTTGAATAGTAGCCTTTTGAAAACATTGTGGGAAAAGGAGAAAATGCTGGTAACCAGCATTTTCTCATTTTCCCACAATGTTTTCTACCCTATCATAGACAGAAATCATCTTTTCAGCAAGAGTTGAATTGTCGTCTGCAAATGCTTTCAATTTGGTCTAGTCCAAAAGTTTGTCGTTTGGGAAAGGGCTAATCTCCATTCCACAAAGTTTTAATGACCCCGAGAAACAGGCTATTTGAAAATATTGTGGGAAAATACAGAATTGCTGGTAACTAGCATTTTCTCATTTTCCTACATTGTTTTCTGTTTATCTCCGATAGCTTCCATCATTTGAGTGACATTAACTTTATCATCTACAATTGCTTTCAATATGGATAAGTAGAGATAAATCTTAGACCCCTAAAGCGCTGAAACCAACTTAATTTGTTTTTGTGGACAGTGTAGATCAAGATCAGACTGAACAGAACATGCAGTCTGATCATAGATCTACACTGTCCACTATTTTGTTACATATTCTGGCCAAAAAAAATCTTGGTGCAGCAATATTTCAGATGTTTTTTTCTATTTAAAAATGTCTCTGGTTTTAGCAGTTTTCAGCACTTCTAGAGTTAAATTAAACAAATTGTTAGACTCATCCAAATTCAAAGCATTTGCTGACAAGAAATTAAATTGGCTACAATGATGTAATTTTTTTGAAGAGATAAAAAGAAAACACATCTAGGTTAAAAAATATTACTCTTTATCAGCAGAATTACCTTTTCCCACAATGTATGCCAAAGGGCCTTCTTCTGTAGGCTTGTGGAAACACCTAGTCATTTTGTAAAGAGTGACCAAATTTTTTCTCTATCTAGTTAGTTCAACAGTTTGAGCCCAAAGCATACCATTTTTGTATTGCTTTAGTAAATACATGTAGTTTAAATCAGGATCAGGCTTTAAAGAAAATGCTCTCTGATCTCAAGACCTATACATGTATTTATTTTGTATCTCTTTTAAGAACCAGAAAATTGCAACAATTAGGGTTTCTTTCGAAGATGATAATTATGGTCTGTTTAACTAGCCTTTTACCATATTGCTTGCAACATGCTAAAGGGGGCCTTTAGACATTTGCATAAAGTGCCCTCTTGGATAAGCCTGCGCAGGCTGATCCTAAACGAAGCCTCCCATTTTAATGCAATTTTCTATTTCGATGTAAGTCTACTGTAGCATAAAATCTAATGTCGTCATAAAGTGCCATCTTGGATCAGCCAGCACAGACTGTGCAGGCTAATCTAAGACAACACTTTATGCAAACATCCGAATGCCCCTTGTCACATGTTGCGACCCATATATTTGGCCCTGAATCTCATACAACTGTGGAAAAGAGACCATTTAAAAACACTGTAACCAGCATTTTCTCCTTTTCCCACAATGTTTTCTACACCTTCAAAGATGGTTTCCACTATTTCAGCCACATTTTAATTGTTGACCGAAAATGCTTTGGACACTGAAAAGTCCAAAAATTTGTTTTTTGGTAAAAAGTAAACCATAACTCGTTACCAAATGACATAATTTTATGCTTGTCTCAATCAAAAGCATTAGCAGAGGACAAAACAAAAGTGACTGAAAATTTGAAATTTGTTTAGTGAAAGGTAGAAAACATTGTTGGAAAAGGAGGAAATACAGGTTACCAGGATTTTCTCCTTTTCCCAAAATGTATTCTAAAGGCTTCTTGCTCAAGGTCGTCAAAAGTAGGGATTGTGTAGTAATGGGTTAATTATACAGTTTTTCTTCTATTCCAATATTTTCAGAGGTTACCAACTTACCCCCAAGTATTTCAACAAGTTTAACTTCAACAACCATGGTCATAACATCAGCACCACCACCATCAACAATGACTTTCAACAAAACAATTACTAGTATGATCAGCCCTTCAGCTACAACGATAAAGAAGACAACATTTAAACACACGTTTACAAAGAGACCACAGACTATAACATCCACAATGATCAAATCCACAACACAGACAAAAACAACCAAGAAAACTCCACAAAGCACAATAAAACTCTCCACAGGGACAACAAGAACATCATCTATCCAATCAAAACCAATAACCAGAGCATCAACTATCCAATCAAATCCAACAACCATTTACCATGCAACTGAGCAATCACAGAACAAAGGTAAAAGCCCAGGAAAGCCTTCAGACACTTCTTCAGCTTCAACAACAACATACATATTGATAGCAGTTGGAATATGTATTTTTGTAGTTGCAGGGGTTGGAATTGGTTTTTATATTTACAGAAAAAGAAAAAATAAGTATGTCTGGACCAAAGATTCCTCATTTGCATCAGATAATCCTCTTTACAGAGTAGTGGCTGATGGTGAAGCAGCTGTTCAATTTACAGGCTTGGATGAGAACTATTAACTCATTACCACACAAAACAATTTTGGACTGGTCCAAATTGAGAGCATTTGCAGACGACAAAATAAAGTTGACTGAAAAATTGAAATTTGTTCTGGAAAGGGTAGAAAACACTGTGGGAAAAGGAGAAAATACTGGTTACCAGCATTTTCTCCTTTTCCCACAGTGTTTTCAAAAGGCTTCTATCTCAGGGGCGTCAAAAGTAGGGATTGAGTGGTAATGGGTTAACCTTACCTAGACAAAAATGAGCCGTGCTCTGGCAAAAGGGGGGCTTAATGCATCTCCATGGAAATGAAATATCAGGCAAGTCATCATATAATTATGGATCCAAGAGCCAACTTTTTAACCCTTTACCTGAACAATTCTTGGTTTTTACAGCCCTGAGATAGAAGCCTTTTAAAAACATTGTGGGAAAAGGAGAAAGTGCTGGCAACCAGCATTTTCTCCTTTTCCCACATTGTTTTCTACCCCTCCAAAAAAAAAAAATTTGAGTCCAGTTGATTTTGTTGTCTGAAAGAGCTTTCTATTTGAGTCAGTCTAGAATTTTTTTGTTTGGTAGTTAAAAAACTGACAGTTTAACTAGGTAGACCAGTCTTTTGACATACACAATAGTGACCAATAGCGAAAAGTTTCCGCCCAGATCAACCTGCGCAGAATACGCAGGCTGACTCGAGTCGATACATTTTTTTAGATGCATTAAGCCCCCTTTTCACAGAGCATTACTCAAATACAATACTGAGCTTGCTCTGGCCCAAAGGCTGTAACTCTTATAAATTTACCCCAAAGAATTACATGTTTATATTGGAAAGGTTTTCATACGAGATTTTGAATGTCACAAAACATGAAATTTGTCTTTTCTAAATTAGATAAACATTGTGGAAATTGGAGACAATGCTGGTTACCAGCATTTTCTCCTTTTCCTACAATGTTTTCAAAGATACATTTGAGCTTGCTCTTGCCAAAAGGCTGTAAATTTACTGAAAGATGGATTTCAGATTTATTCATACTAAAAAAGGTTTTCACATGAAATATTAAATGTTACTCATGAGAATTTCATGAAATTTGTCTTTTCTGTAGAAAAAAAAAAAACATAGTAGGAAATGGAGAAAATTCTGGTTACAAGCACTTTATCCTTCTCCTACAATGTTTTCAAAAGTACATTTGAGTTTGGTCTAGCCAAAGGGCTGTAACTCTCTTAAATTTACTGAACAAAAAAAAAAAATTAGATTTGTGTTTATTGAAAAGATTTGCACATGAAATATTAAATGTAACTCAATTGTCTTTTCTACAGAAGAAAAACATTGTAGGAAATAGAGAAAAATGCTGGGACTAAACATGCATAGATTTGCAATTTGATTGGTCAAGATGTTAGGCTGTAATATTAACTCTTTACCACACAAGAAAATTTTAGACTGGTCCTAATTGAAAGCATTTGCAGACGACAAAATAAAGATGACTCAAAAATAGAAATTTGTTCTGGTAAGGGTAGAAAACACTGTGGGAAAAGGAGAAAATGGTGGTTACCAGCATTTTCTCCTTTTCCCACAGTGTTTTCAAAAGGCTTCTTTCTCAGGGGCTGCAAAAGTAGGGATTGTGTGGTAATGGGTTAAGCGGCCATTCATAAAAGCAGAGCTACTACCATCAACACAAATGTCTCATTTTGTTTGGAGTTTCCAAATAAAATGTCAATAATTGCGAAATGTTGTTGTTGAAAGTTGTATGTATATATAATGAAAGGAATATTATGTTGCGGTATCTTTCCTGGTGCTTGTACATGTATTTACTTCTTTGTAAGAAAATTTTGATACCAAAGGTCTTATGCAATATCAAATTTTCTCACCCTGCTCTTACTAACCCATTACCACACAATCCCTAGTTTTGACGACCTTGAGAAAGAAGCCTTTAAAAAACATTGTGAGAAAAGGAGAAAATGCAGGTAACCAGCATTTTCTCCTTTTCCCACAATGTTTTCTACTTTTCACAAAACAAATTTCAAATTTTTAGTCACTTTTATTTTGTCGTCTGCTAATGCTTTCAATTTGGACAAGCCTAAAATATTGTTGTTTGGTGATGAGTTTAATACAAGCATCAGGCAAGTTACTACAACATAATCTTAAAGAATTGCTAAAGAATCAGAAAATCATTCATTTGTATCAAATGCATCTATAACCCCATACAGGAAATAAAAAGAAATGAACACCAACTGATTTTACTTGTTTTACTGTTTAAATAAAAATGTACTGTTTGTGTCAACAACCACAGCATGGCAAGAGCCATGATCAAACAATCTTGAACAATCTAGACCAGGGCCACTATTCACCGACCATTCTTAAGAACGTTCTTGTTCTTATTCTTCAGAATTTTGTCCATGTGAAAGTAACAGAACTTCTGATTGGCTAAACCAAATGGTTTAGCCAATCAGAAGTTCTGTTACTTTCACAGTCAGAAAAAATTTGAAGAATAAGACAAAAAATATTCTTAAGAATGGTTGGTGACTACGGGCCAACCGTTCTTAAAAGTGCTCTTTGTCTTATTCTCCAGAATTTTCTACATTTGTAAGTAACACAACTTCTGATTGGCTCAACCATTCGGTTTAGCCAATCAGAAGTTGTGTTTCTTACAAATGTAGAAAACCTTGGAGAATAAGACTAAGAATATTCTAAAGAATGGTTGGTGAATACCGGCCCTGGATTCACACACCATTCTTAAGAACATTCTTAGTCTTACTCTTCAGAATTTTGTCCATGTAAAAGTAACAGAACTTCTGATTGGCTAAACCAAATGATTTATCAGAAGTTCAGATACTTTCACAGTTTAGAAAATCTTAAAGAATGAGACAAAGAATGTTTGTAAGAATGGTTGGTAAAAGGGGACCATTCTTAAGAACATTCTTAGTCTTAATCTTCAGAATTTTGTCACTGTAAAAGTGGCTTAATTCTTTAGAATTTTGTTAGTGTAAAAGTAACAGAACTTTTGATTGGCTAAATGGTTGAGCCAATCAGAAGTTCTTTTACTTTCACACTTAGAAAATATTGAAGAGTAAGACAAAGAATGTCCATAAGAATGGTTTGTGAATACAGAGCATTCTTAAGAACATTCTAAGTCTTATTCTTCAGAATTTTGTCAATGTAAAGTAACAGAAGTTTTGATTGGCAAAACTATTTGGTTTAGCCAATCAGAAGTTCTGTCACTTTCACAGTAGGACAAAGAATGTTCTTAAGAATGGTTGGTGAATATGGGCCCTGGTATTATGTAACTATCATACTTCTAATAACAGCCTTCTCCATATAACTAAACCTGTGTATAACTAAACCTGTATCTATATGACCACATCTGTATTTAACTCTTTAGGATATGACAAAATTTCAGACCAGTCCAAGCTGAGAGCAAAACAGACTAGACAGCAAAACAGACCAGACAGCAAAGTACATGTGGCCCAGCAATTGAAATTTGTTTTCAAAAGAGCAGAAAATATTGTGGGAAAAGGAGAAAATGCTGCTAATCAGCATTTTCTTCTTTCCCCACAATGTTTTCAAAAGGCTTTTTTCTCCGGGTTGTCAAAAGTTTGGTTCATGTGGTAAAGACTTAAAGCCACCCAATCACCCTAATACTTCAAATACCAGTTTTCTCTTTATAACCAAACTATTATTTAGAGACCAGCCGAAAGGAGAGACAGCAGTGTCTTTTGGTACAAGTTTAACACAGCGGGGTCCAAAAGTTCCAATGGTCTGCTTGTCCTTACTAGTAAAAATTTGGTGAGGGCAAGTGAATTATCCTTATTTGTCTAACTGTGGGACAAGTGCAAACTAGAGGCCCTGAAGGGCCTGAAATCACTCTCCCGGCAGTGATTTCGCTTTTATGCTAGCATACATTAAGAAGTCATGATGCAAATGTAAAAAAAAAATACAAAGATTGAAACAAGAAATGCTGACTTCATCGCATAAACAAGAAATTGAAATTTCCAACTTTAAATGGCTACTTTTCCATACTGTTTGTTAGATTTTTTCCGAAATTGATAGGGTTGAAGCTATTGATAAGATAAATAAACTGTGCAAGTTTCACAAAAATCTAGTAAGCAATGCCGACTTTACGGCATATACATGAAATAAAAATTTTCCCGTTGAAATGGGTACTTTTCCCAAACTGTTTGTTCGAATTTTTTTTCAAAATCAATAGAGTTGAAGCTATTGATAAGGTAAACAAACTGTGCAAGTTCCATAAAAATTTGATAACAAATGCAGACTCTATGGCATACACATGAAATGAAAATTTTCAACTTGAAATGGTTATTTTTCTCATACTGTTTGTTGTATTTTTCTAAAAATCAATAGGGTTGAGGCTATTGATGAGAAAAAAAAAAAACGTGCAAGTTTCATGGAAATGTGACCACAAATGCAGTCTTTATGGCATAATCAAGAAATTGAAATTTCCAACTTGAAATGGCTAGTTTTCCCATACCATTTGTTGGATTTTTTTTTTTTCAAAATCAATAGGGTTTAAGCTATTGTTGAGATTAACAAACTCTACAAGTTTCACAAAAATCTAATAATAAATGCAGACTTTATTGTGTAAACAAGAAATGAAAATTTTCACCTTAAAATGGCTACTTTTCCCATACAATTTTTTTTATTTTTCTCGAAATCAATCCGACTGAAGGTATTGATGAGATAAACAAACTGTGCATGTTTCAATGAAATCTGACCACAAATGCAGGCTTTATCACATAAACAAGAAAAAGACTATCGGATGGACAGACGGGCTGACGATGGAAACCATGCCGTGACATAAGCTCTGCTGGCTTTCAGCCAGTAATGCTAAAAAATACAACTGACAGCATAAATTTGCCTACAAACAGGCCTGATGGACCTTCAAAATAACCATATGCACATCTGAGTTCATCAATACTTCAAGACGTGGATAAAAAGTCGGCATGTTCAGCTATGCCGAAAAATAGTACTGGAATGTACAAATATTAACCCTTTACCACATAATCCTGAGTTTTACTGACTCTGAAAAAGAAGATTTTTAAAAACATTGTATGGAAAAGGAGAAAATGCTGGTAAACAGCATTTTCTCCTTGTCCCAACACATTTTCATCTCTATGAAGGACAAATTCTGTCATTTTAGCCACATTCAGAATGTCTTCTGCAAGCACTTTCAATTTGGACAAGTCTACAATTTTGTTGTGTTGTGGTAAAGTGTTAAATTCTTTGTTTCTATGATTTTTTTTTTTTTCAATCGTTCAAGTATCATACATGTGTGAGCATAAGAACCGTTCAGTTCTTTAATGCTCATCTGAAACCTTTCTGTAATCATAAATAATCATGTTCTTGCTATAGTATGTTGCTTAACCCTTTACTCCACATATACTCATTTCTATGCATTACTTGTAGGAGCCTTTGGAAAACATTGTGGCAAAAGGTGAAATTGCTCGTGTTGAGCAATTTCACCTTTTGTCACAATGTTTTCTATGCTATCAAAAGGTATCATATACACATAAGAAACAGCTTCATCCTTGCTGTTATCTAGGGTCAATTAGAGATACCATAGAAATGCCTTATGGGGTAAAGGGTTAACTTTATACCAAATAACAGTTTTTAAGACTTGTCCAATTTAAAAACCACGTTGCACATGACAAAATCAGTGTGACACAGAAATTGAATTTCGTTTATGGAAGGTTAGAAAACATTGTGGGAAAAGGAGAAAATGCTGGTTACCAACATTTTCTCCTTTTCCCACAATGTTTTCAAAAGGCCTCTTTGGTAGGGTCATTTAAAGTTGGGACTGTGTGGTAAAGGGTTAATACTTCACCCTTTAACAAATAATCACATATTTAAACATGGCTTCAGTAGACTTTTTAAAAAAATTGTGGGAAAAAGACAAAAATTTTGTTGCAAGATTTCTTTTCCTACAAAACTCTCAACCCTATGTCTGATTTCTTTCCATTTCCAATTTATTACAAAAGAAATCTAGAGCCATCAATTCTTGTAAAGACTTAACTCTTTACCAAACGACAAAATTTTAGACTTGTCCAAATTGAAAGCATTTGCAGACATCAAAATAGATTTGACTCAAATATTGCAATTTGCTCATGGAAAGGTAAAAAACATTGTGGGAAAAGAGAAAATGCTGGTTACCAGCATTTTCTCCTTTTCCCACAATGTTTTCAAAAGGTTTCTTTCCAAGGGTCATTAAAACTCATGATTGTTTGGTAAAGGGTTACATGGTTACAGAACATATGACCAACATGAAAATTCATTGATCTGACCCTGTGACCTACCTATGAATAGTAACCTTTTTCCTTCTAAATCAGTGACATAAACTTTCAAGTCAATAGTCCAAATTTGTTCTATTTCGATGTATCTTTTTCGGGTCCATATCTCTTTATCCAACAGCATAGATCCAAGTTCAGACTGTACGTTCTGTGCAGACTGAACTTAACTTGATCTACAATATTTACAACAGGTCCTTCCGATTGACTGGTTCTGTGCGTAGAAATCTTTCTCCTAACAAATCTTGTTTGTGTGGAACCAGTCAAATTCTGAACATACCTAATAAGTAAATATATTGTTTATGTTAACCTATAAGAGTAACCCTTTGCAACACTATCCCATGTTTTCAAAACCTGAAAGAAGAGAAGAACTCTTTTGAAAGCATTGATAGAAAAGGTGAAAATGTTAGTAGCTAGCATTTTCAACAATTCTTGCTATGTTTTCCAGTCTTTTAAAAAAAAAATCTCATGCATTTGGCCCCATGTTTATTCCTGCCTGCAAATGGTTTTGATATGGACTTGTTACAATTCTGTCACATGTTAAAGAGAGCATTAAGTGGGTGTTTTCTACAATTTCCTTTGAACTTGAACACTGCGGAGAAAAAGACAGTCCTTTCTCATCACTGGTTAAAGTTTTTTTTGCTTTCCAGGGGAAAACAGTTTTCTGATCATGCTAGGACATTGGACTGTCTTCTGTTTCAATGTTTGTAGGAATATCACAGTCTTGTCTGGATGAAGCACTATCACTGATAACCTGAAAAGCATCAAGTTAAAAATATCAAAACAGGTAATTAAATCAAGTTTCAGTATATTCCTATAAGCCCTTTCCCAAACTATCCCTGGTTTTTATGGGTCAGGAATAAAAGCCTTTTGAAAACATTGTGGGAAAAGGAGAAAATGCTGCTAAACAGCATTTTCTCCTTTTCCCACAATGTTTTCTACCCTATCATATAGAAAAATCATCTTTTTAGCAACTGTTAGTTTGTCATCTGCAAAATGCTTTCACTTTGGTCTGGTCCAAAATTTGCGGTTTGGGAAAGGCTTAGTAAAATACTCAGATTTCAAAGTGAATAACAACACTAGTGATGACAATTATGGTATCTTTACTAGTGACGATATAGTTTTTGAATGTTTGCCGGAACTACTTTTTTCCTGTATTGCTCCCATTGTACCATTACCTCCCACTAGATGGCGTTCTTCAAATACACATCTAATATGGGCATTCTGGGTACATAAGTGGACTAATTTTTCAAAACAACAACCGTTACTTTGAATTTGAAAATAAGATAAATGTTTACTCAGTAAAGTGCTACCTGGTGCAATTTATTCAGTTATGATCAGCCAGCAGGTAATCTATGCACCGGACATTTATTAAAACAGTCCCTACAGACTTGGGTTTACCTTTTGTATAAGCCATACCTTTCCCAAGTATCGGGGAATGGTTGATGCGTCATAGCAGACAGGTCTAATCTTCAAAGAATATGACATTCTCAGACAATGCACATTGTACCAGTCTTGATCATTATTAGAATAACTCTTTACCACACATTCCCGAGTTTTAACGATCCTGAGAAAGCATCCTTTTGAAAACATTGTGGGAAAAGGAGAAAATGCTGGTTACCAGCATTTTCTCCTTTTCCTTCAATGTTTTCTCTATTTTCAGTAGCAGATTTCATCATTTCAGTGGCGTTTATTTTGTCGTCTGCAAATTCTTTCAATTTGGACACGTCTAAGAAATAGCTGTGTGGTAAAGAGTTAAAGAACAGTGAATTAGGAATTTAGTAAATAGGATAATCAGCTGGTTGTGTGTAATATTAAAAATCTGCAAGTGGCACTGGATTCAATGGGTTTAAAAAACTCTAGGCTTGTTTTTTTTAACCCCTCACCAAAAGAAAATTTTTTACACCGGTCTAATCTGAAAGCACTAGTCTTGCAGACAACAAAATAAATGTAACTCAAATATTGAAATTTGTTTCCAGCGAGGTAGAAAACATTGTGGGAAAAAGGAGAAAATGCTTCGTTACCAGCATTTCTCTTTTATCCAAAATGTTTTCAAAAGACTTCTGTCTCAGGGTAGTAAAAACCAGGGACTGTTTGGTAAAGGGTTAACCACATCACATCTCATTTTAGTGACAGATCTTTAATATCAGAAACAACCAGTTGATAATCTTGTTTTATTAATTAACTTTTGGATATATAGAAGTTATACATGGAAACCAGTCCACGCGATACCAGTCACATTTCTGATTTCGTATAGTACACAGGTTGTGACCCCGGCTTAATACAACTTGACCTCCAATCAATACAGTTAACCTCGTATCAATATTAATGACCCGCGACCAATACAGAAATCCTTGAACGTGATTGGTCAAAAGTTCAGTGGCGTGAGCGTCTGCGCTTACTTTTAGCAAATCACGTTCAAGGAGGCGGCAAAGTAAATGTAACCCAAAAATTGATATTTGTTTCCAGCAGGGTAGAAAACATTGTGGGAAAAAGGAGAAAATGCTGATTACCAGCATTTTCTCCTTTTCTCACAATGTTTTCAGAAGGCTTCTTTCTCAGGGTGGTGAAAAACAGAGATTGTTTGGTAAAGGGTTAATTAATAAAATTGTCGTTAATCAAGTGATTTCGTATTGGCCCACTTACAGGTCCTCGGTCAGCCGAATTGGCCCTCGGCCTTGGGCCAATATGGTTCACCTCGGACCTGTAACTGGGCCAATATGAAATCACTCGATTAATAACATTATAATAATTATCTAAATCAAGTCTATTGCTGTATACAGCTGAATCTTTTTTCAACCCTTTTTGGTGCAATCCCATGTTCTAAAGACTGATTTTACTGAATTTTGAAAACAGGGTGTGAAATAGAGAAAACGCTGTTTACCAGCATTTTCTCCTTTTCCCACAATGTTTTCTGCCTCTCTACGGACAAATATACAGGGCTGAATCTTTTTTCAATCCTTTTCTGTGCAATCCCATGTTCTAAAGATTCTGGTGTAGCAGACTTTCGAAAACAAAGTGGGAAAAGGAGAAAATGCTGTTAAGGGTGCATTTTCTCCTCTTCCCACAATGTTTTCTGCCTCTCTAACGGCAAATTACAAATGTTAAGTAATGTTTAAGTTGCCATCTTCAAATTCATTCAAGTTTAAAATATCATCATTTTGTTAACTCTATACCAAATGACAAAATCTTAGACTGGTCCAAATTGAAAGCATTTTCAGACAACAAAATGAATGTGACTAAAGAATTGAAATTTGTTTTAGAAAGGGAAGAAAACCAGCATTTTCTCTTTTTCCCACAATGTTTTCAAAAGGCTTCTTTCATATGGTCATTAAAAGTCTGGATTGTGTGGCAAAGAGTTAAGGAGTAAATAAAAGGACTGAAAGTCCTGAAAAACAGATTTGTGGGACAGTGTATAAATCTACAGGTTCACTTACCGGAAATAGAGATCTAGCAGGAGTTGATGATAAAGGTGTGTTTCTACTGGTCTGCCTCGGACTTGGGCTTAACTCCGAGGCATAGGGACTACCATGTTGAGCAATTATAGAATTGTTTGGTGAAATAAGCAAAGGATTATTAAACTCAGAACCTACATTTTGTGTGGGTGAGGCAAATGGGTTTTGAAATGACGGGCGAGCATTTGTTTGTACAAAGTCATTTCCAAATTTTGATAACTGTTGTGTAACACCTAATACACCACCTTCTGCTACTGTGATTATCACCCATATTGGTTCTGAAAAGAAATACAAAAAAGTTTATTATCTCATTACCACACGAGAAAATTTTAGACTGGTCCAAATTGAAAGCATTTGCAGACGACAAAATAAAGGTGACTCAGAAATTGAAATTTGTTTTTAGCAGGGTAGAAAACATTGTGGGAAAAGGAGAAAATGCTGGTTACCAGCATTTGCTCCTTTTCCTACAGTGTTTTCAAAAGGCTTCTTTCTCAGGGCCATCAAAAGTAGGGATTGTGTGGTAATGGGTTAAACTACAAAGAAATTTCTCGTGATATTATTGGATAATATGCCCCGACATAGACATTATGTACATGTACATCGACAAAACAAATGCAAAAGCAGTTTCCCTTTTGGAAACCCTGTATACATGACTATACTGTCAACGCAACAACCAAAATGGCAGCGTCCATCAGGAACTACATCAAGATTATGCGCCAAGCTGCACGTTTTAGCAAGTATTACCAAGGTTTCAGTGACATAATTTTTCAGTTTTCATTGAGTTGGGGCTCTCAGAAGGGAAATTCTATTTCGTCAGAGTACTGAATTTTCTACACAAACAAACAAAAACAGATACAATAAAAACAGATAAATAACAAACTTTGGAATGGTAAAACTGCTTTATAATAAACTGGTTGAATGGTCAGGTGGAATTGGAAACTTGTTCACGGCTGTGGCATGTCACCCCAATAATTTTGTGACAAGGTAAAGACACCTTAATCAACACCGATTACTCATATTTTACAAATCTATTTTTAAATATTTGAGCCACGCTCTGGCAAAAGGAGGTTCAATGCATTTCCATAATGCATGATACCAAGCTAGTCAACACATGGTCCAGGATCCAAAAATAAATCTTTGATCATCAGGTAAACTGGTCCTTGGACATACTGAAAATTGACCAATAACGAAATGTTTCGAACCAGGTCAGCCAGCACAGGCTGACCAGGGTCAATACTCTGCGCAGATGCATTAACCCATTACCAAACGATCCCGAGTTTTAAGGAACCTATAGGAGAAGGCTTTTGAAAACATTGTGGGAAAAGGAGAAAATGCTGGTAACCAGCATTTTCTCCTTTTCCAACAATGTTTTTTCCCTCATCCTAAACAAAAATCATCATTTCAGTTACATTTAATTTGTCTTCTGCAAATCCTTTCAATTTGGACCAGTCCAAACTTTTGTCCTTTGGTAAAGAGTTAAGCCCCCTTTTCAAATAGCACAGTTCGTTGGTGCTACAAGGTTATTGTGGCGCTATCATAAGGGAAGTGAGAATTTTACCTCCAAAGAACATCCCTGTCGCTGTTGACATTCGCCACTGACTTTGATAAACACCTGGTTCTGATCTGGAATGCATTTCTACGCTGACATCAGCTGTTTCCCCGGGGTTCAAAGCTTGCACCATCACCCGGTCTGTTAAGGTTAAATTTTCCCCTGAACAAAACTTTAGTTGACAACCTGGGGGCCATGTTTCATCTCCTTTTACAAAGACATAAAGTGGTAGACAATAGTAAATGACAAATTTGGAAAAAAGACTTATATAGTAAATAAATTCGATGCTTCTGTAAAAAAATTAAGAATATAGACTAAACTAACAATTTATTTGTTAACTGTAAATGACTCCATGGTATTATTTAATCCTCTATCAAACAATCCCTTGAAAGAAGGCTTTAAAAGACATTGTGGGTAAAGGACAAAATGCTGGTTTTTTCCCCACAATGTTTCTTACTCTTCCAAAGTCCAATTTTAATTTTTAAGTCATTTAATTTGTCATAATGCAACTGCTTTAAATTTGGACCAATCTAAGATTTTGTCGTTTCCTAAAGATTTTAAGCTTTTACACAGCAGTTTGTTCCCTTACCTTGAATCAGTGGGTTGTGTACCAATACGCTGGTAACTATCATTACAACAATACATTGTATTTTCATCAATCTCCCATCACAGGAGCCATGATAAACTTGTCACCTGCAAATGCTTTCATCTCGGATGAGTGTAAATTTTGCTCATCTGATAAAGAGTATATCAAAGCTACATTAACCCTTTACCAAACACTCCCTGGTTTTTATGACCCTGAGATAGGAAGCCTTTTGAATCATTGTGAGAAAAGGAGAAAATGCTGGTTTCCAGCATTTTCTCCATTTCCCACAATGTTTCCTACCCTGCTGGACACAAATTTCAACAATTTTTGAATTAATGTATACATGTATATAGTTTATAACTTTTTTTTTTAGAATAAGCAGAAAACTTGTGGGAAAGTGAGGAAAGGTTGTCAATTATCATTTTCTCACTTTCCCACAATGTTTTGAAAAACTTTCTAGGATCGTTAAATATTGGAATTTGTATAGAGGATGGTATTTTGTGATAGAGTACAATTGGAAATGATGAAAGTGCTGATTACCAACAATCTCTTCCTTTCATACGAAGTTTTCAAAAGCCCTCTTTACAAAGTTGTAAAATCATTTTGTTCTTCTGTACATGTACAAAGCAAGTCTAGAATATTCACCTGAATTTGCTATTCTCCATGTTTTTGTGAATGCAGTATTTGGCGTCACAGCCTCTCCTTCCCCTATGGTTACGTCTCCAACAAATGCAAGCTGTGGTGACTTCACACTAGGTTGATCAAAGTCATAATAGGAACATATGGCAGCCTGCAGATTCCTGTAGAGAAAAAAAAAGAAACACAGTTTACCATTTCTCTTATCATAATACAAGATTGATTGTTTTATGCAATTTTCTGGATAATAGAAATATCTATAGGTGCAAGCTGTTATGTATTTTACCAATAAATGAAAAATACCAAAGTGTTTTGTCTTCTAATGAGTATCCTCAACATAGGGTTTAGTGGGGAATAATCTATATCGTTAATTTTGAAATCAAAATCACTTAATTAAGTCAAGGAAGACAATTGTGCCCGACATGGGACTCGAACCCACAACCCCCCAAACACTTGTACCCCAGCTCTACCAACTGAGCTAGCCGGGCATCCGGTCGTGAGTCTACCCTCCGTATATCACAACATTTATCCCCCTCGGGAATTTTGGGAGTAACCAACTTCAGTCCCCATGGACCGCAGGTGGCGTGTCCCATCTCAACCAATTTACCTCATCGCCAATGAAGTAAATCAAGGGAGAAAGTGTGCCTGACGTGGGACTTGAACCCACTACCCCCAGAACACTAGTACCACAGCTCTACCAACTGAGCTAGCCGGGCATCTGATTTATCAGTGAGTCCACCAAACATCATATATCACAACATCACTTCCTCTCTCTATCTGGAGCTCTGGTGCTAGATGGATCCAACTTCCGATAGGCACCAGGTTGATGGGCTGCAGAGGTTGTAAACAAAATGTCAACACTATGATAATTGATTTCATAAAAGGGATATGTTTAAATACAGTATTCGCTGAAGAGATGCTACGTAGAGTCAGTATTTTCAGGATGAGTTGTCCTTAGGGCGAATAACTCAAATTGTTGGCTGAACTGGATTTTCCAGTTCCATTTGTAATATTTTGCAGAGGGAAAAATAAAACGGCATAATCAGATTACACTTCTGTAAACACACTTTAAACATAACAAACCGAAATGAAATTTCGGTTTTACTTATACCAGTTGTTCATATCCAGGAAAAACGCACATCCTGCTGGATTGAGTTGATTCCCAAGTAATTTTTGAAATTCGGCGATCAACACTTCTTTGTCAGTTGTCCCAAGCGAGCTAAACTGCTGCAACAACTGTCCATCTAAATCATTGTCAACATCCATATTAAGACATAATGTTTTTAAACATACAAATGTTCAGGATATATTGTCTCGGAAAATCTTTTGAAATAGACAAAATGAAACTCGAGGGCAGAGTTGTAGACAAATGCAATATTTTGATGACGTCACATGGTAAGGTTTGATTGAGCGGAAAGGAATTCAATGATTCTTGAAACAAGTATTCAGTAAACCATGTGAAATCATTCTTGTATATTTTCACTTCAAACTATTACGAACATTTAAAAGTAAACTTTTATGTTATTTTCTAAATTTATGACGATGATAATGTTCCAAGTTTCCCCCAAATTTGCATAATACAAATTATACTACTACTGCATTTCTAATTCATTTCCGTTA
Organism: Tridacna crocea; assembly: GCA_943736015.1. Lineage (NCBI taxonomy): Eukaryota > Metazoa > Mollusca > Bivalvia > Cardiida > Cardiidae > Tridacna > Tridacna crocea. Next base: position 3,570,022 of record OX031067.1, on the reverse strand, counting down.
GGAACATTCTCTCTTTCGAAAACTCTTCATTGGGAGAAGATGAAGAACGGCGGAATCGACGAAGATCTAAAAGGAGCGCTCTTCTAATTCTTTAATGTCTTTAGCTGGAACGTTAGCATTTTCATTGAAAGAATCTTTATTCACACTCAAAAGGTTCTTACCAATCTTGCAATCTATAAGATTTGAAAATATCTGTAAGATTGGTAAAATGAGTACGTCGCGAGAATCAAAGTACAACTGGTCAGTTTCCCTGGTCTGTCCAAATGGAAATCATGAACCGATTGATCTACCTCACTTGGAACCGCTTTACTTAGGAAGATGCCCCGAGACAAGAATTGTTGACCCTAGATGTTCAAGAAAGCAGAGTTAGTAAACGAATTTTCCTGTCATTTCGCATATTCCTTGTTGGGTCACTGACACTGGCTTGTTCGTCCCCTCCAATTTCGATACACAACATGTTCGTCCCACATAGACAAAGCATCCATGCAAAAATTGCTTTATCAGTTTAGTTGAGTGATTTTTTCTTTAACAGGCTTCAAATTTGTAGTCCTGTTGAATGTCAAAGTATTTGTAGCAGATGCAATTGTTGATTTGTCATTAAAAAGTTTGGCAAAGGACAAAATGCTGGCTAACTGCAACTTTACATCTTTAAATCTATACCAAAAGACAATATTTGAAACTCAATCAAATTTACAGCAGACTATAAATTGAATATGGCCGGAATGATCATATGATACGTGAAAGGGAAGAAAAATTTAATTGGAAAAAGAGAAAATGCTGTTCACCAGCATTTTATTCTTTTCCCACAATATTTACCAGGAGCTTTTTTTCTTCACAATCATTTAGAATGGGAATTGTGTGTGGTGAATAGTTAAAGACAAGAAAACATTGTGAGAAAATGCTGGTTACCAGCATTTTCTCCTTTTTCTGCAACGTTTTCTAAAGAAATTTTTCTTAATACAATTTTGAATGGGGATTATGTGGTAAATAGTTAAAAAAAAAACACAGTCCAGGTTGGTTTGCTAGAGTGTAGAAATTTGCACATCTTAACGCACATGTCGGCCTTCTAATTAGATCACAAATGCAGATCCTGCATTAAATATCTTAATATCTGTTTTAATTCCGGTGCATGTTGGCATTTGCTAGTAGATATTTAACAGAACTTGGTTTATCTAATGCAACAAACTGAAAGCAGTGCCTACAAGCTATAGACCCGGAAATGTAGCAGTCATAACAAATAAGATTGGATACTTTGTATTTCATGCAAGGAAAAGCTAGAATCACAAGTATAAGTTTGTTAACCCATTCATTAGACAACAAAGTTTATATAAATGAGTAATCCAAATTGAAAGCAGTTGCAGATGACAAAGTAAAGCTATTGAAAAATTGAAACTGGTTTTTGGAAAGATGGAAAACATTGTAGTAAACGGAGAAAATGCTGGTTCCCAGCATTTTCTCCTTCTACCACAAAAAAGCTTTTTTCTTAAGCTTGTTATGTCTGGTGTTGTTTGATACTATTAGAGAATAAGCCACACTGAATTTGTTGGCAAAATCTTCAGTGTGCAGAAATCTGAAACTTTGTTGTCTCTTTCCATGACAAAGCCCATCCTCTAACAATGCCAAATTTTTAATGATCCTGGAAAGAAAGGTTTTGAAAACTTTGTGGGTAAAGAACTTCAATGTTTTATAGATTCAGAAGCTCAAGTTAATCTTTTTAGCTCACCTGAGCACCTGAGCACAACATGCTCAAGGGGAGCTTTTAGGATCACCTGGTGTCTGTTGTACGTCATTGTGTCGTCAACAATTCTTTAAACATCAACTCCTCCTAAACAGCCGGGCCAATTTGGATCAAACTTGGCTGGAATGTTCCTTGGGAGGTCCTCTTTATAAACTGTTCACAGCATTTGATTCCATCAAAAACTCTGGTTGCCATGGCAACCAAATGGAATTTTTTAGCAAATTCTTAAAAAATCTTCTCCTCTGGAACCGCTGGTCAGATTTTGAAATAATTTCACAGATATGTTCCTTGGATGACTCTTTTCAAAAATTGTGTGTGAAATTTTGATCCGTCAAAAAATGTGGCTCAGGTGAATGGGGGCTACTTGCACTATACAGAAATGAAGGAATCCTTATAAATTCTTCTCTGAAACTGCTGATCAGATTTTAAAATAATTTCACAGAGATGGTCTTTGGGTGACCCTTTTCAAAAATTGTTTGTGGTATTTTGATCCGTTGAGAAACACGGCTCTGGTGAATGGGAGCTAATTGCACTAAACGGAAATTAAGAAATTCTTAAAAATTCTTCTCTGAAATTGTTGGTCAGAATTTGAAATAATTTCACAGAAATGTTCCTTTGATGACCCTTTACAAAAATGGGCTGTGGGCTATTTACACTATATACAGATATGAAGAAATTCATAAAAATTCTTCTTATCTGAAATGCCTGATTAGATTTTGAAAAGAATTGGCTATGGTTCTCTCGGTAATTCAGGTGAGCGATCCAGGGCCATCTTGTCCCTCTTGTTTAGATAGACACTAGACAGGGATATTGTTTCACAGTTTAAAACATTTTAGACTTTGCCAAAATGTAAGCATTAAAGACAATGTTGAATGTGGCTGAAATTTTTTCTTACAGTGGAATTTATCTTTGTAAGTATAGAAAGCATTGTGGGAAAAGGAGGAAATGCTAGTGAGATGGTATATTAACCCTTTACTCCATAGATACTCATTTTGACATATTAACAACAGACAGCTTTTGAAAACATTGTGGGAAAAGGAGAAATTGCTCGTAACGAGCAGTTTCTCCTTTTCCCACAATGTTTTCCACTTAATCAGATATTTGTATCCTCTTTTGTCCATATTTTTGACATCATATCTTTATTTGCTGCTGAAATGGAAGAGCCTCAAATTGGCATAAAGGGTTAAGGCTTGTAATAATTTAGTAAAGGTTAAAATTATGGTTTTTTTTTTCTCTCTTTGCCCTTCAGTTAAACTGTACAGCAACCTGATGACTGGTGAAATTCAAGTTACCCAGACTGGTAGCAACAGCTCTGTACTGGACGGAATGGAAATGATAAAAGACAAAGTTTATGGTATGAGACACAGCTCTACTCTGCATGTTCTAGCTGGTTTGTACCCGCAAAAATTACATGTTAAGAAGCATTTGGAAGACCTAGAGAAGACAGAATCTCGTAAATCCAACCATAATCATTCATTACATGACAATGATCAAATGAGGGAAAAGAAAAGGAAAACTTCTCCTACTTCTGAACAAAAATCAGGAACAAAAAGAAAATCCTCTTCAGATGATAGTCATGATGCTGTGAGTAAACGACCTAAAATGTTGGAAAAGGAACTGGACAGTAACCAAAAGCATAAAGACAAATCAAAAGACAAACACACAGAAAGATCAGGTAAAAAAGACTCCAAAAAGACAGAAAATAGCTCAGTTAATACAAACAAACATGAAACAAAGAAAGACAGAGAGGCATCAGTAGAAAGTGAAGAAAAGTACCTAAGTGATGTGAGTGAAAAACTGAAAATACTGAAAGCAGCTGCTGCAAAAGATTTAAAAACTCCAACAAAAGAAGGAAAGCCTTCATCTGAAAGCAAGTCATTCAAGATACCAGAATCGAGGGATAATGGAGGGCCAGGTCAATCTAAAAAAGGTGCTGCTACCTCATCGAGATGGGATCAGTATGATTCACTTTATATTTATACAAGTAAAGGCTTAGAGGGAAGGAGTAGGGTAGGTTCTTGTGTTATGCTTTTTTTAATCAGAAAATAATGGTGAAATATGGTTGATACTTCATAGTTGCTATCATTGAAAAATACCACTTTCATATTTTTTTTAACAACTCAATTTAAGTTGTGAAAAGTAGTTCATATGCACTAATTATCCATGTCTGGCGCTTTACTCTTTACCATACAATCCAGACTTTTAACCCTTTCCCAAACGACAAATTTTGGATTCTTCCAAACCAAAAGAGTTTGCAGACGACAATTTCAGATTTAGAGAAAATGCCAGAGAGTTCTCAAAAAGGGTAGAAAACAATGTGGAAAAAGGAGAAATTGCTCGTTACGAGCAATATCTCCATTTCCCACAGTGTTTTCAAAAGACTTTTACTGCAGACACGTAAAAACCAGGGCTTGTTTGGGAAAGGGTTAACAACCCTGAGAAAGAAAGCTTTTTCCCCACTATATTTTCAAAAGCCCTTTTACTGTAGGGTTATGAAAACTGGAAATTGTGTGGTGAAAGGTTTGAAATTTGAAATGTCTCCTATATCATTTTAGAACAGTTTTTATAACACCCTGCGCCCACACCCTTTCCAACAAAGTGGAAAGGGGTTATACCGGAATCGCCAAGGCTTTCTGTCTGTCTGTCCGTTTGTTCGGTGAAATAGTATACTCTGACAGTTTTTTCAGATATAAGACTCAAATTCACAAATGGTGTTCCTATATATATGAAGTTATGCATGTGCAAGTTCCATGACCATGCTCTGATTTGTCGCAAAGTTATCTCCCCTTGAACTTTTTTTTTTTTTATCTCTTACTTCTATACTTAACCATTCTGCATTCTGTAACAAAAACCATTCTGTAACAAAAACCTGTTTTATGAAAAGAAGCTGATGTGGGGGGGGGGGGGCGTATGATCACGTTTAGTGATAGCACTAGTTTTGTTTTGTCAATGCCCTGCCCAGGTGGCTCATTGGTTTGCGTGTCAGAATCATGACACATGAGTTCAATACCCGGTTGAGGCAAACTTTCTGTCAGGCATATTTTTGCCTTTCACCTCTGATGAAGCATGTAAGAAAAGTAGTCAGTGGCTTTGAAAAGAAAGTTGTGTTAGTACCGGTGTGAGAACGTCCGGAAACACATGTACGTCACCTTAGCTGTTAAAGTGGCGTTAACCCTTTACCCCATAAGGCTTTCTATGGTATCTCTAATTGACCCTAAATAACAGCAAGGATGAAACCGTTTCTTATGTGTATATGACACCTTTTGATAGTGTAGAAAACATTGTGGCAAAAGGTGAAATTGCTCGTAACGAGCAATTTCACCTTTTGCCACAATGTTTTCCAAAAGGCTCCAACGAGCAATGCGCAGAAATGAGTATCTATGGAGTAAAGGGTTAAACCCCAATACAACCAACCAACCAACAATTTTGTCAATAGGCAGGCTGTGTAGAAGTTTTTGAGAGGCATCAAAAAAGAACATCAAAGAATTGGAAAGAATTTGTAGGCAACACAATAAACATGGCTGAAATGATCAGATGTGTCTCCTTGAAGGGGTAGAAAATGTATTTTGTTGTCTGCAAATGCTTTGAATTTGGACAAACCTAAAATATAGTCATTTGGTAATGAGTTAAAATGAAATTATTTGGGAAAGGGTAGAAATGGCTTATTTTGTAGATTGCAGGCTTTGACATCGATGGTACCATTATAGAAACACAGTCTGGGAAGAAGTTTCCAACACATCCTGGGGATTGGAGGTGAGTTGTTTTGTATTATGATTGATTGAATGATGTTTAATGCCATTTTCAACATTATATCAGTTAAATCGCACTGGCCAGTGCACCTATCCATGCTTTCCTGGAATTTCTTTTAATGGTGTGCTGCACAATTTTCTTTCCAAGCCACTTTCCCACATAATCAACAATTATCAGCGGGAGGGGGCGAAAAGGAATGAATCCTGTTACAGTGACTATTATCAATCCTTGGAAAGAAATTGGCCAAGCCACGGGTCATAGCCAGGGATTGTACCCTGGACCCCATGTTCTCAAGTCGTTCATGCTACCAACTGAGCTACAGAGGTTTGGCTTGTTTTGTATCAGTAATCGAAACCTTGTTTACAATTAACCCCTAAAGTACCTTTCACAGCTTGTGTTGCATTTGTGGCCAGTGTAGATCAAGATCAGACTGCACAAAATGTGCTGTCTGATCTTAGATCTGCACTGACCACTTTGTTGAGATATTCTGGATAAGAGCAATCTTCAACTCTTTACCACACAATCCCTTCTTTTGACGACCCTATGCAAGAAGCCTTTTGACAACATTGTGGAAAAAAGAGGAAATGCTGGAAACAAATTTCAGTTTTTGAGTTAAATTTATTTTGTCATCAGCAACTGCTTTCAATTTGGACCAGACCAGAATTTTGTCGTTTGGTAAAGAGTTAAAGTGCAACTATGTAGGTGATATTGCACGACCAAGAAATGGTTTGGTTTATTTGGGGCCCAATGGGTAAACCTTTACAGTACTGAATGATGAATGTGACCATTTCAATCTCGGAAACAGCCAAAATATTGTAATGTTAAAGTTGTTTCGCCTGTATAGTAGTAGTCTGGGACACTGTACACCCAAGAACTGACTGTTTTGTGCAAAAAACTGTCGAGGTGAATCATTTGATTACCGGTTGTTCCATGTGCTAGGTCAGCTTCAAAAGACACTTTTTTATATCCCAGAAGGTTCCTATTAAGTTATGTCCCTATTTGTCGATCAGTCTGTCCATTAGCAATTTTTTGTGTGGGCAACTCCTCCTACAGTTTCCATTTGAATGAGTTCAAACTTACGAAAATGAATCTTTCTGATGTGTAGTTGTGCATATGACTCTTAAAAATTAAATCTCTAAGTGTAAGCATTCTAAATTTTTATGCATTTTACTGACAAAGCCCTTCAGGTGCATATGCATCACTCTGTTAACCCTTTCCCAAACAATCCCTGCTTTTTACGAGTCTGGAGGAGTAGCCTTTTGAAAACATTGTGGGAAAAGGAGAAAATGCTGGTAACCAGCAGTTTCTCCTTTTCCCAAAATGTTTTCTACCCTATCATAGACAGAAATCATCTTTTCAGCAAGAGTTGAATTGTCGTCTACATATGCTTTCAATTTGGTCTAGTCCAAAAGCTTGTCGTTTGGGAAAGGGTTAAGCTCTCGTTAACCCTGTATCACAATCCTGTGTTTTAAGAACACCAAAGATGAAGCCCTTCATAAACATTCAGGGTAAAGGAGAAACTGCTTGTAAGCCTTGGTTTTTACCCCTTTTCTGAGACAAATTTCAAAATGTTTTCAGAAGTCTGAATCTTCGATATTGTTTGGTAGAACGTAAATGGGAAGGCCATGCTTGTTGATTTATTGCAGAATGAAATTCAGCAACCAAATATCCAAGAAAATACGGAAGCATTATGAAGATGGCTATAAGATAGTGTTCTTTACAAACCAGGTGAGATAGTTTCTTTCTTTACGTTGAAAACTTTACCAGACAACAAAATTTAAGACTTGTTTATACTGAAAGCATATTGGAGATGTCTTCTTAACCCATCCTCGGATACCCCGAGGTCTCCCTATTTGCTACGCTAAATCGAACCCCTGGGACAATTAATTGAATTTCCCTCGCTTTACCGCTGGCCGAATGCTGGCTTTTCATTGGTTCCATCATCATTTTGTGATGGGCGAGTGTACTGTACGCTATGATGTTTCGTATCGATTTTCGGCGGCTGATTCAAAGTTTTATTAGTCAATTGTCCCAGGGTCGATGTAGCGTAGCAAATAGGGAGACCCGGGGTATCCGAGGATGTCTTAACCCATTACCACTCAATCCCTACTTTTGACGCCCCTGAGAAAGGAGCCTTTAGAAAACACTGTGGGAAAAGGAGAAAATGCTGGTAACCAGCATTTTCTCCTTTTCCCACAGTGTTTTCTATCCTTCCCAGATCTAATTTTAATTTTTCAGTCACCTTTATTTTGTCGTCTGCAAATGCTTTCAATTTGGACCAGTCTAAATTTTTCTCGTGTGGTAATGGGTTAAAGATTCCTAAAATTGTTAAATTTGTCTTTGAAAGAGTAGAAAACATTGTGGGAAAAGGAGAAAATGCTGTTTCCAGCATCTTCTCCGTTTAGCACAATATTTTCTAGAACCCTGAAATAGGCTTTTGTAGAAAAAAAAGAAAATGTGGCTATGAGGCATTTTCTTTTTTTCCCAATTTTTTCCTACCTATTAAAGACAAACTAAATCATTTGATTCATAATCAGTTTGTGGTCTGCTTATGTTTGTATTTATTGATTGTATGGTGTTTAACATTTTCAACATTATTTCAGTAATATTGTTGCAGCCAGTGCATCTATCCATGCTTTCTTGGAGTTTGTGTTACTAGTACTCTGTACTATATTGTTTCCAAGCCACTGGCTGCTTTTCCACATAAGCTTATGTATGTAATGTACAACTTTAAAATTTTGTCCTTTGGTAGAGTAAAACTTGTGTGGGAAAGAATTGAATTTTGTCAAATATGCTGCCTGGTTAACTGTTACATCTTGTCCACTTCTGATTGAAAATAAAAATCTGTTGTTGAGAAATGTTTCGTCATTTGTTAACCCATTCCTGAACAATCCTTGGTTTTAACGACTCTGAGATAGTAGAACTTTGTTGTCTGGTAAAGAGTTGAATTTTGTTGTCTGGTAAAGAGTTGAATTTTGTTGTGAGATAAAGAGTTAAATTTTGTTGTCTGGTAAAGAGTTGAATCTGGTTGTTAGGTAAAGAGTTAAATTTTGTTGATTGGTAAAGAGTTAAATTTTGTTGTCTGGTAAAGAGTTGAATCTGGTTGTTAGGTAAAGAGTTAAATTTTGTTGATTGGTAAAGAGTTAAATTTTGTTGTCTGGTAAAGAGTTGAATCTGGTTGTTAGGTAAAGAGTTACATTTTGTTGTCTGGTAAAGAGTTGAATTTTGTTGTCTGGTAAAGAGTTGAATCTGGTTGTTAGGTAAAGAGTTAAATTTTGTTGATTGGTAAAGAGTTGAATTTTGTTGTCTGGTAAAGAGTTGAATTTTGTTGTTAGGTAAAGAGTTAACTTTTGTTGTCTGGTGAAGTGTTGTATTTAGTTGTCTGGTAAAGAGTTGAATTTTGTTGTTAGGTAAAGAGTTAACTTTTGTTGTCTGGTGAAGTGTTGTATTTAGTTGTCTGGTAAAGAGTTGAATTTTGTTGTTAGGTAAAGAGTTAACTTCTGTTGTCTGGTGAAGTGTCGTATTTTGTTGTCTGGTAAAGAATTGAATTTCATTGTCTGGTAAAGAGATGAATCTTGTCTGTTGAAGAGTTGAATTTTGTTGTCTGGTAAAGAGATGAATCTTGTCTGTTGAAGAGTTGAATTTTGTTGTCTGGGAAAGAGTTAAATTTTGTTTTCTGGTAAAGAGTTAAATTGTGTAGTCTGGTAAAGAGTTGAATCTTGTCTGGAAAAATGTTGAATTCATTGTCTGGTAAATTTTGTTGTCTGGTAAAGAGTCAAATTTCTTTGTCTGGTGAAGGGTGAATGTTGTTGTCTGGTAAAGAGTTGAATGTTGTTGTCTGGTAAAGAGTTAAATTTTGTTGTCTGGTAAAGAGTTGAATGTTGTTGTCTGTTAAAGAGTTTTTTTGTTGACTGGTAAAGACTTGATTTTTGTTGTTAGGTAAAGAGTTAAATTTTGTTGTTAGGTAAAGAGTTGAATGTTGTTGACTGGTAAAGAGTTGAATTTTGTTGTTAGATGAAGAGTTAAATTTTGATGTCTGGTAAAGAGTTGAATTTTGTTGACTGGTAAAGAGTTAACTTTTGTTGTCTGGTAAAGAGTTGAATTTTATTGACTGGTAAAGAGTTAAATTTTGTTGACTGGTAAAGAGTTAAATTTTGTTGATTGGTAAAGAGTTGAATTTTGTTGACTGGTAAAAAGTTAAATTTTGTTGATTGGTAAAGAGTTGAATTTTATTGTCTGGTAAAGAGTTAAATTTTGTTGTCTGGTAAAGAGTTGAATTTTATTGACTTGTAAAGAGTTAAATTTTGTTGATTGGTAAAGAGTTAGATTTTATTGTCTGCTAAAGTGTTGAATTTGTTTTCTGGTAAAGAGTTGAATTTTGTTGTCTGGTAAAGAGTTAAATTTTGTTGATTGGTAAAGAGTTGAATTTTGTTGACTGGTAAAGAGTTCAATTTTATTTACTGGTAAAGAGTTGAATTTTGTCGTTATGTAAAGAGTTAAATTTTGTTGTAAGGTAAAGAGTTGAATATTGTTGTTATGTAAAGAGTTGAATTTTGTTGTAAGGTAAAGAGTTGAATTTTGTTGTGTGGTAAAGAGTTCAATTATGTTGTTTGGTAAAGAGTTTAATTTTATTGTCTGGTAAAGAATTCAATTTTATTTACTGGTAAAGGGTTGAATTTCATTGTCTGGAAAAGAGTTAAATTTTGTTGTCTGTGAAGAGTTGAATTTTGTTGTCTGGTAAAGAGTTGAATTTTGTAGTCTGGTAAAGACTTAAATTTTGTTGACTGATAAAGAGTTGAATTTTATTGTCTGGTAAAGAGTTCAATCTTTTTGTCTGGTAAAGAGTTGAATCTTGTCTGGAAGAGTGTTGAATTTGTTGTCTGGTAAAGTGTTGAAATTTGATGTCTGGTTAAGAATTCAATTTTGTCGTCTGGTAAAGAGTTGAATTTTGTCGTCTGGAAAGAGTTGAATTTTGTTGTTAGATAAAGAGTTGAATTTTATTGTCCGGTAAAGAGTTGAATTTTGTTGTAAGGTAAAGAGTTGGGTTTTATGTCTGGTAAAGAGTTGAATTTTGTTGTCTGGTAAAGAGTTGAATTTTGTTGTCTGGTAAAGAGTTGGGTTTTATGTCTGGTAAATAGTTGAATTTTGTTGTTAGGTAAAGAGTTGGGTTTTATGTCTGGTAAAGAGTTGAATTTTGTTGTCTGGTAAAGAGTTGAATTTTGTTGTCTGGTGAAGAGTTGAATTTTGTTGTCTGGTGAAGAATTGAATTTAGTGGTCTGGTAAAGACTTGAATTTTGTAGTCTGGTTAAGAATTCAACTTTGTGTTGTGGTAAAGGGTTGCTTGGTTAGCACTATTAGCTTGATAAAGTTTTGTCTGAGCTTAGCATAACATTGATGAGGCCTTAGACATACTTGAATATCTGAGCAGCCTGTATGATATGACTGAAATAATGTTTTAAAAGTGTAAAATACCAATTGGTCAGTTGTCTATCAAAGAGTTAAAATTTTCTGCCTGGGGAAGAGGTAGTTATTGGTTGTCTACCAAAAAGTTAAATTTTCCTGTCTTTTTTACTTTTCCGAAATGACAAAATTTTAGACAGGTCCAAATTCGAAGCATTTGCAGATATCAAAAGTAAAGTGACTCAAAAATTGAAATTTGTTTTGGAATGAGTAGAAAACATTGTTGGAAAAGGCGAAAATGCTGGTTTCCAGCATTTTCTCCATTTCCCACAATGTTTTCTAAAGGCTTCTTTCTCAGGGGCGTCAAAAGTAGGGATTGTGTGGTAATGGGTTAAAGAGGTAAATATTATTTTCATACAAAGAAGTGAATTTTTTTGTGGCCTAGAAAAAAGTTAAGGACCTTTCATTACAGATGGGTGTAAGTCGTGGTAAAACGAACATTGCTGATCTAAAGGTCAAGTTTTCTGATGTTGTGGAGGAGATAAATGTGCCAATACAGGTAGATCTTATTGCTTCACTTTTTTACCTCTCCAAAAGAAACAGTAGGCACTGTCATAGCCTAGTTATACCCCCCACAACGAAGTGGAGGGGAGTAAACTGGACCATGGCTGTCTGTCCATCCGTCTGTCTGTTTGTAGACACAAATTTGTCCTGAGCAATACTCCAACACTTTTTAAGGTACTGAACTCAAATTTACACACAGTGTTCTGATATATATGAAGTTGTGTGTGTGCAATTTTCACGACACTGCTGTGATTTGTTGTGGAATTATCTCCCCTTGAACTTTTTTTAACTTTTACTTTTGCACTAAACCATTCTGCATTATTTGACAAAAGACCTGTTGTTGTGACAAGGAGCTGTCGACAAAATTTTGGACCAGACCAATAGTTCTTTCACAGGGATGTTAAAAGTCGGGATGTATGGTGTGGTAAAGGGTTAAAAACAATTGTATTTATACTCCCCACAACGCCATGGCTGTCTGTCCATCCGTCTGTCCATAGACACAAATTTGTCCAAGGCAATACTCTAAAAGTTTTTCACATACTGAACTTGAATTTACACACAGGATCCCTATATATATGAGGTTGTGCATGTGCAATTTTCATGACCCTGCTGCGATTTGTTGCGGAATTATCTCCCCCTGAAATTTTTTCAGCTCTTACTTGTACTAAACCATTCTGCTTTCTGTGACAAGGAGCTGGTATAATCAGGTTTAGTGATAGCTCTAGTTGAACTATTTCCAAACTACGATAAACACACTTGCAGTTTTTAAGGCCTTTTGATATACATGTTCATTTATGCAGGTATTGGTTTCAACAAAAAGTGGATTATACAGAAAACCTTGCACTGGAATGTGGGACTTCTTGGTAGAAAAGGTAGAGTAGCTTTATAATGATTTGACTTGATTGTAAACTAGTGGTTATAAGTTCAAATCAAGGCTCAGCAAATTGCTGTTAAGAATTAATGCTAGTCATTGTGATTGTATTTATTCTTTCCTTATTGTGGAATATGTATTAGAGTTTATTTTGGAAAACAACCAGAAGCTTTGAAAGAGTTTATCGGTACCCATCACAATTTTTTTCCAATCTTATACACGCATTCAGTATCAAAATTGCATGAAATCATTTTTGGTGTCATTTTGTACATAGCTCAGAAAAGTGAATAAATACGCATTTCCTCATTTTTGAGAAACATACCTCACTAGAACACACAGTGATGAAGATACTGGTAAACAAGATATTCTTCGCTATCTGATCATGGTCCATACATTTCACTGAAGAAACCATACTTAGTTTAATGCTCACATCTGTAAGGGTTATTGCTATAAACATGGTGGTAATTCTATTTCCATTTTTGTATTTGTAGGGAAATGATGGAGTTCCTATTGAATTGTCTCAAAGTTTTTATGTTGGAGGTAAGTTACAATTCTTATCACATTTCAAACTCTTTAACTCATTACCAAACGACAATATCTAAGGCTTGTCCAAATCAAAAGCATTTGCAGAAGACAAAATAAAAGTGACTGAAAATTTGAAATTTGTTTTGTGAAGAGTAAAAAACATTATGGGAAAAGGAGAAAGTGCTGGTTACCAGCATTTTCTCCTTTTCCTGCACTGTTTTCAGAAGGCTTCTTAATAGGGTCATTAAAAGTCGGATTGTGTGGTAAAGGGTTAATGGATAGAGTAAAAACATTCACTTCTGTAACTTTATATGCTACTTAATTCATTACCAAATGACAATATTTTAGGCTTGTCCAAATCGAAAGCATTTGCAGACGACAAAATACTGAAAATCTGAAAATTGTTTTGTGAAGGGAAGAAAACATTGTTAGAAAAGGAGAAAATGCTGGTTACCAGCATTTTCTCCTTTTCACACAGTGTTTTCTAAAGGCTTCTTTCTCAGAGGCGTCAAAAGTAGGGATTGTGTGGTAATGGGTTAAGTTTTGTTTATTTCATGCTTACCGGTAGGATATCGAGAAATAGTGGTGAAAATATTTTTTGATATTTCATGGGTATGACCAGTGAATATAACGATTTTTATATTCTAGTTACCTAGGCAAAATGCTCATGACTTACAGCCAAATGGAAATATGACGTCATTTAACTTGGGCGTATTCGTTTCGCCACTCCGAACATGTTCTAGGTCAATGGAGTATTTCGGAACACTCTGCCGTGTTCTTCAGAACATGTTCTGACTGTTCTAATCCAATCGAGGTGTAGTGCACCTGCTGAACGGTTGCTAGGTAATACAAGATGGCTGAAAGACAGACAATTTGTCATGGTAAAATTTGCATTTTTTTTTTTTACAACATGAATGCCATAAATAGGGGCATAGTAGACTCGTCTCTACTCTCTCTCTCTGTATCTAATCATTTCCTTAACAAACATAGCTATGACAGTAGCTCTTGCAATGGCTATCATGCCAATGTACTTTCATTCGATATGATTTAGAACAATGTTCTGAACATGCTCCATTCAGAACATACTGCTGGAACAGTGTATTGTGTTCTGAAATATTCCTTTTGCATATTCCAGAACAGCATTCCAGAACACAGAACATTGTGCAAGAACAGGGGAAAAGAATATGCCCCTTAAATTTCTAGCGCTTGACGTAATATTGTAATGCGTTGCTATGCGGGAGGGGTACACCACGAGAAATAACTGAAAAGAACTGTACTGGATTTTGATAAAGCTTCTTCCAGAAAGGGTTAAAAGTATGAAATAAATAGAATATTTGGGTTTTTTGGTTAATGATCGAAATTGATTTCATCTCTTGAACACCGTCGGTAATATTTTCACTTGTGACTGTGCAACTCATGAAAATATTTCCAATAATGTTCACTCAGTCTTTCACCGAAAAAAACAAATATCCCCTTTATCTTTGTGCAGCACAATGGTACTTCATGGACATTTTATTCTTGGTTAACCCTTTATCAGACAACACAATTATAGAATAATTCAAATTGAAAGCTGTTGCAGACGACAAAATGAACATGACTGATAGATTGAAATTTTTTTAGGGAAGGATAGAAAACATTGTTGGAATAGGAGAACATGCTGGTTACCATAAGAATTCTCTTGCAGAGTCATTTAAACTCTGGGTTGTGTTAACCCTTTCCTAAACGACAAACTTTTGGACTAGACCAAAATGAAAGCATTTGCAGACGACAATTTAACTCTTGCTGAAAAGATGATTTCTGTGTATGATAGGGTAAAAAACATTGTGGGAAATGGAGAAAATGCTGGTTACCAGCATTTTCTCCTTTTCCCACAATATTTTCAAAAGGCTACTGTTCCAGACCCTTAGAAACCAGGGATTGTTTGGGAAATGGTTAAAAAGGGTGAAATAGTATTCTATAGATAAAATTTTTTTATCATGGCAGATGCTGCTGGCCGGCCAGACAAGTGGGCACCGAAGAAGAAGAAGGACTTTTCTTGCAGTGACAGACTTGTAGGGGTTTTTTTTAATTTTTTTTTTAGCTCCGCTATTTTCGAAGAACCCCCAAGTTGTTGTCATAGGCTTGTTGTCGACTGCATTGTCACTGTACATTTCTTATACTTCTGTTCATACAGAAGATACTTACTTCCAACATGGGGCAATTGTTATGGTTGCCTATTAAGTATTATTACCTAAATCAGAATTTCTTATGAAATACTGATAAAAATAACTAGTTATATTTTTCCATGCCTTTGTATAAACTTGATGAATATATTAGATAAAAAATTTCGGCTTAGGGCGTAGAAAGTAACCTGGTCTCTACAAAATATGCCTGGAACCCCAAAGGACTCTAATTTATCAAGTTCTTTTGAATGTCAGTCTGATGTATGTATTTGTTCTTTCTAGAATAAGTTTTTAATATTTTACAGGAGCTTGTTAGAGGGACAGGAAAAGCCCAATCTCTTAACTCTATACCAAGAGACAATATTTTAGACAGGTCCAATTTTAAAGCATTTGCAGACCAAGATCTAAATAAGTATTAAATGAAGAGATTTTTTTCTGAAATGGTAGAAAACAGTTTGGGTGAAGGAGAAAATGCTGATTAGCAGCATTTTCTTCTTTTCCAACAATGTTTTCAAAATCCGTATTCTCCAGCCTGGTTAGTACAAGTGATTGTGCTGTAATGCTGTAATAGATTGATATTTTCCTCAAAAGTTCATTTTTAACATTTTTTTCATCGTTTTTACCATTGAATGTCTAACAGGCATCTAATTATTTAGTTGAACCCTTTACCAAACAATCCTGACATAACTCATTACCAAACTACAATATTTTTGGCTTGTCCCAATGGAAAGCATTTGCAGGAGACAAAATAAAAGTCACTGAAAATTTGAAATTTGTTTTGTGATTGGTAGAAAACATTGTGGGTAAAGGAGAAAATGCTGGTTACCAGCATTTTCTCCTTTACCCTCAATGCTTTCTCATGGCTTCTCTCTCAGGGTCGTCAAAAGTACGGATTGTATTGTAATGGGTTAAACCACTCTTAGAAGGCTTTTGAAAACCCTCTGTGGAACGGAGAAATTGATCAGTTTTATGGTACTAGCATTTCCTTCTTTAACTACAGCGTTCTAAATTCCAGTCATTTAAAGTTGCAAGTTTGCAAATGCTTTCAACTTGGATGAATCTGATGGTTGTCTGGTCAAAAGTTAAAACCGTCATAAATTGAATGTGTTTCAATCACCGAATCATTTTCCTTATAAGAAAATGTCAACTAAAACATATTTTCACTGAAGTTAGTGTTAGTTATATGAAACTTATAGTGTTAATTGTATGAAGCTTACATGTTTGTTTTTTTCTGTCTGTAAAACAGTTTGCTTTGAACATTGGGATTGAGTTTAAAACACCAGAAGAATTTTTCATGGGATATCCAGTCAGTAAATATCAACTCCCTCAGTTTGATCCTGTAAGTATAGATCAGCTTTAGGGTCCAAATCTTCGTATTCATATAACCTTGAAAAAGGACATTCTTAGTCTTATTCTTCAGAATTTCATCAGTGTGAAAGTAACACAACTTCTGATTGGCTAAACCATATGGTTTAGCCAATCAGAAGTTCTGTTACTTTCGTTGTCAGAAAATCTTGAAGAATAAGACAAAGAACGTTTTTAAGAATGTTTGGTGAATACCGGCCCTGGTGTGGCTTAACATTTACCAGATTATCCCACTAGCCCATGTTACCAGTCTTACTAGTCTTATTTTTAATGACGAATACGGGCCCTACCTTGACCTATGATGACTGCTAGTTTTTTATCACCTGCCAAAGGCGGAGGGATATAGTTTTAGCATTGTCCATCCTTTCTTCTGTCGTTCCATGCATCCTTTCATGTGTCCATCTGGGACAATATCTCTGTTACCATTGGCCAGAAATTCATGAAATTTTATACATGTGTACGATAACCTGTTCTGCCTGGTGTAGAATATCCGACTGGGAGTGATTTTGAGTTACAGAGTCGCATATATGTTTGAAAAAGTCTTTTTCGGCAAGGTATATTATTTCAAGGAAATAGTTTTATTCAAAATATTTTTAGGTAAGGCACAGCAAAACCACAGCTTTTTAAAGTCAGGGAAAGCTGTTGATGAATAAACAGTTGTTACACAAATGAAAAACTGTTGAAAACTATGTAAAGCTCTATTCAAACAACAGTCAAGGTTGTATCTTTATGCATGTGTTTTCTATCTTTAATACAGAGAAAGCTGAGCTCAAAAACCCCACTGCTGGATCCAGCTGATGCCAGACTTACATCAAAAGAACAGGAGGTAATACATGACTTTGTATTAAAAAAATAATTGTAGCAGAGACTGCTTTGCAGATCACTGATCAGTATTTTGTTTAGTTTGTTTGATTTGGTTTTTCCTTTTCCAGATAATTAGAAAAAAAAAAGCTTTAACCCTTTACCACACAATGACGACTTTTAACGACCCTGGGAGAGAAGCCTTTTTGAAAACGTTGTGGGAAAAGGAGAAAATGCTGGTAACCAGACTTTTAACGACCCTGGGAGAGAAGACTTTTTGAAAACATTGTGGGAAAAGGAGAAAATGCTGGTAACCAGCATTTTCTCCTTTTTCCACAATGTTTTCTACCCTATCAAGGAAAAATTGCACCCATTTGAGCTTCATTGAAGTCTGCAAATGGTTTCAATATGGACAAGGGTAATTATTTTTTGTCCGGTAATGCTTTAACCCTGAACTCTTTAGTTTACCAGACAATCCTCAGTTTTAACTGTCCTGAGGAAGAAATCTGTTGAAAACATTGTGGGAAAATGAGAGAATGCTGATGACCAGCATTTCCACCTTTTCCCACAGGGTTTTTTATCTTATCAAAGACAGATTTAACCCATTACCACACAATCCCTACTTTTGACGCCCCTGAGAAAGAAGCCTTTTGAAAACACTGTGGGAAAAGGAGAAAATGCTGGTAACCAGCATTTTCTCATTTTCCCACAGTGTTTTCTTCCCTTCTCAGAACAAATTTCTATTTTTCAGTCACTTTTTTTTGTCGTCTGCAAATACTTTCAATTTGGACCAGTCTAAAATTTTTTCATGTGGTAAAGAGTTAATCATTTTAGCCATGTTTAAATTTTAGTCTGCAAATGCTTTCAAATTAGACAAGCCTATGAATTCTTGTAGGAAATGTTGGGCCTGTATTGTTTAGATATGTGATCTGTCACACAATCTGGGATTTCTGTACGTCAATTAGATGAAAACAGATCAATAGTAGTGCAGGTCAGTTGAAGTTGATAGTTAAAAAATGACTGTATAACAAAGTAGAATGACCACTTTTCATACTGAAAATGTCATAATAGCAAAAATTGTCGACCCTGATCAGCCTGTGCAATTTGTGCAGTCTGACCAGGGTTGACACTTTCCGCAGTTCCCCGATGGTCCCTTTTTGCGTGACAGATCACATATTATTTTTGCATTTTAATTATCATTCTTACTGGTATCATAATTATAAATGTTGTTGTTATTATTTCTTAAACATAGTTAATAAAAGTTTTAAAGGTACTTAATTTTTACAGGGAAATGACTGATATAAACAGTTCAAGTTGTCAGAGCAATTTCTGCTGTCAGTAAAATTCATTTTTTATTTTGAAGAGTTTATGCCTTTTCCCAAATGATGTTCAAGTTATGTTTTGTCTGAGGTGCAAGTAAAAGTGCTGGTAAATCTTTATGATGGTATCAGTATTTTCTTTTTTCTCTTTTTTTTTTCATAACAATATTCTAATGATTTATTTACTACATGTATTTCAGGTTATAGTATTAGCAGGGTCTCCTGCATGTAAGTCCTTTGATTTCGCTTATTATTTTTTTTTTAATCAATTTTCTATTTCTCTTAACCCTTTCCCAAACAAGCCCTGGTTTTTTACGTGTCTGCAGTATAAGTCTTTTGAAAACAGTGTGGAATAAGGAGAAATTGCTCGTAACGAGCAATTTCTCCTTTGTGTTTTCTACCCTTCTTGAGAACTTTCTGCCATTTTCTCCAAATCTAAAATTGTCGTCTGCAAACTCTTTTGGTTTGGAAGAGTCCAAAATTTGTCGTTTGGGAAAGGTTTAACTCATCATACCAGCCTGTATATAATTGTGAATAGAAAAACTCTGTCTTTATATCCAAGACTCTTCATAGATACAGCATTTTTGCCCAATTCTTTGCCTTTGAAGCAGATGACCATTGACAGAAATTGATGGTTGACTTTAATTTCCATGGACCAAATATCTAAGCCTATAGCATGATCTGTATTTGGAATTCAAAGTGAAATGTGCATGTTTTGTTTTCCTTATTTAGCTGACCCCAGTACAAAGTGCTGATAGTGAGCTTTTGTGATCATGCTTTGTATGTCATGCCTTGTTTGTCATCAACTTTTACCTTGTGTATGCTCTAGAGGCCACATTCTGATACTAATGAAACTTGGTCAGAATGTTTGTCTTGATGGTATCTCAGATGAAGTTGAAAATGGGCCATGACCAGGTCAAAAACTAGGTCACCAGGTCAAATTATAGAAAAACCTTGTGTGCACTCTAGAGGCCATATTTTGAATCCAAAATTCTTGAAAGTTTCCCAGATTGTTTTTCTAGATGATATCTCAGATGAGCGTGAAAATGGGTAATGTCAGGTCAAAACTAGGTCACTTGGTCATATCTTATCAAAAACTTTGTGTATGCTCTAGAGGTCACATTTTTAGTCCAAAACTCTTGAAAGTTGGTCAAAATGTTTGTCTAGGTAATATTTTTGAGGAGATTGAAAATGGGTCATGTCAGGTCAAAAACTAGGTCACTTGGTCAAACCTTAGAAAAACTTTGTCTCTGCTCTAAAGGCCACATTTGTAGTCCCATTATTTACGGAAATTGGTTGGAATGTTTGTCTCGATAATATTTTGGACAGGTTTGAAAATGGGTCATCTACGGTCAAAAACTCAGATGAGCGACTTCAGGGCCATCCTGGCCCTCTTGTTCTCGTTTGTAGGGCCTAATCACTTTTGAACAAGGGTGCTTTTATCAATAATTTTTGTGTTATAGGATATAACTGACTGATTATTCACTAAATTCTTTTTTTTAAGTCTTTACCAAACGACAAAATTTTAGATAGGTCCAAATTGAAAGCACTTGCAGAAGACAAAATAAACGTACCTCAAAAATTGAAATTTGTTTCCAGCAGGTTAGAAAACATTGTGGAAAAAGGAGAAAATGTTGGTTACCAGGATTTTCTCCTTTTCCCACAATGTTTTCAAAAGGCTTCTATCTCAAGGTCGTTAAAAGTCAGGATTGTGTGGTAAAGAGTTAAAGGAAGAGTTTTGAAAATGTAATCAAATGTAGATTGACACTGTTCTCACATTTTCTCTAAATAATTTCTACCTTTATAATTCTGTACCACACAATCCTTTATTTTTATGTGAGACCTAGAAAAAAGACTGAAAAACATTGTGGAAAAAGGAGAAAATGTTTGTAACAAGCATGTTCTTCTATTGCCACTGTGTTTTCTACCCTGTCACAAATATTTTCCCTCATTTGAGTCAAGTTTTATATGTTGTCTTCAAATGCTTTCATTATGGAGTTTTGTCACCTGGTGAAGTTTTAAAGAAAACATGACATTAACATTTTACCACACATCCGGAGTTTCAATAACCAGTAGGAAAAAAAGCTTTTGAATATATTGTAGGAAAATGAGTAAATGCTTCTAACCAACATTCTCTGCTTTTTACACAATGTTTTATACCCTTTATATACCTTTCCCAAGCCAAACTTTTGATGGTTATTTTATGTGTTTGCAAAAGCTTTCATTTTGGCAAATTCTAATATTCTTTTGGTATGGTCAAGAGTTGAGTCACATATACTTTTCTGACTTGTTTTTCTGTCTATTTCATATCAGCTGGAAAATCGTTCTTTTCACAAAAGTATTTAGTCCCAAAAGGATATGCCTATGTAAATAGGGTAAGTGCTAAAGTCAATTTGATGATAATCCTTTGAATACCCAATAAACTTAGCAGATATTTTCTGTCTGGAAATAAAACCAAAATGATTGTTATTTCATAGTTGCACTTGTCCAGAATGGCTTGGAAAAGCAAACAATGTAGAACAAAGATCAGACTGCACATTTTGTGCAGTCTTGGTCTACATTGGCTTCACTGGAAATTTATGTTGCGAAAAACCATTGTTAGGTATTTGACGTAACTCTCTGCTTTGTTTAATGAGGCAACTACAGGTGGTTTTGCAAATATTTTATAGTATAAAACTACTGCAGTGGATATTTGGAACAAAATGTTATCTAAAACAGCAGTAGCATTACAAAAGCATCTTTGATTATGTTTGAATTGAGGACTTCATTTTACGAAATTTGTTCTTAATTTTTGTGATCAGTCATAGAAATATTGGTTGAATAGTGTTATACCACCTTCAACATTATTTTAAGTCATGTTATGGTGACAGCTCACTTATTCATGAGTGTCATGGTCAGTTTTATGCAGCTTTCAACATTTTTTTCATTCATGTCATGGTGTAAGCTTACTTGTGTTCCATGAGTTTCAACAGAACACAAGTGAATAAGCAAGCTGTAGCTCATCTTCATGAGCCAAGATTACGAACACTACGTGGATCTTACCTTGGCTGATTGAGCCTGATTTCGAGATTCCTGCGATGCGCCCTCTATTGGATGCTAGTTATTACCAATCTTACCAATCTTTACATCATATTTCTAAAAGCCAATGAAATATCATTTTACAAACCGCTTACGAATACACATGAAGCGATAAGCAGACATCCACGTGGGTTTCCATGTTTACCTTCTATCCAAAAGGTTCTATTCTTATCAAAAATGAAATGCTGCGAGTGATTTCATTCGTTGCAGTTAGAGCTGGCTGCATCCAATGAAAAAGCGTATCGGGGGAATGTAAAAATCAAGCTCAATCCGCCAAGGGTAGAGTAGCGTAGTGAATCGTCAGCCATGGCTTGCGAAGATGGCTGTAGTTAGGACATGAATGAAACAAAAATGTCTGCTGCAAATAGGTAAGTAGTCTACAGTTAATGAATTAATTGCTCTATCATTTAGTCTAAACCTGTGTATCTAACACTTTACCAAACTATGTCCACTTTTCCTAGGTCTGTAGTGGCTGTAATTCATTGATAATGGCACTTGTTTATATGTTTGTTACTGTATTTTATGACAGGATACGTTAGGGACATGGCAGAAATGTGTAACAGCTTGTAAAGACTATCTCAAACAAGGAAAAAGTGTTGTGATAGATAACACAAACCCAGATGTTGAGTCGAGACAAAGGTTTGTTTGTCATTAAGGCCTTTAATTCTTTACCAGATGACAAAAATTGTCGACTGTTCCAAATTGAAAGCAGTAGCAGACGACAAAATTAAAAGTGACTCAAAAGTTGAAATAGGTTTTAGAAAGAGTAGAAAACATTTGGGAAAAGGAGAAAATGCTGGTTACCAGCATTTTCTCCTTTTACTACAATGTATTCAAAAGCTTTTCCAAGGTCATTTAAAGTCGGGATTGTGTGATAAAGAGTTAATAAACATTGTGTTATTCCTACCCTATGGCCAAAGGCTTTTGAAAGCATAATGGGAAAAGGAGAAAATGCTGGTAACCAGCATTTTCTTCTTTTCCCACTATGTTTTCAACAGTTTTAATGTCAAAATGTTGTTGTTTGAGCCACATTTGACTTGTTGTCTACAGATGCCTACAATTTGGACCAGTCTAAAATTTTGTCTTCTTGTAAAGAGTTCAATTCTTTTAACCTTTTACCCCATAAGGCATTTCTATGGTATCTCTAATTGACGTAAATAACAGCAAGGATGAAGCTGTTTCATATGTGTATATGACACCTTTTGATAGCATAGAAAACATTGTGGCAAAAGGTGAAATTGCTCGTGACGAGCAATTTCACCTTTTGCCACAATGTTTTCCAAAGGCTCCCACAAGCAATGCGTAGAAATGAGTATCTATGGAGTGAAGGGTTAACTTACAAGTAATGCATCTTGGTATAGCATGATACCAAGCAAGTCATAAGATAATAATGAATCTATAAAGTCCATTTTGTCAATAATCTGACTGAGTGATGAGATAAATTGGTCATTTGACATGCAGAATATATACCAGTAGCAAAAAGTTTCGGCCCAGGTCAAGCCTGTGCAAACTGCATATGCTGATCTGGGTTGTTTCTCTTTGCAGATGCATTAAGCCCTCTTTTCACAGAGCATGTATATTGGATAGTGAAGATCCAGAGTAAGACTTCAAGTTTCACACAGTTTAACCCATTACCACACAATCCCTACTTGACAACCCTGAGAAAGAAGCCTTTAGAAAACATTGTAGGAAAAGGAGAAAATGCTGTTAACCAGCCTTTTCTCCTTTTCCCACAATGTTTTCTACTCTTCACAAAACAAATTTCAAATTTTCAGACATTTTTACTTTGTCGTCTGCAAATGCTTTCAATTTGGACAAGCCTAAAATATTGTCATTCTGTAATGAGTTAAGCTTGATTTCCTTTGTCAGCAAGAGCACCCTTTGAAGTCCATACCATATTTTGTAATAATATTTCTTGTCTTTACAAGGTTTCTGAAGGTTGCGTCCACTCTGAATGTGCCATGCCGATGTTTTATATTTAACATAACCATTGAACAAGCCAGACACAATGAGAGGGTAAGAAATATTGATACATAGAGGATATTTGTTTTTTATGGTGAAAGATTGGCTAAGCTGGTACTCCAGGGGGAATAACAGAAAACAACTGAACTGGGATTAAAAGCATGAAATAAATAGAATAATTGGATTTTTTGTGAAAGATTCAATTTTATTTCATCTTGTTAACATCATTTGTAATATTTTAAGAAGTGACTGTGCCACTTGTGGAAATATTAACAGTGATGTTCATGAAATGAAATAAATTTCAATCTTTCACCAAAAAAAATCCAAATATTCTATTTATTTCATGCTTTAAATCCTATTGGGGTGGGGGCAGGACTTAATCAAACCCAGAGCAGCTCTTTTTGGTTATACCCTGTGGTGTACTAGCTTGGCCTAGCAACACACTACAATATTACGTCATGTGCGAAAATTTAAGGTAAATTAAATGATATTTCCATCTGGTTGTGAGGCACACACATTTTATCTAGGTAATTAGTGTGCAGGAACAACTGTTTCCACAATATCTTCTACCTTATGGAAGAAAAATTGTACCATTTTAGCCACATTCAAATTGTCATCTGCATTTGCTTTCAGTTTTGGCAAGGCTAAATTTTGTCATCTAGTAACAGGTTAAGATAATTAAGTTGGCAGAGCAAAGGTTTAATGTTCTATTGTGAGTGTATAATTAAATTTGAATGCATTTTTCCATTTTGCAGTTCAGAGAAATTACAGACAAATCACACCAGCCCATCAATGATATTATTATGAACAGTTTCAAGTGAGTACTTTGATCATTACTTAAATCTTTACCACACAATCCCAACTCTGACCCTGAGATAAAAAACATATTGAAAACATTGTGGGAAAAGGAGAAAATGCTGGGTACCATGCTGGTATCCAGCATTTTCTCCTTTTTCCACAATGTTTTCTACCCTGCTGGAGACAAATTTCAATTTTTGAGTTAAGTTAAACCCATTACCACACAATCCCTACTTTTGACGACCCTGAGATAGAAGCCCTTTGAAAACATTGTTGGAAAAGGAGAAAATGCGGGTAACCAGCATTTTCTCCTTTTCCCACAATGTTTTCTACCCTGCTGGAAACAAATTTCAATTTTTGGGGTACATTTAATTTGTCGTCTGCAAGTGCTTTCAATTTGGACCAGTCTAAAATTTTGTTGTTTGGTAAAGGGTTAATTCGTTGTCCTGCTGGAGACAAATTTCAACTTTTGAGTGTTGCGTTTAATTTGTTGTTTGCTACTGCTAGTAAAAATAATTCCACTCCTTCTAGGACAAATCTCAATTTTTCAGCATATGTAACATGTTGTCTGCAGAAGGTTTCAATTTAGACCAGTCTGAAAATGTTAAATTTAGACGAGAATTACTGATAATGGAGAAAAATGATGGACTTAATCCTTAACCAAACAATTCCTGGTTTTAACAACCCAGAAGAAGAAGCCTTCTGAAAACATTGTAGAAAAAGGAGAAAATGCTGGTAACCAGCATTTTCTCCTTTTCCCACTATGCTTTCTACTCTTTTAAAGTCAAGTTTCAAATTTTGAGTCACATTTTTTTTGTCATCTGCAAATACTTTAAATTTGGAGAAGTCTAAACTTTTGTCTTTTGTTAAAGAATAAAGGAATAATTTTCATTCCTGTCATTCTTATTTTTTCAGAGGAAAGTTCAAACCACCAGAGCTATCAGAAGGTTTCACAGAGATTGTCAAAGTGAACTTTGTGCCTAAATTTAGAGATGAAGCTAAAGAGAGACTCTACAGAATGTTTTTAATGGAGAAATAAGACAGTTTTAACATTCTAGCACTGCTTTTACCACATTTGAGGGAAATCTATATTTATATGTATCCATGCTCTGTGAAAAGGGGGGCTTAAAGCATCTGCAAAACGTATCAAACCTATGCCGAAACTTTGTGCTATGAGTCAATTTTCTGCTTGTCAGTGGACCAGTCTACTTCTTGATTCAATCAAATTGTATTTTAGGCATCTATAATCTTATGATAGCATGCTTGGTACAGTGCATGATGGAGATGCATTAACTCTTTACCAAATGACAAAATTTTGGACCAGTCTGAATTGAAAGCATTTGCAGACGACTAAATAAATTCAAATCACAATTTGAAATTTGATTTGGAAAGGGTAGAAAACATTGTGGGAAAAGGAGAAAATGCTGCTTACCAGCATTTTCTCCTTTTCCCACAATGTTTTCAAAAGGCTTCTTTCTCAGAGTCGTTAAAAGTTGGGATTGTGTGGGAAAGAATTAAGCCCCTTTTTGCCAGAGCATGACTGATTATACATATGGTATAGACATATTTACCAATCACTACTGATAGTATTTTCTTGCTTCATGGTTAGGGTGCCTATCAAAACTTGTGCTGCTTTTGCACTAAAAGAGAATCCAAGATCAGAGTGCACAGAATCTGCTGCTTAATCTTGGATCTACACTGCCAGTAATTTTATTAGAATTTATGACCGCAAAGTCAGCCTAAAAATTGCAATATTTTTGTCACTAAAATGTCTTTCATATAAGCCTTTTCCAAGGAGTCTGGAGTTTTGTACTTACCCGGATGAAAATCTTGTGAAACATTATAGGAAAAGAAGAAAATGCTGAGCCAAGCCATAGAGCTTATTTCATCAGCTTGTGGTTAATATGGGGAAATATTTGTCAAAAAAGGGAAAGGTATGGAAAAATAACGAGTGCCTTACGGCACGAGTTATTTTCGTGGACCTTTCCCTTTTGAGCAAACCATTCCCCCATATTAACCACAAGCCAATGAAATAAATTGTATATTTCCTCTGATTATTTTGTCAACGAATCCCACTTTTAAAACTGTTGATATCAAGATTTGTTCCAGATTTTTGGCAGGAGGAAAATATTCACTCTGACGGGGAAATAATTCTCCCCAGCTTAAATTATGACATTTCTTTACCCATAACATTTCTAAAAATACACACATGAAATATAATGTCATACTTCTCTTCAGTGCAAGCCCAGAATATGCATTAGAAAATAAAGCTAAATTAGTTCTTCCACTCTGTGTTCTTTTTCATTATTTGAATTCGTCATTAGCTCCATTGGCCAGAAGCCTTTGAAAGGCAGCAAGCTTATGTCATTGACCATTTCTGCCTATACCTGTGTGTGTGTTAACTCATTACCAAACAACAAAATTTTAGGTTTGTCCAAATCTAAGGCATTTGCAGACAACAAAAGTGACTGAAAATTTGAAATTTTTCATGTGAAGGACAGAAAACATTGTGGGAAAAGGAGAAAATGCTGGTTTTCTCCTTTTAAGAAGGAGAAAACACTTGTTACCAGCATTTTCTCCTATACCCACAATGTTTTTAAAAGGCCTTAACCCCTTCTTTTTCAGGATCATTAAAGCTTGGGATTATGTGGTAAAGACTGAATGATCTCTTTACCAAACAACAAAATTTTGGACTTGTCCAAATTGAAAACATTTGCAGACGACAAAGTAAATATGAATCAGAAATTGATTTTTACCTTGGAAGGATTGAAAGCATTGTGGGAAAAGGAGAAAATGCTGGTTACCAGCATTTTCTCTTTTTCCCACAATGTTTTCAAAAGCTTTCCTTTACAGGGTTGTTAAAAGTCGGGATTGTGTGGGAAAGAATTATATACCCCCAGAAAATGATTTTTTGTGGGTATACTGGAATCAGCCTGCCTGTGTGTCCATCCATGTGTCCGTCCGACTGTGTACAAAATACTTGTAATTGCCTATTTCTGTCAAAGCACTGACGGGGGTATTAAATCATTATCAGTGACAGCTCTGGTTAAAAATCTTGCTGGCGGGGGTATTAAATCATATTCAGTGACAGCTCTAGTTATAAATCTGTTGAATGCCTACCAATACCTTGAAACATTATAGGATGATACCAGAATTTCACAAGTAACAGAAATAAACATCGCCAAGACTTTATTTCATCAACATCAATGACAAAACAAGATGTATTAGACAAAAGAAACAATATCTAATACTTAAAATGGATGGAATGGAGTCAGAAAAATTGGACGGAATGCTTTATAAAACAATATAACCTCTTGTAAAATGCATTAACCCTTTGTATAACTATCATATGTTATAAGACCCCTGCGCAAAGACATTTAAAAACATTGTGAGAATAAGAGAAAATGGTTGTAACCAGCATTTTCTCCTTTTCCCACTTTGTTTTCACTTTCACCCTTTCCCAACATGATTTGACTTCTAAGATAATCTGATGATGTGAATCGCATTTGATTTATTGACTGCAACTGTTTTCTATTCAGATGACTTGTATTTTATTGTTTGATAGAGAGTAATATCTTGTATCTTTGACCCTTTCTGAAACAATCCTGATTTTTAACAAACCTAATGCAGAAAGCTTTTGAAAACTTTGTCAGAAAAGAGAAAATGCTAGTTATTGGCATTTTCTCCTTTTCCCACAAGGTTTTCTATCCATCACAGACAAATTCAATCATTTTTCGTCTGCAAATACTTTCAATTCGTACAAGTCTATAACTACATGTAT
The DNA here is from genome assembly GCA_943736015.1 of Tridacna crocea. NCBI lineage: Eukaryota > Metazoa > Mollusca > Bivalvia > Cardiida > Cardiidae > Tridacna > Tridacna crocea. Next base: position 3,541,908 of record OX031067.1, on the reverse strand, counting down.
GCGTTATAGTAAAGAGTTTCAGGGAAATTTAACTCCGTAAGACTTTACCAAACAACAAAATTTTGGACATGTCCTAATTCAAAGTATTAACCCTTTACCACACAACAGATGGCATACATCAACATGGACCTTTTAAAAAGGGCAGAAAATGGAGAACATTTTCTGCTTTTCCCACATTGCTTTCTACAAACAAAAAAATTTTGGACTAGTCCAATTTGAAAGCATTTGCAGACAACAAATATGAATCAGAAATTTAATTTGTAGTTTCCGACAGTAGAAAACAGTGTCATTACCAGCATTTTCTCCTTTTCCCACAATGTTTTCAAAAGCTTTCCTTCTCAGGGTCATTAAAAGTGGGGATTGTGGTAAAGAATTAACAAGGTTTTTAAGAGTTAACAAGTTTTTTTTCTTCAATAAGGGGTAAACTGATTGAGAAAAAAATAATTTTGCTTAATATTAAAGGGTTAAACTGTCAGTAAGAACAGATGGACGTGTTTAAAATCAAGAAAAATACTGTGAAACAAGTATCAACTTGATACCATTAATACTTTTTATCATCTGCTTCAACTTCAAAATAAACAAAAACACATTAAGAAAAAGTACAACACTGTAACAACATCACAGTTAATTCTTCCAACTTTGTTTTTTTAACCCTTTCAGCTCATAGGCAAGAAATGTGGAATTTCAGAAACAGTATTCATCAACCATACTTAAAAATACTCTTGGTCTAATTATCCCATTACCACACAATTCCTACTTTTGACGACCTTGAGAAAGAAGCCTACTGAAAACATTGTGGGAAAAGGAGAAAATGCTAGTAACCAGCATTTTCTCCTTTTCCCACAATGTTTTTTAACCCTTCACAGAACAAATTTCAAATTTTCAGTCACTTTTATTTTGCCAAACAATCCCTGATTTTTAAGACCAGCATTTTCTCCTTTTCCCTCAATGTTTTCTACCCTGCTGGAAACAAATTCCAATTTTTGACTTATGTTTATTTTGTCGTCAGCAAGTGCTTTCAATTCGGACCAGTCTAAAATTTTGTCGTTTGGTAAAGAGTTAAAGATGAAACTTGACTACGAAACGGTTGAAAACATTGTGAGAACAGGAAAAAATGCTGTTTACCAGCATTGTCTCCTTTTTCCACAATGCTTCAGAAGGCTTCTATCTCGGGGTTGTTAAAACCAGGGACTGTTTGGTTAAGGGCTAAGACCAGAAGTTAAAGTTACAGATGATATGACATAAGTTGTTATAATCTCAAAATCTAACAGAAGTGACAAGTTGATATGTACTAAGTGTGATTAACAGTAAAAATACTTTAAAAATGTAATATGTATGCTATTATGCTTCAAAAAAATTATATGTACACCCAGATAACAACATGCTTTCATCATGCAACATTTGAAGACAAATACTCTTTTTAAAAACTGTTTTCACATGCATTCAAGTACTTATCATTAAATCCATCATCTGTAATTTGTTCAAGGAGATAATATGATGGATTAATCAAACAATTAGTAATTTCCATTAAAACAAGTGAGAAGCAGACCAAAATAAGACACGGTGTCTGCTGCAACAATGTCTTGACTCTGCACAAAATGTAAAAATTTTAGACTTGATCTTATTGAAAGCATTTGTAGAAAACAATTAAATGTGGCTCAAAAAATTATCTATATCCATGAAATGAAAGAAAACATTGCTGACAAAAGGAGAAAATGCAGGTCAATAGTATTTTCTCCTTTTCCCACAATGTTTTAAAAGCTTTCTTCCTAAGAGTTGTGTTAACTGGATTATTTGGGAAAGGCATGTGAACAAATGACAAACTGTAATGGTTATGTGGGAAAGCAGCCAGTGGCTTGGAAAGAAAACTGCGGAGTTTTAGTAAAAGAGACTCCAGCAAAGCATGGACAGAGCAGGATATAACTGAAATAATGTTCAAAATGGCATTAAACACCATACAATCAATCAATTACTTAAGATTCAAAATTGTACAAACTAAAATACTTAGATCAAATACTGTTGTCAAATGATGAACTTTCCCAACAATTTATCACACAAACTTCAGTTTTAACAACCCTGAGGAAAAAGCCCCTGAAAACATTGTGGGCAAAGGAGAAAATGCTGATTACCAGCATTTTCTCCTTTTCCTACAATCTTTCCTCTCATATCTGAGACTGAAATAATCTTTTGATCAAGATGTAATTTGTTCTCTTCAAATGATTTCCATCTGGGCAAGTCTAGAACTATGTTGTGTAGTAAAACTTTGAATACTTCAACCAAAATACTATAGTCCAAAAATGCCTCTTAAAAAACGAGGTAAAAAATTTTCTCTAATACTTTCAAATACTGTTCACTTGACCCTTTACCAAACAATCATATTTTTTAACCACCATAAAAAAGAAACCTTATAAAATATTGTGGGGAAATAAGAGAAAATGATGGTTACCAATATTTTTTTCATCCTCTCCCACAATGTTTTCTACCTTTTCAAGAAAAACATGCCATGTTTCTTTAATTTCAATGTGTGGTAAAGAGTTACCTACACTTTTTAACCCTTTACCTGACATGCCAATTTTAGGCTCTTCCATTTCAGCAGCAAATAAAGATATGATGTCAAAAATATGGACAAATAAGTATACAAATATCTGACTGAGTGGAAAACATTGTGGGAAAAGGAGAAATTGCTCGTTACGAGCAATTTCTCCTTTTCCCACAATGTTTTCAAAAACTCTCTGTTGCTGATGTGTCAAAATGAGTATCTGTGGAGTAAAGGGTTGATGTAGTTTATTGATACATTTTTTCTTTTCATTCACTTTTTTGACATGTAGTAAACTTTTAAAAAAATATTCATTGTACTTCATTTAACAGCATAAAACCTAGTTTTCTCTTTGTACATTGAAATATAACCGGTATATTTCAACAGATAAATATACATACAGTATTATTTCATATTAACCACAAATTTTAACATCATAGAACTGTGAGATATTAAACCTTCCTTTAAAGCCTTACAACACAATAATGACTTTTAACGATCCTGGGAAAGAAGCCTTTTGGAAATATTGTGGGAAAAGGTAAAAATGATGGTAACCAGCATTTTCTCCTTTTCCCACAATGTTTTCTACCCTTCTCATGACAACTTTCAAATTTTCAGTCACTTTTATTTTGTCATCTGCAAACTCTTTCAATTCGAACCAGTCTAAAATATTGTTGTTTGGTGAAGAGTTAGTACATAAGAAATAAATGTCTCTAGAAATATAAACCTTAAAGCTCTCTGTATTTATAGTTGATGTTTTATCAGCCAATAAAGCTGATACTATATAACAGTACCATTTTAGGACCAATAAAAATGATAATACATGTATGTAGAGGAGGGAAAATAGCTGTTCTTAGCAATTGGAAAAACACTGTGTACAAAAGGAGCGATTTCACGCAGCATTTCAATTAGTCCCTCTTTCTACAGTGTTTTCATGCAGTACTTAATGATATTGTTGTGAAGCCTCCTATTTCTAACATAACATAAAATATAAAGGACGGAAAATAGCTGTTTTTAGTAATATGAAAAACACTGTGGAAAAAGGAGAGATTTCATGCTGTATTTCAGTGTGGCTCAAATTGTGGATTTTTTCTTTGATAGAGTAGAAAACATTGTGGGAAAAGGAGAACACACTGATTACCAGCATTTTTCTTTTCCCACAATGATTTCAAAAGGGTTCTTTTCCGGAAGCGTCAAAAGTCAGCAGTGTGTGGTTAGGCTTAAAAGGGTGAAGACCATTGTTGAAAAAAGGATAAAATAGTGGTCTGCCGCGTTTTCTGTGTTTCCAACAATTTTTTCAAAAGCCACTTCTACAGTGCTGTTTACATTAAAGATTGTATAGCATAGGAAAAACATATTGTAAAAAGACAATGATGGCAAAAAAAAGTTTTTTAAGAGCTTGTTCTTAACTTTTTTTAGAGCCATTTCTATGGTCTAACATATTCAACATCTACAGAAAGTTGACTACTAAGATTAAAGACTAAATTGCACTTCATTTATCCATTTACATACTGTAGACAACTCTGCCATGTACACTGAAATCATTTTTTACAACATAACTCGCCCTGTTATCAATGTAATACAGCTCACAGGAGCCTGACATGTATCTATATAGAGGGATGGTATGATACCAGATATGTCAGGCACCTGTGATACAGCCATTACCAATTTTCTTGTCGCAAACATATGAGATAAGAAAATAGTGCTGTATTTTTGTCAGCACTCTGTAATTATAAGTTTCATTTCTAAAACATTGCTGACCTAGGTTCCTGAAGCAAATTAATGATCAAAGTTCTGGTCATGATAAAGTTGTTGATATAATCATGTTTAGATTCAAAACAGAAATCAATATAGGCAAGTTTCTTTGGAAATATTTCTTTTTTTGCAATATACCTGTCAAAGAAGCGCATAGGCTTCATGTAAATTTCACTGTATGTATTTTAACATGTATGCCTCTGTTTTAACACATTAATGACTATAATTCTTGTTACAAAGTTATGTGATAAAAAGAATCTGATATTCATTGGCTTTTGATGTTAAACTTTATTAAACTCATCCACAAAAAAATGTTATTTAGCTTGCCAAAGGCTCGCTTAATAACATTCTTTTGTAGATTTGTTTAATAAAATTTTATTTCAAAAAGCAATTCATGTCAGATCCTATATATCTTTTAACTCTTTACCACACAATCCCGACTTTTAACGACCCTGAGAAAGAAAGCCTTTGAAAACATTGTGGGAAAAGGAGAAAATGCTGGTAACCAGCATTTTCTCCTTTTCCCACAATGTTTTCTACCTTTTCCAATTCAAAATTCAATTTTTGATTCACATTTATTATGTCGTCTGCAAATGCTTTCAATTTGGACTAGTCCAAAATTCTTTTGGTAAAGAGTTAATCCTTTACCAAACATCCCAGTATTTTAACCCTCAAAGCACCTATGACTATAGTTGCATTTTCATATAACGTGTTGGCTACCAGCATGTTCTCCTTTTCCCACAATGTTTTTTCAAAAGCCTCCTCAAGGTCCTTCTCAAGGTCATTAAAACCTGGAATTGTTTGATAAAGGGTTGACTATATGTGAATGATTTTTTAGAAGTTCGTGCACGGCAACTTTGTTTCAGCAGGCAATTAAGTTTCAAAAAACAGGTTTTGTGATTTGTTTTCAACAAAATCTGTGATAAACACATATTCTAAAATTATAGGTCATGTTTTAAAGTACAAACCACTTAAACAGCCTATATATTGAAAAGTTCTATACTTCATTAACACATCAATAGCCAGTCATATTGCCAGTCTTCTTTTTCTTTGCTTTTTTGCTGAAGGTCAAAGGTTCCAATTTTCCTGGGGTGCGTGACATCCCTTCCTCGGTGTTGTATAACTGCCCATGCACCTGTGCCGCCTGCAGCGTCTTGCTAATTTGCTCGTCTCCGTGTAGACTACCTCTGCTTACACCATTCAGAACAGGGGTACTTGTTATATTGTAGCTCTTCTTCACCTCACCCATGTCTGTTGAAATATGGTCACAACATTTGCAGTAGAACTGTGTCCTATCCACACTCATTACAAATGAAAATAGTTGGAAAGATAATTTAGGAGAAACTGATCTTTTTCAATACATTTAAATGCAGCATTTTTTTCATTTGTTTAATGATCTTGATCAATTTCACCCTTTGACACAAAGTTTTATTGCTTGACGTGAATTAAGTATTTGTGGTTGGTCTGAATATGATCAACACAGACAGTTTTAATTATCAACCAAAAAAAGCACAAACACCGTATAACATTAATCCTTTACCACACAATCCCCACCTCTAACAACCCTGTAAAAGAAAACTTTTAAACACATTGTGGGAAAAGGAGGAAATACTGGTAACCAGCATTTTCTCCTTTTCCAACAATGTTTTTTACTTGTCCCTACACAAATTTAAACTTTTGATTCTCACTTACTTTGTCTTATGAAATGCCTTCAGTTTTGACAAGTCTTAATCTTTATCGTTTCGTAAAGGGTTTACAAATTACGACTGAAAATGCAATGAGCATCTCTAGGCAAAGGCAGGGACCGCAGTGAATGACATAGATCAAGATCAGAATAGACAGGATGTGCAGGTTGATCTTGGATCTATAACATCTATACCATCCACTCAAGCCTTTTAGATAATAGTGTTTTCTACTCTTCTTAAATCACTTCTCAATTTTTGAGCACATTTATTTTGTCATTTGCAAATCCTTTTAATTTGGACAAGTCTAAAATCTTGTCATTTGGCAAAGAGTTTAAGGACTCGGTTGACAACATTCTAATGCTTCAAGAAAGATTGGCACATTGAACAAGAAACACAGTACATGTACTTACCAACTCTCTCCAAAGGTTCCTGCACAAGTTGATTCTGACGCTTTGTGCGGAAATATTCCCCTGTATTGTCTTGCGATTGCATTATTTTCTACAAAATATATTTTCAAGAAATATTTTTCATATGACATATCTAATCAATTCTAACAAAAAAAAATTACCCATTGTACAGCAGGTGAAGATGAAATTTAATTTTTTACCAAACAACAAAATCTTTTAAGAATGTTCAAAATTGCAAGCATATGCAGACAACAACAACAAAAAAAAAAGATACTTTAATGATGGGATCTCCATCAGAAAAGGAAAAGCATTGTGGGAAAAGGAGAAAATGCTGGTTATCAGCTGTTTCTCCTTTTTATACGCCCGTGGAAGACGGGACGTATTATGGAATCACCCGTGGCGGGTGGGCGTCCGGGCGGCATCCAGTTCTTTGTCTGGACCATATCTCCAAAACTATACAAGCTAGGGTTATGAAATTTCATGGCTGGATAGATCTCATCAAGGGGGAGTGCAGTGCACAGGAATCATAACTCTTGCTTGCTTAATTTTTGAGTTATTGCCCTTTGTTGTTTTTCTTACTTGAATTTTGTCCGGAGCATATCTCCAAAACTATACTAGCTAGGGTTATGAAATTTCATGGGTGGATAGATCTCATCGAGGGGGAGTGCAGTGCACAAGAATCATAACTCTTGCTTGCTTAATTTTTGAGTTATTGCCCTTTGTTGTTTTTCATACTTGAATTTTGTCCGGAGCATATCTCCAAAACTATACTAGCTAGAGTTATGAAATTTCATGGGTGGATAGATCTCACTGAGGGGGAGTGCAGTGCACAGGAATCATAACTCTTGCTTGCTTAATTTTTCAGTTATTGCCCTTTGTTGTTTTTCATACTTAAATTTTGTATATAGTGTGTGCAAATGAGATTATTGTGTGTGGAAATGACCACTATTCATAGATTTCCAATGCCAAACAAGTGACTAATCTGAAGTCTGGTGAACTCTATACTGTTTATTGGTTGGCTGATCACCTAAAACTAGAACATGAAAAACAAGTATGAATGAATTGAAAGACGTTATTTATGCAAGGTTTACCCTGTTTCTGTAATACTGAATTTTCTTAATCATTTAAAATTAGTACAATAGTAAACTATGTGCTGGCATATGTAGAATATTACTTTTTGCACAGGGTACTACACGGACTCGGAAAATTAGGATAATTGGTCTACATATATAGAGCACTGTCTATCTATAGACAGAATGACAGTCATGGCCATTCCAGTGTACCCACCTCCACATCGTAGTGTTGGGGTGTAATTAAAAAGTTTCTTTTGAAAACACTAATGTGCAACAGATGAGCAATCACTAAAGTTCACATTCATCAATGGGTATTTAAATGGACTAAACATCATGGTGAAAGTTAAAATCAAGCACAACACTTACAGGTCTGAAATTATCCTGGAAGTCATCAGGCACATGACCATTGGACATTTTTCCTCTGCCAGTAGCTTTAGGGAAAGTAGTCACATCTGTAAATATCACAGTACTTGTATTAATTCTCTACAACACAATCCCGACTTTTAACGACCCTGTAAAAGAAGCCTTTTGAAAACATTGTAGGAAAAGAAGAAAATGCTGGTAACCAGCATTTTCTTCTTTTCCCTCTATGTTTTCTACTCTTCCAAGACAAATTTTAAGCCTTCAGTCACCTTTCTTTTGTAGCTTTCAATTTGGACCAGTCTAAAATTTTGTCATTTGGGTAAAGAGTTAAGCAGACAAAGACATTATAAACAGCATGGAAATTCCCCTAAACGTCATAAAACATGAGGACAGGGCATTTGTACCCATGTACAGAATTTCCGAAGATGTTCACAAATTCATACCCAGGATATCTAAAACTTCCTCCTTTTTCCACTTTATTTTCTATCTCTTCAAAGACAAAAATCATCTTTTCAATCGCATCTTATTTTTTGTCTACAAATGTTTTCAAAACCAAGTGTATGAAATTTTAAAATGTCTGTTCACCCCTTACCAAAATATCCTGAGTTCTAATAACCTGAAGAAGGAAGGCATTTGAAAACTTTTTGGGAAAAGGAGAAAATGCTGGTAATCAGAATTTTCTCCTTTTTTCCACAGAACTTTCATCTCTGATACAAACCCCAACATTTGTATGTTAATCTTTGTCATCTGCTTATGCCTTCAAATCTGACCAGTATAAAAAGTTGTCATTTTGCAGAGAAAATCAGTTAAAAATAGACTGAAATGATAAACCCTTTCCCAAACAAGCCCTTGTTTTTACCTGTCTGCAGTACAAGTCTTTTGAAAACACTGTGGTAAAAGGAGAAATTGCTTGTAACGAGCAATTTCTCCTTTTCCCACAGTGTTTTCTACCCAATTGGAGAACTTCCTGAATTTTTTATCAAATTTGAAATTGACGTCTGCAGACTCTTGAGAGTTTAGAAGAGTCTAAAATTTGTTATTTGGGAAAGGGTTAAGAAACAAAAAAAGTCATTGAGTAAAACAGTGTTTCAAATGACATGAATGATAAACACAGTATACAAGAAAACCTCCTGCTCTTCGTAGATAAATTTTGTGCTGAAGCATTAACCCTTTACAACATAGCAAAATTTTAGACCTATCCAAATTGAAAGCATTTGCAGAAGACAATTTTGTGGTTCAAATGACCCAATTTTTCTTTCACAGGGTAGAAAAGTTTGTGGGAAAAGGAGAAAATGCTGGTAACCTTTTCCCAATTTTTTTTTAAAAAGCTTCTTTCTCAGCGTTATTAAACAGCATTATTGTGTGATAAAGGATTAACCCTGATTTTAAGCTATTCATCTGTTAGCAAAAATGCTTGAAGCACTGTATAAGTGGTTATTTTTATGATGTGGATTATTTGGCAATTTTGCAAATCTAAAAAATCAGCACAAACACAGTACCCTACTTACCACCAGGCAATGATGTACGCTCAATGACAAGTTTAGGCATGATCCATCGCTCTTCATTTTCATCCCATTTGCTCTGCATTTTAATCTTATCAATGTTGTAGTAGTTACAATCTCTGCGAATTCCCGGTTGTATTCTATCGATAATTTCCTGCAGTAGTTTTAGATTCCTGTCCTGCTGTCGTATTGTTTCCAGGTAGTCAATCTTTTCAAATTCAAATTCTGATTGCAAGTCAAGTATTTCACGATTTAGGCTTTCATTCTGGAATGCAAAACAGTTTTTACTGGCCTATAAATTACTTTACGATTCAGATAATTGATAAACTCTTTGTTTGTCAACAAATAAAACTGTGTGTATTTGTCCCAAGCGGAAGAATTTATATAAAACAATTGAATCTTGTTAAAAAAGTAACCAACAAATATATCCTCTTTATACCTACTCAATGAAATAAATTTCAATTTTTCATAAAAATAGCCCCCAAATATCCTCTTTATATAATTACTCAATGAAGTAAATTTCAATCTTTCACAAAAGTAACCAACAAATATATCCTCTTTATACCTACTCAATGAACTAAATTTCAGTCTTTCATAAAAGTAACCCTCAAATACCCTCTTTATATAATTACTCAATGAAATAAATTTCAATCTTTCACAAAAGTAACCCCCAAATATCCTCTATACGTGAGCCATGCTCTGACAAAAGGGGGCTTAATGCATTTCTGTGATGCAGGACATTATGGAACATGACCGTGGATCCGTAAAATTCAGTTAGCCTAACAATCCAAAGAGTAATGAGGTAGACTGGTACTTTGAAATATAAAAAAATGAACAAGAATGAAAAGTTTCGGCCCAGGTCAGCCTGCGCAGTCCGCGCAGGCTGACCTGGGTCGATACTTTTCGCACATGCATTAAGCCCCCTTTTCACAAAGCATGGCTCATGTAATATTGGCCACTCAGTTGCTGTAGGATGAGTACAGGCTAACTCTACCTTATCCTTCTCCTTCTGCAGGATTGTATTCTTTGCTTTGAGTTCATCACCAATGTTGTCGTAAATCTGTAACATAATGCCATCATCATCCATCTTCGCAATGGCCTCTGGAAATAAATAAAATGATCTTTTAGATAGGAAGTCTGCTATATACTCCTGACCTCAAAACTGTCAAAACTATACAACAGTTTACAAGGAAAGCAGAAGAGTAAAGGAATATATGAGACATAAAAATGGAAGATCATAACAGATGGAGGATTGCTAAAACAATTAAAATATATAGAATGCTGATATGTAAGTTTGATAAAAATACTTTCATGGCAAACTTGGTCAAAAGCTAGTAACGAATAACCTCCATTGTATTTATTTACCTGCAAGCTTTCTCTTTCTTTCTTCAGCAAAAGTTTTCCTCTTCTTTCTTTTTTCCTTCAGTTCTTTGTTTTCAGCATTTTCTCCACCAACCATTTGCATTTGAATCTCTTCCAGTCTAGAAAAAAAAATACTGAATAAGTATGTATCGTAATTAGGCAGAAGATGAGTAGATTCTTATGGCAGGAAAAGAAGATTTTTTTCCAAAGAAAATAAAAGACATGGTACATGGAAATACCATTTAAAGTGTGCTCATTATCAAAAATAAACTGCCTTTTCTGACAAACAGAAAATGTTAATTCTTTACCAAATGAGAAAATGTTAGCCTTGTCCAAATTGAATGCATTTGCAGACAAAGGTTTCAATGTGGTTCAAATGGTGTAATCTTACTTTGATAGGGTAGAAAACATTGTAGAATAAGGAGAAAATGCTGGTTACCTACATTTTCTCCTTTTTCCACGATGTTTTTAACTCTTTAACAAACAAAATAATTCTAGACTGGTCCAAATTTGAAGCATTTGCAGACAACAAAATTAATTTGACTCAAAAGTTGAAATTTGGTTTTGGAAGGATAGAAAATATTGTGGGAAAAGGAGAAAATGCTGGTTACCAGCATTTTCTCCTTTTCTCACTATGCTTTCTAAAAGATTCTTTATCAGGGTTGTCAAAAGTAGGAATTGTGTGGTAATGGTTTTAAAGGCCTCTTCTACACTGTAGTGAAAACCAGAGATTGTTTTGTAAAGGGTTAAGGTACTAACAAGCTTATTCTATGTTATTGTTCCTCCAAAACATTCAAAAGTAATAAGGATTAAGAAATAAAATACCTTTTCAAAGCTTCTTGTTGCTGGAATTTTATTTGCTCTGTTGATCCATTAGTTGGTGATGATCTCGGAGCCACCATACCCTCTCCTTCAGATTTCATGACGAAGTTTGGATCTTTCACATCCTGTTTACTTTGTTTACGTACTTCTGCTGTTGGACGGATTATGATACTCTCGTCACCAGACGGCTGTGTAGACTGGATCACCATCTGTCCACTAACAATGCTTACTTTTTTATCTTGATCCGGGTGGGCAACCGCTTGCTGACTTTGGGACTGGGTTGGTACCATGGCTGTGGGAGCTTTAATATGGGATTGTCTGCTGGAAGTGGGACCAGACTGGTGCAAGTCATCACCTATATCACTCTGTAGAAAGGACAGAGAACAGAATGAGACCTTCAGAATAACAGAGACACAAAACTGACTTTGAAGAAGAAATTCATAGGCTTATCCCACTGCTCTTATCTATTTCTATAGTCTTAACTCATTACCAAACTACAATATTTTAGGCTTGTCCAAATCAAAAGCATTTGCAGACAACAAAATAAAAGTGACTGAAAATTTGAAATTTGTTTTGTGTTTTGTGAGGAGCAGAAAACATTGTTTTTAAAAGGTTTTTTTCTTTTTCAGGGGTGTTAAAAGTCGTTATAGTGTGGTAAAGGGTTAATGGTGTTTAACCCTGAGGTAATTTGACAGAACATTGATCAAGATCAGACTGCATAGAGAATGCCTGTCCTCATATCTACTGAGACATATTTTGAAAAACTAAAAAATCTATAAGTAGGTCTTCTAGATAATTTGTGTTTGTTTGTCAAGTTTTTAACACTATTTTCAACCTTTTTAAAATTATGTCATGGTAGCCAGTGCTTCTGTTGATGCTTTCTTGGGGTTTCTCATACCAGCACTTTGCATATCATTCCTTCCACTAACTGCTATCCCCATGAACATTCTTGAACCAATGTTAACTCATTACCAATCGACAAAATTTTAGGTTTGTCCAAATCAAAAGCATCTGCCGGCAACAAAATAAAAGTGAAACTCTGAAATTTGTTTTGTAAAAAGTAGAAAAAATTGTGGGAAAAGGAGAAAATGCTGGTTACCAGCATTTTCTCCTTTTCCCACAATGTTTCTAAAGACTTCTTTCTCTGGGTCGTCAAAAGTAGGGATTGTGTGGTAATGGGTTAAGCTCTAACAGAGGAATGAATCCTGGCACAATGTCCGACTTAAATCCAGAGAAACAATATGGCCAAGCTGGGAATCAAACTCTCTTTCACCGGGTTTCAAGCCCTGAACCCACTGAGCTACTAGACTTGGAACACAGCTAATGACAACACACATGTACTTCATTCATTCATCACTCTTAGAGTTATTATCATATTTTATCACTATGTGAAAAACCCTCAGTGCACAGAGGATACAAAAAATGTAAACCTTTGTATACTTACCACGCTGGATAATCTCATTTCATCAACATCTGAAATATTAAAAAAAGAGATCAGTTAAGATCATCCAAAAAAAATGATCATTCTAATAAATTTTCAGAGTGAAATTTATGTAACAGTATAGTGAATTATAGCATGAATATTTTTCACTTTGCCAAAAGCCATTATTCTTGGTCATCACAGAGAAAAGAGTGACAAGCAATTGCTTACAAGGTTTCTCTAATGTTTGAAAAAAATTCTTACTTGTAACAATTTAAAGTATATCCTACCCAACAGCTTAACCTGATAACAATAGCAGTTACTGAAAGCATTTGCAGATGACATGTTAAACCATTACCACGCAGCAGAATTTTAGACCTATCCAAATTGAAAGCACTTGCAAACGGCAATTTTAAAGTGGCTCAAATGCTGCAATTTTGCTTTGATAGGGTAGAAAACTCTGTGGGAAAAGGAGAAAATGCTGGTTACCAGCATTTTTTCCTTTTCCCACAATGTTTTCACAAGGATTCTTCCTCAGGGGTGTTAAAAGTCGTCATTGTGTGGTAAAGGGTTAAATGATATTAAAAACATGAAATTTGGCTTCCAAAATGCAGAAAACAGTGTGGTAAAAGGAGCATTATCTCCTTTTCCTACAACATTTTCCAAGACTTCTCCCTCACAGACCTCAAACCTCAGTATTGTTTAGTAAAGGGTGTAAAAGAAGTCTCTACACAAAATTTAAAAAAAACCCTACTTGGACCTTCAGGAAGGTTTTCTCCCATCACAGACTCTGGTCTTTCTATATCATCTCCTTGCCTGTCTGTCTCTATATATTCTGTTTTTGTGACAGTTCTTGTAACCACTTTGGTAATTACCTACAATATTCACGGTAAAATGAGAGTAAAGAAATTCCTGGTGAAAACATCGGATTTTATGTGAAAGTAGATTGACAAGTCATCTTGTATATATAAACGCAAAACTGTCCTATCATTTTGTATTTGCATTGGATATTTTATTTATCGAAGAGCAGTGTACCATTTTATATGTTGGGCTGGAGGCCTTTTATGACCATACAAAATTTGAGTCCTTAAATTCTTGAAGTATCAACCCATTACACAAGTCAAAATATAAACCCTTCAACAAATCAGAATATATACCCATTACACATATCAAAATGTAAACCTTATAAACATATTACAAAAGTCAGAAGATAAACCAAGTAGACAAACCATGAACCATATAAACCCTCAATGTGGCTTAACTCATTATCACACGAGAAAATTTTAGACTGGTCCAAATTGAAACCATTTGCAGACGACAAAATAAAGGTGACTGAAAAATTGAAATTTGTTCTGGGAAGGGTAGAAAACACTGTGGGAAAAGGAGAAAATGCTGGTTACCAGCATTTTCTCCTTTTCCCACAGTGTTTTCAAAAGGCTTCTTTCTCAGGGGCGTCAAAAGTAGGGATTGTGTGGTAATGGGTTAAATGGTGCAATTGTTCTTTGATAGGATCTGTGCAGTCTGATCCCCCCTCTATATCAAAGACACTGAAAGGGATAATTGTCTCATCCCTGAATAAGCCTTCTCAGTCAGTAACATGCAGGACTTGAGAACACACTGTCCAGGGTTTGACCCCTGGCTCGGCCAATTTCTTTCCGAGGATTGATGATAGTCACTGCGACAGGATACATTCCTCTCCCACCACTGACCATTGTTTCAATGATGATCATCAGGAAAAGCAGCCAGTGGTTTGGAAAGAAAATTGTGTGAGGTACTGGTAAAAGGAACTCCAGGGACATATGGATAGGTGCACTGGCCACTTTGATATAACTGAAATAATGTTGAAAACAGTGTTAAACACCATCAATCAATCAATCTGAATAAGCCTTAGCAGGATGCTGCTATTGTAAGTGGTTACTCAACTCTTTACCAAACAACAAAATTTTAGACTTGTCCAAATTGAAAGCACTTGCAGACGACAAATCAAACATGACTAAAATCATGAAATTTGTGTGTGATCGGGTAGAAAACATTGTGGGAAAAGGAGAAAATGCTGGTTACTAACAATCCTTGGTTTTATAGACCCTGAGGAAGAAGCCTATGAAAATATTGTGGGAAAAGGAGAAAATACTATTAAGGAGCATTTTCTTCTTTTCCCATAAGGTTATATACGCTGCTAGAAAAAAAAAATCAATTTTTGAGGGTTTTTTTACATTTATTGTGTCGTCAGCAAGTGCTTTCAATTTGGACCAAACTAAAATTTTATTGTTAAAGAGTTAAAGGGTACCAACCTTTCCATCTGCATCCTTTGCCGGCGTACCATCAGCATTTTTAACGATGACTTTTTCCTTGACGACTGTGGTACCTCCTGCAGCAGCGGCAGTACCGACTGCAGCCCCACCTACCACACCCCCTGCCACCATAGCCTTTCTCTTGCCTTTTTTGTCTTCCTTGCTTTCTTCTGATACATCTCCAGCTGAAATTGATGAAAGAATGATGTTACAAGTCAAACTTTTGTGAGACTGATTAAAGAATAATGCTCCAAATAAAACTTTTGTTTTGAGCACCTCATTTGTGAATTTGTTTTTTCTTCAGCATAACAACAAGAAGGAAGAAGATCAAAGTACAATCAAAACTGTATTTAGAGTCCATCCAATGGAAGTAAGGAAAAGTGGTCTTAAACAGCAAGAGGTCTTTAACTGCAACATTCCTGTCGATAGGATTTGAAATAAAATTGATTCTTTAATCTTTTATCCAACAATCCCAAATTTTCATATCCCTGAACAGAAATCTTTTTTCAAAAACATTGTGGGACAAGAGTTTCACAAAGTAGCACATATACGCCCAAAGGGGCTTGTCAGGGAAATGTGTAAAAATCTAGAACGCCTGCAGATATCCAAATTCTAAAAGTCATATGCACAACTACATAATATAGAATTTCATTATGGTAAGTTTGAACTAATTCCAATTAAAAACTGTAGGAGGAGTTGCACAGATTCAGAATGTGCAGTCTGATCTGCATCTAGACTGTCAAATGAGAAGATAATTTCTCCTGAAAAATGCCTTTAAAATAGCGTTTTTCTTTTACTTTAAGCCCAAAAGTTTCATTTCAGTTATTTAGCAGGTCAAGGGATAAAATCAGGCACATGTAATATGTCTCATCAGTGATTGTACTCGGATCTTTTGAAATACATGTACATATGAAATGTATCAAAAGGCAATATTGAGGAAATTAGTCATGTCACAATAATTATTTGTCCTACTTAACCCTTTACTAAACAATCTCTGGTTCTTACGGCCCTGACAGAGAAGCCTTTTGAAAACATTGTGGGAAAAGGAGAAAATGCTGGTAACCAGCATTTTCTTCTTTTCCCACAATGTTTTCTTCTCTGCTGGAAACAAATTTTGCTTTTAGAGTAACATTAATTTTGTCGTCTGCAAGTGCTTTCTTATTGGACCAGTCTAAAATTTTGTCGTTTGGGAAAGAGTTAATATTCCAGTACATTTAGTATTTTTGATTTAAGACAACAAAGTTCTTTTTTTTTGTCAAATATCAGAGCATTTGCAGGACAACAAATTAGATACAGATCAAATGATGGTAATGGTCTTTAGTCCTTTATCACATAATGACAACTTTTAATGACCCTGAAGAAGAAGCCTTTTAAAATCATTGTAGGAAAAGGAGAAAATGCTGTTAACAGCATTTTCTCCTTTTTTTTTATGATGTTTGTTGCCCTTGCAAAGCCAAAGTCCATAATTTGAAGTACACAAAAGAAAACAGTGTTGAATATGGAGAAAATACTGATAATTACCTTTTCTCCTTTGCTAACAAAAATTTTCAAAAGCCTTTCTCTTACAACTGCCAAAACATGGGACTATTTTTTTGGATAAGGGTCTGTAAGTAATTATCCCTTACACTTAATTAACTATTTAACAAAACATACATTTGAACAGGAAATAGAAGGTTATAGCATTCACATTTATACATATAGATATAATAGCTTCTTTTCCGAATTAAAAACAAATGTAAGCTTGTCCAGATCAAAAGCATTCTCAGACCACACTGTAAATGTATTTTGTATGATGGAATTCATCTTTGATAGAGGAAAAAAAAAAAACATTTTGGAAAAAGGAGAAAATGCTGGTTACCAGCATTTTCTCCTTTTCCCACAATGTTTTCAAAAGGCTTCTTGCTCAGAGTCTTTAAACTTGGGTTTGTATAGTGAAAGAATAGTATACAATATAAAGTGAAAGTAGATCTGCAGTTATAAATATGGTATAAGCATAACTGAAGCATATAAAATTTTATCTTACCGAACAGTATGTATTAAATAAGCATTGCAATACGAAAATACACAGGAATAAGAAGCTACAATTTTCTGTCAAGCTGCTTTTTCAATCTTTTTCAAATACATTGTACAAGTTCCAGTTAATGATTTCATGAAGGCATTAAATGCTCTTCAAGATCAGTTGTCCTGTAACTGAGACAATACAATTATTTCCTGCAAAACCAAAGCTTTTTTAATATTGTTTTAAAAAACACATTTTTCAAAGTAGAGGAACACTTGTTTGGTATAGATTTTAAGAAAAAAATAGTGTGGTGAACATTCAGTGATAAACAGTGACACAGACGAGGGTAAGGATGTGACTTGTGCAGGAAGAATATGGGTGATCTTAGGACAAGCATGTCCACTTTTCTTTTAACTCATTACCAAACAACAAAATTTTAGGCTGCCCCAAACTGAAGGCATTTGCAGATGACAAAATTAAAGAGGTTGAAAAAGGACAAACATTGTTTACAAGGTAGGCCCGAATCGAGGATATTGATAGTACAAACCCGGGCGTTAACGGCATGTGAATTTACTGATTAATACACGTTTTCTCCCGTTAACCGCCCGATTTTTACCCGTTAATACATGCTTAAAACGGCCCGAAAAGGCACGTTTTATGCAATAATGAGTTAAATTTTTGTCATCTACAAAATGCTTAAGATTTGGACTAATCTAAGATTTTGTTGTTTAGTAAAACATGAAGACTTTCACTTGGAATATAGCTTAAGCTTTTAAGTACAGTTATGCTATGTGCAAATAACTGCTCAGATTATTTTACAAGCCAAAAGAAAATAATACATTACGGAATAGGATATGAATACGTTCCATGCAAAGAGCATGTGGATTAAATTCATTTGTATACAATTCAAAAGCGTGTCATAGAGAGGATGCAAAAATATGTTAAAGCCATTCAGTAACAGGGTAGAAAAACAACATGACAGATGTTGACTTGTACAATGTGTAAGTCAAGAGAGCATACAATATGCAAGGCTTGAGAGTGAAATCAAGGACAAAAAATGTCTTCTGCTTGTCTGACTGCTGCAAACAAAGGTAAATAGGGTTGTAGCTGTAGTCATGGGGCATTTTTCTGAGTGTAACGAGAAAAATGATCCGACAATACATGCGTAACAAAATTAATGCTTTTAATTTGGTTGAGCTCTGAGCTATTTCACTTTTAACGACCCTGAGGAAGAACCCTTTTAAAAACATTGTGGGAAAAGGAGAAAATGCTGGTAACCAACATTTTCTCCTTTCCCCACAAAGTTTTCTACCCTGGTATGGACTAGTTCTTTCACTTCAGCCACATCGTAATTGTTGTCTGCAAATGCTTTCAATTCAGATAGGTCTGAAATTTTGCAGTGTGGTAAAGGGTACAGGAAAGGGCACCCTAACAGGATTCCTGTAAAATCACCTTTCATTGCCAATTCTGCTAAGATTCTATCAATTCATAATCGGTCCACAAATACACGCTGGTTTCCCACATTGATTAAGGATTACACGAGTCTTAGCCGAATCCATAATTATGTTTTATCGGCAATGAAGGGCAACCTTACAGCCATCCCATTGGGTGTCCTATCCTTAACAACCTGTCTGCTAGCAACCAGTGTCTAAATATCCTGGTAGCAAATTAGCGATAACTTTTACATAATGAATTTCCTGTTTACAAGATGGCTATCCAGAATTATCCAAATTGAAACTGTTGCAGACAACAACTGACAAAATGCTGCATAAATGATGGGTTTTGTCTTTAACAAGATAGAAAACATTGCAGTAAAATGAAAAAAAAAAAAAATGGATATTCTTTGAAAGCATCAAGCTGAAAAAAGAGCGCCATCAATTATACATGAAACTAAATAGCACTGTACAAAGTTGATTATTTCAAAATATATTTTCCCAGTACTCTTTGACTTTTAGCTTTGACAAAAACAATGTATCCCCCACAAGGCTTTGACATTTAAATAAAGTTTTATAAATGGTTGCCATGACTACAGCTATGTCAGGTTAAATAGACTAGGGAGCGGGAATGGGTAAACTGAGACTTTAAAAATACAACATCCTGGTGGAAAATTACTAACTTATAGATGATAATTAACTTTCAGGTTTGACATGCTTTTAAACCCAGACAAATAGACTTTCTTCAAATTTTGCAACAGTGTAGAATAATTAAAAAGAGCTTTGTTTCTCTGATGGAAAGCAGATACAATGTTACATATTTAAATTCTCCTTTTAGTAACAATTATCTATACTCATGAAGAGTGAACAACCTGTCAGAAAACTGTACGAAATTTCTTCAAAGGTAACTTAACTCTTTACCAAACGACAAACTTTTAGACTAGACCAAATCGAAAGCATTTGCAGACGACAATTCAACTCTTGCTTAAAAGACGATTTCTGTCTATGATAAGGTAGAAAACATTGTGGGAAAAGGAGAAAATGCTGGTTCCCAGCATTTTCTCCTTTTCCCACAATGTTTTCAGAAGGCTACTATTCCAGACCAGTAAAAACCAGGGACTGTTTGGGAAAGGGTTAACTTGTAAAAAGCACTTAAGTCTTTACCAAACAAATAAATTATAAACTGGTCCAAATTCAAAGCATTTGAAGATGACAAATTTCAATGTGACTTAAAAGTTGGAATTCGTTTTGGGAAAGGAATAAATCATCAGGGGAAAAGGAGAAAATGCAAGTTATCAACATTTTCTCCTTTTCCCCCAGTGTTTTCAATACTTATATTTCCTCAAGGTTGTTAAAAGTCGGGATTGTGTCGTAAAGGGTTGAGAAGTAATAATTATGCAGGACCTTGTATTCTAAAAGTCTCAGTTTAAGGGACATCACATGACATCACAAATTCATGCACAAGGAGGCAATTAACCAATCAAAACACTGGATTTTCCAAGGGAACTCACTCTCATAGTCCTCTCCTAAAACTGATACATAATTACAAAATAAGTTAATATTTGGAAGCTGCAACTGTCTTTATTCCTTCTACCAGCTAATAATAATAATAAAGACACAACTTCACTTCTCTACATTGAACACCTATTGAAAATATTGCAGGAAAAAATCAGTTTGTATGATTCTTAAATTTCACTGCTTTACAATACAGAATCAGCTCTTAATAAGATGACAAAATTTCACACTTGTCACATCTACCAGCATTTTTTCTCTTTCTGACTATAGTTTCAAAACCCTTCCTACCAAAGGTAAAAAAAACCCCTGGAATTCTGTGGTAAAGGGCTGTGGTATGACAACAAAATACTGTGACTCAAAATTTTAAGTTTGTTTTGGGAAGGACAGAAAACATTGTAAGAAAAGGAAGAAAATGCTGGTTACCAGCAGTTTCTCCTTTTCTAACTATGTTTTCATAAGGCTTGTCCTTCAAGGTCATGTAAACCAGGGATTGTCTGATTAGGAAATAATCTTCTTTCTATCCTGGTTTACCGTTCAAAAAACCACAGTTGTGAGTTATGAGGAACAATAATTCTAACATGACACGCGACTTTGGCTCTATAAACACAGTGCAAGGAAAACGTGGTAAAATCTGCGACAATCCATGTAAAGTGACGTCATCCTATATCCAGTGACGTCATTCAATGAGTGAGTTATTCAATGGAACATAATCGTCATCCGCGTTTTTACTCTTAGTTTGAACTTGTTTTCCTTTCCCTAAGAATTGGCCATGTTAGAATCGAAATACCGTAATCTTCTTTCTATCGTGGTATATCGTTCAATAAACCACGTTGTGAGTTATGAGGCGCAATGAATAACCCACTCGGGCTATCGCCCTCGTGGATTATTTATTGTGCCTCATAACTCACAACTGTGGTTTATTGAACGATATACCACGATAGAAAGAAGATTATTTCTTAAATAATCCACAATGTGATAGCACTTCATAACTCACAGCATGGTTTACTGAGCGATAAAAAGAAGATTATCTCAATTCTAAAATGACCAATTCTTCATGAAAGGAAAACAAGTTCATTCTTAGAGTAAAAACGCAGATGAAGATTATGTTCCATTGAATAACTCACTGACTTACTTTATACAGAATGACATCACTTTGCATAGAATGTCGCAGATTTTACCAGGATTTCTGTGGTTGTGGGGTAGAGCATTGGCCTAGCAACCATAAGGCCAGAGTTCAATTCCCTGGTGTGGGTGCCAACTTTGGGACTACATTATTGCATCTGCAAATGCTTTCAATTTGGACAAGTCTAAAATGTTGTCATTTAGTAAAGAGTTGTGGATTAAAATGGTAACATGTAGATTTGGCATATGAATCCCAAAACTGTAAACTAGCAGTTGTATGGTTATACATGTATATAGGTCAAGCTAGGTTTGACTTTCACAAATTAAAGTAACTACTTCCTGCTTAGCAAAATTATTATTATTCTGTATGAAAAGATCCATTTCTAATGAAACTGGGGTCTACCACTAGCTATTCAGAGGTCCAGATAGAGGGAGTGATTTTCATTTCAAAACTGAAAATATTAACTGTTCTCAACTAAACCCTATGTTGTGGGTACTCATTAGAATTGTCTCATCGAGACGATTCTCATCAGTACCCGCATCACAGAGTTTCAAAGAGAAATAATGGATTTAGAATACCATCACTCCCTCTTATCTGGAGCTCTGGCTATTAGTTTTTCTGTTCCATACAATTCTATAAGATAAAAAAATGATGAAAAATTCTTTGCTGATTCTATTTGACTAATGTTTACCTATGACTCATGGTACATGACTTTTTTTGCTGACTGATATGGAAGAAAGTGATAAAATTGATGAAAAAATCTTTGCCTATCCTCGGTCACCTCCAGGGCTTTCCACAGAATTTTTAAGCATAGCTGAATATACTGGCTTTCCATCTACTTCTTGTTATTACTTAACCCTTTACCAAACAAACCCTGATTTTTACAACCCTGAGATAGAAGCCTTTTGAAAACATTGTGGGAAAAGGAGAAAATGCTGGTAACCAGCATTTTCTCCTTTTCCCACAATGTTTTCTACCCTCCTATAAACAAATTTCAATTTTTGAGTTACGTTTATTTTGTCGTCTGCAAATGCTTTCAATTTGGACCAGAGTAGAATTTTGTTGTTTGGGAAAGGTTAAATGAATAACCAGTACTTTGCAATTGGTCAAAGTTGTGGACATATTTATTTGTTAGGCCTTAGCAGCCTATTTGCATGCTCATTAATGACACCAATATTCTTTCAATTTTTTTTTTCCACACAGGCTGATCTGAATCTACACTTTTTGCTTTTTGGTAAATCTATCGCAAGTCCAAAGACTATTTGCAGTCATGATTCATTCAGTTGTTTGCACCACTCGCGAAAATAATACCGATAATATTCATCTGATGATATAAATTTGATCTTGACCACAAAAAATTCATCTGATGAAATAAATTTTGATATTTCACCACAAAAAACAAATATCCCCTATGTCCTTCCTTCCCAAGTGTTAGTTTCGTACTGGAAAAAGAAGCCACTGATCAAAACATTGCATGAAAGAAAAAAAATTATAAATTCTGTCATAATAAAAATATCTACATTAATTTTAACCCAAAGAGTGCCAAATAAACCAACTGGATATTTTCAGTCCAGGAATAAGACAAATAATTGCAACTTTGTGATTGCCTTTGCAGTTAGTGTTAAGCCTTTGCCAAACAACAAAATTTGAACTAAAGAAGGTTTGCAGAACAGAAATTGAATGTACCACTCACGATGATTTCTGTTTTTGTTTTGGATAGGGTAGAAAACATAGTGGGAAAAGGAGAAAATGCTGGTAACCAGCATTTTCTCCTTTTCCCACCATGTTTTCAAAAGAACTCTTCTTCTGGGTCGTAAAAACCAGGGACTGTTTGGGAAAAGGTTAAGCAAAGGCTGCACTGTAGATCAAAGATCAGACTGCATGGTTTGTGCTGTCAGATCTTGACCTAAACTGACTAGAAAGGCAACTGTAGTTGTGAAAGGCACTCTACAGGTTAAACTAAGTATTCCATATCAGCCATATGTACGAGTCAGCGACTACAAGACTAAAACTGGGCCTTTTAAAGTTAACTGGGTCACCTGACTTGACCGGACCTACACGATGCGTCTTCCGAAATGCTTCCATGAGATCATGGAAAGCTTCCATGCGCATTTGCTGAGAGTCGTTAGGGATGGTACGTTTAGCTAGTAAAATGGAAGGTGGAAAGTCAACTTTACATATATGCATTCTTATTACATGTACTTTCCTCTGTTAAACTTGTTGTAAATTAAAGGTGCTGCTGTAAATCATGTGATACAACTTGTTTTTGAAAGGAAAGAAAACATTGCTGGAAAATGACAGAAATAAGGGTTGCAAGCATACACAACTCTTCCCACAATGTTTTCAAAAGCTTTTTACCCCATATAATATCACCTGGTCCAATATAAGTTTTGAATTTATCTTCCTAAGGGCCACAATATATCACTTAACCTAAATCCAAAGTTGTTTTTATTCAAAGACGACAGGATTTGAAAGTATTGTGTGAGATGTAGAAAATGCTGATAACTGGCTTTTTCTATTTTTCCCACAATATTTCTCCCCTATCAAAGACAAATTACTTCATTTGAACAACATTTCATTGTTGCCAGCAAATCCTTTCTATTTAGATGAGTCTTAACCCTTTACTCCATAGATACTGATTTCTACGCATTGCTTGAGGGAGCCTTGGATAACATTGTGGCAAAAGGTGAAATTGCGCGTGACGAGCAATTTCACCTTTTACCGCAATGTTTTCTACACTATCAAAAGGTGTCATAATATACATAAGAAACGGCTTCTTCGTTGCTGTTATTTAGGGTCAATTAGAGATACCATAGAAATGCCTAATGAGGTAAAGGGTTAAATTTCTGTGGCATGCTAACGGGTAAAGCAGCTGACAAGAAAGAAATATCAGTTTTCTGATTTTACCTGTTCCTGCAAAATTCTCCTAGCATGCTTCTCAAAACAATCATACAAAAAAAACCCTATGTTCTTTCTAAACATGACATGCAATTTTGTCATGCAAGGCAAAACAAAACAAACACGGTCCATCTGACACAAAAAGCATGGATATTTGAGACTCTAATAAAATGAATACTATATGTGTCATCGACTCTTTCCTTACTGCTGATGACCCTACAAGCTTTTGTGGACAGTGTAGATCAAGATCAGACTGCACAGAATGTGCAGTCTGATCTCTGATCCACGCTGTCCACTTCTTTTAAATCAATCAACTGCAAACTATCTCTTCATTTTGCAATGGAACCATATTTATAACCAATGAAAAAGTGTAACTTCTATAATTGGTATTGAAAGAGTTTAGTACACATGAATTTAAAAGAAATCAATTAAATAATAAAATTGGGAGAAATTTACTACAGAAAGTATAGTCTACAAAAAACATGTTTCAATGATTAAAAGTTATGTGCAAGTACAAAAGATCTACCAGAGGTTTAACCCAATACAATACAGGATTATGTTTGACCAACCAGAAGCAACTACAAAAGACAGGAGTGTGCTGAAGGGAGACATATTTTTAATTCTATGGACAATCAGTAGTTATTAGTTACACGTAAATACTCCTTTTCAGAGACTGTCTTCAAATCAGTCAGTTTGTATGATAATGGTCAGAGGTCAACAGGTAAGTTAAAAAGAGGCTTTTGTGAGTCAAAATAAACCATTACATCATCAATTAAAGGTAATTTTCTAATCTAAACAAAGAGTAAATTCACTCTCAGGGCAATAGGTGAATAAATCTTACGAATAATTATAAACTCAACAAGAATTCAACAAGGTATTTCATTTCAAATGATATAGAATAACCATGCCAACCATTGGAAATGATAATTGCGAATCACCTTGAATTTAAGTTTAACACATAGATAAATGGTGAAACAGCCTCATAAAAAAATAGTCATTTTAAGTCATTTTTTTCTTTTGCCATAATGTTTCAAAACAGTTTGCTGAACTGCAGAAAAGTGTTTGAAGGCGGTGCTGTGCTAAGAGTAAAAAAAAAATAATGGGTATTAAAATGGATGACCATAATTCTTTAAGAGAGAACAAGATTTTAGACCAGTCCAAATTGAAAGCATTGCAGACAACAGATTAAATGTGACTCAAAATTACAGAAATTGTCTTAGAAAGGCTAGAAAACATTGTGTGAAAAGGAGAAAATGCTGGTTACCAGCATTTTCTCCTTTTCCCACAATGTTTTCAAAAGCCTTTTCTTCAGGGTCATAAAAAAATCAGGTTTGTTTGGTAATGGGATATGGTGCATCTCTCTTCTTAAAGATTAAAGATGTCTGACATGCCAATACCTTCAGCTGTTGTTGGGATCCTCTCAATCTGCCCTTGTACAGAGGATAATTTCTCATCATAAAACTTTCGTAGCTTGTTCATATCTTGTTCCAGTTTAACTTTGGTCACTTTCTCCTCCTCATACTGCCTCTGCATCTCTTCCAGTTTTCTGTCATATTCCTGATGATAAAAGTTTTTGTGTCTGGTTGAAAAGCAAAGGCTTAGCGCCCATTATTCACACTATGCCAGTGCGTACAAAAAAATCACAATGAAAATTGTAAATCTAAATATCATATACAAGTACTGCTTTTTCTCTAAATTTGCACGTCTTTTCCAACTGTATAGATGTAGATTGGTTAAACTGATGCACTGATGACTAGAAAGTTCTTCTGTGCTTTGCAACACATGCTACCCTCCCGCTCCCTCCCCTATCAGCTCTTCATGCCTCAGTATGCGTATAACTATTTTCAACCTGGCTACACCCATGAAGGTGTTTTAACTCTTTACCACACAATCCCGACTTTATCGACCCCGAAAAAGAGGCCTTTTGAAAACACTGTGGGAAAAGGAGAAAATGCTGGGAAGCAGCATTTTCTGCTTTTCCGAAATGTTTTCTACCTTGCTGGGAACAAGTTTTTCTTTTTGAGGTATGTTTAATTTGTCGTCTGCAATTGCTTTCAGTCCAAAATTTTGTCTTTTGGTGAAGAGTTAGACTGCTTTCAAAAGAATTTCAGTCATAGCTTGTGACAGCACATTTATTTCATTCATGTCTCATCTGGGTTTCAACAGTACTAGGTTTGGGCTCTGTCTTGCTCATGGACATTCCATTGTAATTGGCAAACCACTTGCTTTAGTCAGGACTTTAAAATAAAAAGTGCTATGTCGTAACCACTGGGCTATCATGGACTAAGGGAATGTTGTTAAACTTAATTATGGCATGTTGTTAAACTTAATTATGGTAATCCTATGACTTGAACCTGCTCTGCTACAGAAAAAAAAAAAAATGTTTGTGGGACCAATTGGAAATCAAGCGCTTGTCACAAAGAAAGTCAGTCAAAAGTAAATGCCTTAAGAATTCAATCAGTGGTAAGAAAAGAATATAGACTAAAGAATAAATGAACATGAAATACTGTATAAGTGGAAATTTTGCGAAATGGACATTTTTGCAAATTTAAAAATTTCGAGTTTGCATAATTTTCAGTAAGTATGCCAACAAATAACGAACCCATTGAGTTTGTAAACATTTCAGTACGCAAAATGTCCATAATCTGTAATTTGCAAAATTTTCGTAATGAGTATATATCCACGTATACAGTAATATGACATTAAATCCCCAACCTCCTTTATTTTCTCTTTCTCTCTCTCCAACTCATCTCTTAAACTTTCATCAGAAGATGGTGCAGCTTGAGCAGGAGCACTGTAGTTTCCACCCACCACATCTGTAACAGAAAAATTTTTGTCTTCTTCCTACTGTCTTTCCTGGCAACCATCTTCACTCTTCATCAGACAAGATAACATTGTTTTGGACTCAACCAAATCAAAAGCAAATTGCAGACTATAAACTAAATATAGCTCAAATGACAGAGTCTGTTTTTGACAGTATAGAAAACTTTGTGGGAAAAGAGAAAATGCTGAACATGTTTTCAAAAACCTCCTTCTTCAGGGTCACTAAAATTGGCCGCAAAGATAACTGCACTTGCGAAAGGCACCTTACAGCTAACCCATTAGGTGCAAAAATAAGTAAATTAGTCTCCTCCTCCCCTCGAAAAAAGAAACAAATCTAACTAATTATGGCAATTGCAAGGTCATTCTCTAATCAGAATATCTCAAAATAGCTGACGATTACAAATGAGATCAGATTAGATGTCATGCATAGTCTTTTCTTGATCTATAATGGCTGCAAAAAAGTATGATAAGATATATACAAAAACAGTTAATTCTTTATCAAACATTTTAGACCTTTCCAAACTGAAAGCATTTGCAGATGACTAGCTGATTGTGTCTCACAATTTGTAATCTGGTAACCAGCATTTCCTCCTTTTCCCACAATATTTTATAGAAAAACTCTTTCAGACACAAATTCCATCGTCTGAGCCACATTGAATTTGTCATCTGCAAATGTTTTCAATTTGCACAAGTCTAAAATTCTGTTGATTGAGAAAGTGGTAAATTCTTAACGGCATTCTGCCATGGGAAGATTCTTTGACTTTGGTTGTAAGAGTAAAAAGTCCAATCATAATTCACATGTGTGAGGCTTTGTGCCTTCAAAAACTATTTGGTAAATACTCTTGACTACGTTTGTCCGACAAATTTTGGAAATTTTCATATTCTAAGGTTATGGGGCCTAGCCCCCATAGCTCAGTCAGAAGCATGCAGGACTTAAGAAGAGGTCACTGGTCCGATCCAGGGCTCGGCCAATTTCTACCTAAAGATTGATGAGAGTCATTGCGACAACATTCATTCCCCTCTCACCGCTGACCCTTGTTTCAACCGCTGTTATGGTGGGAAGGCAGCTGGTGGCTTAGAAAGAAAATTGTGCACAGTGCTGGTAAAATAAACTCCAGGAAATCATAGATAGGTGCACTGGCCACTGCAATATAACTGAAATGGTGTTGAAAAGGGAGTTAAACACTGTACAATCAACAAATTTAGGAATGTCCCAAGGTTATGGGACAATCGTCTTAGTTTAAAATTATTCTTGACAGAACAAAGTTTCAGTGAATATTTACCATCAAAACCTCCTTGTGGCAATGGTATCTGTCCCATCAACATTGCTTTCAGTTTCTGAATTTCCTCTTGGTACTGTCTTAACAAGGCATCCTTTGGATCTTCATTGATCTTTGGTTTGTTCTTAATATTCTTAGCTCGATTAGCGTATCGCAGAGTACTCAATGTTTCATCGTAGTTGTTGTCCGCCGGGGATAGACAGGCAACCATCAGAGTCTTTGTGTTACCTCCCAGGGAGTCTTGTAAAAGACGTGTAAGCTTTGAATCTCTGTACGGAATGTGTTTTGACTTGCCGTCAACCAGTGCAGATATTACATTACCCAGAGCAGATAAGGACAAATTAATCTTGGTTGCTTCTTTTAATCTGTCACCAGTTGCACCTGAAACAAAACATAAATAAACATGTCACCTCTTGAGACAAATCTGCACTGAAGAACTTTGAAAACATCCACATAAAACATAACTCTCTGCCATACAATAATGAGTTTTAATGACCTGCAGGATGACAGCCTTTGAAAACATTGTTGGAAAAGGAAAAAATGCTGGTAACCAGCATCTTCTCCTTTTCCTACAATGTTTTCAACCCTTTTGAAGACAGCTTCTTCCATTTGAACTACATTTATTTGTCAGTCAAAAATGTTTGGGATTTGGAAAAATCCAAAATATTGTTGTTTTGGTAGAGAGTTAATGTATCTCCACTATGAATTCTACCAAGCAAGTCATCATATAATTATAGATCTATATAAAATACATTTTGTCAAGCAAAAGGCTGTGCCTGGAGGTAGAGCAGTCCTTAGAAATGCAAAAGAATTAACCTATATCAAAGGTTTTCTCCATGTCAGCCTGCAGTGACTGTGCAGGTTGACATGGGTCAATATTTTATGCAGATGCAATAAGCCCCCTTTTTACAGAGCATGGCTCATATGTATTTAACCCATTACCACACAATCCCTACTTTTGATGCCCCTGGAAAGAAGCCTTTTGAAAACATTGTGGGAAAAGGAGAAAATGCTGGTAACCAGCATTTTCTCCTTTTCCCACAATGTTTTATACCCTTCACAAAACTAATTTCAAATTTCCAGTCACTTTCATTTTGTCATGTGCAAATGCTTTCGATATGGACAAGACTAAAATATTGTCGTTTGGTAATGAGTTAACATGAACTTAAGTTTGATGCATGACTGTATGTGAAAAGATTGAGCTAAAAGGAGAATTTGTGACTATCACTTAACAACAGGTAAGGAAAATTTCACAGACACAAGTATGTATCATCGATTTTGTTATCATCTATTAGTTTATGGGCTGTAGAAAATACTGTGAAAAAGGAGAAAATGACAGTGAGCAATATTTTCTCCTTTTCCCAGAGTGCATTCAACCCTTTCAAAAATAAATTCCATTTTTTGTGCCACAATGAATATGTTGTCTGCTAATGCTTTCAATTCCGACACATCTAAAACTTTTTCGTCTGGAAGAGTTCACAAAAATGAAAATTATTCTAATACAAAATATTGTAAGATGAAGAACACTCTGTGTCTTACCTGTTTTTGATTGCCTCTCACTACCCGCTAAATCAACAAGATTAAGTTTCCCTGCTCGTATATGTTCCTCCCCTGAATCATCTGGCGTCATCATTTCTAAGTTAATCGTAAAGATGGAATGACTGCGAGAAGAGTCTGCGTTCATCAGTGTCGCTCCTGTTGCCCTGTTTTTCCAACCTCTCTCCATGATTTTGTTACACTCTACGACATTATGTACAGGATGTTGGGATAGTCCTTAAAAAAAAAAAAAAAATGGAGAAAATTGTGAATATTCTAAATATCTTTAACCCTTTACCCCATAAGGCATTTCTATGGTATCTCTAACTGACCCTAAATAACAGCAAGGGTGAAGCCATTTCTTACTTGTATATGGCACCTTTTGATAGCATAGAAAACATTGTGACAAAAGATGAAATTGCTCGTCATGAGCAATTTCACCTTTTGCCACAATGTTTTCCAAAGATTCCTACAAGCAATGCATAGAAATGAGTATCTATGAAGTAAAGGGTTAACCACACTAAGAATTGTAGTCTTGTCCAAATTGAAAGAATTTGCAGACAACAAATGAATTGTAGCCAAATGAAAAAGATTTGGATTTGCAACAGAAGAAAGAGTTGTAGGCAAAGGAGAAAATGCTGGTTACCAGCGCTTTTTCCCGTTTCCCACAAAGCCTTTATCGTTGTCGTTAAAATCAGCGATTGTGTGGTAAATGGTCAGCTGAACCAACCTTTAATGTGGCATTTAACAAATTGATGTCTGCCATTTCCCCTGAAAATAGGGTTTAATAAATTTTCATAAAGTACTGACCCTTATAGTCCATGCACAATGACCCAAGTCAAAGCGTTTTGTTGTGTGTAAATTTTCTGCAATCTGTATCAGTTGATTTTCTAGCTGTAAGCCTTATAAATTTTTATTGTTAATTTGTATACTGTTTAATGCTGTTTTCAACATTATTTCAGTTGTATCACAGCTGCTACTGCCAGTGTACCTATCCATGTTTTCCTGGAGTTTTGTTTACCAGTACTTAACACAATATTTTTTTGCTTCCTAAGCCACTCACCACTTTCCCATGCAATTCAGTGCTGAAGTCTATTCCATTATTATAAGTAGTTAACAAAAGCTTTGACAAAGAACAAAGTCCCTAGGCACTGTACACTTTGGAGGTCTAAAGACTTTTTCAGATCATTTAAAGGAACGATTACAAAAAAAAAACAGTCTTACCAAACACGCACACTGACTTTATAACGTGTGACGTCACACTGACGTACGTTGTGAGGGGTGTCCTTGGCCATGCAGAAAATTTACCGACAACAAAATGTATTGACTTTACTTTGATGATACTTTTTGCAGATTTATTAACCCTTTGCCATATGGGAAGAATTCAGACTTATTCAAAATGAGAGCATTAAAGACAACAATTTGAATTTGGCTCATATCATGGATTTTTTTCTTTGATAGATTAGAAAACACTGTGGGAAAAGAACAAAATGCTGGTTGCCAGCATTTTCTCCTTTTCCCACAATGTTTTCAAAAGGCTTCTTTCTTGTAGTCGTTAAAAGTTGGGATTGTGTGGTAAAGGGTTAAACCCCCTTTTTATAGAGCAGGAATCCTTTGATCACTATGCTTTTCTTACCATTCACGTATACTCCTTTTTCTGGATGTTCATGTAACTCTAATTTTGCTTTCACATCTTTTCCCAGCAGGTCACGAATTTCTTCATTGTAGATTTCACAGTATGAAGCGTGGATGAGAAATTTTGTGTTGTCTTCACACGAAACTGTTTCAAAAATGTGATCAAATGCTCTGAAATATAATACAATAATTATTTAAATCTTTACCAAAAGACAAAATTTAGACTGTTCCAAATTGAAAGCACTTGCAGATGACAAAATAAATGTGGCTCAAAATTTGAAATTTGTTTTAGGAAGGGTAGAAAACATTGTGGGTGAAAGAGAAAAAGCCATTTACCAGCATTTTCTCCTTTTCTCACCATCAAACTACATGTATGAAGTCAATAAAATACCAAGATTTAATTTCTTGTCTATAGATACTTTGAATTCAGTAAAAGCCCAAAAATAAATTTGTTGTATGGTAAAGAGTTAGGGAAACACCCTGAAAGTAGGACCATAATACTGAGGGTTTTTTTTCAGCTTTGCTCACAAGATGAATGAAGGTAACAAATATATATATATATAGAAGATCATGTAACAATCCAATGCTGATATAGAGGTGAACTTTGGACAAACCCATAGCTCAATTCTTTCACATGTGACAAATTGTGAAACTTATCTGAATTGAAAGCGTTTGCAGATGACAGTTAAAATATGAACAGATAGGATTCGACTGTGACACTGAACAAAAAATTGTGGAATAAGGAGGAAATGCTGGTCGGCAGCTTTTCTTCTGCTCCAACATTGTTTTCAAAATTCTTTCACAGGGTCGTTTAAACATAGGATTACTTAGTAAAGGGTTCAGCTATTACATCTGCAGGCTAATTTTACAAACATCATCAAAAATGAGCTGATGGCTCGTTAATCTCCTTTTCTAAAACTGTTTTAATTTATTACCTCAGAAGAAAAATAAAGAATTGTCAGACAACAATTTAAATGTGACTCAAACAATGGATTTAATTTTTTTTCTGTGATAGAGCAGAATAGATTGGTGGCAAAAGAGAAAAAGGTGATTACATGTACCAGCATTCTCTCCTTTTCCCGCAATGCTTTCAAAAGGCTTTTTCCTCAAGATTGTTAACAGTCCGGATTGTGTGGAAAAGGGTTTAGAAATTCGCAACATGCGACTTTGAAAAGATGGGACAATAAAATTTAATTACATTTCGATACACACACACTGATAGGTTAGTGCAATACTATTCTAAGAGCCTGTATGTTGTACAGGCACTTAGAATAGTGTTGCACTCACCCATTGACATAACAAAAACATTGGGACAAAGGAAAAATTGCTCATTATGAGCAATTTTTCCTTTTGCCACAATGTTTTCAAAGATTCATTTACAAGATGAAAAAAATCCCATCTGTAAACTCACCTAGGTATAATACCCCTCTGTGTTGGTGGATCATTAATACCCTGCATGGTGAAAGATTTACCACACCCTGTCTGTCCATAGGCAAATATAGTACCATTATAGCCTTCTGTCACACCCTATGAAGAGAAAGTAGGTCATTTCTAAGTCAATACCACAGGTGAAGTCTCCAAGGAAAGTTTTTTAGAGTTCAAAAAATAAAATTTCTTTAGATAATGAGATCATGTTGTGGGTTCTTACAAACAAATTCTGTAACAAAAAAACAAATGAATAAATGCATGGCAAAAATAAGTGACCGAGCAGGATTCGAACCCCAGAACTCCTGGACGAGAGGCCAATACCTTAACCACTGAGCCAAAGGGATATCTCCCTGAAGCAGTAGTCAGGTATTGTACATGTATTTTAGTCGGGACAAAGCCATGCAGGAAGGAGTGGTCTCCCTTAACATCCCCCCTCATGAAGTCATCATTTATTGATGACTTAAAGCCTTATTAGGCAGGAAGTCCGTTTGTTTGGACAACAAATGGGATTAAAAGCTCAAAGACCGATCCCGGATGAGCCCCCATCTTACCAACAAAGTCTGTAACAAAGAAACAAATGAATAAATGCACAGCAAAAATAAGGGACCAGGCCGGATTCAAACCCCAGAACTTCCAGACAAAAGGCCAATACCTTAACCACTGAGCCAAAGAGATACCTCCCTGGCGCAGCGGTCAGGTATTGTATTTAAAGCGGGATGAAACTGTGCAGGAAGAAGTGGTCTCCTGTAACAGGGTACACAGTCATTAGGATTGTTATGATTTGATGATTATGTCTCTTTGTTACATTGACCCAGTTCCAATGAGTATCTTTACAGTACATGTGACTGACGGAACAAAAAAGCAAAACCACTTTGGTCATGGATGGATGGATGGATGGATGGATGGATGGATGGATGGATGGATGGAGGCAGGGATGGATGGAGGCAGGGATGGATGGAGGCAGGGATGGATGGATGGATGGAGGCAGGGATGGATGGATGGATGGAGGCAGGGATGGATGGATTGTGTTAACTCTATTTCCCCCATGATATCAGAATGGTAATATTGCGGCAGCCAGTGCACATATCTACGCTTTCCAGAGTGGGTTAAAATCGATTCTGTAATGGATTCAACAATGTTAGTATTCATCAATAAGAAGAAGTTTTAACTCTTATCCTTTTAAAGAAATGAAAGAAACTTTAAAGCCATTTGTGAAAACCCAAACTTTTCAAAGGTATTTGTTCGGGGTGAAAAAGGTCCTTACCAGACAGTGTAGGTCCAAGATCAGACTGTATGTTCTGTGCAGTCCGATCTTGATCTACAATGTCCACGAAAGGTCTGTGAGTTGCACTTAGCAGCCGATGGGTTAACATTTTGAAATATCCAACAGCAATAATTTGGAACTGAAACCTTATTTTAACCCTTTGCCAAACAACAAATTTTGGACTCTTCCAAACTGAAAAAGTTTGCAGACAACAATTTTAGATTTTGAGAAAATGGCAGAAAGTTCTCAAAATAGGTAGAAAACACTGCGGGAAAAGGAGAAATTGCTCGTTATGAGCAGTTACTCCTTTTCCCACAGTGTTTTCAAAAGACTTTTACTGCAGACACATGAAAGCCAGGGCTTGTTTGAGAAACGGTTAAATAGATAAGGAAAGAAATGGTATTTACCTCAACCAGAGGATATGCTATATCATTGTATATATTTTCTGTGGTTGAATTTACAAAGTAAGTTCCATCAAAAGTAAATGCTTTAGGAGGTGCTTTTGGGTCTGCCATGTTTGTAATAGAGCAATGGGCCCGATCCTCCTGCATCGTTAGACAGCATTTGCAGCTGAGATCCTTCTCTCGCTGGTTCATAGGACGACATCGTACAATAACTTTTACACATTCACTCATCTTGAATCTGTTGAATGAAAGTAAATTAATGCATATTAATCTGTAACTCTTCAACCGATGAAATTGGCTCATATTTAAAACATTTCCAAACCAATTGACAAATTATATTTGGGTAAAGGAATCTGTCTTTGAGTGGGCTATGAATAATGTGGCAAAAAGGAAAAATTCTGGTTACCTGTATTTTCTCCTCTTCTGACAATATTTTCAAAGGCTTTAACCCTTTGGATCATTAAAATAAGTGATTGTTTAATACAAAGTTAAGGCCCCTAACAGTACTATAGATTTCTGAGGCCAGTGTTGGTCTAGATCAGACTGCATAAAATTTTAGTCTGATCTTGAACATCTATTATCCAGTATGGTTGAAACAACATTTACCCTTTACCACACAATGACAATTTTTAACAAGTATGCGAAAGAAGCCCCTTGAAAAGATTTTGGGGAAAGGAGAAAATGCTGGTAACCAGCATTTTCTCCATTTCTCACAATGTTTTCTACCCATTAAAGAAAAGTTACACCATTTGCGCCACATTGAAATTGTGGTCTGCAATTGATCTCAATTTGGACAAGGCTAATATTTTGTCGTCTGCTAAAGGGTGAAGAGACAAATGAGAAATGATTCCAGATTTATAGCCATGGATATTGATCCTTCACCTTCACTCCTGTTTTGATGACCCTGGCCTAGGAATCCTTCTAGTAACAGCTTTGTTGGAAATACAAAATGCTGGGAACCAGTTTTTTTCCTTTTCATGCAATGTTTTCTTCTCTCGGAGAGCTCTAATCACTAACCTACCTTCACTCTGCAATTCATCCACAATTTTTCATGGTTGAAAGGCCCATATGATTATCACAATTCTGAATGGGTTGAACTTGAAAGAATGGGGAGGGGGGGATATCTTATCAGAAGTCCTCGGCTTCTGTCGGCAATGAAATGGTCAAGTAAAGTCAACTCCCGTCCCCCCCCCCCCCCCCAAAGAAAAAAAAAAAATCACATCAACTTTACTTCTTAATAAATGTCACTTAATATTTCAATCTTTAAAATTCGACAAAAAAATGAATCTACCCTACCTCAATTCACCTTCCTTGTAAAAGATCAAAGCCGGTCTCCCCTTTTTAGTCCTCTAACCCTATTTATGAAAGTAACATATGAATTTCATGGCATCAGCTAAACCTTGGTAAAACTGATTTACAAAGGGCAGTCTTTAAAAATTCGACATGTTCGAGCAGAACCCGAAAGTTACGGAAATATAAAGTCCAACCGACTATTTTGACAGTTTTTCCCACAACTATTTAGTAGCAAAGGATCATGGGTTATTTATATTGACGACCGAACATATTTTTTCTTTTTTATTATTATTCTATTTTCTATTAAAAAAGAAAATGAAATTCAATGGTAATTTTCATGAATCCTCGTGAAATTTTGGTTCTAGGTAAATTTTATCATTTTTTTCGACTTGTTTTATTTTAGTAGAACTTTGAGTCAGACTGGTTTAGAAGTATAGCAATGCTTTTTCGCGGAGGAGCTTACGCGGCTGAGAGATCAAAATCCTAACCAATATAGCCATTTCCTTTACAATGTAGTGGACGTCAGGTGCAACCTCCCGTAAAAACAGGCATCTAACTTGATTTTGCTTGAAAAGTATTTAAAAAATGTAGATCTATCTAGATCTAGATCACTTTAGGAGCCAAAACACGCCCCTTCTAATCCCACTAATCTTTCCTATAATGGATGCACCTCTTTAGATCTAAAGAGTTTCACATTTTCCCACAATGTTTTCAAGTGGTTTTTTCTTTGGGTCGTTAAATCTGATCGTTTAAATCCTGGGGTTGTGTGGTGAAGTGTTGAAGAAACTTTCAGTACAACAGTTGTCATTGTGACCATTGTAGATCAGGATCAGCTTGTGCTTTTTGTGCAGTCAGATCTTTGATCTACACAGTCCGCTATGCTGATTAAAAAAAAAAACAGAAAGAAAGAAAGAAAGAAAGAAAGAAAGAAAGAAAGAAAGAACATGACCAAAAAATTACAATGATCAGTATCTTTTTCTAGACTGAAAACGGCCATTGGATTCTTTTCCTGCGCTTTAAGGATTAATTAGTTGACTTTGTCATTTGTCAAAGTAAACCTCTCGTCACAACTCAGCCTATTCCCGGATCAAGTATCTATCGGCTGAAAATTTTCATTTAACTTATTCAGCAGGATAAAAGTTAACTCTTTACCAAACGACAAAATTTTAGACTGGTCCAAATTAAAAGCTTTTGCAGACGACCAAAACAAAAAAAAAAGTGACTCTTGACTTTAGAAGAGGTGAAAACATTGTGGGAATAAGAGAAAATGCTGGTTACAGCATTTTTTTTCCCCACAATGTTTTTGGGAGACTTCTTCCTTTGGGTCGTAAAAACCAGGGACTTTTTGGGAAAGGGTCAAAGTTCTATATATAGATTTAATTTTAAGAACTGACTCCAAAATTGTCTAAGTGCACACCTCTTTCAGAAAATAATTGTATAAATCTTTACCAAACAACAAAATTTTGGACTGGTCCAAATTGAAAGCATTTGCAGACGACAAAATGAATAATGTGACTAGAGATTGGGATTAGCTTTAGGAAGGGAAGAAAACATCGTGGGAAAAGGAAAAAATTCTGGTTACCAGCATTTTCTCCTTTTTCCACAATTTTCAAAAGGCTTCTTTCACACAGGGTGTTAAAGGTCGGGATTGTGTGGTAAAGGTTAAAAAAGATAGAAATTTCATTACCTCTAAAAGTTTTAATTTGAACAGTGCCCAGTACGAGAGAGATTTGGACGAATTGTTCGAATCAACAACTATGACCTTGAATCCGAAAACCCGTCTGTCCAGGTAGTAAGAAGATGGGATCCGGTAAACCGCCCTGCGTCATTTCTATGAATATGCATTAGGAATTGCTCGGGTGAATATATTAGTTGTCGGAATAATTTTGTTGTTGTTGTTATGTTTTTAAATGCGGCGATGGCGAGCGGGAAAACGACAATGGTAATACTCAATATGCATCGTTTTGACGGTAATCAGTTCTGGCAAATTCCTCTAATCTACAAAAATACAGTAATAGTCCATGGGCTATAACTTTTTGCCCTGTGGAGAGCGTGTTATTGATTTGTGTTATTTGTGCAAGGGGTTCCGGGACGTTTCGCCCCAAAACCATTTCATCCCCTAGTCGTTTCGCCCCCAAGACGTTTCCCCCCAGGTCGTTTCCCCCCTGGTCGTTTCGCCCCTACTGGTCGTTTCGCCCCCCTGGTTGTTTCCCCCCTAGTCGTTTCGCCCCCTATTCAAGAAAAAGTTGAATTGCACCTTAGAACTTTTACAAATTTTAATAGGATAATGTTTAGAAACACAATTCATATGCATTTTTTTTATTTGGCATTTGCATAATTTAGACAATAATTTAATTCTTATTCGTGTGGTAAAAGGGTAAAAATTGTCACATTAAAAAGAAAGCAAAAATCTTTTAGATGAAAGAAACTTATCACTCTAGCTTTACAACGGCCAATTGTTCGGTTACTGACAGAAAAAAAGGAAGTATCAGGAGTTGCTCAAATTGTGATGTTAGTGTCTGAGTAATAGTGGTAACCATCATTTACCCTTTTTCCACATTGTTTTAAATTGCTTTTAAGTACCAGGCTATCAACGGTTATTGTATTTTACTAAAACACATGTCCCCTTTTTGTGTTATTTGTACATGGAAATAATAAAGAGTAAAACGAGTGCCATCGTAGACAGATTATGCTCCCCGAACAGGTCTCTGTTGAGGAAAGTGAAGGCTGTCTGAAAATAGTTGGTCACAGGAGAGGACGGTGGGAGTGAAACAGGCTACTTGTGTTTGATCCAGTCTGCCAAACAGCATTTGCCAATGTTCAATTTACTAAGGGCAATAAGGGCAACAACTTATCAGACATTAAGCACCCTTTTTCCGTAACATGGTTTTCCATAGATTAAAAAAAAAAGGGGGGGGGCACATGTTGAAACTTTTAATAAACAATATGAGTGCGAAGATTCATGAAATTTTGACGAAAACTGAAGGAGTTATTAGTAGAAATTGGATTTCTTTTTTTACAAGAAACACCCTTTTTCCATGACACAGCGTCAAATTGGAAAACCGAGAAAAATACATCGGCGCAGTATCCTTCATATTTGAAGTTTCATCCAATTTAGTCCAGGGTTTGTAGAGAAATGGCTTCGGACGAAGGGAGAGACGGGCAGAAGGACGCAATCTGGACTGAAGTTAACAACTTTTCTGTCTGATATCAACCCTTTTTCTGATAAACCTCAGAAGTATAAATGATAAATCAAGACAGTGAAATCCCTTTACACATTTGTATTTCTACATAAAGATATATAAACGTATCTATACCCTATAATAAAAATTGGTGCAGACAATATTGAAAGTAATGCATAATGTGACAAAGGATTACGTAATCAATTAAGCTACTTCACAGTAGAAAAGTCAAAATGACAGAAATTGCGTATTTACGTAATTAACAAGTTTATAATTGGGCCAAATAGGATTGTGACGGCAAGTGACAGCCTTTTGACCAGTAACCAGGTGCATGGACTCTTTCAGGCAGAAAATAATTTTGGGTGTCATTAATCTTTTAAAAGATAACCTAGAAGGTGGAAGAGAGGTAAAGACCGAGATCAGGTCGGCGTAATGTGGTGCATCATCTTTGTCTGCTATAGGTGATCAGCATCGTGACAAAAGGAGATACAGTTCTAAACGATTCTTTTCCCTTATTTTTTTTTGTTCTGAATTTTAATCTAGGATTGGCTTTTTTATATATACATGTATATATAAACTATTGAAGGACATTCACGTTTCCTTTGGATATGATGATTCTATTACGTAACTACAACAGCATTTATATCAGTATATTTGTGCAATTCAGTCTAGTTTTTTCTTATCATGATTTTTCATTTTACTATTTGGATTTAAAAAAATCTAGCTGATATGATTAAAGAAGTTTGATTTTGCATAAAGCATGTGTTTTCACACCTCGGCATTAGTCGCATTCATTGCGCGAAAAACATTGTGTGATTAATAACTCAACCAAATAAACAAGGTGATCAACGGTATCGATGAAAAACCTTAATACTTCAGTTTATTGTATTAAAAGACTATCAAGGACACTTACATCGGTAAACATGTATGTATATATATTTTCTTTCTTCTTCTTTTCAGAAAATTAATATACACTATCATTCAAGAATCTTTGAACCATTATTCTCTAAAGTGCTCATTGTCTCTCTGCTTCTCTCTTTCTCTCTTTAAATATTTTGGGGGCGAAACGACTAGGGGAGGAAATGGTTTGGGGGCGAAACGACTAGGGTCCGGGGGCGAAACGACTAGGGGTGAAAAATAGAGGCGAAACGACCAGGGGGGAAACGACCAGGGTGGAAACGTCTTGGGGGCGAAACGTCCTGTTACCGTGCAAGGTAGCATACTGCTAAATTGTGGAAGAATCGTCCCCTAAAGTATTCGCCCTTTGTAATCATTTTCAAAAAATTTCTAATTTCAAAAGTATTATCCCTCGCCCACAGTGCACCTGTTTTAGCTCACCATAAGTACAGCACAGCGCACTGCACTCCAAGCCACTGGCTATACCCCCCCCCCTTCCAAAAAAAAAAAGGAATATGCAATGAGGGAGGAATGAATCCTGTCAATTGTTCTGAAGTAAATCAAGGGAGAAAAGTGTGCCTGACGCGGGACTCGAACCCACGACCCTCTGAACACTAGTACCCCAGCTCTACCAACTGAGCTAGCTGGGCATCTGGCTGTGAGTCACCCAACCTCATATATTACAACACTCCTCCCCCTCCTGATTTTTGGGAATAACCAACTCCCCCTTCAGTCCCCATGAACCGCTGG
This sequence comes from Tridacna crocea, assembly GCA_943736015.1. NCBI lineage: Eukaryota > Metazoa > Mollusca > Bivalvia > Cardiida > Cardiidae > Tridacna > Tridacna crocea. Next base: position 3,501,232 of record OX031067.1, on the reverse strand, counting down.
TACCGCATCCCGTGTTCACCAATTTACCTTGTTGCCAATGAAGTAAATCAAGGGAGAAAAGTGTGCCTGACGTGGGACTTGAACCCACGACCCCCAGAACACTAGTACCGCAGCTCTACCAACTGAGCTAGCCGGGCATCTGGTCATGAGTCACCCAACATCATATATCACAACAGTTCTACATTTCCATTATATCAGAACAACGCCTTAATTCACTCTCATTCTATAATTTTCACAGGTGCTGGCTTGTGGTTTATTGATGCCTTGCCCAAGGATACTCATTACACCCATCACCTAAGCTGATGTCAGTGAGGATCAAACTCTGGACCCATGGGTATCAACTTTCTGACCCTATCCACTAGGCCATGCAACACTGATTGAGCTACCGGGGATGCTTCCATATCATCAACTATCTTGGTATTTGTTATGACCTGTTTGAACTTAATATTTCATACATAATTATAAACCAGGAAAATAGTTACAAATCAGTGTTATTGCAATGTCACATGTGGGGATAGATGAAAACCCAATATGAGCCCAACCATGCACTATGCAGACTGAGCCCTTTTTAGCTCACCTGAGCACAACATGCTCAAGGGGAGCTTTTAGGACCACCCTGTGTCTGTCGTGTGTCAGTGCATCGTGCGTCATCAACAGTTCTTTAAACATCAACTCCTCCTAAACCACTGGGCCAATTTGGACCAAAGTTGGCTGGAATGTTCCTTGGAAGGTCCTCTTTAAAATTGGTCACAGAATTTGATTCCATCAAAAACTCTGGTTGCCATGGCAACCAAATGGAATTTTTTAGCAAATTCTTTAAAAATCTCCTCTGAAACTGCCAGTCGGATTTTGAAATAATTTCACAGATATATTCCTTTGGTGACTGTTTTCAAAAATTGTTTGTGAAATTTTGATATGTCAAAAAATGTGGCTCTGGTGAATGGGGGCTACTTGCACTATACAGAAATGAAGGAATTCTTAAAAATTCTTCTTCTCTGAAACCACTGGTCAGATTTTGAAATAATTTCACAGAGATGTTCTTTCGGTGACCCTTTTCAAAAATTGTTCGCGAAATTTTGATCCATCTGACACGAAACACGGCTCTGGTGGATGGGGGCTAATTGCACTATACGGAAAGAAAGAAATTCTTAAAAATTCTTCTTTTCTGAAACTGTTGGTCAAAATTTGAAATAATTTCACAGAGATGTTCTTTCGGCGACCCTTTTAAAAAATTGTTCGCGAAACTTTGATTGTCGAGAAACACGGTTCTGGTTAATGGGGGCTACTTGCACTATAAGGAAAAAAAGATATTCTTAAAAATTCTTCTTCTCAGAAACCGCTTGTCAGATTTTGAAATAATTTCACAGAAATGTTCCTTGGATGACCCTTTTCAAAAACTGTTTGCAAAATTTTGATCCATCAAGAAACATGGCTCTAGTGAATCGGGGCTTCTTAAAAATTCTTCTCAGAAACCGCTTGTCAGATTTTGAAATAACTTCACAGAAATGTTCCTTGGATGACCCTTCTCAAAAAGTGTTTGCAAAATTTTGATCTATCAAGAAACATGGCTCTAGTGAATGGGGGCTTCTTGCACTATATGGCTATGAAGAAATTCTTTAAAATTCTTCTTCTCTAAGACGGATGATCAGATTTTGAAATAATGTCACAGAAATGTATCTTTGGTAACCCTTTTCAAAAATTGTTCACAAAATGCTGATTTGTCTAGAAACATGGCTCTGGTAAATGGGGGCTACTTGCACTAATTGGTCTTTAAGATTCTTTTTCTCTGAAACGGTTGATCAGATTTTGAAACAATTTCACAGAAATGTTTCTTGGCTGACCCTTTTCAAAAATTACTCAAAAAATTTTGATCCATTAAGAAACATGATTCTGATGACTGTGGGCTATTTACACTATACAGACATGAAGAAATTCTTGAAAATTCTTCTTGTCTAAAATGGCTGATAAGATATTGAAAAAAATGGCTATGGTTCTCTCAGAAATTCAGGTGAGTGATCCAGGGCCATTTTGGCCCTCTTGTTTGCTTCCTCATGGTACAGAATTACATGTACAACCTGCTTTTGTAGAAAATGTATACGTCATTTTCTTGCTTACATAAATCTCAGAGTGCAAAAATAAATTTAATTTGACTGCCTTGTCCTAAAGTGGGCATCAAAATGTCATAAATAAGGGAGAAAAAAACAGTGTAGTCTGCCCAGATCTTGAACCCAAATTGTTGTCAATGCATGAACTCATTACCAAACAACAATATTTTAGGCTTGTCCAAATCGAAAGCATTTGCAGACGAAAAAATAAAAGTGACTGAAAATTTGAACTTTGTTTTGTGAAGAGTAGAAAATGTTGTGCATTTTCTCCTTTTCCCACAATATTTTCTATAGGCTTCTTTCTCAGGGTCGTCAAAAGTAAGTATTGTGTGGTAAGGGGTTAAAATGTTTCACCTTATCATCTTTATGATCTATCCTATGCATGAGTGTGTTGACAAGGACACTCAATATTTAATTCGGTCAACGATTATTTTATCTTTTTCAGATACAATTATGAAAGAAAGTAAAACTGGCAGAAACAGAATTACATAATTCCAGTGATCATAAAGATGAAAACAGCAACATGTGTGTAGTGGTTATTGAGTGGACCGAGCCTGATGTCACTATATGAAGCAACTGGCAGGATAACACTGTAAATTTTCTTTTTAATATTGGAATGAATGTTACTTTTTGTTAGCTCACCTGAGCACAACGTGGTCAAGGGGAGCTTCTAGGATCACCCAGATTTGAAAATAATTTCACAGGAATGTTCCTTGGATGAACCTTTTCAAAAACTGTTCATGAAATTTTGATCCATCAAGAAACAGGGCTCTGGTGAATGGGGGCTTCTCGCACTATATGGAAATGAAGAAATTCTTGAAAATTCTTCTTCTCTGAAACGGCTTGTCAGATTTTAAAATAATTTCACAGCAATGTTCCTTGGGTGAACCTTTTCAAAAACTGTTCGCAAAATTTTGATATGTCAAGAAACATGGCTCTGGTGAATGGGGGTTACTTGCACTGTACAGACATGAAGAAATAATTGAAAATGGTTCTTCTCTGAAACGGCTTGTCAGATTTTAAAATAATTTCACAGAAATGTTACTTGGATGATCCTTTTCAAAAATTGTTTGCTAAATTTTGATCCATCAAGAAACATGGCTCTGGTGAATGAGGGCTACTTGCACTAATGACTGTACAGAAATGAAGAAATTCTTAAAAATTATTCTTTTCTTTAACTGATGGTCAAATTTTGAAATGACTTTTACAGGTGACCTTTTGAAAATTACTTGGCAAAATAATTTTGTTTCCAATGTTTCAATACCTCAAAAAAAAAAAAAAAAGGCTATAGTCCTCTAAAAACTTCAGGTGAGCGATCCAGGACCGTTTTGCCCTCTTGTTCAAATACATGTAGCCATGCTTTCAGGGCTGTATTATACTATTTTAGAAGTAAGTCACATTATGATCTCAGTAGACAGAAAAAGCTCAAATCCCTTAACCAGATGACAAAATTGTAGCCATGTCCAAATTCCAAGCATTTGCAGAGAACAACGTTGACAGGGTAGAAAACATTGTGGAAAAAGCAGAAAATTCTGGTTACTAGCACTTTCTCCTTTTTCCATGTTTTTAAAAGGCATCTTTCCACAGGTCGTTTAAAGTGGGCATTGTTGGGTGTAGGGTAATGCTAAAACTGACATCATAGATAATGAATTGAGAAAGCTGTCACTTATTCCTGTTGTGAAGTACATATTTGTTTGTTCATTATGACCTGTGGCAAGTGGCAATGTGAGTTTATGGTATTTTCAAAATTCATTAAATGTATCATTTCAAGACACTTAGAACACTGGCCGCTTTCTATTGACAGCTTGTTGGATTACAAAATAATAATAGCAAAACAGTAAAATGTGTTACAGGACCAAAGGAACAGAGTTATAGAAAAATGTGAGAACTACTGAACTGGTTAGATGTCCAAACCTTTTTCCCTGATCTAGCAGCAGCTCTAAATAAAAAGTGAATAAGTAAACAAAAATAAAGTAGCAAAAATAAAATTGTTCTTAGTTGGTCTGAAGCCTAGGAAAAAGGGTTTTTTAAACATTATATGAGATTGCTATTGCATAGTTTCTAACATCCCCATTTTCAGAATACTGATTTCTTATTGTAGATCATTGCTGCACTCTGAACAGACAAGAAGAGAATGGTAATTTGCACAGTGCCATCATATGAAGTTGTACTTTTTGTGGCAACCAAATGAAGAACTGCAGAGATATTTATAAAGCACCCTATGAAACCCACTGGTGGTGAAACAAGCAATCAGACAAACTTGTTGCACTGGTTGCTTTACTTCTTTGACAACTCTGAATGTGGGACTGTAACTGTATAACTGTGATTAGTGGATCCCAGTGATTTATAGGGCATGTTCATCACTTGTGTAAATAGTTTAAATGGGTATTTAAATGGTTATTTTTATGTTCTACTGGTATTCTGTGAATTGTATGTGTGAAAGATTTTTGCCATGTTAAAGACTTTAGACTAAAACAGTTGATATATGAATAATTCAAATAAAATTCATGGAAATAAATCAGTAACTTTTTTATAGATTTCTAACTCTTCCAATCCTTTGTTTCAAATTCATAACATTTGATAGAAAATCGGTCAAAATGATTCTTAAGTTGGCCTAAGCACAAATTTCTTAATTCTTTTCGACACAACAAAGTTTTAGGCCTGTCTCAATTGAAATTATGGGTAGAATTTCAAAATACAGTCATGTGAATCGGAATTTGTTTTTGAGCGGTAGAAAAACGTTTTGAGAAAAAGAAAAAAAATGCTGTTCAACAGCATTTTTTCCTTTTCCCACCAGGTTTTCTTAAGGCTTTTATCTCAAGGTTCTGAAAAGACAGGGTCGTGTTGTAAAGAGTGGTGGAGGGGTTGTTTCAACATTATTTCAGTTATATAGCAGTGGCCAGTGCACCTATGCATGCATCCCTGGAGTCTCTTTTACCAGCACTCTGCCCGTTTTTGTTTCTAAGGCACTGGCTGCTTTCCCATGTAATGATTGTCAAGGCAATCGTCAACAGTGGGTGAGAAATGAATCCTGTCACAATGACTATCATCAATCCTTGGAAAGAAATTGGCCAAGCCGAATCTCAAATCCACAAGCCCAAGCTCTCAAGTTGTACTGGCTACTGACTGAGGTACATTTGATAGAGAATAGGTGAAAATGCTTCTAAGTTGGTCTATCACAATTTTCTTTACTCTTGTGTAAACAAAAGAATTTTAAACCTGTCTAAATTGAAAGTATGTGCAGATAGCAAATAACATGCGACTAAAACATTGGAATTTGTTTTGGAAAGGGTAGAAAACATCGTAAGGAAAGGAGAAAATGCTGGTTACCAGCACTTTGCCTTTTTCTCACTAGGTGTTTTAAAGGCTTTTCTCTCCATATTATTAAAAGTCAGGGTCATGTTGCAGAAAGTTGTAAGAGGGGGGCAATAGAGATCGACATTTATCTTTGCCATTTTCCCTGAACTTTTGCTTAACTCATTACCAAAAGACAATATTTTAGGCCTGTCAAAATTGAAAGCATTTGCAGACAACAAAAGTGACTGAAAATTTGAACTTTGTTTTGTGAAGAATAGAAAATGTGGGAAAAGGAGAAAATGCTGGTTACCAGCATTTTCTCCTTTTCCCCACAATGTTTTCTACAGGCTTCTTTCTCAGGGTTATCAAAAGTAGGGATTGTGTGGTAATGGGTCAATTTGACTGTTTCAGAACAATTTTACAGAAATCCTGCTTTGCTTATTCTGCACAAATGGATCAGATTTGGAGCTTTTTTTCTCTGTAGAACAAGATGATGAGCAGAGTAATGCACAAGTGTACCTAAAGAAACTAGACACAAATTCTGATTGCAAAGGGATAGAGAAATACACACTTACTTACACACCTACCTTCACACCAACCTACACACCTACTGCCTTATTAACACACCTACATCCTTATTTATTTACACATGTACCTCCCTTCATGCACACCTTCATACACACCTACCTATTGATCTATCAACACACCTATCTTCCCACTTACCTACACACTTTTGAATATGCCTTTACAGACTTATTAATATGCCTGCCAACACACCTTGCTACATATCTTTCTCACCAACTTACCCAGACATCTACCTTACTACACATCTACCTACATTCAAATCTAAACACATACCCAAAGACCTGCATGTACACCAATCTATACACATACCTGTAAAACTACCTACACACCCAAACATCTACCCATACACCTAACCAATCATCAACCCACACAACTACTAAAACAACTACCTACAAACCCCAACATCTACCTAAGCACGCACCAACCTTATGACATACTTTTCTGCACACCAACCTATACCAATACCTACGCACCTATCTACATACTATATATACACCTTCCTTCACACCTACCCAAACATCAGCCTTCTCACCTGCCTAGTTACATGCTTAATGATACATCTACCTTCACACTATCCTAGAGACCTATCAACCAACACAACTTCTTCCTACACAACAACCTACAGATCTGTTTGCCTTCATACATTCACTTAAATTGCATCAAATGCCCATTTTCACTCATATCAACCATTTTACCCATCCACCTACCTACCTTCCTACCTACCCACCATTAAGCTATGTAGCCAACTACTTACATACCAAAATACGCAACTTGACACCTACCTGCCTATCTATCTACCTAATTACGAACTTACATGTACTATCCTACTGGCCTACCTTCCTACCTACACACCAACCTAAACACCATATTACCTTAACACCTATCTAATTATCTACACTCACATATACTTGCACACCTTCATAACTACCTCCACACCTACTTAACCTACATATAATTATATACCTACCTACACATTTACCTTTGTCCAACCTGTAAAAACATCCTGTCCTTACACGATTCATCATGGCAAGACCTGCCTATCTAACCTCCCACGACTTATCTACCTACCTAATTGCCCACCTGCCAACCAATGCACTTATCTTTCCGACCACCTACCAAATGATCAGCCATCCTAGCTACCTACTAATCTACTGACATACCCTCCAATCTACCCAAATATGCACCTAGGAATCTACCTTACCTACCTATCCTACCTACTGACCCACCCACTGAGGGTCAACCTATCCTTCAACCTATCCATCAACCTATCAACCCAACCTACCTACCTGCACCTACCTTCCTACCTTACATGCTACCTATTTACCAACATACATACCCACGAAGCTACCGACCAACATACCTACGTACCTACACGCATACCTACCCACCTACTTACCTACCTGCCTGTTTACTTGCCTATCTACTGACCAACTCTACCTAGTCTACCTACCGCCGATTTACTCAACTATTCATCCACCTACCAATCCAACCTACCTGCCTAGCTTTGCACCTATTCATGCATTTAACTACCTTCCTACCTGCCATGCTACATACATATATAACAACACACCCACCTACCCCTAGCTTCCAACCTATCTACTTACCTACCTACAGACATTTTTATCTACCTACCTACCTACCTACCTGGCTACCTACCCATCTACCTACTTATCTACATGTACCTACCTGCATTCCTGTCTGCCTGCCCTTCTACCTACCTACATCCCTACCAACCTGTCTGCCTACCTACCTAGCTACCTAACTAACGAACACCCCAACCTTTCATTCAACTACCTGCCTTCCTACTTACGTACCTACCAACTTGACTGCTTGCCCTACGTACTTACGTACCCACCACCGACTGACTGCCTGCCTACTTACCTGCATACCTACCAACCTTCATTCTGTCCAACATATTTACCTACCTACCCATGTACATTTCAACCAATCTGCATTCTTGCCTATTTGGCTGCCTGCCTTCATATATATCTTCTTACCATCTGCCTTCTTACCTACCTACCTACATGCCTGCCTACCCATCTACCTACCTACCCACCTACCTGCCTGCTTCCCTACCTACCTACCCACCCACCTACCTACCTGCCTGCCTGCTTACCTGCCTACCTACCTACCCACCTACCTGCCTGCTTGCCTACCTACCTACCCACCAACCTACCTACCTACCTGCCTGCCTATCTACCTACCCACCCACCTACCTACCTGCCTGTCTGCTTGCCTACCTACCTGCCAACCTACCTACCGATCTACCTGCCTTCTTGCCAGCCTGCTTGCCTACCTACCTACCTACCTGCCTGCCTGCCTACCTACCTATCTGCCTGCTTGCCTACCTATTTATCTACCTGCCTGCTTTTTTGCAAGCCTACCTACCTACCTACCTGCCTGCCTGCCTACCTACCTGCCTGCTTGCCTAACTATCTATTTACCTGCTTGCTTGCCTACCAACCTACCTACCTTCTTGCCTACCTACCTGCTTACCCACCTACCTTCCTGCCTACCTGCCTGCTTACCTATCTGCCTACCTGCTTACCTACCTACCTACCTACCCACCCACCTACCTGCCTGCCTACCCACTTACCTACCCACCTACCTACCTAGCTACCTACCTGTCTGCTTACCTACCTGCATGCTTTCCTACCTTACCCATCTACCTACCCACATGCCTGCCAGCCTGCCGCCTACTTATCTTCCCACCTGCCTGCCTGCCTTGCCTAAATACCTATCTACCTGCCTGCTTGCCTACCTATCTACCTACCTTCCTGCCTGCTTACCTACCTACCTATCTACCCAACTACCCACATACCTACATACCTTCCTACCTACCTGCCTGCCTGCTTGCCTACCTACCCACCTACCTACCTTCCTACCTACCTGCCTGCCTTCTTGCCCACCTACCTACCTACCCACCTGCCTGCCTTTTTGCCTACCTACCTACCCACCTGCCTGCCTTCTTGTCTACCTACCTACCTACCTACCTGCCTGCTTGCCTACCCAACAATCTACCTACCTACCCACCTGCCTGCCTGCCTCCTTGCCTGCCTACCTTCCCTACCACCCACCTGTGTGCTTGACTACCTACCTGCCTACCTACCTACCTACCTACCTGCTTGCTTGTCTGCCTACCTACCTACCTACCTGCCTGCTCACCTACCTAACTACCTACCTGCCTGCTTACCTACCTACCTACCTGCCTGCCTAACTGCATGCTTACCTACCTACCTACCTGCCCTTCTGCCTGCTTACCTACCTAACTACCTACCTGCCTTCCTACCTACTTACCTGCCTACTCACCTACCTGCCTACCCAATTACCTACCCACCTACCTACCTGTCTGCTTGCCTTCCTACCTACCTACCCACTCACCTATCAACCTAGCTACCTACCTACCTGTCTGCTTGCCTACCTACCTGCATGCTTGCCTACCTACCCACCCACCACCTGTTACCTACCTACCCACCTGCCTACTTCTCTACTTACCTACCCACCTGCCTATTTGCCTTGCCTACCTACCTTCCTGCCTGCTTGCATACCTATCTACCTACCTACCTGCCTGCTTACCTACTTACTAACCTACCTTTCTGCCTACCTGCCTGCTCACCTACCTACCTACCGACCCACTTACCTACCTACCTACCTGCCTGCTTGCCTATTAACCCACCTAACTGCCTACCTACCTAACCACCTGCCTGCCTTCTTGCCTGCCTACCTACATACCTACCAACATCCATGCCTGCTTGCCTACTTACGTACCTACCTTCAAGCCTGCTTGCCTACCTATTTATCTACCTACCTACCTGCCTTCCTGCTTGCTTGACTACCTACCTTCCTGCCTACCTGCCTGCTTACCTACCTACCTTCCTGCCTACCTACCTGCTAACCTACCTACCTTCTAGCCTGCTTGCCTACCTATCTACCCACCTACCTATCTGCCTTCCTGCTTGATTGCCCACCTACCTACCTTCTTGCCTACCTGCCTGCTTGCCTACCTATCTATCTACCTATCTACCTGCCTTCCTACTTGCTTGCCTACCTACCTACCTATTTTCCTGCCTACCTGCCTGCTTACGTACCTACCTTCCTGCCTACCTACCTTCCAGCCTGCTTGCCTACTTATCTGTCATCCTACCTACCTGCCGATCTGCTTGCTTGCCTACCTACCTACCGTCCTGCCTACCTGCCTGCTTACCTACCTACCTTCCTACCTACCTGCCTGCTAACCTACCTACTTTCTAGCCTCCTTGCCTACCTACCTACCTACCTTCATGCCTACCTGCCTGCTTACCTACCTACCTACCTGCCTACCTACCTACCTTCCTGCCTACCTACCTGCCTGCCTATCTACCTACCTACCTACCTGCCTACCCACCTACCTGCCTACCCACCTTTCTACCTGTCTACCTGCCTGCTTGCCTTCCTACCTACCTACCTACCCAACTACCTTCTTAGCTACCTCCTGTCTGCTTACCTACCTACCTGCATGCCTACCTACCCACCTGCCTGCCTGCTTGCCCAACTACCTACCAACCTGCCTACCTGCCTTGCCTACCTACCTACCTGCCTGCTTGCCAACCTATGTACCTACCTACCTGCCTGCTTACCTACTTATTAACTTACCTTACTGCCTACCTGTCTGCTTAAACTCCTACCTACCTACCTACCTACCTACCTACCAGCCTGCCTGCCTGCCTATCTACCTACCTTCCTACATACCTACCTACCTATTTACCTACCTACCTACCCACCTGCCTGCCTGCTTGCCTACCTACCTGCCTGCCTACCTACCTGCCTACCCACCTACCTGCCTACCCACCTACCTACCTGTCTGCTTAAACTCCTACCTACCTACCTACCAGCCTGCCTGCCTGCCTATCTACCTACCTTCCTACATACCTACCTACCTATTTACCTACTTACCTACCCACCTGCCTGCTTACCTACCTACCTACCTACCTACCTGCCTGCCTACCTACCTGCCTACCCACCTACCTGCCTACCTACCCACCTACCTACCTGCCTGCTTGCCTTCCTACCTACCTACCCTCCCAACTACCTACCTAGATACCTACCTGTCTGCTCACCTACCCACCTGCCTGCATGCTTGCCTACCTACCTACCCACATGCCTACCTGCCTTGCCTACCTACCTACCTACCTGCCTGCTTGCCTACCTATCTACCTACATACCTGCCTGCTTACCTACTTATTAACCTACCTTACTGCCTACCTGCCTGCATACCTTCCTACCTTCCTACCTACCTACCTACCTACCTGCCTGCCTGCTTGCCTACCTACCTACCCACCTGCCTGCCTGCCTGCTTACCTACCTACTTACCTGCCTGCTTGCTTGCCTACCTGCCTACCTACCTGTTTGCTTGGCTACCTGCCTTCCTACCTACATGCCCTGCAACCCTGCAACCTACACACCTTTTTACTGACCTCCAACTAAAAGACAGACTGACTGAGCAACTGACATACCAACAAACCACTGATTCAATTTGAAAATCTGTCCTTTGATTAGGAGCATTTTTTTTTTTTAAGGTGGCTCGTCAGATTTTGGAACGAAAATTTTACAAAAGTACAACGTAATCATCATGATGCTCCTAAAGCCTTTTAGTTTTTATTCATAACAAACTCTTACTTACATACCGGAAATACACAGACGAAGCTTCAGATATAGCGTGCGAAGAAACATTATAGCAAATAATTAATGGTTGTTATGTTATGGAATTTAAGCGTCAATAGTCACGTGCCAGTCACTGATATTCCCACAATGCCTTTTTGATCTATGGCCCGAAATATAGAAATAACCTTGCGAGGCTACGTAGCCTTATAAGGGAACGTCATCTAAAGAAAAAAAGTTTGTTTTTTTTTTTGTTTTATTTTTCTTAGTTATTGACGATTTGTATTCTTTTTTCATATAGATTTCAGTGATATATTTATTTTTAAATTTTGCCACGGTGAGATGTGAAATACCTTAATATACCCACATTTAAGAGCATATTGATCTCATTGCAATTGTAACATTATGTACGTTCAAGTAAATCAGTTACCTTAAAATGCATGGGATGACAGGGGATTCAAGGGGGATTGGAAGCCAGTCTGTGTCCTTATCTTTTTTTTCATTGTAATTGTTTGAGCTTAACAGTATGTCAGGGAAGTTCACGGTGCGGTCTAAGATAGCATTGCTGATTCAATTTCATAGGAAAAGCTAAATCAATAAGTATATAATAGTACTTCAGTGATGTGAAAGGAATAGTTAAGTAGGTGGTCTAATAAACAATGTCCTGTAAATCGCTCTTGATTTTTATGACGATTGACTTGAAACGTTATTTCTCGGACTCACAAACATTCACTGCAAGGTCTTATCATGTATCTTACCTGACCCTCTTGCATGGTATAAAATATAAAAACATGAAATTCTACGTTTACAAGGGGGCAGTGAAGAGATACCAGGTCCAGTTACATGTTACATTCTTTTTTCAGCTGAGTGAGTTTGTCGGGAACTAAGTTCTATACGTTTGGAATGGTTTTATGAGTTACGACATACGATGAGTTTCTTGGTGTCTTGATTTACTGGTAGGTAAGGTGTCCAGCAAAACTACCTTAAACCGCCTGTGTCTCTATTATTTGTTTCATTTAAATTAGTCTCTCGACGGTCTTGGAGCGTTGAAATAGGGTCCAAATTGGGATATGACCGTTTGCAAATCACGAACAAATAATTAAGTTACATTTACTTGGCAGTGGGACAAGGACGGAGACAAAAATAGTAATAATAATTATAACAATGATGATAGTTTTTCACATAAGATCTAAAATAAAATTATCATCGGTTGCATACCTTGAGTAAGATTACATGTGTAGAAACAACTACTTCACTTTCGTTAGATGGATAGAAAGACGGTTGGGAGTCCAGTAAAGCAATGAAATAGCATGTCTGACCAATTTGCGTCTAATAGTATTGTCGCACTTTAATTAGTTTGTCAGATGACTGGGACTATGGTCTGTTGGGTCCAATGTATGTATATATATATAGGTTTCATTTGCATTTAAAAAGACGAATAAACAAGTACATCAGTGATGTAACGTAGACGGTAAGGCAGGGTATCCAGTAAACGACATGGGGAATCCCGTAAACCGCCTTTGTCTTTATCCATTGTCGCACTGGCAATCGCGATAAAACTGGAATACTGTTGAAAACAGCGTTTAACACCATACAATCAATCAATCAACTTGAATTATATAGTTTGTCAGATGACTGGAAGTATTTTGTATTGAGTTGAAAATAGCAGATGTGTAACATTTGCATTGGCTTAGATGTATAAACAAGTATTTCAGTTTTGTCAAACAGATAGTAAGGCGTGGTTTCCAGTAAAACGCTCTTATCTTTATTCAATGTTTTTGTGGAGTTCGTCAGCAGACCCAGATTGTGATTTATTTGGGCTCTAAAAACTATATCAGACACATTTCAATTGGTTTAGATATATGGACAGTTGTATGCAACTTGCATGAAAATATGATAAAGCAGGGGATCCAGTAAAACGACCTGGGGGATCCAGTAAACCGCCCTTGTCATTATTAATTGTTACACTTGAGTTACCTTGTCAGACAACTCAGAGTGTGATCTGTTAGGTCCAAAATAGCATACATGACCAATATTCATTAATAAAGAGGTTTAAACAAATGCTTCAACCTTGTTTAGTAGATAATAAGGTAGGGGATCCAGTAAAACGACCTGGGGGATCCAGTAAAACGCCCTTGTCATTATTGATTGTCACACTCGAGTTACTTTATCGGACGACTCAAGGTAAGATCTGTAAGGTCTAAAATAACATACATGACCAATATTCATTAATAAATAGGTATTAGCAAGTGCTTCAAACTTGTTTAACAGTAATAAGGTATGGTATCAAGTGAAAAGACTTGGGGGATCCAGTAAAACGCCCTTGTCATTATTGATTTTCACACTCGAGTAAATTTTTCAGACGACTCAGGGTTTGATCTATAAGGTCTAAAATAACATACATGACCAATTTTCATCAATGAATAGGTATAAACAAGTGCTTCAACCTTGTTTAGTAGATCTATACTACGGTAGGGTATCCAGTAAACCGCCCTTGACTTTATTAATTGTCACAATCGAGTTACTTTGTCAGACGATTCAAGGTGTGATCTCTGAGGTCTAAAATAACAGACACGACCAATATTAATTAATAAAGAGGTATAAACAAGTGCTTCAACCTTGTTTAGGAGATAATAAGGTAGGGGATCCAGTAAAATGACCTGGGGGATCCAGTAAACCGCCCTTTGTCTTTACATGATTGTCTGGGCGAAGTTTGCTTGTCAGAAGGCTTAGGATCGGATTTATTGGGTCAAAAATAGTATATATGATCCATTTTGAGACACAGAAACTAATACCGTATTGTTAGCATAAATGTATAGTAAATCGGGGGATCCAGTAAACCGCCCTTGTTCATTTTATTGTTTCAGGTGAATCATTTGTTTGAAGACTAAGAAAGTCTCAAAGCAGAAGACTAAGAAAGTCTCAAAGCAGGGTCCTAAATGGCATACAATACGACATTTCAATATTTAGGATGTATTTAAACATGCGCGCATATTTGGCATGTTAGCAACATGGGGTCTGGTTAAACCCTTGATTTCTGTATTAATTTAAACAAATAAATCGAAATATATTCTTGCGGGATTTAGAATTACTTATTATTGGTTCTAAATAAGCATATCTAAACCTTAAGTAGATCAACATTTCAGTTCCTAAAGTTAAAGGTTTAAGGGAACAAGCTATAACTGTACATTTTAGTTTTTATAAATCCATTCCGGTGATTGATATCGTTTACTTTCATTTAGCTCATAATGATAAGATAATCTCTTGCAATAAACCGACGAATAATGAAGATTTAAAAAAAACCACCAATTTATATATATATTCGCGTGTATTTTTTATGATTCTATGAAAATTGCCAAAAATGACTGTTTTATTTATGTATCAGGCGGATTTCAGGCTATTGTTTTGATTCGTATTCTATTGACGGAAAATGCCGATCTGAAATTTGCATATTCATAAATTTGACTACGTCATCAACATGAATGACGTAGGGCGGTTTACCGGATCCCATCTTCTTGTTACCGTCTGTCCACCGGCAATCATGGCTGACAACGCGAAAAAAACTGACGCGAAAACTGATCAGAAAGACGAAAAGAAAGCAAAAGATGATGCGAAAGAGCAGGAACTGGTACATTTAGAATATTTTTAATGTTATCGCACAAGTATGAGTCAAACAGTGGCTCTTTACGTTCTCATTTTCTTTTAACAAGTTTATGGTATTATGCTCTGTCATCATGTGGAAAATAATGGTGGGTGGAGAACATTAAGTGCAATTTATTTTTCAAGACAGTTCTCTTTTTCAATGTTATAACTTTTGAAATAAATGACAATAAGCTGAATGTAAGTAAGCGAATACACTTTGGCTTCTCTTTATTATTTTGTCAATAATGTTGGTGCTTTATATTCGATTTGACCAAGACTTTTTAACCTGAAAATAAGCAGAGTGTGGGGTAGTACAGATAACTGTCCCTAAAGGGGATGTTACTTTTTGACTGGTCGCCTCTGGGTACAGAGACAATCCGGACAAAATCAGTTGAAAGTTCCGCACAGATTTAAGTTCACAAATGGAGCACAAAACTAGGTTTTAAACATACCTGTTGCTTCTGTATTTAATATCCCTTCGTTTGAAATACAAATACTTTCAATTTAAACACTGAACATGAGAAAAAAAAACGTGTATTTCATCAGTTACTCGTGTTATTTACGTTCCCGAAACATACAAAATGGCCGCCACACACTACAAATTTCGTCTGATTTTTCGGAGATAAACATGTCGGTATCAATGTATCCATTTACATGCAATAAACCTAAGACAACTCGTTTTTTCACTTTTTTTTTTCTTTAGTCAGAGGAAGATAAACAACTTCAAGATGAGCTGAATATGCTGGTAGAAAGGCTTACGGTAAGATCACTTTTAGCTTCACTGGCAAAAGGCTAGTGAGCTTGTGTCATGGCTCTGTGTCGGTCATATTTCTATTAGTCCACACAAGTATGTGCTTACACAGAATGGATCCAAAATTTATAATTAGATTTTATACAAAAAGATACTGGGTAAATCAGTCGGTCAGTAATTCAGAAACATTGATTTTCTGTTACAAAATACAGAAAAACTATTTTTTATGCCTTTATTTTTACTGATGAATTCATGGAATTTTACATGGGCTTACATAGAAAAAACCTTTGAAAATTTTCTGGTTCATATTTGGCACTTAGCTTTATCTGATGGACAGGGTTCCCACGCAGTCGGGAAAACGGGAAAAAGTCGGGAATTTCGTAAAACCCGTTCCCGGTCTTGAAAAAGTCTTGATTTTTGTTATATCTATGAAAAATCGGGAAAAACCCGGGAAAAGTACGAAACGTTTTGGGTATGAAACAAAAATTAAGGACGATAATAATCTCTGGTCTGCGTCCTCCATTTTTCGGATAAAGGTCCAATATTTTCTGCAATATATGTAGATCGTCATTGGTCGAAGAGGGTGAATTTCCCAAATACATTACGGTCTTTTTTTAGCTTCACTGGTCCCGGAATATTTAGTAATATTTATATAAATCGGGATCCAGTGTATTAATTTCGGAGAACTCGGTACTTTTCCTAAAATACAATGCAGCTGCGCGTTGTATTTTACCGGGGACGAGCTGAAGTGAATTAACGTGAAAATGAGCTACAACAGTAAATATTACTGAAAATTTAAATCCATAAGGGGTCTGAAAGGTTAACAGACTTTATCTTTTTGAAGCCAAGTTATGATTCTCGTCGGGATGAGGTTGTCGAGTCAGAAGAAACTGAAAGTAAGCGCTTGTCTGCAATCATGGATCAAAACACTTCAAGTATTAAATCTAAGAAAGTTACGATTATTCGTATTTTCAGAAACATTATAAGCAGGGATATTGCCCTTTGAAAAGACCGGTTTATTTATTCATTTATTTCAGGCCATGAAAACTGAACAATTAAAGTGAAAGTAAAACATGGTACTTTTGGATTAGGCTTTAGTTTCAATGACTGAAGAGGGAAAAGAACCTCTATTTGAAGGCTTACAGCAAAACTGTTGTGCATTATGATAGTAAATGATATGCAAGGACTTGATTCTGTGTCTCAAATCATAAAGAAAATAATTCCCAATGTTAGAAAAAAACAACACATTTTTAGCTCACCTGAGCACGAAGTGCTCAAGGTAAGCTTTTGTGATCGCCCCATGTCTGTCGTGCATCATCCACAATTTCTTAACATCTTCTCCTCCTAAACCACTGGGCCAATCTTGATGAAACTTGGCAGGGATGTTCCTTATTTAAATCTCTACCAAATTTGTTCAAGATATTAAATTCCACCCATAACTCTGGTTGCCATGGCAACCAAAGAAAAAAAGAGCAAAATCTTTGAAAATCTTCTTCTCTGAAACTAGAAAGCATAGAGCTTTGATAATTGGTATGTAGCATCTCCTAGTATACTTATACAAAAATTGTCCATATAATGCCCCTGGGGTCAAAACTGGCCCCACCTCAGGGGTCACAAGTTTGAACATGGGAATAATAAAAGGAAACTTTGAAAAATCTTTTTCATTAAAACAAGAAGGGATAGAGCTTTGATATTTGGTATGCAGCATCTGCTATTGGACCTCTACCAAGATTGCTCATATGATTCCCCAGGGTTCAAACTTTTATATTTTGTATGTACTATCTTCTAGAGGACCTTTACCAAGTTTGTTCATGTGATGCCCCTGGGGTTCAAACTGGCCCTGCCCTGGTGGTCACAAGTTTGAACATGGGAACAAATAGGAAAATTTTAAAATTCTTCTGCTCTGAAACAAGATGGAATTTATGTACATGTATTCCTTATGATGGTCTGCCAATAACAATATTTTACCTTTTTTCATTAAATGTCACATCATGGAAAAAGGGGGCTTGGTGTATATTTTCACTGTGGACCAATGTCTCTTTCATTACAGGACAAAATGTAATTAATGTTCATCTTGTTAAGCCACAGACAATAGTTATTTGATTTTATTTCATGAAACGACATGTTATCCAAATTGGGGACTAAATGTATAATTTCATTCTGGACCAATTACAGTCAGTTGGCCCATCCATCTACGTTGACGGTTATCTCCTATTTAAGTCCTTGGCACTTACGAAACTTCATACATGTCTTCCTCAGGATAGCCTTGTGATACAATTTTCTTTTGTAAGATCGGTCATGGACAAAGGGGTTACCTTTCACATACTGGACTTACCGAGCTCCAATAAATTAGTCAGTAATGTTGTGAGCTGTTAGTCTAGGGTTCCCAGTTTGGCTTGATTACTGTCTCAGTCAACATCCTTTGAAATTTGATAAAAAGTTATTGAGACAAGTCTCATTTGTGTCTTAACAATGTCTTAACAATGAGCGAATGATGTTTTTTAATCTGTCTTTCGACCACCATTTTGACCAGGAAATGCCTCTTAAAGTTATTTCAGTCCCTTACAATACAATCCTGACTTTCAATGACCCTGAAGAAGAAGGGTTGTGAAAGCATTTTGGGAAAAGAAGAAAATGCTTTTTGCACAGTTACATGCTTCACTGTAGACCTTTACTACTTAGTACTCAGGTGAATGATATAGGACCATCATTAGTGTTGGGCAATCGGTTTAAAATCTCAATCGATTATCGCTTTGTAAGATGTTGTATTCTGCACTTTAATCAATATCATTCATTTTGTTCCTTATAATTTCCAAATGAGTTAAAAAAGAATCAGACATATACCTTATAGTTCAAACATTTGCAGACGACCCTCTTTCTCCACCCCTCCCCTCCCCCCCCTATATTTTCATTTCATAAAACAACATTTTTTTCCACTCATGAACAGAATTTGAACTTCCACTTATTGCTTTATTCAGAAATTTGTGTAAATTCACTGCTAAAATTCATTATTAAAGATAAGAAGACGGTTTGAAGTCTCTCTGATCGGACGATGCCACGCTGCTCACTGTTGTGTCATGGGTTTTCGCGCTTCTTTGGCGATCTATTTTTTATTGACAAGTAGTTTCTGGAGAAGGATTACTACATGATTTGACATCATTTAGTCAGTTTAAATAGCAAGTAACTTAAAATGTTGTCACTTTACACTAGATAAGAGGAATAACACCTTCGTTACTCTGTCATAATAGACTCGCCAGCTTCATTATCATCTGGGTGTCCTTCGCATTTTATACTGATCGTGTTTAATCCGTGTTTCTGCCCGATGCACGCAAGCTAGGTTATATGAAGTTTTAGATAATAATTTCATGCCTCAGATTGACATTTAGGCAGATGTCTTTCATAGCCAAAGACAAGTCATTTCAAATTTCCAAATGTCAAAACCCGGGCTCAGGGAAGCTCGCAGAGTTGTCAACTTTTGTCAAGACATTCATGAACAAAGATTCGTTTCTTGTTTTTCAACCAGATTTCGTGCTTGTTATCTACTATGCTTAAAATCCAAGATTGTGATTAATAATAGTCACAAAACAAAGCGTTAAAAACCAGAATTCAAGTTTTGGCACCAAGCCAGCTTATCAACCGACTACAATCGATTCCAGGATTTCTCAATCGATTATCGGAATCGGAAGCCAAAACCAACTGACTTTCGACTATAGTCGATCATCGGCCCACCACTAACCATCATGGTCCTATTATTCCCAATTTGCCTGGTTATGTAGTCTTAAAAGGATCTATACTATTTGCC
Source organism: Tridacna crocea (assembly GCA_943736015.1). Lineage (NCBI taxonomy): Eukaryota > Metazoa > Mollusca > Bivalvia > Cardiida > Cardiidae > Tridacna > Tridacna crocea. Next base: position 3,481,413 of record OX031067.1, on the reverse strand, counting down.
TTCAAATTCTTCATTACTTGTAGGAACTTCGGAACTGTAAGAGAACAGCATGGATCCTTATTAAACTGCCTGTATGGATAGGCTGATCTGAATCTATATTCGGTCATTTGAAGTTTTGTAACTGGCCAAGTAAAGAAATTAAATAACTATCATGCAGTTAGAATGGTCTTTAAATCTTAATTTTTCATTAAAATAAGGAATGTATGAAAGAAAGTAGCTTTCAAAAGGATTTGCATTTCCAGTTTTTCTATTGCAAAAGAACCTTGAATTTTGAAAAAAATCCTGGAAAAAGTCTGGAAAAAGTCTGGAATTTTGCAAGCAGAAAGTTGTGGGAACCCTGGATGGACCTTTTCAGAGTTTTCTTTTTTTAAGTTACAGGCCCTGTTCCAAGAGTTGCAAGTTTTAGGTAGGTTTATGTACTAAAGACTTTGAAATATCTTCTTATTCTGAAACACTGGGTTTTGGATATCAAATTTTGCATGTAGTTCTATCGAGCTGACCGCCATGAAGATGGCCAAAATTATAGCCCAGGGGCCAAATTAGGGCCAAATTAGGCCCCAAAGTGATAGTCACAACTGATCTTGATCTTAATTGTTTCCAAAACCAACTTAATCCTTGAACAAATGGCAAAACTTTACACTTGTAAAACTTTAAAACATTTGTAGTGGACATATCAAAAGTGGCTCTAATGGCGGAATTTGTCCTTGATAGAGTACAATACATTGTTGGAAAAGGAGAAAATACTGGTTACCAGCATTTTCTTTTTTTTTCTGACAATGTTTTCAAAAGGCCTCTTTCCTAGGGTTGATAAAACCAGGACTTGTTTGGTAAAAACTGAAATTGAGCCTAGCATTCAAATGGTTAATATTAAATTTTGTCTGTTTCAGGAATCCAATCAGAAGTTATATAAACCAGCGTTGGAAAGTTTGAGGACTCAGATAAGATCTTCTACCACTTCCATGACCTCAGTCCCCAAGCCCTTGAAATTCTTGCGTCCCCATTATGACACCTTGAAGACTGTTTATGAAAAAATTAAGGAAAAGGAGACACAGGTAAGTGATGTCAAATCAGTAATAGCTCCAAAGATAAGAACAAGGCCAAACTGATATGTCAAAGCCTCTTCTCATATTAAGGCCTCCCCTTTCTATGTTGGTGATTGGTAAGACACACATTTCAGTCCTTTATCACATGTCAGAATGGTAGATTTGCCCAAATTGAAAATATTTGCAGAACCAGAATTGAAATTGTCTCTTTGACAGAAAAGAAAACATTGTAGGAAAAGAAGACACCGGTTACAAGCCATTTCATATTCAAAAAGGCTTCTCTCTATGGGTTGTTTAAAGTCAGGATTGTGTGTTAAAGATAGTTAACTCGTTACAAAAGACAAAATTTTTGGCTTGTTCTAATCGAAAGCATTTGCAGAAGACAAAATAAAAGTGACTAAAAATTTAAAATTTGTTTTGTGAAGGGTAGGAACCCTTGTTAGAAAAGGAGAAAACGCTGGTAACTAGCATTTTCTCCTTTTCCCGCAATATTTCATATACATGATCATGTAGGCTTCTTTCTCAGGGTCATCAAAAGTACGGATTGTGTGGTTAAGGGTTAAAGAGGTAAAAGGATCAACATACAACTCAAATTTTAAAACTATCCCAGCTCTTAGGGATCTGCTCAGTTTGACGTATTTACTTAAGCTTATGAGAGTGTTAACCCATCACCACAAAATCACTACTTTTGACGCCCCCGAGAAGGAAGCCTTTTGAAAACACTGTGGGAAAAAGAGAAAATGCTGGTAACCAGCATTTTCTCCTTTTCCTACAGTGTTTTCTACCCTTCCAAGAACAAATTTCAATTTTTCATTTACCTATATTTTGTCTTCTGCAAATGCTTTCAATTTGGACCAGTCAAAAATTTTCTCATGTGGTAAAGAGTTAAGGGCTTTTTTCACCCTCTTCACATTTTATCATTCACACTCCTGAAGTCATTTTGATACCAAACGACAAAATTTTAGACTGGTCCAAATTGAAAACAGTTGCAGACAACCAAATAAAAGTGACTGAAAATTTGAAACTTGTTTTGGAAAGGGAAGAAAACATTGTGGGAAAAGGAGAAAATGCTGGTTACCAGCATTTTCTCCTTTTCCCACAATGTTTTCAGAAGGTTTCTTTCTCAGGGTCGATAAAAGTCGGGATTATGTGGTAAAGGGTTAATACATCAGTATGTCTAAAAGCATTGTGGCAAAAGAGCCATTTCTGGTACAAGTAATTTCCTTGTTTGCGACAGTGTTTTCAAAAGTGATGTGCTGCAGGAAAACCAAACAAAATCACTCACATGAACTAAAGAGAAAGGTACGATGCCAAGTTTTTACTTGTAAAAAATGTTCTTAGCCAAAGCAATATGGCAAGAATGTTAATGTTGCAAGTATAATTACCTGTATTTTGACATACAATCTTAAAGAAACCAATCTGTAAGTGTTTACCTAGCCTAGAAGGAAATGAAAGGTATATTTTCTCATCATTATTATTTGCAGATGTTTTGTGCAGACGTGATTTCTGTGTTGGGTATGACCATAACTGATAATAGGGAAAGTTTGAAGTACAGACTTCTAGGATCTAAAGAAGAAATAGGATCCTGGGGACATGAGTATGTCAGGTGAGATACATGCCTTTATTTGTAATTTGTGAATTTTATCAAGTCATACCATCTTTGGTTCACCGATTACCTCATTTTAAAGTTAACTTTTTTGCCTGCCAGGTCAGACTACACAATCTGTGCAGTCTGATATTTGATTGACGCTGTCTGAAAAAGAACTTGTTAGCTCCATTGCTTTAATGGTCAAATGGAATGCTGTAAATTTAAATGCATTTAAACACCTACATTGTTAACTTTTAGTCACTATTGGGCCGTTAAGATTTGAAGAAATTGCTGGTATAAGAGTTCTCTTGCTGACGTGACATTTTCACATGCATCGCTGTATTGAAGCTTCATATAGTTTTGTTTTCAACTATTTAATTTAAAGGAACGTTTTCAAAGCGGACAATTACAAATGTGTTTGGGGAAATAAGGATTTAACTGCATCAAGGACCTTACAGTTTGCCCTACTTTCTAAAACAATGAAAACGCCGGATTTTGTTCAAAACTGCTTGATTTAATTCCATACAGACTCAATATGTTGCAATATGTGACCACTTAATCATTAAATGGTTGACCTATATACAGTTGTATCCAGGTTTACGAGAAGCTCCACCCACAGTATTTTAGCTGGTCCTTGTAGATTAAATACCAATCTAATGCATACGCTGTAGTAAAAGGGGCGGGGACTATTCCAACTAATATTGCATCATCGCCAAAAAAGTGCCTTAATTTCCACCTGAATATCGGGACTAAACAACTCGTACTTGACCACGTGGTATTTAACCCTTTACCAAATAACCTCTGGTTTTAACGACTCTGCTAAGGAAATCTTCACCAGGCTGGGTTTTTTGGCTTGGGTCCAATTTGAAACCATTTGCATACAACAACTTGGTACTTGCTCAAATTATAGGATTTGTCTGTGGAAAGAAAAGAAATATAACAGGAAACAAGAAAATGCTCCTTACAAGCAATTTGTCCTCTATCCGCAATGTTTTCACGCACCTTCTGCCTCAGGGCAGTAAAAAAGAGAGCTTATCTGGTACACGTTAAAAATGAAACAGATCATGGAAAGTGAGCCACTTTAGAGGGACATGGGTGTTTATTGTACAGTGATCTTATACATGGCCAGCCAATGCGATGAAGTTATTCACATCTGTCTATCTGTCAGTTAAAACTTCAATCGGAATTGATAAAAAATGAATGTTCTAACTGTTTGTCATCTGAAGTATGGTTCGAAAGATTTCGATAGAAAATTAAAACCCAAGTTTTCTTTTGTAAGAGGAGCCTGGCAATTTTCAGAACGGTAAACCGGCATATTTCCGGGCGATGAAGGTACCGATCTGCTGCATATCAATCCACTAGATACAGACCAGGGATATGATGGCTACCATTACCGGTGATATGCCAAATGAGCCTGACTGCAGACAATTGTCCTGAAACTAGTTCAAGGACAACATAAATAATAGTTAACACTGTATGACTCAAAACGCATGTTCGTACAACCGTCAATAAAAAGAGGCGTGGCGAACTGAACTTTCTGTCGTTCTTGTATGGCTCTTTCCACCCATCCGTTGCTGTCAGTCAAATAGAAAATAGGGCAAACTGTAAGTTAGTTATTAATCAATATATTTCATTTGTATGAAACTAAATCGTCGGTCGGCTTCACCTCCCTCCGATTTAATTTCATACAAATGAAATATATGATCAATAACTTCTACTTGTTATTGTTAGTCAGTTTGCTGTCCCAAGTTGTATTTGAATGGCAAGACTTGTCCTTAATGACCCATCTTTTCTCCTTCTCATTAGACACCTTGCTGGCCAAGTTTCATTGGAATGGCAAGACTTGGAGGAGAAGGATGCGGATATGAAGGAGAAATTACTGAAAATGGTGAAGGAGATTGTACCATACCACATGGCCCACAATGCCGAGGCTGAAGCATGTGATTTATTGATGGAGATTGAAAGATTAGACATGCTACAGGACTATGTGGATGATACAGCTTACAATAGAGTATGCCTGTACTTGACCAGGTAACTTTATCATTGATGTTAGTCTATTGGAGATTTAAAGGATATTGTTATCTTTTCACCAAACAATCTTGGCTTTAACCCTTTACCAGACGACAAAATTTTAAACATGTCCTACCTGAAAGCATTTGCAGACTACAAAATTAATGCCAATTAAAAATCAAAATTTGTTTTGGGAAGGTTGAAAAATTGTTTGAAAAGGAGAAAATTCTGATCACCAGTATTCTCTATTTCTCACAATATTGTGAAAAGGCTTTTTACTCAGGGTCATGAAAACCAGGGTTCGTTCGGCAAAGGATAACAGCCAAGAGAAAGAGACTCTTGAAAACATTGTGAGAAAAAGAGAAAATGCTGGTCCGTCGCATTTTCACTCACTTGCACAAAGTTTTCTAACCTTCCTTGGACATATTTCATTTCTTGGACCATATTCAGTAGTATTGTCTACAAAAGCTGTCAACATGGATAAGACTAAAGGCTTCTTTCTAGTGAAGAGTCTTATACAAGAGACTATATTTTAGGCTCTTTTATGGCCATATGGTCTGCAATAAGTGAAAAGAGGCATCACAAAATCTAATTTAGTTGTAACATGTTGTCTCAGATTAGCCTTCACAGACTGTGCAGGCTTATTCGAGAGGACACTTTTCACAAATGTCCGAATGCCTCTTTTCGGGTGTTGCAAGCCATATTGAAAGCAATTAATGTTGGAATTAGATGTCCTTGATAGGGATGAAAATGCATACGCCTCAGCCAAGATCAGATGCCAATTTTATCCCTGCCTTATGTTATATACCTGTACCTGATATATTTTCAATCATATAGCACAGATTACTTTTGCTGGTGATAACTTAAAGTCATGTTAACATGTTCCGAAAAAAAATTCTCTAATATCTTTCACTGAAATTTTTCTGTCCCAGAATATATGGTCAAAAATTGGCCAAAAAATAGCGTTATGCTGTAACATTTCAAAATGGGTTGTTTTTCAATCAGAAATTTCTCTTTTCAGATATGATTAACATAACCCATACTTTGTTAAATGTATGCATGATTTAGTACCTTTTCTTTTGCTGGTTGTTTGAGCAAAATCCATCAACAATGGCCCGAGAAATAAATAAAATACTGAAACTACCCGATCGTTATGCATTTTGTACTTTTTGTGATTTGAAATTCAGGGATACCATCATAAAATTTATTTTTACATAAATCTTTGTGACTTTTGCAGTTATAAATAGTTGAACACAACTAGGAACAGATAAAAACCACCTGGAACCAATCTGTATTTGGAAATTTTCTTGACAGCAATTTTTATATTCTGAGAAAAATGTCCCACTAAATCTGTCCTGTCCGTAGACAACCATGTTTTCCAGGATAGATATCTAAAACCAATATAATCATTTTATCCTGAATAGACCTCTGTCTACTGATCAAATCTATGCCAAAGGTTTTGAATTTACAGTGTTTTCCAATAATTCACAGCTCAAAAAGCACCAAATGTCTTGTCCGTAGAAAAATGTCTTGTCCGTAGATCTCTGATTTTTGTTATAATTATCAAAATCAATTCATAATTTGAAATGTTAACATTTATTTCTGACTTATATTTTAACTGTTGTGATGTCAGTATACCATAAAAACTGAAGTTAAATTTCAGTTTAGTGTACAACTTGATGTAAAATGTTTTAACATTGAAAAAAAAGAAAAATATTTTAATCATACTTTGAATTTTTTTATGTATCATATGAAATGGATACATTCTACACCTTTTTATATTCACTGGGGTTCAGTGAATAACAAATAAGTAAGGCAGAGTATTTCTATTGGTTTTGGTTAATGGATTGGGTATTTGAATTCTCAAAAGGAATGATCTACGGACAGGACAAACTGTGACATAGTTTCGTATCAAAAGCGTTTTCTGTAAACTGTCAGCAGAACAAGTAAAGTAATCACAGCAAATAAACATTCCCAACCCGCGAAGTCATAAAGAGTCTCAGAAACCAGAGGAAAGTGAACATGTCAGTAAAAAGACACTTGCAATGAGGAAGTATGGAGAGAAACTTAAGAAAGAAAGTAAACATCAATATAAAGGAATGAAAGAAAAGGATAAACTCAGAAAGCAAGCAGGACGTGCAAATCAAATAGAGCTGTGAAAATATTGGGTAGAAAACATTGAGGGAAAAGAAAGAAAAGCTGATTAGAGCATTGTCTTCTTTTCCCTCATTGTTTTCTGGTTTCTTCTCTGTATGAATTATCAAAACCTTGCATTGTTCGGGAAAGGGTTAAAACTTGCTTCATTCCTTAACCTGCTATCAGAAATTGATTCAGTGCCTGTAGAAAACACCTGGTGATGGAGATAATAGTGTTGCATGCTCAGATCAAATAGGTTATTTCATTTTCGTAAAAAGTTTCTAATTTATTCAAGTTAACCCTTTCCCTAATTGAAAGTATTTGCAGACGACAATTCAAGTCTTGTTGAAAAGATGATTTCTGTCTATGATAGGGTAGAAAACATTATGGGAAAAGGAGAAAATGCTGGCTACCAGCATTTTCTCCTTTTCTCACAGTGTTTTCAAAAGACTACTATTCCAGACCTGTAAAAACCAGGACTTGTTTGGGAAAGGGTTAAGTATAAATTTAAATGGTTAAATATATATGATAGCATACATGTAGATGCAATTACTTTATAGGCATACAGACTGTTAGAATAAATAATAAATAAATAAAAGAATAAGAAAAAAAAATAAAATCAAAAACCAGATTGTATGCCAATCAATCTATCATAATGTTCAATAGTGAGATTGATGTTGAAGTTGGGGGGTATGTTTTGGTAATGACTTACATCCAGAAAAGAACGTAAATTTAAGACAGAAGGTCCAGCAAGAATTCATCGCAAGAATCCTGGGTATTGATGGTGACGAGTATAAAAATGACATACATGTCCAGGGCCGTAGGAACAGGGGGGCAGGGGGGCCGGGCCCCTCCAATAATTTGATTACCAATTAAATGACTGTGTCAGTATTTCGCTGAATACTGCTAGACAATCATCGTGCATAAATAGAATGAAATAATAGAAAATTTTGAACGATTTAAAATAGTTCTAAACAAACGGCGGTGAGCCATGGAAATTTTTCTTCTACTTTTGTTATTTGACAGACACCAAACAATTTCTGACGTCACATTTCATTCCGTGTGATTTCCTGCTTTATTTTTTCTCCAAATCTCATAATTCACCACATTGTTGAACAAATTTTCTTCTTTTCGGTCATTGGTATTAGTCGGTGGGTTATTTCTTACTGCATAACCAAGCGCAATACATGTCAAATCAGGACAAGCCGATTCTAAAATGATGTTGGCCCCCCAATCCAAAATTGCTTCCTACGGTCCTGATGTCAGAGAAAACAATGAAAGGACAGAAATTCTTCTACTGGCCATAGGAGAAAGATGTGTCCTGGGAAGATGCGTCTTCTGTAGTAAAGGTTGTGCATGAGCCAGAACTAAGTGAGAAAAGTACAAAAAGAAATTTGTTGTTTACAGTGCCTATGCTCTAATCATTAACTGTGTGATTAATGTACAGTATGCCTTTCAGTTTATTGAATGATTAAAATGGAAAAGGCATTTCCATGTAATAAGATCTAAGAAATGTTTTTGACTGTGAAGATGTCTTGTCCATAGATGAGTTAAATTACAAATCAGTCAGGTGAGATTACAATTAATTGTGTCTTTCCCAAACAATGTCTGGTATTGAAAAGCCCTATCAGGGAAAAGTTTGTTCAACATTGAGAGAAAAGTAGAAAAAGAAAATGCTGTTAACTACCATTTCCTTCTTTCCCCTACTATAAAAGTCACAAATTTTCTATTTTAACTCTTTACCAAACAATCCCTACTTTTGAAGACCCCAAGGAAGAAGCCTTTAGAAAACATGGTGGGAAAAGGAGAAAATGCTGGTAACCAGCATTTTCTCCTTTTCCCACAATGTTTTCTACCATTCACAAAACAACTTCCAGATTTTCAATCACTTTTATTTTGTCGTCTGCATATGCTTTCGATTTAGACAAGCCTGACATATTGTCGTGTGGTAATGAGTTAAGGAAATTCATTATTTCGTCTTCAATGGTAATGCTTGCAATTGATATTTACTTACAGTGGGCTTATTGATTTGAGTTCCATATATATTAACCCCATAAACAGACTACAAAATTTTAAGACTGGTTCAATTTGAAAGCCATTGCAGACAACAAAATAAATGTAACTTAAATTGAGGGAAAAAGGGAAAATGCTGGTTAGCAACACTTTCTTCTTTTCCCTCAATATTTTCAAAAGCTTTTCACCATAGGGTTATGTAAATCCCAATGTTTTTGGTCTGACATTTGCTTATCATTGTGACTGAATGTATTGCTCCTACAATGAAAGATGAATTATGACTTATTATTATTGAACATATTTTGTAAGACTAAGAAACTAAATAAGTAGCAAAACTTCAACATTTTCTAAAACTCATCTTTAAACTAAAAAATTGTCCTGTCCGTAGATTTTGCTAACCTTGATTATTTTACTTCATTAAGGAATAAAAATCTGTGAAATTTAAGTTTAAATATATTATTCAGCAAAGCAAACATGCACAAATGCATTAAGATTAACAACTAGCACTGTATTTGGTATATCAGTTTGCAGTTGCTCTTTGTATATATTTCCGTTACATTTCCTATTGGAAATTGCATATTCTTTACAGTTTTGGAGTGCAAATTATGTTAAAATGTGGTACATCATCATATCTGTTCCATATTTTTGTTAAACATGGAAAACACATGGCAAAACAACAGCCTAAAATGTGTTTGATGATGATGATATATACAAAATGTCCTGTCCGTAGAAAACTTGGTTTTGTTTCTACATGAAATTTAATGAACACATAAGTTCATGAATACATAAGCAATTACTTGAAAACTATATATCATTGGAATCGTATTTTTTGAGAGTTTATCATAAGGTCTATCATTTTCCACTCATGTCAACTGTATTTTAGATATTGAAAACAATATGAAGTAAGATGAAAAATATTTCATGAAAAAAAGAGAATAAAACAGGGCATTTTTTTTTTCTATGATTTTCACAGTGTAATGCTTGTAATTAAGACAGTTACATACAAGCTCTTTCAGTTAAAAGTTTAAAATGTTATGTTTCTGTTAAATAGCATTGAAAATAAAGCTTTAAAAAGCATATGTGTATTTCACATTTTTACTCTACTTTTGAGAATAATTACGGAAGAAACTTCTTAGCAAATAAGTTTCTATCTTCAAAGTATGTAAATTATGAAACTTTGAACTATACTGGAATAGAAAAACACAAAAAACAGTCGAAAAACATACTTTGAAAATTTGACTAAAATGTTACATAAATTGGCATCTGATCTTGGCTGAGGCGATAGGAAAGGGAGCAATGTTCATTAGAATCACTTTCTCCCTCTTTCCTGTGATATTTCTACAGGCCTCCACATGAATATAAACATCTCAATATCATTTGATAAAGGGTTACCTACTGAGGACAGGAATTAAATGTTGGAAGAGATCATTCACTAATCAGTAAGATTTTTGTAATGCTTGTATGGTGTTTGATGCTGTTTTTAATATTATTTTAGTTACATGACGGCAGCCAGTGCACTTATCCATGCTCTCCTGGAGTTTCTTTTACCAGTACCGTGCACAATATTCTATCCATGCCACTGGCTACTTTTTGACATAACCATTGTCAAAACAATGATCAGCAGTGAGAGATGAATGAACCCTGTTGCAATAACTGTGATCAATTCGTGGAAAGAAATTGGCCAAGCCAGGTATCAAAGAGCTCTGTTCTTGAGTCCTGTATGCTACCGACTGCACTATTTGGGCTCATTTCTGTTCAGAAGGGCTAGGCGTGCTACTCTGAATAATCACAAGTGCTTCTTATTCTGTAGCATAACAATACATAACCATGGACGTACAAGACCAGTTTGCAGGGCAAACAGTTTTAAAAAAAAAGATGAATTTTTGTCTTTCAGTTGTGTGGCTTATGTTCCTGATCCAGAGAATCTGACTTTATTGAAAACAGCTGTAGATTTATACAGAAGGTTTAACCAGTATCCACAGGCACTGAGGTTTGCCATGCAGCTGAATGATCTCAAACTTGTAGAGGAAATCTTTATGTCTTGTAAAGATATGTAAGTACAATTGTGTAACAAAGAGTGACCTCTTTACCAAAAAACAGAATATTAGACTCAATCAGTTTTAACCCATTACCACTCAATCCCTACTTTTGACGCCCCTGAGAAAGAAGCCTTTGGAAAACACTGTGGGAAAAGGAGAAAATGCTGGTAACCAGCATTTTCTCCTTTTCCCACAGTGTTTTCTACCCTTTCCAGAACAAATTTCAATTTTTCAGTCACCTTTATTTTGTCGTCTGCAAATGCTTTCAATTTGAACCATTCTAGAATTTTGTCGTGTGGTAAAGAGTTAAAGCTTTTGCAAGAGACGAAATCAGTGTAGCTCAAGTGATAATTTCAGTCTGTCATAGGATAGAAAACATTGTGGGAAAAGGAGAAAATGCTGGCTACCAGCATTTTCTACTTTTCCAACATTGTTTTCAAAAGCCTTCTCTTTACGGGTCATTAAAACTGAGGATTATGTGGTAAAGGGTTGATTATCGTAATTTGTTTTTGGGGAAAATATTGGTGTATTTTCAAAGCCCTGTTGTCATCACTGTGATGCCAAAACTTGTAACATTGTCCTATTTCGGTGAAATGATTGAAGGTATTCATGTCAAAATCACAATAACTGTAAACTATTAACTCTTTACCCAATAAGGCATTCCTATGGTATCTCTAATTGACCCTAAATAACAGCAAGGATGAAGTTGTTTCTGATGTGTAAATGACACCTTTTGATAGCATAGAAAACATTGTGACAAAAGGTGAAATTGCTCGTCACAAGCAATTTCACCTTTTGCCACAATGTTTTCCAAAGGTTCCTACAAGCAATGCGTAGAAATGAGTATCTATGGAGTAAAGGGTTAAAAAGAAACCTTCCCCTGGAGGGCAGATAAGTGAGATAACGCTTAAAATGTTTTTTATATTTTTTAAAATTTTTTAGATACTTATTTTTCACAGAGAATGCAGCTCTACTCTAGGATTGATACCTGCATTAGGTGCTCTTGTTTTGTAGATAAACTTATCACATCCTTCAGCTGAGTTTACCATCTTGCATAAGGCCACTTTCAAACACACATATCAAAAAGAGAGATTTCTTGTATTCAGCTGTTTCATCTTTTGCATTTACATTTTGACACAAATATTTAAATTCAATAAATAGTGTAATCTGTATTTTACTCAGAAAATTAAAAGTGATTTGCCCCCAACTTCTATAGGAAGTAATGTTTTAATCACATCGAGAAGCTTTTTATAAATCCGAAGGGTCGTATTATGTTATGTCCCTAGTCATCTGTCCATCGGTCTGTCTGTCCTCTTTGGAATAAGTTCAAACGTTCCACAATGAATCTCTATGATGTGTAGTTGTGCATGTGACTTTTAAAATTTGGATATCTGCAGGCGTTTTTGAATTTAATCCATTTTACTTACAAGCCCCTTCGGGCCTATATACACCACTTTGCAAAGCTTTTGTTTGGAATATGAAGAAGATTTGCTTCAGTGGTAAAGAAACCTATTTAATCATTTCTGTTTTTCATTATTTTTCAAGAATGATTCAGAAACAGTTAGCATTCATGTTGGGCCGACAGCAGATATATCTAGATCTAAATGAAAATATGGAAGAAGATGATGAACTTGTCGAGATCATGTCAAATACACATTTAAACAATAATTTCCTGGCTTTAGCTAGAGAGGTAAGTAGACTAAATTTTGACATTTCGTGTCAGATTGAGTGTATGTTTATTGCTGAAATCTTGCAAAGTTGGCTGATATAGCCTGAAAAAATAAATGTTTAGTTTTGGAAAAGAGTATTTTGCAGTTGTATTGGCCACAATCACCACACTTGGAACTAGTTAAGTTTTTTAGATGGATTTCAGTATATATCTGTGTTTTTATAATTCAGCATTTTGATTTTGTTTTTCACAAATTTTCTTGGATACTATTTTGATTTTGATATATGTTTTTGATAACTAATATGCTCAAGTCTATGACACAAAAGAAAATTCTTCTGAGAAAAACTTTCTTATTGGGTGTGTCTGTCTTTATCACAGTGGCAAGTGGCAAGTGTTAAAGACCCCAATAACCTAAGTATAAATTAATCAGACTTTCCCTTCACATTGTTTTGGTATCTTTTTGGAAGATGTTCAAAATTTATCTTCACTGTTATAGTTCATCTGATTGTGCAAATTTTATATTTCAGTTGGACATTGTGCAAATTTTATATTTCAGTTGGACATTGTGCAAATTTTATATTTCAGTTGGACATTATGGAGCCCAAAGTTCCAGATGACATATACAAGTCTCATCTAGAGCCTACCAGTAAGTTGAGTCATTCAAATACTTTGAGACTAAAACTTACGTACAACTGCATGCCTTACGTTTAACTCTTTACAAAACAATAAACTGTTGGACTGGTCTACTCTGAAAGCCTTTGCAACATACAAATTAAGTATGACTAAAACAATGAAATTTCTCTTTGGAAGTGTAGAAAAAATTGTCAGAAAAGGAGAAAATTTTGGTTTATCAGTATACTTTCATTTTTAGCTCACCTTAGCACAAAGTGCTAAAGGTGAGCTATTGTGATCGCCCTATGTCCGGCGTCCGTCGTACGTCGTCCGTCATCTGTCAACAATTTCTTTAAACATCTTCTCCTCCTAAACCACTGGGCCAATCTTCATGAAACTTGGCAGGAATGTTCCTTGGGTGAAGCTCTACCAAAATTGTTCAAAGAATTTAATTCCACCCATAACTCTGGTTGCCATGGCAACAAAACGAAAAAAAAAATTGAAATCTTTGAAAATCTTCTCCTCTGAAACTAGAAGGGGTAGAGCTTTGATATTTGGTATGTAGCATTTCCCAATGGACCTCTACCAAGTTTGTTCAAATTATGCCCCTAGGGTCAAAACTGGCCCCGCCCCGGGGGATAAAGCGTTTTAGCGCGTTTGAGCATAGGAACAAAGAAGGAAAACTTTAGAAATCTTCTCCTCTGAAACCTGAAGGGGTAGAGCTTTGATATTTGGTATGTAGCATCTCCTAGTGAACCTCTACCAAGTTTGTTCAAATTATGTCCCTGGGGTCAAAACTGGCCCCACCCCAGGGGTCACAAGTTTTAGCATAGGAACAAAGAAGGAAAACTTTAAAAATCTTCTCCTCTGAAACTTGAAGGCGTAGAGCTTTGATTTTTAGTATGTGACATCCCCTAGTGGATTTCTACCACGTTTGTTCAAATTATGCCCTTGGGGTCAAAACTGGCCCCTTCCCGGGGGTCACAAGTTTGAGCATAGGAACAAAGAAGGAAAACTTTAAAAATCTTCTCCTCTGAAACTTGAAGGCGTAGAGCTTTGATATTTAGTATGTGACATCTCCTAGTGGACCTCTACCAAGTTTGTTCAAAATATGTCCCTGGGGTCAAAACTGGCCCCACCCCAGGGGTCACAAGTTTGAGCATAGGAACAAAGAAGGAAAAATTTAAAAAATCTTCTCCTCTGAAACTTGAAGGCGTAGAGCTTTGATATTTAGTATGTGACATCTCCTAGTGTACCTCTACCAAGTATGTTCAAATTATGCCCCAGGGGTCAAAACTGGCCCCACCCCGGGGGTCACAAGTTTGAGCATAGGAACAAAGAAGGAAAACTTTAAAAATTTTCTCCTCTGAAACTTGAAGGCGTAGAGCTTTGATATTTAGTATGTGGCATTTCCTAGTGGACCTCTACCAAGTATGTTCAAATTATGCCCCAGGGGTCAAAACTGGCCCCACCCCGGGGGTCACAAGTTTGAGCATAGGAACAAAGAAGGAAAACTTAAAAAATTTTCTCCTCTCAAATTTGAAGGCGTAGAGCTTTGATATTTAATATGTGGCATTTCCTAGTGGACCTCTACCAAGTATGTTCAAATTATGTCCCTGGGGTCAAAACTGGCCCCACCCCGGGGATCACAAATTTGAGCATAGGAACAAAGAAGGAAAACTTTAAAATTCTTTTCCTCAGAAACTAGAAAGCATAGAGCTTTGATATTTGGTCTGTTGTATCTCATAGTGGACCTCTACCAAGTTTATTCAAATAATGTCCCTGGGGTCAAATCTGGCCCCACCCCGGGGGTCACTAGTTTGAGCATAGGAACAAAGAAGGAAAACTTCAAATTTCTTCTTCTCTGAAACTAGATGGCATAGAGCTTTGATATTTGGTATGTGGCATCTCCTAGTGGACCTCTACCTAGTTTCTTCAAATCATGCCCGTGGGGTCAAAACTGGCCCTGCCCCAGAGGTCACAAGTTCGAACATAGGAACAATGAAAGAAAATTTTAAGTTTCTTCTTCTCTATAACTAGAAGGCATAGAGCTATGATATTTGGCATGTAGCAATTCCTAGTGGATCTCTACCAGGTTTGTTCATATTATGCCCTTGGGGTCAAAACTGGCCCTGCCTCGGGAGGTCACAGGTTTGAACAAAGCAACAAGGAAGGAAAACTTTAGAAATCTTCTCTGAAACTTGAAGGTGCAGAGCTTTGATATTTGGTATGCAGAATCTTCTTGATGCAACTTGGCAGGGATGTTCTTTGGGTGAAGCTTTACCAAAGTTGCTCCAAGAATTGAATTTCACTCATAAGCTATAGTCTAAGGTGAGCGTTTCAGGGCCAATGGCCCTCTTGTTCATATTACGTTTTCTGAAACCCTCTTTCTCAGGATCATGAAAACTTTGGGTTGTTTGGTAAAGAGTGAAGACTTTCCAATATGTCAAATGTAAGACTTATAAATTGAAAGCATCAACAGACTACAATTCTGAAAGTGGTACAAAAGAACTGACATTCTTTGACAGGGTAGAAAACATGGTGGGAGAAGTAGAAAATGCTGGTAACCAGCATTTTCTACTTTTCCCACAGTGTTTTCGTAAGGCCTCTACCTCAGATTCATTAAGACTCAGAATTGTGTGGTGAAGAAGTAAATGATCAGTTTTACAAAATTCATATAAAATTTGATACAAATATTTACTGGGGTCCTGAGTGGTGAAGTGTGGGACATGTAACCTGGAGGCCCTGGCTTCAAGCCGGTCTGGATCCATTGGGTTTTTCATGGGGGTGTCTTTGTCTTTGTTTAACACGGCATAAAAGAACATTCAATCAACACTCTCACTCAAACAGGAGGTTCCCTGGGGACATCAAATGTTGACTCAGCTCGACAAAATCTTTCTTCATCATTTGTGAATGGTTTTGTGAACACAGCTTTTGGACAAGACAAACTTCTCATGGAGGACGGAAACAAGTGGCTGTATAAGAATAAGGACCATGGTAAGTTGGGATCTCTGCAAAGTCGTGCAATTAAAAGAGAAAGAAAAGAATATCGCAACAAAAACAAAAAGCTACTTCTAGATATAGAACAGGCAAGAAACAGGTGTACTGTCTCGCTATATCTTATCATATCAGACAAATGTAGATCCAAGATAAGACTGTACATTTGGTCCTAATTGGTTTCTATTGTCACTGCCTATATGTATGACTACAATTGATAGTAGTTTCCTATAGGTTAACCAATAGATTACAGGGCACAATGTTGATTTGTCATAAGACAATGTAGATCTTGATCAGGCTGCACAGAATGTAAAGTTGTGTCTGTCCTGTTTGACTTTTTGTGATATTTTCCGACAACATAAAAACTCCACCCCTGAAACAGCATGGATTTTTCTATTTATATATTTTTTCTTCTTCTTATAGAGAGAAAAAAAAATTTCTTTTAAGGTTAATACTTTGTAGACAAAGTGTTGCATTTGCTTTAGAATTGGCGTCTTTTTTGTGTGTAGACAGCAATTTTTGTCCATGAGTAGTAAAATAAATAAGATTAACAAATACTTCTTGGTGTCTTGTGTACAGGTATGCTCAGTGCTACAGCAAGTCTTGGACTGATACTGCTGTGGGATGTTGATGGTGGACTTACACAAATTGATAAATATCTATACTCATCAGAGGACTACATTAAGGTTAGTTTGAAACCAGTTTATCCGTGAGTTGTAAAAACTTTGTAGGCTTATAAAATTAGTTCGAGAAGGTTTGTTTGATGCTGTTGCCTATGCGCTCTTTCGCCTGAGTACCAGTAGGTCAGTCAGTAGCTTACAGGACTTAACTCTTTACCACACATTGACCACTTTTAACGACCATAAGGATGAAGCCTTTCGAAAACATTGTGGAAAAAGGAGAAAATGCTGGTAACCAGCATTTTCTCCTTTTCCCACAATGTTTTCTAATCTTCCAAAAACAAATTTAAATTTTCAAATCCCATTTATTATGGTGTCTGCAAATGCTTTCATTTTTGACCTGTCTAAAATTTTGTTGTTTGGTGACAAGGTAACAACACGGCAGCTAGTACACCTATGCATGCTTTCTTAGTTCTCAGCATGGTATTCTTTCCAAGACACTGGCTGACTTCCCACTAACCATGGCCCAAACAATGGTCAGCAGTGGGAGAGGATAATTCCTGTGGCAATGACTATCATTAATCCTCGGAGATTCTTGGAGAGAAATTGGTCCAGCCAGGGATTGAACCACTGCTGGCGTTGTTTGGGCCATGGTTATGTGGGAAGTCAGCCAGTGTCTTGGAAAGAATACCATGCAGAGTACTAAGAAAAGAAACTCCAGGAAAGCATGGATAGGTGCACTGGCCCTCACGTTTTAACTGAAATGTTTATGAAAATGGCGTTAAATAGCTGAAAGCTTTTCTACCCTATCAAAGAGGGAAATCATGAGCTACATTTACTTTTTTGTCTGCTGATGCTTTGAATTTACGAAAATCCAAAATGTTGTTGTTTGGTAAAGAGTTCAAGGGATGTCTTCAGAGACTACGTATTGCAGATTGCAAACATGTCTTAGAAATTAAAATTAAGCCTGAAGTGGCCATTCAAATACACATGTAGTGCATTGGCACAATTTATATGAGTGATAACAGGATATGTCTTAATGAAAAACAAGTTTCAATGAACAACTAAATAACTTCCTTCTAGAAATACATCTGTGAATATAAAAGTATTTTTTTTTTTTTTTCCTTTATTTGAACAGGCTGGTGCCCTTTTAGCTTGTGGAATTGTCAACTCTGGAGTGAGAAATGAATGTGACCCTGCACTTGCACTTTTGGCAGATTATGTCATGCATAACAGTACAACCATGAGAACTGGTGCTATAATTGGGTAGGTAGATAGAGTGGATGTGAGGTCTGTCATGGAACTTTCATTCGTGACTTTTCAGATTTTACATTTCTCAAAGTTAGAGTCCTCGAAAAGCCAGTTCTGTTTCAAGTTTCCAAATTTGTCTTCATGCAATTACTTGCTTGGTATAATATTTTGTGAAGATTCACTAAAGTTCTTTTTCCCTGCAGAGCGCTGTTCTGCCTTCATCTTGTCCATTTTCTGCATGTCCAAGGACCATGCTATCCCATGATTCAATTGGTTGCTGGACAAAATGGGTTTTATGGATTCAAAAGTATATGATGACGTGTTCAGTACTGTGCATCATGGAGATGCTGTAAAACCGTTTTGTCAGAGTATGGCTTATAATTATCTATATCGAACCTAATTTCATATTAGTTGTCTACATTATCATACTGATCTTTACGAAGTTTTCTGCTACCAAAATGTTTCTTGACATTAACCAGTAGGCTACTAAGCAGGACTCACTATTTATTATGGATCTTACATCTACACTATCTGAAAAGAATATATTTTCGCCAAATAATAACTTTGAAATAACAAAATTTGGATATTTTACAATCCCATTAGATGCTTTGTTATTCAGCAGGATAAAGTTAATCCTTTATCCAATAATCCCAGGTTTTCATGCCTCTGGGAAAGAAGGCTTTTGAAAACATTATGGGATAAAAGAGAAAATGTTGGTTAAAAAATGCTGGTAACCAGCATTTTCTTCTTTACCCACAATGTTTTCTAGCCATCACAATACAAATTTAAGTCACTTTTTCAATTTGAATAAGTCTAAAGTTTTGTTGTGTGGTGAAAAGTTAATAAATTATCTACCTTTTGCAGATTAGGACTAGCCTATGCAGGCTCAAACAGAGATGATGTTCTTCAGTTAATCCTGCCAGTATTAGGAGACTCTAAGTCAAGCATGGAGGTGAGTTCTAATTCTCTTATCCAATATTGCTGTGTCAATACTACTTTCAAAGCCATTCAGCCAGGAGGCAACATTGTGGGAAAAAAAAAAATTGTCACAAGCAATTGTCTCCATATTCTGGAATTTTGCGCGTCATGGCCAACTTCAGATTTGACTCAAAGATATTTTTCTATTGTATGTTTTCTCTCTGATAAGGAATGACCCAAGTATTGGCATTACTTTAACCCATTACCACACGACAAAATTTTAGACTGGTTCAAATTGAAAGTATTTGCAGACGACAAAATAAAAGTGAATGAAAAATTTAAATTTGTTTTGTGAAGGGTAGAAAACATTGTGGGAAAAGGAGAAAATGCTGGTTACCAGCATTTTCTCCTTTCCCACAATGTTTTCTAAAGGCTTCTTTCTCAGGGGCGTCAAAAGTAGGGATTGTGTGGTAATGGGTTAATGTAGAAATTTCATCAGAATATGATAATGGAAAACAGTCCTGACTTTTAACGACCCTGAGAAAGAAGCCTATCAAAAAAATAAAGATATTTTTCAATTGTATGTTTTCTCTCTGATAAGGAAAGACCCAAATATTGCTATTTAATGTAGAAATTTCATCAGAATACGCATAGGCGTAATTTCTATTACGCACACCACGCACATGCGTAATGTGTAAAAAAAAAAATTGGGAATAGGTCGTAGGTTGCCTCTTTCCGCGTATTTTTCAGTTTGGACGTTTTTCAGTTCTAAAACAGCCAAGATCAGAAATATCTTAATTCTACGGCTCCGATTCCATTCGGCTGATTCTGAAATGCTCTCGTCACCTGCCTCAAAAATGGCCAACTTCGGCGTGCGTATAATTGACTCTTTCCTGCTTATGGCTATGATATGGTATGGGAAAACAGTCATTTTTGGAAATTTAAGTTCAGACTGACAAGCCCACTAGCTCATTCTGTAGAATACAGGACTTGAAACCAAGGGTCCCTGGTTCGAATCTCTAGGTAGTCCATTTTTTTCTGAGTCTTGCTTATAGTTGTTGCAACAGGATCCATTCTCTTCTTAACCCTTTCCCAAACGACAAACTTTTGGACTAGATCAAATCGAAAGCATTTGCAGACGACAATTCAACTCTTGCTGAAAAGATGATTTCTGTCTATGATAGGGTAGAAAACATTGTGGGAAAAGGAGAAAATGCTGGCCACCAGCATTTTCTCCTTTTCCCACAATGTTTTCAAAAGGCTTCTATTCCTGACCCGTAAAAATCAGGGATTATTTGGGAAAGGGTTAAGATGCTGTTGATAATTTTTTTGACAAAGATTGTGTCGGAAAGCAGCCGGTTGCTTTGAAATAACAAGAGTTCAAAGAACTGGTAAAGAAACTTCAGGAAAGCTTGGATAGGTTCATATGCAGCAGCAATAGGACTATATAATGTTGATAAGGGTGTTAACTCTTTACCACACGACAAAGTTTAAGACTGGTTCAAATTGAATTGCAGATGAAAAAATAAAGGTTACTGAAAAATTGAAATTTGATCTGGGAAGGGTAGAAAACACTGTGGGAAAAGGAGAAAATGCTGGTTACCAGCATTTTCTCCTTTTCCTACGGTGTTTTCAGAAGGTTTCTTTCTCAGAGGCGTCAAAAGTAGGGATTGAGTGGTAATGGGTTAAAGACTATACAATCAACCAGTAAACCTTTTTCCAGAGACAAATTTTAGCCTCCTCCACTTTCAAAATATTCGCAGATGACAAATGTCAAATGGGTACAAATGAGCATAAGTTCTCCAATAAGGTAAGAAATGCTATGGGGGAAAAAAATAAAAGATTGGTTACCAGTATTACCTTTTCCATAATGTTTTCAAAAGTTTTCTCCTTCAGGTTTATTAAATATCAGGATGGGTTGGTAACGGGTTGAAATGGGTATTAACCCATTACCACACATTCCCAAGTTTTAACGACCCTGTAGTTCTGGAGAAGGCCTTTGAAAACATTGTGGAAAAAGGAGAAAATGCTGGGTACCAGCATTTTCTCCTTTTCCAAGAATGTTTTCTTTCCCCATCCCCCCAAAAAATCATCATTTCAGTTTCATTATACCCCCACAAAACAAATGTTTTTGAGGAAGGGGGGATACTGGAATCAGTCCTTCTGTGCGTACGTCTGTTTGTCTGTCTAAGGGATGGTGGGAGCATTAAGTCACATTCAATGACAGCTCTAGTTTAATTTGTCATCTGCAAATCCTCTCAATTTAGACAAGTCTGAAATTTTGTTGATTGGTAAATAGTTAAATTGTTATTTTGTCAATAGATATTAGGTATTGCTGCCTTAGCCTGTGGGATGATTGCTGTTTCCAACTGCAATGGAGATGTCACCTCGTCTATATTACAAGCAATGATGGAATGTTCGGAAGCTGACCTCAAGGACACCTATGCAAGATTTTTGGCGCTTGGTCTCGCTTTAAATTACCTAGGTATGTAAATGCTGCAAAAGTTAGCCAAAATTGAAACTTGCTTGATACATGTTTCATTAAAACAAAAATTTAAGCAAGGGAAGAAAAAGAAAGTATATGAGTATTCTCTGTGTGTTAGTGTTTTTTTACCTTGAAAAAGATGTGTAGAGTTAGAAGTTTTGAGATTTTTCACAGGCTATTTCGGACAATACATTCCTAGCTCCACTGGCCAAATGCCGGCAGGCATATGTCATGGCGCAGTGTCCGTCATGCATGTGTCTGTGCGTGTGTGTATGTGTGCATTAACTTCCATTTCAAACATCTCTGAAACTAGCCATTAAATTTTGATGAAACTTCACAGAAATGATCCTGCCATGGTCCTCTTCAGAATTTCTTGTTTGGCTTGCTGACATTGAACGTTTTTGAAGATGAGAAGTATGGCTGTAACAATATGATATGCTTTTGGCAAGATATAAAACAAAAAGAAATTAGAATATGCTGCTTAACCCATTACCACACAATCCCTACTTTTGACGACCCTGAGAAGGAAGCCTTTTGAAAACATTGTAGGAAAAGGAGAAAATGCTGGTAACCAGCATTTTCTCCTTTTACTACAATGTTTTCTAACCTTCCCAAAACAAGTTTTATTTTTTGAGTCATGTTTAATTTGTCGTCTGCAAATGCTTTCATTTTGGACAAGTCTAAAATATTGTTGTTTGGTAATGAGTTAAAGGTTTTTATGCTCCTTATTCTGTTGATTTTGTAACAGAGGATTTTTGGTAAAAGTGTTAAGATTTTGCACAGGATTTCTGCTAAAGGACTGTAAAGTTTTGTACAAATGGCTGTGATGGATGCTGTTAGCTAATTTAAGTAAGATGAAAAAATTCTTAAGATGATTCAGTTATCATGAAAGCATATGAAGACAACAAATTAAATGTTACTCAGAACATGAAATTTGTCTCTCATAGAATAGAAAACATTGTGGGAAAAGGAAAAAATGCACCTACATTTTATCCTTTTCCCCCAATGTTTTCAGAAGCTTAATATCTCAAGGTTGTTTTGTAAAAGGCCAACAAAATTTTCTTGTCCTGAGACATTTTATGTCTGAGGCAATGGACCGAACGACATACCTGTGAATGTAGCATCTTTTTTTAGTTTTTAGACCTCCTTTTAGCTGTTTCAAAGTTACTGTGACCAGGAGACATTTTGGAAAATTAAATAGTGTGTCTCAGTCGTTAGACTATAATTATTTTCTGTGAAGTCTGATCTTTACCTACATTGTCTGAAACAAATTATTAGATTGCTCTTTATCTGCATGGAGCTTCTGAATTAAAGCTTTTTTCATACAATCCTGTGTTTTAGAAGACTTTTTTAAAACATTGCGTGAAAAGAAGAAAATGCTGGTAACCATTATTTTCTTCTTTTTCCTCAATATTTTTTACACTGAAAAAGCCAAAACTGATTAGGGTTTAACAGAAAGAGTTGATATTGTCTACTTCATTAACAGGGAAACAAGAAGCAGTGGATGCAACTTTGGAGGCCCTAAAGGTTGTAGGAGAACCACTAAAGTCTATGGCTTATATGCTGGTAGATGTCTGTGCTTATGCAGGTAAAAGTGATGTATTTATTTATTATAACCCTGCAAAGGGAGATTATCAAAGTGGAGGCGTTGAGTTAGTAGACTTTTGAAAAGATTAATAAAAAAAAGAAGAAAAAGCGGATAACCAGCATTTTCTCCCTTTTGTGCATTGTTTGCTACCCTATGTTTGCCAAATGCTATAATCTTTCGGCTATGTCATTATTCTTGTTGTTGGCAAATGCTTTGGATTTGAAAAATGGAAAATTTCCTCAAAAATTTTCCTGTCATATAAAGAGTTAAGTAGATGGCATTGTAGGGGTAGAGCACAGGCTTCTGAAACATTTTGGGAAAAGAAGAAATTCCTGGTACCCAGCATTTTTTTCCACAATGTTTTTACACTGTCTTAGAACTACAGCTCATTGTGGTGTCCAGTTACTTTCAGTTTGGAAAAGTCAACATTTTGTTGGGTGGTTAAATGTTATTTTTTTTTTTTTAATGAGAGAATGAAAGTAAGAAAAGGTGTGGGATAGCAAGTATGAAATAATGCACTGTGACCAGATGATTTAAAAACCCAACACAGTAATGTTTATATTAGCTCATCAGGGTTCTAGGATTAAAACCTTTATTCCCGAAACAAGCTAATTAAGTGTTAATGAAAAGGTTTATGGAGTTAGATTTATATTACTGAAAACATCGCTAAACAATATACAAACAGACAAAGTAGTTATGCTCTGTGAAAAGAGGCTTTGTCTATTTAAGAAAAAAAAATGAATGACTTGTGTCAGCCTGTGCAGTCCATGCAGACTGACATGAGCCAAAACCTTTTGACATTCATAAATTGTATGCATTTCCAAGAATCATTCTACCTTAAGATTTGGTCAAAAATAAGACTAAATGGAGTATTATATGTATGAGCACTTGCTTGGTAGAATGCATCAAAAGTTTTCACCATTTTTGTTATCTTTTTATTTCAGGAACTGGAAATGTGCTCAAGATTCAACACCTCCTTCATATATGTTCAGAACATGATGAAAAGAAAGATCAGGTAGATTTTAATCCATTACCACTCAATCCCGAGTTTTAACAACCCTGAAAAAGAAAGCTTTTGAAAACATTGTGGGAAAAGGAGAAAGTGCTGGTAACCAGCATTTTCTCATTTTCCAACAATCATTTTTTTTTCCTTTAACAGACAAATCCCATTATTTTTGTTACATTTACGACATTTGGAAATGCTTTCAGTCTGGACTTGTCTAAAATTTTTGTTGTGCAGGATAAAGAGTGAAACCCCAGAACAAAGATTACCGATGAAACTTTTTAAGCAGATCAGCATTACCATCATTTTCAATGGGAGTTTTGCTATTTTTTCCAGGTCATCCTAAGAATATATAGTACCTAGCATAAGAAGATGATTTCTGTGTTCAGTTTAAACATATTTTATTCATAGAATTACATAGTATTACAAAGCAATAAATATCAATCAGATTCACAAGAATAATTCTATAAAATGGATTGACATGAAAGCTAAGCTCATATAGTTCCTCTCTATGTTTGGAATGGCAAGGATCAATTTTTGAATTGTATTAATCTTGAATGAGCCAAGCCCAGGTAGCTCAGTTGGTAGTCTTCAGGACTTGAGAACAGTGGGTCATGGGTTTGAGTGTTCTTGAGAATGATTGAAATATCAGTCATACTTGTCTGGCAGGACAAATGGTTAATAGGAGATAGTAAAACAAGTTTTCCAGACGAATATTTAACTCCTTACCAAACGACAAAATTTTAGACTAGTCCAAATTGAAAGCATTTGCAGACGACAAAATAAACATAAATCAAATATTGAAATTTGATTTGGGAAGGGTAGAAAACATTGCGGGAAAAGGAGAAAATGCTGGTTACCAGCATTTTCTCCTTTTCCCATGATGTTTTCAAAAGACTTCTTTGTTAGGGTCGTTAAAAGTCGGGATTGTGTGGTAAAGAGTTAACTCATTACCAAACGACAAAATTTTAGGTTTGTCCAAATCGAAAGCATTTGCAGACGATAAAATAAAAGTGACTGAAAATTTGAAATTTGTTTTGTGAAGGGTAGAAAACACTGTTGGCAAAGGAGAAAATGCTGGTTACCAGCATTTTCTCCTTTTCCCACAATGTTTTCTAAAGGTTTCTTTCTCAGGGGCGTCAAAAGTAGGGATTGTGTGGTAATGGGTTAACTTACAAGAGACAAAACAGCAATTCAGTTATTGAATAAGCAAATTAAGGGTATTCAGGATACCAGTTTTTGAAACAGAACATAAAACCTGCTGGTTCCCGTCCCCTCAAGTGCCTTTTCTGGAAATTTTTGGACACAGCATATGTCTGTCTCATTACTATGCTCTGCACTTCAGTTATCTGAGTCTTTCGATTTTTCTTTACATATTTTTACAGGAGAAAAGTGAAAAAGAAGATAAAAGTAAGAAAAAGGATAAGGAGAAGAAAGAGGAGGAGAAACCAGCTGGTCCAGATTTGACGGCTCAACAGGGTGTTGCAGTCATCGGGCTCGCGCTTATAGCAATGGGGGAGGATATAGGTGCTGAAATGTGCTTTAGGTCTTTTAGTCACTTGGTAAGATTCTTTGCATTATTGTAGAGCCTTATTACCAGCACTATCAAAAGTAATGCAGAGGAAAAACATTGCAAAGGATTGGAATGATGGATTGTCATAAGCATTGAAAACAGTGTTGAAAAAGGAGCGATTGCTTATAACAAGCAATTGTTCCTTTTCGAAACAATGTATATAAAGCTGTAATTAGGCGAGATGTCAGTCATGAAGTCAGTAAGGTATTGCGTCAATTAGCAGTGAGACAGTTAAAGCAACTGCACACTAGCATTGACAGTGCTTTTGTTTTGACCATTCCCCTGCCTATAATGTAGACTGGGGTATACTGCCTTTACCATGTCTGTCTGTGGATCCATCCATTCATGATTCATCTGTCCATCAATACCTCCTAGTTTTTGGTTCCCTGCTCTACTGCAAAAACTGTTTGACCTGGGACCTTGAAACGTTGTACAGGTGTTGCTCATGACCAAAGGAGGTGCCCTATTGCTTTTGGGTGATAGGGATCAAAGGTCAAGGTCACAGTTGAACTTCATCAACAAATCATTTTGGTTCTCTGATTGTACTGTATTAGTGACAAGGTTCCTTATTGAGGGGTATTTGTCTGCTTTTCAATAGTTTTGGTTTTTTGGTGACAAGAATAAACTGTTTTTATCTGGAGTTAGTCGATAATTGTGATGAGAAACACATGTGAGCTAGGCTCTGACAAAAGGGACTTAATGCATCTGCATGCTGCATCATTCTAAGCAAGTCATTATACAGTAATGGTTCCATAAATATCCCTTTGCTTCATCAATCAGCTGGATTATGAGGAAAAATGGACCTTGGACCTGCGAAAAATTTTATAAAGGGCAAAATGTTTTGACTCGTGTCAGACTGCACAGGCTGTGCAGCCTGACATAGGTTGATACTTTCGGCAATTGTACTAAGCCCTCTTGTCAGGGAGCAAGTCTTAAAGTTTACTGAATTAATTCCTTGATTTTGTTTGTTACGATTGAAAATTCCCATGTGTTTTTCATTGATATCATAAATAACTTCTTTCTGAAGTCTATGAATACTAACAATTTAAATCTGGATTTTTTGAGATTGGTTCTGGCTTTCATTGACAATTCTATTTTTTTCTATTCTACAGTTAAGATATGGCGAGGTTGGACTGAGACGAGCTGTTCCTCTAGCTTTAGGTCTTCTGTCCGTGTCCAATCCTAAACTACAGATTCTGGATACCCTCAGTAAATTTTCTCATGATAATGATCCAGAAGTGGCACATAACTCTATCTTTGCCATGGGATTAGTGGGAGCAGGTATGTTTAAAGAAATACGATACTGAACTCTTTTTCTTTGAAGTCTTTACGGAAAGGCAAATTTTTGACGATCTAAAATTGAAAGCATATGTTGGCGACAAATTCAGTTTCCTTGACCCTTTACCAAACAATCCCTGGTTTTTACAATCCTGAGATAGAAGGCTTTTGAAAACATTGTGGGAAAAGGAGAAAATGCTGGTAACCAGCATTTTCTCCTTTTCCACAATGTTTTCTACCCTGCTGGAAGCAAAATCCAATTTTTGAGTTACATTTATTTTGTCTTCTGCAAGTGCTTTCATTTTGGGCCAGTCTAAAATTTTGTTGTTTGGTAAAGGGTTACAAGGTGATTTCTGTCTGAAATGATAGAAAAAATTGTGGCAAAGGATAAAATGCTTGTTACCAGCATTTTATCCTTTTTTCACATTGTTGTTAAAAGCCCTCTTGTTGGGTATTGTTAAAACATAAGATTGTTTTCTTAGTCTTTCTCTGAGCTGCGTAATCGTTTGTGTTCATGTAAACTCTGCATAGTGGCAAATTTTCAAAATATTCCTCTAAAGTACAGATTTTCGACATGAAATAACTGCCAGCGGAAAAAAACAGCTTTGAGCAATCAGATTCATGCAATTGTCTCTTTTGAATATAGTGCAGGGGCAAATTGTTACGTTATTATTTTCCCAAGCCACTACTTTAAGTAAATAGATATATATAAAAGAACTGTCACATGTTTTAATGATTTAGATGTGATCATGATAGGCAATATCACCAGAGATGATTGAACTTTTTTAAGCTGTGAAAGATGTGTTATAGAGACATGAGCTTTTTTTTTTTTTTTTCCCAGGAACAAATAATGCGAGACTGGCTGCCATGCTCAGACAGCTAGCAGTCTACCACAGTAAAGATGCTAATAACTTGTTTATGGTTAGGCTGGCACAGGGTCTTACACATCTAGGAAAAGGAACCCTTACTCTATGTCCATATCACAGTGACAGGACCTTGATGAGTAGAGTAGCAGTCGCAGGCCTTTTAGCAGCTCTAGTGTCTTGTTTGGACGTGAAGAATAGTGAGAATTTTATTTTACCTTTGTTTAGTTTTAATTATGTAATGCCTTACTTGGAATAATGCAATATAAGGACGCACCAAAACTCTCCTTGCATAAGTACTTCTCATTGCCTTTTAACTAGATACATGTGCTTAAAAGTACCCAGTAGAGTTGAGTGATTCAATCTTCATGTTGCAAGTAGAAAGACATCTTCGCGAGCCAAGTTTTAAGATCACTACGTGGATCTTACCTTGGCTGATTGAGCCCAATTTCGAGATTCCTGCAATGCGCCCTCTATTGGATGCTGGTTATTACTCCCCTTTACATCATGTTTCTAAAAGCAAATGAAATATTGTTTTACAAAGCGCTTACGAATACACATGAAGCGATAAGCAGACATCCACGTGGGTTTCAATGTTTTACCTTTTATTTGAAAGGTAGAGACCTTGTTCTATTTTTATCAAAGATGAAATGCTACAAGCGATTTCATTCGTTGCAGCTAGAGCTGGCTGCATCCAATGAAAAAGTGTATCGGGTGAACGTAAAAATCAAGTTTGATCCGCCAAGGGTAGAGTTACGTAGTGAATCGTCAGCCTTGGCTTGCGAAGATGGTAGAAAGATTACACTGTGTTTTTTTTTTTAATTTTTGTAGTCATTCTTGGTAAATCCCACTACTTGTTGTTTCACCTTGTTGCGGCTATGCAGCCAAGAATGTTGGTGACTTTCGATGAAGAAATGAGGCCGTTGCCTGTAGCTGTAAGAGTTGGGCAGGCAAGTATTGTTTTTAACCCTTTACCATACAGTCCCAAGTTTTAGGGGCCCTGAGAAAGAAGACTTTTGAAAACATCGTGGAAAAAGGAGAAAATGATGGTAACCAGCATTTTCTCCTTCTCCCACAATGTTTTCTAATCTTTCACAGGGAATCGCCATTATTTCTGCTACATTTATGATTTATGATTTTATGACCCGAACACTTTGATATAAACAACTGAAGTCGAGTTTCATTGCAAGTCAAATTAGTAATTCTGGCTTTTAACAATCCTGGGAAAAAGGCTTTTGAAAACATTGCTGGAAAAGGAGAAAATGCTGGTAACTAGCATTTTCTTCTTTTCCCACAATGTTATCAATCCTTTCACGAACAAAATCTGACTATCAGATCAGTATTCAGATTTACATCTACAAATGCTTTAGATTTGGACCAATGTTAACTTTTTATTGTTTGGTAAAGAATTACACAGAGGTACAGGTGCACTTACTGTTGTTATATTTCCCTCTAGGCTGTTGATGTGGTGGGCCAAGCAGGAAAACCAAAAACTATCACAGGATTTCAGACTCATACCACCCCTGTGTTGTTGGCATATGGAGAGAGAGCTGAACTTGCGACTGATGAATGTATCCTTTAATTATTCAAATGAATTACTGGAAACATCTTAGTATCTAGTGCCTTTATCTTCTATCTTATCTTTTGTAACCAGTTAGGAGCTATTGGATTTCTTTGGTTCAGAGGTCAAGGTAATAAAAAGTAGGGAATCTGCTTCTAAACAAATTCCTTCTTAACCCTTTACTCCATAGATACTCATTTCTACACATTGCTTGTAGGAGCCCTTGGAAAACATTGTGGCAAAAGGTGAAATTGCTCGTGAAGAGCAATTTCACCTTTTGCCACAATGTTTTCTATGCTATCAAAAGGTGTCATACACACATAAGAAACAGCTTCATCTTTGCCGTTATTTAGGGTCAATTAGAGATACCATAGAAATGCCTTATGGGGTAAAGGGTTAACTAAAAATGTTACCGTGGTTACATATTAGAATGCCCTCCTGGGTAGCTCAGTGGTGAGCATGGCGGACTCATGACCTAGTGGTTTGAGTTTGATACCCGGTTGAGGCATACTTTCTTGCCTCTCACCTCTGCTGAAGCATGTGACAAAAGCAGTCGGTGGCTTTGAAAAGAAAGTTGTGTTAGTACCGGTGTGAGAAAGCCAGGAAACACATGTGCGTCACCAACCACCATGATATGACCTTAGTTGTTAAAGTGGCATTAAACCCCAATACAACAAACCAACTTATTAGAACAGGCCAGATTATGGGCTTATTTGGATGGCACAAATCATGATTAGAATGCACAGAATTTGCACTCTGATCCTGAATTTATACTGTCTGCCTTTTCAGTCAAACCAGTAGGATAAAACCAAAAGGATAAAACACTGAAAACCCAGCTGGTGGAAGTGGCAATGTTTATATTAATTATTTGATAGAGAAAAACAGAATTTAAATGAAACGTTTCTTTAACCAATATTATAGATATACCACAGACACCTGTAATGGAGGGTTTTGTAATCTTAAAGAAGAACCCAGACTTTGAGCAGACTTGAACTATGACTCCAACCATCAGACTATAACAAGGGGACAATTAATCATATTATGTGTAAATGTCAACAGCAAAAATCTGGTACTTTATGACCCGCAAGTAACTAGGAATGAAACAGGCATGAGATGTTCCTGAAACAGTTTCATGGACGTTGATAATCAATATGAATTTAGGTTCAATAAATGAATAAAAGTAATGTGTGACCAAGCAAACATTCATAATTCCTGAAACATCGGTGAAAAAGTGAACTAAATTTGTGTATTTTAGCCATCATTTTCTCCTTTTCCCAAATGTTTTCTTCACATTTAAGGCTATTTTTAGCATTTGAATTCTAGTTATCTTGCCGCAAATGCTTCCAATTTGGATAAACCTAAAGTTCTATCATCTTTATGGTGTTGCAAAATTCCCAGCAAGTGCATTTAAAGTACCATTCCTGTTGGCTACCGTATTTGTACATTAAATTTAGTGCTTTTGTTGATATAAATGAATCAAACTTTTTCTGATTTGGATATTTTATCTCCATTGGTCCCCTTTATAACCTGGGCCTGTGAACACAGGATCTGCTGTGTTTTCAATACACTGAGTCTTACTCTTATTGTTGACAGTGCGAAAAGGGATCATTATTTTAATGTAACCTTTCCCAGTGATTAACACTTTACCACACAATCCTGACTTTTAACCCTTTCCCAAACGACAAATTTTGGACTCTTCCAAACCAGAAGAGTTTGCAGACGACAATTTTAGATTAGGAGAAAATGGCAGAAAGTTCTCAAAAAGGGTAGAAAACACTGTGGGAAAAGGAGAAATTGCTCGTTACGAGCAATTTCTCCTTTTCCCACAGTGTTTTCAAAAGACTTTTACTGCAGACACGTAAAAACCAGGGCTTGTTTGGGAAAGGGTTAATACCCCTGAGAAAGAAGCGTTTTGAAACGTTGTGGGAAAAGAGAAAATGCTGGTTACCAGCATTTTCTCTTTTCCTGACATTGTTTTCTTCCCTATCAAAGACAACTTCTACAATTTTTGTCACATTTAATTTGTTCTCCACATAATATTATGCTTTCGGTTTGGACAAGTCTGAAATTTTGGTTGTGTGGTAAAGGATTAACTCTGTACCAAACAATAAGATATTGGACTCATCCAAATTCAAAGCAGTTGCAGACTGAAAAATTTAATGTTGCAAAGATGACAATTTCTGTCTCTGATAGGGTAGAAAAGCATTGTGGAAAATGGAGAAAATGCAGGTTACCAGCATTTTCTGCATTTCCCACAATATTTCCTAAAGCTTTCTCTTTCAGGGTTGTTAAAAGTCGGAATTGTGTGGTAAAGAGTTAAACTTTTTTCTAAACAATCCCAAGCTTTTGTGACCCCGAGAAGTAAGTCTTTTGAAAATTTTGCCTGAAAAGGAGACATTGACTCGGGGGTAAAAGTTTTCTCTTTGTCCTACAATGTTCATTGCTCTTGAAAATAGATCACAATCTTCCAATGCTTGGATTTTAGACAATTGTAAAATTTTGTTTTATGGTAAAGAGACATCTTGAAATTTTAATCATGTCATGGGGCCCTGCTTTGCTAGTGGTTAAAGCTGTAGATCAGTAATTTACAGAACATTGTGGATTGTCCTTTAGTAAGGCACTACAGAGCCCAGTCTGATACAGAAATAATGAGCTGTAGCCATAATGTAAATGAAACAAAGTTGAGAGCTGCCTTTCCCTTTACCATACAATCCCCACTTTTAACAACCCCAGGAAAAAAAGCCTTTTGAAAGCGTGGTTGGAAAAGGAGAAAATGGTGGTAACCAGCATGTTCTACTTTTCCCATCATGTTTTCTACCCTTTCAAATGTAAATTTCTATATATCAGATATAAGTGTCATCTGCAAATCTTTTCCATTTTGACCAGTCTGAAAATTTGTGGTGTAGTAAAGAGTTAAAGCTATCTGTTCACTGCCAACTTATATGCATAATTATGCAGTTAATTAACCCTTTACCCCATAAGGCATTTCTATGGTATCTCTTATTGACCCTAAATAACAGCAGGGATGAAGCCGTTTCTTACGTGTATATGACACCTTTTGATAGCATAGAAAACATTTTTGTGCATCATCGACCGCCATGATATGACCTTAGCTGTTAAAGTGGCGTTAAACCCCAATACAGCCAACCAACCAAGTAAACGTTGTGACAAAAGGTGAAATTGCTCGTCACGAACAATTTCACCTTTTGCCACATTGTTGTGCGTCATCGACAGCCATGATATGACCTTAGCTGTTAAAGTGGCATTGAACCCCTATACAACCAACCAACCAAGAAAACATTGTGACAAAATGAAATTGCTCATCACGAACATTTTCACTTTTTGCCACAATGTTTTCCAAAAACTCCTACAAGCAGTGTGTAGAAATGAGTACATGTATCTATGGAGTATAGGGTTAAGAAATCGAGTATGTAATGAGTTTTCATACATCAACAAACATTTTTTTCTGACATTCCTGTTGGAACAAATAGGAGACCCAATGGATTATATACCAGCTCTTCAGGATGGTCCATCAAACTGACAGCTTTTTATACGCCCGTCGAAGACGGGACGTATTATGGGATCACCCGTGGCGGACGGGCGTCCAGTTCTTTGTCCGGAGCATATCTCCAAAACTATACTAGCTAGGGTTATGAAATTTCATGGGTGGATAGATCTCATCGAGGGGGAGTGCAGTGCACAGGAATCATAACTCTTGTTTGCTTAAGTTTTGAGTTATTGCCCTTTGTTGTTTTTCATACTTAAATTTTGTCCGGAGCATATCTCCAAAACTATACTAGCTAGGGTTATGAAATTTCATGGGTATGTAGATCTCATCGAGGGGGAGTGCAGTGCATAAGAATCATAACTCTTGCTTGCTTTATTTTTGAGTTATTGCCCTTTGTTGTTTTTCATACTTGAATTTTGTCCGGAGCATATCTCCAAAATTATACTAGCTTGGGTTATGAAATTTTATGGGTGGATAGATCTCACCGAGGGGGAGTGCAGTGCACAGGAATCATAACTCTTGCTCGCTTAATTTTTTAGTTATTGCCCTTTGTCGTTTTTCATACTTGAATTTTGTCCGGAGCATATCTCCAAAACTATTCTAGCTAGGGTTATGAAATTTCATGGGTGGATAGATCTCATCAAGGGGGAGTGCAGTGCACAGGAATCATAACTCTTGCTGCTTAATTTTTTAGTTAGTGCCCTTTGTCATTTTTCATACTTGAATTTTGTCCGGTGCATGCCCCAGCTTTACAAGTTGGGGTAAGACGGGCGTATCTTGCGACAATTTGCCGCTCTTTTTCATATTGAAAATGATTCTTACAATAGTACTCCATTAATTTCAAGAGATATAGAGTGAAGGTCCGGACATTTCTGCTGATACCAGCATGGATCTGGACAAGCAGTATATGCTTAGGAACATTATAGTTCACAACAAATGCATAAGTGAAATACAAACTGCATCTGGCGGGATTCGAATCCATGTGGACAAATATCATTGTTATTTTTAGGTTTAAAAGACCAATACCATAACCACTGAGCTAAGAGATATCGTCCTAACGTATTTGTTGGGTACTATACCGGTATTGAAATCTGGACGAAGTCATGTATGATGGAATGGTCTCCCTTAATATGTCCAGCAATGTTTGCTCAAATGGGGGAGTTTGTCTTTGATTGGGTAGAAAACATTGTGGGAAAAGGAGAAAATGCTACTTTTCAATATTCTCTCCTTTTCCAACAATTTTCATACTCCCCACAACAAAGTAGGGGGTGGTATACTGGAATCACCATGGCTGTCTGTCTATCCATCCGTCTGTCTGTAGGTAGACACAAATTCGCACAGCGAAATACTCCCAACAGTTATTCAGGTACTGAACTCAAATTTAGACCCACTGTTCCTATATGTATATGAAGTTGTGCATGTGCAAATTCCATGACCCTGCTCCGATTTGTTGCAGAATGATCCCCCCTTGAACATTTTTTTAAACTCTTACTTTTGTAATAAAGCATTCTCTATTCCGTGACAAAGATCCGTTTTGTGACACGGAGCTGGTGATCACTCTAGTCAGATGGATAGCTCTAGTTTCAAAACTTTCTTTTTCAGGATCGTTAAAAGTCTTGATTGTATGGTAAAATGTCAACAATGTCAAACCTTTTTACTCCTATATACCACATGGCCAAGTTATAGTCTTGTCCAAATTAAAAGCATTTGCCAACAACCCAATAGATGTGACTCAAAAATTTGTTTTTATATGCCTGTAGAAGATGGGACATATTTCGGGATCACTCATGGTGTTTGAGCGTCCCTTTGTGCGGGCAGTGTCCAGTCCGACTGACTTCAAACTTGGTGTTTGTTTTTCACAGTAATACGGAATGCAGTGCTAAAGAACCATAGCTCTACCTCATGCTGTCTTTTGAGCTATTTTTCTTTGATCATCATTTTTACAGCATTTTCTGCTTGTCATCTCTAGTCTCTTCAAATTTTGTATGCATGATTGTCGACATATCACAGAGTACAGTGTACAAGAACCATAACTCTTCCCAGCATGGATTTTGAGTAATTCCCCTTTGATCTGCATTTTTATAATTTTTCTTGCTTTGAAGGACCAAACTTTGTCATCTTAAGTTAGAATTACTTGAAATTTGGTATGCTTATTTGTTGCAACATTTGTAAATGCAGTGTGCTAGAATAGTAACTCTATCTCATGCTGTCTGAGTTATTTCCCTTTGATCATCATTTGTATAGCATTTAGTGCCTGTCTGGACATAACTTTGTCATCTCATACTAGAACAACTTCAAACTTTGTATGCATGTTTGTTGCAATATAATGAAGTACAGTGCGCAAGAAAAATAACTCTACCTAGCGCAGATTTTGAACAATTGCACTTTGACCTTCACAGTATTTCTTGCTTGTTCTGAATGGAGCTTTGTCACCGCAAGTTAAATTGACTTGAGACTTGGTAAATATGTTTGGTGCATTACCTGCCCATTAATAGATGCTGAACTGTAAATGATGGCAAATAGGAAAGTGTGGAGGAAGAAATAATGATTGAAAATCGAGCAGACTGAAAAAAGAAACAACTTGTATATTTAAATCCAGACTGTGGTGGATTTGGTCGGAATACAATTACAAATAGGATGGCCTATCTTGTCTGCTTAACCCTTTACCAAACGACAATATTTTAAGCTTGTCCAAATCGAAAGCATTTGTAGACGGCAAAATAAAAGTGACAGAAAATTTGAAATTTGTTTTGTGAAGGATAGAAAACATTGTGGGAAAAGGAGAAAATGCTGGTTACCAGCATTTTCTCCTTTTCCCACAATGTTTTCTAAAGGCCTCTTTCTCAGGGTCGTAAAAAGTAGGGATTGTGTGGTAATAGGTTAAAACCTTCTTCAGATTATATTAAGCACTGATTATTTGTCTTTCAGACCTGTGTATGTAGTTTTGAACTCTTTACCTGCAACAAAACTTTAGGCTTGTCCAATTTGAAAGTAACTGATGATAAAACGAATGTGACTGAATACTGAAATTTATTATGAGAAGGGTAGAGAACAATATGGCAAAAGGAGAAAATACTGGTTACCAGCATTTTCTTCTTTTCCTACAATTCTTTTCACAAGGATGCTTTCTCAGGGTCATTAAAACTTGGAAATGTGTGGTAAAAGGCTAAAATTCTCAGGCTGTTCCATGTGAACAGTGATCAAAACTCTTGTCAAAGATCATGATTCACCTTTGAAATTTATATTTTCAGGTGTTACAAACCAAAAGTTATAAATAGAAATTACCTGTTCATTTTTACCCTCTTACTCATATACTATAATATGTTAAAATATTTCATAAACCATATATAGACTTCTACATCCAAATGTAATATTAATATTTAATTTCTGCAGGTTTATAGATGCTATTTTTAGATATGAAATTATGAATACTGCAAAACTATAAATAGCTACAGCCATTCTTTATCTAATTTGAAGGGATTTATTCAATTATTCAATTATTTTTACATTAGTCTTTTTCCTGATAACTTGAGAAAAATTAACTTATATACTGCTGATTGTGATGAATGAATAATGTTAGAAATGATGAAATCTATGCTTCTTGTCAACTTCTATAGAGCTAGCAGCTTTGTATCAACTATGGGGCAAAAGTGTTGTGGTACATGTATATTGTAAAATTGGTTTTTACCAAATAAGGCACTTATAAACCCATAGAAAGCCTACTAGTACAACTTATGTTGCTATATTTGGACTATACATGAAGGTTAGTATGCACAGAACTTGCAGCTCAATCATGGATCTACGCTGTATACTATTATGTGAGATTTCATGACAGTTTTCTTGAAAATGTGACACTTTATCAGTTGAGTTTTAAACTGACTAAATAATATATCATTTGTTTAGCTTATCCCTTTCCCAAACAATCCCTGGTTTTTATGGGTCAGGAATAGAAGCCTTTTGAAAACATAGTGAGAAAAGGAGAAAATGCTGGTAACCAGCATTTTCTCCTTTTCCCACAATGTTTTCTACCCTATCATATAGAAAAATTATCTTTTCAGCAACTGTTAATGTGTCATCTGCAAAATGCTTTCAATTTGGTCTGGTCCAAAATTTGCCGTTTGGGAAAGGGTTAATTAACCATTTACTGCACCATGCCAAATATTAATAAACATAAAAGAGAGCCTTTGAAAACAATTTCATCATTTAAGTGATATTCACATACCGTTAGTTTGTTGTCTGCATAACTTTGAATTTGGACAAGTCTAAAAATTTTTTGTCTGGTAAAGAGTTAACCCTTTATATAAGAATTACTAGTATCCCATGTTTGTACGGCTTGCTGGAAGAAGTCCTAAATTCGCAGTGGAATTAAGAAACATTTTTGTTACCAGCATTTCCTTCTTTTTTCCAGAATGTTTTCTGCTCTTAGGTAAAAATCCTATGATTGATAATTGTCTGCATATTCATGATTAATACGTTGACAAGTCTTTACATTTGGTTTGGTAACCCTTTACCAAACAATCATGTTCTTTAACAAACCTGAGGAGAAAAAGCTGTACTAAAAGAAGAAAATGCTGGTAACCAGCCTTTCTCCTTTTCCCACAATGTTTAGTACCCATTCAAAGATTGATATCATTACTTGAGCCACACTTACCAGTACTTTGACATTTGCATTTGCTTTAAATTTGGAAAAGTAAAAAAAAATAATTGTAGTCTACTTGTTTGGGTGAGAGTAAGTTTACTCTTTCATTACTGAATAAATAAATTGCATTTTTTCAAATGCTAAAAATAAACTTTTGCCACAAAACCAAGAGACACTTCATTCAAAGTATAGATCAAAGTAGTGGACAGTGTAGATCAAGATCAGACTGCACATTCTGTGCAGTCTGATCTTGATCTACACTGTCCACAAAAGCTTCTAGTTTCCTCTCTTCTATGGAAAGAGTTAACTCATTACCACACAATCCCTACTTTTGACGACCCTGAGAAAGAAGGTTGTTAGAAAACATTGTTGGAAAAGGAAAAAAATCCTCATAACCAGCATTTTCTCCTTTTCCCACAATGTTTTCTACCCTTTACTTATCAAATTTCAAATTTCAAGTCACTTTTATTTTGCCATCTGCAAATGCTTTCGATTTGGACAAGCCAAAGATTTTGTCGTTTGGTAATGAGTTAAAGGTTAGAGCTATATACATGTACTTAGTCTGGCGAGTGGTAAATCCTATTTTAAAGGATATGTTGTAGTGCTTTCGGAAATAAGCCTGTGTTGCTGGACTTATTGGAGAGTAATTAGGCAAGTTTTTTTCACATTTCTCTCTCCCTATCTTTCTCTCTTTCCATTTCTGTATCCCTTCCTCTCTACCTCTTTCTGTCCTCCTCTGTTTCTGTACCCTTTCTGCCTTTCAGTTCTGTATTTATGAACTATTAACTCTTTACCTTACAGTCACAAGTTTTAAAAACCCTTAGGAAATAGACTTTTGAAAACCATGTGGGTAAATGAGAAAATGCTGGTAACCAGCATTTTCTGTTCCAAACAAAGTTTTCTACTCTTTCATTTACAGTTACAATCATTTCAGCTACAAATAATTTGTCATGTGCAAGTGATTACAACTTGGGCTGGTCAAAGATTGTATTGTTTTGTAAAGGGTTAACTCTTTACCAAACGACAAAATTTTAGACCTGTCCAAGTTGAAAACATTTGCATACGACAAAATAAATCTGGCTCAAAAATTGGAATTTGTTTTGGGAAGGATAGAAAACATGGTGGGAAAAGGAGAAAATACTGGTTACCAGCATTTTCTCCATTTACCATAATGTTTTCAAAGGTCTCTTTCTCAGGATCATTAACCCTTTACTCCACAGATACTCATTTCTACGCATTGCTTGCAGGAGCCTCTGGACAACATCGTGGCAAAGGGTGAAATTGCTCGTGATGAGCAATTTCACCTTTGTCACAATGTTTTCTATGCTATCAAAAGGTACCATATACACATAAAAAACTGTTTCATCCTTGCTGTTATTTAGGGTCAATTAGGGATACCATAGAAATGCCTTATGGGGTAAAGGGTTAAAGGTCGGGATGGCGTGGTAAAGAAATAACCAGCTGAAAACTTTTAACCCTTTACCAAACTATCCCTTGTTTTTACGACCCTGAAAAATAAGTCTTTTGAAAACATTGTGGGAAAAGGAGAAAATGCTGGTAACCAGCATTTTCTCCTTTTCCCACAATGTTTTCTACCCTGCTGGAAACAAATTTCCATTTTTGAGTTACGCTTATTTTGTTGTCTGCAAGGGCTCTCAATTTGGACCAGTCTAAAATTTTCTCGTATGGTAAAGAGTTAACAAAACTGTCAAGCAGATTCTAAAACCCCAAATGACGCTATTTCAAAGTCGTCATGGGGAAACATCTCCTTATCAGAGAGTGGATTCAAGATCAGACACATCCTTTGCAGTCTGATCTTGAACTACACTGTCAAATAAAAAGTTCTTAAGTAGTGGTTAATAGCCCGAGGGTTAATTTAGCCATTTAACCCTTTCTCAAACGATAAACTTTTGGACTAGACCAAATTGAAAGCATTTGCAGACGACAATTTAACTCTCGCTGAAAAGATGATTTTTGTCAATGATAGGGCAGAAAACATTGTTGGAAAAGGAGAAAATGCTGGTTAACAGCATTTTCTCATTTTCCCACAATGTTTTCGTAAGGCCTATATTCCAGACCCGTAAAAACCAGGGATTGTTTGGGAAAGGGTTAAACTCGTCACAGCATACAGATTTTTTCTTCTGCAACAGACAACTTTACAAAATATAGCAATGGAATAATTTCTCCATTTGACACAGAATTTTCTCAAATATCTGTATAATTATAAAAATCTCAAGTTTATAACCTGGAGAAAACAAGTTGTAGTCACACTGAATCCACTGGGTTTTTGTGTGAGTGTCCTCGGACAAGACACTTCAGAGTCCCAGCCTAGTAATGATAAATGCGTAATATATATGAGTATGCGAACTGTTGCCTTGATATAACTGAAATAATTAAATTTTGAAAGCAGAGTAAAACACCATTCTATTATTCGGCCATACTCTGTTAAAAAGGGGCCTGATGCATTTGGGAAAAGTAGTTTGCGCCGGCTGACATTGGTTGAAACTTATTGCTATTGGTTAGTTTTCTGTATGCACAAGGACCAGTGTACCTAATGATACAGCCAATCGATGTCAGAAAAAAAAAGCCATTATGTGATGGCTTGCTTGGTATCATGGATTACGAAGATGCATTAATCCCCTTTTACCAGAGCTTAACACATTACCACACAATCCCTACTTTTGATGACCCTGAGAAAGAAGCCTTTAAAAAACATTGTGGGAAAAGGAGAAAATGCTGGTAACCAGCATTTTCTCCTTTTCCCACAATGTTCTCTACCCTTCACAAAACAATTTTCAGTCACTTTTATTTTGTCGTCTGCAAATGCTTTTGATTTGGACAAACCTAAAATTTTGTTTGGTAATGAATTAATTATTAATCCAATTAAAATCTTGATGTTTGTCCGAATGAGTCAATAATATCTCTCTTTATCACAGAATGGATGATAGTGAAGACAAAGTTATCGTGATGGACAACGGCTCAGGAGTGTGTAAAGCCGGTTTCGCTGGCGATGACTGGCCCCAAACGTCATTTCCTACAATTGTCGGTCGACCAAAGCATGATGCACAAGATACCGGCATGGGAAAGAGAAGCTGTTACGTTGGTGCAGATGCACAGAATAGACGGAATGTTCTTGCGTTACAGTATCCTGTGGAACGAGGAATTGTCACTAACTGGGATGACATGGAAAAGGTTTGGGACTATTTATTGGACACACAGCTTAAAGTGATACCGCAGGACTATGCAATGTTTTTATCTGATACACCATGGAGCCCAAGAGTCGATCGCGAGATGATGGTTCAGATAATGTTTGAGAAATTTAACATTCGCTCATTCTATGTTGAACTATGCTCAATCCTGTCCATGTATTCATCGGGAAAGACAACAGGCATTGTTTGTGACGTGGGAGATGGTACCACCCATGTTTGTCCTGTTTATGAAGGATTTGGTATACCTAGTGCCATCGCTAAACTTGACTTGGCGGGACGAGACCTGACCCA
The DNA here is from genome assembly GCA_943736015.1 of Tridacna crocea. NCBI lineage: Eukaryota > Metazoa > Mollusca > Bivalvia > Cardiida > Cardiidae > Tridacna > Tridacna crocea. The sequence goes on along the minus strand of OX031067.1, from coordinate 3,440,519 downwards.
CTTTCTCTCTAGAATGCTTCTGGAAAATGGAGTGAACTTATCTACTTCAGCAGAGCAGGATATTGTGAGAGATATAAAAGAAAGGATCTGTTATACAGCACTGGATTATACTCAAGAAATGTCAGATTGGAGAACGTCATGTGCTCTGTTCGAACAACGATATGAATTACCAGATGGTGAAATTATCAAAATTGACAACCAGCGCTTTCGGTGTTCCGAGGTTTTATTTCAGCCTAAGCTGGTTGGGAGAGAGGCTCGTGGTGTCCATCAAATGATACATGATTCTATTATGTGCTCTCCACTGGATTCAAGAAAAGATTTATTTGCTAACATTTTAATAACAGGCGGAAGTACGATGTTTCCGGGCTTTCCCGATAGAGTCAAAAAAGAACTAGGTCAAATGGCGAAGAAAGTTCAGATAAAAATTGATGCATCACAAAACAGGAAGTATTCTACATGGATTGGAGGATCAATCTTAGCATCTCTGAGCTGTTACAAGGGCATGTGGATAGACAGAGAAGAATATGAGGAAACGGGACCTAAAATAGTTCACAGAAAGTGTTCACATGGCCTTGTGGATCAAAGCTAAAGTTGTTTCCTTTCACTTCAACTTCTGAAGAAAAGGAAGAAGTTAATAAATAATTGCTTAGATAGTCTGTATAAAATATTTTTAACCATTTGTGCTCCAAATATAACTTCAGTTATTTTCATAAACAGTTCAGACCAAATTCAGACTGCCATTTGATGACAGTATAGATTGAGTTCATTCCTCACAGAATATGCAGGCTGATCTAGATCTACACTATAAGCAACTTAATACTGACTAAGTGCTTCGAAAGTAAACTTTTAACCAGACAAAATTTTGACTTTTTTAACCCATTACCACACAATCCCTACTTTTGACGCCCCTGAGAGAGAAGCCTTAAGGCTTTAGAAAACATTGTGGGAAAAGGGGAAAATGCTGGTAATCAGCATTTTCACCTTTTCCCACATTGTTTTCTACCCTTCACAAAACAAATTTCAAATTTTCAGTCACTTTTATTTTGTCATCTGCAAATGCTTTCAATTTGGACCAGTCTAAAATATTGTCGTTTGGTAATGGGTTAAGTTGAAGCATTTGGAACAAAATAACTGAGCCCCAAGTAATGAAAGTTGCCTTTGCCTTCCATATCTGGAAAAGAAGAAAATGCTGGTTACCAGCATTTTCTCCTTTTCACAAAATATTTTCCAAGTTTTTAAGAATGTCATTAAAACAAAAAATTGTTTGGTAAAAGTGAAAGAAAAACAAATTTAATTGATTTAGATCTATGTAGAAAAGGAAAATATAGTACAAAGGCTTTCAAGTTGTAATCCCAAATTCAAACAATCCTGAAGGCACAAGCTTTTAAAAACATTGTTGGAAAAGGATAAAATGCTGGTAATCAGTATTTTAACCTTTTCCTACAATGGTTTCAACTATTTTAAAAGCAAATTCCATCTGCTTATTCAAAGCTGATTAGTCATCTGCAACTGGTTTCAAATCTGAACTCAAAACAATTTTTTTTTTCATTTACACTAACCCCATGCACTGAAAGAGAAACTTATCTGTTGGGAGGAAAAGTTTTGTACACTACACAGGCATTCCAGTTTATCATTTAATTTACATTGTTATCAAGTTTCAAATGTAAAATCCTAAACAGTGATTGCACAAACAATATGTCTAAGCACACAGTGCTTCATGCAATAAAGAAAAACAAAAATCACTTAGCAAACTCTAGCCTATAAAACATTCATCTTTGAAACAAAGATATACTACTTATGTGAGATTATGAACAGTCACAAATTTGTACCAAACATCTTCGAAAACAACCCTGTGAAATAATCACTCAAAGCATAACTAGCAGTTTATTACCTGTGACAACAGAATGGCAAAAGGACGCATGTTTAGCTCTTTATTACACAGCACAATGTAAGACTTGTCCATACTGAGCGATATTTCAGATGACAAATGGTGGTAATTGAGAAAGTATTAAACCTAGTGGTAAAAGGAGAAAATGCAGGTTGCCTGCATTTTCTCCTTTTCCCATTAGGTTTTCAAAGGGTTTCTTTTTCAGGGTCAATATGATTCGGGATTAAATGGTACGAGATAAATAATTATGATGGGAACAGGGGAATTCCTTGTTAATATTATATCTTTTTGCCTCATTAATATATATCTATTCATGTATGAAACCTTAATTGGTGTTGGTTTTCGCTATTTGCAACATTTTCATAGTTTATATCTTCGTTAGTTCTTCAACACAACCATCCCATTTTTTGACAATTGCAAAGAATTATACTTTAGGAACAATATCTGGAAAATGAGAAAATGCTGGCAATCAGTATTTTGTCCCTTTAGAAAATGCTAATCAGCATTTTCTCCTTTACCTATCTTTCTATCCTTTATCACATCATCCTGACTTTTAACAACCCCGAGAAAGAAACCATTTGAAAACACTGTAGGAATAGGAGAAAAAGCTGGTAACCAGCACTTTCTCCTCTCCCCACAAGTGTATTCTACCTTTCTAAAAAGCAAATTTCAATTTGTAAGTATTCTTTATTTTGTCATCTTCCAATAATTTTAATATTGACCAGTTTAAAACTTTGTTGTTGGGTAAGAGACAGGTTCAAAAGTTTTGAACCTATCTTTACTATGGTAAATTGTTATATCTTGACCAAACAACACAGTTTTATACTGCTCCAATTTGAAAGCAACTGGGTAAAACAAAAAAAAAATCAATTTGTTTTGTGAAGGGTAGAAAACCTTGTGGGAAAAGGAGAACATGCTGGTTACCAACATTTTCTCCTTTTCCTGCAATGTTTTCAAAAGGCTTCTTTCTCAGGGTCATTATTGTAGAGAAAAGGGTTAGGACAAGTGCTTACTTGGGGGAAGGTGGATTTCCACATTCATGTATTTTGTTCTCTGGGACAAAAATATGGCTATGCGAAAAGGGGCATTCTGATATTTGCATAAAGTGTCATCTCAGATCAGCCTGTGCAATCCGCACAGGCTAATCCAAGATAGCACTTTACCACTACATTAGATTTTGTGCTACAGTGGACTTGTGCACATGGAAAACCACTTACAGCAGAGAGAGTCGGATCAGATTAGCCTGAGCAGACTGTGCAGGCTGATCCAAGACAAGACTTTTACGCAAATGTCCGAATAGCCCTTTTTGCATGTTTCAGGCAATATATGCTTGCTTACAACAGGTGGTCATCGAGATATGTTTTTATGGGCAACGACCACTTTGCTTCTCTAAATTATCATATTGAACATCTAGAGAGAGCATTACAGCTCACAGGCTATCTTTTTAAAAGTCTGTACAAATGTACTATATTTATTGAGATGAACATCGAAAACTTGACTAATAACTAATCTGCCAAGAAATCAACACAAAATCATTTTAAAAAGTTACACAATGAACAAAGAATGGAAAATGTGTACAATCAGAGATAGACCTTTTCCAAACGACAAAATTTTAGACTGTTCTAAAACTGAAAGGATATGCAGACAATGTACTGTCTCTGGGTGAGATGTCGGTAATAGTCTGTGAATGTAAAGAAACACTTGTGGGAAAAGTAGAAAATTTCCATGCATTTATCCCATTACTCAGATCCCTATTTTTGACGCCCCTGAGAAAGAAGACTTTTAGAAACACTGTGGGAAAAGGAGAAAATGCTGGTAACCAGCATTTTCTCCTTTTCCCACAGTGTGTTCTACCCTTCCCCGAACAAATTTCTATTTTTCAGTCACCTTTATTTTGTCATCTGCAAATGCTTTCAATTTGGACCAGTCTAAAATTTTCTCTTGTGGTAAAGAGTTAGATGATATCATTCAAATTCAAATGCACTTTAACACCTTTGCTTACTTGGTATCTTTAATCTCTGTGGCATTTAATTTGTTACCTGTAAATACTGTCAATTTGGAAAAGACTGTTTATTGTGCAATTTACTCGTCATCTCACAAAATTTGAAATGCAAGCCTTGGAAGCATTCTAGAAAAATAAGGTTAACCCTTTACCACAAGGTGCCAACTTTTGGTACCCAGCATTTGCTCCTATTCCCACAATTAACCCTTTACTCCATAGATACTCATTTTGACGTATCAACAACAGACAGCTTTTGAAAACATTGTGGGAAAAGAAGAAATTGCTCGTAACGAGCAATTTCTCCTTTTCCCACAATGTTTTCCACTCAATCAGATATTTGTATCCTCATTTGCCCATATTTTTGACATCATATATTTATTTGCGACTGAAATGGGAGACCCTCAAATTGGCATATCAGGTAAAGGGTTAAAGAAAAATTGTATCAGTTGAGCCACATTGAATTTGTTGTCTGCAAATAGTTTCCATTTGGACAAGGCTTAAATGTTGTGGTCTAGTAAAAGATGAAACATGACTTCAAGTAAACTAGAAGGCCCTGAAGGGCCTGAATATGCTCTACTGGCAGAGAGTGTGCTTTTAAATAAAGCGTACATAGGAATTCATTACGCAAAAAGACAAAAAAAAAATGGCATTTTCAACTCAAAATGGCTACTTTTCCATTGCTGTTGGTTGAATTTTTTCTAACTCAACAGGATTAAAAAGCTATTGATGGGATAAACAAGCTGAAATTCATAAAATCTGATCACAAATAAATACTTTATCATGTAAACAGGCAATGAAATTGTTCAATTTGAAAAGACTACTTTTCCCATACTGTTGGTCAGATTTTTTTCAAAATCATACGGGTTAAAGCTATTGATGAGATAAACAAACTCTGCAAGTTTCACGGAAATCTGACCAAAAATGAAGACTTAATCGCATAAACAAGAAATAAAGTTTTTAACTTGAAATGGCTACTTTTCCCAAACACTTTGTTGGAATTTTTTCAAAGCCAATAGGCTTAAAGCTATTGATGAGATAAACAAACTCTGCAAGTTTCACGGAAATCTGACCTAAATTGAAGACTAAATTGCATAAACAAAAAATGTAAATTTTAAACTTGAAATGGCTACTTTTCCCATACTGTTTGTTGGAATTTTTTCAAAATCAATAGGGTTAAAACTATTGATGAGATAAAGAAACTGTGCAAGTTTAAAAAAAATCTGACGACAAATGAAGACTTTATTGCGTAAACAAGAATTGGAAATTGTAAACTTGAAATGGCTACTTTTCCCGTACTGTATGTGGGATTTTTCTCAAAATCAATAGGGTTGAAGCTATTGATGAGATAAACAAACTGTGCAAGTTTCACGAAAATCTGACAACAAATGAAGACTTTATCGCGTAAACAAGAATTGGAAATTTTCAACTTGAAATGGCTACTTTTCCCATACTGTTTGTTGGATTTTTCTCAAAATCAATAGGGTTGAAGCTATTGATGAGATAAACAAACTGTGCAAGTTTCACAAAAATCTGACAACAAATGCAGACTTTATCGCGTAAACGAGAAAAAGACTAACCGACGGACGGACGGACGACGGAAACCCCACCATGACATAAGCTCTGCTGGCTTTCAGCCAGTAGAGCTAAAAATTAATGGCAAAAAGATAATTAGATTATTCTTATCCTTAGTTGATCTTTTTAAAAACACACCTGCAACAGAAGTCCCTTTTTTTTATGAGGTGGGTGACATTTTTTACAATGTTCTTGTAAAGAACTTCCTAAGTTCAAAGTAGCCAATTTTCTGATTAAAACCAAGCAACATTCGGTTTCACCAATCAGAAAAAGGGTTACTTAGTATGTCTAGAGTAAGTTGTACTCCATTTTAACAGCTTGGGTCCTATCGGGGTCACAGCATCTACACATATTGTAGGTTTACTTAACTCTTTACCATACAATCCGCCTTTTAAAGACCTTAAGAAAGATGCATTTTGAAAACATTGTAGGAAAAGGAGAAAATGCTGGTAAGCATTTTCTCCTTTTCTTACCATTTTTGCTACCTTTCCCAAAACAAAGTTTAGTTTTTCAGTCATATTTGTCGTCTGCAAAAGCTTTCAATTTGGACAAGCTTAAAATATTGTCATTTGGTAATGAGTAAAAAAACCTTGTAACTACAGCTTGTGTGAAGTTTTTTAAGTAAACCGATGATATGCTTCCTAGCTTTATTACACCAGTACTGACACAACTTTCTTTCCAAGTAAAGTCACTGAATACTTTTCTTACATTTTTGTCTCAATTAGATGTCAACCTCGCAACCATCAGATCACAAGTCAGATACACTAACCATTTAGCTACCCGACAAGCTCTGGAATAAAACTAAGAATGTAATTTAAATGATTGCTGAATACACTCCCTGGTCTTTGAACAACCTGTATGTATGTCATAATGTGTGAAAAAAAGATAAAAATACCCCTGATCAAAATCTAATTAAGAAATAATCATCTTTCTATCGAGGTTAATCATTCAATAAACCACAGTTGTGGGTTATGAGGCACAATAAATAATCCACAAGGGCAATAGCCCAAGTGAATTATTCATTGCGCCTCATAACTCACAATGAGGTTTACTGAATGGTAAACCATGATAGAAAGAAGATTATTTTGATTCTTACATAACCAACACTTAACCCATTACCACACAATCCCTACTTTTGACGCCCCTGAGAAAGAAGCCTTTTGAAAACACTGTAGGAAAAGGAGAAAATGCTGGTAACCAGCATTTTCTCCTTTTCCCACAGTGTTTTCTACCCTTTCCAGAACAAATTTCAGTTTTTCAGTCACCTTTATTTTGTCGTCTGCAAATGCTTTCAATTTGGACCAGTCTAAAATTTTGTCGTGTGGTAAAGAGTTAATCAAAGGAAAACAAGCTCATACTTAGAGAAAAAACATGGATGCACATTTCTTTCTGTTGAATAACCTACTCTCTCTACACAGAATGATGTCACTCTATATAGAATGATGTCACTCTACATAGAATAATGTAAATTTTACCACACTTTCGTTACACTGTGTCTATATAGCCAAATTCACGTTATGTTAGAATGTAGGATAACAGTAGGTGGGTAAATCATTCCTCAAATACTATTCTTCTTGAGCGACTCATGCTCTGATAAAAGGGAGCTTAATGCATCTCTGTGATTCATGGTACCAAGCAAGCCAACACATACTTCTGGAACATTAACTCTTTACCAAAATGTTGGACTAGTCCAAATTCAAAGCATTTGCAGATGACAAAATAAAATGTGATAAAAAAAATTGAATTTTGACTTTGGCAGGGTAGAAAACACTGGGGGAAAAGGAGAAAATGCTGGTTACCAGCATTTTCTCCTTTTCCCTCAATGTTTTCAAAAGGATTTCTTTCCCAGGGTCGTTAAAAGTCAAGATTGTGTGGTAATGGGTTAATATCCACTCCTTTTAACCAATTTCATCATGACATAGACTGGTCCTTGGGCATTATTCAGAGCAGGCAGCCTATTACACATTCATGTGAAATTCGGATATCCATCTCAAATTTAGGTTTAACACTTTACCAAACGACAAAATTTTAGACCGTTCCAAATTGAAAGCACTCGAAGACAACAAAATAAACGTAACTCAAAGATTGAAATTTGTTTCCTGCAGGGTAGAAAACATTGTTGGAAAAGAAGAAAATGCTGTTTACCACCACTTCTTCCTTTTCCTCACAATGTTTTCAAAAGACTTCTATCTCCGGGTCGTAAAAACCAGGGATTGTTTGGTAAAGGGTTTATTCTTCACCAGCTAATTATCTAACCCTTAGGCTTGACTTGATGACCTTTTGTGGACACTGTAGATCAAGATAAGACTGCACAGAATGTACAGTCTGATCTCTGATCTACATTGTCCAATAAGGATCCCCCCTCTAAAAAAAAAAATGCTTTGCAACCTTTCGAATAGCAAAACTTGGGCTTTTACCATTGGCTTAACTCTTTACCAAACAACAAAATTTTAGACTGGTCCAAATTGAAAGCACTTGCAGACGACAAAATAAACATAACTCGAAAGTTGAAAGTTATTTCCAGCAGGGTAGATAACATTGTGGGAAAAGGAGAAAATGCTGGTTACCAGCATTTTCTCCTTTTCCCACAATGTTATCTATAGGCTTCTTTCTCATGGTAGCCAAAAATAGGGATTGTGTGGTAATGGGTTAAAAAGTTTCATTTCAATTACTTAGCAGAATAAGAGTTGCAATGTTTTCAACAGCCTTGTTCCTCAGGGTCATTAAAACAGGACAGTTGGGTGAAGGGTGAACTTGTTACCAGATGACAAAATAATAGCCTTGTCCAAAATGGAGGTATTTGCTGACAATGCTCATAGTGTTTTCAAAAGCCTTCTCCCTCACGGTCATGAAATGCCAAGCTTCTTTGGGTAGCATTTAACCCATTACCACACAATCCCTACATTGGACGACCCTGAGAAAGAAGCCTTTAGAAAATATAGTGGGAAAAGGAGAAAATGCTGGTCCAGCATTTTCTCCTTTTCCCACCATGTTTTCTACCCTTCATAAAACAAATTTCAACTTTTCAGTGACTTTTATTTTTTCGTCTGCAAAAACTTTCGATTTGGACAAACCTAAAATTTTGTCGTCTGGTAAAGAGTTACGGTAATAAATAAATTCAAGTTTGGACTTGGAGGAAAATTGTGAAATTTGCTCAGTATGAGCAATTTTCTTTCAATCTTGCCTCCCTGTTTTCATAGGCTGTCTGCTGAGTGATACAAAAAGTCTCCGGTGGAAGGTAATGTTTCTATACAGCTGGAATACAGTTGATATGATTATCATTGTCATCCACCAAAGTTACTTTAAGAGATTTTTCATATCATCTGTTTCTGCACATTCTATGTATAATTGTCCATCTGGGGCTTTACCATCTTTCTTTGCTCCCTGAATCAAAAAAAGAAAGATAATCTTTAACCCTTTACAACACAATAAAAATGTCAAAACCTTGGCTGTTCGCAGACAAGAAATTAAATGTGGGTCAAACTTTGTAGTCGTCTTTGACGGGATAAAAACACTGTGGTGAGAAAAAGAAGATCCCGGTAAGCAGCATTTTCTCCTCTTCCCAAACATTTCCTGAAGATTTCTCTATGAAGGTCATTGAAAATTGGGATTGCATGATAAAAGATTTTCCCTGATGACTAAAAGATGGCACAGATCACGATAGATAGAAAACGCATTTCAAAAGTAATCGCTATTGTTGTTTTCAGCGTAAAATGAGGAGAAATCCGTTTTATGTTTTTATATCCTTTACACAATATATATATATATATAAAAAAGAAGAATAACATCACATGGGAGCATATATCAGTAACATTTATTGCCAACTGGTTTCGCTTGAAAGCTCATCAGGGCAACAATAATAATAAATCACGTAGCAACGTTACGTTGCTACACACATAACGCAATAATTGATGACGTTATGACTTAATGTTCAATTTAGGCATAAATTTATTGATAAATGATTGTTCTTTAAGTAACCTAGCTGAAACATTGTCGTTATGCATTTTAAAGAAAGGAAAGATCGAGAAATTTGGAGAAGTTTTAGAACTTTTGTCTAAATGCGAATTTAAAGGCATTTGTCTTGTTAATGGGTCTCTGACTTGTTGATAATGTACTGTTTTTCTGTTTCTTAATTTGTCACCAGTCTGTCCGTCACACACACACACACACAGAGCTGAGATATACTCACTTTCAAGTTTCAAGAGTTTTTTCTCTTTTTACTGTTAGGATGTATCTCCAACTTTGAATGATAAAACTGTTGGAAAGGAGGTAAACATGAATTGATTACTAGCATTTAGCTCCTTTCCTGTTCTGAAAATATCTTCAAATTTCTTTCTTAGGAGGCACTAAATTTTGGGACTGTTCTGTGAAGGGTCAACCCTTTACCAAACAAGCCCTGGTTTTCACGACCATAGAAAAAAAGAGGGCATTTGAAAACATTACAGGAAAAGGAGAAAATGCTGGTAACCAGCATTTTCTCCTATACCCGCAATATTTTCTACTCTATCAGCTTAACCCATTAACACTCAATCCCTACTTTTGACGCCCCTGAGAAAGAAGCCTTTTGAAAACACTGTGGGAAAAGGAGAAAATGCTGGTAACCAGCATTTTCTCCTTTTCCCACAGTGTTTTCTACCCTTTTCAGAACAAATTTCTATTTTTCAGTCACCTTTATCTTGTTGTCTGCAAATGCTTTCAATTTGGACCAGTCCAAAATTTTCTTGTGTGGTAATGAGTTAAGTCTCTCCATCATAATGCTGACTTTTGACAACCTTGAGAATGGGACTTTTGAAAACATTGTGGTAATAGGAGAATTCTAGCAATGTTAAGCTTTGCATCTGCATAATTATGCTTTGGATTTGACAGGGTCTAAAATTATGCCACGTGGTAAAGCCTTCAGTCACTAAAGGGTAAAGGTCATTTGTAATTTCGAACTTGTCGTCTACCAATGTTTTGAATTTGAAAGTATCTAAATTTTATTGTTTGGATTAAAAGATGTTGTATGTATTAAAGGTTTTACCTTTTCTATTAGTAATTTCACTGCTTCCACATGGTTTTCCCAAATGGCTGCTAATAAAGGTGTTATACCATGTTTGTCTGGTAGCTAAAAACAGAAAAAACAAAATGATTTTGTTTAGCAAGAAAGTGTATTACTCGAACAAAATGACCTGGGCAAGTATTCACCAACCATTTTTAAAAATAGTGTTAGTCTTATTCTTCAAGATTTTCTACATTTAAAAATGACTCACCTTCAGACTGGCTTAACTGAATGATTAAGCCCATTAGTTGTTGTGTTACTTCCAAAGTTTGAAAATTTTGCAGAATAAAACAAAAAATATTCATAGGAATGGATGGTGAATACAGACCCTGAAATTGACCTATATGCAAAGAAAAATGAATGATAAAGAGAGTGATGTTTATATCAATGTGCTAGGTCGGACGGAAAAGAAACTCTATTAAACCTTTACTCCATAGATACTCATTTCTACACATTGCTTGTAGGAGCCTTTGGAAAACATTGTGGCAAAAGGTGAAATTGCTCGTGATGAGCAATTTCACCTTTTGCCACAATGTTTTCCACACAATCAAAAGGTGTCATATGCACAAAAGAAACAGCATCATCCTTGCTGTTATTTACGGTCAATTAGAGATACCTTAGAAATGTCTTACGGGGTAAAGGGTTAATGGTAAATGTTGGGTCTTATCATTCAGTGCCATGGTCAGAATAAGCTTTAGCGGATGACAAGGATCAAAATATCAGTCACCAAATAGTATCAATTTAAACCAACAAAATCATGTATATTTTCAGCATTTTAAGCAGTCTTTACACAATAAATCTATTAGCCATATATATAGAGTTGTTGAAAAAGATGGCTAATATGGATCTGTATGTGATTGCTTGCTGGGTATCATGCATTAACCCTTTGCCAAACAACAAAATTTTGGACTAGTCCAAATTAAAAGCATTTGCAGATGACAAAATCATAGTGGGGGAAAAAGAGAAAATGCTGGTTACCAACATTTTCTCCTTTTCCAACAATAACTTCAAAGGCTTTCTAACTCGGGGTTGTTAAAAGTTGGGAATGTGTGGTAAAGAGTTAATCCTTTACCCCATAAGGCATTTCTATGGCATCTCTAATTGACCCTAAATTACAGCAAGGATGAAGCCAGGTGTATATGACACCTTTTGATAGCATACAAAACGTTGTGACTAAAGGTGAAATTGCTCATCACAAGCAATTTCACCTTTTGAAACAATGTTTTCCAAAGGCTCCTACAAGCAATGTGTAGAAATGAGTATCTATGGAGTAAAGGGTTAAAGGTGGGTATTTAGAATTTTCACATCACACCAAATTGAAAAAATATACATATCATTGAAATTTATATGAAAAAACAATACAAATCATCAATAATTAAGAATCATAAAATTACAAAAAAAAAATATTTTTTGATGGTATTCCCTTAACCCTTTACCCCATAAGGCATTTCTAAGGTATCTCTAATTGACCCTAAATAACAGCAAGGATGAGGCTGTTTTTTATGTGTAGATGACACCTTTTTACAGCATAGAAAACATTCTGGCAAAAAGCGAAATTGCTCGTCACGAGCGATATCACCTTTTGCCACAATGTTTTACAAAGGCTCCTACAAGCAGTGTGTAGAAATGAGTATCTATGGAGTAAAGGGTTAAAAGGCTACGTAGCCTCTTAAGCTATTTTTAGATTTCGCGCCAAAAACAATAAAGCATTGGGGGAATTTCAGGTGACTGGCACGTGACTAATAACGCTTAAATTCCATTACATAACAAACACGTAATAATTGTTTTCCATAATGTCCTCTTCGGACAGATGTTTGAAACTTCGTCTGTGTTTTCCTGTATTTAAATGAGAGAATTGATAATCTAAAAATAGAACGTGTCTCCTGTTGGTGTCAACTTGGTCCGTAATAAATCTCTAACTTCTCATGTTATAGGATGGTTTTCGACTACCGGGGTTTTATGAACGCAAATTAAAAAGCTTTGAGAGTTTAAGGATGACTTTTTTGCATTTTTGTAAAATTTTCGTCCCAAAATCTGAAGGGCCACCTTTAAGCCCTCTTTTCACAAAGCATGGCTCAAATGAAATTTAAGTGGATATAACAATGAGGTTCTTACATTTACATCTGCTCCTTGACATAGAAGGAACTTTATGGTTTCCGTCTGTCCATAATCTGCTGCAAAATGCAAAGCGTTTCTTCCTCCATTGATTTCTTTGTTTATATCAATTTTCCCCTGAAATAATAAAAAATCTTGATTTACCCTTTAACCCAGGACAAAATTTTAGACCTATCCAAATAGAAAGTATTTGCAGATGACAATTTCATTATCATAGAGGCTCAAATGATGCAATTTTTCTTTCATAGGGTTAAAATCTTTGTCAGAAATGCTGTTTACTAGCATTTTCTCCTTTTCCCACAATATTTTCAAAGGCTTTCCTCAGGGATATTAAACGTTGTATTTGTGTGTCAAAGAGTTAACATACATGTACTTCCATATCATAACTCCAGTTACTTATGGATGAAAACTATGTTCTTTTTTTAACTCTGCCATACTGCAAATGCAATGATAAGAAGTTTTATTTAACTCTTTACCACACGACAAAATTTTGGACCGTTTCAAATTAAAAGCAATTGCAGACGACAAAATAAAGGTGACTTAAAAACTGAAATTTGTTCTGGGAAGGGTAGAAAGCACTGTGGGAAAAGGAGAAAATGCTGGTTACCAGCATTTTCTCCTTTTCCTACAGTGTTTTCAAAAGGCTTCTTTCTCAGGGGCGTCAAATGTAGGGATTGAGTGGTAATGGGTTAAAAAAGCTTATATTTCTAAGTCTGTTACCTCCATAACCTTTTCCTACACAGTCCCAAATACTCCTTCCTAGGTAAAACCATACCATTAGAGGGAAAATGTTTGGGTCTACCTTCACTTTTCAGTTGAAGAAAGCTTTATAGCAGTTTGAATTGTTTCTTTGTTTAAAATGTTAAAAACCGTTTTCATTATCATTTCAGTTATATCACAGCAACCAGTGCATTCTGCAGCACTATTTAATGGATTGTTGAATAGTTTTAAAAACCCTTTTATCATAAAACATCTGAAAATATTGAATGTCTCCATAAAAGGGTTGGAAACATTTACTCTCAGTAACAACAAATATTTTGAAAAAAATGTTCAGCCTTAAGTGATTTAATGTCAAAATGTAGCTGATTGCAGGTATTTGGTGATATATTGTGTAGCGTGATCGACATGTGGTCAGAGTTTTGCCAAGCTTTTTACCTTATGGGGCCAATGGCCCATCTAAGCCCAAAAAGTCGGGCCACCTTTTTACAACATGGGGCCATTACTGAAGTTCGGACATAAATTGAATATAATTATAGACTAGAGACAGAATACCAAATAAAAATCAAACATTTTGTATGATAATTCAGCAGTTATCTGTTTTATATATTCTTATTTACAAAGAATTTCCTGCGCTTCAAGGGCCAAAGAAGATGGAAGTATCTCACTTCGGCGTTTTGGGTTGCCCAGAGGGCTTGGGCTTGCTATTTGTCTTAGCCTCTTTTGGCTTTGTTTGACCAAAATAGCTTAGTTTAGATTTACAAGTCTTCTTTTCGGCCATCACAGTTTATCAAGAACAGCGATAATTTGATGCAGAACGAAAAAGGAAACCGTTATCTGTTTACTTGTAAAAACGAAACTCATTGGCTCAAACTTCTGGGAACCCAACTTTCATTAAGTACCAAGCCAATCAAAATTGCCGTTACGATCCATAAAATGACTTTGGGGAAAACACGGAAGCGCTCTCTTGCACGCCAGATCATTCTCATTCATGTATGGTGAGAGTAACGAACACCAACTCTGCTCGGAGATTGACGCGGAAGTGAAATTGATTCGAACAAAACAGACTTTCGGTGGTTTTGTCCGAAGTAATCTTTATACCTACATTGCATGGCTCGTATTTTTAATGCACCGGATGGCCCCTCGGACATATTTTTTTTAGGGCCATCTGTAATTTTTTAGCGCCAATCCCGCAATGGCGCGTCCTCAGCAGAACTCTGTGGTTCAGCAGCTCAATTGGTTAGAGTGCAGGAATGGTATTCCTGAGGCCCTGGCGAATCCCAGTCAAGCCACGATATTTTTCACCACCTGTTACATTTTGTGCCCACCATAAATAACCCACGATGCTTTTCTGTCTCCAGAATTCAGGACAAATTCCAAATTTTGGGAGGGTATATGAAGCCGGGTAAAGGTATTTGTTGATATATCATGCAGCCGTAACGACATGTAGCAGTGCTCTCAATAAGCGGACGTCGACGTGTATTACGTCCACCTTTTTAGAAAAAACGACGGCATTTTCCAAGTCGGATGTTTTTTTAACGTCCATATTATGACAAAAACGTCCGAGAATTTCAACCCGGACGTTTTTTTTTTTTTTTAATGCACAAAGGGTTTGATGCGTGTGAAAAACTTCGATAACGTCCATTCAATGTAAGGAAAGGCGCTTTACAAAGAGCCTCTATAACCATGTAAAAGCGTTTTGGTGATCCAGATTATGGTGTGCAGATGACAATTACACATATGCGATTGTTTATCCAATTTATGACCGGATTATGGTACGTGTTTAATTGGTCCATCAATTTAAGATCGCTTAGTAATCAATCGTCTTTAATTTGACTGCAGCGATAGAAATTAATGGATAAATGCAATTAATAGAGGCATGCAATCGAAGATGGGGGAATGTTGTTTGTTTGCAAAAATGCAACATGAAAGAAATTTAAATAATCGAGTAGATCTAGATCTAATAGATCAACTAATTATTTGTCCGACTCTTTAGAAAATCAGCAGCTTATAGTTTCGTTACGCATTTCTTTCGGGAATTATGCAGCGTACTTAAGGAGTTTTTTTTTTTTGAAAGAATCATTGTGCGACGTGATCGTCGTTACGGAGGAATTCACGTCTGTCTGAAATACGTGTCTTCCATAATCCACTAGGAAACTGAAAGAAATTCATGCACATCTAAATACAAGATGGATGGTTTCGCATGTTCACTTGGTTTGAAACAAATGACGAAAGAAACAGGCTGTTGTGCAACACGTCATTTTAACAATTATGGATATGGTTATAATTCTTCAGTTATTACCATCCTAACACTTCTAGCGCAAAATGGAATGAAATTTCTTATTAATTGATAAATAAGGATTTATACTGGTATAATATTTTTGCACATTTCTGATGGACCAGAAATTTATTTGATGTCCATCTTGAAGATATTTGTTGATATTTTGTTCTTTTTTCAGAAAAGGGAGGTAATTCTCCTTTTTTACCCACATTATATGGTTATTCTAAGGACATGTCTTCCTGGATAAAACTTTACAGTAACCACAACATAAGGTTGGCCATTCCGCAACACAATCAAAATAAATCTAAGCTCAAGACCACATTGACCGATGTGGAAAAAAAATTCCTGATTTTTTAAAAAAAATTCCTAAAATTTGAACATGGAATTACAAAAATTCCTGAAATGGTCCCTTATTGAGAGCACTGATGTAGTTCAGTAGCTCAGTTGGTTAGAGTGCAGGAACTGTTTTCTTGAGGCCCTGGTTTCGAATCCCGGTCAAGCTGCAATATTTTTCACCAACTGTTACAAAAACAGGTCACAAAATTTTCCTATCTAATTCCAGAACAGAACCCTGTCATGTATTCCAGTTTGATCGAATGACTTTTTGGTAACATCACTGAATGTGTCCCAAATCGCAAGCTTTTAATGATTAAACTTACCTGATAAATGAAGACTTTAAACAGGGCATGTATCTGAACAAAAAAGGTAACAAATTTGTGGCTGAATCTGATCTTTCCTCAAGAAACATCCGTACTGGTTCGGTTTCAGTTTATAAATAGCAAAGAAACTGTTCTTTCGTACATTCAAATACTCATTTCATAGAAAATGGAGATATCATTCACTTCTTAGTTAGCAAGGAAACCCAGATATCATTTCGAGTTCGAAAACTGGTAGGATGGTCCTCGATGGTACCGCGGTACTTAATTTTGCCGAAAATTACTACAAGATAGGAAACGCACATGTATTATTTTCTAATACTGTAATAAACAGTTGCATGTAAAGTTACAATAACTGAACTATCAGAGCTTCAGTCGTGTTTTTCAGACAAAAATATTTAGGTCAAGCAAACATGTTGACTACAAGTGCTCCGAAAGGAGTCCGCTATGGTACCGCGTTATCACCTGAAATTTGAAAAATCATGAAAAATATGAGATTTATATTCAAAATATGACTCGAGTACCTTTTTTTTTTGTTTCCGGCGAGGACTATGACGCCAAAGATGACCTTTACTCGTCAAAAATAAATTGTCGGTTTTTTGAAGAGTTGTGGGTAATTAATTTCAAAACATGGAGGAAAATTGTGCTTTAAAATTGCAATTTGTGAATATTGAAAGAAACTTATTATTAATGAAGAATTATCTATTATTTTTGACCGATGCGATACAAAGAAAACTTCTGCTCTCGATTTGAAAGAGTAAACAGTGGTTAGGTGGCGCTACATATGCAAATTAGGTATTTTCCGGATTACCGCGGTATCATAGATGACGCGGTACCAGCGAGGACGACTGTACCCCTCGAATATAGGTTGGTCGACAATAATCGACCCCAGGTCTAGCAATCTCAACAATTATCTTACCAAAACCTAAAAAAAACATGGCATTTTTACAGACCGATTTTACCACCTATATTGTTATCTTGGGACAGTCACGGAGGAAAATCTGTCTCCAGATAAATTCCATTTTTAAACGGGACAATTTTCATTTCGTACAGGGTCGATTTCGTCCAGTGACGAATTTAGCAACCCCCCCCCCCCCTTTTTACTTTTTGCAATCGCATTTGCCATACCGTCTCGATTAAGCTTTGTAAACTTTCCATATCACCATTTTTAACACTCCACAACAACCCCTCATTTGCCATACTTTTTCATGTAAGTTTCTTTCTAAATTGACGGAAAAGCAATTTTTAGGGGAGTTCTCCTACTTCCGTTTTCTTCACCAGAACCGTACAACTAACACTGTTTTTGATTGGATCAAAATTTACAGGTAAGCCAATCAGATAAGCTTACTCTTAAAATGAGTCATCCTTGCCTGATATCGTTAACAGAACAATTTCGACCTTTTCTTGTCCAAAAAAAGAAAATATGATATATCTATATTCTTCTTATTCTGATAAAATGTAATTTTACACTTTTACATCGTTATCTAGGGTATCAGCTAGATCTAGTACGATTTTTCCAGTTTACTGGTACCCTGCTTTTGGGTCTTGAGTTAGTGCTGGGCAGGTGACCACAAACTAATCTGCTGGAAATATTTCGTCTGCAGGCACGCTCTTAGCACATAAGACTACATCTGGATTGCTACTTTTTATTATTTAAACTCGTACAAATTCTCACCAAGAATTGCAGGATTTCAAACATTACTTTGATTTGTTGTGAAGTAGAAACTATAGGTCTACTGAGAGTAGGGATCGTGATTGTCGAGCAATCATCAAATGAATGAAAAAAAATAGATCTAGATTCTAATCTGATCTAGACTCCTAACCAGATGATCAGATTTTGGATATAACTTTTTCCAAATTAATCTAAATGTGTTTGCAGACGACCAGATTATAGATCTACTCTTTATATGTAGACTAGGGCCTACCCCCGAAAAATCAGCAGTCCAACTGAAATCTTTTGCAGACGACAAAATAAATGGTAGATCTAGATCTAGTCTATTTGTAGATTTGATCCTATAGATCTCTAGATCTATTAAATTTAATATAAATCATAATGTAGATCTAGATCTAAAAAAAATAGGGGGAAAGATTTTGGAATTTCATGCCTTCTGTTCAAAGTTGGAATTATGTAGATCTAATAAAGGGTGTAGATCTAATATTGGAATGCCACTTCAAGTGAAATTACGATGATTGTTGGTAATCTAAAGAAAGAAATGCT
This sequence comes from Tridacna crocea, assembly GCA_943736015.1. Classification (NCBI taxonomy): domain Eukaryota; kingdom Metazoa; phylum Mollusca; class Bivalvia; order Cardiida; family Cardiidae; genus Tridacna; species Tridacna crocea. Next base: position 3,422,032 of record OX031067.1, on the reverse strand, counting down.
GGTCACCAATATTTTATCCTTTTCTCACAATGTTTTCTAGGTCCAAGAGTAAACAACCCACCAAAACCAACAAACTCATGAAAAAAAGCCAGTCGGTCATATGTGAGCATCATTCCACAAAGACCTAGGGTGACCAGATTTAGATCTACCTTGAATTTATTCACCAATCAATCAACCCTTTACAACACAATCAAAGTTTAAAATGACTCGGAGAAAGAAGACTACAAATGCTGTGAGAAAAGAAGGAAATGATGGTAACCTGCATTTTCTCCTCTGTCTGATACCTTTTTCTATCTTTACATGGACAAATTTACACATATCCTTAACCCTTTCCCAATCAAGCCCTGGTTTTTATGTGTCTGCTGTAAAAGTCTTTTAAAACACTGTGGAAAAGGGAGAAATTGCTCGTAACAAGCAATTTCTCCTTTTCCCACAGTGTTTTCTACCCTTTATGAGAACTTTCTGCCATTTTCTCCAAATCAAAAATTGTTGTCTGCAAACTCTTTTGGTTTGGTAGAGTCCAAAATTTGTCGTTTGGGAAAGGGTTAATGAAAGTGTCTCAGTATCAGAGAACTTTGTCCAAATATCCATTTTTCCTCATTGAAATAATGGTTTGGGTGAGGCAGGGACAAGCCAATACATATCTTTCACTTGTCCTTGACACATATATAGTTATAAACAATAATCTGTGATATCCTGCAAGTCTTTAACTCATTACCAAACGGCAATATTTACTGTTTGTCCAAATCGAAAGCATTTGCAGACAACAAAATAAAAGTGACTGAAACTATAAAATTCGTTTTGTGAAGGGTAGAAAACATTGTGGAAAATGGAGAAAATGCTAGTTACCAGCATTTTCTCCTTTTCCCACAATGTTTTCAAAAGGCTTCTACGTCGGGGTTGTCAAAAGTAAGGATTGTGTGGTAATGGGTTAAATTTTGATTAAAAATTTTGTCAAAAAGTTCCAACCTATTACAGCACAACAAAATTTTGGAGTTGCACAAATTGGAAGCATTTGCAGACACAGCAAAACTCTTTTCATGGATTGGCGATAGACATTGCTACAGGACTCATTCCTCTCTCACAGCTGAACATATAATTTTAAATGTAGGCCTATACTTGGAAAAGCAGCCACTGGCCAAGAAAGTGTTTTTTTTGGTTTTGTGAGAGTGAATTTACAGGAATACATGTACTGGCGCAGAGGCTGTCATGCCATTGGGATGATTGATACATTGTTTGAAACAGTTTGGAGGTCTTGAAATACATACAAACATTGATTGATTGATTGATTGATTGATTGATGGATGGATGGATGGATGGGTCAGTTGGTTGGTTGATTGATGGATAGATAGATAAACAGTTTTTGGTTGGTTGAATAGTTCATTGGTGGGTTAATTGAATGACCTATCAATTCATTGTTGTGTTTTACAGTACTTTTAATGCTAGAATAATAAACTTAGTCATATCCCTTTTCTTTGTGTAGCACTACTATACTAGGGCTCTGAAGTGTCTTACCAAAGGAAACTACCAAGAAGATCCAGCATTCCAGCAGATTAGGACCAAAGCCAGGGTCTCTGGGTTCCAAGTCCTATACATTCGTCTCTGGGTCATACAGAAAAGGCAAAAGAAGGTGAGCAATAATTACTCTTGAAACTCTTTACCATACAGCAAAATTTTACACTGGTCCAACATGGAAGCATTTGGAGATTGCAAAATGAATGTGACTAGAACATTGAAATTTGCTTTTGAAATAGTTAAAAACATTGTGGGGAAAAAGAGAAAATACTGGTTACCAGCATATTCACTTTTTCCCACAATGTTTTCAAAAACTTTCTCTCTCACGAATCCGGATTGTGTAGTGAAGGGTTAAATGGTAATTAATTCCTTACCACACAATCCTGTGTGTTATCAGTCCTGAAGAAAGATGCCTTTTGGAAATAATTGATGGAAAAGGAGATGTTTGTCATCTCCCACTAGATGGCATTCTACAAATACACATCCTATTGATGGAAAAGGAGATGTTTGTCATCTCCCGCTAGATGGCATTCTACAAATACACATCTATCTGATTTGGGCATCCTGGGTAAAGAACTGGAATACTTTTCTACGCGACAACTGTTAATTGCATTTCAAACTAAAATAAATATTTACTTAATAAAACGCTACCTGGTGCGATTCATTCAGCTATCATCAGCAGTTTAGCGAAATCTGGAGCTAAAACAGGCCTGATTTTTCCTCAAACATATTGATAAAAGCTATTTTCTCCACTCCTACTTTTACTACAATCCCCCAAATATTGGGGGGATTAATGCGTCATATAAGAGAGGTTGAATCTTTGAAGAATATGACATGCGCAGTTGATGGATGTTTGTAACAAGCATTTTCTACTTTTCACATAATGATTTCTGCCCTTTTAAAGACAGAAGCCATCATTTGAGCTACATTTATTGTGTCGTCTGCATATTCTTTCAGTTTGGTTGAGTCCAAAATTTTGCTGTGTGGTAAAAAGTTAATAGGGTAAAAGAAGCATGATCTTGAAGGGATAATTGGTTGTGTGGCTGTAAGTATGTATACCCCCATACTGTAAAGTATTTGACTAATGGTAGTAGGTGATACAGTGTAGGTGGAAGAAAGTCATTTTCACATCTAATACAATCACTCATTACAATGTATAGACATATTTTGTGCTGTGTTGTAGACCACTTCAAAAACTGTTTTGACTGATGGCTCATAATAAGATTTATTTTCTTTAGCATGAACATTTTCACATGTATTCTGTATGTTAGTCATTTTCCATAATGTAATGATCTCCCGTTTTTTCACAATGTGAACTTACAGTGAAGCAATTGTGGTAAAAAAAGAAAACACTGGTTACCAGTATTTTCTCCTTTTCCCTATCATGTTTTCTCTCCCTTTTCAAGACAAAACATAAGACTTAAGCCTTTGCTACACAATCCAGATTTTTAGTGACTCTGGGAAAGAAGCCTTTTGAAAACATTGTGAGAAAAGGAGAAAATGATGGCTACCAACATTTTCCTCTTTTCCCACAATGTTTACTACCCTTCCCAAAATAAATTTGAATTTTCCATTTACATTTATTTTGTTATTTGCAAATGCTTTCAGCTTGGAGTATACAAACTTTGTCATTAGGGAAAGGATTAATTCAAGCCACATGTAGTTTGCTGTAAGTAAAATCTTTAATTGAAATATATTTATTTTACATCAATTGAGAAACAAGTTCTAACACCTTTTAATAATCTCTCGATTCTCGATACCAGCGTGTGTGTGCCATAGTACAATCACAAAGTTAACATCTGCTCCTTGGGCTCGAACTCTGGACCTTATGACACATGGTGGTATCCATGGTTGTGAGGTAGAGTGATGACCTCATAACCATAATAAATGTGCCAAGTTCCATCTAACAAGGGAATTAACCCTTTACCTGATATGCCAATTTGACGCTCTTCCATTTCAGTAGCAAATAAAGATATGATGTCAAAAATACGGACAAATGAGGATACAAATATCTGATTGAGTGGAAAACATTGTGGGAAAAGGAGAAATTGCTCGTTACGAGCAATTTCTCCTTTTCCCTCAATGTTTTCAAAAGCTGTCTGTTGTCGATACGTCAAAATGAGTATCTATGGAGTAAAGGATTAAAGGAGGACAATGCAAATTTACAGGAATCAAAGGTTACAGAGTTGCTTCCCTTGAGAATTGTTTGAAATGAAGTTTGAAAGGACAGTGTTGCTGATTATGGGCCGGTCTGATTTTGCATACATGTACAGGCACAAATATGGTTATTCTATTACAGATGAGTGAGTGTGATGAATACTGGACAGTGTAGATCCATGACCTGATTGCCCTGTCGGTGGAGTTTGATCTTGAATTGCCACTATCAGCTGCAGTTCTTGAATCTTTTTCCACACAAGGTTGCCTACCTTTTTAGCTCCACTGGCCGAAGGCCAGCGGGCTTATGTCATGGCCCGGTGTCTGTCGTGCGTCCGTGCGTGCGTGAACTTTTATTTCAAACATCTTCTTCTCTGAAACTACCCATCCAATTTTGATGAGACTTCACAGAAATGATCCTGCCATGATCCTCTTCAGAATTCCTTGAAAGAATTTTATTCCTTCAAAAACTCTGGTTGGCATGGCAACAAAACTGAAAAATATTGAAAGTTTTTAAAAATATTCTTCTATGAAACCATAAGGCCTAGGGCTACCAAATTTGGCATGTAGCTTTATCTAGTGGACCTCTACCAAGTTCCTTCAAATATTAGACCTGGGGTCAAAATTGGCCGCACCCCAGGGGTCACAAGTTTTATATGGGCTTATATAGGGAAAACTTTAAAATCCTTCTGGTACCTAGCCATAGGGCCTAGGGCTACCAAATTTGGCATGTACTTTATCTAGTAGACCTCTACCCAGAGTGCCCAAATGATAACCCAGAGGTCAAATTTGGCCCGGCCCTGGGGGTCACAAGTTTTATATGGGCTTATATTGTGAAAACTTTAAAAATCTTTTCGTACCAAGCCATAAGGCCTAGGGCTACTCAATTTTGCATCTAGCTTTATCAAGTGGTTGTCTACCAAAGGTGCCAAAATTGTAGCCCTGGGGTCAAATTTGGCCCTGTCCTGGGGGTCACAAGTTTTACATGGGCTCATATTGGGAATTTTTTAAAAATCTACTTGTACCTAGCTATAAGGCCTAGGGCTACCAAATTTTGCATGTAGCTTTATCTACTGGGCCTCTACCAGGAGGGCCCGAATTATAGCCTTAGGGTCAAGTTTGTCCCCACACCAGGGGTCACAAGTTTTACATGGGCTTTTGTGATGTAGACTTTCTAAGTCATCTTGTTACTAACCATAATAAAGACTAGGACCACTAAATTTAGCCCTGTCTCATTGATTTTATGTTTTACAGGGCCTTTTATTGAGAAAACTTTGAAAATCTTCTTGTTTATAACCATACATTCTAGACCTGTATTATTTGGTATGGGGCTTTATCTTGTAGACTTCCACCAGGATTCAAGTAATTATAGCTTTGTGGTCAAAACTGGATTTGCCCAGGGGTCACAAATTTATTGTTGGTTTTTATGGAAAAAAATTGTATGCCCTCAGGTTTGAAACCAGTTGGCCAAATAATGTAATGTTTGGCTTGTACTGTTTTTACGAATTAGCCAGTGGAGCGATACAGGGCCATCATGGCCCTCTTGTTTTAGCCACACAATGCTAACTTGTAATGACGCTGAGGAAGAAGCCTTTTGAAAATATTGTGGGAAAACAAAAAAATGCTGGTAACTAGCATTTTCTTCTTTTCCCGCAGTATTTTTTATCTTATGAAAGGCAAATTCCATCATTTTAGCTACATTTACCGGTAAATTGTCTTAGCAAATGCTTTAAATTTTGACAATTAGCCAACATTTTTTCCCATCTGGTAAAGACTTAACGGTCGTGAAGTCACCTGTTTGAAAACAACTCTCATTTTATTATACATTTTTATAACATTTTTAACTTTTTACTAGATCTTTTGTGTATCATTAGACATATGAAATTTATTTGTGAAAAATGCCGTGTAGAAATAACAGGTCATAGAACTACAAAATCATTGTCAAAATGTGCACTGGCTCTTGTTTGGTGGGTGTTTTTAGGTTACAGGGCCATAAGCCTAAATAGGGGCTTTTCCAGATGGCACAGATCAAGATCGATATGCTGAAAAAAATAGAGTCTGATCTTGAATCTGTACCTTACATATCCTGAATGCATGTCCATGATATATGAATCCAATTGAGTCATCTTATCATAGGGCATAGATCTGATTGGATGATACATATATATTGTAACAAAACCAACGTAAAATCACTTTTCCTTTCAGGAGCCCCGTATACATGACTACATTATCTACACAACATCCAAAATGGCGACTGCGATCAAGATTAACTTCAAGATTATGCACCAAGCTGCACGTTTTAGCACGTATTTCTAAGGTTTCAGTGAGGTCAGTTTTTGCTGAATTGGGGCACTCAGACAGGAAATTCTATTTTGTCAGCATACTCAATTTTTCAAACCAAAAATCAGATAAAATTCGCTTAACAAACATTGGAATAGTAAAACTTTGCAGTAAAATAAATTTGTTGTATTGTCAGGTGGCAGCGGACTTGAAAATTTGTTCACGGCTGCGGTTAACCAGGTCGCCCCGAGGTGAAGGTGAGGTGGCGACATGATTCACCACGTGGTCTTTGTCTTTTGCAGATGCATTAACTCATTACCACACGAGAAAATTTTAGACTGGTCCAAATTGAAAGCATTTGCAGACGACAAAATAAAGGTGACTGAAAAATTGAAATTTGTTCTGGGAAGGGTAGAAAACACTGTGGGAAAAGGAGAAAATGCTGGTAACCAGCATTTTCTCCTTTTCCCACAGTGTTTTCAAAAGGCTTCTTTCTCAAAAGTAGGTATTGTGTGGTAATGGGTTAAACCCCATTTTCACAAATACTGATGTTTTGACAGATGTTGAAGACTGGCTTGTAAACTACAGAAAGAGAAACGCATTCGATTGCCAACACTCACCTGCAGGACATTTTTTCAGTGAAAAATCTTTATCTAAAAAGGAGCATAAATTGGTGAACCAATTGAAGTTTAGGTATGAATTCCATTTTAATAGTTTACAGATAGCCCAAATTTGAAGTAAATATCTTCAGAAATAACAGAGATATAGGAAATGTTATCATTTTGCTGAGCTAGCATTCCACAGATGACAACAAATAGAAGGCATTTCCCAACAAAAAATTTAACTGTGGCCAGAGTTATGATATTTGGCTGTAAAAACATTAGGGGAAAAAAACAGAAAATACTGCTTACCAGCATTTTGTCCTTTTTCCACGGTGTTTTTGAAAACTTTTTTTCTCAGACTTGTTTTACTCGGGATTGTGTTGTATAGGGTGAATGTTTTCAGTTGAGCTGAAAGTCAACAGGTATGTAGAAGTATAGCTATGGTGCTTCATTAATTTTTTCATACAAATGTTCAACTCTAGGTTTTATATGTTTAAACAAAATAAGCAGAAGACAGGCAACAAGACAAAAAGCGGCCATGACAAAAAATACAAAACCATTCATTACAGACACAGTTGCTGAATACACGGAGTTCTGTGTGGCTACACTGATCAGATCACTGGCAGTTTCTATCACTGCAACACTTGCGAACATGGAGCCTTGTTTATCAGGTGGTGTCATGGTGGAGATAATGCCTCGAATCATAGGTTGAACAAGCATTGTCAGGACACCAGAAACTGTTGCCATATAAACTAAAACTGCAGATTTGGCAAGTGCTTCTATGATATATGATGAGCAATTGGATAAAGTGCTTAAAATTGCAATAGCTTCACTTGACATACACAACTGCATAATTTTCAGAATTCCAACGCCAACAATGCCTTTGGATGCATGTCTAGCCAATGAGAAGTAACCAATTTTAATTGGGTCCCAACAAAAGGGCTTTCCCAGAAAGTACAGGGTTTCAAGTCCACTTCTGTTACTCTCTCCTAGCCGAGAGAAAGCAAAACTCAAGAACAAAATTATGTAACATTTACGCTTTCCCTGAAACTCTGTACTGAAACAAAAATCAAATGTGCGTTTTACAGTTACAAGGAACGGTTTAACAGTTGTCCTCTTTTCCTTGAGTAGAGATTCCTTTAAACAGCAGAGCGCCAATAACAAAGATGATGCAATCAAAGCAACACAAATTATGGCTGTATATTTGTATCCTATGGTGTCACTTTCCACCATAAAACCTGTGACAAAACCCCCACAGGTAGATGCTAGCATAACAACTGTTTCTATTATTGTGATTGCAAATACACGATTGGAGCCTGTCTCCGTCATATCAGCGACATAAGAGAAACACATACACAGGTATCCTTTTGCTCCCCCTGTGATCCCATGAACAGCATAACCAATGACAATCCAGTACAAGGGTAATTTATAAAAGATTGAAATGGCAGCAATGGCAACCTTTACAGTGCAGCCAAATCCAGCGAAAAATAAAAGCATTCTTCTGCCAATGGAATCAGAGTAACTTGGCAACACAAAGGCAGAAAGCATTGTGGGAACATACTCTGCTATCTTGAAATAAAAAAGCCAGTGAGAAGTTTGCTGCTGAACTTTCTCGTAATCCTCGGAAACTGTTTGCAAGCCTTCTTTATTTTCACAAACAGAATAATTTTTATGAAAAGATTCATTTGGAAAGTACTGAGACTTTATGTAATACTGTGTCCATTCATTGAGTTCATACTTTATCATTTCTTCTCCGATATAGAACAGAAACAAAACAGGGATAAGAATAAAATATCCATTGGGTGGTTGGCTGTTCTCTTTCGTTGTCCTGGTATTTTCAGCCTCTCCACTTTCCACCAGTGGTGTCTTCTCTGAGGACATTTTCCTCCTATCCAAACAAAGAGTATAATCACAGGACAGTTCAGTTAAAACTTAAGTTTTTATTTTTTCCTTTGTATTCAATCAATGCTACTCAATCCAATTCTTTCTTTACGAAGCATACTCTTCAGTGAATTTATACTCCAGACATACCAGTAATTCAAAATAACACCGTAGTCCTGCTTAAATTATGAAATTCCCAAATGCCATTCAGTAGACACTTTATAATATACATATATACACTGTCTTCATTTTCATATTCTCAAAGTTCCTTAATCATATCCTAATTAAAGTAATTGAAAAGAGAATGAAACATGTTTTGAATTATTAAAGTTGATAGTATTCAATTGCTTTTCAATTCCGATAATCTGATTTCCATACAAGTGCCTTGATATGACAAGGAAATTTTTTACGGTAAGTACTGGAAAGTACCAAGTACCGCAATTTCACCACCTGAGTAGTATGAAATCTTTGTGAACTGAAACATTTTAACTGTTTATCAGACAAAAAATTAGACTTCTCTATAGTATTAAGAGCACCACCAGATGACAGAATATAATTAACTGACTTTTTTTTATCCTTAAACAGGACAGAAAACATTGTGGGAAAAGGAGAAAATGCTGGCAACCAGCATTTTCTCCTCTTCCCACAATTTTTTCAGAAGCTTTCTTCCTCAAGGTCCTTAAATATTGGGATTGTGTGGTAAAGGGTCAAAAGGAAGATAATTTTATGTTATCATCCTCTAACAGTTAACTCTTTACCACGCAGGAAAATTTTAGACTGGTCCAAATTGAAAGCATTTGCAGACGACAAAATAAAGGTGACTGAAAAATTGAAATTTGCTCTGGGAAGGGTAGAAAACTCTGTGGGAAAAGGAGAAAATGCTGGTTACAAATAAAGTAAATATTTTGTAAAATATGTAATTGAAAGCAAGTTTAGTCTGTCAGTATCTGATTTTGTGTCAAATTCATACTTTTTCAGACTTTGAAATAACTTATACACAGAAATTTTGATTCTAAACTTTTTTATTCTCATATTACTCTATTGTCAGGTACCAGTGAATAGAGTGAAAGTAGGAGAGAAGAGATGGACATTTAAAAAGGTTAAAAATTAAGTCATTATAGTATGAATACAACTTTATGACCCCTCTCTGTCAACAGCGATGGAAAATATCACAAAAAATAGAGCCATTACTTCTAACAAGTAATTTCTTCTATTTCTGCATAGTACATGTACTCCTGAAGTTTAATTTTCTTTTCATCAATAGTTAGTCCTTCGGATCATTCATAATAGGGTAGGTATATAGTGCATATCTTGCAGTTTAACCCATTACCACACAATCCCTACTTTTGACGCCCCTGAGAAAGAAGCCTTTTGAAAACACTGTAGGAAAAGGAGAAAATGCTGGTAACCAGCATTTTCTCCTTTTCCCACAGTGTTTTCTACCCTTCCCAGATCAAATTTCAGTTTTTCAGTCACCTTTATTTTGTCGTCTGCAAATGCTTTCAATTTGAACCAGTCGAAAATTTTGTCGTGTGGTAAAGAGTTAAGAGAGAGGTCACATGACCTCTATTGTAAATGATAAAAACAATTGTTTTACCCTTATTAGGTTACCATAAAACAAGTGCTATCTTAACCATTTACCACAGAGTCCTGACTTTTTATAAAGAAAGCTTTAAAAAAATAAAACATCATGGGAAAAGGAAATGCTGGTAACCTGCATTTTCTCCTTTTCCCACTATGTTTACATCCATCCAAAAACAAATTTGAGTTTTCCAATTACATTTTTTTTGTCATTTGCAAATCTTGGACTAGTATAAAGTTTCCTTGTGTGGTCACTCTTTATCATACGGCAACATTTTAGACACATTCGAATTAAAAGTGTTTGCAGGTGACAAAATAAATGTGACTCAAACATTGAAACTGTTTTGGTAAGGTTAGAAAATACTGTGGGAAAAGGAGAAAATGCTGGTTACCAGCATTTTCTCCTTTTCCCACAATATTTTCAAAAGCTCTCTTCTTCAGGGTAGCTGTGTGTAAAGGGGTAAGGAGTGATTCACAAGGAAAGTAACAGTACGAAGCAGAGGATTAACTCTTTACCAAACGACAAAATCTTAGACTTGTCCAAATTGAAAGCATTTGCAGACAACAAAACAAACATGACTCAAAAGCTGAAATTTGGCTCTGGAAGAGTAGAAAAGACTGTGGAAAAAAAGGAGAAAATGCTGTTTACCAGCATTTTCTCCTTTTCCCACAATGTTTTCAGAAGACTTACTCCTCAAGGTCTTTAAAACTAGGGATTGTTTGGTAATGAGTTAACTCTCTACCACACAATCCCGACTTTTAACGAACCAAGAAAAAGAAAGTGTTTGAAAACACTGTTGGAACAGGAGAAAATGCCAGCATTGTCTCCTTTTCCAACAATGTTTTCTACTTTCCCTAATCAAATTTCAATGTTTGAGTCATATTTATTGTCATCTGTAAATGCTTTCAATTAGGACTGGTCCAATATTTTGTGGTTTCATAATGGACTTGAAGCTGCTTCATAAATACAAAGTGAATATTTTTTTTCCCTAGCTGGGTAAAGAAAATGACTGCTTAAAGTTTTGAAAGAGAGAATTAGAGAGTGTGGAAGAAAGATGGAGAAAGGTGGTAGTGCTGAAAAAGAAGCAAAGGATTTCATTCAATGAGTAATCTGTAATTATGTTTGTATTTTCATTTTCAGATTTCATTCAACAATTTCTTCCTGTTCAACATAAACCCATCACAACACAGGCCACTATAAGGCCATCTTCAGGAGCCAAGGTTACGATCACCACATGGATCTTACCTTGGCTGATTGAGCTCGATTTCGAGATTCCTGCGCCCTCTATTGGATGCTGGTTATTACCCCCCTTTAGAAACATCGTTTTACAAACCTCTTACCAATACATATGAAGCGATAAGCAGACATCCACGTGGGTTTCCATGTTTACCTTCTATTCGAAAGATAGCAACCTTATTCTATTTTTATCTAAGATGAAATGCTTTGAGCGATTTCATTCGTTGCAGCTAGAGCTGGCTGCATCCAATGAAAAAGCGTATCGGGTGAACGTAAAAATCAAGCTCGATCCGCCAAGGTAAGTCAGAGATATCTCAGGTATTGTACTTAACCCAATACCACACAATCCCTACTTTTGACGACCTTGTGAAAGAAGCCTTTCCATTGTGGGAAAGGAAGAAAATGCTGGTAACCAGCATTTTCTCCTTTTCCCACAATGTTTTCTACCCTTCTCGAAGTAAATTTCAAATTTTCAGGCACTTTTATTTTGTTGTCTGCAAATGCTTTCGATTTGGACAAGCCTAAAATATTGTTGTATGGTAATGAGTTAAATCAGGACAAAGCTATGCATGAAGGAGTAGTCTCCCTTAACACTTGGAATTGAGAAAATCTCCAGTGTAAGCATGTAGGGTTACGACACTTACATATCTGCGCACTCCCACAGAGACTCACATGCACTATGGAACATACCTGCAAGTAGCACCCTCACAACATAATCCAACATCAGTATTTAAAAGCTTTTATTTTCAGAAAATGTAACCGAAAATATTGCACATTAGTTGGTTAACTCATTATCAAACAAAATTATTTACTCATCCAAATTGAAAGTATTTGCAGAAGACAATTCGTATGTTGTTTAACTCTTTACCAAACAACAAAATCTTAGACTTGTCCAAATTGAAAGCATTTGCAGACAACAAAACAAATGTGACTCAAAAACTGAAATTTGGCTCTGGAAGAATAGAAAAGATTGTGGGAAAAGGGGAAAATGCTGTTTACCTGCATTTTCTCCTTTTCCCACAATGTTTTCAGAAGGCTTACTCCTCAGGGTCTTTAAAACCAGGGATTGTATGGTAATTAGTTAACTCTTTACCACACAATCCCGACTTTTAACGACCCCAAAAAAGAGAGCGTTTGAAAACACTGTTGGAATAAGAGAAAATGCCAACATTTTCTCCTTTTCCAACAATGTTTTCTACCCTTCCCTTATCAAATTTCAATATTTGAGTCATATTTATTATGTCATCTGTAAATGCTTTCAGTTAGGTCCAATATTTTGTGGTTTGGTAATGAGTTAACCAAAAATGACAGGCGGACTAAAACCATAAGAAATAACAATAATTGACTTGAAGCTGCTTCATAGATGCAAAATGAATATTTTTTCCAAGTTGAGTAAAGAAAATGACTGATAAAAGTTTTGAAAGAGAGAATTGGAGAGTGTGGTAGAAAGATGGAGGAAGGTGGTGCAAAAAAAGAAGGGCATGAGAAAAGGATTTCATTCAATGAGTAATCTGCAATTATGTTTGTATTTTCATTTTCAGCTTTCATTCAACTATTTTTTCCTGTTCAGCATATACCCTTCACAACACAGGCCACTATAAGGCTAACCATAAACATGTATATTGCTTTGGTAAAATAAATTTTAACTCTTTACCACACAATGACATTTTTTAATGACTCTGAGGAAAAGGCTTTTTGAAAACAGTGTGGGAAAAGGAGAAAATGCTGGTAATCAGCATTTTCTCCTTTTCCCACAAAGTTTTCTACCCTATCAAAGCAAAATTACACCATTTGAGCTGATTACCAGCATTTTCTCCTTTTTCCACAAAGTTCTTTACCCTATCAAAGCAAAATTACACCGTTTGGGCCACTTTGAAATTTTCGTCTGCAATGCATTCGATTTGGATAACTATAAGTTAGCTTTGTGGTAACAATTTAACCCTTTCCCAAATGACAAATTTAGGACTCTTCCAAACTGAAAGAGTTTGCAGATGAAAATGACAGAAAGTTCTTAAATAGGGTAGAAAACACTGTGGGAAAAGGAGAAATTGCTCTTTACGAGCAATTTCTCCTTTTCCCATTGTGTTTTCAAAAGACTTTTACTGCAGACACGTAAAAACCAGGGCTTGTTTGGGAAAGGGTTAATGCAACTCAGGGATGTATACTACTCAAAATTTGCTAGGGATCACCATTTTAATTTCAGCTGATATGTTTGTGTGGCATATATCAGGTATGGCTTTTAAATACGCAACATTGCCACTCTAATAATATAAACCATCTGAGGATATGAAATTTTTTTAACTCTTTACAAAATGACAAAATTTTAGACTGGTCCAAATTGAAAGGATCTGCAGACGACAAAATAAACATGACTCAAAAATTGAAATTTGATTTGGGAAAGACAGAAAACACGGTGGTAAAAGGACAAAATGCTGGTTACCAGCATTTTCTCCTTTTCTCACCATGTTTTCAGAATGGCTCATTGCCTTGTATTATATTACACTGAAACTCAAAGACAAGCTTTCTGATTGGCTTAAAATATCTAAAGAAATCTCCAAAGAGACTGCATGTTGGGTTAACTTTTTACTGCACAATCCCGGCATATAACGATGTGAGATTGAAGGCTATTGAAAACATTGTGGGAAAAGGAGAACATTCTGGTAAACAGCATTTTCTCCATTTCCAACAATGCTTTATACCCTACTAGAAACAAATCTTAATTTTTGTGTTACATTATGTTTTGTCATCTGCAAGTGCTTTCAATTTGGACCAGTCTAAACTTTTGTCGTTTGGTAAAGAGTTAAGGCACTTACATACTTGCACACACCCATAGATACACACCATGGAACATGCCTGCAAACAGCACCATCACAACATAATCCAACATCAGTTTTTAAAAAAGGTTTTATTTTCAGAAAATGTAACAGGAAATATTGCACATTAGTTGATTAACTCTTTATCAAACAACAAAATTATTTACTTGTCCAAGTTGAAAGTATTTGCAAAAGACAATTTATATGTTGCTTAACTCTTTACCGAACAACAAAATTTTAGACTGGTCCAAATTGAAAGCATTTGCAGAGGACAAATTAAATGTAACTCAAAAAATGATATTTGTTTCCAGTGGGGTAGAAAACATTGTGGGAAAAGGAGAAAATGCTAGTTATCAGCATTTTCTCCTTTTCCCACTATGTTTTCAAAAGGCTTCCATCTCGGGGTGATAAAAACCAGGGATTGTTTGGTAAAGGGTTAAATGATAGAATTTGTGTTTGACGTGGTAGAAAACATTTTGTGAAAAGGAGAAAATGCTGGTAACCAGCATTTTCTCATTTTCCCACAATGATTTTTCTCCTTTTCCCACAATGATTTCAAAAGGCTTCTTTTTCATGGTTATTGAAAGTCGTGATTGTGAGTTAACCCTTTACCACACAATTTCAAGTTTTAATGACCCGTAGTAAGAAGCCTTTTGAAAACATTGTGGAAAAAGGAGAAAATGCTAGTAACCAGCATTTTCTCCTTTTCCCTCAATGTTTTCTTCCCTATCATAGACAACTTCAATCAAGTAAGCTACAATTAAACTTTCCGTTGCAATTACTTTTCATTTGGACAAGTCTTTATTTTGCTTGTGTGGTAAAGAGTTAAAGGCTTAAATACAGGTAACAGTTGACTATTTTTGTACCCATACTGCAATTTCTCGAATAATTACCCAGGGTGTTTGATCACGAGTTACTCTAATTTGAAGGCACTTTGTGGTAAAAACACCCATCATTGAATGGATGTCAGAAATATTTGCCACGCCATTTACGAATTGTCCTAAAACAACATAATCCTTACAAAATGGTGGCTGTTTTGAATCCACTAATGTTGTGCTAGCTTCTACTACTCCAGCGTTGATGATATCAGTTTGATGATCTTTGGTTCCTGTTTCTACGGTAACCCTGTCTAGTGACTGTGGAGTCGTAAACATAATTACAAAAATATCACCTTCTTTGGGTGAAGAACTGCTCCAAAAGTAGCCGGAGACATTATGATATGCAAGTTCAGGGGGAAAATCAGAATATACATCTAATGTGGTGTAAATTACTGCTGCAGGATTGTCAGATCTATATTTCTTGCTTGGCAGGTCAAAAAAATGATCCTTCAATGCTTGCACTTTGTCAGATAGACTAGAATGATACCCGATATGTTGGAACAGCGTTGGCTTTCGTATAAGTCTTTGTCCTTGACCTTTCAACATATTGAAGTATAAGTAAGTAAAATCTACAGGCTGTGTCTCACTAAATATCATAAACATCTGGACAAGAGCACCGACATCTCTCTCATGATATAGCTTTCCGATAAATCCTAATTCAGAAAACTCCAAACAAATCCAGTTATCATCTGTCTGTTTTTTCATATACTCTGATATTGACTTTAAATAACCCTCTGCTGTAATGACGTCGTCCTCCATTTGCATATAATAGTCTGACATGTGGTGACAATATTCCATTATGTAAGCATAGTCATAGTTTTGTTTTGTTCGCCAGTACCAGTATTTGTTTACTGTTGATGATGTGTTTAACCCTTCATAAAAACTCTGAGGGGCTCTTATTACTTTCAATGTCCCAGTTTCAAAAAACTTGCTGTATTTTTGCCTGAGCTCTTTTTCCATACTGTCTTTCCATTCTGTTTTGTTTAAGTCCGCAAGGAAAATAACAATGTATATACTATCAAGGTGATCGTCTGTTGTCTGGTTTAAAAGCGATTCAATCATACTCGGAAAATAGCTTCCATCACGCCTCTCAATGGTTGGGATCCCTATAGTTAGCCAGCCTGTAAATATAAAAAATGTCACACTTGAGATTTTGTGCAGAGAATGAACTCTTTCTTTTGCATAATTATGTTACCCACTGTATGAGTCTGGCAAGTGTCCTTTGCTTATATTTTGCTGAGAGTTTTTAGGAACTCCATCAGTTTCACTCTGTATACTGACTGGCTTTTATTCTTTAACTCAAAAGCTTAACCCTTTACTCCATAGATACTCATTTCTACACATTGCTTGTAGGAGCCTTTGGAAAACATTGTGGCAAAAGGTGAAATTGCTCGTGACGAGCAATTTCACCTTTTGTCACAATGTTTTCTATGCTATCAAAAGGTGTCATATACACATAAGCAACAGCTTCATCCTTGCTGTTTTTTAGGGTCAATTAGAGATACCATACAAATGCCTTATGGGGTTAAGGGTTAATCACATAGCTTTATATCACTTGATCATAGCTCTGAGTACTGAGTACAACAAAAGGGAGATAACCCATTACCACATAATCCCTACTTTTGACAACCCGGAGAAAGATGCCTATAGAAAACATTTTGGGAAATGGAGAAAATGCTGGTAACTAGCATTTTCTCTTTTTTCCACGATGTTTTCTACTCTTCACAAAACAGATTTCAAATTTTCAGTCACTTTTATTTTGTTGTCTGCAAATGCTTTCGATTTAGACAAGCCTGAAATATTGTCGTTTGGTAATGAGTTAAAGCCAAGGTCACCAATTTAAGATTACTGAGAAAAAAAAAACTCAACTCTAACTTAGAGGCAATTTTTTCTTACAAAAGAGAAAATTTTCAGATGTTATATGAGAGCCATGCTCTGTGAAAAAGGGCCTTAATGCATCAACAAAAAGTTTCAACTATGGTCAGTCTGTGCAGGTTGACATGAGCCGAAACTGTCTGCTTTTTGTCAATTTTCTGCATGTCAATGGACCAGCATGCCCATGATTTAGTAAGCTGTTAACCCTTTACTCCATAGATACTCATTTTGATGTATCAACAAGGGACAGCTTTTGAAAACATTGTGGGAAAAGGAGAAATTGCTCTTTAAGAGCAATTTCTCCTTTTCCCACAATGTTTTCCACTCAGATATTTGTATCCTAATTTGTCCATATTTTTGACATCGTATCTTTATTTGCTGCTGAAATAGAAGAGCCTCAAATTGGCATATCAGGTAAAGGGTTAAATAACAAGCATAGGAAGACTAGCTTGGTTTCATGTTGGGAGATGCCTAACTTTGGGTCAAAAGTCAAGGTCACCATTTGAAAAAAACTGAAGTCTTTACCAAGCGACAAAATTTAAGATAGGTCCAAATTCAAAGTGTTTGTAGACAGCAAAACAAATGCGGCTGGAAAATTGAAATTTCGCTTGGGAAGGGTAGAAAACATTGCGGGAAAAGGCAAAAATTCTGGTTACCAGCGTTTTCTCCTGTTGCCACAATGTTTTCATAGGGCCCTTTTCTTGAAGGCCATTAAAACTTGGGATTGTGTGGTAAAGAGTTAATTGTAGCTAAAGTTTGGTAACCTCTCGGATGTTATTATGTGCTCTAGGAAAGATGAAGGAGTAAGTCGCTTAAGTGAACAGCAAGCCTGGAATTGATCTTGGGGACAGCCCACTCAAGGTGAATCATAGATATAATTTCTGCTCAATAATTCATAACATGACTGGCTAGCTTTAACTCTTAACCAAACGACAAAATTCTAGACCTATCCAAATTGAAAGCATTTGCAGACCACACAATAAATGCGACTCAAAAATTGAAAATTGTTCTGGGAAAGGTAGAAAACATTGTGGGAAAAGGAGAAAATGCTGGTTACCAGCATTTTCTCCTTTTCCCACAATGTTTTCTAAAGATGTCTTCCACTGGGTTATAAAGACCAGGCATTGTTTGGTAAAGGGTTAAGACACTGATTGCTTGTACCGTCTCAACATGTCAACCCCTATAGCACCGAATAAACCCAACATTAATATTTGGTATAGAAATAAGACACAAATAATCATAACTTAATGGTTGCTTTTGTCCATTGTATTTCAGCAAAGTGGACAGTATAGATCAAAGATCAGGCTGCATGACTTGTGCAGCCTGATCTTGATCAATACTTCCACAAAGGCAACAAAGGTATGGCTCATTTTCTTCTGTTATAACTAACTTTCACATTTGGGTTGCTAAGCACGGCTCACTGACCTTTTGCAGACAGTGTAGATCAATATCAGACTGCAAAGAATGTGCAGTCTGATCTATGATCTAAACTGATTGATAAAGAGATATTTTTACTAAAACATAACTTTGAAATACAATATATGTTGGGTTTTAACTCTTTTACCAAATAACGAAGTTTTAGATGGGTCCAAATTGACAGCATATTCAGACAACAAAATAGACATGACTGAAAAATTGTAATTTGTTTTGGAAAATGTAGAAAACATTGTGGAAAAAGGAGAAAATGCTGCATGGTTACCAGCATTGCCTCCTTTTCCTACAATATTTTGAAAAGGCTTCTTCTTCAAGGTTATTAAAAGTCGGGACTGTGTGGTAAAGAGTTAACCATTAGCAGGATAAGGGGCAAGTTGGGAATGAAGCAACACGTTGCAATCTTGCGATTATTTGTACAGATTAATTTTCAGTTTAGGTAAAGGATTAGGTGTATAATGTTTTGGGGAAATAAGTAACTCTCTTAATCCACCAAATAAAAACATAATTTATATGAGTTTTATGGCTTTCATGTATTAGTTTTATTCCACTTTTCAACAATGTTTTACAAAATAATGAGCAGGGTAGATCCAATAAAGAAATTCATATTACTTGCAGTCTGATCTTGATCTACACTTTCCACAAATGGCAGAATGATCTTGATCTACACTGTCTACAAAAGGAACTTAACATGCCCTATACATATAGCACTGTAAGAATTAACCCTTCACCACACAATCCAAAGTTTCAATAACCCTGAAGTAAATGGGCTTTTTCAAAACATGGTTGGAAAACAAGAAAATGCTGGTAACCAGCTGGTAACTAGCATTTTCTCCTTTTCCCACGATGTTTATTCCCTGTCACAGAGAAATCAAATCATTTGAGCATATTTAGTTTATTGTCACCAATTATACTTTCATCAAGGGCAACCCTAAAATTTTCTTGTTTGGCAAAGACATAACTCTTTACCACTCAGTCCCGACTTTTGTAGACCCTGAGGAAGAAGCCTTTGAAAACATTGTGAGGAAAGAAGAAAATGCTAGTAACCAGCATTTTCTCCTTTTCCCACAATGTTTACTACCCTTCAGAAAACAAATTGAAATTTTTTAGCCATATTTATTTTGTCATCTGCAAATGTTTTCAATTTGGACAAGTCTACCATTTTTTCGTTTGGTAATGAGTTAACCAATACAATGGAACTATTAAGGAATCTGTCACTGATAATTTCCTATCAAACAAAAAACTTGTATATCAGTTAGTTACGACAGTATTTTTCATGTGATACATACGCTTTTGAAATGCTTTTGTCTGGACAAGAGAGGTTTTACTGTTTATCTCAGGGCTGTGACTTGTATTGTCCATCTGAAAATATAAGCAATGTAATTTTATAAACTGCCAACCTATTGCCAAATACTGTACTCCAATATTTTTATGACTCTTACGAAGAAGGCATTTCAAAACATTGTAGGAAAAGGAGAAAATGCTGGCCACCAGCATTTTCTCCTATTCCAACAATATTTTCTACCTTAACAATGACATTATTTCAGCCACATTTGCCATCTGCAACAGCTTTGAATTTGGACGAGTCTTAAAATTGTTGTCAACCAATTAAGAGTTAACCCATTACCACACAATGCCTAGTTTTGATGCCCCTGAGAAAGAAGCCTTTAGAAAACATGGTGGGAAAAGGAGAAAATGATAACCAGCATTTTCTCCTTTTCCCACAATGTTTTCTACCCTTCACAAAACAAATTTTAAATTTTCAGTCACTTTTATTTTGTTGTCTGCAAATGCTTTCAATTTGGACCAGTCTAAAATATTGTCATTTGGTAATGGGTTAATTGACCCTAGAACAAACAGTCCCTTGTTTTGAAAGAATTGTGTGAAAAGGAGAAAGTTTTCTCTTCCATTTCTTACAATGTTGCTAGTCTTTCATAGAAAAATACCATCAGTTTGGATGCATTTAATTTTTATCTACAGTTTCTTTGAATTTGGGCAAGTCTAAAGTTATGTAGTCTGGTTAAGAGTTTACTCATTACCAAACGACAATATGTTAGGCTTGCCCAAATTGAAAGCATTTGCAGACGACAAAATAAAAGTGACTGGAAATTTGAAATTTGTGTTGTGAAGGGTAGAAAACATTGTGGGAAAAGGAGAAAATGCTGGTTACCAGCATTTTCTCCTTTTCCCACAATGTTTTCTAAAGGCTTCTTTCTCAGTGGCGTCAAAAGTAGGGATTGTGTGGTAAGCGGTTAATTAAGTTACCTGATCTCAAAACTGATATAAAAGAGTGCAGCTTTCTCTTTCCCAAACGCCAAAGTTTGAACGCCTCCAAATTCAAAGCACCTGCAGACAACAGATTTGAGATTAGTATAAACTAGCTGAAATTCTCTGATATGATAGAAAACATTGTGGAAAAAGGAGAAAATGCTGGTTACGAGCATTTTCTCCTTTTCCCATGGTTTTCAAAAGACTTCTTCCTTGTTAAAACCAGAAAGGGGGCGTGGGGGGGGGGGGGTCACAGGGTTATCTCATTCAAATAACAACCTGTTTATTAGTTTTTCCTTCATTGAATCTTTTTTGTCATTCTTTTTTGCCGAGCCCCCATAGCTCAGTCAGTAGCATGCAGTGAGAATGTGGGATCCAAGGTTGGATCCCTGGCTACGATCCTGAATCGGCCAATTTCTTTTCGAGGATTGATGATAGTCACTATGACAGGATTCATTCCTCCCCCACCACTGACCATTGTTTTGACGATGATCATATGGGAAAGCAGCCAGTGGCTTGGAAAGAAAATTGTACTAAGTACTTGTAAAAGAAACTTTAGGTGCACTGGCCGCTGCGATATAATTGAAATAATGTTGAAAACAGCGTTAAACACCAAACAATCAATCAATCAATCATTCATTTTTTTTTCAGTGCTATCATGAATGTTCATCAGTGTGACAGCTGAACTAGGGCAATGAAGACATTGTATTTCAAAAATTTCTTTTCTTGTTTTCTACAATTGCTGCAAGTCTTCTTAAGTTTAGCCCAATACCACACAATCCCTACTTTTGACGCCCCTGAGAAAAAAAACCTTTGGAAAACATTGTTGGAAAAGGAGAAAATGCTGGTAACCAACATTTTCTCCTTTTCCCACAATGTTTTCTACTCTTCACAAAACAAATTTCAAATTTTCAGTCACTTTTACTTTGTCATCTGCAAATGCTTTCGATATGGACAAACCTGAAATTTTGTCGTTTGGTAATGAGTTAATTCTTTACCACGGAGTGATGACTATTAACGCCCCTAAAAGAGAAGGCTGTTGAAATCATTGTGGGAAAAGGAGAAAATGCTGGTTACCAGCATTTTCTCCTTTTCCCACAATGTTTTCTACCCATTCAAAGAAATAATTTCATATGAGCCAAACTGAAACTGCGTTTAATTTGGACAGGTCTAAGATTTTTTTGTGTGGTAAAGGGTGAACTCTTCACTTTTTACCAAACAACAAATTTAAGACAAATCCAACTTTGAAGTATTTGCAGATGACAAAACAAATGTGACCTGGAAATTCAAGTGCACCTGTCGAAAGGTAGCAAACATTGTTTGAAAAAGAAAATGCTGCTTACCAGCATTTATCCATTTCTCACAGTGTTTTCAACCCTTTCTCAGACATCATTTCCCTTTCAGCTTCACTCAATTTGTCACATGCAAATGCTTTCAACATCAACAAGTTTGAAATTTTGTCATTTGGTAAAGGGTTAACCTTATGAAGACACCTTGCTGAAGACAAATTTTCAAACAATTTGGACAAAAATGGAGAAATTGTTCTTTGTGTACCCTTTTACCTCTAGACACAAAATTTTCTCCTGTATCTATGGATAAAACCATAAATTATGTTGAGAGTCAATATTTTATGATGAAGTTTTAAATATTATTATTTTTTTTATTGGGGTAATATTCAACAGATTAACTTTGTACAAGACAACAAAATCTTATACTTTTCAAAGTGTGTGTCGTCAACAAATTAAATGTGGCTTAAATGAAAGGAATTTTGTATGAGAGAGTAGAAGACACTCTGGAAAAAAAGGAGAAAATGGAGAAATTTTGTCCCTTTTTTTTCCACAATGTTTCTAATACAGAGGCGTATTCATGTCATTTCGATTGGTGTGGCGAAATTGAGCTCTGACAGAGCAGATGTGAGAGCTGAAGGCGCAAAGCATGCTCCCCAAGGCATGCTCCTCAAGAAAATCTTTGAAAGAATGGTGCGATTTTGTGCATTCAAGAGAGGCTTTTGGCACAAATTTCGTCTTGTTTTAGGAACACAATCTTAGTATTTTTTTCCTTTTATTTTTAAAATTTGTGGGCTCGATATACTTTTGCTATAAAGTCATGTTGTAATTTGAGAAATTTCGTATGTGATTCACTATAGATTTTTAAATAATTATCAATTAATGGTGCGGCATCATACTACATCAGCCAATTTTAGGTTTCAAGACAGTTCCCCGACAAGACAGTTCCCCGACACGGCTTTTTGAGACAGTTCCCCAACAAAATTGAAGACAGTTACCCGACACTTTTGAAGACAGTTCCCCAACACATTTGTTATTGGCAAACTTGGTTTTCATCGACATTTGTCATCGATATCTATAACTTTTAAGGAAAGGTAATGGGGGCTGTTGTACTTGTGAAAGGATTGTGAATAACTTAGAGTATTTCTCCTTTTTAATTTATTATTGAAGATCACTCCGTTCAGAAATGATACCTTCGCCGTTGTGCAGAACAGGCTATTATTACAGGTGTTATATGAATGTGTGTATTTGATTACCAAAACAAATCCTTATCCCAGTGTTGGATAGGAAATACATGTAGGCCTAGGTTTGGCGCATTTTTTTTTTACATCTATTACTGTTACTTCCGGAGAAACTGAAATAACCCGCTAGTAATGTAATGGATAATATGAATACAGATCCCCTTTATATTGTGCCTCTATGGACAGTAGCAATATGACAGTTATACAGTGAGTCCAACGAGAATCAACAAAAAGTTTCAATGTTTAACTTTATTCAAGAAATTTATATCACATATATTACGCGAGTTATACATCTTAAAATTGCATTTCAGAACCCAACACTCACCTCGCAGGCCTGTTCTAGTAGCTGAAATACATGCCATTAAAGACATGCATTTTTCACGGCAATCATACACAATTAACAGAAACTCGAAAGGTTCCCGGCAATTAAACCAATCATTATTATAAACATCCTATCATGGCAACAAACAGTCCAATCACAATATGTAGACCTCCTTAATTGGGCATAATACGCAATTTAATAACCGCCAAAGTTAAAATTTACTTCCATCATTTGAAATAAATATCTATAAAAATATTTAAAGAAAACAAACAAACACAAAAAAAACACACACACACACAAAAAAAAACTATTCAATATACTAATAATAAAAGGGTTGGGGAACTGTCTTCAAAAGTGTCGGGGAACTGTCTTCAATTTTCTCGGGGAAGTGTCTCAAAAAGCCGTGTCGGGGAACTGTCTTGTCGGGGAATTGTCTTGTTCCCCCAATTTTATTGGTGCGGCATGCTGTACCAAATGAAAGTATTTGTTCGGCATTTGTTGCACCTGCTGCGCCTGTTTACGCCCATGCAATAGGTGTAGTCCTCAAATGTCATTATAACACAGAATTTTTTGGTATAAGGTTGAGTGTTAAAGAAGATGGAGTTAACATATTAAGGCATTCTAACAAATTGAATATAGCTGAAAAAAAATGTGTTTGGAGGAGTTGAAAACATGTTGAAAAAGAGGAAATGCTGATCACCAGTTTTTTCTAAATTTCCAACAATGTTTCGGAAAGTCCCGTTTTTATGTTTCATTATAATACAGACCTGTTTGGAAAAAAGACCAATCTTATTGAAGAGAAAATTATTTTTAGGCATTCTAACCTGATAATGATAGAGTCTCTCTTTTCTCAGTGCAGTGGCAAGGGCCATACTTCGTGTTGCTGTGTCTGTAATGAAATAAGAATTGATAAAAGAAGTGAGAGCAGGGTCTGTATCCCCTAATCATTCTCAGCCCTTTACCAAATAATCCCTGGTTTTTACGACCCTGAGGAATAAGTCTTCTGAAAACATTGTGGGAAAAGGAGAAAATGCTGGTAACCAGTATTTTCTTCTTTTCTACAATGTTTTCTACTCTTCTAAAGTCAACTTTCAATTTTTTTATGCATGTTTATTTTGTCGTCTTCAAATGCTTTCAATTTGGAAACAATCCCTGAATTTTACAACCCTGAGCAATAAGCCTTCTGAAAACATTGTGGGAAAAGGAGAAAATGCTGGTAACCAGCATTTTCTCCTTTTCCCACAATGTTTTCTACCCTTCCCAAAACAAATTTCAATTTTTCAGTCACATTCACTATGTAGTCTGCAACTGCTTTCAATTTGGACATGTCTAAACTTTTGTCGTTTGGTAAGGAGAAAGATGCAGTACAGATTGGTGGCAATCAAATCATCCATACAGACCTAGAATTACA
The DNA here is from genome assembly GCA_943736015.1 of Tridacna crocea. Taxonomy (NCBI): domain Eukaryota; kingdom Metazoa; phylum Mollusca; class Bivalvia; order Cardiida; family Cardiidae; genus Tridacna; species Tridacna crocea. The sequence goes on along the minus strand of OX031067.1, from coordinate 3,397,257 downwards.
AGCCATAAAAGAGAATTAAGTTCATTAATTATGTATAGGCAAGATGTCCCACGCCAGATAAGATTATTAATTAATTAACTCTTTACCGAGCAACAAAATTTTAGACTGGTCCAAATTGAAAGCACTTGCAGACGACAAAAGAAACATAACTCAAAAATTGAAAATCGTTTCCAGCAGAGTAGAAAACATTGTGGGAAAAGGAAAAAATGCTGGTTTACCAGCATTTTCTCCTTTTCCAACAATGTTTTCAAAAGGCTTCTATCTGAGGGTGGTAAAAAACAGGGATTGTTTGATAAAGGGCAAATTAACTTTTACAGGCTCTCTAGATAGATAGGTATTGCAGTTTTTGTTACCTTTCATGTCTTAACTCTTTACCACACGACAATATTTAAGATGGGTCCAAATTGAAAGCATTTGCAGATGACAAAATAAAAGTGACTGAAATTTTGAAATTTGTTTTGTGAAGGATAGAAAACATCGTGGGAAAAGGAGAAAATGCTGGTTACCAGCATTTTCTCCTTTTCCCACAGTGTTTTCTAAAGGCTTCTTTCTCAGGGGCGTCAAAAGTAGGGATTGTGTGGTAATAGGTTAACCAAAACAAGATCCACTGATTTTACCCGAGGACAAAATCTGAAACCGTATCATATACATATGGATGCAATTGAGCCATACCATGGCAAAATGGGGTTTAACGTATCTCTGCAATGCAGTGTGCCAGTCAAGCCATTACATATTTATGGATCGATAATAACTACTTTTTTTTTAAACCGACTTAATCATTTTTGCAGGGCTCCAAATGCACATATTTGTGTAGTTTTGTCACAACCCCCTTAACTCTTTACCAAACAACAAAATTTTAGATAGTTCCAAATTGAAAGTATTTGTAGATGACAAAATTAATGTGACTACAGCATCGAAATATTTTTTAGAAACTCATGAAAACATTGTGGGAAAAGGAGAAAATGCTGGTTACCATAATGTTTTCTAAAGGCTTCTTTCTCAGGGTCTTCAAAAGTAGGGATTGTGTGGTAATGGGATAAAATATGTGTAATGTCCTGAAGAGGACAGCTTCAGTTTATTTAGCATAAAAAAAATATATTGCGACAGAAGAAATTGCTGGTGACCAGGTTACTCTCCTTTTTGCAGAATGTATTCCAACTTTGTGCGGATAAATTTTGTTATTTCAGCTTTGTGGAATTTGTCATCTACAAAATTAATGCTTTCACTTTGGACAAGTCTACAATCGAGTTGTTTGGTGAAGCATTATCATAATGATTTGACTCTCATCTTTGTACACTAAGTAATAATCACTTGATAGAGCAGATATACTATTATCATTATTATTATTATTATTATTATCAGGAACATAACCTAGAAAAATTAACCCTTTCCCAAACGACAAATTTTGGACTCTTCCAAACCAAAAGAGTTTGCAGATGATAACTTTAGATTTTAAGAAAATGGCAGAAAGTTCTCAAAATGGGTAGAAAACACTGTGGGAAAAGGAGAAATTGCTAGTTACGAGCAATTTCTCCTTTTCCCACAGTGTCTTCAAAAGGTTTCTACTGCAGACCCGTAAAAACCAGGGCTTGTTTGGGAAAAAGGTTAAATCATACTCCTGCCGAAGTTGGCCATTTTTAAGGCAGGTGACGAGAGTAATTCTCCCCTGCGAAAAGTAGTTCTTGAATTCATGAACAGTTCATGGTACATGTTTTCGGTTCATGAACTGTTCACGAATTATTCAAGAACTGGTAGAAAAATTCGTGAACTGTCATGTAGTTGTTCGTGAACTGGCGGTTCATGAACTCCGTGTTCATGAACTATAACTAACAGTTCATGAAATAGACTCTTACATCAGTTCATGAACTGATTGTTCTTGAACAATTCATGAACTTGCTTTTTTTAAGAAGTTCAAGGATGTATTTAGGTGGGACCATTCTAATGGAAAACAGCTATTTCCACTGTAATAGTATCCTAAAAAAGGTGCTATAATTAAAAATGAGTATTATTGTCCTACTTTGACTGAGCCACTCATTCCATCTAACAATTATCACTTATAAATCTAGGCCACTCTATTCTCATCACAAAAGGAGACATTAATTACCTCCCTTTTTTGAAAAATTGCAAAATATCGACAAATAATTTCAAGATGGACATCAAAACAATTTCTGGTCAGTTAGAAAAGCCCAAAAATATTATATCAGTATAAATCCTTATTTATCACCTGATAAGAAATTTCTACAAGAATTAGGATGGTAATAACTTAAACCCATTTTCAGTCATGCAATTTGCAGATATGTACTGTAAGAGGGGTAAATTTATTCAATTAAAAAAAATAATAATTTACTGTGTGGCTACAAGTGCATTTTTGCTCTAACTCCTTAAAAAGCTACTTGATGCTGCATAACCTTTTTGAACAATGGGAATGGAGGGATTGGATATAAGATTCAAAGTTTTCTACCAAAAAAGAAGTATGTTTCAAACACTACAACCAGTTCATGAACTTTAATTCATGGAACAGTTCATTGAACTGATTAAGAGCTGTTATTCATGAACTGTTCATGAACCGTTCATGGAACAAAACCAAAAGTTCATGAACACAAACGGTTCATGAACCGGCCATTTGCTGTTCATGGGATTGTTCATGAACTGTAGTTCAGGAATTGTTCATGAATTCAAGAACTACTTTTCGCAGGGGCAGTGAATCAGCCAAATGCAATTGGAGCTGTATAGTCAAGATATTTCTAATCTTGACTGTTTTAGAAAACCGCCAAACTGAAAAATACGCGAAAAGAGGCAGCATACGACCTAATCTCGACTTTTTTACGTTAAGCATGTGCGTGGTTTGCGTAATAGAAGTTATGCCAGATGATTATTATTGAATTATATTAAGACCTAATCAACCCTTATCCACTTACCCAACAATACTACGTCTTCACCAATCGGTTGATTTTTTACGACTCTGAAGAGAAAGGCTTTTGAAAATTTGTGGGAAATGTTAACCAGCACTTTCTCTACCTTCCACAATGCTTTCTACCCAGAGACAAAGTTCTTCATAAAAATTTTGTCCTCACAAATTTTTCTAAGGTTCGAAAATTCTTAAAATTTTGTTGTTACGGAAAAGAGTCAATAATTATGAGGTAGCTGGCTTTGTAGGAAAGGAAGAACATTTTGGCAACCAGACTGTCTCATTTTTCAATATTTTCTACAACAAACAGCAATTTCTCAATTTGCCACAATGTTTCAAATCTTGTGAATTACCAGTCCTCTGCTTTTGATACTTAAGTTATAACTTAACTTGTAACCGATCAACAGAATTTTGACAAGAACCAAAATAAAAGCATCAAAATTTTGCATATGACGAAATGCAGCTCAAATGATGATGTCTGTCTTCAACCCTTTACCAAACAACAAAATTTCAGACTGATCCAAGTTGAAAGCATTTGCAGACGACAAAATAAACATAACTCAAAAATTGAAAGTTGTTTCCAGCAGGTTAGAAAACATTGTGGGAAAAGGAGAAAATGCTGGTAACCAGCATTTTCTCCTTTCCCACAATGTTTTAGAAAGGCTTCTTCCCAGGGTTCTTAGAATTCAGCTTTGTGTGGTAATGGGTTAATGTTTAGATAATGTTTTCATAAGGCTTCTATCTCAGGGTCGTTAAAAGTCGGGATTATGTGGTAAAGAGTTAATAGAATAGAAAACATTGTGAGAAAAGGAGAAAATGCTAGTTACCACCATTTTCTCCTTTTCCCACAATGTTTTTAAATGCCTTTTGCAGGGTTGTAGAAACTTATTGTGTGGTAAAGAGTAAACCCTTTACCAAACAGTCCCAAGTTTTAACTACCATAAAAAAGATGAACTTTGAAAACATTGTAGGAAAAAGATAAAATGCTAATAACCAGCATTTTCCCAATGTTTTCTGGCTTATAAAAGACATAAATTGTCATTTTGGCTACATTCAAGTTGTACTATGCAAATGCTTTCAATTAGATGAGTACAAATTTTATTATTAGGTAAAGAATTCATAAAATATCCCTTAATCGCACAATCCCAGGTTTTGGGACCCTAAGATAGAGGCCTTTTGAAAACATTGTGGGAAGTGGAGAAAATGCTGGTTACCAGCATATACTCCTATTCTCACAATGTTTTCTACCTTTTACAAAACAATTTTCAGGTTTTTAGTTACATTTATTTTGTCATCTGCAAGTGCTTTCAATTAGGACAGGTGTAAAATTTTTGTTGCTTGGTATAGAACTAAGCAGCATTTGTCATGACATCTTTGCATGTAACTTATCAAATTACAATTTTTGGAGTTTAACTCTTTACCACACAATCACGACTTTTAACACCCCTGTAAAAGAAGCCTTTTGAAAACATTGTGGGAAAAGGAGAAAATGCTGGTAACCAGCATTTTCTCCTTTTCCCACAATGTTTTCTTCCCCTCCCAAAATAAATTTCAATTCCTTAATCACATTAATACTTTGTCGTCTGCAAACGCTGTCAGTTTGGACCAGTGAAAAATTTTGTCGTTTGGTAAAGAGTTAAGGACATGTACATGGGTACTTGGGTTTTGCAAAAAAAATAAAAGTTGAACTCAGTGAAGCATAAAGATGTGCAGTCTACCTACAAAGTGAAATAAGCAGGTCAGCTTTTATTCCTTTACCACACAATCCTGAATTTTAACGACTCTGAGAAAAAACCTTTTGAAAACATTGTGGGAAAAGGAGAAAATGCTGGTAACCAGCATTTTCTCCTTTACCCATGATGTTTTCTACCCTGCTGGAAATAGATTTCAATTTTTGAGTTACGTTTTATTATGTTGTCTGCAATTACGTTCAATTTTGAATAGTCTTAGATTTTACCATTTAATAGCAAGTTAAGAATGTTAAACTCTAGCAAACCATCCTGAGTTGATACAACCTAGAGAGAAACAGTTTTTGAAAACAGTGTGTAAAATGGAGAATATTCATGGAAATGACCAACCATTTTCTTTTTTTCTCAGCAAGTTTTTCCTATCAAAGAAATCGTCAGTTGATCGAGCTATGTTTGGGTAGTGGTGTGCAAATGCCTTCAGTTTTGTTGAATCTTGAATTTTGTCGTTTGTTGAAGAGCTAAAACCCTGCCCTAAAGCCATTTTTATGAAACAATCCCTACTTTTGATTACCCTTTGAAAGAAGCCTTTGAAAACATTGTGGGAAAAGGAGAAGATGATTGCAACCAGCCTTTTTTGCCTTTTCCCACAATGTTTTCTACCCTGCTAGTAACAAATTTTACATTTTGAGTTACGTTTAATCTGTCATCAGCAAGTGTTTTCAATTTGGACCAGTCTAAAATTTTGTCATTTTGTAAAGGGATAAATAGAGTTTTCACTCATTTTGACTGGTTTGGCCGACAAATTGTAATTCTGTACAACAGGAAAAAGATTAATGCATTTTGCAAACAACATAGTAAATGTGACTCAAACACTGTAATTTGTCTGTAAAAAAGAAGACCATTTACAGAAATGGAGAAACTCCTGGTAACCAGCATTTTCTACCTTTTCCCCAATGCTTTCTAAAGATACCTTTTCTTTTAAGGTCGTTAAATCTCAGGAAAGTGTAGTAAATATATGTACTTTGAAAAAAATCAACACCCATGAAAAATTTTATGCCCTGAGGAATGGACCAAAAGAGGCCAACTGCATTCATTTGTGTTCATGACCTTACAGTGGTAATTTTCGACCGATTTGGATCTCCCAGTTTTTTAAATTCTTAATATTTTAGATCTAACTAGTTACTAACCCGACTTTTTAACAAGCCGGAGAAAAAGTTTTTTTTGAAAACATTGTCTGAAAAAGAGAAACTGTTCAAGCTACCACTATTTTCTCCTTTTCTCACTATGTTTTCTAACCTGTGAAAGATAAACTTCATGATTTGTCTGATGCAAATGCTTTTACTTGGGACATATTTAAAATTTTGTTGTTTGGTAAAAAGTACCGGTATACAAACATTTGCCCAAGGGTGTAGAGTTCAGATCATTGTGGGAAATGCATTTTATTTGGCCATTATATTTTCAAAAGCCATTGCTTGACAAAAATAAAAGTCATCTGCCCGATAAAATGCGCTAGACTTCACACAGGTTGGTGCTGAAATTTTAATGAAGTGTGCCAAACATGGCATCCTGTTTATTTTTGTTCTTACAACCTTTAACCAAACAATACCATGATTTTACTTCCCTGAGGAAATGGTCTTTAGAAACATAGAGGGGAAAGGAGAAAATGCTGGTAACCAGCATTTTTTCCTTTTCCCACTATGTTTTCTTTGCATCCAAAACCAGCACTTGAGCTACATTTGTCATCAGTAAACTCTTTCAGGACAGATCTAATATTTTTATTCTTCGACACAAAGTTAACAATTGCTGATTAATTATTAATGATGATTGTATTTGTGTTATTGTCAGGTTACTGCCCGACAGCATGTGTTGCAAAGTCTTTCATTTACAGAACTTTGCCCTTACTTTTTCATTTTTTTCTTCATTTCACATGCATGAAACTCTTGATCAGTAACAGTAATGAACTAACAAAATATATAGCTAATTAGATTTTCAAAACAATAGTGGTTCTATTAGATTACTTTGAGTTTAGATAACCCTTTTACCAAACAATCCCTGGTTTTTACGACCCTGAGGAAGAAGCCTTCTGAAAACATTGTGAAACTCCTTTTCCCACAGTGATTTTTACTCATCTAAAGTCAAGTTTCAATTTTTGTGTCACGTTTATTTTGTCGTCTGCAAATGTTTTCAGTTTGGATCTGTCTAAAATTTTGTCATTTAGTAAAGAGTTAGGAAACATTTTGCTTTTTTGATAAGCGCTCTTCTAAAGGTTCAAAGAGAAGGATCAAATTCTTTTCGAGAGGAAAATATTTCAGACTTTTCAAAATATAAATCATTTGCAGATGACTACCTCACCTTGGCTCAAGAATTTCTTATCAAGAGCTTCGCAAAACAGCACATATATGCCTGTCTGTGAAATGGCTTAAAATCTAAAAGGTCTTCAGATATCCAAATTTTAAAAGTCACATGCGCAACTTCACATCATGGAAATTCATTGTGGAAAGTTTCAAGTTGTTCTGATGAAAACTGTAGGAGGAGTTGTGCACAAGAAATTGCTAACGGACGGACATAAAATAGTCCACCTTTTGGGAGTATGAAAAATAGCCAGGCAAAAGGAGACTTAATGCATCTCATTGATGTCTTATATCAAACAATTCATCAAATAACAATGGTTCCATAAAATCTATTTTGCCATACATTTGACAAAAAAGGCAGTCTGACAACCTGTTAGTTTGAGAAGTGCAACTCTTGAAAGAAATATTGATTTGAGGCCAGTTCAAGCCACTCACCAGCTGTGACCTAATGCAAGAAAAATTCTTTACACTAATTGATAGCGCAAATAATAAAATCTACATTGATCTGTTGATTCTTTTACTTCATACAATCTGGGTTTTTAACTCTGTACCACACAATACCGTATTTCAACAACTCTGAGGAAGAGGCCTTTGGAAAAAATTGTGAGAAAAGGAGAAAATGCTGGTAACCAGCATTTTCTCCTTTTTCCTACAATATTTTCTACCCTATCAAAGACAAAAATCATCACTTGAGCTACATTTATTTTGTTGTCTGCAAATGCTTTGAGTTTGGTCGAGTCCAAAATTTTGTTATATGGTAAAGAGTCAAAATCCCTAGTGAGGACAACACTTAAAAACAATTATGTGAAAAGCAGAAAATGCTGCTTACAACCATTTTCTATATTTTCCATTCTTTCTTCCCTTCAGAGACAAAAGTCTTTACTTAAAGCAACATTTTTTTGTCTGCTTTTTGTTTTGAATATGGACCAGTCTAGAATTTTGTTGTATGGGAAATGTGTTATGTTTGACTTGGACACATTTCTGGTCTGGGATTACTAGTATGTTTATGTTCTCTGAGCTTCATTGTATTCAGAGAAAGGGTTATTGGTAACATCCTGCTGGTTTTCAATCAGCCTGGTTTTTCCTATATTATGATGAAACAATGTCTGTCTTGTCCAACCAGATAATACCCCATGGTTATATGTTTTTCTTTGTGCCATGATCATCATCAAGTTTTTTTTAAAACTTGTCCAAATTCCAGGATGTTGGTTGAGCCTTTACCAAACAACTAAATTTTGAACTCAGTCAAATTCAAAGCACTTGCAGGCTATGAATAAAATGCAGCTCAAATGATGATTTTTGTCTTTGATAGGCATACAATATTGTAGGCAAAGGAGACAGTGCTGATTACCAGCATTTTATCCTTTTCCAACAATGTTTTCAAAAGACATAGATCTATCTCTTGGTCATAAAAAGCAGGGATTGTTTGGTAAAGGGTTAGAGCATCTCCTTGGATCAATGGTACCAAGCAAGCCATCATACAATTTTGGGTACACAAATTCTGTTTTGTCCTAACCCTTTCCCAAACAAGCCCTTGTTTTTATGAGTCTGCAGTACAAGTCTTTTGAAAACAGCGTGGGAAAAGGAGAAATTGCTCATAACGAGCAATTTCTTCTTTTCCCACATTGTTTTCTACCCTTTTGGAGAACTTTCTGCCATTTTTATCAAATCTGGAATTGTCGTCTGCAAACTCTTTCAGTTTCAAAGAGTCTAAAATTTGTCGTTTGGGAAAGGGTTAAACCAACAGTACAATGAGGTAGACTTGTCCTTGGGCATGCATAGAATTGATCAAAAGACGGCAACAAAAGTTTGACATAGGCCTGCCTATACGGCCTGTGCTGGCTGATCTAGGTCAATACTTTTAGCAGATGCATTAACCCTTTACCAACTTGTGACAATCCCTGGTTTTTACGACCCTGAGATAGTTTTAAGCCATTTGAAAACATTGTGAGAAAAGGAGAAAATGCTGATAACCAGCATTTTCTCCTTTTCCCACAATGTTTTCCACCCTGCTAGAAAAAAAATTCAATCTTTGAGTTACGTTTAATTTGTCGTCTGCAAGTGTTTTCAATTTAGACCAGTCTAAAATTTTGTCGTTTGGTTAAGGGTTAAATCCCTTTTCACAGAGCATGGCTCATTTATTATTTATAACTACCACTAGTCTTTTTTCATTAGTGTTAAATCTAGTGTAACTTTTCACCACAATGACAGAATTTGAGGCCATCCAAGAGACCAGTGTAATGTTAGAATTTTAGCGAGAAAAAATGTGCAGAAATTTGTAGGTACCAATATTTTCTGCTTTTCACGAGCTTTTGTCAAACGCCCTATCACCAATGTCGCTAGACTCTACGGTGTGTGGGTAAAGGGTCAACAAATATGCAGTTATCTAAAAAAATATTTTTAAATCCCGGTTACATTATTTGTTATTTGATCGCTGCTAAAATAGTTCAGTACTGCCGTTGTGCACACTGTTTTACGAAACTTCGAAGTAGTTATGGCTCTTTGATTCTTTCACTGACCTGAAAGAGCGTTTAATTGACCAGGATGAAAATTAAATGGCGGAAAATATTGAAATGACTCGACCATTTTCCCTCTATATCTGGTTCATATTCAACCGTCTAAATATATCAAACTGGACTGAAACTACTGCCATTGGTCTTCAGCAATCATAAGATTTTATTTTGTAGGTGAGATCAAATAGTTTTAATCCGCTGGCAAACACAACAGAACATCCGATTTCAATATATCGACACATTATCAAAGCGCCAAGAGTAGTCTCCGAAGATTTTTCTTCTTTGGTTTCGTAGTCCTGAGTGTGATGGAGTTTATCGTTCGAAAAAAAAAAGGATAGATATAATTCATTTAAAAGCATTTACCTCGTCAGCGCCAAAAGCCAAAACAACGTGAAGGCTGATCTTGCTTCTATTCCGTCTTAGAACTGGATCACTAGATTTCATTTTCAGAGGTAGAGAGAGCTGGAGTTTGTATAGGTTGTTAGGGAAAAAAATAAAGCTTATAGGGCCTACATCTATTCTTTCTTATGTGATATCTTGCTTGGTAATTATGTCACGGCGATGCCCCAAGCCCCCTTTTGCCAGAGCATAGCTCATAATACATTATGTATTTGTCGCCACAACAGTTTAGAGCTAGATCTAAGTAAATCTACCAGAGTAAGATGGTTCTATATTTCTGTTGCCATAAGCACTTGAAATAATGTTGTTATTCGATTTTAACCCTTTCCAAAACGACAAATTTTGGCTTCTTCTAAATTGAAATAGGTTGCAGACGACAATTCTAGATTTTGAGAAAATGGCAGAAAGTTCTCAAAAAGGGTAGAAAACATTGTGGGAAAAGGAGAAATTGCTCGTTACGAGCAATTTCTCCTTTTCCCACAGTGTTTTCAAAAGACTTGTACTGCAGACACGTAAAAACCAGGGCTTGCATGGGAAAGGATTAATCATGAGATTGTTCTATTAGATTTTTAGAGTACAATCATGATTTCTGAAGAAGTTCAACTTACAGCATTGATTTCTAACTAGGATGATTATCTGGAACAGCAAAGTGGCGGACGTTATAATCCCCACTAACGTTGTAAAGCGTGACGTCATTTCCGACAGCGATTCTTCAAGACATCAACCAATCAGGGATTGACCTTTCACCCTATTCTGGAACGAAATAAGTATCAACATTATTTAGTCTAGTATAAATTAACCTTTTCCAAACAAGCCCTGGCTTTTACGTGTCTGCAGTAAAAGTCTTTTGAAAACACTGTCGGAAAAGGAGAAATTGCTCGTAACGAGCAATTTCTCCTTTTCCCACAGTGTTTTCTATCCTTTTTTGAGAACTTTCTGCCATTTTCTCCAAATCTAAAATTGTCGTCTGCAAACTCTTTTGGTTTGGAAGAGTCCAAAGTTTGACGTTTGGGAAAGGGTTAATGGAACTTCACAGTGAATGATATCACTAATGATGATATAGTTCGAGAATGTGTGCCGGTGTAATGCAGAGAAATGACCCTCCCCTACAAAATGACCCAGGTCATTATTCTACGTAGAGAAATGATCCCAAAAATCATTTCACTACGTAGAGGAATGACCCGGATCGTTGTTCTACGAAGAGAAATGACCCATGGGTCATTTTGTAGGGGAGGGTCATTTCTCTGCATTACAGGAACTACTTTTTTTTCATATATTGCCCATATTGTATAATTCTTGAAAATTATTATAAAAAAGGGCGAATAATGAATTTAATAATAGGAATAATCGACAGGTTGTGTGTGATATTTAAAGATTCTTATATCACACACACACCCAGTTGATTATCTTCTATAGATAGATCTGCCACTGTCAGCATTTTGCTTTTTATCTAAAAACGAGTAAAGCTGATTTTTGAGACATTGAAATGAGACGGGCCACCGGCTATATCAGATGAACTTAACCCTGGTAGCGCTTAACTCCGATTTATTTGCCTCTATGTAGACAGTGCAGATCAAGATTAGACAGCAGAGAATGTATATTCTGATAGTGGATCTACACTTTCAACTCCTTAGCAGGATATTCTGTGATCAGAAAGTCTTGAAATAGCTGTATCTAGCACTGACTAAAACTGTCCACTCCATTTATAAAGCGATACAAAGGTTGACAATTTGACGTTTGACTCTCTCTAGAGTCTAGTAGGGGGTTGTTTATTTGCCCACCTATTATACATTAATAATGATATTAATATGATACAATTATCGTTGATCCAATGTGCAGATAAATAATCTGAACAATGTGGAAATTTCCGATAATCGATTACCAACAAGCATGAGCAACAAGTAACAATGGCACTGTGAGCAGCCAAGGCCCATATTCACCAATCATTCCTAAGAATGTTCTTTCTCTTATTCTCCACAATTTTCTAAATTTTAAAGTAAAACAAATTCTGATTGGCTAAACCATTTGGGAGAATTTAGCCTTGTCTCTAACACCAACCGATATTCAGACACGACATAATATATAAAACAACTTGAAACTGATGAGTGGGTTTTTTTTCCTTTGTAGCCTACAGGAAGAAGACACTGAAGGAAAAGAGGAAAATATTGGTAACTAGCTTTTTTTCCCCCTTCCTACCACGTTTTTAAAAGTGCTGTGATCGTTTTGTAAAGGGTTCACAACGTCTACTTAGTTCAGAAAAATGTGACCCATCACCAAGGACCTTCTGGAAACAGCGAAAAGTGTCAACCCTGGTCAGACTGCGCGAACTGCGCAGTCTGACCAGGGTTGACATTTTTCATTTTCGCCATTATGATATTTTCTGTATGAGAAGTGGTCATTCTACCTTATTATACAATCATTTTTGAACTATCAACTTAAACTGACCTGCACTATCGTTGATCTGTTTTCATACATGTAATTGATGCCTGGAATTCCCAGATGGTCCCTTTTCGGGTTACAGGTCGCAAATGATAAGATACATACGTGTATATGAGTCATGCTCTGTAAAAAGGGGGCTTAATGCATCTCCGTAATTCCGTTGTCTGCGCATGTAATATTCTTCGAAGATTCGACTGTCTAATGTGACGCATCATTAGCCCCAAAAGCGGGCTGACTGTAATGTTATGCTCTATAAAGCAGTAATGTAGAAAATAGCTTTTATCAATACGTTTGAGGAGAAATGAGAGACATGCTTTAGCTCCAGATTGCTCTAGACTGCGTATCATAGCTAAGTGAATTGCACAAGGTAGCGTTTTATTGGGTAAACGTTAATTTTAGTTTGAAATTCAAAGTAACGGTTGTCGCGCAGGAAAGTGGTTCGGTTCTGTACCCAGGATGCCCAAATTAGATAGAAGAGTATTTATAGAATGCCATCTAGCGGGAGATAACTCCGTAATTCATTATGCCAAGCAAATCGTCATGATCATTACGAATCAATAAAATCCTTTTTGCGCAACAAATTATTGACTCGTTAGGCATATGGAATCTTGCCTAAGCACGCAGAAAATTGAAGAATAGTGAAAACTTTCGGCCCAGGACTACGCAGGCTGACCTGGGTCGATACTTTTTGCGGATGCATTATGCCCCTTTTTCAAAGAGTAAAACTCTTATCTATGGCTAAGAGAGACGTGTACATGCATAAACTAGCCAGCTTACACTCACATACTTAGATGCGTGGCCAGTGATTGAACGTGGCATAATTTAACCCTTTCCCAAACGACAAATTTTAGACTCTTCCAAACTCGAAGAGTTTGCAGACGACAATTTCAAATTTCATAAAAAAGGCAGAAAGTTTCCAAAATGGGTAGAAAATACTGTGGAAAAAGGAGAAATTGCTCGTCACGAGCAATTTCTCCTTTTCCTACAGTATTTTCTAAAGACTTGTACTCACGGCGGGGAATCACGTGACACAACAACAACAACAATGACCGTTATTTGAAAAAATTCCCCGACTTCAGGTAAGAAAATCTTCAATAATTCCGTTAATACATGACCGATTGGAATTTGGTTTGAAGCAGAGAAGGCGGAAGGACTCCAGGGATTTGCTTAGTGTGTTAGATTTTTTAAACAACACATGATAAAAAAGATATTGACGAGCAAACAAATTTTTTACCCTGGATAATTTGTTTGCTCGTCAATAACTTTTTTATCAAGTGTTGTTTAAAAAATCTAACAGATCAAGCATATCACCAGAGTCCTTCCGCCTTCTCTGCTTCAAACCAAATTCCAATCGGTCACGTATTAACGGAATTATTGAAGATTTTCTTACCTGACGTTGGGGAATTTTTTCAAATAACGGTCATTGTTGTTGATGTTGTGTCACGTGATTCCCCGCCGTGTGTACTGCAGACACGTAAAAACAAGGGCTTGTTTGGGAAAGGGTTAATTATTTTGCCCCTTACAAAACAATACAAAGCATAACCCTTTCCAAAACGACAAGCTTTTGGACTAGACCAAATGGAAAGCATTTGCAGATGATAATTCAACTCTTGCTGAAAAGATGATTTCTGTCTATGATAGGGTAGAAAACATTGTGGGAAAAGAGAAAATGCTAGTTACCAGCATTTTCTCCTTTTCCCACAATGTTTTCAAAAGGCTACTATTCTAGACCCGTAAAAACCAGGGATTGTTTGGGAAAGGGTTAAAATCTATGAGGATGAAAACTTTTGAAAACATAAAAGGAAAAAGGGGAGAAATGGCTTGCATCAAGTAATGTCTCCTTTTCACACAATGTTTTATTGCGATATCAGAGAACTTTAGCTCATGTGATCAACATGTGAACGGAAGTTACATGTATTTAGATTTGGACAAGTCTGAAATATTGTCGTTAAGAAAAGGGTAAAAGTCCATGCCAAACACTTAACTTTAGACTGCTAAGCGCGACTCACTGACCTTTTGCGGACCGTGAAGATCAAGATCAGACTGCACAGAATGTGCAGTCTGATCTTTGATCTACATTGTCCCCAAAAACAGGACTTTGAAATAGAAGTATTTAAGTTTTTTTTACTAACGAATTGAAAATTCTGTTTCAGTTATTTAACAGAGTAACAACTGAATATGAAACGTGATTTAACCCTTTACCCCTTAACCCATTACCACACAATCCCTACTTTTGACGCCTCTGAGAAAGAAGCCTTTCGAAAACATTGTGGGGAAAGGAGAAAATGCTGGTAACCAGCATTTTCTCCTTTTCCCACAATGTTTTCTACCCTTCACAAAACAAATTTCAAATTTTCAGTCACTTTTATATTGTCGTCTGCAAATGCTTTGAATTTGGACCTGTCTAAAATATTGTCGTTTGGTAATGGGATAAGGCATTTGTATGGTATCTCTAATTGACCCTAAATAACAGCAAGGATGAAGCTGTTTCTTATGTGTATATGACACCTTTTGATAGCATAGAAAAAAATTGTGGCGAAATGTGAAATTGCTCGTCACGAGCAATTTCACCTTTTGCTACAATGTTTTCCAAAGGCTCCTACAAGCAATGCGTAGAAATGAGTATCTATGGAGTAAAGATTTAAAGACAAACACGTCCATGTATATGATATTGTACGTAGGCCCTACGCTGGTCTCAATAATGAGACGCTCCGATGATCTTTTTCATATTTGGACATTTACAGTACACCTAACCGTAACCAGAGGCGACCAGTCGAAAACTAACATCGCCTTTGGGGACAGTTATCTGTACTAGGCCCTACACGAGTCTTAAACTATCGACCCATGTCGGTCTGCACAGCATTTCGAATAGGGTGACATGGATCGAAACTTTAAGCATTTGATAATTTTTCTGTATGCCTATGGTCCATTCTACCTCATGGTTCAGCCAGGCTTTCCTCTCTATAAAAAATGGGTCCTCAGCCCCATGCGGGCTGACATGATCGAACAACTTTGTTTTTGAATTTTCTTTTGCATGCCTATGGACAACTCTACCTCATAGTTTAGCCTAGTTTCTTTTATATACAAAATGAATCCACGTTTTACACTATAGCTTGCTTGGTATTTCATCCTTAGGATGCTAAACGCGATTTGCTGACTTGTTGCAGACGGCGTAGATTAAGATTAGACTGCACAGAATGTGCATTCTGATCTTGAATCTACACTATCCGATACAGAGATGATTTTCCTTTAAAAATACCTACAAACTGAATTTTTGTCGTTAGGAAAAGGGTTAAAGTCCATACCAAAACCTAAACATTAGGCTGCTGACCGCGTCTAATTTACCGTTTTGCGGACCGTGAAGATCAAGATCAGACTGAACAGAACGTGCAGTCTGATTTTTGATCTACACGTCCTATAAGGAGATAATTTTCCTTTAAAAATACCTTTCAACTGCACTATTTGAGATCATACTATCACCTTGAAAGTTTCATTCTTAGTTTTTGTTTAAGGCCTGTTTACACATTCACGATTTTTGGCTACGGTGCCGCTACGATTTGTAAAATCGTCGTGTACCGTGGTGATTCGTAGTAGAACCGTGGTGAATCGTGGTGAATCTTGATGAATCGTGATGATTCGGGAAACTCCACGGTAGCGCTACGGAAGTTTTAAACTGTTTAAAACATTCGTGGCGAATCGTGGTGGTTATTGGGCGTGGCCTAATTCGTAGCACAACCGTAGCGGAATCGTGCTTATTCGTACTGACACCGTAGCTATATTCGCGGCTATTCGTGAGAGATCGTAGCCAGTCGTGGAATCTTTGACACCACGAATTCTCACGATTCACCACGAATTGTGTACGGTTGTCCTACGAATCATTCACGGTTTCGCTACGGAGCTCCACGATTGGCCACGACTAGTACCGTATCGAACCGTACAAGCACCGTGAGCATTCGTTGTGCCACCGTGGTCAATCCTTATTGACCGTAGCGTTGCCGTCATGAATCGTCATTGATTCGTAGCGATACCTTACAGACACCGTACTAATATCGTGGGCATTCTTACTGGAATCGTAGTGACATTGAATAGTTCTACTTTTCGCCACGATTCATCCCGATCCATCCCGATTTTTCTGACCATGAGAAATCTGGGTGAATCGTGGTGAATCGTAGAGAAAATCGTGAATGTGTAAACGGGTCTTTAGCAGCCTTAGCAGGATAGCGGTTACTGTTTCACGAAAAAGCATTGACCATTACCCTTCCCTTCCACCCCCCCCACCCCCACCCCTACCTCACACACACACACGCACGCACACTCAGTACCCCTATCCCCTGCTTTCTCACAGCGCTGCTGCTCAATGGAATTAATTCAAATTTTATTACAAATGTAAAAGAAATATGAACAACTCACCTTCAGCTGAAAAAGAATATCGCGTCACCGGTCAATATCGCAGTCTTTAAAAGTCCTTTCCGGCGCATATTTCCACACGTAATGCTGGCCCGTTAAGGCGATTTCTGAAGTGTGGTTAATCCCTGCTTTTCGCTACAATAAATTCTCCGATACAATGAATGGTGGTGTCGCGATTGAAACCCTTTTACCCAGTCTCAGTGCGGTTTACATCTCGATATTGTTGTATTTCCCCTTGAAAAATAACCCGGGCCAGGCTAAGAGAAAAAGGGGGTTGGATGCGTCTGCGTAGTCTGCTCGAGCTCATCTGGATCGAAACTTTATGGTTTTGGTTTTAACTCTACCGCATGACAAAAATATAGACTTGTCTAAATTTAAACATGGCTCAAATGATGGAATTTGTATTTGACAGAGTAGAAAACATTGTGGGAAAAGGAGAAAATGCTGGTAACCAGCATTTTCTCCTTTTTCCTACAATGTTTTCAAAAGGGTCTTTTCTAAGGGTCGCCAAAGCTAGGGATTGTTTGGTAAAGAGTTAATTTCCTATATATCAAATGATCAGTGTACATGTACCTTATGTTAGGGTCAGTTATAAGACAAAAGGGGTCTTTTAGGATCCATAATTATTCTGATGACTTGCTTGGTATAGTGCGTACATGTATCTTACGATTGTGTCGGTTATAAGACGAAATGGATTTTTATGGATTCATAATTATGACTTGCGTAAATATACCCTTCGCTTGGGTCAATTATATAAGACAAAATGGATTTTTTATGGATCCATAAGTATACTGATGACTTGTG
This sequence comes from Tridacna crocea, assembly GCA_943736015.1. NCBI lineage: Eukaryota > Metazoa > Mollusca > Bivalvia > Cardiida > Cardiidae > Tridacna > Tridacna crocea. The sequence continues at coordinate 3,379,748 of OX031067.1, read as the reverse complement.
TGGTATGATGCGTACATGTACCCTACAATTGGATTGGTTATAAGACAAAATGGATTTTTTATGGATACCTAATTATACTGATGACTTGGCTGGCATAATGTGTACATGTACCTTACGATTACGGGTCGGTTATAAGAAAAAAATGGATTTTTATGGATCCATAATAATAAAAATGACTTGCTTGGCATAATGTGTACACGCACCTTAATTACCACTGGGTCAGTTATTTGACAAAATTGATTTCTATGATCCATAACCATGATTTGCTCAGTAAAATGCGTACATATACATGTACCTTTCGATTGCGGGTGGGTTATAAGACAAAATTGATTTTTATGGATCCATAATTAAGACTTGCTAGGTATGATGCGTACACTGTACCTTACAATTGGGTCCATTATAAGACAAAATGGATTTTTATGGATTCATGATTATGACTTGCTAGGTATAATGCGTACATATACCTTACAATTGGGTCCATTATAAGACACATAGATTTTATGGATCCATAATTATGAGGATGATTTGTTTGGTATGGGGCGTACATGTACCTTACTATTCAAGGGTCGGTTATACGACAAAATGGATTTTTATGGATCCATATTTACAAAGATGACTTGCTTAGTATAATGCATCACGGAGATGTATTTAACCCTTTACCACACGATCCATACTTTTGACGCTCCTGAGAAAGACGCCTTTAGAAAAAATTGTGGGAAAAGGAGAAAATGCTGGTAACCAGCATTTTCTCCTTTTCCCACAATGTTTTCTAGCTTTCACAAAACAAATTTCAAATTCTCAGTCACTTTTATTTTGTCGTCTGCAAATGCTTTCGATTTGGACAAGCCAAAAATATTGTCGTTTGGTAATGGGTTAAAGTCCCTTTTCTCAAGGCGCTGCACATCTCTCGATGAGTTTTTTTTTTCTCACGACCCTCTTAACTCTTTACAAGACGACAAAATTTTGGCCTTGTCCAAATTATAAGTGAGAGCATTTGCAGACGACAATTTCATTGTGGCTCCGATGCTGTAAGTTTTCTTTGCTACAGTGGAAAACATTGTGGGAAAGGAGAAAATGCTGGTTACCAGCATTTTCTTCTTTTCCAACAATGCTTTCAAAAGGCTTCCTTTCCAGGAGCGTCAAAAGTCGGCATTATGTGGTAAATGGTTAACGTTTTAGCCAACTTTACGGCAAGATTAAAGACAAACCACTTTGAAAGAATTTGCAGGCGTCAAATGAGACTCAAACGATGGAATATGTCTTCGAGAGGGTAAAAAACACTGTGGGAAAAGGAGAAAACGATAGTAACAAGCACTTTCTTCTTTTCCCAAAATGTTTTGAGGAACCCTCATTATCAGGGTTGTTAAAACATAGTCCTGATTGTGTGGTGAATAGTTAAGTGGATAAAACAATACAAGTTGTTTGGTAAAGGCTTGACTCTTTGCCACTCTGTGCCAACGAATATTAACGATCCTGAAAGAAAAGGCTTAAGAAAATATTGTAAAAAAAAAAGAGGAAAAATCGGGAAACCAGCATTTACTCCTTTCCTCACAATGTTTACTACCTTTTCAAAGACAGAAAAAACATCAGTTGGGCTACATTTTAATCCTGGCCACGCCTATGGATGCCTTGGTAGATCTTCGCCTTTGTTTGATGTATTAATAACATTTCGATCCATGTTCGACATTGATCCTATAGAAAAACATTCCTTGCACTATATGGACGACAAATTTCTCACTTTGTCATAATGTTTTCAAAAGCTGTCGGCGGCACGTGCGAAGGTAGATAACTAAGAAGATTCATTAATCCTAGCGAGTTTTGTCCCCTGGACGAAAAAAATGTAGACGGTCATACAAAGAAAGATAACTGTGATAGGCATACCTGATCATGTTTTAGGAGTTTTCTCCCTTGTGATAAAATTGCATTCTGGGAGTTGACACACTTTAATGAAAATGGCTACCAAGCAGCAGAACAGCGCCGGGTTACTACTCGGACTCAAGTCTTAGTGAACTCTAATCTGAAATTTCTATTGAGTAGTGATGAAGCGGAGAAGAAAGTGAAAACATTTGTCGATATTTTGGACGGAATTTAAGGGAGTTTTAGTCACAAAAAGGTTAATAATCACGCGATGAAACGCGAATCGATGAAGCTGTCTGAAACTGGAACCACTTAGATTTTCAGGTTATCGCATTTTAGTCAATTTTCCTAAAGGAAGTTACAGAAATAATTAATCGGCCAAGATGATGTGCGATGTAATGCCAACGATCTCTGAGGATGGTTCAACGGACCGAGAGTCTCAGGAGTCGGGCGACGATGCTAATTTTGAGCAGCTAATGGTGAACATGCTTGACGAACGCGATAAACTGATGGAAGCTCTTCGAGAGGCGCAAGATCAACAAACCCAGAGTCAAGCCAAAGTTGTGGAACTTGAAAAAGAAAGGGAAGCTCTTCAAAGACAAATTCAATCAAATCAACCGCAGGTAATTTCATTTATAAGCCGCAACAGAGATTTGCATTACCCCACCCACTCATGTACTTGTCGTAGGCTCTGAAGCAATTTGTCTGATAATAACGCCATCTTTGAATCATATATTATCATGTTGCAGTCAGTTTCTGATATGCATTTGTACTCACATACTGACACTTAATGTGCTGTTAACATTTGAAAAGGGATAGATGCTGATATGACAACTTAAAAAAGTTAAAAAGGTGTCTACATTCAAAGATTTTTCACAGCTTGTGCTGTGTAGTGTTATTGATTTTTTTCTTCGAGTGGGAACTGCATTCTACAAACACTGCAACTTACGATGTATTAGTCATGATTGATTTCTATGTCATGCCTTTTTATAATATTTTTCATAGTTTTAGGCGTGGGCTTAGTATTTAATGAAATAAATTAATTCAACACAGAAAAATTTTATTATAATTATGGATTCTTAACATCTTAGTCATCAGACAAAATTTTTGATATGGAAATGATACTGATTGAAAGAATGTCTATATGTAGATGACCAGTTTCATAGTTTGGAATTACACTGTTACAAAGAAAAAAATCTGAAAGATAGCATATTGTTCAGTTGTTAAGGATTTCTCCTTCTCCTTCAGTATTTATTGGACCTCCTACTAACCTTAATCATTTCTTAATGGTCACCTACCCAGAATGATCTTGACACACCTTTAGCCTCATTTTCATACAGGATGATCTCTGACTTTTAAAGCGGGGCGCAGTATTTAACCCTTTTCCAAATGACATAATTTTAGACTGGTCCAAATGGAAAGCACTAGCAGACCACAATAAAACCTAAAAAGAAAAATTGAAATTTTTTTCTAGCAGAGTAGAAAACACTAGGAGAAAAGGAGAAAATGCTGGTAACCATTTCTCCTTCTCCCACAATGTTTTCAAAGGCTTCTCCGTCACGGTCGTTAAAACTCATGATCATGTGGTAAAGGATTGAAAACATCAAAATACTTTAGTCCATAGGACTTGTCTCATGGAACTCTTCCCATGGTGCCTTTGGCCATCACCCCACTGAAATAGATCGTATTGACTAGATCAGGTCTGGTTATAAAACATAATTCGGAAATGTAATGTTGTTCCATAAGCTAGACCAAACCAGTCACTGTGTTGGGCATGAAAAAAGTAATCTACATTTTATCATTGATAAGTCAACAATCCTTTGTTTACCCTACATACCTCCTGTAGATTTTTCAGTACATATCAGTTTAGAGGATGTTTATGATATAGATCTATTAAAAGAGTTTTTATTTAGCTTTGACCCTGTACCGTAAAACTTGCATCATCTAATCAAATCTTTTCCCACAATGTTGTCTGCTTTATCAGACAGAAACCTCATCATTCATGCTGCATATCGTTTGTTGTCTGCAAAGTTTTCGAATCTTGAACCATCAGAATTTTTTTGTTTCATTTGTAAAGACCGATGATATGACTGATTGCAAACTAAATATTTTGGTGTACCCAATCTGAACATGTGTTACTCTGAAATCTGAAATTTTCTTGAGGATTAGATTTAGAATGCTGTTAAGGATGGGTTGTACATAGGGGCCCTGACACCCATGCACCTTCTGTATTTGAGTCATGCTTTTGCCACAGGAGCCTGCACAGGTGGCTCAGTGTTGAGCGTGTTGGACTTATGATCTGATGGTTGTGAGTTTGATACCCGATTGAGGCGAACTGTCTTTCTGGTGTGTTTCCGCCTCTCACCTCTGCTGAAGCATGTGAGAAAATTAGTCGGTGGCTTTGGAAAGAAAGTTGTGTTAGTACCGGTGTGAGAAAGCCAGGAAACACATGTACGTCACCTTAGCTGTTAAAGTGGCGTTAAACCCCAATTCAACCAACAACTTGCCAAAGGAGGTTTATTGCAACTGCCTAACCTTTTACTCCATAAATACTCATTTCTATGCATTACTCGTAGGAGCCTTTGGAAAACATTGTGGCGAAAGGTGAAATTGCTCGTGACGAGCAATTTCATCTTTTGCCACAACGTTTTCAACCCTATCAAAAGATGTCATATAAGGTACACATAAGAAACGGCTTCATCCTTGCTGTTATTTAGGGTCAGTTAGAGATACCATAGAAATGCCTTATGGAATAAAGGGTTATGGACCCAGATAAGCCTGTGTAATTGATTCAGGCTTTCCAAATGGTATTTAACCCATTACCACACAATCCCTACTTTTGCCAACCCTGAGAAAGAAGCGTTTAGAAAATGCTGTAGTAAAAGGAGAAAATGCTGGTGTTAAACCAGCATTTTCTCTTTTTCCTACAGTGTTTTCTACCCTTCACAAAATGAATTTCAAATTCTCAGTCACTTTTTTTGTGATGTCTGCAAATTTTTATGCATTTGATTTGGATAAGCCTGAAATATTGTCATTTGGTAATGAGTTAACTTTTTTCCATTGATAATTGTTTTTGCAAAAGAACACTGTACGTAATGATTCAGTCAGCTTTCCGACAAAATAAATTTTATGGTTCAATAATTATGTGCTTGGTATCACGCATCAAACCTCCTTTGCCAGAGCATGGCTCATTTGTATTTATAGCTCAAGAGTGGCCAATCAAATTGATTATCATTTAATCTGAGTGGGCAATCTAAGCATATTTCATACAAAATGACAACATAACCTGTTGCCTAACAATTACATGTTTTATCAACAATTTAGGAATGGAGGCCTTTTTGAAAACATTAGCTGTATTTTACTGGTAATTACGTTTTTTCTTGTTGCACTCTTTGTATTCGACTGGTAAATTTCATGATTTCGTAAACTTTGTGAAGAACAAGCCATACGCTTTCAAATCATCGTAATGTTTGTGAAGCACAAATGGGCACCTTATACGTAGGCGGAGTTTAATATTCATGTTCGAGCTTCACGAAAGTTGACCAGTGGAATACGGCTATTGACAATTTGTTTCAGTTCATGTTTGCTACACTAGGCCTATACAACAGATATCTTTGGTTTACCGGTAGGTTTCCCGACCCTACCTAGAAAATGCTGCTGAATGCCTACCCTAAAGTTTTTACGCTTTGGTGGAAAATAAAAATCTGTCTGGTGTGATTTTGATTCAGGGTCTTGTGTAAAAAGTTTCTGAGAAAAAAACAACAACAGTATTTCTAAAGTTTTTTTTCTCTGGGTCATGCAAACATGTGTTTTTCTCCTTTTCCCACTATGTTTTCTACCCTTCACAAAACAAATTTCAAATTTTCAGTCACTTTTATTTAGTTGTATGCAAATGCTTTCGATTTGGACAAGCCTAAAATATTGTTGTTTGGTAATAGGTTGATAATTTATGTCACAGTTAGCAAAGGATGTTTTTGCATATAATGTAGATCAATGTCAGATATCCTTGAATGTGCTGTCTTTTCATTGATATGGAGTCCTACATGGCTCAGTGGTAAGTGGGGGAGTGTCCTCGGGCAAGACACTTCAGAGCCCTAGCCTAGTACTGGCAAAACCCAGGAATGTCAGCTATTGCTGTGATATGACTATGACTGAATTAATGTTGAAAGCAGCATAAAACATCAATCAATCAATTAATCAATCAATCAGTTGATGACTGATATACATGTACATTTTCATAGACTGTACAAAGTGTAGTAAAAGAAACAGCCTTGGAACTGCTGCAAGTGGGTTTTATTACTTTACATTCTTAAAAAGTTTTTCACTATCCCAGGAGTCATTACTCTTTGGTACTGTTAAGAACCAGCTAAATGGCTTCTCAGCAGGTGCTGGAATAATCTTATTATTTCATCAGTTTTTGCTAAATTACTTACAGAAAGAAGTGGAATCCAGAAATAGTACAGAGTACCGGTATACAGTAATGGTTAATTCTAACTCTTTACCACATTCCCGATTGTTAACAACCCTGAGAAACAAGCCCTTTGAAAACATTGTGGGAAAAGGAGAAAATGCTGGTAACCATCACTTTCTCCTTTTCCCACAATGTTTTCTACCCATCCGAAAACAAATTTCTGAGCCAAGTTTATTTTGTTGTCTGCAAATGCTTTCAGTTTGGACAAGTCTACAATTTTGTCGTTTGGTAAAGAGTTGAAAGTTGTTACACTTGTTTTTGTTTTCTCTGCTGAAGTTAGCTCTTGCTCCCTATCCTAACTTTTTCAGTGAAATAGACATGATATACTTAACTATATACCCATACCAATTGACAAACTTGCAGATGGGTTAAATTAAAAGCATGTGCCGATGACATAAATAAATTAGAAAAAATGATGGGCTTTTCCTGTGGCAGTTTAGAAAACACCATTGGAAAAGGAGAAAATGCCTATAAACAGCATTTTCTCCTTTTCCCCATAATGTTTTCAGAAGCGTAATTTTCAGGGTTGATAAAACTCAGACTTTATGGTAAAGGTTTAGAATGCTTAACTCAATACTACACGACAAAATTTTAGGCTTGTCCAAATCGAAAGCATTTACAGATGACATAATAAAAGTGTCTGAAAGTTTTAAATTTGTTTTGTGAAGGGTAGGAAAAATTGTGGGAAAAGGAGAAAATGCTGGTTACCAGCATTTTCTCCTTTTCTCACAATGTTTTCTAAAGGCTTCTTTCTCAGGGGCGTCAAAAGCAGGGATTGTGTGGTAATGAGTTAACTCTCTATCAAACAAGCCCTGGTTTTGTTTTTCATGACCCTTGGAAGGAAAGCTTTTGAAAACCTTGTGGAAAAAATGGAAAAAATGCCAATAACCAGCATTTTCCCCTTTTCCAACAATGTTGTCTTTCCTTTCAAAGACAAATTTCATAAATCAAGACATTTTATTTTGTTGTCTGCAAATGCTTTTGATACAGACCAGTCTAACATTTTGTCGTTTGGTAAAGAGTTAAATTCTCATTTGGTTTTACTTGATGGTGTCCCTGAAAATAACATGGGTGATACCAGGTTAACCCCAAAGATTTATGGCGATATTTGCCGCTGATCAACAGCAATGAGTATAAAATTTTGTTGTTTGGTTAACTCTTTCCCAAACAATCCCTGGTTTTCACGACCCTGAATAGGAAACCTTTTGAAAACATTGTGCGAAAAGGAGAAAATTCTGATAACCAGCATTTTATGCTATTCCCACAATGTTTTCTACCCTTTCCAAATCAATTTTCATAATTTCTATGTTTGATTCACATTTATTTTGTCATATGCAAATGCTTTCAATTTGGACTAGTCTTAATTTTTGTCGTTGGGTTAAGAATGAGGGGTTACTGTAGGTACCCATCTGTCTGGCTTTATACAGTTAACCCTTTCCCAAACAATCCCTAGTTTTTACGACCCTGAGATAGAAGCCTTTTGAAAACATTGTGGGAAAAGGAGAAAATGCTGGTAACCAGCATTTTCTCCTTTTCCCACAGTGTTTTCTACTCTTCCGAAATTCAAATTCAGTTTTTGATTCATATTTATTTTGTCATCTGCAAATGCTTTCAATTTGGACTAGTCCAAATTTTTGTCGTTTGGTAAAGAGTTAAAGCAGGTTAAGTGCAGTTGAAAGGTGCTGAAGGTTTTCTATAGAACTTAAAGTTCAAATAATTGGTCATTTGCCCATTACCACACAATCCCGAATTTCAATGACACCCCCTAGGAAGAAGACATTTGTGAAAACATGTTAATCATTTTACTTACATTTGAATTTTCAGATAAAAATGCTTTGGATTTGGAAAAGTTGAAAAGTATGTTGTGTGGTAAATCGGTTTGTAGTCACATTATTGAGAGATTAACTCTTTACCACACAATGTTGACTTTTAACTCTTTACCACACAATCCCGACTGTTAACAACACTGAGAGAGAAAGCTTTTTGAAAACATTATGGGAAAAGAAGAAAATGCCGGTAACCAGCATTTTCTCCTTTTCCCATAATGTTTTTTACCCTTCCCAAAACCAGTTAAATTTTTTATTCAGATTTGGTTTGTTGTCTGCAAATACTTTCAAGTTGGATCAGTCTAAAATGTTTTCATTTGGTAAGGAGTTAATGATCCTGTCGTCTGCAGATGCTTTCAATTTGGACCAATCTTGAATTTGTCGTAAGGTAAAGACTAAAGAGTTAACTATCTTCTACCTATGATTTTATATATTTCAGGAATTAGCTTCCTTGAACAAAGAGCTGAACAGTTATAGAGAGAGTTTGTTAGAGAGAGAAGAAGAAGTAGCTGAACTGAAAGCTGAAAGAAACAACACTAGGGTTTGTTTATTGATACATTGATTAAATAGTGCACTAGTTCAGTAAAATTCAGGGACACTTTACAAATGTTTGTCTATACTTGGTTTCAGTAATACTAGACTAGGGCTCTGAAGTGTCTCGCTGTCGGACCTTGCTCTCATGAAAGGCTGGCTCTAGTGAATTGCAGCTGGTAGCATTACTGGTATATCGCTATAATACCTCTTTCTGTAATTGAAAACTGTGTCAAAGCAGCCTCTTTTCATAGATAATCAACTGGAACTAAGATGTGAATACAAATATCATGTAAAAAGAACAAAGATGTAAATACAAATACCATGTGAAAATATTCAGTCAGAAAAGGAAATTTTTTGTCATCAGTAAGTTCTCTTTTTACTACAATGTTTTATACATGTTCTAACTGAAAGATGAGAAGAAGCAAAGGAAAGTGATAAATTTTGGAATAATTACACATGTATTACTTTCTTTTGACTTTCAGCTTTTATTAGAACACTTGGAATGTCTGGTATCAAGGCATGAACGTTCATTGAGAATGACTGTTGTAAAACGACAAGCCTCGTCACCCGCTGGAGTGTCATCAGAAGTAGAGGTCTTGAAAGCTTTGAAGTCACTGTTCGAACATCATAAAGCTTTGGATGAAAAGGTATCAAACTTGCAACTTGGCAAACTTGTTGGTCTACCTTTCCTCATGTACTGTTTGCTACCAGCAATAAGGATGAGTACTTTAAGATTTTAAAAAAAAAGTATAATTAGCCAATACAATCTGAAAAGATAGGCTTTTTAATGTTACTAGAAATCTACCTTTGGTATTCTCTTATCTATTAACTTTTTTACCAAAGAGCAGAATTTTAGGCTTACCGTACCTAAGCTTAACCCATTACCACACAATCCCTACTTTTGACGACCCTGAGAAAGAAGCCTTTGGAAAACTTTGTGGGAAAAGGAGAAGATGCTGGTTACCAGCATTTCCTCCTTTTCCCACAGTGTTTTCTACACTGTTAGACAAAAATTACGCCACTTGAGCCACACTGAAATTGTTTTTATGACCCTGAAGAAGAGAGCTTCTGGAAACCTTGTGAGGCAAAGAGGAAATGCTGGTAAGCAGCATTTTTTCCTATTCTGCACTATATTTTGTACTCTATCAGATCTCCAGATAGAGAGAGTGATTTTGATTTCAAAATTTAAAATATTAATTATTCTTCATCAAACCATGTATTGTGGGTACTCATTTGAATCGTGTCATCAACACGATTCTAATGAGTACACATAACATAGGGTTTTGAAGAGAAATAACTGTAGAATACAATCACTCTCTGATCTAGAGCTCTTTCTATCAGGGACCTTAACACATCTGTGTAAGTGTTAAATGAGTTTAAAATTTGTTTTTTGGAAAATGGTTACATGTTTTATCATTTGTGTAGGTTCGTGAAAGACTAAGGGTTGCTTTGGAACGTGTATCTACATTAGAGGAGGAGCTGGCTACAGCAAACCAGGATTTATTTACAATGCGGGAACAGCAGACAAAATCTAGACATTCAAGTGGATCGACAGAGGATGGAAAACATTCTATGAAAGGGGACACAACCTCTCCCCCACCAGCTGTGGATCATGTAGACAAGGAGTATCCAAAGGTTCGTTACTTGGCAGGAACTGTTTTGCACACACAGTCTAGATCATGATCAACATTTTGATCTGCCAAAGTCTGTTGATGATAGTTTTTGTGGCAGAATTCATTCTTCTCTCATAGCTAATTATGGTAATGTGGGAAGGCAGTGGCGCTGGGAGAATCTTGCACAAAAGATGGATGTATCTTGTAGTTTGGAACATCTCGTAGTACATTAACCTTTTAACACATTATGCCAATGTTTGACGATCCTGAAAGAGAAGTCTTTAGAAAAAAAGTGTAACATGGAGGAAATGCTAGAAAACCAGCATTTTCTCCTTGTCCCACAATGTTTTCTACCTTTCCTGATTCAGATTTCAAATTTTCGGTCACTCTTGTTTTGATGTCTGTAAATGCTTTCAATTTGGACCAGTCAAAAATTTTGTCATTTGGTAAAGAGTTAAAAGGCTTTTTTATCTAAGTTTTGATCTTCTTTTAGAAAAACTGTTTTCAAGAAGTAATAGTTGATTGGTACAGAAATGGTTAAACTTGCCCATCTTGAAATTATTTGTGGATAACAAATTGAATGCTGTTTCAATGTAAAATGTTGCTTAACTCCTTACCAAATGACAACATTTTAAGACCAGGCCAAATTTAAAGCATTTGCAGACAACAAATTATTAGCTCCAATAATAAATTCTGTCTGTGATAGGATAGAAAACATTGTGCAAAAATAGAAAATGCTTGTTACCAGCATTCCTCCTTTTCACATAATGTTGTCAAAAGCTTTCTTTTGCAGGATCATGAAAAGTTGGGATTGTGTGGAAAATGGTTGGATTTATTTTTTGAAGAGCAGAAAACATTGTGTGTGTTGGAAAAATTGCAGGTCACAAGGGCGTTTTCAAACGTCTTCTGCTGCAGGGCCAGAAGAACTGTTAATTTGATAAAATGTAAAATTTGTTATCCATCAAGGATCTACACTTATCCATATAAAAAACATGTTGAGACCACCATTTTAATATGGCTTAAAAGTTGAACTTGTCTTTTTAAGATAAGAAAACATTGCGGGAAAAAGAGAGGAAATGTTGGTTATCAACATTTTCTTCTTTTTCCACAATGTTTTCCTTAGACTTACTTGTTAAGGTCCTAAAAACTGTTAATTTATGAAATGATTAGAGAAACACATAGATTGTTTGTCTGTTTTCAGAGATTATCCAATGGTTCTATAGACCCAGATTCGGACATTAATAGAGTGATAGAATTACAAGAAACTGTAGAGAAACAAAATTCAGAGTTAACTAATACTCGGACTAAAATGTTGGAAATGAACAATAAGTATACAGAAATGGAAGAAAGTTTCACAACAGCCCAAAAGGATTTAATCAAAGCTCAGGAACAAGTTGTCAAATTGCAGCGAGATCTCAGAGAAGTAAGCCAAATAATAATTTTTCTAAACAGTTTTTTTATTTTACTTTACAGTATGTAGGATTGATACATTTTAACCAACATTACTTTAACCCTTTCCCAAACAACAAACTTTTGAACTAGACCAAATTGGAAGCATTTGCAGACAACAATTCCACTCTTGCTGAAAAGATGATTTCTGTCTATGATAGGGTGGAAAACATTGTGGGAAAAGGAGAAAATGCTGGTTTCCAGCATTTTCTCCTTTTCCCACAATGTTTTCAAAGGGCTATTATTCTAGACCCATAAAAACCAGGGATTGTTTGGGAAAGGGTTTTCTCTTGTTCTGCTAAATAACTAAAATTAAATTTTTAATTGGATATTTAAAGCCAAAATATGGCTGTTTCAAAGTTATGTTTGGGAGAATATTATCTCCATATCGGATGGTGTAGATCAAAGATCAGACGCACATTTTGTGCAGTCTAATCTTGATCTACACTGTCTGTAAGAGACTAGTCCATCACGCTTAGCACCCTAATGGTTAACTCTTTAGCTCACGACAAAATTTTAGGCTGGTTCAAATTGAAAACATTTGCAGACGACAACCTAAAGGTGACCGAAAAATGGAAAATTGTTCTGGGAAGGGTAGAAAACACTGTGAGAAAAGGAGAAAATGCTGGTTACCAGCATTTTCTCCTTTTCCCACAGTGTTTTCTAAAGGCTTCTTTCTCAGGGGCGCCAAAAGTATCTGTATGCAAACTGCTCTACAGTTGTATCTCATCTCTTTAGTCTATAGCCCAAAAAGAGGACCAAGAAGAGAGGATAGCAACTCTAGAAAAGCGCTATTTAAATGCTCAACGTGAATCTACATCCCTGCATGATCTGAATGATAAATTAGAGACTGAGCTAGCTACGAAAGATGGTCAACTGAAATCTGTAAGTAATGGCAAGATCTTCTCTGTGTACAACTGTTCTTTCTTCCTACATTTATGTTAGGGTCATACATGGCCATACCATTCTATTCTATACTGCACATGTTATTTGAGATATTTAAAACTAGAGTATATTATGAAAAGGTCAAACATTTGGCAGTAAGAGAAATAATATGTATGTCTGTTGGTACAAAAGTTGCTCTGGAAAAAGGAGGTTTAATGCATCATACCAGTTATGAATCCGGAAACTTCATCTTGTCTATTAACCCTTTCCCAAACAATCCCTGGTTTTTACAGGTCTGGAATAGTAGCCCTCTGAAAACATTGTGGGAAAAGGAGAAAATGCTGGTAACCAGCATTTTCTCCTTTTCCCACAATGTTTTTTACCCTATCATAGACAGAAATCATCTTTTCAGCAAGAGTTGAATTGTCATCTGCAAATGCTTTCAATTGGGTCTAGTCCAAAAGTTTGTCGTTTGGGAAAGGGATAATTGGCTGAATCATGAGAAAGAATGGGCCTTGGACATGCATGAAATTAGCCAAAAACAAAAAAGGTATGATGCAGATCCAGATCAGCCTGTGCAGGCTGACCAGGGTTGATACTTTTTTGTAGATGCATAAACCCCTATTTCACAGAGCCAGGCTGATATTTTTATAAAGCAGCTTTGTAATACTGTCATTTTGTAGTCTGGTGCATACTTGTGCATAGAATGATTAGCCTTTGAACTAGACTCCCAAAATTCTTATATGAGTAATTTGAATATACATGCTTTACAAATTTGTATTACGTACGGACTGTTTACCTCACCCCTAAAATCCCTAACCCTTTACCCTATAAGGCATTTCTATGTTATCTCTAATTGACCCTAAATAACAGCAAGGATGAAGCCTTTTTTGTGGGTATGTGACACCTTTTGACAGCATAGAAAACATTGTGACAAAAGGTGAAATTGCTCATTATGAGCAATTTCACCTTTTGCCACAATGTTTTCCAAAGGCTCCCACAAGCAAGGCGTAGAAACAAATACCTATGGAGTAAAGGGCAAAGCTGTGCACTAATTTCTTATTCTCAATAGTTTCATAAACAATTTGTCCTTCAAAAAATATTGTGTTCACTTGCTCTATGTGATACTAGCTGTAAAAGTATTCCATTCAACCTTTCCAGTAGAAGCATTGTTAACCTGTTACCACACTGTGAAATTTTAGACCTACCCAAATTTCAAAGTTGCTCAAATTTGAAAGGGTACAAAACTTTGTGGGAAAAGGAGAAAATGCTGGTTACCAACATTTTCTTCTTTTCTTACAATGTTTCCGAAAGGCTTCTTCCTCAGGGTTGTTAAAAGTCGTCAATGTGTGGTAAAGGGTTAATGAATTATTGTTACAATTTGACTGAATGCCCAAAACAGTGATAACCTCAATCTGCCACATTACAGTTGGAAGAGAAAATCCGCACTGTACAGGAGAAACTGGACGCAGCAGAACAGAAGTTACAGCAGTCCATGAGGAAAGCTGAGGCCTTGCCCACGGTGGAAGCCGAGCTTCAACAGAGGATGGAGGCTCTGAGTGAGGCAGAACAAAGGCATGGATCAATCGAGGAAAGATTACAACAGTTAGAGTCTAAAGTACAAGAGAAGGAAGCGGAATTGCAAAGGGTAAGTCACTTTTGGAAAATGTAAGCAATTGCCACTTGCAACACATCTGATAAAGAAACTCGAATTTTTTTTTTTTTTTTTTTTTTTTTAACCCATTACCACACAATCCCTAATTTAGACACCCCTGAGAAAGAAGCCTTTAGAAAACATTGTGGGAAAAGGAGAAAATGCTGGTAACCAGCTTTTTCTCCTTTTCCCACAGTGTTTTCTACCCTTCACAAAACAAATTTCAAATTTTCAGTTACTTTTATATTGTGGTCTGCAAATACATGTACTTTCAATTTGGACAAGTCTAAAATATTGTTGTATGGTAATGGGTTAAAGATTCAATTTAATTTTTCCGTAGTATGTTATTCCTGAATTTAGGATTATTTATCATGTTTCCTTGCAAATGGAATTCATTTTCATACTCCCCTTGTTGCTCATTGTCCTGAAAAATAATATAAACCTGATCAATTATTCTCTTTTTGTCAGGCAAGAAACAGAGACAAAATGAATGAAGAACACAATGCTCGTCTTTCTGCAACAGTTGATAAACTTTTAACAGAATCAAATGAGAGACTTCAGCTCCACTTGAAGGAGAAAATGCAAGCTTTAGAAGAGAAGAATCAGCTGACCCAAGAACTAGAAAGAACAAGAAAAGCCTTGGATGATAATCAACAAGAAAAGGTGCAAATTTTACCCTTTTGTGTTTTTACACAGTTAACCCTTGAGCACTGAATAAACAAAACAAACATTTCATTCTAGAAACGGAATTGAGTGAGAACATTCTTTTCCATATAATATCAGCAAAACTGACTGACGAGATCAAAAATAGTGACTGTGGATAGTTGTTAATTGTAAAAAGGGGAACCTATGCTAGAATGGCAGTTAACCCTCTTTTGATGTACAAAAAAGGGAATGGCACCTGTGAATGGACCAAAGGATCCTATCTTTTAACATTGCCCAATCAGAAAACTTAAAAAAAGATTGCTGGTACCATCCTATTTTTTATCCGCAAATGTTCTCAATGAGGACTGGTCTAAAATGTGGTTGTCTGTTAAAGAATTCAGAAACAATGACTCAGTAAGAAGTATTCAGGACTCAGTTTTCAGTGAAAGTGTTTCCAATTGACTCACCGAAATCCAGACTTTTAACCATAGGACATGGTCCATAATGAAAGCATAATTGTAGACTGGTCCATAGTGAAAGCATAAACAGACAACAGATTAAACATGGCCTAAAAGGTTGATTTGTCTTTAACCCTTTACCAAATGACAAAAGTATAGACTAGTCCAAATTGAAAGCATTTGCAGACAAAAAATTAAAGATGGCTCAAATGGCGAATTTCTTGATAGAGTTAGAACATTGTGGGAAAAGGAGAAAATGCTGGTTACCAGCATTTTCTCCTTTTCCCACAATGTTTTCTATAGGCTTCTTTCTCAGGGTCTTTAAAAGTCGGGATTGTGTGGTAAAGAGTTTAAGAAAGTAGAAACTAAGAATCAGTAGGATGCATTCTGGACTCAGTTTCCAGTGAAAGAGTTTCCAAATGATTCAGTGAAATCCAGACTCTTAACCATTGGACAAAATTGTGGACTGGTCTAGAATGAAAACATAAACAGACAACAGAATAAACATGGCCTAAAAGGTTGATTTGTCTTTAAAGGAAGGACAACATTTTAGGAAAAACTTTATCCCACAATATTTTTAAAGGCTTTCTTCAAAAGGATGTTTAAAGGTGGCCCTTCAGATTTTGGGACGAAAATTTTACAAAAATGCAAAAAAATCATCCTTCTACTCCCATAGCCTTTTAATTTGCGTTCATAAAACCCCAGTAGTCAAAAACCATCCAATAACACGAGAAATTAGAGATTTATTTCGGACCAGGTTGACACCAACGGGAGACACGTTCTATTTTTAGATTATCAATTTTCTCATTTAAATACAGGAAAACACCGACATAGTTTCAAACATCCGTCAGAAGAAGACATTATGTAAAGTAATTATTACATGTTTGTTATGTAATGGAATTTACGCGTTGTTAGTCATTTGACATTCCCACAACGCTTTATTGATTTTTGGTGCGAAATCCAAAAATAGTTTAAGAGGCTATGTAGCCTTTTAAGGGAATACCATCAGAAAAAATTTTTTTTTTGTAATTTTATGATTCTTAATTATTGATGATTCGTATTGTTTTTTCATATAAATTTCAATGATATATATGTTTTTTTTATTTGGTGTCATGTGAAAATTCTAAATACCCACCTTTAAAACTTTTCAATTGTTTGGTAAGGTGATATGCAAACTGAAAAAATGATAATGTGCAAGAAAGTTAAAGCTCCTTATGCTAAATGTATTTTCAGGAAAGAATATTAGAAGATTTGCAACGTGCCAAAAGAGAAGTGGATACCTTGAGACAGCAGATAGAGCATTTAGCGAGGTAAATAAACTTTATACCATGCAAATCTTGTGTTAGAAAACACTGACATGGGTCCAAACATTTTACTTGTCAGTTTTCTTCATGTCAAAGGACATTTCTACTTCCAGAATTTTTAATTCATGAGATTATAATATCGGAAAAATTCGCTTAACATGCTTTAAAAGGGTAAAACTTTGCAGTATAATAAATTCGTTGTACGGTCAGGTGGCAGGGTACTTGGAAACTTGTTCACGGCTGTGTCAAATCATGTCGCCACCTCATATTCTTTTTCATGTTGACCATGAACTTTCAAAGTTCTAGAAAAGTAATCTAGTAAAATTTATGAAGGCTGGCCTGTTCAGCAAGAAATTTGAACTTTGGAATCTCTGATGTGATATGCCAGGTACTTTCCTTTACATCAGAGCTCTAAATAGAGGGAATGGTTTTGATTCCAAAATTTAAAATATCAACAATTCTCCTCTAAAACCTATGTTATGGGTACTTATTAGAATTGTCTCATCGAGACGATTCTAATGAGTACCCACAACGTAGGATTTCAAAGAGAAATAATGAATCTGGAATACCATCATTCCCTGTTATCTGGATCTCTGTTTACATCACTGTCTCCCACTGGATAATGCAGTTCGGATTTATTGAATGGTTTTAGACCTGGAGATGGCTATCCTAGTTTGATGGGAAGTCCTGAAGACAGTGTGACACGACGACAGCAGAGAGGACGTGATTCAATGGAAGATCCAACCAAGGTAATCACTGCGGATTGTGCTGAAAAGCTTTAAGTCTTTGTTTTAGTCTTGCATGTAACAAAATATACTTGCAAAGGAACAAGTTTAATAATTAATAATTTATCATTTTGCCACAATGTTTTTAATAGAATTCATGTATTAGCTGTAAACCTGAATTTATGTTTATTAACCATATTGTGCTGGTATGTTTTGATTGTCAGATAGTGGAGAAATTTTTCAGGGTTACTGAGATAATTTGTCTATAGTATATGCTTTAACTCTACTCTAATGAAAATCCAAATTGAAAACATTAACACACTGTATATTGTGAGTAGCTCCATTGATGGGATTTGTTTGAAAGGCCAGAAAATATTGTGGGAGAAGAAAAACATGCTGGTCTTCAGCATTTTCTCTTTTTCACAGAATGTTATCTAAAGGTCAAAGGGTTGTGTACAGTCAAAATTTTTGTAGCTTTTACCCTACCAGATGATGAAATTTTTTGCTCCTCTATATAGAAAAAAACATCTGCAGGAAACAAATGATGTTTAAATGGTGAGCTATGTCTTCGAAAATGTAAAAACATTGTCGGAAAAGGAGAAAATGATGGTCACCATCATTTTCTTCTTTTTCCACATAGTTTTTAGACACCTTCATAATGTCATAAAATACACATGGCTAGATATTCACTAACTATTCCTATGAACATTTTTAGTCTGATTCTCAAGAATTTTCTAACTTTGGAAGTAGACTATCTTCTGAAGGGCTATCAGAAGTGGTATTACTTTGTAAAATCTAGAATACTGAAATGCTCCTTGAAACAAAGTTAACCCTTTACTCCATAGATACTCATTTCTGCGCATTGCTTGTAGGAGCCTTTGGAAAACATTGTAGCAAAAGGTGAAATTTCTCGTCACGAGCAATTTCACCTTTTGTCACAATGTTTTCTATGCTATCAAAAGGTGTCATATACTCATCAGAAACAGCTTCATCCTTGCTGTTATTTAGGGTCAATTAGAGATACCATACAAATGCCTTATGGGGTAAAGGGTTAAATACTAGTGTCCAATATACAGAGAAAAAGTCAGGAAAAATTGTGAAATCAAATCTCTGAATGACATATTATGATCACAGGTGAACACGCTGAACGAACAAGAATGGGAAAAGTTACAACAAGCCAATGTCCTGGCCAACGTCCAACTGGCCTTCGATACTGATGATACGGAGGGGTCAGATGGAAATGATAGTTTACTTGGTGCTTATGAGCTTTTGTCTCCCACTGGACATACGGATGCACAGACACTGGCCCTGATGCTGCAGGAACAATTAGATGCAATAAATAACGAGATTAAGTATGTTCTATGTCTCTGTTTCTACTGCCATTGTTTAACCCTTTCGCAAACAATCCCTGGTTTTTACGGGTCTGGAATAGTAGCCTTTTGAAAACATTGCGGGAAAAGGAGAAAATGCTGGTAACCAGCATTTTCTCCTTTTCCCACAATGTTTTCTACCCAGGAACAATTAGATGCAATAAATAACGAGATTAAGTATGTCCTATGTCTCTGTTTCTACTGCCATTGTTTAACCCTTTCCCAAACAATCCCTGGTTTTTACGGGTCTGGAATAGTAGCCTTTTTGAAAACATTGTGGGAAAGGGAGAAAATGCTGGTAACCAGCATTTTCTCCTTTTCCCACAATGTTTTCTACCCTATCATATATAGACAGAAATCATCTTTTCAGCAAGAGTTGAATTGTCGTCTGCAAATGCTTTCAATTTGGTCTAGTCCAAAAGTTTGTCGTTTGGGAAAGGGTTAATTTTTAGAGTGCTGAGTGTGACTCAAGGACCTTTTGGGGATGGTGTAGATCAAGATCAGACTGCACAGAATGTGAAGTCTGATCTATCTTAGATCTACACTGTCCAATTTGGGAATGTTCCCCCCCCCCCCCCCCCCAAAAAAAAAAAAATAACTTTGAAATATCAATAGTTAGGGTTTTACCTTAGCTTCAAAGTTTCATTTCACTTATTTAGCAGGTTAACTCAACATGATTTTAGACTGGTCCAAATTCAAAGCATTTGCAGATGACAAAATCAGAATGATTCAAAAATTGAAATCTGTTTTTGGGAGGAAAGAATACATTGTGGGAAAAGGAGAAAATGCTGGTATCAGTGTTTTCAGAAGGCTTCTTTCTCAGGGTCACGAAAACCCAGGATGGTTTGGTAAAGGGTTAAATTTTTTCCTTGCACTCATACATAAAGTCGCGAGTTTGATTCCAGGAGCAGGTGTTAACTTTGGCTCTGTTCAATGGCACACACTTTCTCTCTGAGTACTGGTGTGTTTCCAGGACACAGAATTGCAAGAGATTAGTTGTAAGATGTAGGAACTTGTTTGTCAATAGATGTGAAATCAATGTTTTGAAATTAAAACCTGTATGTTTATGACCCAGAAAATAAAAGCTTATGAAAACATTATGGGAATAGGTCCTGAGAAAATGCTGGTAACCACATTTTCTCCTTTTCCATAAACAGTTTTCAGTACTTTCAAAGAAATATTTCACATATTGAGTCAAGAAGAATTTGTCATATGACAAAACTAAGCAGTTGCACTCAACTCATTAGGATGCGTCGAAAATTTTGTCACCTGGTAAAGAGCTACCCCTTCGAAGGCCAAGCATACTCAAACAAAACTTGCTACATAAAGAAAACAAATATGACTCATCATGCAAGAAAGGACCCTCTGGGAACTGCGAAAAGTGTCAACCCTTGGTTGACATTTTTCTCTTTTATGACTGACATTTTCTACATGAAAAGTGGTCATTGTACCTTGTTATACAATCATTTTGGAATTATCAACTTAAATTAATCTGCATTATCGTTGATCTGTTTTCAACTAATTGATTTACAGAAATCCCAGGTTGTCCCTTTTATATGATGGGTCACCAATTTTCTGGACTTTTGGGGCTGAAAGTGATAATTGTACAATTTCAGATTGATTCAAGAAGAGAAGGAATCCACTGAGCTGCGTGCTGAAGAACTTGAAAGCAGGGTAGGAAGTGGTAGTCTAGAAGCTCTAGCAGGCAGATGGCTTTCTGAACGTTCCCCCACCCATTCTGGGCCGAATTCGCCCACATCTACTCTCACACACCAATCTCCCGAGTTTCTAATGTATAATTCCGTAAGTCTGGGAACAATGCTGTCTGGTCCATATCTAGCCGTAAACTATCCTATCATTCATAGTGAAAGAGTTTCAGATTATGGGAATATATCAATATCATGCAAAGTGTATGCCGAAAACTGTCGATAGTCATTCCTTTATAAACCTAAAGCTACTGTAATCCATACAAAAAAAACCAATATCAGAAGAGGTAAAAAAAACCCAACTGTTGTTGTTTGTGTCGAAATGTAGTGTTCCACGAAGGGTTTACTTTAATTGAACATGTGGTACTTCGGCCACACTATTCCTTTCAATGTTGGTGTAGACATAAGTCTGGTTCAAAGAAAAATTCCTCAGAAGTAGCAATTTCCATCTGTCATTGCATTGCTTTTTATAATCTGTACATACAAATTGTATTAGCTGATTTTTTCTTAATACTGAATTAGCTTTATTATGAAAGGTATATCTGTCATAGCTGCTAAATTATTGGAGCATATCTATCTTAAGTCAGTAGATAAAATTAAGACAATTTAAAGGCTTTTTTTTTTTCCATAAAATCTCTCCCAGGCAGTAGATCAATTACAAAGTAAGATTCTGGATCTAAATGCTAGAAAATACTGTCATTGCCCATAACATGCTTCAGGTCAATGACAATGTCAGGGTTTTACTAAGTAATGTTTGTGCCAAAGAGCAAATTATTTATCGTTTCCCACATTTAAATAAAGGATGTAAATGTTAAATAGAAAAGTAGCTCAAGAGATAAATTCCCTTATCTGAACCTCTCTGTTGTGCCCCTATTTACCCCTCATTTTTCACAAAAATTGTCATAGAAATTGTCAGACTGGTTATTGTTAATCTCTGATACATGTAATAATCTATGGGGCTCCAATAGTATTAGGCTTTTTGATTTAAGTCAAAATGAAATACAGTCATCAAACTCATTACCACACGAGAAAATTTTGGACTGGTCCAAATTGAAAGCATTTGCAGATGACAAAATAAAGGTGATTGAAAAATAGAAATTTGTTCTGGAAAGGGTAGAAAACACTGTGGGAAAAGGAGAAAATGCTGGTTACCAGCATTTTCTCCTTTTCCCACGGTGTTTCCAAAAGGCTTCTTTCTGAGGAGCATCAAAAGTAGGGATTGAGTGGTAATGGGTTAATGGAATTTTTTTTACCCATGGAAAAATATATCTGCATTCCATCATGAAAATATCTCTTCTTTCCTGTAATTGATTTTTTGTATGAAACATTTGTGGTAGGAATTCAGTTGATAGCATGAAACTCTAAACAGTACTTGCGATTAAAAAATGAGACAAAAAGAGAGTAGGAAATATCAGTAGTTTGGTGACATGTTTATAGATTAACCCTTTCCCAAACGACAAACTTTTGGACTAGACCAAATTGAAAGCATTTGCAGACGACAATTCAACTCTTGCTAAAAAGATGATTTCTGTCTATGATAGGGTAGAAAACATTGTGGCAAAAGGAGAAAATGCTGGTTACCAGCATTTTCTCCTTTTGCCACAATGTTTTCAAAAGGCTACTATTCCAGACCCGTAAAAACCAGGGATTGTTTGGGAAAGGGTTAAGGTGAAATGATGTGAAAACAATGGTAATAGGTTACAGATTAACCTTTTTCAGTATATCTGATGTTAGTTGTATGTAGCAGTATGTTAATTTTCTAAAAGAAATGTTGAAGATAGCTGTTTTCACCAATCAGTATGCTGAAGATTATGTCATTCACTGTGTAAATTATTCTCATCAAATACGACTGAACATCTGTTCCCAAAAGACTTACAGCACAAATAAGTTTCTAATGTGAATTCATCACCAGTTTGCAAGTTTTACTCATTAGACTTCTTTAACTCATTACCAAACAACAATAATTTAGGCTTGTTCATATTTTGAAATTTAAATGAAAGTGACTGAAAATTTGAAAATTGTTTTGTGATTGGAAGAAAACAGTGTGGGAAAAGGAGAAAATGCTGGTTACCAGCATTTTCTCCTTTTCCTACAAAGTTTTCTAAAGGCTTCTGTCTAAGGATGGTGAAAAGTAGGGATTGTGTGGTAATGGCTTAATGTTCTGCAAAACTACTTGGTCACATTTAGGGAATAGAATAAATGAAATAAAACATGAATATCTTGTAATGGGCATGGAGCACTCTGTCATGGGGCGTAAGGTTAAGAAAACAATAACCAGTTGCTGACGTTTCTACAGATGATTGACAGCTGACACTTCCCAGCGTGTGAATTTACAATCATGCTCGAGACTGATTCATTACCTCTCCTGTCTCAATATTTATCAACCAATAACCAGACTTGAAGGTTGAGATTGGGTTATTGTTGTATATTCCATGTTTGAATGCAGTGCTTATCAGTTTCAAAGCCAATGGAAAAACTGGAATGTATTTAGATGGAGATATAATAATCTGGTGTGTTGTAGAGAATATATCCCCCACCCACCATATCCCTGGCCTCTCATTTTCATCCTTTCTGCTACTTGTTGTTAGATGCTCTGCTCAAGTTTTATGATTACTTTATCTATCAAAGTCTTTATATAATGGTCAAAAGATAGACCTACATGCTAAGCGTCACTAAAATTGCTGCAAAATGTAAACATTTGATCTTTAGAATTACAAAGATAAGATATATAGTAAAAATCTCAGCCAAAGAAATGGAAAAAGATTTTTTATTATATGAGATTCTTTCTAATAGGCTTGACTAAACTAGCTATTATCCCTTTACTCCATGGATACTCATTTCTACGCATTGCTTGCAGGAGCCTTTGGAAAACATTGTGGCAAAAGGTGAAATTGCTCGTGACGAGCAATTTCACCTTTCGTCACAAGGTTTTCTATGCTTCCAAAAGGTGTCATATACTCATAAGAAATGGCATCATCCTTGCTGTTATTTAGGGTCAATTAGAGGTACCATGGAAGTGCCTTATGAGGTAAAGGGTTAATGTAAATTCAGGTTCATAATGTATATTCTTTGCAGTCCAAAAAAGCCCGTGCTAATGTCTGTGGTATGAAAGCATTATACAGTGAAACTCTCATATCAGTTGAGGAATTTATGTAAATAAGATATGCCCTCTTGGATTATTCATTGTGCCTCATAACTCGCAACTGTTGGTTATTGAACTATAAACCATGATAGACAGAAGATTATTCCTTAATTTACTTCTACTACTAAGAGCATGTATTGGTAGTGAGTATAGCATTGTTACTTTTATATCATGATTACATCATTCCTAATTAATTAAATCATCAAGTTTTACAGGATTTCATGAATGACTCCAATCCTTCACCCTCCACCACCCCCCACCCTTTGCCAGCGGACTTGTCAAACATACTCTGTCTTGATGTTGTAAAGTTATTTGTGTGGTGAAAAGTCTAGAAATGTTTTTATTTATTCTGCTAGAAGCATGTTTCAAAGTGTGAAGAATTTTGTTTAGCTAGAAATTGAATATGAATGATAAAAAAATACTTACATTTTTTATAGGCAGAGTAGACAAAGCATGTAATTCAGCAGACTTAGGAAAAGTAGCTTTGTTACTTCACTGAAAGGGGTAGAAAAATTTATAGAGAGGGGACCTACTGGCAGTTGCTTTGTGAATACTGACTTAACCCTTTACCAAACAATCCTCACTGATAACAGTCCTTAGAAGGAAAGCTTTAACTCTTTACCAAACAACAAAAGTTTAGACTGGTCTAAATTGAAAGCATTTGCAGATGTCATTTTAAGTTTATCTGAAATGATTATAATTGACTGTGACAGTGCAGAAAACCTTGTGGGAAAAGGAGAAAATGATGTTTACCAGCCTTTCTCCTTTTCAGGCAATGTTTTCTGCTCTTTCAAAGACAAGCTCCTCCATTTGACTCGCATGGATTGCCTGAAAAAGACTGGGATTTAGTCCAATATTTTTGTTATTTTGTAAAGAGTTAAACTGTTATTATAATAATAATCTAATTGATTCATACATTAACTTGTATGCAATGAAATGTTTTCTCAATACTATGTAGAAGAGTAGGATGTGTGAGGGTAGGAGAAATCATATAGCATTCCTAATGTATCATCAACAAAAGTCTGTTTCATGATTGAACTGTCTATAATTTCAAGTTTCTGTTTAAGAAATTGAAACTGACTTCTTCTCACGTAATGCTTAAGATATTTGTGTGATTGATATTTTGGTATTTTGTTTGTGTTTTGATGTTGTCCCTTTGGCTGGAATATGGTAAGCTTGATATGTGGTTCAAGTTAGTTAAAATGTTTTGTATCATCTCTATAGATGGCATAGAGATTATAGCCAGGTCGGATATTTTCCAAACCCATTAAGGTGTTTGGAATGTTAATTTGTGTACTGATCTAATTTTACTTTTGATGAGATTCTTTAACTTCTTACCCAGCTTTGTTTGGGTGAAAGAAAATTTGTGTAAAAGTAAAATAAGAATTTTATAGGAAGCAATTGTGTGCCATATATAGGATCAATCAAAATGTAACCATTCTGTGGTACCCTCAACAAAGTTCATCAATGATACTGTCATATGATTAGCTCAGCCCTATACTGAGCAACATTTTATTTACACTTGCCCAAATTCATACCATTTGCTGACAACAAATTAAGATGGCCCAAATGATAAAGCTTGCCTTTGAAAGAGTAGGCTACCAAAGTTTTTTTCTTGTTTTTCTAGTTCTTTAAAAAGGATCCTTCCTCAGGGCTTGTTACGATATTGGATTGATTTCCTTAAGTTGTCACAGGCTGGAGTTTTAATTGCTTTTTAGACCCCCGCAAAACAAATGTTTCAGGGAGTATACTGGAATCAGCCTGTCCGTCCGTGGGTCCGTCCGTCTGTTTGTCATTTCACCCGCATTTGTCTTCTGCAATGTTTTCTTATGATGTGGAAAAGACTTGCTTGCAATTTGATTCTACTACATATTTTTCTTTTTTAATAACTTTTGAATTATATTTAAATCACGAAGTGGTAGTTAGTGCACCAGTTATGTTCGAATTGTTTGATTGTTTCAATAGTGGTAGTTTAGTTTTGAACATTTCACTTCACACAGTACAAAATTCGATGATTCATAGAGACAGAGTATGTTTCCAAGTCAACTATGAAATTCAATAGAATGCCATCTGCTATGCTATATTGTAAAATATTCTATTTTCAGATTAGTAATAACCGCCTACCAAACAATCCCTTGAGGAAAAAGATTGCTTTTGAAAACAGTGTGGGAAAAGGAGAAAATGCTGGTAACCAGCATTTTCTCCTTTTCCCACAATGTTTTCTAACTCTTTCAAAGAGAAGTCCCATTAGTTGAGCCATATTGAATTTATTGACTGCAAATGCTTTTAATTTGGCAGGTCTAAAATTTTGTCTTTTGGTAGAGTAAACCTTTTACCACACAATCACGACTTTTAACACCCCTGAGGTAAAAAGCTTCAGAAAGCATTGCGGAAAAAGGAGAAAATGCTGGTAACAGCTTTTTCTCCTTTTCCCACAACATTTTGTACTCCTTCCAGAACAGACTTAAACTTTTTAGTCATATTTTGCCGTCTGGAAATGGTTTCAATTTGGACCAGGCTAAAATTTTGTCGTTTGGTAAAGAGGTAAGACGTGTTACACAGGATAGATGAGACAGGCAAGATAAAGAATTTTTTTTGTATTGCCACAAAATGATAACTTATGGACACAAATTAACTTTTGTTGGCCATGGGATGTGTCTCTATAGTGTTGAAATTATACAAAAAAATGTCTGCTCGTTCCCTCTTTCCTGCTTTATTGTCTGAATCTTGAGATAAAGAAATCGAAATATCACAATTTGAAAAATTACAAGAAATTTATCCTTTTGTAACAATAATTTTTGCAGGTATTCATGTATTTATATAGTATTTTGTGTGTGCTCAGTAATTAACTTATTACTAATTGCTTCACACTAGTATCTTCGTTTTAGAGGGCTAGTTTTATTGCTTTGTTGAATATTTCTGTGTTTAACCCTTTCCCAAACAAACCCTGGTTTTTACATGTCTCAGTAAAAGTCTTTTGAAAACACTGTTGGAAAAGGAGAAATTACTCATAACGAGCAATTTCTCCTTTTCCCACAGCGTTTTCTACCCTTTTTGAGATCCTTTTGCCATTTTCTCTCCAAATTTAAAATTGCAAACTCTTTCGGTTTGGAAGGGTCCAAAATTTATCGTTTTGGAAAGGGTTAACAACCCTTAGGAAGAAGAAAGCTTTTGAATTTGAAAACATTATATAAAAAAGTGAAAAGTTTGAAGACAACATTTTCTCCTTTTCCCACACTATCTGCTACTTTTCACTCTACCAAACAATAAAATTTTAGACTAGTTAAACTTGAAAGTACCGGTATTTGCAGGCGACAAAATAGATGTGAATTCAATTTCAAAGACAGTTTTGGGAAGGTTAGAAAACATTGTGGGAAAAGGAGAAAATGCTGTTTACCAGCATTAACTCCTTTTCCCACAGTGTTTTCAAAAGGCTTCTTTTTCAGGGTTGTTAAAAGTCTGCATTATATGGTAAAGGGTTAACTCATTACGAAACGACAATATTTTAGACTGGTTCAAATTGAAAGCATTTGCAGACGATAAAATAAAAGTGAGTGAGAATTTGAAATTTGTTTTGTGAAGGTAGAAAACATTGTTGGAAAAGGAGAAAATACTGGTTACCAGCACTTTCTCCTTTTCCCACAATGTTTTCTAAAGGCTTTTTTCTTAGGGGCGTCAAAAGTAGGGATTGTGTGGTAATGGGTTAAAGAGAAGTCCCCCATCAGTGGACACACATTTGATATATCATTTGGAATTTGCTCTTATTTGGACAAGTCCAACATTTTGTTGTCTTGGCAAAGAGTGAGTCCATAACCAAACAACTGCAAAATTTAACATTCCTGAAGAAAACGGCTTTTTGAAAACACTGAAAAGGAAGAAATGCTGGTAACCAGCATTTGTGATTAACTCTTTACCAAACAACAAAATTAAAGAATAGTCCAAATTGAAAGCATTTGCAAAAGACAAAATGAATGTGAATAAAAAATTTAAATTTGACTTAGGACCAAACAACAATATTCTAGACTAGTCCAAATTGACAGCATTTGCAGGTGACAAAATAAATAAAAAAATTGAAATTTGACTTTTGAAGGGTATATAACAAAAAACCCAGCAATTTCTCCTTTTCCCACAATGTTTTCAAAAGCTTTCTTTCTGAAGGTGAGGTCGTTTAAAGTCGGGATTGTGTGGTAAAGAGTTCAATGTTGGTCAGTATCGACAGCACACAGTTTGCATTCTGATCTTTGATAACACTTTGCCGATATATTCTGACTAGGAGCATTGCAGATATTGTGTTTTAATCTCTAGAATGTCTGTTAAATACTGCTAGGTACATGCACTCTAAAGGTTAATAATTGATGGGTTATCTGAGAGCTTTATATCACTAGACTTTTACTAAAAGGGTAGTTGTAGAAAATAATGGTGACTCCTTTTGTTAACTCTTTACCACACAACAAAATTTTAGACTGGTTCAGAATTGAAAGCATTTGCAGATGGCAAAATAAAGGCGACTCAAAAATTGAAATTTGTTCTGGGAAGTGTAGAAAACACTGGGGGAAAAGGACAACTTTTCCTACAGTGTTTTCCAAAGGCTTCTTTCTCAGGGGCGTCAAAAGTAGGGATTGTGTGGTAATGGGTAAACATTCCTTAACTCTTTACTAAATGATAAAATTTTGGACTAGTCCAAATTGGAAGCATTTGCAGAAGACAAAATAAACGTTACTCAAAAATTGAAATTTGTTTCTAGCAGGGTAAAACATTGTGAATAAAGGAGAAAATGCTGGTTTCCAGCATTTTCTCCTTTCATGGCAAGTTTTTTTTAAAAGGCATCTACCTCGAAGTTGTTAAAAATCAGGGATTGTTTGGTAAAGGGTTAAAGTACTATGGTCTCTTGGGAATCTTTAGTCGCAGCAAGTTGACAACTTTTGAGTTTTGTGTCGGTTTATCCCTGCTTTTCTGTACTAACACTGTTTGTTTTGCTTGTAATGTTTTATAGCAGGTCCCAGCAGGCATGCCTTCCCATCTGTACACTTACTCCTCATCTAGCCCTCAGCTTGCCACCTCCACTGCCGACAGTTCACTTCAACAGGTAGGCTGCTTTCACTGTCCCCCCACTCCCCTTGCCCATGCTTTTAAGTTCTTGCAGGTTTAACCCTATACCAAAACAATCCAGGCATTTCACCTTCTACTAGAGATCAAAATTCTAGATTGTGTGGTGTCCGTGGTTGTGTGGTAGAGCGTCCGCCTCGTAACCAAAAGGTCCTAAGTTTGATTCCCGGGAGCTGGTGTCAACTTCGGGATTTTTCATTGGCCCACACATTTGGCGCGAGTACTGGTGTAGTTCCCAGGAAGCAGAATCGAGAGAGACTAGTATAAGTTGTCAGAACTTGTTTCTCAATTGCTGTAAAATAAACATGTTTAAACTAAAATTCTAGACAAGACCAAATGTCAATCATTCATTGTCGGTCACATTAAATTAGGAGAAAGTGATTGGACTTCATATTTGAAAAGATTTGAAAACATTGTGGAAAAAAAGAGAAAATGCTGGTTACCAGCACTTTATCAAAGTCTTCATCTTAAAACAAGGATTGTTTGGTCAGAGGTTAATGACTCTGATGAAGAAGGCCTTTTAAAAACACTGTGGGAAAAAGAGTTATTGTGGGTAACCAGCATTTCCTCCTTTTTCATAACATCATTTTAACCCTTTTAACTCTTTACCTCACAATCCTGACTTTTAAAGAGCCTGAGAAAGAAGCCTTCAGAAAACATTGTGGGAAAAAAGGAGAAAATGCTGGTAATCAGCATTTTCTCCTTTTCCCACAATGTCTTCTACCCTTCACAAAACCAATTTCATCTGCAAATGCTTTTGATTTGGACAGGCTGAAAGTTTTGTCATTTGGTAATGTGTTCAATCTAACCCCTCAGAATCCTGCTTTTCACTGCTTTCTTCCCCTTGCTGAGATGGACCTGTATACCTAACCCAACCCATGAGAACACTGCCTTCTCATCATGGCCTCCTCCCAAGTTACATAGCAGATAGGAACTTGTAGGCTTACTGTTTACACCATCCCTGAAGGATTCCAACCCTTTCACTCCCTCTTCACCTTGCTAATTAGAACCTATAGGCTTTCACCCTCACCCTGCTGTTTCACTGTTACATGTGTTCATATCCAAATTTACAATAATCATGTACCTTTTTGGGTTTGATACCTGGTTGCGGCATACTTTCTTTTCGGCAATTTTTTCACCTCTCACCTCAGATGCATGTGAGAAAAGTAGTCAGTGGCTTTGGAAAGAAAGTTTTGTCAGTACTTGAGTGTGAAAACCGGGACACATATGGGTGCATCACTGACCACCATGATATGACCTAAGCTGTTAAAATACATACAAACAAACAAACAATCGTATTCCGGCAGCCAACTGAAGAAAAGACGGCATGTTGAAACTAGGTACATGATTCAATATTCAAACCTTGGGAATTGTTAGGTAAAGCTGCTTATAATGAAAGCTTAACCCAGTACCAACCAACAAAATTATAGACTGGTCCAAGTTGAAAGCATTTGCAGATGACAAAGTAAATGTGACTAAGAAATTGTCTTTGGAAGGTTTGAAAACATTGTGGGAAAAGGAGAAAATGCTGATTACCATCATTTTCTCCTTTTCTTACACTGTTTTCAAAAGGCTTCTTTCTCAGGGTCGTTAAAAGTCGGAATTGTGTGGTAAAGAGTTAAGAAGATGAGAAATTGAATTTGGCTCAAACAAAATTTAATGAGTTGTTAACATTTTTTTAAATGGAAAAAAAAAAAAGGATAAATAAAGCTGTTGATTTGTATTTCCTCCTGTGACCACCTTTATTTCCAACAGCTGTCTTTGTCGGGGTGGTTAAAAAAAAAAAAAGGAGACTTTTCGGTTAAGGGTTTAGTGATTAATCAGTTATACATAGCAGGGAAAAAATACTGCTGTAGATTTAGTTTTGAATTAGCTTAGGCACCATTTACCATCACAAACACAAAAATATTACAGAATACTTGGATTTGATAAAAAGTGCATCCCTTGATGTTGTTATACCTCCACAAAACAAATGTTTTTGGGGGTATACTGGAATCAGCCTGTCCGTCTGTGTACATAATACTGTCAAAGCGCTGGAAGGGGTATAAAATCACATTCAGCTACGGCTCTATAGTTTGTATACTAGTATATCATTCATTATTACTTACCAGTTACAGCTCAAGATCAGGGTATTCTTATCTCTCTCTAGTACGAGTCTTTCCTTTTGTTACATGATTTAGATTTAACAAAATAACTTGTATTTAGATTTTCTAACATAATTAGGACATATCTTTTTCTGAACAGGTAACTTGTTTTGACCACCAGGAAAGGAAAAAAAAAAGACAGTTTGACTCTTTACCAAACAACAAAATTTTGGACCATTCCAAATTGAAAGCATTTGCAGACAACAAAATAAATGTGAATCAAAAATTGAATTTTGATTTTGGAAGGGTGGAAAACATTGTAGGAAAAGGAGAAAATGCTGGTTACTAGCATTTTCTCCTTTTCCCACAATCTTTCCAAAAACTTTCAATCTCAGGCTTGTATAAAACATAGATTGTTTGGTAAAGGGTTAACAGGGCCTTTCATCATGGTTTGAAAAAAGGATGGGTATAACTTGTGGCAGATGTAATCCAAAACTGCCTTAATCCTTTACTTCATAGATACTCATTTTGACGTATCAATGACAGTCAGCTTTTGAAAACATTGTGGGAAAAGGAGAAATTGCTCGTAACGAGCAATTTCTCCTTTTCCCACACTGTTTTCCACTCAATCAGCTATTTGTATCCTCATTTATCTATATTTTTGACATCATATCTTTATTTGCTGCTGAAATGGAAGAGCCTCAAATTGGCATATTATGTAAAGGGTTAAGATTGCAGTTATGGGCCGTTCAACTCCACCAAAAACATATTTTGCTTACAATTGCTTACTGTTGTTCTGTTTACTTTCAGCCGTATAGCAGAGATGATAGCTCCATCAAAGATGATAGTGTTCAAATTGTGTGTGAAACTAGTCCCCCAAATACACCAAGGTCCCTTAGACTGGAAAGGCTGCAATCTGCTCTCTCACAGAGTGGAGAAGGAAGCCCTAGGTAAATGATTTTATAATTGTAATGCTCTCTTGGTCAGACAGTGGCAGCTCAGTTGGTAAAGTAGCTGCCTTGAAACTGTTTAGGTCCCTGGTTTGATTCTTAGATTTGGCGAAGTTCTTTTCATGGACTGGTGATAGTCATTTCTTTCTCAATGCGGAACATTATGTTGATGTTAACCAATTACCACACAATCCCTACTTTTGACGCCTTTGAGAAAGACGCTCTTAGAAAACATTGTGGGAAAAGGAGAAAATGCTGGTAACCTCCTTTTACCACAATGTTTTCTACCCTTCACAAATCAGATTTCAAGTTTTCAGTCACTTTTATTTTGTTGTCTGCAAATGCTTTGGATTTGGGCAAACCAAAAATTTTTGGTAATGAGTTAAATCAGGAAAACAGCCAGTAACTTGAAAAGAATCACAAAGTATTGGAAATTCCATGGCCATGTGGATGTGCCAAAGGAAGGAGCAGAAAGAACTAAGAATATTGGCATTTGAAGTTCCAGTCAAAATATGCTCATCACCTGTAACATTTAAAATCAACCTTTTAAGGGCAGGGATCAGCATAAGGAGCCTTTGCAGATGGTATTGATTGAGATTAGACTGCAACTGACATGCACTGTGGTCTTGAATCCACTTTTTTGGCTACTTTGGTCCATATACTGGCCAAAACTTTATATGAATTGAGACCATTTTAACTCTTTACCACATGAGAAAATTGTAGACCAGTCCAAATTGAAAGCATTTGCAGACGACAAATTAGATGTGACTGAAAAATTGAAAATTGTTTTAGGAAGGGTAGAAAACATTGTGGGAAAAGGAGAAAATGCTGGTTACCAGCATTTTCTCGTTTTCCCACTATGTTTTCAAAAGGCTTCTTTCACAGGGTTGTTAAAAGTTGGGATTATGTGGTAAAGAGTTAAATGATTATACCCCCGCAAAAAAAATATATTTTCGGGGGGTATACTGGAATCAGCCTGTGTGTCTGTGTGTCTGTCCATGTGTGTGTCCGTCTGTGTACAAAATACTAGTAATTGCCTGTTTCTGTCAAAGTGGTGCCGGGGGTATTAAGTCAAAGTAAGTAACAGCTCTAGTTTCTTTTGTTGAAAGGTCTGTTACATTCCATCGGGGTTCTGTTGGTGAATGTTGAGGTACTGGGGAACACAGCCAGAGCAAATAGGAATCTTTTCAGTTTGATTTCTACATTTGTTACTGGGCTATCATGTCAATGTAACTGCATAAAATGAAAACATATTAAACTTAACCTTTTAACACATGACAAGATTTTAGACCTGTCCAAATTGAAAGTATTTGCTGATGACAGTTTCAGTATGGCTCATATGAAATTCCTTTTCTTTGAAAGGGAAGAAAACATTGTGGGAAAAGGAGAAAATGCTGGTTACCAGCATTTTCTCCTTTTTCCACAATGTTTTCAAAAGCCTTCTCTTTCAGGGATGTTAAAAGTCGTCATTTTGTGGTAATTGGTTTTGATACATGTATTTATTCCAGTCGAACAGTGATAGATACAACCACAAGTACAATGGGCAGCAGCACTGCCAGTAGTCAAGATTCATTACACAAACACCAGAAGAAAAAAGGAATCAAGAAATCCATAGGACGTCTATTTAAAAAGGAGAAGGAGAAACAGAAACGGAAAGATATGCGTGACATGTCCCCTGCAGGTATGCTGTGCATCATTTAACCTGACCCAGGTCAAAATCATTTCCATAAATAAAGTTCTATTTTTATCCTAGGCATCATTTGGCATGTGTCCCGAATGGTCTCGGAATTAGTTCGAGCAGTTTGTGTCAATCAATCTTTTATTTAGTGGATAGGTCAATTGAAACTTCACAATCAATAGTGGTAAAAGCAAATACTGCAATTTCAAAGTTATTTTTTAGGGGAAAATATCTTCTCATCAGACAGTGTAAATCCAAGATCAGACTACATGTTTTGTGCAGTCTGATCTTGATATAAACTGTCTGCAAAAGCGCCTGGAGTCACACTTTGTAGGTTAATGGTTCATCTGCTCCATTGTGTATGTTAGTACCTTCCCATGTATTTGTAACTTTCCGAATAATAGTCGGAGTTCTATTTTTATGCCTTCTTATATATTCAGCATAAAGGTCAGGATCAGGTGAAATGAAGTGGGCAATATTACTTTGAAAAGACATGCTGATACCACCTTGAGATAAAAAGTTTTTAAATCATGGAGGGAAAAGGAGAAAATGCAGATATTTATAGTTTCCTGTTTTTCCCACAATATTTCCTACCCAACAAATTTTGTTGTTGATCCTTACTTAATTTATCTTCTGCAGAAACTAAATTTGAAAGATAAAAAAATTTTGTCATGTAATATAGAGTATACCCTTTACTAAACAGTCTCAGAGAAAAGAAGCCTTCCGAAAAGATTGTGAGAAAAGGAGAAAATGCTGATAACCAGCATTGTCTCCATTTCCAACAATATATTCTGTTCTTCCAAAGTCAAGTTTGAATTCTAGAATCACATTTATTTAGTTGTCTGCAAAATGCTTTCAATTTGGACAAGTCTAAAAATGTTAGAAAGAACTTTGAAAATACCCTGTTTAAGATGACTTAGATTCAGTCATGATAAATCTTATGTCTCCCTCTCCTTATTTAGATGACTTCAATAAATTCAAAATAATTTTTATGTTTCTTTTCACCAAGGTCAAGGTTACATAGACATGAGTGATTCAGGAACAGATACATTGGGCCGGGCTGGTCTTGGGCAATCAGAGTTTGATAGACGTAAGAAGCGCAAGTAAGTACAAAAAGATGTCCTTGATGGTAAGGCTGTAAATGACTTAGCCCTTCACCAAACAATCCTGGATTTTCAGGACTCTGAAAAAGAAGGCATTTATAAATATTGAGGGAAAAGGGGAAAATGCTGGTAACCAGCATTTTCTCCTTTTCCGACAATGTTTTCTACCCTTCCCAAAATAAATTTCAATTTTTGAGTTACATTGATTTTGTCGTCTACAAATACTATCAACTTTGACTTGTCTAGTTTTGTCATTCCATAAAGTGTTAAAGTTATAAAGTGAGAAAAGGCTAGATTTTTTCGAAAATGAGTTATGAGTAAAAACTTTAATGAATTAGTTTCATGTTTATAAAAGATATTTTATTATTGTATTCTTTGAAACAGAGACATGTGACATTTTAACTTGTTATATGTCTGCACATTGATGGGGCAACAGGATTATAGAAGATTAGATAATCTGAGATTTGTTACCAGTTTCATTTCTATTACAGAAATGAGCTTTTAGAGGAAGCAATGAAAGCTGGCACCCCATTTGCTCTCTGGAACGGTCCAACAGTGGTGGCATGGTTAGAGGTATGTTTGTTGTTACTTTACCCAGTCAGTAAATCTTGAAACTGTTTACTGTTTACCAAACACTATTGAGTGTTAATGGCTTGCTTTTTAAAAGATTAAATGAAAAACGAGAAAATACAGTAAATCAGCTTTTACTCTTCTTTTCTAATAGTATCGGAGAAGACACTTTACGCAAATGTCTGAATGCATGTTTTTTTGCATGTTGCAAGTCATATAGTGAAACAGCTAGTGGCTTGGAAAGAGTCATGCTTGGTAACCAGAAAGACACATTATAAACATATAAAAAGGTGCACTTTCCACCATAAGTGACATAGATTCACTTGTGGTATAACTAACATAGCTTGAGAACACGGGGTCCATGGTTCGATCCCTGGCCACGACCCCTGGCTTGGCCAATTTGATGATTGTCACTGTGACAGGATTCATTCTTCTCCCAGTGCTGACCATTGTTTCGACGATGATCATGTGGGAAAGCAGCCAGTGGGTTGGAAAGAAAATTGTGCAAATTACTGGTATAAGAAACTCCATGAATGTATGGATAGGTGCACTGGCCGCCTCGATATAACTGAAATAATGTTAACACCATACAATCAATCACTCACTTACATAGGTGCACTGACCAGCAAGTAAATCTGAACATTATAAGTGAACTGGTTTAAATGGTTCAATTGAAGCACTATGGAAATTGGTATTGGACACACAAAACAAACATAATTTTAATGAAAGTTTTTTTCGAATTTTTTTTCTGTTCTATGTATTTTACAGCTATGGGTTGGTATGCCTGCTTGGTACGTGGCCGCATGTAGAGCAAATGTCAAATCCGGTGCAATAATGTCGGCTCTCTCGGACACAGAGATCCAGCGAGAGATCGGAATTAGCAATCCCCTCCATAGACTTAAACTACGCCTCGCTATCCAGGAGATGGTCTGTCTCACAAGCCCATCTGCGCCCAAAACCTCTCAGGATGTAAGTATAAAACACTTGACCGCCCAAGCAGACTTCCAAAAACATGTCGGTCAGACGGGCATGACCCGACAAATCTTGACAAGGATCATTGATTTTTCAGGTCAGATGGGTCAGACTGTCCGGCATTTTTTCCAAGCTGCTGAAAACATAATTGCAACGGTATCATTAAAATAATACGAAGGTACTAAACCCGGGAAAAAAAAGGAAATTAACGAAAGAAAAAAGAATATGGAAAAAGGAAGCAGCAATGAGAATGGTTGGTTAATTACTTGGAAAAGGTGCAAATACGCTGCATGTATAAAATCGTTTTGGATCAGCCTGGGCACTCAGTGCAGGCCAATCGAAGACGACACTTTATTACTTCTTCAGATTTTGTGCTACAACAGACTTCTGCAATACAGAAGACTACATATACACAAAGCGTGTCATTTCGGATAAGTCAACATGCAATGTGCTGGCTTATCCAGGGCTATATTATATGTAAATGTTTGAATGTCTCTTTTGGTATGTTACAGTCCATATGGGTTTTTGCTGAGACACCTGTTAGAATTTCTATGAAACTTGTTTATTTTCAGGCTTTAGCATTTGGTGACATGAATCATGAATGGATAGGTAATGAATGGTTGCCAAGTCTAGGTCTACCTCAGTATAGAAGTCACTTTATGGAATGCCTCGTAGATGCTCGTATGTTAGACCATTTAACCAAAAAAGATTTAAGGGGACAGTTAAAGATGGTGGATAGTTTTCATAGGTAGATTTCCTTTTAAACACTTTACTTATGTTAATAAAAGATGACATTTTGCCTAACACATTTTGTTGTCAATTTTTTATGCGATTAATAAGTGAATAAAGTAGTAGAAGTTTTAGAACTCTTATTCTCTTGATTCTGACTGTCTTAATTCTCTTGATTTGACTCTTTACCAAACTTCAAAATTTTAGACTGTTACAGATTGAGAGCATTTGCAGACAACAAAATGATAGTGACTGAAACTTTAGAACTTGTCTTCGGAAGGGAAGAAAACATTGCAGAAGAGGGAGAAAATGCTGGTTACCAGCATTTTCTCCTTTTCCCACAATGTTTTCAGAAGCCTTCTTTCTCAGGGTCGTTAAAAGTCTGGGTTGCGTGGTAAAGAGTTAATCATTGCAACAGCAAGTGCTTTAGCAGATCTGTAAGTGAAGATTAAGCTGACACCAAAATTTTAAGACATGTCCAAATTCAGAATTAAACATACTTGCACACAACAGATTGAATGCAGATCAAATGGTTCAATTTGTCTTTGAAAGGTAGAAAACATTGTTAGAAGAAGAGAAAATACTGGTGACAAACACTTTTTCCTTTTAACACAATGTTTTCAAAAGCCTTATTTCCTGGGGCATTTTCAAAATGTGTAGTAGAGGGTCAATCTGGGGGGAAAGCTTGCAATTATCAGTCAGTTTGGTAAAGTTCAGGAAATAAAGATATAAGTCATATTTAATGAAAAAACTTCCACAATTGTCATAGACAAATTTAGTGAGCATTTTACTCTTAAATCAATTAAAAACTTCCACTGAGGGTATGTATACTCTGTCTTACTGTTGTTTTCACCTTTTGCAGAACAAGTTTGCAATATGGAATAAATTGTTTAAAAAGAGTTAACTATGATAAAAGAGAACTGGAAAGGAGACGGGAAGAAGGTGCCACCGAAAATAAAGGTAAGTTGAAATATTTAAAGATATGTTCTTTTTCTTAACTGTAATTTATGATTGATATGACCTTTGCTAATGAATCCGCTATGGAAAGTTTTAAGACCATTTAAAAACGGTGTTAACTATTTACCACACAATCCTGACTTTTAACAACCCAGAAAAAGAAAGCTTTTGAAAACATTTTAGGAAAAGGAGAAAATGCTGGTAACCAGCATTTTCTCCTTTTCCCACAATGTTTTCTACCCTTCACAAAATGAATTTCAAATTTTCAGTCTCTTTTATTTTGTCTTCTGCAAATGCTTTTGATTTGGACAAACCTAAAATTTTGTCGTATGGTAATGACTAATGAGTTAATATCCTCCAAAGGTTGTTGTACAGTGTTTTGGTATCGAAGATGAGTCAGGGAGTGGACAAAAAGATAATCAGTAACACCAGAGTGAAATGACATTAACATCACTACGTGCATAGCAACACTGTTTTGGGATTAATTTGAGTTAAACTTTCTAGTTCTATCCATTATGAAAGGATCTGAAATATGTGACAATTTAAGTGTAATGGTAATAGTAGTTTTGATTTGATTAACAAATTCCACGAACTTCTTGCTCAGCCATTGTACAGCACCTATTTTCAAGACAAAACAATTGATTTGGTTCAAATTGAGGAAGATGACTAGAAATCCAGTTTCATTCAGCTTTACCTTTGCCCATACCTGAGGGAAAAAGGTCTAGGTCTAACTAGTGCACTATTCCTGACATTAGAGTTGATGTAACTGGTGGAGATTCTGTCCTAGGCTGAAACTAGGTTTCTGTTTCAAGGTGCTGCCATCCAAAGCAAATAACTTGGTCC
This sequence comes from Tridacna crocea, assembly GCA_943736015.1. Lineage (NCBI taxonomy): Eukaryota > Metazoa > Mollusca > Bivalvia > Cardiida > Cardiidae > Tridacna > Tridacna crocea. The sequence goes on along the minus strand of OX031067.1, from coordinate 3,341,117 downwards.
TGGCGCACTGTGAAGTACAACAAAAGTTCTTGTTTTGACATCCGTGGCAACTTCTTTTACAGGTTTACCCATTACCAGACAATCCCTACTTTAGACGACCCTGAGAAAGAAGCCTTTTGAAAACATTGTGGGAAAAGGAGAAAATGCTGATAACCAGCATTTTCTCCTTTTCCCACAATGTTTTCTACCTTTCACAAAAGGAATTTCAAATATTCAGTCACTTTTATATTGTCGTCTGCAAATGCTTTCAATTTGAACAAACCTAAAATTTTATCGTTATGTAATGAGTCAGACTGCATTTAGTTTATAATATTTCTTCGTCTCTGTTTCAGATGTACTAGTTTGGACCAATGAAAGAATTATAAAATGGGTACATTCTATAGGTTTAAGGGAATACACCAACAATCTTCTAGAATCTGGGGTTCATGGTGCTCTTATTGCATTAGATGAAAGTTTTGACCACAATAGTATGGCATTAGCGTTACAAATTCCAACACAAAATACAAATGTAAGTCAAGTTTTAGCAGTGTGTAAGCAGCGTGTGAGATGTTTACTGTTTAGCTCTTTACCACACAATCCATACTTTTGACGACCCTGAGAAAGAAGCCTTTAGAAAACTTTCTGGGAAAAGGAGAAAATGCTGGTAATTTTCTACTTTTCCTGCAATATTTTCTACTCTTCCTAAACCAAATTTCAATTTTTCAGTCAAATTTGTCATCTGTAAATGCTTTCAATTTGGACAAGTCTACAATTTTGTCGTTTGGTAAAGACTTAACTGTTTAACTCTTTACCACATGAGAAAATTTTAGACCAGTCTAAATTGAAAGCATTTGCAGACAACAAAATAAATGTGACTGTGAAAAATTATAATTTGCTTTGGGAAGGATAGAAAACATTGTGGGAAAAGGAGAAAATACTGGTTACCAGCATTTTCTCTTTTTCCAACAATGTAATATAAAGGCTTCTTTCTCCGGGTCTTCAAACATTGGGATTGTGTGATAAAGGGTTAACAGATGGTCCCAACTTCTAGTAGCTATGAAAACATTGTGAGAAAAAGAGAAAATCTTGGTAGAGAGAAAATGATTGCACACAGCATTTTCTCACGTTTTTTTTTTTTTAACCCATTACCACAGAGCAAAATTTTAGACCTATCCAAATTGAAAGCATTTGCAGACGACAATTTCAAAGTTGCTCAAATGGTGCAATTTTGTTTTGATAGAGTAGAAAACATTGTGGGAAAAGGAGAAAATGCTGGTTATCAGCATTTTCTCCTTTTCCCACAATGTTTTCAAAAGGCTTTTTCCTCAGGGGTGTCAAAAGTAGGGATTGAGTAGTAATGGGTTAATCTTTCAAAGACCAATTCTGTGTATTTTTATATGCTTAAATTTGTCATTTAAACATCCTTCCAGATTTCAAATTTCATCAAATTTGGTCAACTGTGTATTAAAGATGGGAACTAAATTTCGTCAAGAATAGGTTTAGAATGGTTTCCATTCATCAGCTGTTCAACTTTTTCAACTTTTCCTTGAAAAAACTCTTTACCAAACGACAAAATTTTAGACCTAGTCCAAATTGAAAGCACTTGTAGCTGACAAAATGAATGTTGATCAAAAACTGAAATTTGTTTTTAGCAGGGAAGACAACATTGTGGGAAAAGGAGAAAATGCTGGTAACTAGCATTTTCTCCTTTACCCACAATGTTTTCAAAAGGCTTCTATCTTGGTCGTAAAAACCAGGGATTGTTTGGTAAAGGGTTAACCCTTTACCACACAATCCGGACTTTTAACGACCCTGAGAAAGAAGCCTTTTAAAAACATTGTAGGAAAAGGAGAAAATGCTGGTTATCAGCATTTCCTCCTTTTCTCACAGTGTTTGCTACCCTTCACAAAACTACTGTAATTTCAAATTTTCAGTCACTTTTATTTTGTCGTCTGCAAATGCTGTCAATTTGGACCAGTCTAAGATTTTTTTTCTTTGGTAAAGAGTTAAACTATTGTCTTTTAGTAATGAGTTAACTCTTTACCTGCTAATAACTAAAAGACTCTCAAGCAGGTAGTAAAAACCTCAATTTGGCTATTTCAGGGATAAAATTCTCGTTATTTCTTTGCCTACAATCATTTGTGCTCTAAAATAGATAGGGAGAAAGAACAGTAATTGAAATATTCTTTATGAAAACTCTTAACTCTTTCACTACTAAATAAATAAACTGCCTTTTTCTCAAAGGCTCGGTCATAATTTTCATTGTAGCACTGGAAAGTGCAGATCAAAGATCAGACTGCATGTTCTGTGCAGTCTGATCATGATCTACACTGTCCACAAAAGCTTCTGGTGTTGTCTTCGGGCATTAAATGGTTATTGTTTCATAAAGAACATGGCAGTAATTGAAATTGTATTGTAATTTCAGGCTAGATCAAATTTAGAGCGTGAATTTAACAATTTACTGGCCAGTGGTACGGACAGAAGACTGGACGAGGTAGGTCGGTATTCATTTTATTATTGATTTTTCTTGCCTCCCTTCTGGCTTGATCTGCTTTTGGGTGCGGACTGTATATGCACTTTATCTGGTGAGTTAACCTTAACTTGTGGTTCAACAGTCACATGAAAGATTTTTTAATTGTCATATCTTTTTTGTCTTTAATGAAATTTATTTGATTTATGAATTTCATAAATTGGTTTTATTTATCTAGTTCTTTTGCTTTCTTTGGTTTAGATAATGTAATACTTTCATTTTATTTTATTATTTTCTTCTAGCCCTTTCCCGAATAAGTCCTGTTTTTTTATGGCTCTGAGGCTTTAGGCATTTGTAAACACTCTGGAGAAAGGAGAAAATGCTTATAATGAGCAGTGTATTCTTCCCTTACAGATAACCCCAGATAAACTGTAAGACTCATCTGCATTGAAAGCATTTGCCAACAACAATAACAATTTTTAACAACCCTGAGGAAAAAGCCTTTTGAAAACATTATGGGCAAAAGAGAAAATGCTGGTTACCAGCATTTTCTCCTTTTCCCAAAATGTTTTATAACCCTATCAGGGAGAATTTGCATTCATTTGAGCCACTATGAAATTGTCGTCTGCAACTGCTTTGATTTTGATAGTTCTAAAATTTTGCCTTGTGGTAAAGAGATAAAGAAAATTCTGGTAACCATATTTTTAAAATTCTTTTTCCTCAGGGTTATTGAGACATAAGACTGTTTTGTAAACTGTGAAGTACTTTTTTGTAAAAGGTTGAGTTTTTTTTTTTTTTTGTTATTTAAGTTATTATTTTGATTGTTTGAAGCAATAGAACTGTTGAACCACAAGTATTTTCGCTGTCTAATTAATCAGTGAGTATTACATACATCGCTAATAAGCTACGTCATATCAACTTAGTCCTCTGGCTGTCGAAGCTCTAATGCATCACGCATGCTAACAAGTCAGCTCTATTTATCACTTCGCTCCCGCATTTAACCTATTACTGAATGGGCTGTTGTATAGCCTTCTGTAAACCTATCATGTTTCATGTGAATGATTAACTTTCAATGGAAAATAAAAAAACTGTCAAAGAGACTATCTGTATTGACTACCTGTATTAATCTATACTTCCTGAAAAAATGATTTGAAAGTATTTGTAGAGAAACTATACATGGCTCAAATGAAGATATTTGTTATTGGAAGGTGGAAAACATTGTGGGAAAAGGAGAAAATGCTGGTTACCAGCATTTTCTCCTTCTCCCACAATGTTTTTGAAAAACCTCCTTCATCAGTGTTGTATAAACTCAGGATTGTGTGGTAAGGAGGTAAGTAAGGCATTACTTTTGGATATCATGTTTTTGATTTTTTAGCCTTTCTTTCATTTACTTAATTTGTTGAAAGTACTGCCTGTGCCTGAGTTAAAAGACTTTGTCCTTTTCACAGGTTATTGAAAAAAATAAAATCAGCTTTAGGGAAAAGCTAGAGTTTTACTTGTATAGTGACATGTTAAAGTAATGGCTTGAATAAGGTGGATGACCAAGCCAGCATCCATTTCTTGCCAGGTGATACTGATATTAACTCTCTACCAAACAACAAATTTTTGGACTGGACCAATTTGAAAGCATTTGCAGACAACAAAAATTAATGTGACAGAACAATTGAAAATTGGTTTGGAAAAGGGTAGAAAATATTGTGGTAAAAGGAGAAAATGCTGGTTACCAGCATTTTCTTCTGTTCCCACAGTGTTTTCAAAAGCCTTCCTTCTCACGGTTGTAAATATCTGGAAATGAATAGATCAGTTCACTCATGCTGTAGTACAGTTACAACCATGGTAGAGAACAAGGCTTCCTTTATTAGTTTTTTGGACTGAGTGTATACAAAGTAGTATTTCAAAAAACTGCAACAACAGAAGTTATTTTTCTGGATTATGTGGACAAGTGATTGTACTTAGAAGAAATACAAAATGAAAACACCCTACTACTGTATTGATGTATGGAATAGAATAGGGATGATGGCTCTGATCTGTTGGCTAAGCTTCAGCCTGCCAAGCATTTTTTGGCTTAGAATGAATTTATTTTTTCTCTTTTGTCTTCTTAAACATTTTATCTTTAAAATATATGTCTATGAGAATAAATTTTTGAAGAAATATTACACATGCATTTGTTAAGTTCACTGGTTTCTTCAAAATAAGTTGAAATATTGTTGAAAATGGCATTCAATACTAGTATCATACACAGGTCCCTCGTTGCTGGGTGAATAATTCTTATAGTGCTGGGGAAATAATTCTTATAGTGCCAAAGAAAAAAATATGCCATGATTCAGTCATAATTAATCAAATGTGCTTTTTCAGAAATCTATCAAACAAATGACAGTGTGAACCTTGTGATTGTGTGGTAAAGAGTTAACCCATTACCACACAATCCCTACTTTTGACGCCCCTGAGAAAGAAGCCTTTTGAAAACACAGTGGGAAAAGGAGAAAATGCTGGTAACCAGCATTTTCTCCTTTTCCCACAGTGTTTTCTACCCTTCCCAGAACAAATTTCAATTTTTCAGTCACCTTTATTTTGTCGTCTGCAAATGCTTTCAATTTGAACCAGTCTGAAATTTTGTCGTGTGGTAAAGAGTTAAGTGGTGTCCAACCTTGAAAGAAAATAAACAATCTACTCCTAACCAACTAATACTGTGTCTTAATGACTCAGGGAAAAAGGCTTTAGAAAACATTGTAGGAAAAGTAGGAAATACTTGTACCAGCAGGTTCTCCTTTTCCTCCAATGTTTTCTCTTCCCTTTGCTGGTGCAAATCCCATCATGTGTGACTCTTTTACTTTGTCATCTGCAAATGATATCAGTTTCAAGTAGTCTAAAATTTTGTTGTTTGGTAAAGAGTGATTGAAAGTTTTAGTCATTACCAAGTTGTTATAGTAACATGTAATACAAGACAAAATAATTATACTCTCTCCATTACTGCAGTAGGTTATCCCAATCCCACATACAGTGCAAATCTTGCATGTAATGTACCCCAAAACTCTTTACCAAACAACAGAGTTTTAGCCTTGTCCAAATTGAAAGGATTTGCAGACGACAATTTCAGTGTGGCTCAAATGCTGTAACTTTTCTTCAATAGAGCAGAAAACATTGTGGGAAAAGGAGAAAATGCTGGTTACCAGCATTTCTTCTTTTCCCACAGTGTTTTCAAAAGGCTTCTTTTCCAGGAGCATCAAAAGACAGCACTGTGTCGTAAAGGGTTGATACAGTTTCGTCAACCTTTGGACCAAACTGAAAGCATGTGCAGATGATAATCTGTGTAGCTCAGATGATGATTTCTGTCTTTGACAGCCTAGAAAACATTGTGGGAAAAGGAGAAAATGCTATTTACCAGCATTTTCTCCTTTTCCCACAATGTTTTCAAACACATTCTTTTTTTCAAGGTCGTTTAACTCATTACCAAACAACAATATTTCAGACAGGTCCAAATTAAAAGCATTTGCAGATGACAAAATAAAAGTGACTGAAAATTTGAAATCTGTTTTGTAAAGGGTAGAAAACATTGTGGGAAAAGGAGAAAATGCTGGTTACCAGCATTTTCTCCTTTTTCCCATGATGTTTTCTAAAGGCTTCTTTCTTATTGGTGTCAAAAGTAGGGATTGTGTTGTAATGGGTTAAACTAGGGATTTTGGGGTAAAGGGTCAAAATGATAGTCATCAGAATTTTGTCCTCTCTGTCATTTCTTTTTGTATGAATTGTCCCATAGCTACAGCCACATTAAGTTGTCTTCTACAAGTAATTTCAATATTGACAAGTCTTATGCTGTCAAGGCATAGCTGTAAATTAGCTTCCAAGTTTAAGTAGATTGTATTTTGATATTATGGCCCTGGTTGTCCATCTGCACATCCGCTAGCAATTTCTTGTGTGGGCAACTCCTCCGACAGTTTCCATTGGAATAAGTGTAAACTTACTATAATGAATCTCTATGATGTGTAACAGTTACTGTGACACTTAGAATTTAGATCTCTTGTAGGCATTTTAGATTTTAACCCATTTCACTGACAAGTCCCTTCAGGAGTATATGAGCGGCTCTTGTCTGGGTTTGTTTCTGGTTGAGTTGAAAATCTGGCACTTAACCTTATGATACCAAACTTTCCTTATCCTTAACAATGCTGAGAAAATAAAGTCTTTTGAAGATGTTGTGAGAAAATGCTGGTAACCAGTGTTCTCTCCTCCCACAATCTTTCCTTATCTGTCCTAGACAAATCCTCACCAAATCCTCACCACAATCCTCCCACAATCTTTCCTTATCTATCCTAGACAAATCCTCACCAAATCCTCACCATTTATGTCACATTTGATTGGTGGTCTGTGAATGCTTTCAATTTGTTGCTTGTAATGCAATAAAAGACACTTGATGCTTTAACCCTTTACCACACAATGACAACTTTTAACAACCCTGTGGAAGAGGCCTGTTGAAAACTTTGTGGGAAAAGGAGAAAATGCTGGTAACCAGCATTTTCTCCTTTTCCCACAATGTTTTCTTCCTTATCAAAGAACAATTACACCATTTGACCAGCATTGAAATACATGTATTTGTCTGCAAATGCTTTCAATTTAGACAAGGCTATAATTTTGCTGTGTGGTAAAGGGTTAAAAACGCGGTGAGGAAGAAGTTGTTTGAAGATGTTGTGAGAAAATGCTGGTAAACATTGTTCTTTCCTTCCACAATCTTTCCTGATCTATCCTAGACAAATCCTCACCAAATCCTCACCATTTATGTCACATTCGATTGGTGATCTGTTAAAGCTTTTAATTTGTTGCTTGTAATGCAGTGAAAGACATATGATGCTTAAACCCTAACTTGCTTTGTAACATTTTCCGCTTCCTTGCCTAACATTTGTTTTACATCAGTTATGAAACAAGCTCTGTCAGCTTAAGTTGTTCACTAAATAGTTGTTAATTGGAAACTCAACCTGTGGTTGCATTGTAATATGGGCAATTCCAGTGGTTGAGTCACTTGTTGTGGTATTGAAGTCCAGGATTTTTGATGTGAGACAGACCTTCTGCTCTTGTTACTGTTTCAAGCCTGAAATCCAATGATTACTATATATTCTAACATTAACCCTTTCCCAAACTATCCCTGGTTTTCACAAGCCTGAGAAAGAAGCCATCTGATATCTAGCATTTTCTCTTTTTCCCACAATGTTTTCTTACCTTCCCTGAAGAATTGCAATTTTTGAGTCACATTAACTTTGTTGTCTGTAAATGCTTCCAATTTGGACCAGTCTAAAATTATGTCCTTTGATAAAGAGTTAAACAAAACCATGGGGAAGACATCTCAAGAAAACATTTTTGGAAAAGGAGAAAATTCTTATTTCACTTAGAATTGATAAGGAAGTTTTTCCCCCTTTTCTGTTTTGTTTTCTTCAAGCTATAAATAATAATCTTTCCTGCCGTAATTTTAAATACATTAATTTATTATACTATGATATTGAAGCATTAAACACTATTTTATTACAGGGAGAAGGAGGAAGATTCCGGCGGGCACCCTCGTGGCGTAAGAAGTTCCGTAGTAAAGACGGTAAAAGTAAGGATGGAAGTGAGGAAGGAGAAACGGGGCTGGAAGCAGCCCCTCAGCAATCCTCACCTCAGAGCACTCGTAGATCCCTCGGGTCAGGTTCAGCTTTACAGCAACGGACAACAGAAACTATGAGGAACTTTTAAACCAGTCAACAAAAGTTCTTACATTTCTGGTCAAGTCTGCATGCATGGTGTAAAGTACATGCTTGCTGGACAAAAAAAGAAAAGCTGTGTTCTGACTATATATAACTAAGGAGGCTGTGCAATAGAACTTTATAATAATCGTCTATAAATTTCATGTGAGCATGTGCAAGAGGAAGTGACATCACAGGAAGTAGTTCTTTTGAAATTGACTGCTGGTACCAGTCTGGATCAAGAAAAGGAAACAAGATCAGAGATATTTATTTGGCATTTAATTTGTTATCACTTGTAGGCAATATGCAGTTGATGACTTTGAAAACATTGTGACACAAGGAGAAATTGCTTGGAACAAGTAGTACTCCTATTGCCGCAACTTCTGTTTTAACATTGTAATCATGTTTCAAAACTTAATTATCTGTATATTCCAAGGATGTTTTCAAAGCCATCTTCTGTTGCATTGTTTCAGGGGATAATGAGTTAAAACAGGCAACAATTTGGGTTTGAGGACATATCAGAAAAAATGTTGTGAGACAAAATTAATAGGAGCTTTGAACAAAATGTTGTCTTCAGTATTTTAATGTTGCAACTACTACTTGGAGGAGAATGATTCATGTAGCACGTCATAGATAGAAATTTTTTTTTAAAAAAAATTTGAAAAACCAGATATTACCTTGTTGCATTTTCTAATTTTAATAGGGTCTGTTACTATTGATAAACAATATATACATAATGTAATAGTTTAGTGCATTTCTAATTGCTTTAATACTACAAACAGAGAAAAATGACGAAATATAGAAAGTCAAGACTGATCGTAATTGTTCTGTTTTGGCAGATGTTTAACATTAAACCATGAAATTGACTTAATCCTTTGCTGCACAATCCCGACTATTAGTGATCCTTACAAAGAATCCTTTTGAAAACATAATGGAGAAAGGAGAAAATGCTGGTAGCCAGCATTTTCTCTTTTTCCCCCACAATGTTTTCTACTCTTTCTGAAGTGAATTTCTATTTTTTAGTCATGTTCATTTTGTTCTTTGCAAATGCTTTGAATTTGGGACAAGCCTAAAATTTTGCTGTGTGTTAAAGAGTTATGTAGTTTTTGTTGACAGTTTAGATCAAGATCAGACTGCACAGAATGTGCACAGAATGTGGAGTCTGATCTTGGATCTACTCTGTCCATGGCCGCATTATATATTCAGGCATTGAAAGATTTTCTTGAAATAGTAATAGTAAAGGTTTTTGTTTTAGTTCAGGGTTCCAGGGGTTAAAACTATAGAAAGAGATGTGAAATTTCTAGGCCAGAGTTATCCCAAGTTGTCCTTGGGCAAGTTGATGACTTGCCTTGTCCAAGTGCAAGCGACATCAGAAATACCAGAGCTGAAAGGGACCTATATTTTCTCAGCAAATGAGATTAAACACTTTCTTTCAAGCATTGCTGTCACAATTTTGTATGACAATTTTGCCCTTTGACAAATAAGAAAAACTGAAATGTCCACTTGCCAGTCATTGAGCTTAACCCTTTACTCCATAGATACTCATTTCAACACATTGCTTGTAGGAGCCTTTGGAAAATATTGTGGCAAAAGGTAAAATTGCTCGTGACGAGCAATTTCACCTTTTGTCACAATGTTTTCTATGCTATCAAAAGGTGTCATTTACACATAAGAAACGGTTTCATCCTTCCTATTATTTATGGTCAATTAGAGATGCCATAGGAATGCCTTATGAGGTAAAGGGTTAAGATTGTTTCAGTAATGTTACTTGTTTGACTAAATTTCTTTGCTGAGAAAATTATAAAGGATCTGTCTTCTTTTTTGTTTTTATGGGGGAGGGGGGTCTTGAATGCTAGTAAATACTTTGTCAAGCAGCATTTTTTCTCTCACTTTTTATTATTGAAAGCATGGTGGAAATGACAAACTTTATTTCTATATCAAGCATTTGTCTTTGAAATTGTGTCAAGAGAAAATAGTAGTTACCAGCATTTTCTCCTTTTTTCGCCATTGTTTCAAATGTATTTTTTTTAGGGTTTATGAAACATGGAATTGCTTGGAGAAGGAATGAAATATATTGTTAATTGGCCTGCAATATTCGAAAACGGGCATTCAGACATTTGCGTAAAACGTTGTCGCTGATCACCCTGCACAATCTGCGCAGAATATAAGAACACTTTATGTTTACATTGAATGTTTTCCTACAATAGACTTGCACAAAACAGAAAAATTGCAGAAGAATGGAAAGTGTCCTCTCGGATTAACCTGAACGTACTGCACAGGCCGGGATAACACTTTTATGCAAATATCCGAAAGCCCTTCGTCTGCTGCAGGCCATAATTATATCCCACAAAATAAAACATCCAAGAGCTTGACTTCGTGTACTTTGGTTGTGATATTTATTTCACTTGCAATATTGATTGTAAAAAGTTAGAATGAAATGGAGCATAGAAGATTATGTGTAGCTAAGATTTTTTATCAATTTTGTTAGCAAATTTTTATTTTTATCCAAGTCGACAGGTAAAGTGCAGAAATTGTTTTTTTTTGGTAAGCATTTTATTCTTAAAAAGTTTATTTTGTGTAATGTAACCATAGCTGAATTAATAAACAATTAGGTTAAATAATGGATCCCCCCCCAAAAAATCTTGGACAATAATCTGTTAAATGTGGTAATTTCTAAAACCTTTAACCATACAATCCAAAGTTTTACGAACCTTGATAGAAAAAGCTTTTGAAAACATTTATAGAAAAAGGAAAAAAAATGCTTATAATCAGCATTTCTCCTTTTTCCACAATGTTTCTTCACCTTTCAAAGACAAGCTGAATTACAGAGCCTCATTTTATTTGTCATCTGCTTATTGTTTCAGTTTGGATCAGTAAAAAATTTTGTCCATTGGCAAAGGTTCTGTTCTCTCATGGTAAAATTTAAAACTTTCAAAGATAGTATAGATTGCAATTAGATTGTAAAGGTGGATCTTTGATCTACACATCCACAACTGCATAATAAACCCTGAAGCCAACTTCAGTTGAAGTGGAAAATAAGAATCTTACATTTCATAGGATGACATCTTCGCAAGCCAAGGCCGACGATTCACTGTGCTACTCTACCCTTGGCGGATCGAGCTTGATTTTTACATTCCCCCGATACGTTTTTTCATTGGATGCAGCCAGCTCTAGCTGCAATGAATGAAATCACTTGTAGCATTTCATCTTTGATAAAAATAGAACCTTTCGAATAGAAGGTAAAACATGGAAACCCACGTGGATGTCTGCATATCGCTTCATGTGTATTCATAAGCGGTTTGTAAAACGATATTTTATTTGCTTTTAGAAATATGATGTAAAAGGGGATAATAACCAGCATCCAATAGAGGGTGCATCGCAGGAATCTCGAAATCGGACTCAATCAGCCAAGGTAAGATTCATGTAGTGATCATAAAACTTGGCTTGCAAAGATGATAGGATGAAGGCCTTTGGAAGAAAATTTGAGAAACAGTGTAAATGCTGTTAACCCAGCATTTACTCCTGTTCCAAAAGTGTTTTTAATTTTAAAAGACAAAAATATTCTTTGAGGGATATTCAATTTCACACCTGTAAATGCTTGGATTTGCGCAACTCTTTTAACACACAATCCCGACTTTAACAAACCTGAGAAAAAAGCCTTTTGAAAACATTATGGGAAAAGGAGAAAATGCTGGTAACCAGCATTTTCTCCTTTTCCCACAATGTTTTCTACCCTTCACAAAACAAATTTCAAATTTTCAGTCACTTTAACTCTTTACCACACGAGAAAGTTTTAGACTGGTCCAAATTGAAAGCATTTGCAGACGACAAAATGAAGGTGACTGAAAAATTGAAATTTGTTCTGGGAAGGGTAGAAAACATTGTGGGAAAAGGAGAAAATGCTGGTTACCAGCATTTTCTCCTTTTCCCACAGTGTTTTCTAGAGGCTTCTTTCTCAGGGGCGTCAAAAGTAGGGATTGTGTAGTAATGGGTTAATTTTGTTGTCTACAAAAGCTTTCAGTTTGGACCAGTCTATAATTTTGTTGTTTGGTACAGGCTTAAATCTTTACCAGACAAAAAAAATTTAGATTTCTCCACATTAACCCTTTACCACACAGTCCCTACTTTTAATGACCCTGAAGAAGAAGCCTTTTGAAAACATTGTAGGAAAAGGAGGTTACTAGCATTTTTTTCCTTTTCCAACAATGTTTTCAAATGGGTTCTATCTCGGGGTTGGAAAAACCATGGGTTGTTTAGTAAAGGGTTAAGCTGCTAGAATATTGTCAACTTTCTACGCACATGCTGTAGACTACAATGGAAAACATATACAGTTAAATTTTTACCAAATGACACACAATGTCATATGATTTTGTAAACTTGTCCTGTTTTTGTGAACCAGTGCAAAAGTGGTACGATACGAAGGAGAAAATATGGAAAAATATCCAATTTACTGTTTATGACTCTCAAAAGGAGAAACAGATCTGAGGTAGATAGGTGAACCATTATAGGATCAAATATTTATGTGAGTTATCATCAAAAATATCATGTAAACATTTAACTTGTAATTTATATATGAGCCAAGGGCCCGTATTCCCCAAGAACATTCTTGGTCTCAATCTTCAGAATTTTCTAAATTTGAAAATAACACAACTTCTGATTGGCTAAACCAGATGGTCTAGCCAATCAGAAGTTGTGTAACTTTCGAACTTAGAAAATCTTGAAGAATAAGACTAACAATATTCTTAAAAATAGTTTTGGTGAGTAGGGGCCCTGCTCTCTGAAAAGGGTGTTTAATGCATCTGAATTAGTAATGAACTATGTCGGCATACTGAGGCTGAATTTGGCGGAAAAATTTTGTTTAAACCTTTACCATACAATCATGACTTTGAATGACCTTATAGAAGAAGGCTTTTGAAAACAATGTGGGAAAAGGAGAAAATGCTGGTAACCAGCATTTTCTCGTTTTTCCACAATTGTTTCATAAGGCTTCTACCTCAGGGTCATAAGAAAAAGGGATTGTTTGTTAAAGTGTTAACCCCTTGTCATACGATCCTGACTTTTTATGACCTTTAAAAGAAGGCTTTTGAAAACAATGTGGGAAAAGAAGAAAAAGCTGGTAACCAGTATTTTCTTTGTTTCCCAAAGTGTTTTCATCACTGTCAAAGAACAATTGCAGCATTTGAGCCACAGTGAAATTGCCTTCTGCAAATGCTTTCAAATTGGACAAGACTAAAATTTTGTTGTCTGGTAAAGGGTTATACAGTGACTTGCTTGGTATAAAACATTACAAAGATGCATTAAGCCACCTTTTTAGAGAGCACTGTTCATATCTCTGTATTGTTAGGCTTTTTTAAATAAATACTTTTATTGTATCATACATTTTCTTTTAGTTCATTACATTACATCCTAAATCCTTTACCAAATTATCCTGTGTTTTTTATCTCTTTACCAAAAGACAAAATCTTTTAGGTTTGTCCGAATCAAAAGCATTTGCAGACAACAAAATAAAAAAGACTGAAAATTTGAAATTTGATTTGTGAAAGGTAGAAAACACCGTGGGAAGGGGAGAAAATGCTGCTTACCAGCATTTTCTCCTTTTCCCACAATGTTTTCTTAACCCTTTACCCCATAAGGCATTTCTATGGTACCTCTAACTGACCCTAAATTGCAGCCAGGATGAAGCTGTTTCTTATGTGTATATGACCCCTTTTGATAGCATAGAAAACACTGTGGCAAAAGGCGAAATTGCTCGTCATGAGCAATTTCACCTTTTGCCACAATGTTTTCTAAAGGCTCCTACAAGCAATGCGTAGAAATGAGTATCTATGGAGTTATGGGTTAAGGCTTCTTTCTCAGGGTCGTCAAAAGTAAGGATTGTGTGGTAATGTGTTAATACCATGAGGAAGGGGGAGGATTTAGGAAACATTGTGGGAAAAGAAGAAATCCTGGTAATCAATGTTTTTTTCTACTCTTTAATCCCTTACCAAGCAATTTGGACCAGTCCAAAATTTTGTCATTTGATAAAGAGTTAACACTGAAAGATTTGAATGGATATTTTAACCCTTTGTTAACCCTTTACCAAACAACAAAATTTAAGACTGGTCCAAATTGAAAGCACTTGCAGACGACAAAATAAATGTGACTCAAAAATGGAAATTTGTTTCCAGCAGGGTAGAAAACAGGGAAAAGGAGAAAATGCTGGTTACCATCACTTTCTTCTTTTCCCACAGTGATTTCAAAGAGCGTCTTTCTTTGGGTCATGAAAAGTCTGGATTGTGTGATAAAGTCAGAAACATTTCAATTTTATACAACCCCAAGTATGTGGCTTTTGAAAATAGTGTAGGAAGAGGAGAAAATGGTGGTAAACTGCATTTTCTCCTTTAAACCTTTTTTCTCAACCCAAATATTTCAGTTATTTTTATCATGGCTTATTCATTCTTTACAAATGCATTAAAATATAAAAAAGTCAAAGGCCAAAAAAAGTTATTTGTATCCAAAGAAACCAGTGGAAAAGATCCTGCTATTGAAATTTGCTATTTTGGCAGAGGGGAAAGACAATGTAGATCCATGATTAGCCTTCATCTTATCTACAGTCTGATCTTGATCTATACTTTCAACAAGTGTAACATTTTTATACAGTATTTTAACTCTTTACCAAACAACAAAATTTTAGACTTGTCCAAACTGAAAGCATTTGCAGACGACATAATAAACGTAACTGGAAAATTGAAATTTGTTTCCAGTGGGGTAGAAAACATTGTGGGAAAAGGAGAAAATGCTGGTTACCAGCATTTTCTCCTTTTCCCACAATGTTTTCAGAAGGCTTCTATCTCAGGATCATAAAAACCAGGGATTGTTTGGTAAAGGGTTAAGTCTTGATATCATTCATAGGTATATATTCTTTGAATCTTTACACACAAAAAAAGATAAGACTCTACAGATTCAGTGCATTAATGTACAAGTTGTGACAAATAAAATTTGATTCAAATCATGAGATTCGCATTTTAAGGGTAGAATACATTGCCAGACCTGCATTTTTGCCTTTACCCATAATGTTTGTCACGTGACCAAAGACAGAAATCATCCATTTAGCAACATTTAACTCTTTACCAAACAACAAATTTATAGACTGGTCCAAATTGAAAGCATTTGCAGAAAGCAAAATACATGTAAATGTGACTGAAAAATTGAAATTTGTTTTGGGAAAGGTAGAAAACATTTTGGGAAAAAGAGAAAATGCTGGTAATCAGCATTTTCTCCTTTTCCTACAATGTTTTTAAAAGGCTTCTTTTTCAAAGATGTCAAAAGTCGGGATTGTGGTAAAGAGTCATTATAGTCAGCTGGTGCTTTGAATTGGTGTGCTGCGAAATTTTGTCGTTTGGTAAATAAGCTTTCTGTCGTTGCATCACAAAAATACAGGACAGTTTGGTAAAGGCCTAATCATTGTATTGAATAATAAATATTTATGTGATAACTGTAATTAATTTAGAAGCGATTTCTTTATCTGTAAAGTCGTGTAAAAACCTTCTTTTTAACCACTTATGCAAATTATGTGTAAAGTATAAATGTATTGTTAAAATGTTCTATTAATCCCACCTCCATACATATTTTATCACTTTTCCCGCCATTTTTCGTTAGCTCTTTACTATATGACAAATAGTAGCCTTGTCCAAACTGAAAGCATGTGCAGACACCAATCAAAAAGTGGCATATTTTTCTATTGGTAGAATATGGTTGGAAAAGAAGAAAGTGTATGTAATCAGCATTTTCTCCTTGTCCCACAATGTTTTTGAAAATTTTTTTTCCCTCTTGCTGATTTAACCCATTACCACACAAACAAATTTTAGATATGTCCATGTAAAAAGCATTTTATGATAACAGTTTCAATGTTACTCATGTAGTAAGATTGAATTCTGACATTTTCCAGCAATGTTTTAACCCTTTAATCCATAGATACCTATTTTGTATGCATTGCTTGTTGGAGCCTTTGGAAAACATTGTGGCAAAAGGTGAAATTGCTCATAACGAGCAATTTCACCTTTTGCCACAATTTTTTCTACACTATCAAATGGTGTCAATATACACATAAAAATCAGTTTCATCCTTACTGTTATTTAGGGTCAATTACAGATACCATAGAAATGCCTTATGGGGTAAAGGGTTAAAAAACCTTTCTTTCAGGGTCGTAATAAATTTGGGAATGTGTGGTAAAGGGTTTAACACAGATTTTTGTGGTAAAGGGCTAACTTAGCTAAGTATGTTGTGCTGAAGTGAGGCATTGATGAATGTGTGTCTGAATGAGTGAATGTCAATGTCATAAATATATTGTTGGTTTACTTCAAAACCTTGTAACTACATCTTGAAACAAGCTGTAGTTACGAGGTTTTTTGAAGTAAACTGACAATATGATCCTTGCTCTGGTAAAAGAAGGTTTAATGAATCTCTATGATCTAATAGGCCAAGCAAGTAACCACATAATCATGGAGCCGCGAACTCTAAATTATCTAAAATCAACCGAATTTGGAGGTTGGAAGGTCATGCAGAAATTTTTCCATTAGTTAATCGACCCATGTTGGCCTATGTAAGCTGATCAATCATTTGTTTACAACAGTTAACCCATTACCACACAATCCCCACTTTTGACACCCCTGAGAAAGAAGCATTTAGAAAACATTGTGAGAAAAGGAGAAAATGCTGGTAACCAGCATTTTCTCCTTCTCCCACAATGTTTTCTATCCTTCACAAAACAAATTTTAAACTTTTAGTCACTTTTATTTTGTCATCTACAAATGCTTTCGAATTGGACAAGCCTAAAATTTTGTTGTTTGGTAACGAGTAAAAAGGATTCACTCAGTACCAAAAGACAATATTTTAGGTTTGTCCAGATCCAAAGCATTTGCAGACTACAAAAACAAAGTGACTGTATTTTCTCCTTTTCCCACAATGTTTTCTAAAGGCTTCTTTCTTGGGGTGTCAAAAGTAGGGATTTTGTGGTAATGGGTTAAAGTATGTTGTATACTATAACAAGTACAACTTTTAAATACTGGTACCAGTACTACCAAAACTGCTTCAAAAAAAGAGTGACGAGCCGCGATTGCTCAGTCAGTAGCACGCAGAACTTGAATACGTGGGGTCTTGGGTTTGATTCCTGGCTTGGTCCACCGCTGATCTTTGCCTTGACAATAGTTATGTGGGAAAGCCAGTGGCTTGGAAAGAAAATTGTGTAGAGTACTTGTAAAAAGAACTGTAGGAAATCATGGATAGGTGAACTGGCTGCCGTGATATAACTGAAATAGTTTCTTTATTTGAGCCATGCTATATGAAAAGGGAGCTTAATGCGTCTGTAAAAAGAATCAACCTCTGTCTGCCTGTGCGAGCTGCCGAGACTGAGATGGGTTGAAAATTTTCCAACTTTCTGCATGACAAAGGATGACTCTTTCTCCAGATTCAGTCATTGTTTAACCCTTTACCAGACAATCCCTGGTTTTTACGGGTCTGGAATAGTAGCCTTTTGAAAACATTGTGGGAAAAGGAGAAAATGCTGGTAACCAGCATTTTCTCCTTTTCCCACAATGTTTTCTACCCTATCATAGACAGAAATCATCTTTTCAGCAAGAGTTGAATTGTCGTCTGCAAATGCTTTCAATTTGGTCTAGTCCAAAAGTTTGTCGTTTGGGAAAGGGTTAAGCCTTTACCAGACGACAAAATTTTAGCCCTGTGCAAATTGAAAGCATTTGCAGATGACAATTTCAATGTGGCTAAAAAAAAGCAATTGTTTATTGATAGGGTAGAAAATATTGCGGCAAAAGTAGAAAATGCTGGTTACCAGCATTTTCTACTTTTTTTCACAATGTTTTCAAAAGGCTTCTTTCCAAGGGTCGTCAAAAGTCGTTATTGTCTGGGAAAGGGTTAAATGGCTTGCAATATGCGAAAAAGGGCATTCGGACATCTACGTAAAGTGTTGTTTGGGATCATCCTAAGCAGTCCGCGCAGGCTGATCCCAAACCCCACTTTCTGTTTTTATGTAATTTTCTGTTTTGCACAGGTATACTGTAGCACAAAATGTAATGTAGTCCTAAAGAGTGGTCTCGGATTAGCCTGCACAGGCTGATCGGAACAACACTTCACGCAAATGTCCGAATGCCCCTTTTCGTGTGTTGCATGCCAGATGGATTAAATGATTTACTTGCCTCGTATAATGCATAACGAAATTGGCTTTACACCCCCCTTTTGCCAGAGCGTGGATCATTTATCTTATAGATTATGGATTCTTTTGTATTTTGTCCCCCATTATAAAGAGATCGAAGCTTTAACCTTTATCCTGATAAATAAGATGAAATTTTCATATCGATAGTTAAAAGCCAAATATTGTGTTTCAAAGTTAGTTTCAAAGAATGATATCTCTGTATCGGATGGTGTATATCAAAGATCAGACTGCACATTCTGTGCAGACTGATCTTGATCTACACTGTCCACCAAAGGTCAGGGAGTTGTGCTTAACAGCCAAAGGGTTAACTCTTTACCAAACGACAAAATTTCAGACTTGTCCAAGTTGAAAGCATTTCCAGCAACAAAATAAATGTAACTAAACAAGAGGGCCAAGATGGCCCTGGATCGCTCACCTGAATTTTTGAGATGACCATAGTCTATTTTTTTTTTTTGAGGTATTGAAACATTGGAACCAAATTTATAATTTTGCCAAGCAATTTTCAAAAGGTCACCTGTAAAAGTCATTTCGAAATCTGACCATCAGTTTCAAAAAGAAGAATTTTTAAGAATTCTTCATTTCTGTATAAGAGCAAGTAGCCCCCTTCCACGAGAGCCATGTTTCTCGATGGATCAAAATTTACCAACAAGTTTTGAAAAGGGTCACCCAAGGAACATCTCTCTGAAATTATTTCAAAATCTGACCAGGGGTTTCAGCGAAGAGAGAATTTTAAAGAATTTCATCATGTCCATATAGTGCAAGTAGCCCCCAATCACAAGAGCCATGTTTCTTGACAGATCAAAATTATATGTACAGCTTTTGGAAAGGGTCACCCAAGGAACATCTCTGTCAGATTATTTTAAAATCTGACCACGGGTTTCAGAGAAGAAGAATTTTCAAGAATTTCTTCATTTCCATATAGAGCAAGTAGCCCCCATTCACTAGAGCCATGTTTCTTGGCCAATCAAAATTTCGCGAACAATTTTAGTAAAGGGTCACCCAAGGAATATCTCTGTGAAATTATTTCAAAAACTGTCCAGCCATTTCAGAGAAGAAGAATTTTCAAGAATTTCTTCATTTCTGAATAGTGCAAGTAGCCCCCATTCACCAGAGCCATGTTTCTTGACCAATCAAAATTTCGCGAACAATTTTTGAAAAGGGTCACCCAAGGAACAAGTCTGTGAAATTATTTCAAAATCTAACCAGCTGTTTCAGAGAAGAAGAATATTTAAGAATTTCTTCATTTCTGTATAGTGCAAGAAGCCCCCATTCACCAGAGCCATGTTTCTTGACCAATCAAAATTTCATGAACAATTTTTTAAAAGGGTCACCCAAGGAACAACTCTGTGAAATTATTTCAAAATCTGACCAGCGCTTTCAGAGAAGAAGATTTTTTAAGAATTCCTTCATTTCTGTATAGTGCAAGAAGCCCCCATTCACCAGAGCCACAATTTTTGACGGATCAAAATTTCACGAACAATTTTTGAAAAGGGTCACCCAAGGAACATATCTGTGAAATTATTACAAAATCTGACCAGCGGTTTCAGAGGAGAAGATTTTTAAAAAATTCCTTCATTTCTGTATAGTGCAAGAAGCCCCCATTCACCAGAGCCACAATTTTTGACGAATCAAAATTTCACGAACAATTTTTGAAAAGGGTCACCCAAGGAACATATCTGTGAAATTATTTCAAAATCCGACCAGCGGTTTCAGAGGAGAAGATTTTTAAAGAATTTGCTAAAAAATTCCATTTGGTTGCCATGGCAACCAGAGTTTTTGATGGAATCAAATTCTGTGAACAATTTTTAAAGAGGACCTCCCAAGGAACATTCCTGCCAAGTTTGGTCCAAATCCGCCCAGCGGTTTAGGAGGAGTTGATGTTTAAAGAAGTGTTGACGACGCACGACGGACGACGGACGACGGACGACGCACGACGGACACCGGGTGATCCTAAAAGCTCCCCTTGAGCACGTTGTGCTCAGGTGAGCTAAAAACTGAAACTTTACCATTGCGTATTAAACATTGTGGGAAAAGGAAAAAATGCTGGTTACCAGCTTTTTCTCCTTTTTCCACAATGTTTTCAAAAAGCTGCTTCCTCTGGGTCGAAAAATTCAGGGATTGTTTGGTGAAGGGTTAAGGAGTCATATGTTTTAATTTTTTACCAAATGACAAATTTTTGGACTGGACCAAATTCAAAGCATCTGCAGACAATAAATCAAATCTTCTTAATGTGATGATTTCTCAACTTCAATAGGGTAGAAAATATTGTGGGAAAAGGGGAAAATGTTGGTTACCAGCTTTTCTCCTTTTCCCACTATGTTTCCTGTAGGCTTCTCTCTCAGGGTCTTAAAAAGTTTCAAGTATAAAATTTGCATTTCTTATTCATGTGATAGAGCCTGCATTTGTGGTCGGGTCTCAAGGGCTTTTTGTCATGTTTATTCAATCAAGTCTACTGAATTTGTATTCACAGACCATTCTTAAGAAAAATGCTAAGCCTAGTTCTTCAGAATTTTATAAATGTGAAAGTAACCCATCTTCTGATTGGCTAGATTATTTTTTGGCAACATTGCAACATGCACATTGATTTATTGCCAGTAGCGTATAACAGGCTCTCATTTCTAAATACAAATCTCAAGTAAAGGAATCACCTGTACCCTTTATCAGACAATCATGACTTTTAATGATCCTGAGGTCAGCTTTTGAAAACATTGTGGGAAAAGGAGAAAATGCTGGTAACTGGCATTTTCTCCTTTTCCCACTATGTTTTCTACCCAATGATAGACAAATATCATATTTTAAGTTACATCTAATATATCGCCAACAAATGCTTACAAGTTGGACAAGTCTAAAATTTTGTTGTTTGGTAAGAGGTATAAATACTAGTATTTATCAGACAACTCTGTATTTTACTTGTCCTCTTTAACCCTTTACACATGGTGTGGTGGTACTTTTAACGACCCTGAGAAAGAAGCCCTTTGAAAACATTAAGGGAAAAGGAGAAAATGCTGGTAACCAGCATTTTCTCCTTTTCCCACAATGTTTTCTACCCTTCACTCAACAAATTTCAAATTTTTCGTCACTTTTATTTTGTCTGCAAATGCTTTCAATTTGGACTAGTCTAAAAATTTTGTCGTTTGGTAAAGAATTTAAAGCATATGCAGACACATCTTTGCAAGCCAAGGGTGACAATCCACTTGCTACTCTACCCTTGGTGGATCGAGCTTGATTTTGACATATTGGTTGCAGCCAGCTTTAACTGCACACAATCAAACATAGAAGAACAATATTGTTATTGTTTTCGTAAGTGGTGTGCAAAACAATATTTCATTGGCTATAAGAAAAATGGTGTAAAGGGAGATAATAACCAGCATCCAATAGGGGGCGTATCGCGGAAATAGCGATCTCGGGCTCGATCAGCCAAGGTAAGATCTGTATAGTGATCGTAACCTTGGCTACCAAATTCAGTTTTAAAATTTTCCCTCCAAGTTCATAATGATTTAACCCTTTACCAAACGACTAAATTTTGGACTTGTCCAAATTGAAAGCACTTGCAGATGACAAAATAAACATCATAACTCAAAAATTGAAATTTGTTTCGAGCAGGGTAGAAAACATTGTGGGAAAAGGAAAAAATGCTGGTTATCAGCATTTTCTCCTTTTCCTACAATGTTTTCAACAGGCTTCTATCTCAAGGTCGTAAAAAACAGGGATTGTTCGGTAAAGGGTTAAGATAAATTGCATCATTTTGAGGCACATTTGTCTTCTGTACATGTTTTCCAAATGGAGATGTTTGAATTTTTGTGATACAAATTTTGGAATGAATGACTATCAAAAGATGCTTGTACAAAGTTTTTGTAAAACATTGTTGGAAGAAGAGAAGAACTGTGAAACCAGTATTTTCTTTTCTTACAATGTTTGCCATCCTGTCAGGGTTTAGACAAATTCTGTTATATGAACAGTATTTGATTTTGTTGTCTACAAATTCTTCCAATTCTGAAATTTTTGGTTTTGTTGAATTTTAGACTTATATAAATGGAAAGCATTTCCAAATGGTAAAGTAAATGTGAATAAAAAACTGAAATTTGTCTTTGGAAGGCAAGAAAACTTTGTGGCAAAAGGAGACAGTGCTGCTTACAAGCATTTTCTTTGTTTTCCACAATGTTTTCAAATGCAATTCGCAAGGTTCTTAAAACCTTTACCACACAATGATGACATTTATCGCCCCTGAGGAAGAAGCCCTTTGTATACATCGTGGGAAAAAGAGAAAATGCTGGTAACTAGTATTTTCTCCTTTTCCCACAAAGTTTTCAACTCTATCAAAGCAAAATTGCACCATTTGAGCCAGTTTGCATTTGTCATCTGCAAATGCTTTCAATTTAGATACCGGTAGGTCTAAAATTTTGCTGCATGGTAATGGGTTAAATTTGGAATTTTGTGGCAATTTTCAACCTGTTATCAAGTGATATGTTTATCACACATGGGTACAGAATATAAGATATCATAATTATCTTTTTTTTCATTAGATTAAAAATTCCCCATTTTACATAGGAGTAAAAGGATAGGATCATATACTACAACATGTAAACATTTACTTGTCTCTATGTATTGTTAGTGATTTTAAGCTGAAGTATGAGTTCCAGAGTTCTCTTTTGAGAGGGATGGGGGTCATTAAAATAAACAAACTAATAAATACCTGGAATCTTTCTTATTTTTATCTTTTGCTTGACAGTTTTTGAAGAAACCATGTAGGTATTGCCTACTTCATTTAACCCATTACCACACAATCCCTACTTTTGAGGCCCCTGAGAAAGACGCCTTTTGAAAACACTGTGGGAAAAGGAGAAAATGCTGGTAACCAGCATTTTCTCCTTTTCCCACAGTGTTTTCTACCCTTCCCAGAGCAAATTTCAATTTTTCAGTCACCTTTATTTTGTAGTCTGCAAATGCTTTCAATTTGGACCAGTGTAAAATTTTCTCATGAGGTAAAGAGTTAACCCTTTACCAAACAACAAAATTTTTTACTAGTCCAAACTGAAAGCCCTTGCAGATGACAAACAAAGCACAAAAATTGAAATTTGTTTACAGCAGGGTAGAAAATGTGGGAAAATGGAGAAAATGCTGGTTACCAGCATTTTCTCCTTTTCCCAAGATGTTTTCAGAAGGCTTCTATCTCAGGGTCATAAAAACCAGAGATTGCAAAGGGTTAAATGAAACGGATAAAAGTGTGATAAGGGTGTTGTGGTCTGTGCCCATGTGACCACCATTTTCTCCTTTTCCTTCAGTGTTTTAAAAATCCTTCTTCAATTTTACTAAAAGTTTGAATCATGTGATCTAGAGATAATACAAGACAGTGTTGCTATCTTAAGATTATTTTCATATATTTTGCTACCTCAAGTCGGATCAAACTTTGCAATTTCCATGAGCAGTCATACGATAAACACTTATCAATAGACCTAAATGTCAATCTGTAACATCGGCTTCTTTTCCCAGTTGTTGGGTCGGTAAATAAATCAATTAATTCTGCTGATATGACTTCATCTCCTGCTACACTTCGAATTATTTCGTGAAACTCGGATTCGTCAAAAAGTAGGTTTTCATTTTCCCAGAAACTCATGTCATGAACTGAAGTCAATGGATAAAGACTTGGTGCATTGAAAATGTTTTCTGACTCATGTCTTAGGCTCATATCATGAAGTCTTTCATTCAAGTCCTTGTTTTTGCCATCAGTTTTTGAAGAAATGACCCAACTGTCATCTTCAGTTATTTTTGATTTCTTATCAAGTTGAATTTCTTTCTTTTCCTCTTGTTCTATACCTGGTGATTTGTTCATCACAGACACACTTTCATTTCCAGTTCTAATTTTATCCTCATCACCAAAGCCTTTTACAAGCTCTCCAGTTTCAAACCTTTGCATTACTCTGTCCAGTTCTCCCATTACTCTATAATCATTAGACCACACATACTTTTCTGATGGAATCTTTAAGTTTGAGCAAATCAATGTACAGAGATAAATTTCAATCATGATTTTCCATGACTTAGTTGAGGTGGTTTGTTTAAGTTCTGCAAGATATACTTGCCCTATTTCTGACATTGTTTTTTGTCCATCTAGACAAATCTTTCCAACAATTGTACCTATAGAATATAAGGTGCCATACTGGCAGTCTCTGGCTACTTCTTCAGTAACTGTGATATCTACTTTATCAGGGTCAGGAACAATTGCCCGTATTACTTGTAAAGTTTTAGAGATCAACAAATGAAGATTTGGTCCAAATTGTTCTATCAATTTAGACTCCTTTGGCGCATCAGTTTGTTTAGTTGTTTGCATATTTGAAGAACCTGACATCTTTGATGTGTCACACGGCCTTTGAAGCAGGTCATGTGACACAGGGCATGAGATAAAAAGACTGAAAAATGAGGGAATGTTTACAGGTGATATTGGAACTCTATTGAACATAGCACCAGAGGTAATAAAACAATCTTCTTCCTTGAAAGCACTGGGCAGACTATCCAAAGAATCAACAAATGACCCTGATAAGTAATATTCTGTTATCCGACCATCTTTTTCACTTGCCACATTTCCACATAAATGTATAAGATCACCTAAATCTTCAGCAGGGTTTCTTATGTCATCAGTAAGCTTGAGAGTGTACACATGGTTTACACTGTCTGAGCATCTAGAGTTAACATTCTGTTTTCTCTCGGCCTTGTATACAGGGTGAGCAAACAAACAAGTCTGTAGATTCTCATCTCTGATAGTAACATCTGGTGCTATGCCAAACTCTATTTTGAAGTACTGTTTTAATCTGGAAACAACGCTTCTGTAAAATCTTTGGATCACATGCTGTTTCTGTTTGTTTATCATCCTGCAACATAATAGAGATAAATGTACATGTATATAGGAATTGACATAAGTAGGCATTTGAGATAAAATCTTTTGAGCCCTTTATCAAAGAACAAAATATTAGACTGAACCAAATTCAAAGTTTTTACAGACAACATATTATTAACCCCTTAATAACCTTTCAAAACTGTTGTTTCCTTTCCTGCCAGATCAGATCAGACTGCACAGACTTCATACACCCAACAGTGCTTTGACAGAAACAGGCAGTTACCAGTATTTTGCACACAGATGGAGGGACACATGGATGGGCACACAGCCGGGTACACAGACAGAAAGGCTGATTCTAGTATACCCCCCAAAACATTCATTTTGCAGGGGTATAGAAAGATGTAGAAATGGAAAACAGGAGTAAATTTTCATAATACATGTATTGTAATGGGAGATCACTTCTT
Source organism: Tridacna crocea (assembly GCA_943736015.1). Taxonomy (NCBI): domain Eukaryota; kingdom Metazoa; phylum Mollusca; class Bivalvia; order Cardiida; family Cardiidae; genus Tridacna; species Tridacna crocea. The sequence continues at coordinate 3,315,460 of OX031067.1, read as the reverse complement.
CATAGCTTCATCCTGTATATATATAATCAATACCTAACTGCTGCATTGGGGAGAATTCTCTTTAGTTCAGAGGATATGGTGCTGGTCTTTTAAACCTTAATAAAATGAGGATCTCTTTCGCATGGATTCAAAATTTCGCCAGGTGCATTTTTGTCAGCTATGCATTTTTTTAACTTTAATGTTTGTAAGAATATAGTTCACCTTATTTGTTTGAGTTTGTGATAGACATAAGCTGGACAGGTGAATAGCTGCTCTCCAACTCTGATCGTAACTTCAACAACTTTGTCTGGTATAATCACACTCTCGGCCCTCTCAAATACATGTGTTATAGCCCTGTCTGTGTGAAATCTTTTATCCTGACTTCTGTTAAAATGAAAAGTGTATAAATGAGCTATTCGGTATTAACTATTTACCACACAATCCCGACTTTTAACTTTCCTGAGAAAGAAGCCTTTTGAAAACATAGTGGGAAAAGGTGAAAATGCTGGTAACCAGCATTTTCTCCTTTTCCCACAATGTTTTCTACCCTTCCAAAATCAAATTAAAATTTTTGAGTCTCATTTTATTTTGTCATCTGCAAAAGCTTTCAATTTGGACTAGTCCAAAATTTTGTCGTTTGGTAAAGAATTAAAAGAGGGTTTTAAGGAGCCTGCAAAAACCTTCGACCCATGTCAGCTTGTACAATCGGTGCACGATGATATGGGTCAAAACTTTGCTATTCTTAAATTTTCTGCATACCCAAGGACCAGTCTACCTCATGATTCAGTCTGCTGTTGGATCAAGCCAACATTTTATTCCCTCCTGCATCCATTCCCTGAAATAATCTACCAATCATAATGAAAATTGTAGGTGCAAAGGTTCTCATGTAAAGCCTTCCATTAAAATTTCAGTCTATTTGCTTGAAAATTCGAAAAGGAGCAGAATAGGACAAATGACTGTGTCTTTAGACAGATGGTATAGGTGCGACATCCCGATTTCACAATTTGTTCCACCAACCATTCCTAAGGACACTCTTAGTCTCATTCTCCAAAACTTTCCAAATTTAAAAGTAACACAATTTCTGATTGGCTAAACCCGTTGGCTTAGTCAATAAGAGTTGTATACTTTCTTAACTCTTTACCACACAATCCAAACCCAATTCTACCTTTCCAAAATCAAATTTCAGAATTTGAGTCACATTTTTTTTGTTGTCGGTGAATCCTTTCAATTTGGACTAGTCCAAAATTTTGTCGCATTTGGTAAGGAGTTAATCTAGAATTAAGTAGACTATGAATGACACTAAGAATGTTTGGTAGATACAGACCCAGTACTCCACCCAATTCCTTGTTTCTTGAAAGGGGATGGGGGTTTGGAATACTGTAACGCCCCAGCTCTGGACTATTAACTGACATTTAGCGTACATAAGTAGAACTGCTGCAGTGAGGCATTTTAAGTTTATTTTTTAGCCCTATCTTGTTGGTGCGAAATACAGTCGTAGATTGAGAAAGCATTTTTATTGTCAAGTTCCACTAGTCGGTAGTGTGCTATTTGTGCAGTAAAATTCAAGGCGGAAAGGATGGATGAAGATCAGCCTGCACAAAATGTGCAGTCTGATGTGAATCTGGTATTCGCAAAACTTTGATGCTTGACTACTAGCAAGATAGTTTTAAAATGTTATTTAAAATAGTGACATACTTTTAGTCTTTTCCTGTAAGAGTTGGTTCTTGCGTGATGCATGGGGCAAGTCACCACTCATAGCATATGCAGACAGACACTGTTAAAAAGCCAGTCGGCCTGCATATAAAACAAACAGTGAAATGCCATTTTATCTCTTTATCCGCGTCTGTGTAGCTTGTATGGGTTATTTTTAGCGTCAGCTGTTATAATGTTGACCTTATTGCTCAGCCTCATGTCTCCGTAAAATCACTTGTTATTATCCTTAATCCTTTATTAATCACTATTTTGTCTAAGTATGTGTATTTTGTCACAAGTTGGCTCCTTCTTGGCCTAGTATGCGCACGTAATTTCAGTGATGTTGCAGTTTAAATGTTTGTTCACTGTAAACTTTGCATTAGATTGGCCATGTTTAAATTGCATTGTGGGATCGATACGCTTGAGTGTATGCAAAGTCACCGTTCCAGATTGTGATTTAAACCCTTCTCATCAGTTTAATACTAGTTAGGTGCGTGTGCTAGTCTGATTCTACTTGTATTTTAACTTTAACTTTAGGCAAGCAAGCCTATTTTGCCATTTTTTTAGCGTCGCCATCTTGCATTTTGGTCCGATGGTCTTTCTACCAAGTTTCTGGTATTTTGACCAGAGTCATGTCGGTAGCTACCAGTTTTGGGTAGTGGCCAGGCTACCAAGCGTCGGTAGTCACTACCAGAAAAGGGGTATCTACCGTGTTTCTACCAGTTTTTGGTCAGTGTCGCTATATAAGCTGCGCTTTTTTGGTAGTCGAGGATTCGATTTCTGAGAACTGAAAAGAGAAGTCACGGCTATTCGTTTTGTCAAAAACATTGTAAGAATGCAAATTTAGATTCCTTTTTAAATTGTGTAAACTTCGGAAATAGAAAGAAGTCTCAAGCCGTAGAGTTTTTATTGAAAGCCAGACGGAGTAATTTTTGATACAGCTTTTATCTTTCTGACGAGTTTTTCGTTCCTCTTTGATTCTATATATAGAAATACGCATAGGCCGAGGGCAAATCGACGGTTCCAAATAGAAGGGAAGTTTTACTTAGTAGAATGCACGGAGCTCATCTTGTGACGATGAACGCTTTATTATACTAGGCTGGTTGTAATTTTAAATGGTGTTACCGTAATCTAACCTTATTCATGAATTTTCAACTGATGTATTAAAAGCTGTCTGTGTTTTTACCAAGCGTTGCTTTCAAATTCTATCCACATTGCGTGGGGCTTACCGAAAGATAGATAGGGATCAGACCCCACTCTACCAAACCCAGATATAGATCCGCACAAGTCTGTCTTTCGTACCAGCTGGACCGTAACAATACTTACCTAAATCCTGTAGATGTATACACAGTGTAGGCTTCATCACTAAAAGGTAAAATTTTCACCAGTATTAGTCCCGAGTTGGCTGCCATGGAAACTATTTGCCAGCTATCACACCATTTTCTGATTGGCTGGTCTGCAGGAGTCCCACCCTGACCTTTACACAAGGTCACCATAATATGACCTTTAGGTTCAAGGACATGACATGCACTGAAATGAATTATTTGAAAAAAAAAAAAACAATCACTTTATTGATAGGATGTGATAACCAGCATTTTCTCCATTTCCCAAGATGTTTTCTACCCTTCACAAACAAATTTTGTTATCTGCAAATGCTTTCGATTTGGACAAACCTAAAATTTTAAGATATAAGAAATAACCTTAACCCTTTCCCAAGCAATCCCTTGTTTTTACAATGATTGGAAAGAAGGCTTTTGAAAATACTGTAGGAAAAGGAGAAAATGCATGTAAACAGCATTTTCTGCTTTTCCTACTATGTTTTCTATCCTTTCATAGACAAAAATCATCACTTGCATCACATTTAATTTGTTGTCTGCAAATGATTTCAATTTGGTCGAGTCCAAAATTTTGTTATAGGAAAAAGGTAATATCATGAACATTAACCTTTTAACAAATAATGCTTCGGTAGAGCTTTTTAAAAAACGATGTGTACTTTACTGTCCAACAATTATGTTGGTCGATTTCAAATAAATCATATTCTGTTGGTTGAAATAAGTTAACTCTTTGGCATGAACCATTACCTTGCAAAAAAGTCATTAAGAAGCTTTCTGTTTTTCTTCAGATTGGATTTTCCACCAGCATGAGGGAAATTGAAGATGATTCTTGAATAAATATTGTCTTTAAAAAACGGATCTGTGTGTAACTGGGTGGCATCTGTAGACAGTCTTACCTCTACACCTGGAAATTTAAGTGATTTCTGTGTTATAACTAGTATAATAATCCCCCTTTAACCCTTTACCACACAAGAGTTTTAACAACCCTGAAGAGGAAAGTGTTTGAAAACATTGTGGGAAAAGGAGAAAATGCTGGTAACCACCATTTGCTCCTTTTCCCGAAATGTTTTCTTCCCTATGTTTTGCATAGCTCCTGCCTCCTGGGAGCTTTTATTTGAAATATGGTAAGCCACTTTTCATTGGTCATGAGCTAATACTGTTAATTCAGACAGGTCTAATGTATTGTCACCTCGTAAATGCTTAAAATGCAATTGTTGAAGAGCAATACAGAATATCAAAGGAGATGGAGATACTGAGTGTTACACAAATAGTCTGAGCTTTAATCTAGACAGGTAAAAACACTGTGGCAACAGAAGAAACTACTGGTTTGTGATCCATTTCTGCAGAGGGTATGAGTTAGGTAAACATTCAAACCTTTCTGTTTCAAAACACTGATGTTGTGTTCTACTGTAACATGTTTCTTGATACTCTGAGGTGTTTCCAGACTGGTTGCAAGAATATGGCCTTGAGATCTAGTCAGTAGTTTGTGTGTCAAGGCAACAGTGAAGGAGAAGTCTCCTTCTCCAACTAGAAGTGTACTTCCAGTGGGTCGTTCTTCCATTTCAAATCGCTGAAAAGTATAACAGAAATCTCTTGAAGAAAATTGTGATTAACCCTTTACCAGACGAGACAATTTTAGCACTGTCCAATCCACTTTCAGTATGGCTCAAGAGTAGAAAACATTGTAGGAAAAGGAGAAAATGCTGGTTACCAGCATTTTCTCCTTTTCCCACAATGTTTTCAATAAGCTTCTTTCCATGGGTGGTCAAAAGCCATCAAGTCATTGTGTTGTAAAGGGTTAATTGAGAAATAAAAAGGAGATCAAAAAGCTTCACCAAAGTTCCTGTAAATAAAACTACTGTACTATTAAGTCTTTTATCTTAGATTTACACAAAGCTTTGTGACAATAAAACAAAACTTTCAGATTTGTCTTTCGGTATTAAAATTTAAAAGCAGTGTGCAAACAACAAATCAAATGTGGCAAAAAATGATGTGGCTCGTTTTTGATGAAATTTAAAAAGCCAAGTGGGGATTCCTATTTTACATGCAATGTTTGTGCTGGAGATCCATAGAGCTATTATGCTGACCATTTGGAGCCCCTTGTGGCCGTAACTACACACAATTCCAAGTTTTAATGACCTTGAGGAATAAGCCTTTTGAAAACATCGTGGGAAAAAGAGAAAAAGCTGGAACCCAGCATTTTTCTCTTTTTCTCACAATGTTTTCTAACCTTTTAAAAGAAAAATTTCCTAATTGGTGCAACCTTTGATTTGTCGTTTGCACATGTTTTTTTTAAATAAAAGGATAACCCAAATTTTCACCTTTCCGAGCATTTTCTGTCATTCCTAAGAAAATTCTTATCATATCAACCACCTTGAATTTGTCATCTACAGATGCCTTAACCTTTTAATATGGAAGAGTCTGAAATTTATCCGCCATCTAAACAGTTGTCCGGATACCAGATTTATCCGGATATTCTACTACTTTCCAGCAGAAGCATTTTCGCGGCGACAAATGTACAGAAATGATTGATTGATCTACTTACTTTTCAAATAACTGATTCTGATAAATATATTTTAATAAGAAAATATTATCCTTTTAGCACAAGACCATATTATCTGTTAATTGTATGTTTTACTTACCCAACGAAGGGAAAAAACTCTTCTAGAAATCTTTGCTCAATGTCATCCTTTACTCTTTGACATTTAACAGTTCCAAACATTTTATGGTCAAAGGGAGAAAACTCTTACAGAAATATATCTTTAATTATAAATTAGTTACCTCCCTTAAAATCAATTACAGTATGTAACGAAAGGCCAATAAGATAAGTTCGTAACTGGAGTCTACGGAAAAAACCGGTACAAAAAAAGTTTTCTCTCTCGATACAGTAGTCAAGACTCTGATCTGTGGTTTAAATGCGATCATTAATATCTATTGATCTTACGATAACGGACAGAAGAAAAGCAGTTAAAAGATAGATGTGATTTTATTTGATAATATTAAAGGGTAATCTCCCTTGTATTTTATCATGTTTGTTTCTGACATAACAATCGCCAAAATTTAAATTCAGAAATAACGGTTTGGTCTACATAAAGGTAAGATTTAATTACCCCTAAGGATACTTAGAGCGACTCACTTACCTTTTGCGAACGGTGTAGATCAAGATCAGACTGCACAGAACGTGCAGTCTGGTATTGGATCTACACGGTCCAATAAGGAGATATTGTTTCCCAAAACTTTATTTTGACACAGCAATATTTGGGTCTTTACTGTTGAATTGAAGATTTCATTTTAGTTATTTAGTAGTATAAGGGTAAATTAAGTTGCTAGATTTAAGCGAGCCATTAGATCGCCACACTTAGGAAGACGTGTGTCATTGTATTATATACGCTGCATGGTGTGTGTAAATTTATGTACACTGTCACACGTATAATAATTTTTTTATATAAAGCAACAGGCTTGTGTAGCCGACTTTATGGTAAACTGACCAGATTTGGATCGAGGGACTTTATCTGCAATTTCTGTTTCTTGGTTGTTCGTCCAAACCGATTTGTCGTTGGTACGGGCTTGTTCGTCCCAATTCATGTATCTTCTAACTAAAAATCTAAATAGTGGATACTTCACAGATTTTGATTATGATTTCAAAAGGTGAAAACTGCAAAATATCGCAGACTATTTTGCTCAACCGAAGATTGCCAATGCGTAGCTGTTTTAAAAAAAAAGTCCTTTCCATCATCACGTTTGGAGTAGAAACCAAAGCACAAGAAAAACTATCAAGCGGGTCAAGTTTCATTTCTGTTTAAAATGTTACTTCGAGAAAGGCAAAAACAAAGCATTGATAAGTTTTATTCAAAGACTTTGTTTGTGAAAATAAAAAAAAATCATTTTAGAGGGCTCAAAGCAGGGTACATTTCAATTAGACCGACAATGCAGTGAGGGACGAATAAGTCCGGGCGAACAAGCCATGGCGAATGAGCCCTGGGACGAACAAGCCCACTGATGAACTGGTATTGGAACGAACAAGCCCAGGATCATCAAGGGAGGTCACTCCTTATAATCTATAGTTTAAGTTTGGGTGAGTTTTCTCCCTTAGACCATGAAATGATTCAGAAAACGCCACCTTGATCGGTTAGAGATATCACCAATACTATATTGATTCATTTATCTATATATGGGTTTCATCACCATTTTAAACATTATTTCAGTTATATCGCGATGCCTAGTGCACATATCCATGTTTTCCTTGAGTTTCTGTTTAAAGGTGGCCCTTCAGATTTTGTGACAAAAATTTTACAAAAATGAAAAAAAAAAATCACCCTTATACTCCCAAAGCCTTTTAATTTGTACTCATAAAACCCCAGTAGTCGAAAACCATCCGACAACAAGAGAAATTAGAGATTTACTACGGCCCAGGTTGACACCAACAGGAGACATATTCTATTTTTAGATGATGAATTTGCTCATTTATATACAGTAATACACAGACGAAGTTTCAAACATAGAGTCCAAAGAAGACATTATGGAAAATAATTATTACATGTTTGTTATGTGATGGAATTTAAGCATTATTAGTCACATGCAAGTCACTTGACGTTCCCACAATGCTTTATTGATGTTTGGCGCGAAATCTAAAAATGCCTTAAGAGGCTACGTAGAGCTTTAAGGGAATACCATATTTTTTTTGTAATTTTTATGAATCTTAATTATTGAAGATTTGTATTATTTTTCCATATGAATTTCAGTGATATGTATATTTTTTAATTTGGTGAGATGTAAAAATTCTAAATACCCACCTTTAAGGGAACACCACCAAAAAAGGATTTTTTTGTAATTTTATGAGTCTTGATTATTGATGATTTGTATTATTTTTTCGTATAAATTCCGGTGATATATATATTTTTTTAATTTGGTGAGATGTAGAAATTCTAAATACCCACCTTTAAAAGTACTAATACTGTTTTCAAGATACTGGCTACTTTCCCACACAACGGCATTCTCCAAACAACAATAAGGAGTGTGAGAGGATTGAACCATGCCGCAATAACTATTATAAATCCACGGAGAGAAATTTGCCAAGCTGAGATTTTGAACCAGTGACAAAAAGTATCCGGTTAAGAAATCTATGCATATTGTATTAGTATTGAAGCAAGAAATTGTCCATGAAAATGGTTATTCTTTTTTATCTACCCTATCTTCCAAATATTCATGTTTCATATAAGTTTTTATTTAGAAGACATGGCAAGTTTGAAAACGAAAATGTGAAAAGTAACGATAAAACACAATTAAATACGGTCTGATCCGGTTATAAAGAGCAGCGCGGTTCGACCTGGTTTTGATCGCGTAAGTGTAATTTGTCCAATTTTGGTCCGATCCGGTATTGAAGAGCAAATCGGTTCGACCCGGTTTTGACCCTAATGGGATGTCAGAAGATTCGGATCCTAGAAAATTCGACCCAAGGTCTTCCAGCAATTTTCGAGAAGATTCGGACCAGCAGGTGAGAAGATTCGGCCCCGAGAATGAGAAAATTCGGCCCACGTTGTATTATATTATTTTTATCATTAAAATTTCCTGATTGGACTACTTATTCTTAAACGTTATATAACTATATTGTGATCTTAATCGCCCGTATTGTTTTGCAGAACGTTAACGTTAATTACCGTGTTGTGCTAACGCCATTATTTGTTGATTTTAGTGGTGTACTTCTCATCCCTGTTTTTGGAGAAGATTCGGCACAATCGTTGAGAAATAGAGATAACTCGGACTAGTTTTCATATTTTGTTTATTTATTATTGGTTGTATGCTTTGTTTGATTTAATAATTTAGGAGCGTATTTTTTTTTTTGAGCGTTTTTACTGAGAAATTTTAAAAAATCGGTCTTGCACTTTATTTGACCTTTGCGAAAGTACTCTTGTTGTGTGAAATTCCTGTAATTGAGTAATACATGCATTGATTTTACATATTAGATCTACTTCTTCAAATGAAAAATGTAGACAGGAGAAAGATGTGAACGTTTCATTTTCAAAACATTTTGAGTCGACAATTTGATATGGCTAAAGAGATTACTGTTATTATGAGATATGAAATATGAAAAAAAAAAAAGAAAAAAAAAATTAAAGAAACATGTTGGCTACCAGCAAATTCTCTCCATTCATGATGTTATGCGCATTAAGACATCGTACATTAATTAACTTTTTTACAAATTGGAAAATGTAGACTTGTAAAAAAACATCATTTGCAATGGAGAAATTGAACCTGGCTCATATGTTTTGAAGAGATATAAAACATAGTGGAAAATGGAGATATGCCAGCAATCTCTGCATAATTGGCATTGCCACACTAAAGTTAAAAAGCCGAAAGTTAACTTTTTCTCAGAAGAATAGAAAAATATGAAAAATACAATAACATAATTATTGACCATCTCCAAGTCAATCAACAATAACACCTTACAAAGTGATAACGCATGTCTGACTACAATAGGATTAAACCATGCACCCCGTTTTACTCACCTTTTCGAAGAGTGTACTTCAACATCATAATACATAAAATTACAACTGGTCTTTAAGATCGAATTGCAATTTACTGCTGTCTGATCTTGCGCCACACTCTCTACAATATGTAATTTAACCAAAAACAGCAACTAGATTCAGAGATTTTCTAACAAACCAGTGCAAGCAATATAATACATAGACATACCAAAGCGCGATGTTTCATTTTTAACCCATACCAGATAAGCCCTCTTTTTTTTACTGACCTGAGGCAGAAGGCGCGTGAAAACATAGCGGGTAGAGGATAAATTGCGTGTAAGGAGCAGTTTCTCCTTTCCTGCTATGTTTTTTTTTTCTTTCCACAGACAAATCTCATAATTTGAGCAAGTACCAAGTTGTCTGCAAACGGTTTCAAATTGGACCCAAGCCAAATTTCTTAGCCTGGTAAAGACTTTCTTACCAGGGTCATTAAAACCAGATGTTGTTTGGTAAAGGGTTAAATACTACGTGGTCAAGTACGAGTTATTTAGTCCAGATATTCACGTGGAAATTACGTCACTTTTTGGCGATGATGCAATTAGTTGGAATAGTCCCCTCCCCTTTCAGTACAGTGTATGCATTAGCTTGGTAGTTACTCTACAAATACCAGCTAAAATACTGTGGGCGGAGCTTCTCGTTAACCGGGATACAATTAGGTCAACCACTTAATGATAAAGTGGTCACATATTGCAACATATTGAGTCTGTATGGAAATCAAGCAGTTTTGAACGAAATCAGGCGTTTTCACTGGTTTAGAAAGTATGGCAAACTGTAAAATGTTTACTTGAGGGTTTTTTAAATTAACTTTATTTGTATATGTTTTATTTTTACGTACGCTGACTTCGCTCTGTGATAATTATCTCGCGATCGTTTACATTTTGACCCAAACCAGGGTTTTTGTTTGTAGAATTTGGATAATTTGTTGTTTGCCTTGAACTTGCTGAAAATGCAGACTGAGACGCTTTTTGGAAAATATTTTGTAATGAATATGTTATATTGTCTATTATATTGTAGATCCAGAATGTGGATAAGTATTAAGTTGAAGCTCAATAGAACTCGTTGTCTGCGCATGTCATATTCTTGGAAGATTCGACTGTCTTATATGACACATCACTAGCACCAAAAGCGGGCTAACTGTAATATTACGCTCTATAAAGTATAGCAATGTAGCAAATAGCTTTTATCAATACGTTCGAGGAGAAATGAGACCTGCTTTAGCTCCAGATTTCTCTAAACTGCTGATCATAGCTGAGTGAATTGCACTAGGTAGCGTTTTATCGAGTAAACGTTTATTTTAGTTTGAAATTCAAAGAAACGGTTGTCGCGTAGGGAAGTGGTTCGGCTCTGTACCCAGGATGCCCAAATTAGATAGATGAGTATTTATAGAATGCCATCTAGCGGGAGATAATGCAATAGAACTAATGATTGACTCATCAATATTTGATACAAAAGAAGGTATTTGACTATTGTTCCATGGCGGTCGCCTATTATCCATGATACGTTGTTCATTTTGTTCAGTATACATGGTAACATTTCTTTTTAATTTCAATGACCATTGTAATGCATTATATCCATCTGAATATAGCGGGCCCGTCTCATAAATGTCAAAAGTATGAAGAGAATCTAGCTAATTTATAGAAGCAATAACATAATCGATAACAGATATATCGCGAAATGTGAAGTTTCCAACTTCCTTATCTGAGCCGCAGCGACCGTTTAGAACAAAAAGATCATGTCCTTTGGATAAATCAATGATGGTCAGCCCTCGGGCATTTGAACGGGTATCTTTGCAAAATCTTTGTTGTGAAAAGGACATACTTTCAAGTAATTAAAGTGTTCTTATCTGATATTCCGGATAAGCCGTCATTAGCATGAAACAAATCATCCAGAAAAGTGTCACTTTCAATAAAATCGAGAATAGTTGACATTCAGATCGCCTCCCAGCATAAAAAAGGGTAAGCATTACTTAATTCCGTAACTTCATTTTAAAAATGATAAAACCGTCTTCCTTAAAAAAGCGCGAGTTGTCCGGAGGAATGTACACTAGGTCTATACCTAAAACGATGTTTTCAGAATAGCCAGTGACAGACTTATGAATGACTAAATAAAGTACATACTCAGACTCGGACTTAGTAATTTGCACGTGATCACGGTTACAAATTGTTTCTGACATACACGCCAATGCCCCCGGATTTTCTTTCAAAGGGTGCGACCTATGTTTTCAAAAATAAACGTATCCATCTATGTCGACTGTATCATATTCGTCTGTTTTTGTTAAACATACGCACATAAAGTCAAATTTGCCTATGTATTCGACGAAATCAGGATAGTCCAATCTCGTTTGGAGGACATGCGTTTAAGTATGGGATAGAAAACGAGTGCCGTGGTATATGGGAAATATACACGAGCGTTAGCGAGTGTATATTTCCCATATATCACGGCACGAGATTTTCTATCTTACTTAGACCACGTGACTATTTATTCGTGCTTTTTACGTCATATGCTCATATTTATAGTAGATAAAAAGCTTGTTACAAAATTGAGTCATTGTAATTGTTAAAATGGAAGTTTTGCATCTGGTTCAAAAGAGGCATATGTAAGGTACTAGTTTATATCAAAATGCTAAATTATTCATTATGATTTTAACCCTTTACCAAACAATCCCTGGTTTTTACGGGTCTGGAATAGTAGCCTTTTGAAAACATTGTTGGAAAAGGAGACAATGCTGGTAACCAGCATTTTCTCCTTTTCCCACAATGTTTTCTACCCTATCATAGACAGAAATCATCTTTTCAGCAAGAGTTGAATTGTCGTCTGCAAATGCTTTCAATTTGGTCTAGTCCAAAAAGTTTGTTGTTTGGGAAAGGGTTAATGAAAGTTAACCTATTTGTGGATTGTTAAGATAGAAATTGTATTTGCCGGCAAAATTTTGAAAACGTTATGTTTCGATTGTAGGTTGTCAAAGACAATAGGGATGTTCATCGTTTAGAACTTACTATGTGTCTCTTGTAATTAGACAGTACTAGTCTATTTTAATACGAAACACAAGTCATGGAATGTTGTTGAGAAATATTGTTCAGTTTTCTTTTGCAGTTAATATGTTCAGTACGTAAATTTCAAGCAATTTTTGTAAGCAGTGTCAAGGCCGTACATGAAAACCTTGTAAACTTTGTAGAGCCATTGAGTTTAATCTGTGGGCTGCTAAACTCGACTCAAGGACCTTTAGTGGACAATGTAGATTCAGATCAGAAAGCATAGAACGTGTACAATCCTATCTTGGATGTGCACTTTCCGATAAGGCGATATTTTCCCCTAAATATTTTTGAAATAGCCAAATTTGGGCTTTTATTGTTGGCTTGAAGGTTTCATTTCACTTATTAAGCAGGTTAAGGGTTAAACATTACTAAACCAACCTATTCATGTGTAGGTGAACTGACACGTTAAACGCGCATGCAAACTAAAGAGCTGTCGAATTTGTTGTAATTTCTTAGCAAAAATAAGTGTTTAATCCTTCTCAGATTGATGTTTTAGAAAAAATGGTTGTAAAGGCAATTGCATGTTTAAAGCCAAAATGTGAACATTACACTTTTAACCAGACTGGAGCCTTATTTTTCTTCCACCTAAAGCACACTCCATTCAAGAGGTTGCTGTAGTTAATCGCTATTTGAGGGCAATATTGTGTTAATTGATTGTACATTGTACAGACTTAGAATAGTATTGCACTCACGCATGAAAATGTTATACCCAGTTCAAATCATACTTCAAAATTGTGTTACCGCAAAGGGTACATTTTGCCCCGACTCGAAATTGCCAACAAAAATTGCCGGAATTCACGTGCGGGATATACTAGCATAGTATATTCAGATATACAACTGCGGGAGTTGTATCTTCGATATATACAACGGAAATACTGTACGCTGATTGGTCAGGTCCCTACAAACGTGGTCTAAATGATGGAAGGAAAGGTAAATGTTATTGTTTCTATTTGAATTACAAGTTATGGTTGAGTAATACCCCCGTCTGTCCTATTCTGGGTAACCCTGTGATTTGGTTGGATCTGATTGGCTGCCGTTCGTCCAAGGACGACTGATTGATGGAACCTCGTGGGAAGATGTCGGCTGACTACCAATCAGTCGCGACGGAGCATGCGCTCTGCCGCGGTATCTGCTGCGCTTGCGTGGAGATCTAGATTGATGTGAATGTCGTTGTCTGCGCATGTCAGATTCGACTGTCTAATATGACATTATCTCCCGCTAAATGGCATTCTATAAATACTCATCTATCCATTATCTCCCGATAGATGGCATTCTATAAATACTCTGAACTGGCCACCATTGTATATCGTGTATTACACACGCAGTACTTAGTATCAGGGGCAGTAACCAGTCTATAAATACTCATCTATCTAATTTGGGCATCCTGGGTACAGAGCCGAACCACTTTCCTACGCGACAACCGTTACTTTGAATTTCAAACTAAAATAAACGTTTACTCAATAAAACGCCACCTCGTACAATTCACTCAGCTATGATCAGTAGTTTAGAGAAATCTGGAGCTAAAGCAGGTCTCATTTCTCCTCGATCGTATTGATAAAAGCTATTTCCTACATTGCTACTTTGTAGAGCGTAATATTACAGTCTGCCCGCTTTCGGGGCTAGTGATGCGTCATATAAGACATTGTCTGCGCATGTCATATTCTTCCAACCGGCCGATTAGCTCAGTAGGTAGAGCGTAGGACTCGTGAACACAATGTTTCGGGTCTCTACAGGTTGTGGGTTGGAGTCCCCGGCTGGCCAACTAAAAAATTACTAATAGTCTTTCGGATGAGACATTAAACCGAGGTCCCGTGTGCCGGTGCTATACACCGAGCACGTTAAGGAATTCTCAGTAGTTTCGTCCTGTATCCTTGCACTATCCCCCGTAACAACTAACCATCTTCTGGGGGCGTCGCTCAGATGGGCAACCGGTAGCGACGATAAATAAACGAAAATAATCAATCAATCAATCATATTCTTCCTACCTGCCGATATAGCTCAGTAGGTAGAGCGTAGGACTTGTGAACACAATGTCCTACAGGTTGTGGGTTCGAATCCCCGGCTGGCCAACTAAAAATTACTAATAGTCTTTCGAATGAGCCGTTAAACCGAGGTCCCGTGTGACGGTGCTGCACACCAAGCACGTTAAAGAACCAGGCGGAATTCTCAGTAGTTCTGTATCCTTGCACTATCCCCCGTAACAACTAAACATCTTCTTTGGGCGTCGCTCAGCAACCGGTAGCGACGATAGTATTCCACTGTATAGCGGGCTGACTGTAATATTGCGCTCTATAAAGTAGTAATGTAGAAAATAGCTCTAATCAGATAGATGAGCGTTGTCTGCGCATGTCATATTCTTCGAAGATTCGACTGTCTTATATGACGCATCACTAGCCCTGAAAGCGGGCAGACTGTAATATTACGCTCTACACGTTTAAGGAGAAATGAGACATGCCTAAGCTCCAGATTTCTCATAGCTGAGTGAATTGTACGAGGTAGCATTTTATTGAGTAAACGTATATTTTAGTTTGAAATTCAAAGTAACGGTTGTAGCGTAGGAAAGTGGATCGTTCTGTACCCAGGATGCCCAAATTAGATAGATGAATATTTATAGAATGCCATCTAGCGGGAGATAATGCAAATACCTGTACCCGACTACATTATACCTTTACATCTATCTGTAGGATAGACCAATATACTACATAATATAGATGATGGTAGGTTCCCGTCATCTTCAAAGCAAGAAGTATTTATATCTAGTTGATTTGGTAACGCACCCTCTGCCATTTTAGTCCAATATCATTTTTAATTGTAATTTACAAGTAAGAGCCACAGATATGGCCAAACCCAATACCGGTATCTGACCGGAAGTTGGGGCTCTCGTATTTTTCATAGTTTTGATTTTTCTAAGAAAAAGTTATCTTTCGGCTTTCTAACGTTTAATTGTACGGCATTACAGATTATGGAGAGATTGGTGGCAGCCAACGTTTTCTCCATTTTCTGAAATGTTTTATATCTCTCCAAAAGAATCCCAACCATGTGAGCCAGATTCAATTTCTCCATTGCCAATGATCTTTTTTTTTTTTGACAAGTCTACATTTTCCAAGTTGTAAAAAAGTTAATTAATATCCGATGTCTTAATGTGCATGACATAATGAATAAAGAGAATTTGCTGGTGGCCACCATGTTTCTTAAGTTATTTTAAAATTCATTTTTTTTCCCCCATATCCCATTAGAATAGTTAACTTTTGAGCCATTTTAAATTGTCGACTCAAAATGTTTTGAAATTGACAATTTAAGTCCACATCTTTCTCCTGTCTACATTTTTCGTTTGAAAAAGTAAGAGGTAAAAACCAAAGCATGTATTACTCAATTACATGAATTTCACAACAAGAGTACTTTCTCCACGCCAAATAAAGTGCAAATAAAGTTCAAAGCCGTTTTTTTTTTTTTTTTTTCAATGTCTCAGTAAAATCGTTCCAGAACAAAGAGAAAATTACGATCTTAATTTTTTAAAGCAAACAAAACATACAGCCTAATACAAAAACAAAAAATGAACACCGGTCCGTATTTCTCAACGATCGGGCCTAATCTTCTCCAAAATGGGGATGAGAAGTACACCGCTAAAATCAACTAATAATTAGCAGAACAAGGTAATAATTAATTGCACGTAACGTTCTGCAAACAATATGTGCGATTAGGATTGCTACAACATTTAAGAATAATAAGTTCAATCAGGTTATTTTACTGATACAAACAATATAATATAACTTGAGCCGAATCTTTTCACCCTCGGGACCGAATCTTCTCACCTGCTGGGCCGAATCTTCTTGAAAATCGCTGGAAGGCCCGTGGATCGAATCTTCTTGGGTCCGAATCTTCTGACATCCCAATTTTACCTCCCAAGAGAGAGTACCTAAAAATTAAAACAAAAAAAAAATCTCATGAAAAGTCTTGTTAAAAAAAGAAACTTGATCTTCCTATGGATGTCATTTACCTTGAAGATGTATTTCACGACTCAAGCATTCACTGAGTGTTCAATGCATGATGTGTTCAGACGATAGTTTTGCTACAAATTTCAGACATGATTCGTCTCAAGAGAAGTGTCCTCACCGGACTGTTGATTGTCATGGCTTTTCCAGTTCTGCTCCTGGTTTATCTAGCTTTCAACTCGGATGGTAAAGAATATCAGTAAATTTGTAGCCTTTACCAAACAATCCTTGATTTTCACAACCCTTAAGAGAAGGCTTTTGAAAAAAACAATCGGAAAAGGAGAAAATGTTGGAAAAAACTTTTTCCCCTTTTCCCACAATGTTTTCTTCATTGTCAAAGACCTTAAAGTCATTTGTAACAATATCTGGATTTGTTGTCTGTGGACGCCCCATTTGGAAACTTTTAGAATTTGTTGTTTGGGAAAGGGTTAAATTGCCAGGTGACAGATGTTTCGGTAACACATGAGTTTGGTAACATAGACTTATAGAGAAAATCGATTGGATGTTTCGGTAACAAAGCAATTATATTGTGTTTATTTTCTGTGACGTTCTTTACGCCTAATATATGGCTTTGTTTTGTTCACACCTTTTACTTTTACACTTTTCACCCATTTATAGATAGGTTCCAACCTTTTATTTTTTCCACTTTCCCTTTTTCGCTTGATAGATAGGCATTCCACATGGTACATACCGCCGTACATACAGCATGAAATGAGGTACATAACAAACATATTATTTATGAAACATAATAGAAATTACAAATTAAGGTTTGAAATAACGAAGGTTTAATAAAAATACAGCCATGCGTTGGGTGTAAAGAATGTCACATATATAATTGCTTTGTTACCGAAACATCCAAAAAAGTAGGTTAGTAGGTATACACAATTCTGAGAACTTCCCCAGTGCATGTTTCGTGTAATGTTTTTTGGGTACTATACCTTCAGTCTGAACTTGAAGGGTTCCTCCGATATTATTTATGTAAAGTAGGTTACTTTTTGTATGCTGCGCTCTGTTTTTATTTTATGGAAATTAACTGACAGTTACCTGTTATTTAATTTAACCCCTGCCCATTTGACAAATTTTAGACTGTCCCAAACTCAAAGTGTTTGCAGATGACAATTTTGAATTTGATGAGAATGGCAGAAAGTTTTCCAATAGGCTAGAAAACACAGTGGGAAAAGCAGAAATTGCTTGTTACAAGTAATTTCTCCTTTTCCCACAATGTTTTCTAAAGACTTGTACTGCAGACAGGTAAAAATCAGGGCTTGTATGGGAAAGACTTAAATCTGCCTGTGTATTCTGAATTCATATAGATATATTTCCCTTTTGGTGTCCCATACAAAACTTTAGCTAACAAAGTTCAGAAGATGAAATGTCAAACCAGAAATAGACGACATAAATGAGTTTTATGTGAAAAAGATAATTTTTGAATTTGCATACACCGGTAAAGGAGGCACTTGAAAAGTGCCAATGAAATGGGAGTGAGAAGCCTGCCACATGTCGCTTATGAACTTTTTCCTTATTGATCGGTATTTTTACTGTCGCAATAGTCAAATGACCAGAGCTCTAGATAAGAGGGAGTGATGGTATTCCAAAGTCATTATTTCTCTTTGAAACCCTGTGTTGTGGGTACTCATTAGAATGGTTTTGATGAGACGATTCTAATGAGTACCCACAACATTGGGTTAAGAGGTGAATAATTTATAGTCAATTTTGATATCAAAAATCACTCCCTCTGTCTGGAGGTATGATGACAATTCAAAAGACCTATGCTACTATGATATCTAAAAACAAATTTTTGAGTCACAGTTATGTTGTTTTGGAAAATGCTTTCAGTTTGTGCAAGTCTAGGATTTCTTTGTTTGGTAAAAAGTTAAATGTTGTCATTTGGTAACCAGTTAAGGTAGCATTTCTTTATCTTCCTACACTGCTTTAGCATCATTGAGAGAATCCAGTGTACAGGAAGAGCTGGTCAGACTGGAAACCAAACTAGCCAACAAGATCCGAGACCTTGAGAAACAGAATCAATACCTGTTGAAAAAGTTAAGGTATATAGTGTTGTCTCATCTTTTCTGTAAAGTTTTCACAGTCTTTGTAGGAGATGCCATGGAATTACTACTTCACAAAGTTTAGGACCAAGATAGTTCTTGGGCAAGATACTTCTGAGCCCCAGCCTAGTTACGGTGAAAGCCAGGACATTCATGAATATGTGAGCTGTTGACATGAAATAACTGAAATAACAGAATTTGTTTAATTCTGCCCTGACTCCAAGGAATATTAGCTATTTTTTTTTAAGTTCCAGATAAAGTAAGTGATTTCAATTTGAAAATTAAAAATACCATCAGTGATCACTCCCTCTTATCTGGAGGTCTGATACATGTATCAAAATTTTTAGATACTGAAAAAAAACCCACCATAACAGACGACTACATGTACATTTTGGGACAGATGATAGTATGGTGATGCTGTAAGTGATTGGATTTCATTTGTCTTTCAAAGGGTAGAAAATATAGTGCGAAAAAGAAAAAATGCTAGTTTCCAGCTTTTTTTCCTTTTCCCGCAATGCTTTCCAAGCCCTATATCCTAAAATTGGAGTCATTGAAGCATGAGATTATTTGTTAACCCATTACCACTCAATCCCTAATTTTGACGCCCCTGAGAAAGAAGCCTTTTGAAAACACTGTGGGAAAAGGAGAAAATGCTGGTAACCAGCATTTTCTCCTTTTCCCACAATGTTTTCTACCCTTCCCAGAACAAATTTCAATTTTTCAGTCACCTTTATTTTGTTGTCCGCAAATGCTTTCAATTTGAACCAGTCTAAAATTTTGTCGTTTGGTAAAGAGTTAAAAAAGTAAGTCTCTCTATTCTGTTGCAGTAAAACCAAAAACCAGTATCTCAATATGAAAATGAGCTTTGAGTTACAAAACAACTCTGATCCTTCCACAAGAAACAAAAGTAAACTGGACTGCCTGGATTCGCAACTGGAAATTCCAAAGTGTGAGGTAGGATTATTGATTTAACCCTTTACCACACAATGACGTCTTTTGATGACCCTGAGGAAGAAGCCTTTTGAAAACATCTTGGGAAAAGGAGAAAATGCTGGTAACCAGCATTTCCTCCTTTTCCCACAATGTTTTCTACCCTTCCCATAGCAAATTCTAACTTTTCAGTCATGCTTATTTTATCCTCTGTAAATGCTTGCAATTTGAACCCGTCTATAAATTTGTCCTTTGGTAAAGAGTTAATATGCACTTTTCCAGAGTACAAAATGTTAGACCAGTCTAAATTGAAAGCATTAATGTACAGATAATAAATACAGCCTAACTCTTTACTAAACAACAAAGTTTTAGACTGGTCCGAAATTGAAAGCATTTGCAGACAACGAAATAAACTTGAGTCAAATATTAAAACTTGACTTTACAAGAGTAGAAAATATTGTGGGAAAAGGAGAAAATGCTGGTTACCAGCATTTTCTTCATTTCCCACAATGTTTTCAGAAGGCTTCTTCCTCTGGTTTGAAAAATTCAGGGATTATATGTTCAAGGGTATTTTTAATGGCAGAACCAGAATTTTCTCCATTTCCGCAACTGTTTGAAGAAGTTTTCATCCTCAGGGTCATTTAACCCTTTACCAAAGGACAAAATTTTAGACTGATCCAAATTGAAAGCATTTGCAGACGACCAAAAAAAATGTGGCTCAAAAATAGAAATTTGTTTTGGGAAGGGTATTTTTAATGGCAGAACCAGAATTTTCTCCATTTCCGCAACTGTTTGAAGAAGTTTTCATCCTCAGGGTCATTTAACCCTTTACCAAACGACAAAATTTTAGACTGGTCCAAATTGAAAGCATTTGCAGACGACCAAAAAAAATGTGGCTCAAAAATAGAAATTTGTTTTGGGAAGGGTATTTTTAATGGCAGAACCAGAATTTTCTCCATTTCCACAACTGTTTGAAGAAGTTTTCATCCTCAGGGTCATTTAACCCTTTACCAAATGACAAAATCTTAGTCTGGTCCAGATAGAAAGCACTTGTAGACTACAAACTAAACATAATTCAAAAATTGAAATTTATTTCCAGCAGGTTAGACAACATTGTGGGAAAAGGAGAAAATGCTGGTTACCAGCATTTTCTCCTTTTCCCACAAAGTTTACAGGTGGCTTCTTTCTAAGGGTCGTTAAAAGTCGGGATTGTTTGGTAAAAAGTTAACTCTTTACCACACAATCCCGTCTTTTAACGACTCTGAGAAAGAAGCCTATAGAAGATATTGTGGGAAAAGGAGAAAATGCTGGTAACCAGCATTTTCTCCTTTTCCCACAATATTTTCTACCCTATCAAATCAAAAATAGTCATATAAACAAGATTTAATTTGTTGTCTGCACATGCTTTGAATTTGGTTCAATCCAAAAATTTGTCGTTTGGTAAAGATTTAAACCATAGGATTTTTTCATTAAAGATAACTTCTTTGTCCTTTTAATTCTTAGTGAGTAGGCCTCAAGAACGGGATTGCTGGTTTGATCTGCAACTGGGCCATTTTTTTCCAAGGATTGATAATATTTATTACAGGATTCTTTCCTTTCCACTTGTTGATAATTGCTTTAATGATGGTTGTGTGGGAAAGTAGCCAGTGGCTTGGAAAGAATATTGTGCGGATTACTGGTAAAAAGAAACTTCAGGAAAGCATGGATAGGTGCACTGGCCGCTAAGATAAAACACTAAAACAGAAGTATTGTTGAAAACAGCATTAAATACCAAAGACTGGCAAACAGTCATCAGTCAACCCTTTAATTCCTAACCATGAGACACATTTTAGACTCCTCCATAATGACAGCTTCTGCAGGCGACAAAATGAATATGATGCAAAGAAACAAAAGTTGTGGACATCGAGAAATTGCTGGTCACAAAATAATTTTTTATCAAAACTTTCCTCCATAAAGTCATGTGAGTATGCTTTTTTTTTTCCAGAAAAGGGTTAGGTACATGTACATGTATTACTATTTTCACATGTGATTTCAGGTGATCCATATAGCCATCGTGTGTGCAGGTCACAACGCTACTCGGGATGTCGTTACTCTAGTCAAAAGTACCTTGTTCTACAGGAAAAACCCACTTCACTTTCATTTTATCTCGGATAATGCTGCCCAGACTATTTTGGAGCACCTGTTTAAGACTTGGAACTTAAACCAGGGTAAAAAAAACCCACTAAAACTATTTCCTTGTTTCTATCTGTCTTGTTTTCATTATTTCCATCTGTGTCTCCTTCTATCTGTCTGTGTATCAGTCTCTTTGTCTCTGTATCTCTCTCCATTCCCCTTCCCTTCCCATTTCCTGCCTTCCCATTCCCCTGCCTTGCTCTCCTTAATCCCTTGCCCTCCCCATTCCTCTGCCCTGCCCTCAATTATATGTATGTACTGCTTAGATTGATTTACGTAACTATTTGAAAGCCTATTTTATTTCTCTGATATGACAAGTCAAGCTGCTGGCTTGTTTAGTTATAATATGGTTTCTGAATGATTTCTCCTTGGTTCCCAAGAGAAAAAGGTTACCAAGGCACCAATATTCGAGAAGTTCATGTGCATGAAAAAATGTCTCATTTATCACATATGGCTGGCCCTTTGGATTAGAGTATCACTTAACTCTTTACCAAACAACAAATTTAAAGAGTGATCCAAATTGAAAGCATTTGCAGAAGACAAAATGAATGTGACTGAAAAATTGAAATTTGATTTTGAAAGGGTGGAAAACATAGTGGGAAAAGGAGAAAATGCTGCTAACCAGCATCTTCTCCTTTTCCCACAATGTTTTCAAAAGGGTTGTACCACAGGGTCGTCAAGTTGTCATTGTGTGGTAAAGGTTTAAAGAAACGAATACATTACTAATATCTTTTTATATTTGTTCTTCATGGACAGTTGATGTCAGTTTTTACATGGCTGATGCGGTAAAGGAGGATGTGGCATGGATCCCAAACAAACATTACTCAGGAATTTATGGTCTAATGAAACTTGTTCTTCCCAAAATACTACCTGGCTTTCTTCAGAAGGTAAGTATTTCAGTAGGAAACACTTTCATTTTGTCGAATTTGCTCATTTATCAGGATTTAATAATATAAACATAGGTATATACCTGTGTCCAGAATTTTGCAAATTAGCATTTACTGACATTTTGAAAAAAGGAAATGCTTCCGAATTCAAGACACTTGTTATGTGTAAGTACACTTGTGCTATAATACATGAACAGATAATAAGTTGGTGAATTTTTCAAGTTCACAAAACCTCAAAAATTTCCATGTGACAAAATTTTCCATTTATATAGTAGGTATTCATTTCTAAAATGAGTTTTGTATTCATTCAGTGAAATGATGTCTCTTATCTTATATCAAATTAATCACGTCATGTATTCTCTACAGGTGATAGTGCTGGACACTGACATTATTTTTGCCTCGGATATTGCCAGCTTGTGGAAAATATTTAGCGTGTTATCTAAAGAGGTAAGACATCTGTTCTGAACAAACTTTAACCCTCTACCACACGAGAAAATTTTAGACTGGTCCAAATTGAAAGCATTTGCAGACGACAAAATAAATGTGACTGAAATAATGAAATTTGGTTTAGTAAGGGTAGGAGACATTGTGGGAAAAGGAGAAAATGATGGTAACCAGCATTTTCTCCTTTTCCCACAATGTTTTCCAAAGCCTTCTTTCTCAAGGTCGTTAAAAGTCGGGATTGTATGGTAAAGGGTTAATAATAAACTTGATCTTTTTACTTACCAATGAGCTGTGCTCTGGCATGAGGGTATTTATCACATCACAGTGATGCATTATATGGCCTACAGTTTGAGAAAAGAGGTTTTCAGTGTTAAGGGAGATCACTCCTTCCTTTCTGCATAGCTTTCCCATATAAAATCAATACCTTACAACAGCGTAAAGGAGACTTCTCTTTCGCTCAGTGGTTATGGTGTTGGTCTTTTAAACCTCGAAAAATGAGGATATTTGTCCCTTCAAGGGTTCGAATCTTGCCAGATGTGTGTATTTGAACTATGCATTTATTTGTTTCTTTGTTACAGACTTTGTTTGTAAGATGGGGGCTTGTCCGGGATTGGCCATTGAACCATTAATCATATTTGTTGTTCAAAAACGGACTTCCTGCCTAATAAGGCTTTGAGTCATCAATAAATGAAGACTTTAAGAGAGGATGTGTTACGGGAGATCACTCCTTCTTTACTGCATAGCTTTCCCGTATAAAATCAATACCTTACAACTGCATCAGAGAGAATCCTCTTTGGTTCAGTGGTTATGGTATTGGCCTTTTAAACCTCGAAAAATGAGGATATTTGTCCTTTCAAGTGTTTGAATCCTGCCAGATGCAGTTTGTATTTGAGCTATGCATTTATTTGTTCCTTTGTTACTTACTTTGTTAATAAGATCAAACATTTGCATAAAGTGACATCTCGGATCAGCCTGCACTGACTCTGCACGCTGATCTGAGACAATACTTTTGTGGTAAAGAGTTAGCCATTTACTGTGTAATTCTGACTTTTAACAACCCTGGAAAAGAATTGTTCAAAAGGGAGAAAAAGCTTGTAACCATATAGCACCATTTAAGTCAGATGGAAATTGTCTGTAAATGCTTGCAATTTGGACACCTTTAAAATTTTATTGTCTGGTAAAGAGTTAACTCTTGTCCCACCTTTAATTTTTCAGGCATTAGGGCTTGTTGAAAACCAGAGTGATTGGTATTTAGGAAAGTTGTGGAAAAACCACCAACCATGGCCAGCGCTTGTAAGTAGTGGAGAGATGTATTTCTCCAAAATACAATCAAGCAAGAGGAGTATGCTTTATTATTGTTCAGTGTGACTGTATATCCCTACAAAAGACAGTGTGTGGAAAAATAGTGGAAAAAGTGAGAAATGGCATGTTTTAACCTTTTACAAATGTCATATGACTTTCAGCCAGCACACTTGATCCACTGGGCTTCTCATTGGAGTGTCCTTGGGCAAGACACTTCAGAGCCCTGAATACATGAATATGTGAAGTGTTACTGTAATATGATGGAAATAAAGTTGAAAGCGGTGTAAAAATCAATCCATCATTCAGTCAATCAATCATCCATTCATCCAACCAACCAACCGGCCAACCCCGAAACCCAAACCAAAAACCCAACACCCATACCCCAAGCCAAAACCCAATCCAACCCACTTTCAAAACTTTGAGAGAACAGCAGCAACTGTGTGCAAACGTTCATCATTTGTATTGCTTATACTGGGTATATGTAACACTAGAACTAGCCTTCCAAACCGCAGAATTTTGAATTCAAGCAAGTAGAAATTATTTGCAGCTTCAAATTTAAAAGATGATATCTGCCTTTAAGATGGCAGAACTCATATTGGTAAGGGATCAAGAGCTGATTACCATAATTTTCTCTTTTTTTCTTTCCCAGTGATTTCAAAATTTGTCTTCCTTTTAACTCTTTATCAAATGGCAAAATTTTAGACTGGTCCAAATTGAAAGCATTTGCAGACAACAAAATGAATGTGACTACAGAATTGAAATTTGTTTTAGGAAGGGAAGAAAACATTTTCGGAAAAGGAGAAAATGCTGGTTACCAGCATTTCTTCCTTTTCCTACAATGTTTTCAAAAAGCTTCTTTCACAGGGGTGTTAAAAGTCGGGATTGTGTGGTAAAGGGATAAGTTGTTGAAATCCTGGATTATTTGGTAAAGTGTGGGTTAACCCATTACCCCATAAGACATTTCTATGGTATCGCTAATTGACCCTAAATAACAGCAAGGATGAAGCCGTTTTTTATATGTATAAGACACCTTTTGATAGTATAGAAAACATTGCGGTAAAAGGTGAAATTGCTCGTCACGAGCAGTTTCACCTTTTGCCACAATGTTTTCCAAAGGCTCCTACGAGCAATGCATAAAAACGAGTATCTATGGAGTAAAGGGTTAAGAAGCTAAAACAAAAAAATAAATTCAAGTTTCAGCAAAAGCAGTATTTAAAAAGAACTTTTGAAACTAAGATACTTTGACTTTGCTATGGTGACAATTGAGTGTGAAATTTTCATATGCAACCAAGTTTCCTTGCACCCATGTAAATTTGGTATATGATGCTGTATGTTGTGTAATAATTTTTGTATTAAAACAGATGTCAGACTCTTGTTCTCATTTTTACAGGGACGGGGATTCAATACAGGTGTGATTCTTATGAATTTGGGAATATTACGGCAGATAGACTGGATGTCCATGTGGAGAGAGATTGCAGAAAAGGAGCTTATGACCATGTTATCTACGTCACTGGCTGATCAGGTAAAACTTCAGATCATTAAGCGCTCCTTAGAGGAAAATATGAATAGACATCCGTGGCTAAATGCAGCCATTTTATGATGATGTATAAATGTGAACAATAAGGTTATGTTTCACTGTGACAAAAGACTTCTTTGAAGCTCAGTAATCAGTTGGCAACCAGCATCTCGATTTGGCCCTATAAAAATTGAGCTGTTTGCCAGTGTTTGGAAAAGATTTAACCCTTTACCAAATGACAAAATCTTAGTCTGGTCCAGATAGAAAGCACTTGCAGACTACAAACTAAACATAATTCAAAAATTGAAATTTGTTTCCAGCAGGTTAGACAACATTGTGGGAAAAGGAGAAAATGCTGGTTACCAGCATTTTCTCCTTTTCCCACAATGTTTCAAAAGGCTTCTATCTCAGGGTTGTAAAACCCAGTGAAAATTTGGTAAAGGGTTAAGCAATAATAATTTCTCTTTATCTGTGCTTCTCCTGATTTTCGTCCTTCTTTTTGATAGGTTCTCTGTTTTTTATTATTATTCTCAGCTTTTCCTCCGATTTTATTCCCACTAGATATTTCAGTCTCATTATCTATCATTTTCATTCTCATTATCAGAATTTCCTCTTATTTTCGTTCAAATGACAAGTACTTCTTCTATGTTTCACTCTCATTATCAGAATTTCCTCTTATTTTCATTTCCATTATCGGAACTTCTTCCTCTTATTTTCATTCTAATTATCAGTATTTCCTCTTGCTATCGCTTTGTTTTCTCATTTTCAGGATATAATTAACTCAGTTTTGAAACAGCATCCATATCTAGTTAAAACACTTCCTTGTCAATGGAATGTACAGATAAGTGACAATACTCGCAGTGAGCTCTGTTATACTGAAGTCTCAGACTTAAAGGTAAGAACGTGATAATAAGATATTCAGTCCATTACTAAACAATCTTAAGCTCTGACAACCCTAACAAAAGAGCCTTTTGAAAACACTGTGGCTGAAGGAGAGAATGTTGGTAACCAGCATTTTCTTCTTTTCCTGAACTACTTCTACTCTTCAGCCTGTACTCCATAGACACTCATTTCTACACATTGCTTGTAGGAGCCTTTGGAAAACATTGAGGCAAAAGGTGAAATTGCTCATGATGAGCAATTTCACCTTTTGTCACAATGTTTTCTATTCTATCAAAAGGTGTTATATACACATAAGAAACGGCTTCATCCTTGCTGTTATTTAGGGTCAATTAGAGGTCCAATAGAAATGCCTTTTGGGGTAAAGGGTTAACTCATTACCAAACGACACAATTTTGTGTTAGACTAAATCGAAAGCATTTGCAGACAACAAAATAAAAGTGACTGATAATTTGAAATTAGTTTTGTGAAGGGTAGAAAACATTGTAGGAAAATGAGAAAATGCTGGTAACCAGCATTTTCTCCTTTTCCCACAATGATTTCTAAATGATAATACTCGCAGTGAGCTCTGTTATACTGAAGTCTCAGACTTAAAGGTAAGAATATGAAATTAAGATATTGTGTCCATTACCAAACAATCCTGAGCTCTGTCAACCCTGATAAAGAAAGGTTTTGAAAACAGTGTTGGTAAAGAAGGAAATTGTTGGTAACCAGCATTTTCTCCTTTTCTGTAACTTTTTCATTTTGCCATCTGTAAATAGTAAATGATCTGTAAAAAAATCAAACAAAAGCAAACCAGGTTTAGCTTATTTTCTATATGTTTACTTTGAACTGACTCACAACAACCAAATGAAAGTAACTAAATAAATAAATGATATCTAAATGTGATTTAGGTCTTGAATAAGGGAAATTCACTCCTTACTGGTAGAATTATTGAGCAAATACTAACGACAAAGATTGTAGTGGGGGGGGGGGGATTTTGGCTCTAGATGAGCCTTTTGTAAACATTGTGCGAGGGAATTAAGGGTGATAAAGAACATTTTTTCCTTTTTCTACACACAACTTTTTCTACCTTATGAAAAACAAATATAATGTTTTATGTAGCATTTGATTTATTGTCTTCAAATTGTATTTGTTTCTTTATTGCTAAAACTGTCTTTTGGTGAAGAGTGAATTTCTTTGTCCAGTACAAAATTTATATGGTATGAAATTGATATCTTTTAACACATTACTACATGGCAAACTTTAAGACCTATCCGAGTTTAAACCATTTGCAGACGACAATTTCAGACTGGCTCAAATGGTGCAATTTGGCTTTGATAGGGTTGAAAACTTTGTGGGAAAAGGAGAAAATGCTGGTTACCAGCATTTTCTCCTTTTCCCACAATTTTTTCAAAAGGCTTCTTCCTGCATGGGCGTTAAAAGTCGTCATTGTGTGGTAAATGGTTAAACTATATTTCATGTCTAAAGACCAATGTCATAAGCAGAGCTACAGATAAGAGGGACTTATGATATTCTAAAGTTGTTATATTTCTTTGAAACTCTAAGTTGTGGGTACTCATTAGATTCGTCTCATTGAGACAATTCTAATGAGTACTCTTACGAACGACCACTCCTTCCTGCATGGCATATACTCCTGATTTAAATACAATACCTGGCTACTGAGCCAAAGAGATATCTCCCTGACGCAGTAGCCAGGTATTGTATTTAAATCGGGAGTATATGCCATGCAGGAAGGAGTGGTCGCCCGTAACACACCCCCTCTTAAAGTCATCATTTATTGATGACTCAAAGCCTTATTAGGCAGGAAGTCCGATTTTGGACAACAAATGGGATTAATGGCTCAATGGCCAATCCCGGACGAGCCCCCTTCTTACGAACGAAGTCCGTAACAAAGAAACAAATGAATAAATGCATGGCAGAAATATGGATCGGAGCGGGATGCGAACTCCGAACTACCGGACGCAAAGCCAATACCCTAACCACTGAGCCAAAGAGATATCTCCCTGACGCAGTAGCCAGGTATTGTATTTAAATCGGGAGTATATGCCATGCAGGAAGGAGTAGTCGCCCGTAACAGTACCTACAAGATAGGGTTTAGTGGAGAATAGCTGAACTTTCATTTTTGAAATCAAAATCACTCCCTCCATCTGAAGCTCTGGGTATAAGTACTCATGATTCCCTTTAGTCACCTCTGTAAATGTCATTTATTTGTTTGAAGGTCATTCATTTCAACTCACCAAAGAAATTGAAGGTAAAAAATAAACATGTGGAGTTTTTCCGAAACTTGTACCTCACCTTCTTGGAATATGACGGAAACCTGTTGAGAAGAGAATTATTTGGTTGTGGAACGACAAATGTTGTGAGTCCAGTGCATGAACAGGTAAGTATAGGACAGGTTTGGTCGTTAATTCAATATAACAAAATAAATACATGTAAATGATACCTTAACCCTTTACCACACAATCCTGACATTTAACGACCCTGAGAAAGAAGCCGTCTAAAAAGACTGTGGGAAAAGGAGAAAATGCTGGAAACCAGACCAAACGACAGTATCTTAGGCTTGTCCAAATCGACTAAAAAGTGACTAAAAATTTGGAATTTGTTTTGTGAAGGGTAGAAAACATTGTGGGAAAAGGAGAAAATGCTGGTTACCAGCATTTTCTCCTTTTTCCTACAATGTTTTCTAAAGGCTTCTTTCTCAGGGTCATCAAGATTCAGGATTGTGTGGTAAAGACAAAATTTTAGACTGGTCCAGATTGAAAGAATTTGCAATGACAAAATGATTGTGACTGAAGAATTGAAATTTGTTTTAGGAAGGGAAGAAAACATGGTGGGAAAAGGAGAAAATGCTGGTTACCAGCATTTTCTCCTTTTCCTGCAATGTTTTTAAAAGGCCTATACCTCAGGGCTGTCAAAAGTCATCATTGTGTGGTAAAAGGTTAAGCTAAAACCTATTTGAACCAATCCCTGACAAAAGCAAGTTTAATACCTCTCCTTGATGCAGTATACTAAGGAAGTTGTCACATTTTTCGACCATAAAAATCCATTTTGTCAATAGACAATATTTAAAAAATCATTTCAGATAACAAATATTAATGAAGATGATGAATGTTATGATTTTCGACGAGAAAAAGTCCTGATTCACAGAACACATCTCTACTATCTCAGTTACAACTATACCCCTGGGGAGTGGGACGTTACATTTGTTGCGCAACTCAGTATGGACAGATTACAGGTAAATATACAAATCCTGGTTCACAGAACACATCTCTACTATCTCAGTTACAACTATACCCCAGGGGAATGGTACGTTACATTTGTTGCGCAACTCAGTATGGATAGATTACAGGTAAATATACATTATATACAAATCCTGGTTCATAGAACACATCTATATTATCTCAGTTACAGCTATACCCCAGGGGAATGGGACGTTACATTTGTTGCACAACTCAGTATGGACAGGTTACAGGTAATATACATTATATATAAGTCCTTGTCCACAAAACACATGGATACCAGCATTTTCTTCTTTCCCACAATGTTTCAAAAGCTTTCTTTCTCAGGGTCATTAAAATTCAGGATTGTGTGGAAAGGATTTAATGCACCATAGCATTATTTTGTATGTTGTTAAATACTGTTTTCAATATTATTTTGGTTATATTGGATCATCAGTCGATCTTTCAGACCTGTAGAGGAGTTTCTTTATACCCCTGCAGAACGAATGTTTTTGGGGGTATACTGGAATCTGCCTGTCTGTCTGTGTGTCCGAGTATCTGTTTGTGTACAAAATACTTGTAATTGCATGTTTCTGTCAAAGCACTGGCGGGGGTATTAAGTCACATTTAGTGACAGCTCTAATTTATTAATGTTTAGCTCGAAATCCTTTCTGAATCACTGTTTTTACACATAAACATTTAAAAGATTAAAAAAAGCAATGAGAGAGAAATAAATCCCATAGTATTGAATATCATGAACAAGAATCTAGCAATGCTGAGAATAGAATAAACAACCACTGAATTTGAAGCCCTGTACTTCACTGGCTGAGTTTCCTGGCTTGGCAGGATCAAATATTCTACCAAATATTATGTTCTTTCAGGTATTAGAAACTATATGCAAGCATTGGGAGGGACCAATCAGCCTAGCACTGTACATGTCCGACGCTGAGGCTCAACAATTTCTAAGATATGCCCTGGGATCAGAAACCTTGATGAACAGGCATAATATAGGTTACCATGTGGTTTATAAAGATGGGGTAGGTATCAAAGTTTATCTCAACCTTTACAGTCCTCAAGAAGTGCAATTATTACATGAGCAATGGTCTAGGAAGAGAAGGCTAAACTCTTTACCACATGACAAAATTTTAGATTGGTCCAAAGTGAAAGCATTTGCAGATGAGAAAGGTGACTGAAAAATTGAAATTTGTTCTGGGAAGGGTAGAAAACACTGTGGGAAAAGGAGAAAATGCTGGTTACCAGCATTTTCTCCTTTTCCCACAATGTTTTCAAAAGGCTTCTTTCTCAGGGGCGTCAAAAGTAGGGATTGTGTGGTAATGGGTTAAAGCATTTGCGAAAAGTATCGACCCAGGTCAGTCCGCGCAGGCTGACCTGGGCCGAAACTTTTCACTGTTGGTGAATTCTCTGTATGTCAAAGGACATTTGTCTTTTACAATTCAGACAGTTTTTTATGGGAAAGGGATTGTATGGATCTTTGATGATGATTTACTCAGTACCATCCATCATGGAGATGTATTAACCCTCTACCCCATAAGGCATTTCTATGTCATCTCTAATTGACCCTAAATAACAGCAAGGATGAAGCCGTTTCTTATGTGTATATGACACCTTTTGATAGTGTAGAAAACATTGTGGCAAAAGGTGAAATTGCTCGTCACGAGCAATTTCACCTTTTGCCACAATGTTTTCCGAAGGCTCCTACAAGCAGTGTGTAGAAATGAGTATCTATGGAGTAAAGGGTTAAGCCCCCTTTTGCCAGAGCATGACTTGTTTGATTGCTGTCCATTGTCAATCAATCTGTCTACAGTTGCATACAACAAGTCTTTTCAGAAATTATTTTATGTATAATCATTGTTTATCGTGTTAGTTACTGATAAAATTTTCTACAGTTCAACCTTCCTGATAGATATGAGCAATGCTTAGGGAAAAGGGACTGAATGTTTAACTCTGTACCACACGAGAAAATTTTAGACTTGTCCAAATTGAAAGCATTTGCAGACGAAAAAATAAGAGTGACTGAAAATTTGAAATTTGTTTTGTGAAGGGTAGAAAACACTGGGAAAAGGAGAAAATGCTGGTTACCAGCATTTTCTCCTTTTTTCACAATGTTTTCTAAAGGCTTCTTTCTCATGGGCGTCAAAAGTAGGGATTGTGTGGTAAAGGGTTAAGCCCCCTTTTGCCAGAGCATGACTTGTTTGATTGCTGTCCATTGTCAATCAATCTGTCTACAGTTGCATACAAGAACTCTTTTCAGAAGTTATTTTGTGTATCATCATTGTTTATCGTGTTAGTTACTGATGAAATTTTCTACAGTTCAACCTACCTGATAAATATGAGCAATGTCTAGGGAAAAGGGATTGAATGTTTGAAGTATTGACCTAGGTTAGCCTGTGCATAATACCTTGGTGGAAACTTAGCAAAATTGTAAAAATTTCGACTTGCATAGTATTTTAATTGTCATTGCAGCAATATTATCCCGTGAACTACCTACGTAATGTAGCCATACAACAAGTACAGACAGAATTCATGTTTTTGTCGGATATTGACTTCCTGCCAATGTATGGACTGTATGCTTACTTGCGGATGGCTGTTGCGAAGGCAGATATGGGAAACCAGAAAAAGGTTTGCGCTTGTTCTATTTTGGGGCCTATGCTCTCTATGTTAAAACTTGGATAAAAGATACTGAGTAAATGGCTTATGAAAACATTGTGGAAAAAGCAGAAAATGCTGGTTTACCAGCATTTTCTGCTTTTTCCACACTGTTTTCTACTCTTTGAAAGTTCCATCACTTGGCCAACATTTCTCATCATTTTCCCACCAAACAACCCTGAAGAATAATGCTTATGAGAACATTGTATAAAAAGCAGAAAATGCTGGTGACTAGCAGTTTCTGCTTTTCCCATTATATTTTCTACTTTTTCAGAATCATTACTTGCCACATTTCATGTGTCATATTCAATTCGGACAAGTCTAAAACTGTTTTCTAATAAAGATGTGAAAACTCAAGTGCATGTACAGCTGATTTTGTGCACAAAGTTTAATGTTTCATGAACTTAGCTATTTTTCCATGACAATTTTGAGGCTTTATCATAGCCAAGGTGTCGCCATTGTGCAAAAACTGAAAGCAGAGGGATATATGTTTAGCGTTGTAGATCTGCCTGTCCATTTGAAAGGGCTGAAATACTTTGGACACAGATATGCCCTCTTTTTGAATGAATTTTCAATAGAAAACCAACCTGCCTGCTCTTATTAATTTCATATCATAAATAAATTTGAAGTTACGATTGATTCAATAAGGAGAAAGAAATCACTGAAAGGTAAGGGCTGGCACAATGAGGCGTATCAAATTACAAATCTAACATGACACATGATTTTTGCTATATGATCACAGTGCAACGAAAAGTTTATATGTTGTAGCAGTTCTAAATAATTACAATTTCAATTTCAGGCTTTAGTCGTACCAGCCTTTGAGACTCAAAGATATAGGTTTAAATTCCCGAAGACAAAACAGAATTTACTGGAATTGTTAGATTCAGGAGAACTGTTTACATTTAGGTAGGTATGAAATACCTGGATCAGAATTTTTTCAAAATTAAAAGAGTGTTTTAATTCTATACTCCAAACCTAGCTATCTGATTGGCTGAGACCGAATGTCTCAGCCAATCATATTGCTAGTCTTTTAATTTGGAATCTTAATCTTAATAAGAATATTTTATTTTGATACTGCTTTACTCATGTTATTGTAAATATTAGTAAACATTGTCAAAAAAGGAGGTTTGCATTTTATGAGTGATGTTTCCTTTTGCATTATTTTCAAAAGTGGAAGTATGTCTCTCAGAATTGCACAATATTTCATAATTTTTCATATCTGGAAGTCACTTTTGACCTGCCAAACGTCATTGAGATTCTGACTGAATGGTGTTTAATGCTGTTTTCAACATTATTTTAGTTATATCGCAGCGCCAGTGCACTTATCAGGTTTTGTGGAAGTTTCTTTTCCCGGTACTCCGGATGATTTTATTTCTGAGCCATTGGCTGCTTTTCCACGTAATCATCATCATGATAGTGATCAGCTGGAGAGAGGAATTAATCATTATACCCCCGCAAAACGAATATTTTCAGGGGTATACTGGAATTGGTCTGTCTGTGTGTGTTTCCGTCCGTCTGTGTGTCTGTCCGTGTGTCAGTCTGTGTACAAATAATTGCTTGTTTCTGTCAAAGCGCTGGCGGGGGTATTAAGCCACATTTAGTGATAGCTCTAGTTTGGCAATGGCTTTCATCAATCCTTTGAAAGAAATTAGTCAGGCAAACAAATGTAACAGGTGGTGAAAAATATCGCTGCTCATCCGGGAATCGAAACCAGGGACTCAAGACACAGGCGTTCGTTTTGTGACGAACTTTGCCAACTATATGATGTAATATATAAGAGTCTTATATATTACATCATATAGTTGGCAAAGTTCGTCACAAAACGAACGCCTGTGACTCAAGAACACCGTTCCTGCACTCTAACCAACTGAGCCACCGAACCACATGTCGATATGGCTGCAAGATATATCACCAAATACCTGTACCCAGCTACATTATACCTTTACATCTCTCTGTGGGATAGACCAGTATACTACACAGAGAATCAGCGACCAACTGTTCTTGAGTCCTGTATGCTACTAAGGGCTCGGCTCACTGAGACTTCTTGAATAAAGTCAGCTGGTTGTTATTGATAAATAGCCATGAAACTTCAGTTTATGTACAACTATATTGGTCCTCAAATTTTAGAATTTTATAAGTGTGTCAGATAGCAAAACTGTAGGAAATTAACACTAAGAGTACCCATCAAGAGTGATACATGTATCACCCATGGGGCCAGGTTTAACAAGATCAGACTGCACAGATATTGCAGTCTGATCTCTGATCTACCAACTTAGACATAATGTATGAAAACAATGTTGAAATTCTAATAGTTGTAACCTCTTAATATATGTGTGGCATATATCATGTATGGTTTTACAATAAGTTACATCGCCACACTGAGCAATAAAATAACTGGTGGAAATGGATCTTTAGGCCTTTACCTCACAATGCAGACTGTTAAGACACTGAGAAAGAAACCTCTGGAAAACATTGTTGGAAAAGGAGAAAATGCTGGATACCAGCATTTTCTCCTTTTCCAACAATGTTTTCTACCCTATTACAGACAGCATAGTGCACGCTGAATTTAGTTTTTGGTCAGCAAATGCTTTCACCTTGGGCAAATCTAGAGTTTTACTGTATGAGAAAGAGTTTATCCAAAACTGTTGTAACTTATAAACCCATTCAGAAATATGTAAGTGATCCCTATCAAAGTTTGAGCAGTATATAAGTAATACATTTGAGCCATGCTTTGTGGAAAGGGGGTTTATTGCATTTGCAAAATATTCAACCAAAGTCAGGCTGTGTAGTCCACTGAGGTTGACTTGGGTTGCAATGTTTCATTCTAGGTCAATTTTCTGCAAGTCCAAGAACCATTCTACCTCAGGCTTTAGCTTGTTTTTGGACAAAATGGATTCATGGATCCATAATTATGAGATGATTTCCTTGGTACAATGCATCACAGCGATGCATTAAGCTTCCTATTGCAAGAGCTTGAGTTATTTGTATTTATTCATATAGATACCATGTTTGGCCAAAGGGGCACAGTGCAACAGACTATGAGGAATGGAGAAATGCAACAGACCCGTACGAAGTGAAATGGGAAAAAGATTACGAGCCCTATGTGGCTGTCAGAAAAGATATACCATTATTTGATCAACGTTTTGTGGGCTTTGGCTGGAACAAAGTCTCTCACATTATGCAGCTAGATGCCGAGGGGTATTTCTGACTTTTAACTTGGCTGTTTGTAGATGCACATGTCTAGATCTGGCCCCATATTCACCAGCCATTCTTAAGAATGTTCTTTGTTTAATATTCCAAGATTTTCTAAATTTTAATATTCTAAAATTTTCTAAATTTGAAAGTAACACAACTTTTGATTGGCTAAATCAAATGATTTAGCCAATCAAAAGTTGTGTTACTTTCAAATTTGAGAAAATTCTCCAGAATAAGACAGAGAAAGTTCATAGGGATGGTTGGTCAATACAGACCTTGGTGATAGTGATGTTATGGTCTGTGCAAAAACTTTGATATTTTCTAAAATTGGTATTGCTGAAGATATTTTCTTTAACTCCAACATAGTTGTCAGTCAGCAATGTCTAAATTCATTTTGAAAGGTCAGGTAATCCTCAGATCACCCAAGTAAATAGCTGTTGTGGTTAATAGCACATTACCACAGCTTTCGAAAACATTGTAGCTAAATGAAATCATGGGCAATTTGTGAATAATATACACCTGTTTTCAGTATGAATTCAAATAAACAAATATATATCATAAGCACAATGTTGTGTATAGGTAAAAAAGGTTTTGTTTGAGACTTAACTCTTTACCAAAAGACAAAATTTAGACTGGTCCAATTGAAAGAATTTGCAGATGACAAAATGAATGTGATTAAAGAATTGAAATTTGTGTTAGGAAGGGAAGAAAACATTGTGGGAAATGGAGAAAATGCTGGTTATCAGCATTTTCTCCTTTTCCCACTATTTTTTCAAAAGGCTTCTTACACAGGGGTGTTAAAAGTCGGGATTGTGTGATAAAGGATTAAGATGTCAGTTGCTTTCAAGAAGTTGTTTTGTATTATTGGTCATTTTCTTGAATGTTTGTTTAGTATACCCTTGACTAGAGACTGATGATACAAAATTTATTCATAAAAAGCCTTTTTTATCTTGGCAGTTTTTTTAGGCATTAATTACCAACTTTCGTGAGTTTGAGTCTGGTATTATATTTTAGATAGATTAACTCTTTACCACACTATCACGATTTTTAACACCCCTGTATGGAAAGCCTAAAACAATGTGGGAAAAGGAGAAAATGCTGGTAACCAGCACTTTCTCCTTTTCCCACAATGTTTTCTTCCCCATCCAAAACAAAAATAATTATTTCAGTTACATTTAATTTGTCATCTGCAAATGGTTTCAATTTGGACCAGTCTTAATTTTGCGTCATTGGGTAAAAAGTTAAATGATCCTTTATGATTAACATTATTAATTTTCAGGTACGAATTTGTGGTACTTCCGCTTGCCTTCATCATCCATATGCCACATGCACCAAGTTTCGATATAGCTAAATTTAGATCTAGTAGTGTATATAGACGGTAAGTTTCTTTATTGTACATACCCCTGCAAAACGAATGTTTTCTGGGGTATACTTGAATCAGCCTGTCTGTTCATGTGTCTGTCCATCTGTGTGTCTGTCTGTGTACAAAATACTTGTGATTTTGTGTCGTGAACTCCTCCTACAGTTTTCCTTCAATTGTATTGAAACTTTGCACATATACTGGTCATATATTGAAGATTTGCAAGACAAAATTTTCGAGTGTCAACTCTTCCTGTTTGAGGACTTATCTCCCCTTGAGCTTGACATTTTTTTGTCGGTCAAAGCACTGGCAAGGGCATTAAGTCACATTCAGTGACAACTCTAGTATTTACTCTGTATTACAAGGTCCAGTTTTCACCCATATAGGATACCCATGCTGCTCATATTTGGTAGAATGACTGCAGCAGTTATATGAATATGATTTTGACAACTGTTCAGTCGGCAGCTCTTTTGAAAATATCGCCGAGGTTAAGCAGAGTGTGTAGATCAAGATCACATTACACAGAACATGTTTGTTGATCTTTGCTCTACTTTGTCTGAGACATTTTTCAGATAAAGAAGTATTTTGATTTTTGTATAGGACTGTAACTGTTCCTATGTAAAATTCGGCAGTTTAACCCTTTACTCCATAGATACTCATTTCTAAGCATTGCTTGTAGGAGCCTTTGGAAAACATTGTGGCAAAAGGTGAAATTGCTCGTGACGAGCAATTTCACCTTTTGTCACAATGTTTTCTATGCTATCAAAAGGTGTCATATACACATAAGAAATGGTTTCATCCTTGCTGTTATTAGGGTCATTTTAGAGATACCATACAAATGCCTTATTGGGTAAAGGGTTAAAAGTTGTCATCTGCAAATGCTTTCAATTTGGATCTGTCTAAGTTTTTGACGTTTGGTAAGGAGTAAAGACCTAAGATTTTGATCAGAATAAGGAATGATTAAAGTACAGTATCCCAGTTTCCATCTATTGATTACATGTAACCCTATCAAGTGTATAGTGGCTACTAATGTATGCCCCTCTGTATTGCAGGTGCTTGAAAACCTTAAAGCTGGAATTCCAGAAAGATCTAACCAACAAATACGGAGTTAAAGCCCTAAAGTATTTATCCGTTGAATAAATGAGTGTCATTATTGTGTCATATTGTAAAATTATTTCATCTACATTTTTAGCTCACCTGAGCACAACGTGCTCAAGGGGAGCTTTTAGGGTCACTGGGTGTCCGTCGTGCGTCGTCCGTCAAAAACTCTGGTTGCCATGGCAACGAAATGGAATTTTTTAGCAAATTCTTTAAAAATCTTCTCCTCTGAAACCGCTGGTCGGATTTTGAAATAATTTCACAGATATGTTCCTTGGGTGACCCTTTTCAAAAAATGTTTGTGAAATTTTGATCCGTCAAAAATTGTGGCTCTGGTGAATGGGGGCTACTTGCACTATACAGAAATCAAGGAATTCTTTGAAAATCTTCTCCTCTGAAACCGCTGGTCAGATTTTGAAATAATTTCACAGAATTGTTCCTTGGGTGACCCTTTTCAAAAATTGTTCGTGAAATTTTGATCCGTCAAAAAATGTGGCTCTGGTGAATGGGGGCTACTTGCACTATACAGAAATGAAGGAATTCTTAAAAAATCTTCTTCTCTGAAACCGCTGGTCAGATTTTGAAATAATTTCACAGATATGTTCCTTGGGTGACCCTTTTCAAAAATTGTTCGTGAAATTTTGATCCATCAAAAATTGTGGCTCTGGTGAATGGGGGCTACTTGCACTATACAGAAATCAAGGAATTCTTTGAAAATCTTCTCCTCTGAAACTGCTGGTCGGATTTTGAAATAATTTCACAGATATGTTCCTTGGGTGACCCTTTTCAAAAATTGTTCGTGAAATTTTGATCCGTCAAAAAATGTGGCTCTGGTGAATGGGGGCTACTTGCACTATACAGAAATGAAGAAATTCTTAAAAAATCTTCTTCTCTGAAACCGCTGGTCAGATTTTGAAATAATTTCACAGAATTGTTCCTTGGGTGATCCTTTTCAAAATGTGTTCGTGAAATTTTGATCCATCAAGAAACATGGCTCTGGTGAATGGGGGCTACTTGCACTATAGGAAAATGAGGAAATTCTTAAAAATTTTTCTTCTCTGAAACCGCTGGTGAGATTTTGAAATAATTTCTCAGGGATGTTCCTTGGGTGACCCTTTTCAAAAATTGTTCACAAAATGTTGATCCGTCAAGAAACATGGCTCTGGTGAATGGGGGCTACTTGCACTATAGGGAAATGAAGAAATTCTTAAAAATTCTTCTTCTCTGAAACGGCTGGACAGATTTTGAAATGATTTCACAGAGATGATCCTTGGGTGACCCTTTTCAAAAACTGTTCACAAAATTTTGATCCGTCAAGAAACATG
This sequence comes from Tridacna crocea, assembly GCA_943736015.1. Taxonomy (NCBI): domain Eukaryota; kingdom Metazoa; phylum Mollusca; class Bivalvia; order Cardiida; family Cardiidae; genus Tridacna; species Tridacna crocea. Next base: position 3,275,839 of record OX031067.1, on the reverse strand, counting down.
GCTCTGGTGAATGGGGGCTACTTGCACTATATGGCCATGAAGAAATTTTTTAAAATTCTTCTCTGAAACTGCTGATCAGGTTCTGAAATAATTTCACAGAAATGTATCTTAGTTGACCCTTTTCAAAAATTGCTCGAAATATTTTGATGATCAAGAAACATGGCTCTGATGGCTGTGGGCTATTTACACTATACAGACATGAAGAAATTCTAAAAAATTCTTCCGCTCTGAAATGGTTGTTTAGATTGTGAAAAAATTGGCTATGGTCCTCTCAAAAATTCAGGTGAGCGAACCAGGGCTATCTTGGCCCTCTTGTTTTAAGTTACTTTACATTCTTTTACCATGTGAATATTTTTATTTATACAAATGTTGGGGTGTTTGCTGTAGACGCTTGAGCTGAGGTTGAAGAATTTTTATGGAAAGGTCAGATGCCTCCGTCTTGTTTTCCTAAAGTAATAGAGCTGGGGCGATATCATCGATGCATTGTGATATTTTTGCTGGCGATAGTATATCGCGATACTAACTCGTTGTATCGATACTTGGCGATACATTTACGTTGTGTCGTGTGCAGAGTGTGTGAGATCACGTATCAATGTAAATGATTCATGTATAAAATAGGAAAAAAAATACGCACAATTTGTCTCTGCTATACATACAAGAACGTTAAAAAATTCGCCCTAGAAACAATGAAATTCATAAAACTTTGTAATTTGGGGAATAATTTGAAGTGAAATGTTTACAGTCACTCGCTCATGCTTAGGGTTTTCCAGGTTTTAAATATAGATGCTAATTCGGAACGTTCTAAGGTTATCATATTTTCTTCGTGTCCAAAAAGTTGCGGCTGCGTTTTGATCGGTTTGCATCCTTACCAGTTTTGTCACAAGGACTGTAAAATAAAATAAAGCATTAATTAACAAGGTCATTTGATTTAGCGGACGAATATAAGCTGCAATTTGATTATTTGCTAGCGAAAGATAGCACAGTTTGAATTGTCTTTGTTCTTTTTAAATAACAAATGAATGAGATGCGGATCGGCAACTGTCTTCCGAAGTTGACTATAGTGCGGGTTTTGACGCTGGGAAATTGAATTGATGTCTTTGAGGCTGAAAAATATCTGCCTAATTGTCAATCTGACGCATTAAGTTATGGTCTAGAGCTTCATATAACCTAGTTTAAATGCATCCGGCAGAAATATGGGCTAAACACGATCAGTATAAATGCAAAAGACACGCGCATGATCATGAAGCTGGCGAGTTATTTATGACAACGTAATAAAGGTGTTAATCCTCTGATCTAGTGTAAAAGGACCGATTTTAAAGTTTCCTGCTATTCAAAATGACAAACTGATGTCAAATCATGTGGTAATACTTCTCCAAAAATTATTTGTCACGAAAAAATAGATCGCCAAAAAACCCTGAAAACCCATGACACTACAATGATCAGCATGGCATCGTCCGATCATAGGGACTTATAACTATCTTCTCATTTTTAACAGTGAAGTTAAACAGTGGATTTACACAAATCTGTGAATAAAACAGTAAGTTGAGGCTAAAATGCTATTCATGAGTGAAGAAATTGTTGTTTTAGGAAATGAAAATACAGATCTACGTGGTGGGGGGAGTCTGCAAATGCTTGAAATATGTCTAATTTTTTTTTAAACTTTTGAAAATAAAAAATAGAGGACCAAAATGAATGATATTGAATAAAGCAAAAACTCTAAATGGTACTGCAAAACCATTGATTTTTGAAGTACAAAACAAAGCATCCTTATAAACTTAATATCATGTAGACAAACTGTCATGGTATTTAAAGCCAAAAGGCATTCTCAGTTAAATGGAGACACCGATTGTACAACAGATAACTAGTTGGTGTGATCTTCAGATTACAAAACAATAATCATTTGTGATTTCAACCTGATTGCCCAGCACTACCGATCTGAAAGATTTTGTACAGGAATTGGACCAGTTCAATGGTATCTCACTTACCTACTTGTTTAAGCAAACATTTGGATTGATTTTGCCAAAAATGGTTGCACAGTTTGAGAAAAGGTTCCTAAAGTCTTTGAAGAGCTTATAACTGTGAACATGTAGATCTATTTATAAAATCTTGTTTGCGCATATCACATGAAAACAGAATCTCTTTTAAAAGACTGTCATTAAGTAAATCTGGACCAATTAACTATCGTGATATTGTATCGTATCGCCTGTCTGGTATCGCGATAGTATCGCGATACATTTTTCTTGGCGATACCCAGCTCTATAAAGTAACCTATTATTTTAGATTTAACTCTTTACTTCATGATCATGAGTTTTAATGACGCTGTTGAAGAATCCTTTTGAAAAAAAAAAAAAAACTAACATTTTCTTTTCCAATAATGTTTTCAAAAGGCTTCTTTCTTGGGGGTCATTAGAATTAAGGATTGTGTGGTAAAGGGCTAAGGGTTAAAAGTAAGTTTTACTTACTACCTCATGAAACAGATCTAGAGTGAATTATTTTGAAAACATCCCTTGTGAGAATAATTATCAGGGGCTGTATTTGTCAATCATTCTATATAATATTTTTAAACTTAAACTATATTTACTAAATAACACAATTTCTAATTGACTAAACCATTTACTTTTGGTTTAGCTAATCTGATATTGCATTGCTTACAAATATAGAATAGTTTTGAGAATTAGACTTAAAATGTTATTAACCTTTGACTGCACAATCCCAACTTTTAACACCCCTGTGAAAGAAGCCTTCTGAAAGTATTGTGGGAAAAAGAGAAAATGCTGGTAACCAGCATTTTCTCCATTTCCCACAATGTTTTCTTCCCTTCCTACAACAAATTTCAATTCTTTAGTCACATTCATTTTGTCGTCTGCAAATGCTTTCAATTTGGACCAGTCTACAATTTCGTCATTTGGTAAAGAGTTAAGACTGGTTGGTGAGTATTGGCCCTTGATTTATGTTTCAGATATAAGCATGTTGTTGTGAACAGTTTCTCCTAAAGCTACAATGCTTACAAAGGGAATCTGCAGATAAGAAAAGAGCTGTCTGTTAGCGGTTGTGTTTTAGACTTGCTTTTTAAAATGGATCAGATCTGTGTTTTAAAATGGAGTGAATATTTAAATCTAAATTCTCTTCGTTTGTATGTATCATATATTATGTTGAATTCTTTACCAACCGACAAATTTTAGACCCAATCAAATTGAAAGCAGTTGCAGACAGCAATTTAACAGTGGCTTGAATGATAATTTCTTTCTTTGAGGGGATAGAAAACATTGTGGGAAAATGAGAACATGCTTGTTACCAGTCTATTTCTTACAATGTTGTCAATATTTTTCCTCTCAGAATCAGTATACATGTAACTCTGAATGTTGTGGTTAGTTAGTTTAACCCATTACCACACAATCTCTACTTTGAGAAAGAAGTCTTTTGAAAACATTGTGGGAAAAGGAGAAAATGCTGGTTACCAGCATTTTCTCCTTTTCCCACAATGTTTTCTACCCTTCACAAAACAAATTTCAAATTTTCAGTCACTTTTATTTTGTCGTCTGCATATGCTTTCGATTTGGACACGCCTAAAATATTGTCGTTTGGTAATGAGTTAAACATATGGTATGGTGAAGGGTTAATTTCATTTGATTGTTAAAGTGATTGTTTAATTGTGTGATGAAATTGTAAATTTCAGTACACCTTTAACCCTTAACCACACAATGATGATTTTTAAAGCCTATGAAAGAGAAAGCTTTTGAAAACATTGTGGGAAAAAGAGAAAATGCTGATTACAAGCATTTTCTCCTTTTCCCACAACGTTTTCTACCCTATCAAAGAAAAACCATTTGATATGAGCTACATAGAAAATGTCATCTGAAAATGCTTTCAATTTGGACTGATCTAAAATTTTGTTGTGTGGTAAATGGTTAATGTCTTGATCATTTGAAACATAAGTGTTAAGTTGGAATAAATAATATGAGGCCTTTACCACTCTATTCCAACTTTAAGGATGGTAACAAAGAAACCTTTTGAAAAAGTTATAGAAAAAGAAGAAAATGCTGGCAAACAGGATTTTCTTCTTTTTCTCTTAATGTTTTGTACTCTATGAATGACAAGTTCCATTTTTTGAATAATTTTTATCTAACTCTTTACTATACAATGACGACATTGGATGACCCTGTGAAAGAAGTTCTTTAGAAACATTGTGGGAAAAGGAGAAAATGCTGGTAACCAGCATTTTCTCCTTTTCCCAAAGTGTTTTTTACCCTATCAATAAACATTTGCACCATTTGAGCCACATTGAAATTGTCGTCTGCAATTGCTTTTAATTTGGACAGGGGTAAAATTTTTTCGTCTGATGAGAGTTAAATTATTGCTTGTAAATGCTTTCAGTTTGGTCAAGTTCAAAATTTTGCTGTGTGGTAAAGAGTTCCTGAAGTTTTATACATGAATATAGTTTACGAGAATTTTATAGGCAAAACCTGTAGCAAAATATGATCTGAATGTGATTTGTAGTCATCTAATTTTCCATTTTTTTTTTCCAATTTATTTTTTTTTGTAACATGTGGTGCTTTGTAACAGGTGATATATGCCTGAAAACATATTCATTTACTTCCACACAATAAAGCGGACTTCCAAGTAAAGTTGTTGTATTTAGTTGGTTGTACTTGGTTTAATGCCACTTTAACAGCTAAGGTCATATCATGGCAATAGGTGACACACACACATGTTTCCTGACTTTCTCACACCAATAATAACACAACTTTCTTTCCAAAGCCATCCAACTACTTTTCTCACATGCTTCAGCAGAGGTGAGAGTTGAAAATACGCGGGAAATAAAGTTCGCCACAACCAGGTATCCTTTTAAAGTGTTGCTTGAAAATGCTTTCACTTTGGACAAGTCTAAAATTTTGTTGTCTGGTAAAGAGTTAAAGTCAGTTTAAACACAAAAATCAAGTTAAAGATTATTTAGTTGTAATATCTCACAAAAGTACCGTATAAGTACTTTTTTCTGCGGGGTCCAAATTCTACGGATTTTCAAAAAAACAGGGGTTTTAAAATTTTGCATACCTTTTTTCTGCGGTAATGAACCTTATAAAAAATGGATTTAATTATTGCGCTTTATTTTGATGAAGTACCAGTACCAGCGTCCATGTTGGACAGGTATACTCCATAAAATGTATTTCGGTTGTTATTGTCTTCAATGAAAAGGATGATATTCATGTATTTAAAACACACACACATTTTTAAATGTAAATAAATAACTATTTCATTCATTGCAATGCCATATCTATTTCTGTATCGGGCCCAAAGAACATGTTCTACCAGTGCTTCCAAGATCCCTGCCGATCTGAATCCATTAGTGTTTAACTCATTTTAATTTGACACTTCTTGGTGCATTTTGACCCGCCATTTTGAGACAAGCTCTTTCAAAATAGTTATGGATAAGTGAACTGGGTCAATTAGTACCTCATCAGACCCATTTTCCCTAATCTGGGCCACAATCTGTTCCGAATATCAATTATCAAAGGAAGATTTCAGCTTGGCTTTAACTGTCTCGAAATTATATTGGGGGAAAGGGTATAAATGGTTCGATGTGTGAAACTAACAATGGTATAACCTTTGTTTTCTACCCTTAGGCGATGTCATAACGGCATGCATATACCGTAAAGTGCGAATAATAGATCGCACCAACCAAACTGTAGAGTAACTGTACAGTTAACATTAAGACTCGCTGTAAAATGTATGCAGGAGAGATCTAGTATTTTGAAAACATTGTGGGAAGGCAGGAAATTTATTGCAATAATCATATTCTGTTTATACAGTACAGGTAGTGAAAGCCATTAAATATAGAGAGTAGGAAACAGTAAAAAGAATAATATGCAGAGTTTGATAATATACGTGTAATTTACACATGTCCCTACAAAACAACAACAAGCAAAAGAATGACGACGACGACGTCAATAGAATCCTTCTTTTTATTTGGACTAAATTTTTGCGTCTTTTAAATCTGCGCTCCTGCATGGTCCCGCAGATAAAGCAAAAATAAAGTCACCGCAGAAAAAAGTGCTTATACGGTATTGTTTTTCAACTCTTTAAAAAAACAGCAAGGTTTTTAAACCTGCCCAAATGTAAAACAGTTGGAGACGAAAAATGAAATGTGGTTCAAATGATGGAAAATGTCCATTAAAGGGTAGAAAATATTGTGGGAAAAAGGAGAAAATGCTGGTTACCAGCATTTTCTCCTTTTCCCACAATGTTTTCAAAAGCCTTCTTGCTCAAGCTTGTCAGAACTTTGGATTGTGTGCAAAAGGTTCAACTTAGAGAGACCTGCAGGTAATACTGTTAGTTGATTGCTAACAAAGCCTCTAAGCAATGCAGACAGGTTTGTATAGAAATGTGACTAATTTACCATAAATTAACTCTGTACTGAACATTCTCAAATTTTAACAACCCTGAGAAAGAGTGTGGGTGAAAATATTGTTGGGAAAAGAGAAAAGGCAGTTACCAGCACTATCTTCTTTCCTCATATTATTAAAACTTTTAGGGTCATTAGAGTATGGGAGTATGTGGTAAATAATAATAAATAAGCATTAATCCCTTACCAGATAACAATATTTTAACCTTGTCCAAATTGAAAGCAAGTGCAGATGACAAAATGAATGTGACTGAAGAATTGAGATTTGTTTTTTAAGAAGGGTAGAAAACATTGCAGGAAAAGGAGAAAATGCTGGTAACCAGCATTTTCTCCATTTCCATCAATGTTTTCTAAACGCGTCTTTCTCAGGTTCATCAAAAGTAGGGATTGTATGGTAATGGGTTAAACAGCCCAGAGAAAGAGTGTTTTTGAAAACACTGTGGGAAAAACAATGCTGATACCAACATTTTTTTTCTTTCCTTACTGTTTTCAAAACTTTTACCTGCAAGATCACTAAAAAACAGGATTTTGTCGTAAACAGTTGATCTACTGGTTGATGAGCCATTTGTTTATTCCAAATCAATAGGATTAGGGAATTGGTTCAGCTTTGCCTATTTGTCCCTCTGTGCTTCCAGCTTTCCAGCCTTCGGTCCTATCCTTCTGTTTGACCTTCTACAAGGGGAGGGTGGTAGGATGGGAGAAAGACAGACAGACAGAAAGAGAGAGAGAGAGAAGAATGAGTTTTTAGTAGCAACATGGGAGAAAGAATTAATTCTTTGCGACACAGAAAAATTTTAGACTGGTCCAAATTGAGGGGCATTTGCAGACGACAAAATAAAGGTGACTGAAAAATTAAAATTTGGTTTGGGAAGGGTAGAAAACAAAGTGGGAAAAGGAGAAAATGCTGGTAACCAGCATTTTCTCCTCTTACCGCAGTGTTTTCAAAAGGCTTCTCTATCAGGGTCGTTATAAGTTGGGATTGTGTGGTAAAGATTTAAACGTTTACTAAAGTAAACGATCCCATGATTTGACAATCATAAAGACAGAAGCTTAGGAAAATATTGTCGGAAAAGTAGAGAAAATGCTGGTAACAAGCATTTCATACATGTTATTTATCCTAAGGACACCCCATTATTTAAACATTCAGTTATCAGTTTGCTGCAAATACTTTTGTTTTGGGCTAGTAGAAATTTTTGGTATGTGTTAAAGTTTTAACCCTTGACCAAACAGCAAAATTTTAGACTTTTCTAAATTGAAAGCATTTGCAGACAACAAAATAGACATGACTCAAAAATAAAATTTTTGCTTTAAAACAGAAGAAAACATTGTGGGAAAAGGAGCAGTATTTTTTCCTTTTCCCACAATGATTTCAGAAGGCTTCTTCCTCAGGGTCGTAAAAACCTGGGATTGTTTGGTAAAGGATTAAATCTTTACCACACAATCCAGACTTTTAACGACCCTGAGAAAGAAGCCTTTTGAAAACCTATTGGGAAAAGGAGAAAATGCTGGTAACCAGAATTTTCTCCTTTTCGCACAAGGTTTTCTGCTCTTCCTAAATGAAATTTTGATTTTTCAGTCACAGTTATTTTGTGATCTACAAATGCTTTCAGTTTGGACTAGTCTATAATTTTGTCATTTGGTAAAGAGTTAATAGTGGTCTGGAGGCATATCAGCTAATTCAATGACAAGCAAATAGATAAAAGATGAACTTTCCAGATGTTTTGTATCATGTTTTTTACATAATAAATGTTATCAGTGTTGCATACATAAGCATGTCATTGACAGGCCCTCAAACTATATTTCTTTATCTCTACAGTGCTAGCACTAAACAAGCATATTTTCACTTTATATGTATAGAGATACTTGTAAAATAATCTTGAGCTCGCTTGGGTGGCTCAGTGGTGAGCATGTTGGACTTATGACCTGGTAGTTGTGAGTTTGATACCTGGTTGAGGCAAACTTTCTTTCCGGAGTATTTTCCCCTTTCACCTCTGCTGAAGCATGTGAGAAAAGTAGTTGGTCGCTTTGGAAAGGAAGTTGTGTTAGTACTGGTATGAGAAAGCCAGGAAACACATGTGCGTCACCGACCGCCATGATGTTACCTTAGCTGATAACCCTTTACCAAACGACAAAATTTTACGCCAGTCCAAATTAGATGAACTTGCAGACGACAAAATAAACGTTACTCAAAAATGAAAATTTGTTTCCAGCAGGGTAGAAAATATTTTGGGAAAAGGAGAAAATGCTGGTTACCAGCATTTTCTCCTTTGCCAACAATTTTTTCAAAAGGCTTCTATCTCAGGGTCGTAAAAACCAGGGATTGTTTGGAAACGGGTTAACCCATTACCACACAATCCCTACTTTTGACGACCATGAGAAAGAAGCCTTTTGAAAACACTTTGGGAAAAGGAGAAAATGCTGGTAACCAGCATTTTCTCCTTTTCCCACAGTGTTTTCTACCCTTACCAGAACAAATTTCTATTTTTGAGTCACCTTTATTTTGTCGTCTGCAAATACTTTGAATTTGGACCAGTCTAAAATTCTCTCGTGTGGTAAAGAGTTAAATTAAAATCTATCTTGGTGGTCATGGACTGTGTGGTAAATGGTTTAGAGTTAAGGTATTACCATCCTAGACCCTTCTAGTGTGACATGGAATGAAATTTATTAGTTGATAAATAAGGATCTATACTGATATAATATTTCGCACATTTCTAACTGACAAGAAATTTCTTTGATGTCCATCTTGAAATTATTTGTTGATATTTTTGTTAGTTTTCTGAAAAGGGAAGTAATAATTATCTCCCTTTGTAATGAGACTAGAGTTGCCCTAGATTAACCCTTACCCCATAAGGTATTCCTATGGCATCTCTTATTGACCCTAAATAACAGCAAGGATGAAGCCGTTTCTTATGTGTAAATGACACCTTTTGATAGCATAGAAAACATTGTGACAAAAGGTGAAATTGCTCGTGATGAGCAATTTCACCTTTTGCCACAATGTTTTCCAAAGGCTCCTGCAAGCAATGTGTAGAAATGAGTATCTATGGAGTAAAGGGTTAATAAATGATAATTCAAAGAAGGAAATGATAGAAAAAAGTGGCTCAGTCAAAGTCGTACAATAATACATGTACTCATTTTCAATCCTAGCAACATTTTTAGGATATTATTATAGTGAAAATAACAGTTTTCCATTAGAATGGCACTACCTTAATGAGTTTTTACTGCAACATACAGAGGAAAAACTTTAACCCGTCACCAAACAAACTCTGGTTTTTATGACCCTGAGATAGAAACCTTTTGAAAATGTTGTGGGAAAAGGAGAAAATGCTGGTAACCAGCCACTGACAAGCCCCTTCGTGCATTATATGGGGTGCTCTGCAAAGCACTTGTTGTTATATGGAGTGCAACACGCGAAAAGGTGCATTCGGACATTTGCGTAAAGTGTCGTCCCGGATTAGCCTGCGCTGTCCGCGCAGGCTAATCCGAGACGACACTTTACGACTACATTAGATTTTGTGCTACAGTAGATTTGTGTAAAACAGAAAATCACATACAATCGGAAAGTGTCGTTTCGGATTAGCCTGTGCGGACTGCACATGCTGATCCGAGACGACACTTTACGCAAATGTCCGAATGACCCTTTTCGCGTGTTGCACTCCATATGGTAAAGAATTAAAACCATTAAATTTTGTTCATAAAATTACAATCTCTGTATTGGGGAAAAGAGTAGACCTAAGATCAGGGTCTGTATTCATCAGCCATTCTTAAGAATGTTCTTAGTCTTATTCTGCAGAATTTCGTTAATGTGAAAGTAACAACTTCTGATTGACTAAACCATATGTTTTACCCAATTATAAGTTCTGTTACTTTCACTTTCAGAAAATCTTAAAGAATAAGACAAAGAACGTTCTTAAGAATTGTTGATGAATACGGACCCAGAATGCATGTTCTATTTAGCGAAAGTAACTAAAAACTTAACCCATTACCACACAATCCCTACTTTTGACACCCCTGAGAAAGAAGCGTTTTGAAAACACTGTGGGAAAAGGAGAAAATGCTGGTAACCAGCATTTTCTCCTTTTCCCACAGTGTTTTCTACCCTTCCCAGAACAAATTTCAATTTTTCAGTTAGCTTTATTTTGCTTTCAATTTGGACCAGTCTAAATTTTTCTTGCATGGTAATGGGTTAACTCTTTACCACACAATCCCGACCTTTAACGACCCTGAGAAGGAAGCTTTTGAAAACATTGTGGGAAAAGGTGAAAATGCTGGTAACCAGCATTTTCTCCTTTTCCCACAATGTTTTCTACCCAGCTGGAAACAAATTTCAATTTTTGAGTTAGGATTATTTTGTTGTCTGCAAATGCTTTCAATTTGAACCAGTCTAAAATTTTGTCGTTTGGTAATGGGTTAAACAACACTCCAAAAATAAGGCCATGGCTATGTATGGAAAAGGATTTATGTTCTCTACGAACATATCAATGATTATTTATGGGATGGGATCGGCAAATAAGGTCATTCTCCTAACTCTTAACTCATTACTAAACGACAAAATTTTAGGTTTGTCCAAATCGAAAGCATTTGCAGATGACAAAATAAAAGTGACTGAAAATTTAAAATTTGTTTTGTAAAGGGTTAGAAAACATTGTGGGAAAAGGAGAAAATGCTGGTTACAAGCATTTTCTCCTTTTCCCACAATGTTTTCTAAAGGCTTTTTTCTCAGGAGCATCAAAAGTAATGGGTTAACAAACAACAAAATTGTAGATGTCAAAAATGAAAACACTTGCAGACGACAAAATTAATGAGACTCAAAAATTGAAATTTGTTTTGGGAAGGGTAGAAAACATTGTGAGAAAAGGAAATGCTGATAAAAAGCTTCTTTTTCAGGGTCTTGAAAACCTGGGATTGTTTGAGGAAAGGGTTTTATATCTTAATCAAAGACAAAATAAAGAACTCAACCAAATTGACAGTACTTGCATACAACAAACTGAAGCTCAAACAATGACATTTGTCTGTAACTGAGTAGAAAGCACCGTGGGAAAAGGAAAATGGTTGTTACCATGTGTTTATACGCCGAAAGGGTAGTATTATGTTATGGCCGCTGTTGTTTGTCCATCCGTCTGTCTTGCTGTCTGTCCTGTAGCGATCGAAACAATGGTCAGTGAAGGGAGAGGAATGAATCCTGTTCTCAAATCCTGTATGCTACTGACTGAGCTACTGTAGCTCGGCTACATTTGTTACAGGTTACAATGTTTAATACTTAGTGGTATACTATTTAAACTGGAGTGTTACAGGTTGAAAAAAGATAACTGCTCAGCCTAGCAACCTGATATGGCTGAAATAATAATTTAATTTAATTGACATAAAAACACTATTACTTTTGATCAATACAGTCTAGACAGGATTTGGTCATCAGACAATATGCTAAACGAATAAATATACTTACACTGGCTATTCTTCTGGCTATAAAAATACAGCCTGGGACCATATTCACCAACCATTCTTAAGAAAGTTCTTTGTCTTATTCTCCAGAATTTTCTACATTTGTAAGTAACACAACTTCTGATTGGCTAAACCATTCAGTTTAGCAATAGCCAATCAGAAGTTGTGTTACTTACAAATTTAGGAAACCTTGAAGAATAAGACTAAGAATATTCTCAAGAATAATTGGTGAATACTGGACCTGGTCCTAACTCGGGTAAGTATAATGAAGGCCACGCTTGATGATAAAGGTTGTATTTTTGTGAATGAATATCATCTCTATATAGATATTAATTTTGATGGAGAAACCACAAATATTTGGATGGTAATGGAGGTAGGGTCACATACGAATGAACTTTGTGTGAAATTTTTGATAGATCAAGACTAACCCTGTACCAAACAATCCCTGGTTTTTATGACCTTGAGATAGAAAGCCTGTTGGAAAACATTGTGGGAAAAGGAGAAAATGCTGATAACCAGCATTTTTCTCCTTTTCCCATAATGTTTTCTACCCCACTAGGAACAAATTTCAATTTTTGAGTTACGTTTATTGTTGTGTCTGCAACTGCATTAATTTTGGACCAGTTCCAAATTTTGTCGTTTGGTAAAAATTAAAAAAAAAATAGAAAATGAATTAGTTGTGCTCTGACAAAAGGTGACTAAATGCATCTTCCTGATTCATGGTACCAAGCACGCCAACACTTACTTATGGATCCATAATAGATCTGTCCACTTTTTTTTTAAACTCTTTACCACACAACAAAATAATAGACTGGTCCAAATTGAAAGCATTTGAAGACGACAATTTCAATGTGGTTAAAATTGCAAAATTTGTCTTTGATAGATTAGAAAACATTTTGGGAAAAGGAGCAAATGCTGGTTACCAGCATTTTCTCCTTTTCCCACAATGTTTTCAAAAGGCTTCTTTCTCAGGGTCGTTAAAAGTCGGGATTATGTGGTACAGAGTTAAACAAATAACATAATCAGAAGTTCTGTTACTTTCACATTGACAAAATTCTGAAGAATAAGACTAAGAACGTTCTTAAGAATGGCTGGTGAATACAGAACCAGGAGTGAGATACCTCTTTATCTTTTAATGAAACTGTTTATATAGCCAATGAGAAAATTCAATTTATTTGTTCAGTAGTGAAAGAGTTGTATGGTCCAATATAAGCCGTTGATCATTAGCATGATATTGGGTTAAAGTCTGTACGCCTAGAACAGTGTATTCTGGACGTGTCCCATCCTTGTACGAATCGTAGACCCAGTTTAACCCTTTCCCAAACAATCCCTGGTTTTTACGGGTCTGGAATAGTAGCCTTTTGAAAACATTGTGGGAACAGAAGAAAATGCTGGTAACCAGCATTTTCTCCTTTTCCCACAATGCTTTCTACCCTATAATAGATAGAAATCATCTTTTCAGCAAGAGTTGAATTGTCGTCTGCAAATGCTTTCCATTTGGTCTAGTTAAAAAATTTGTTTGGGAATATATGCTTTCTACCCTATAATAGATAGAAATCATCTTTTCAGCAAGAGTTGAATTGTCGTCTGCAAATGCTTTCCATTTGGTCTAGTTAAAAAATAAGTTTGGGAAAGGGTTAATTCATTCTTTAACTCTTTAACCACACAATCCCGATTTTTAACAACCCTGAGAAAGAAAGTTTTTAAAAATGTCGTGGGAAAAGGAGAAAATGCTGGTAACCAGCATTATCTCCTTTTGCCATAATGTTTTCTACCCTCCCCAAATCAAATTTGATTCACATTGATTTTGATTTGTTGTCTGGAAATGCTTTCAATTTGGACCAGCCCAAAATTTTTCCGCTTGGTAAAGACTTAATGCATGGAGAGTAACGTAATGCTTCAGACCTGGGTTCCGAGGATGGACATGTTTAAGTCCAAAGAAGTTGCAAAATACCATTTAAATGTGGCTCAAATGGTCATAGTTGTCTTTAAGAGGTTAGAAAACACTCTGGGAAAAAGAGAAAATGCTGGTTACAAGCATTTTCTCCTTTCCCACAATGCTTTCAAAAGTTATCTTCATTTGGGTCATTAAAACCCATGAATGAAAGGTTAATATTCATTAAAAGATTGCAGTCATTTGTAAGGCATTAAAATTTATCTGGATTTGGCAATGTATGTGCTTCCTTTTTTTTTTACCTTTTAGGGCACGATGCCAACTTCTAACAACCCTGAAGAACAAGCTTATTGAAAACATTGTTGCAAGAGGAGAAACTGTTGCTAATCAACATATTCTCCATTTCCCACAATGTTTTCTGTCCTATCTCAGAAAAGTTACATCATTTTGAGCTACTCTGTAATTTTTGTCTACAAATGCTTTCAATTTTGACAGGTCTAAAATTTTGTTCTGCTTTAACCCATAACCACACAGTCCCTACTTTTGATGCCCCTGAGAAAGAAGCCTTTCGAAAACATTGTGGGAAAAGAAGAAAATGCTGGTAACCAGCATCTTCTCCTTTTCCCACAATGTTTTCTACCTTTCACAAAACTTATTTCAAATTTTCAGTCACTTTTTGTCATCTGCAAATGCTTTCGATTTGGACAAACCTAAAATTTTGTCGTTTGGTAATGAGTTAATGGTGAAATAAGACTGAGACTGTTTCACCTGGATGACCCATTCTGTATTTGTATCTATGTTCAGAGGGGGCAAAAAACGCACTTCAGTTGGCGTGAACATCCACTTTTTGTCAGTGTAAACCCTTTTTAAGATGATCGAAAATGAATTTATTATACCAATATTTCTGATCATTAATCAATATCCAATGATTTTATAGCTGTCTCGGTCAAACAAAAGACTTCCATATATGGGAAAACTTTTCTCTTCTGAACTTGTGAAACAAAAACTGATGATAACAGAAATACTTCTGTAGCCTGATTTGGTCTTTACCAAATGAAATAAATTTTGAACTGGTCCAAATTGAAAGCATTTGCAGTTGACATGTAAAATTTACTCTAATTGATGGTTATTTTCATTGAGGGTGTAGAAAACCATGTGGGAAAAGATCTTTAACATGCAGCATTTTAGAATTGAAAGCTTGTGCATGAAACAAAAAAAAATTCTTAACCCTTTCCCGCCCAGTCAAATTTGGACTCTTCCAAAGTCATAGCATTGACAGACGATAAATTTAAACTTCGTGTAAAGGAGCTGAAAATCTTTGATATGATAGAAAACATTGTAGGAAAAGGAAAGAAAATGCTGGTTACTGGTACCAGAATTTTATAGTTTTACTGCAATGTTTTAGGATGCCTTTATGCCCTTAACTCTTTACCTAATGACAAAATTTTAGATCAGTCCAAACTGAAAGCATTTGCAGGCGACAAAATTAACCCTGTCCCAAAAATCCCTGGTTTTTACGGGTCAGGAATAGAAGCCTTTTGAAACATTGTGGGAAAAGGTGAAAATGCTGGCAACCAGCATTTTCTCCTTTTCCCACAATGTTTTCTATCCTATCACATAGAAAAATCATCTGTTTAGCAACTGTTAATTTGTCATCTGCAAAATGCTTTCAATTTGGTCTGGTCCAAAATTTGCCATTTGGGAAAGGGTTAATGTGACTAAAAAATGAAATTTGTTTTTGGAAGGGAAGAAAACATTGTGGGAAAAGGAGAAATTGTTGGTTACCAGCATTTTCTTTTTTTCCCACAATGTTTTCAGAAGGCTTCTTTCTCAGGGTCATAAAAACTAGGGATTGTTTGGGAGAGGGTTAACTGTCTGTCAGTAACAGTTGGGATTGTGTTTTACAGGGTTGAAGATAGACTCTCATATCTCTCTTAAAATCTACTTGGATTTAGGTCTGATCAATCTAATCCAGTTTACTTTATTATTCTTCGATGACAAGGTATTTATCATAGAAATTTCAAATTAATTTTCTCTCTGTTTTTTTTTTTACTCTTTACTACACTACGATGACTTTTTACAACTCTGAGAAAGAAGCCTTTTGAAAACATTGTGGGAAAAGGAGAAAATGCTGGTAACCAGCATTTTCTCCTTTTCCCAAAATGTTTTCTACCCTACCAAAGAAAAATTATTTCATATGGGCCACACTGAAACTCATCTGCAGTAAAGGCTCACTTGGTATTTGTATGAACAGCTTAATCAGTACAGTTGCTCTAATTAGAACATGGAACCCTGCATGGCTCAGGGGTATTGTGTGGGATTTGTGACCTGGAGGCTCCTAGTTCGATCCTCACTGAATCCACTTGGGTTTTTTGTGGAATGTCATTGGCGCAAGACACTTCAGAGCCCCAGTTTAGCACTGCTGGAACCTATGAAATATATGACTGAAAAATTGTTTAAAGCATTTTAAAACACAATTCAATCAATTAATCTAGTTAGAAAATTGCAGGTTTAAATCTTAGGGGTGGCAAATTATTTTTATGGCATTTTTATACACCTGAAGGATGGTATTATGTTATGGCCTTGGTTGTCTGACCGTGTGCCTGTCTGTTGGTATGTCCATCTGTCAGTCTGACCATCCATAAGTAATTTCTTGAGTGCACCTTGCCTCCTACAGTTTGCATTACCAAAATGAATCTCTATGATGTGTAGTTGTGCATGTGATGCTTAAAATTTGGATATCTGCACACATTCTAGATTTTACCCCATTTCACTGACAAGTCCCTTTGCTAAGCTCTTGTTGGTTTGTTATTTATTATCTACTGAAAGTAGTCACAACCTATTGGCTTTTCATAACAAAACATCAAACGTTTTTAAAAAAAAGATTCCTTGGTTAAAATCTAGTTTAATTTCATGCAGACTGAAGAAACCATAGTGATAAATGCAGAAAATTGCCCATTTTCAGCTCATTTTAGAAATTTAAGTGAACATGATGAAAAATAAATCAAGTGCCCTCTTTGTGCATTCTCTTTATTAGTCAACGTCTTCAAATAAATACAGCATGATTGTGGAAAATGGAGAGATATTTTTACCAACACCCACATGTCAAAATTTGAATTTGGTCAAACTTGCCTACAGTCTATGGCTTGCTTCGAAGCTATTTTTTGTTATTTGGTCTCCGCACATTTTCGTAGACCAAATAACAGAAATAGCATCGGAGCAAGCCTTCAGACTGATGGTAGTCCAAAGTGAAAGCATTTGCAGATTTGTTGGAACAAATACATGTACATCTGTAATAATTTTTCTTTGAATGGGTAAGAAGTATTGCAGGAAGAGAAAAAAAATGCTGATCCCCAGCATTTTCTCTTTTTCTGACAAATTGTCAGTTGGGGATTAACCGTTAGAGTGCAGAAAAACCAGATCTGCCTAGACTGATATACTCTGCACCAATGAAAAGTCACCAGGTACTAAAGTTGAATAATTTTCACCTTGCCAAAAGAGAGAAATTTTCAATTATGTTGAACGTTAAATACTCATTTATCTTGTCAACAGTATTTTCTTCTTTTCCCACAATATTTTAAAGAATTTTCTTATAACAAGGTTGTTAAAACACAGCCTTGTTTGGGAAAGGGTTAACACCTTATCATACACTGCAGAGTTATGACCAATACTTCAGAAAACACTGGGAAAAGGAGAAAATCCTGGAAACCAGCATTTTCTCCATTTCCTACAATGTTTTTTACCTACTCAAGGACAAGTCCTATCATTCCAAAATGATTTGAGTTCTCATCTGTATTATACCATCAGTATTTTAACATGTGGTAAAGGGGTTATTGATTGATAGATTCAATGGTGTTTAACTAATTACCACACGAGAAAATTTTAGACTGGTCAAAATTGAAAGCATTTGCAGACGAAAAAATAAACGTGACTGAAAAATAGAAATTTGTTCTGAAAAGGGTAGAAAACACTGTGGGAAAAGGAGAAAATGCTGGTTACCAGCATTTTCTCCTTTTCCCACAGTGTTTTCAAAATGCTTCTTTCTCAGGGGCGTCAAAAGTAGGGATTGAGTGGTAATGGGTTAACACAGTTTTCAACATTATTTCAGTTATATCACGGCAGCCTGTGCACCATTTCTGACTTTTTTCTGGAGTCTTCTATTACCAGTACACCACACAAATACCTTTCAAAGCCACTGGCTGCTTTCCCACATATCCATCGCCAAAACGATGGTCAGCCATCGCAGAGGAATGAATCCTGTCGCATTGACCATCATCAATTCTCCGAAAGAAATTTGCCAAGGCAGGGATTGAAACACCCCGACCCCATTCTCAAGTCCTGCTACCAACTGATTTTTCAGGACTCAGCAAGTAAAGGGTTAAAGCTGCATCAAAATTGTTCAGGGAAGATTTATATGTCTGTACATAAGTATAGGTAAATATCCTGGGATTTAAATTTCAATGGTATGCCTGCGAGCTCTCCTTCTTTAACCCTTTATCATACAATCCCAAGTTTTCATGACCCAGAAGAAGAAAGCCTTTTGAAAACATTATGGGAAAAGGAGAAAATGCTGGTAACCAGCATTTTCTCCTTTTCCCACAATGTTTTCTACCCTATCTAGGAAAATTCTCTCCATTTGAGCCACATTAAAATTGTCGTCTGCACCTGTTCATCTATGCATGTTTTCTTGGACTTCACCAGTACACTGCACAATTTTCCTTCCAAGCCACTGGCTGCTTTCCCACATTACCATCATTGAAACAATGATCAGCAGTGAGAGAGGAATGAATCCTGTTGCAATGACTATCATCCATCCCCAGGAAGAAATTGGCAGCTTCAACCCTTTGGCTGCCCCCCCCCCCCAACATGCCTGAATACACGAAACCAGCATTTTCTCCTTTGCCCACAAAGAATTAACATGTGTTCCCTAGGGTCGTTAAAACTCGTGTAATATGTTGAATGAGGTTAAATGATACTTAATTGCATGAGAAATGAAAAGTGTTCACAAAAACTGTTGAGTGCATTCGAATCTTAAGACAAAATTGACACAACATCGAAAATGGCATCGTGCGAACTAACATAAATCGAAAAACTGATAAATTGGAAAGAAATTATCAGTTAAAGTTATTTCAACAAGGTGCTTCAGTTAAAATAATTATATCGGTAATTAAAGTTCACAATAAAGTTTGGTAAAATCTATGCAACAAATAACTGTGATAATGAAATCTATTTATAGTAAGGATATAATATAACAATGAAAAGTATTCAGTGACAACTATATTTTCACACCATTGGAAGTATTCAAGAAATCCATGAGAACTGTCCACTCAAACTCGAATTCCGTGAGCACTATTCACTCAAATTGTGAGAAGTACTCACTCAAACTGTGAGATGTACTCACAAAGTCAGTGAGAACTATTCATTGAAAATCGTAAGATGTACTCACAAAATTTATGAGAACTATTCACTCAAATCGTGAGAAGTACTCGTGAATTCCGTGAGAACTACTCACTCAAGCTGTGAGATGTACTCACAAAATCAGTACTACTCACTCAAGCTGTGAGAAGTACTCACGATTTCCGTGAGAGCTATTCACTCAAACTGTGAGAAGTATTCACCCAAACTGTGAGATGTACTCACAAAACCAGTGAGAACCTTTGACTCAAACCGCCATGTTTACAGAAACCATTGCATTGTTAGAAGATATTTGTTGGCATAGCTATTCATGAGAACCGTTATCGCCTGAGGTACATTTGTTTGTAAATAACATTTTTAATCCGCGTAATCCTGCATGACCTGATAGACATATTTTTTTCACCCTTAATTTACTTCTTACGTCGTCAAAAAATGATTACTGCTTTCACACAGACAAATGTACAAAATGATAATTCATGGCTGCAAATTGAAGATGTGTGGTTTTATTATGAAATCTAGTTGGGGAAGTTGCAGGTCAAAGATAAGATTTTATAGTCTCTGCAAGCTGATCCCGATCCACGACGTCCGTCACTAAAAGCTACGGTTCAATGATGAATTTGGCAGACAAATGAAACAGCAAGTAAAAATTCTTAGACGACAAAAGCACTGTATTCTCCAAATATCGGTCTGATTTTAGATCATACTGCAAGATTTTTGCAGACTGATCTTGATCTGTAATGATCTTGATCTGTAAGAAATGACACAGTTGTGTAAATTGCAGACACTCTAGAGAAGCCCATTAACTTTGTGGCTGTTCTAATTTCCACAAAAACCTTCACAGAAAACTTGGATGTCGTTTCGGGTTCGAAAATAGGTACCCTTCGAAAATAGGTCAGTTTATTACAATGTTTGCTACCCTTCCAAATACAAACTTAAATTTTTGAGTTACATTTTCTTTGGTCATCTGCAAATGCTTTAGCTTTGGACATGTCTAAAAAAAAATGTTTGATACAGGAATAAGTGTTTTGTAATTATAATGTACAATAGGTCTGTCTGCTCTTATAAGTACCTACTTTAATGAAGCAAAGATTTTTAAGTGATAGTTTCACATTTCACTGAAATAACTTTATACCTCCCTGAGAAACAACCCTGTTTTTTACAAACTGGTACGGGAAGGTTTTTGAAAACATTATAGGAAAAGGAGAAAATGCTGGTAACCAGCATTTTCTCCTTTCCACTCAATGTTTTCTATCTTTTTAAGGAAAAATCCAATCATGATAGCCATAGTCAATTTGTTGTCTGCAAATGCTTTCAATTTGGAAAAGTCTAAAAGTTTATCATAAAGTAAAAAGTTTAGTTAAAGTAAAGACTTAAAATTTGTTTTTAAAGTATTTGAAAATTGATACATGTACTTATTAGATTTTTCATTCATGATGATTTGTAAAGACTATCTAAGATTTCCTGGGAGACAAAACTACCCTGACCTGTGATAATACGAGCAATTTAGATCTATCAAAAGCAGGTACAATTTACTCAAATGGAAATATTGCACAGGTAAATTTCCATTTTATACAGTTTTGAAAATATTTTAGAAAAGGATGTAATGACTGGTGTTAGTTCTACAAGGAATCTATAAGAATACATGTATCTGGCTTCATGGATAGGGTGGTTTGAAAATGTGGACAGGCAGGCAGGCAGGCAGATAGACAGATGGGTGGACAGATGGATAGCACTTCATATAGCATAAGGCATATACAATCATATGAAGCCTTTAAAAGGCACTAAAGTCACACCTATTTCTTATTCATTGCAGCTAAATTGTCTCCACAACATAAGTGAATCTTGTGATGTAGTTTGTGTGAGTTTTTGTATGGGATTGTACAGCGCTGTGAGCCTGGTTTGTCCCGGATATAGCGCTTTATAAATGTACATTATTATTATTAACAGACAGAAACACAGAAGAACAGACAGCAGGCAGGCAAACAGACATGCAGAAACACAGACAGCAGGCAGGCAGACAGACAGAAACACAGACAGACAGACATACAATGAATGAGTGAATGAATGAATGCTTAGATTAGCTGAAGAAAATGGGAGTTTGACAAAAACACCAGCTATGTATAGGAATGGGGTCATTTGAAAGTTTTCTTCATCAAGCTTAGTCAGTATTTTGTTATTTCCCACGAAGGCAGTTTTCCCCGACATCTTTTTTTAATTAAATATGACCCCACATTGAGAGAAATCAATCAGGTAGATCCAATGGAAATCAAAATGCTATTGATCTTTTAGTGCAGACAGGATAGAGGTCACAACGTCCGACCTTTAAATGTAGATTCATCATCGTCTCTAAGTGTCTGTATTAGCCCTGTGCTAGATGTCAAAGATTTAGATTCATCTGTATTGAGTGCATCTGCAATGAACAGATGGACCAAAGTTACCAAACAATCACCTATTTACTCTTTACAAAACAAGGAAATTTTGAAAGCATTTGCAGATGATAATTTTAACTAACCTGGAGATTTTTCTTTTTCATAGAGTAGAAAAAAATTATGGTAAAAGGAGAAAATGCAGGGTATCAGCATTTTCTCCATATCCCACAATGTTTTCAAAAGTCTCAAGTATCAAGGTCATTAAAATTCTGGATTGTGTGGTAAAAAATTAAAGTGACCCTAAGATTGATTAATAATTGATTGATTGACTGAATGGTGTTTTATGCCCCTTTCATTATTATTTCTGTCTATATCAGGGCAACAACTCATATTCAAGTATTTCCAGGGTTTTATCAGCACTAAGTTGGGGCTCTAAAGTATCTTGCCAAAGGTCACTCGCCCACACAAAAAATAAGTGGATTAAGTGTGGCTTGAACCATTATATAGTTATAGCTTCATATAATCTCTTTTATCTATCAACCAAGTGAATCATTAGGTAGAATGGTCCTTTGATATGCAGAAAAATTTCCGATAGCTAACAGTTTTGTCCCTTGTCAGCCTACCAAGACTGCACAGGCTGAAATGGGTCGATACTTTTTGCAGATGCATTGACTCTTTAACACACAATCATAAGTTTTAACAACCTGAAAGAGAAAGGGAGTTTTTGAAAAACATTGCAGGAAAAGGAGAAAATGCTAGTAACCAGCTGTTTACCAGCATTTCCTCCTTTTCCTACAATGTTTTTCAACACTTTCTGATACAAATCCCATCATCTGAATTCTCTCAACCCTTTACCAAATGACAAAAGTTTAGACTGGTTTAAATTGAAAGCACTTGTAGATGACAAATGCAACTCAAAATTTGAAATTTGCCTCCAGAGGTATGAAAACATTGTGGGAAGAGGAGAAAATGCAGTATTTTCTCCTTTTTCCACAATGTTTTCAAAAGACTTCTATCTCAGGGCCATAAAAACCAGGGATTGTTTGGTAAAGGGTTAAGTTATCGCCTCCAAATACTTCGAATTTGTACCAGTCCAAATTTTTTCCAGTTGGTAATGAGTTAAACCCCTTTTTCATAGAGTGTGCCACGACTTGATAATGTCCTCATTTTCATACACCTCCAATTGGCCCATGCTCTCCATATTTGAGTAGCTATAGAGGGGTCAATATTTGGCCAGATTACCCAAACAATGGGTCTCATCCCAACACCAAGTATGCTCTCCACTTCTGATGTTTTCCTTTGACGTGAAAAGGTGTTGACCGTATTGAATTGACCATTTGATAAAGTGCTTTGCTGACCGGGCTTTACTTATTTGGGAATAGTTATTGAAAACCTTGACTTCATTGATACTCATTTTAACCCATTACCACACAATCCCTACTTTTGATGCCCCTGAGAAAGAAGCCTATTGAAAACACTATGGGAAAATGCTGGTAACCAGCATTTTCTCATTTTCCCACAGTGTTTTCTACCCTTCCCAGAACAAATTTCTATTTATCAGTCACCTTTAGTTTGTCGTCTGCAAATGCTTTCAATTTGGACCAGTCTAAAATTTTCTTGTGTTAACTCTTTACCAAACGATAATATTTTAGACTCAACCAGATTTAAAAGCATAGCCCAGATAGCTCAGTCGGTAGTGGGCAGGACTTGAGAATGGACAGTTCTTGGGTTTGATCCTGGGTTATGACCCCTGGCTCGGCAAATTTCTTTCTGAGGATTGATGATTATCAATGTGACAGGATTCATTCCTCTCCAACCACTGACCATTGCCTCAACATTGATTATGTGGGAAAGCAGCCAGTGACATGGGAAGAAGATTTGGTGGGGTATTGGTAAAAGAGACTCCAGGAAAGCATGGATAGGTGCACTGGCTGCTGTGATATAACTGTTGAAAACGGCGTTAAACACCATACAATCAATTGGTATTTTGTTTGTGTGATGTTTTAATCTTTACCACACAATTCCAACTTTAAACAACCTTGAAAAAGAAGGCTTTGGAAAAGATTGAGGAAAAAGGAGATGCTAGTTACCAGCATTTTCTCCTTTTTCCACTATGTTTTCTTCCCTATCGGAATCAAATTTTGTCATTTGTGTGACATTAGATTTGTTGTCTGCAAATGCCTTCAATTTCAATGGTGAAAAATTTTGTCTTTTGGTAAAGAGTTCAAGCCATTTTCAAAATTATTTCAGTCTTATCACACAGCCAATGCACCTGTCCATGCTTTCCTGGAATTTCTTTTACCCCTTCTTCATACAGTTTTTTTCCAAGCTGCTTTCCCACATAACCGTTCACAAGGCAATGACCAGCAGTGAGACGAGGATGAATCCTATAACAATGAAACATCAGCATTCCTTGGAAAGAAATTTTCCAAGCTTGCATTCAAACCGGTGACCCTCGGGTTGCAAGTCTTTTATGCTATCTACTGTGCTTCTGTGCTCTGGGGGTGTTTCATAAAGGATAAAAAATAAAGAAAAGGGTCAACTAGGGTCCTTGGAGTGGATTATAAAATCTACATATCTACATGTTTATTTATAATTAGATTTCTAAATCTCTGTTTGAACCAATTCAAATCTGATACAGACATGCTGAGTTCCGAGGTGTCATTCTGTCGTCGGTTTTTCTTTTGCTAACCCGAGCACAACATGCTCAAGGCAGACTTTAGTAATCTACTTTAGTAGGTCATGTGACATCAGTTATTTTTATTCTTTACTAAACAAAATTTTAGACTGGTCAACTTTTAAGGCATTTAAGATGAAATTTTAAATTCTGTTTAAATTATTGGATTTGTTTTTTGATAGGACCTGATAGAAAGCATTATGGGAAAAAGAGAAAATGCTGATTACCAGCATTTTCTCTTTTTCCCAAAATGTTTTCAAAACCCTTCTTTGATGAGGTCGTTTAAACCTGGGATTGTGTGTAGAGAGTTAATTCTTTTACTTCTGTAGGTTACTTGAATAGTTTTTGCAGAAAGTCTAGATTAACTTTTTAAACAGAAATTTTTTTTAGACTTTTCTAAATTGATAGCGTTTGCAGACGACAATTTCAGTGAGACGAAAATAATGCATTTTTCTTTGATAGGGTACAAAAAGTGGGGAAAATGAGAAAATGCTGGTTACCATCATTTTCTTCTTTTCCTTCAGTGTTTTCAAAAGCTTTCTTGCTTAGGGTCGTTGAAAGTCAGGATTGTGTATTAAAGGGATTAGATCAGACAGCACAAAAAACTAAGCACAATGAAACCTATCTTTGAAGCTACCTCTATCAGAGGCTCAGTAGTTGCCAAGAGTGAAACAAAGTGGGTAAAACAAGCATTTAGCTCATTTCCAAAAGACAAAATTTTAGGTTTGTCCAACTCGAAAACATTTGCAGACAACAAAAGTTCTTCCCACACCACTGGCTGCTTTCCCAGCGATGACAGAGGAACGAATCCTATTACAATGACTCGTTATCAACCCATGGGCAGAAATTGGCCAAGTCACGGATTTGAACTAGTAACCACTTGTTCTCAAGTCCTGTATGATACTGACTGGGCTATGGGGGCTCTGTCTTGCTTATCCCTTTACCAAACAATCCCTGGTTTTTATAACCGAGAGGAAGAAGCCTTTTGAAAACATTGCGGGAAAAGGAGAAAATGCTGGTAACCAGCATTTTCTCCTTTTCCCACAATGTTTTCTATTTTTCTAAAGTGAGCTTTCAATTTTTGAGTCATGCTTATTTTGTCGTCTGCAAATGCTTTCAATTTGGACTAGTCTAAAAATTTGTCGTATGGGAAAGAGTTTAAATACAGGTACATATCAGCATAAATGGCCTTCTAATGTAACTCAATAGATCCATGGTTGCTTAACACCAGTTGGACATTTCACAGAGGTGGCCACTGCAACAGAATGTTTTGTACATTAATAAGAAGAATATGTAAACACTCCCTGGTTGAAGCAGGTGAAAGTACAAAATACTGTTATGGTTCAGTGATGATGGAATGACAATTTGACCAAGTTGAAAAAAATTTAAAAAATTTTCATTACCAAAATTATCAGACACTACCCATCTGTCACCCACTTCCTCAGCTGTTTGGATTGAACCTTAACTCATTTGAACCCATTACCACACAATCCCTACTTTTGATGCCCCTGAGAAAGAAGCCTTTTGAAAACACTGTGGGAAAAGGAGAAAATGCTGGTAACCAGCATTTTCTCATTTTCCCACAGTGTTTTCTACCCTTCCCAGAACAAATTTAAATTTTTCAGTCACCTTTATTTTGTAGTCTGCAAATGCTTTCAATTTGGACCAGTCTAAAATTTTCTCGTGTGGTAAAGAGTTAAAACAAAACAAAATCTTGGACTTGTCTAATTTGCAAGTATTTGCAGACAACGCATTAAGAATTGATCAAAATGATGATATTTGTCTTTGAAAGGGTAAAAAATATTGTTGGAAAATAAGAAAGTTCTGCTCACCAGCATTTTCTCTATGTCTCAATATGTTTTAATTCTTTACCCCACAATCCTGGCTTTTAATGACCCTGAGAAAGACGCCTTTTGAAACCTTTTCCCACAATGTTTTCTTCTCTTTCCAAATCAAATTTCAATTTTTGATTGAAATTTACTTAGTTGTCTGCAAATGCTTTCAGTTTGGACTTGTCCAAAATTTTGTCGTTTGGTAAAGAGTTGAAAGGGATCTTTCTCAAATTCCTATTTCTGTGGGCTTCCCTGAATTAATTTGAAAATGGAGTAAACTCTTTACCTAACAACAAAATCTTAGACTGGTCCAAATTAACCCTTTACTCCATAGATACTCATTTCTACGCACTGCTTGTAGAAGCCTTTGGAAAACATTGTGGCAAAAGGTGAAATTGCTCGTGACGAGCAATTTCACCTTTTGTCACAATGTTTTCTATGCTATCAAAAGGTGTCATATACACATAAGAAACGGCTTCATCCTTGCTGTTATTTAGGGTCATTTAGAGATACCATAGAAATGCCTTATGGGGTAAAGGGTTAAAAGCATTTGCAGGTGACAAAATGAATGTGACTCAAATAGTTGAAACTTGGCTTTTGGAGAGTACAAAACATTGTGGGAAAAGGAGAAAATGCTGGTTACTAGTATTTTAAGAGGGCTTCCTCCTCATGAAAACCAGGGATTTTTGGTACCAAAGGACAAAAGTGTAGCCTTGCCCAAACATTTGCAGAAGACAATTTATATGTTGCTTGAATAATGGAACTTGTCTTTGATAGGGTAGAAAACATTGTGGAAAAAGGAGAAAATACTCAAAGTCATTAAAACTGGTACTGTGCCGTAAAGGGTTAATGAGAAATAAACTATAGAAGTGTAGAAAATATACTTACCATCATTCAGTAAACAAAGATCAATCCTATTTTTTTATGTTCATCCATCTACATCATTTGAGTGTTTTTATGTCATGTTTGTAAGGAAGGCAATGAGTTGGTGTCAAAATGTTGTAATGTCAGTACTATATATATTTTACATGCATCTTTGTTGCACAAAATCAAGTTTCAAGTTTTGATCAATTTGCAAGCAGTCAAGGAAGTCAGGTCCTTAAGTTTTAAATAAATTAAGATCTATCAATGATCTTGTGAATGCTGTTCTGGGTCATACGTTTCAGTAGGCAAGTTACTAGGCATATGCACATATATGTACCTTGGTACACCTTTGCCAACCAGTATCATTATGTGGGAATGAAGCCAGTACCTTAAAAAGAGCATTGTGCAGAGTACTGGTAAAAGAAACTCCATGAATGCATGGATAGGTGCACTGGCGCCATAGGCAAAAGATAAGCATGTATGGACCACATATATCAGGAACAGAATGTACAGTATTTGCAGTCCGATCTTGGATTTATAGGCCTACTGTCCACTTGTTAAGTCAAGCCATATGAATATGAAAACGTTGCTGTCAATAGGGATCAAGTAAAGACTGCAGTTCTGACATAACTGAAAAAGAAAACCAAGAAACATGTCTATCTAATTTCATGAACTAAAATGTTCAGGGGTTGTTCCCACATTCCCTCCATGTGGGGTACTGCCTCGGACTAAAGCCTTGGAGACAGTTTGAGCCTTCCATCTTTGGAATGTCCCTATCTGGCAGCATACAATGTTTCAAAATGAAAAGACACCTTTCCCTGTTGTAGATGAAGCACCTGTTGGTTTTGTAATAAAGTGAAAATGAAAAACTAGGTCTTTTTTTTTAGTAGCCATGTTTTATTGTCATTTTTGTTATCAATAAAACTTACCATATATACTGGCAAGGTATTTCCATCACTTTGAAGAAAAGATATATAAACTAGCAAGGTATTTTTCACCACTTTGAAGCATAGATATATAGACCATGATTTTTATTGGTGTCATACTCTGCAAGTCAAACATTTTTATGCTAATTTTACTCTCAAAATGTTACTCTCAAATATGGTTTCTTTGTATATGTCACTGGATACAACACTACATATAAATTAAATGGAATACTATATAACCATATGGACAATACTACCAATTATTTTATACTACATTTCTTTTCATACGTATCAACTTTTGCTATACCACATGATCATATATTTACATACCGGTATATGTTTATATGTAATATCTGCACACTTTTCATGGAGGAGAAAAAACGAGATTTCACGCAGAGAAAGCCCATATTTTACTTTAAATTTCCAACACCATCACACACAAAATGATTCTGTACTAGATGCATGTACAGAGCATAGATGAGTACCCACATTATAAGTTTTCAAAAAGGATGATGTCTGAAGGAAAAAAATACTTGTTTGCAAGTGGCTCTTGAAAAATAAAAGCATAATTTTTTTGCCATTAAATTCTAACTTTCTATTGATTTCTAAAGTTCTTCATCTAATGATACAGAGTTTTTATGACTCCGAGGAGGAAAAAAATTAGAAAACATACCAGCAAGTGATAAAGAAAGAAAACGCTGGTTACCAACATTTTCTCTCACAATGTTTTCACCTTTTTAAAGCCAACCCCCATCACGTGGATTACATGTATGTCCTTTGCAAATGCTTTGAGTTTGGGTCAGTCTAAATGCTTTTTTGACGGTGTAAGGATTAAAAGCTGCATATGATCCCTGATAACTTGTGAACAAATGGGTATGTATAGATTTAATATTATTTTCTTTTTTCCTGGGTTTCATGATTTCTTTATTGATAGCTTAGAACCAGAAAACTAAACGGAGAAACGTGTACTAAATGGCACTATAGATATCAATTCTGTCAAGCAGGGATGATTGAATACCACAATTATAACATTATCCCTTTATCAGGCAACA
Organism: Tridacna crocea; assembly: GCA_943736015.1. NCBI lineage: Eukaryota > Metazoa > Mollusca > Bivalvia > Cardiida > Cardiidae > Tridacna > Tridacna crocea. The sequence continues at coordinate 3,246,968 of OX031067.1, read as the reverse complement.
AAATTTCAAACATCTCAAAACTGAAAGTGGTCTATTTAGATCTACAGACAAGAAGTTTTATGTGGCTCAAATGACGAGATTTGTCTTTGCAAGGATAACAAACATTGTGAGACAAGGAGAAAATGCTGGTTACCAGCATTTTCTTCTTGTCTCACAATGTTTTCAAAAAGCCTTTTTAATCGGGGTTGTTGAAACAACGAATTACTTTGTTGAGGGATATGACAGTAATTAATACTATAATTGTTCCTGAACACTAAAGCTTATTTTTTGCATTGTATTTTTATCTCGCGCTCTTTAACCCATTACCACACAATCCCTACTTTTGACGCCCCTGAGAAAAAAGCCTTTGGAAAACACTGTGGGAAAAGGAGAAAATGCTGGTAACCAGCATTTTCTCCTTTTCCCACAGTGTTTTCTACCCTTCCCAGAACAAATTCCAATTTTTTTAGTCACCTTTATTTTGTCGTCTGCAAATGCTTTCAATTTGGACCAGTCTAAATTTTTCTTGTGGTAAAGAGTTAAACTTATGAATAATTTTGTCAGTTATATCTGCCGTTAAGTGCAATGTATACCACGATGTCATAAGAAAGAAAGGTTAAAATACTGAATGTAAGCTGTTACCTCGTATGCATTTGTAGACAAGTGTCGCATTTGCACCACTCAGCACCAAATTTACTTTGTCAAATACTTACCTTAATTTTCAGTGTAATACAGCCATCATGAATTTTCTCATCTTTCACAATAAGCGAAGATGGGCTAATAGTGCCAACTTGCCGTTATCTCCCGCTACATGGCATCAAATCTTCGAAGAATAACGTAACGACCAATTTCTCCTTTTCCCACAGTGTTTTTTATCCTTTTTGAGAACTTTCTGCCATTTTCTCCAAATCTAAAATTGTCGTCTGCACTCTTTCGGTTTGGAAGGGTCCAAAATTTGTTGTTTGGGAAAGGGTTAAGTTCCATGAGGTCCCTAGTTTGATACCCGGGAGTGGGTGTCAACTTTGGGATTCTTCATTGGCCCACACTCGATTTCTGGTGTAGCTCCCAGGAAGCAGATTCGAGAGTGATTAGCATAAGTTGTAAGAACTTATTTTGCAATCGTTCTCCCTGTCAACTTTGATTTCAAATATACTCAGGTTATGTATAATAATTATCAACACATTGCAATGATATTTTCAAAATTATCTGGTGCGTATTTGTTTCAAGAGGTAACGATCGTGTTAATAGTAATAAAGTGGAGAAAATATTCGTGTCACCTTTATTTCGTTTCAAATGTCTGACATTATCGGAGCATCTTTAATTTCTATGATGGGGGTCGTAAGTTCATGGGTACAAAGTATTTTGCAGTTTTTTTTTTGAGTACCAAAGCGTAAAGAAATATTATAGATCTAATTAGGCTCAGCATTTTTTTTTTTTCATATCCTAACATAGTTTGACCTTTTGTAAGACACAAAATAACCAATTTTATATCCTATAATTAGTCTAAGTATAGGACAAAAATCAAGAGCGTTTTAGTTTATTGCTTTTGATTATGACTTTCTTTCAACTGCGTCAAAGGAATGATCTATTTAACCCATTAACACACAGCAAAATTTTAGACCTATCCAAATTGAAAGGATTTGCAAACGACAATTTCAAAGTGGCTCGAATGGTACAAATTTGCTTTGATAGGGTAGAAAACTTTGTGGGAAAAGGAGAAAATGCTGGTTACCAGCATTTTCTCCTTTTCCCACAATGTCTTCAAAAGGCTTCTTCCTCAGGAGCGTTAAAAGTCGTCATTGTGTGGTAAAGGGTTAAAATGATGTCACTGAAACTAATTTGCATAGAAACATTTCAGATAATTATAGAAATATAACCCAACCGATCTCAAGTACAATTTTTGATATCACATGAAGTATATCGTTTAAACTAAACAGTAAGAACAAAACTTTGTTCAGTTTTTGGACTATCCAATCAAATAAACCTAAGCCAAATGCCCGCAAAATTCGTGTTATTTCGTGATATATTAACTATGCGAGAGAAATTCGTCAGAGATAGTAATAATTGCGCCGTTCAGGTCTGCATTTTCTCCAAAATTACGCTTTTTGTAAAAAAGCTTATAAAAATCGCTTGCTCGTTTGGTGTTTAGAGAACTCCCGGATTGTTTGTCCACAGCAGTAGTATCCTGCATTCGGACATGGTCGCACCATTTCCTTTTGTTTTAAAGATGACAAATAGACTCCAAATAGGCCTACATGTTTCTGTAATACTTGAATAATACATAAATACAACATGTGTGAAACTAAACATGTGTTTTGGGTTTGCAAGCATAAAGTTCAATTTCGAGGATATCCCAAATCTTGCATTAATCCCATTGTAGCCTGCCAGGGATTCATCGATGACGAATTCGAAGTAAAAAGCATCCAGTTTAAAGGTTGCAAAGGTAAACGTATTTTTATGATGGTCAAAAAATCTGACCGCTACGCTTCTTATTACTATTAGAGATTTCTAGCTTTTACGGTTCACGGTTGACGGAGACGAACTTGCACCCAAATCGGGGGTCATCTCAAACTTTTTACTTGTTACGGCGATTTTGGGCAGCCGTGTCGGGTGTCGTTGAGTGATAATTCGGATAAATCTTATCGGCAAGCAAAACGCACTAATCAGGAAATGATAAATCAGCGCCTATCCCAGCTAACATGCAATATTGCTAGACATCATTTTGCTGACCCAGAAATCCACTATGTGTGGTTCTTATGGTACCATGACCGTTAACAATATCAATGACCCGAATAAAACTGCTCCTGTGGTTCATTTTTCGGACGGTTAATTTCGTAAGAGATTCGATCGATGGGCCCCACGGCATTTAGTCCGGTCTGTTAGCTCAAAAATGTTTACTCGCCGGACGAAAGTGTGAAAATTTTATATGATGTAAACAATACGTTTCTAAAAAGAAAAAAAAGGGTGTGCCCGATTTTAAGGCCCTAGATCAATTTTTATTGCGATTTGAAATTCGGATAACTGTACTGTCCGAATACTCTTCCTTTGTAGAACAGTAATTTGGTTGTTTCCCGTTTCGTCACAATGTATGATAGACAAAAAATGGTGTTTCAGAAGTATTTTGCCATTTTAAAGGCACTGCTGGATTTAGGGATTGATTTTATGAATATTCTATGTGTCTTTCATATCTGTGTGTTTCATCTGTCCGTCCATTTGCCTGTCATTTGCTTGCACTTTACATACTTAAAAAGAACTGACTTTGAATTTCGCGTATAGATTTCCTTTGAATTTGGTCGATCGGCAGGACAAATCAAATTGCCTTCAGATTTCCGCATACAATGCAATAGACGATTTTCGGATTACATTTGATATAACGGATATTTTCTTTTAATCCAAAGCATTTTTTTCAAGGACAAATGCTGTATGTCCCGTTTGCAAACCCTTTAAATTTGGACAAATTCACAACTGAAAAGAAATGACATAGCAAAAAATCTAGAGGAAATCAATTCTAACACAATTTAGTAATATTTCGTGGTATTGCTTTTGAAATAAAAATCATAAACAGACAAAATATGCATTTTATTAGATCGTATTGAAATAAAGAGCATATAAAGACTAAGAATGAATCCTCTGTAACCTGTGTACATGTATAATTCAAAATCCCGTCCATTAATGATCATCACTCGGGTAAATTGATATAAAACAAAAGATACGGAAGAGTCAGTTTAATGTAGCACATGTTTGTAAATCTGTAAGAAGACTGTACATTACAACTCTTCTAAAGGTCATCCACCCTGCAGTGCGATACCGAGATCAAGGGAACACCGAGTTAACCCTTTACCCATTTTTCACATTTTTAAATGCTCAAAATGAAGTTTGAATAAATATTTCGTGAAGACGGTATGGAAGGTTTGAAATTTGATCTGAAGCCACGTTTCTTTTGCTCATGATCTATAGCATGAAGTTATTCGTCAATAGGAACATGCCTGAAAACGCAACGAAGATGGTTTGATAATAGTGCTGTAATATCAGTAAATGGAATGTCCCTGTCTCTCTGAAGACACTGGACAGCTATTTAATCTTTTACCAAAGTATTTCGTGTTTAGGCGACCTGGAAAGAAGGGGGCCGACGTGCTGATTTGTCCCACTTTCTGTTTTTTGTCTCACATCCTCAACCTCAACACCGCCCCCCCCCCCGCAAAAAAAAGTAATCAGTATATACTAGTAGTTCAAAAACATCTGTGAAAAATGACTTTTTCAAAGTGTGAGAGAAATATTGGGGAAAAAAAGCAATCTTTCTCCAGCTTCAACAATGTGTTTTACTTTTTCAAGGACAATTACAACCATTTGAGCCACATTTACTCTATCGTCTCCATATGCTGGGTATAGGACAAAAACCCAATGGAACAAAAGCCCACTGGACAAAAGCCCACTAGGACAAAAACCCAATGGAACAAAAGCCCACTAGACAAAAGCCCACTAGGACAAAAGCCCACTGGGACAATAGCCCAATAGAATTTTTAGTTCTAATCATGTATGTAATTAATAAGTTTCGTATACATTATGTGACTTGTCTCTACAAAAAGCAGAAAACGTTATAAGAAAAGCAGAAAATGCTGATAAGCAGCATTTTCTTCTTCTTTCACATGGTTGTTATAAGAGTGGGAAATGTTGCAGAGAATTAAACATTGAGAAGAAAGAAAAGCAATTTGATCATTCTGATCATTAAATCTCTGTGTTTTTTCTACAAAAATAATTAAAAAATTATTTTTTAGACACTTCTTTTTATAAGCAGTGGGCATTTGTCCCCACTGTCAAAATTAGCAGTGAGCTTTTGCCCAGTGGGCTTTTGTCCAGTGGACTTTTGTCCGTCGCCCATATACTAAGTATATGGACGTCGTCGGGTGAAAACATTCACCGTAACTATTTAAAACCCTATCCCGCATAACACAAGCTTTTCACGACCCTGAGAAATATAGGTTTTTTTTAAAAATGTTGTAGAAAAGTGATAAAGTTCTGGTACCCACCTTTTTCTCCTTTTCCATTTGCTATCCTTTTTACAAACAATTTCATTTTTTCAGGTCACATTCAAATTGTCTGCAATGGCTTGCAATTATGGCAAGTCTCAAATTTTCGTTTGGAAAAGAGTTGATGATGATTCAGTATTGTAAGAAATTGGGGAAAAGGGAGAAAAATAACATTAATATAACTGCAATAGACCTTTCCTATTTTCATGTCTGATTGATCAACTAATGTTTGCCGAATTCCGTGGCTAAGTTTTTTAACGTACTGGCTCGAAATCCAGGAATTGGTGGTCTGATTTATTTAAACTATTAAAGTAATAATTTTTGTTTTAAAAAAAATTGTTCCAGTATTCTGCAAATAGACGGAGACAGTTTATTTACCAAAAAACTGGGATATTATACATTTTCAATTTGCAGCGAAAATCCTGACTTTGAAATAATATTTAAGATCTCTATAGTTGCATTTTTGTCATGTTCCTGTTTGAACTACCTTATAAATTAACTATCGTAATAACAAAATTCAATTCAAATCTCAAACCTCCCATTTTCTTCCAAAAAAAAAACAGAAGTTCGAGCAGAGCACCGACTAACACACACGTGTCATAATTAACTCATTACCAAACGACAATATTTTAGGCTTGTCCAAATCGAAAGCATTTTCAGAGGAAGAAATAAAAGTGACTAAAAATTTGAAATTTGTTATGCGAAGGGTAGAAAACATTGCAGGTAAAGGAGAAAATGCTGGGTACCAGCATTTTCTCCTTTTCCCACAAAGTTTTCTACAGGCTTCTTTCTCAGGGGCGTCAAAAGTAGGGATTGTGTGGTAACGGGTTAAGTGTTTATCCCGTTCAGCCTTACGTTGATATCACTTGTAAAGGTTTAGAATGATTAAAATCTGTTACAGGGGATAAGTCTGTTCTAATTACTGGTCCTAAAAGATGCATTTTTCTGCCTAAACATCTTTTTTTTTTTGTTTTCAAATGCATTATTATGTAACCTGATTTAATCGGTCATAGTTTAACTGTATATTTGCACTTATTTCTTTCGGAATGGGCTGGGGGATTTGTTTTTCAAATTATTAAAGCTTATCCTACTAATTAAATGATCGTAAAATCCCAAATGTTATTTCAGAGGAATATCTCGAGGAAAAAAATATCTCCGTATCGGACATTGTAGTTGATCTAGGATCAGACAGCACGTTTTTCGTAGTCTGATCATAGTCTATATTGTCTGCAAAAGATCATTAAGTCGCGCTTGGCAGCCTAAGGGTTAATGCAGTCTGCATACTAAAAGTTCTATCAACACGCCCGACAGAAGATTGCGCTTATGGTACTGCTTTACTCTCTGAAGTCTACCTAAAGATTGATAAAACGACATTTCTTTTTTTGTGTGTATCTTCGAAAAAGATGATTAATAAAACTACCGGCACAGCCGTTTTAAGATTTTTGGACCTTTCAAAAATTTCGGAACTTAATATAAAAGTGAAAAAATTACTAAAAATGCCCATTCTGGGTATCATTTCGGATTTATTCATATCTATATAACTGAAAATAAATCAAAATCCACATACAAAGTAAATAAAAAAAAAACAAATTTTCGATAAAAGAATGCAGTTCTCTTAAATTTAAAAGCGTTTTGATCGACCCTCGGTGATCAAATCATTGTGTGATACTAATATATGTGTTCTGATAAAATACAAAGGAAGAGTATTCGGACACTACATCTATCCGAATATATAATAGGCAGTAATTAATGAACTAGGCCACTAAAATCGGGCACACCAGGCGCAAATGGTTCGGAATGATGTCTATTAACTGTATGCAAAATTTGTTGCTTTCGTCCGGAGTGTAAACATTTTGCTAAAAAATCCAGTTAACAGACCGGACTAATTAGGAATTTTGTTCCAGGAATCCCTCATGGCAACCCAATCACAATTCTCTGGCCAAACGACAAACAGTTTTTTTAAACGTAGGTGAAATAAGGGAAGTCTATATGTAACCGTCACACTCAAGACTTAGATACGTCTAGTAAAGGGACGACAGAGAAGAAAGATGTATTAGGCAGCGGTCAGATTAATTCTAAGAACATACATACATACGAGTAGTCATCTGACAGAGGGGTATTAAAACAGTTTAACCGAATAGGATTTTTGGAGCCGATAGTTTCGAAAAAATACAGGGAAAAAATACGTTTATGACAAGGGGCAAGACGCAGATGCATTTAATGGAAGGGAGGTAAAAAGGCGAAGTTTCTCTTCAAATTTTGTGATTATTGTGTTTGATTTTGTTTAAATTTTGATTTGCATTTGAAAGAAAAAGAATATAAGGCGATAAATCAACTACCGCTTCTAGATGCCCCTCCATGCAAAAAAAAAAAACGCACGTTCATCTAAAAGAGAATGGGCGTTCGGAAAGCACGTGCATATTGTGTTACAATCGCTACACTTGAGTACAAAAACACGTGGATGGTGGAAATAATGCTGGTAAGTCAAAACTTTGTTTGTAGCGCGAAAATTTTCAAGCATCCGGCTCGAGGCAGCCGTTTGCCACATAAACACAAGGACGATCGGAGATTTCTTGACTAAAGGTGCTAATGCGCCTTTCAACACATTTTCTGTAATATCGCGATAGTTCCTATTTTTAATATTTGCTTCATGAATAGGACGAGGGGAGTAGTAAAGATTAATTTTAACATGAAAATGATACTTAACTTTTAAACTAGGTGCATGGCTTGTATTTGGCAGCGGATAGGCAGGACCCTTAGAATAAACATGTCTTTATTTTTTACCAATCACAAATGTCTGTTTATTCATTTTATATCAGTACCAAAAAGTAGATCAAAAGCCATCACATTCAGTTACGCCAAAACGTAACATCACCGAGGATAAGGATACTCAAAGAAATCGCCGAACGGTAGGCAAAGCGTGCTATCCCAACTGTAGGCAATATGTAAGGGTATTGTTCGTTTTATCACTTATGTACAATGCTTGCATTAAGGTCGCGTGTAGTTCGATCTATAATGGTAAAAATTCTGGAAAGAACCAATTTACTCAACTGGAAGAACTACTGACGAAACTGAAAATGCAATCGCTGTAACGGAAGGAAATGCGGTAACTGAAAACGTCCCACCCTCACCCCTCCCCACCTGGTTATTTTCTGGTTCCCGAGTTTTTCGCATTTCTGATCGGTTCATCATTTTACTGATTAGTCTTCAAGAGTGCTAAGGATCCCCTCCGGTAAACACAATTTTGTAGAACTTCACGATCCTTTTTGGACCTTTCTTGTATGTTAGCCTAATACATGTCCCAGTTCGTACTACAATTCCGTTTTAAACTTTACGTATTTTTCTGCATGTAGCGATATAATGCATGCAAAACTTCAACAGCTGCGACATGCATGTTACAAGAATAACCAACTGAAAAGCATTTGCATACATTATTGCAAAAAACTTTATTGTCCTGATTTATCAATTTGTCTTTTGTAAAAATAAAGTTTCGCAACTGCTCCGCCGTCTCGTTGTTGGCACTTCCTCTGAATCTGAATCTTTACAATGGTTCATGAAATTTAAACAAGAAAAAAATTCGTCTGGCCTTAAATTTTCCTCGACAAATATGCTGAGATAACCCCTTGAAATAGTCATTGGCCGTCTCCGTCTATCGTGAACCGTAAAAGCTAGAAATCTCTATTATCAGCTCTATTTCGACAACAGCTAATCTGTGGTTCTATTGCAACTTTGGTTTGATTTAAAGCAGTTCATAATGTGATACCACGAATACTCCAGATAGAGGGAATGACTTTGATTTCAAAACTGACGAAGAAAATTATACTCCACTAAACCCTATGTTATGGGTACTCATTCGAGACGATTCTATTGAGTACTACAACATAGGGTTTGGATGAGAAATAATGGATTTAAAATACCATCACTCCCTCTTATCTGGAGCTCTGACTATTTGGATGCTACATGACAATGCTGCATAGCGATAGGTCATCAGCCTAGGTCAGTATCGAGAGGTGAAAAGTTAACGGGATTTAAAAGTTTCTTTTGCAACTCCCCTTTGCATCTAGCGCATACCTGGCAGTGTCATCCATTTTGTTTCAACTTGAATGTAAAATTAAGCTATGGCAGCTGTAACTAGGTTGTCAATGGACAGGTTTACTGATTTAGAGAGGAAGAATCTTTAAAATTGTGGATAGAATTTTTTTCTTTAGAACTCTCATTATGAACGTTGTCTAGAGGCGACCGTCGACCTTTACTTATGAATCAATTTATATGGAGATCTGAATCACGCATTTATAAGCAAGAATACAATATAGGATACTATAATTTGTAAACACGAAATAGATTAAATTCGGTTAATTAATGAGAAATGTTTCCACTTTCCTCGCTCTTGGGGCGTTGTCGGCGCATGTTATATTCTTCGAAGATTCGACCTGTCTACAATGGCGCATCACTACTCCCATATTTTGGGAGGATTGGAGTGATACGCGCTAAAAAGTATCAATGGAGAAAATGGCTTTTATCAATACGATCGATGAGAAATCAGTCCTGTTTTAGCTCCAGATACCTTGCTGAATGAATCGGATCAGGTAGCGTACGTTTCATTGAGTAAACGTTTATTTTAGTTTGAAATTCAAAGTAACGGTTGTCGCGTAGAAAAGTAGTCCGGTTCTATACCCAGGATGCCCATATGTAGACAAGAGTCGTTTGATAAATGACTGTTTATTGCCTGTTACCGAATGGACGACATCATCAAAATCCTTTCAAAGTGATAAATAACGACCGACTACGTCTAATTTGTCGAAACTGTATGGCCATTAACCGACAAAGATCAAAGTCCCTCAAGGGAATCAAAGTTTTAAGGTGATACAGTGATGGGATTGTTTACGTAAATCCCTGTCCAGATTGTTTACCTATTCCCTGTCCTGTCATCAGGGCAGTCCGACCAGGTTCGACACTTTTCGTAGTTCCCAGAAGATCCCTTTTTGCTTGACTAGCCATATATTGATCAGAATGCCCTTTAACCCTTATCCTGCTTAACTCTTTACCAAAGGACAAAATTTTGGACTTGTCCAAATTGAAAGCATTTGCAGATGATAAAATAAATGTAATTCAAAATTGAATTTTGACGTTAGAAAGGCAGAAAGAATTGTGGGAAAGGGAGAAAATGCTGGTTACCAGCATTTCTCCATTTCCCACAATGTTTTCAAAAGGTTTCTCTTACAGGGTCGTTAAGAGTCGGATTGTTTGGTAAAGGGTTAATAAGTGATCTGAACTTGACTTTTGAGCTGATAGTAAAGACCAAAGTTTTCTAATTTCGAAAGTACTTTTTAGGTAGGTTCTTTTAGGGTCTGTATTTCTTTATTCAATGGTCATAGCTTCACCAAGGGGGTAGGTGGGGGAGGGGAGCAAGTTTGTACCTTTTCCTCCAGTATCAACTGTTTCGCCCTATGTTTGGGTGTTACGGTGTTTCAACTGAAAGGTGAAGTATGGACTCAAGTTTTTAAATCAGGGACATCATTTGCAAATCTATGTATTGTTTCCAAAGTTTGTATTTAGGCTCTGTCACTTCAATCTAACATTTTTTCTTTATCTATTTGCATGCAATAGGTATCATGGAGTGCCATCACGTGTAGAAAATATAAATCAAGATCAGTGTGCGCGAAAAGTGCACTACTATCGAACGGTTGGATACTCGATGACTAACTCATCAGTGTAGATAAAAATACCAGTTTGAATTCATATTTGTAAACATGTAGGTAAGTTTGCAAACTGTCAGGGCAACAGATGTGGGCGACATTGAAATCAATTAATTGGGTGCCACCAGCTTTTTGCCGATATAGCAGGGCCTGTATTTACCAACCATAAGAACGTTCTTTGTCTTATTCTTCAAGATTTTCTAACCCTGAAAGTAACACAACTTCTGATTGGCTAACCAATCAGAAGTTGTGTTACTTTCACATTGATGAAATCCTGAAAAATAAGACCAAGAATGTTCTTAAGAATGGTTGGTGAATACGAAACCGGACCCAGTTCTCTGCTTTGGGAGTTTGGTCTGTAACTTGAACCCTGGTGCTCGAGAGTCACCATCATAAGAACCATGCCATGGCAAAAGGGGGCTTAACACTTTACCAGACGACAAAATTTTAGACTGGTTCAAATTGAAAGCATTTACAGACGACAAACTAAAGGTGACTGAAAAATTGAAATTTGTTCTGGAAAGGGTAGAAAACACTGTGGGAAAAGGAGAAAATGCTGGTTACCAGCATTTTCTCCTTTTCCTACAGTGTTTTCAAAAGGCTTCTTTCTCAGGGGCGTCAAAAGTAGGGATTGTGTGGTAATGGGTTAATGCAACTCCATGATCGATCACGCCGAACAAACCATTACATACTTTTGTGTTCATAATAGCAACTTTTCTTAATAATCGATTAAATCATCAGGTACACTGGTCCTTAGACACACAAACATACAGAAAATTTATCGAAAGCAAAAATGAGCCATGCCCTGGCAAAACAGGGGGGGGGGGGGGGGGGGGGGCTTAATGCGTCTCCGGTATCGGTTACGCCGAGCAAACCATTACATAATAATGTATTCATAATAGCAACCTTTTTTTTTAATAAACGACTAAATCATGAGATAGACTGGTCCTTTGACATACAGAAATTGATCCGGAAAGCAAAAAGTCTCGGCCCAGGTCAGCCGGTGCAGGCTGACCTGGGCCGAAACTTCTTGCTTTTTTTGTTGTTAATTTCCTGCGTGTTAAAGGACCAGAGTACCTTACAATTCAGTCGGCTGTTATACAAAAACTGATTTTGGGGATGTATGTATAATACCGTGATACAAAGCTCCAGATAAGAGGGAGTGATGGTACTCTAAATCCATTATTTCTTTTCCAAACCCTATCTTGTGGGTACTCATTAGAATCGTCTCGATGAGACGATTTTAATGAGTATATTTACGACTTAGGTGGCCTTCTGCGGAAGTCAATATGGATCACACTACCCAGAACGTGCGGTCTGATCTTGGATCTACATCCTCGGTACCCTAAAAATGGATAAAAAAACATAGTCGGTTTATATGGTGGCATATTTTTGCCGCGAGATACGAGAAAGCTATCGCGATAATTTAAGTATACTATCGTGATAAAGCAATGTTTCCTGCAAATATTATCTAGATAATTAAAAAAATCTTTTATGATAAAAATATCGCGATAATTCTAACTACTATCATGTTTTTTTTTTGCTTTTGTGCCCATTATTGACATTCGCGGTATCTATGATTAGATACGTATTCGGAACACCTTCGTCTACAGCCCTATGAACTCTCCTTTTCCCTGAATGGTTTTAAAATTGTTCGTAAGAGGCGATTCGAGTCGTCTTTGTGATTTTATAGATTTCTGTTCATTTCCAGTCTTGTCAGAACTTATCAATTAACCTACAATTATTAATGATTCGAATTTTTGCTTTCTGCAATCCTGTGAAGTCAAAAACTACCGAGTTCACCCAAATAACAAATTTTCTATTTATAGATATCGAGAAAGAGACAGAACTATCACGATAATTTTATCTCGATTGTCAGCTTCGTACACGATGCAGGAATTTTGGCTTAAAATGTTCAGTTTATCGTGCTTTTTTTCTTTTCCAGGAAACTTTTCTTGATAAAATTTCCAGGGCCCGTATTCACCAACCACTCTTGAGAATATTCCCAGTCTTATTCTCCAAGGTTTTCTAAATTTGTAAGTAACACAACTTCTGATTGGCTAAACCGAATGGTTTAGCCAATCAGAAGTTGTATTACTTACAAATGTAGAACATTCTGGAGAATAGGACAAAGAATGTTCTTAAGAATGGTTGGTGAATACGGTCCCAGGAAAGTTTAATTCATCGCGGTAGCTTTCCAAAATTATCGTGATAGCTCACCCGTATCTCGTGGCAGAAATGTGCCACCATAGGTTTGGCAAAGGACAGGTCGTTTATTAAATTCCCGCTCCTGCAGGACATGTGTTTGGAGGCATTGGCCAGAAACCCCCGTGTTAGTAGAAATACGTGTGTATGACTCATGCTATGTGAAAAGAGGGCTTAATGCATCTGGGAAAAGTATCGCCACAGGTCAACCTGCGCAGTACGCGCAGGCTGACCTGAATGGAAACTTTTCGATACTGGTAAATTTTCTGTATGTCCAGGGTCCAGTCTACCTCAAGTTGTTTGTTTCAAAATGTAGCTGGCATGGATCTCTAAGTATATGACCGTTTCCTTAGTATCATGCAACATGGAGATATTTAAGCCCCCTTTTGTCGGAGTAAAGCTCATATACATTCCTTTTCCACACCTATCAAAACAGACATACATGGTTTTCGTTCTTTAACATATTTCAGGTTTTTATAGACCATGCATAAGAGAAGGGGGCAGAAATTAGTTTTTGGTGGGGACTACAAGATTGTTTGCGCACAAAATATCCTATTTTACACGTGGTAATCGATAGAAATACCCGGATATACTCGGCAGACACTGTGTCAATCAATTTCTCCTTCTTTCACAATGTTTTAAAAAGCGATGTCAGCTGTAAGACAAAAAAAAAAAACATTCTCGTTGAAATGATAACCCCCGCCAAAAAAGACCTCCTAGTCGGCCATTTTGCATCGAATGAAAAACAAAACACAAAAAGTGTCTCGGCGGAATGGGTTATTGTGCACATGTATTAAGTTTCACGAAATTCCGTCCAATGGTATTGGAGATACTCACCCGGACGGACACACGGGCGGACGGAAGGACGGACAACACTATTTAACTATATCCCTCCGCCTTCGGCGGGGGATAAAAACGCGTCAGACACAAATGTGTTTACTTGCCGAAAGGTAATCGACCTTGTACGAAGAAACATCACGTGCATGTTTGGTATCGTCAGACACGAGCCCCATCGTGGTCAAAAAATGCTTACAAGTGTTTCATTTGCTCTTTAAATATCGCATACTTAAGAGCCAGGTGCAGTCTTCACTCGCATGCTGCTGTGGACGTTGTTCAGGGGCACTGATAGAAGGCCATTGAAAGTGCGTTGACATTGGCAAGCCGAGTAACAGGTATTTGGTTTCATTTCTTTAAAGGTATGATCCCAGAGCTCCAGATAAGAGGGAGTGATGGTATTCTAACGCAGTTATTTCTTTTCCAAACCCTATGTTGTGGGTACTCATTAGAATCGTCTGGAGACGATTTTAATGAGTACCCACACCATAGGGTTTAGTTAAGAATAATTAACATTTTCAATTTTGAAATCAAAATCACTCCTATCTGGAGCTCTGGGTATCTTATATCCTTTATACATATGCCTGTGGTATTTTGTTTACATTTATTTAAAGATATCTTATTATAGTTTTTTTTATACATATGCCTGTACTTTAAGTGTTATTTCTTGTTTTTTTTTTATTTATTTATTCAAGCGACCAACAACAGCATCTTTGGTACATGTGTAACTAGATAAAAGTTACGTTTAATGACATCTTTAAAACAGAATATCTTGTTAACCTTTTACCCGACGACAAAATTTGTCGACCTGGTTCAGATTGAAAGCATTTGCAGACGACAAAGTAAAGTTGGAGCATATTACTAATTTCGTCTGATAGGGTTACCAGCATTTTCTCTCTTCCCACAATGATTTCAAAAGCATTCATATTCAGGGTCATTTAAAGTTCGGATTGTGTGGTAAAGGGTTATAACAAATGGCATATTACCGACAAGTTTACGCCCCGCCGCTATGCAGTCAGTGCTTACATGTGGCATTGTTTTTTGTGTTAAAAGAAGAAACTAACGAAATTGTCAGTTTCTTTCCGTTGACAAAAATTGTAATTGATATAATGTTATACGAATGAATCCGTAATTTTCATGGGTTTTCGTGATTTATGGCGGGGTGTTTTCCTGTATTATGCCCAGCAGATATCGTTTCATTTACCTAGTTAAACGGGCACAATGGTGATAACGCGAAATCATAATAGTACAATAGTAATAACGCGATAGTACGATGGTAATAACACGATAATACGAAGGTGATAACGTGATAGTACGATGGTGAAAAAGCGATAATACGATAGTACGATGATAATAGAGCGCTATCATATCATGTTTTCATCATTGTACTATGTATATGGCTTTATCGTCATCGTCTTTTTGCGTTATCATAATCGCACTATCGAGCATCGCGTTTAACCCTTTCCCAAACGACAAATTCTAGACTCTTCCAAACTGAAAAAGTTTGCAGACGACAATTTTAACTTTCAAAACAATGGCAGAAAATTATCCGAAGGGGCAGAAAACACTGTGGGAAAACGAGAAATTGCTCGTTACGAGCAATTTCTTCTTTTCCCCCAGTGTTTTCAAGACTTGTACTGCCGACATGTAAAAACAAGGGCTTGTTTGGGAAAGGATTAAGATAAAAAGAAATCATTGGTAATAATAATATATCTTTATTTAGTGAAGGTTAAAACATTAAGACATATTTCAAAGTCTTTTTTTACAAATTTGCCTTCAAGATTAGTGGAACAACGATAGTAACCATAACAATTAGGAGAACAACAATAACAGTAATAATAATAATAATAATAATAATGATGATGATTATTATTGGTGATAATGATGATTGTGGTGTTTGAAAATAAAGAAAAATTCATGGCAAAATAATGATGGAATATGAGTTATACGGACAGACACACGTGATGGCCCTAACGGTATTCCGTAAAGAACTGGATACGCTCATATATATAGCAAAACTAAGGACAGTGGGTAATGAGAAATTTTCAAAGACTGGTTCGTGTTTTTTGAAGACAGCATCAGTCTTTTGAGTAGGCTACATCCCGAGATTTAAATATTTAATTTGTCCTCAACTTTAAATCGTGTTACAATGGACAATGACCTTGGCAAGACATCAATGTCAACTGGAACCACGTGCAATGTAGAGAAAGTACGTGACGTGCTTGCTTCAAACTTTTTCTTAACCCATTACCATACATTCCCTACTTTTGACGACCCCGAGAACGAAGCCTATAGAAAATATTGTGGGAAAACGAGAGTATGCTGGTAGCCACTATGTTTTCTAATCTTCGCAAAACAAGTTTCAAGTTTTCAATGACGTCTGCAAACGCTCTTGATTTGGACAAGCCAAAAATATCGTCGTTTGGTAACGAGTAAAAATACAATGAAATCACTGGGTATGCATCTTCGCAAGCCAAGGCCGACGATTCACTACGTTACTCTACCCTTGGCGGATCGAGCTTGATTTTTGCGTTCACCCAATACGCTTTTCCGTTGGATGCAGCCAGCTGTAGCTGAAACGAATGAAATCGCTCGTAGCATTTCATCTTTGATAAAAATAGAACAAGGTCTCTACCTTTAGAATAGAAGGTAAAACATGAAAACCCACGTGGATGTCTGCTTATCGCTTCATGTGTATTTGTAAGCGATTTGTAAAACGATATTTCATTTGCTTTTAGAAATATGATGTAAAGGGGGGTAATAACCAGTTCTTACAACTTATACTAATCTCTCTCGATTCTGTACATTGATTGAGAAACAAGTTCTTACAACTTATACTAATCTCTCTCGATTCTGCTTCCTGGGAACTACACCAGTACACGCGCCGAATGTGTGGGCCGTTGAAAAATCCCGAAGTTGACACCCACTCTCGGGTATCAAACTCAGGACCTTTAGGTTATGAGGCCGACGCTCTACCTCACAGCCACGGACACCACACAAAATGGTTGATAAATACGAGACCAGTGCTACCTGCGCAGGTCAACGGTTGTGGGTGTCTCGAGGGCAAGACCGGGTGGGGGTGTTCCCGAGCCGTGAAACGGTTATCAGGTAGTTTTACAATGTAGTTATCTCGTCAGATTTTTATCAATGACAGAAATATTTTAATCAACGATAAATTTATTGATAACAGGTAGTCTATCTACTCTATAAATCAATATACACAAAAATACATGTAATTCAACTCTGTACCAGACGACTGTAAAATTTTAGACTTGTCCAGATTGAAAGCAGTTACAGACGACATATTAAATGTGGTTCAAATGGTGGAACATGTCTGCGGAAGAATATAAAACATTGTTGGAAAACGAGACAAACGCTGGTTACCACCTTTTGTCCCATTTTCCAACAATGTCTTTTTTTTTTAAATTTCATTCTGAGAGTCGTTTAAAACTCAGGAATGTTTATAAAGGGTTAAATCTTTACTAGATCTGTAAAATATTATCTTTTGCCCGCGAGGTCGATTTGCAGAGCGACTGTGACAGATACTCCCTCTGGCGGACGATTTTTTTCGTCAAATAGATCACAGCATTGTAAAACTAAGCGAGGTTGCTCGTTGAGATCAGTTTCTCTATTTGTCACAATGTTTACACGCGCATTCGTGCATATTTGAGGAGATCAAGGTATTGCTTTCTATATGTTGCTATACTATGTAATTTTTATATTGCCATGTGCAACAAGGTCAGCACGCATTTCTCCCCGTAGTAATGAAATTGTTCTCTTTCTCTGTAAACTCTGTCTCCATCCCAAAACCAACACATATTGGTATACATGTAGGCAAGTGGAAACTGCATTAACTTGAATTAAAGTAATGGCTCCTTTTCCACCATTCACAGTGGTTACAATCTGCTTACACGTCGATTTAACTCATTACCAAACGACAATATTTTCGGCTTGTCCAAATCCAAAGCATTTGCAGGCGACAAAATAAAAGTGAATGAAAATTTGAAATTTGTTTTATGAGGTGTAGAAAACATTGTGGGAAAAGGAGAAAATGCTGGTTACCAGCATTTTCCCCTTTTTCCACAATGTTTTCTAAAGGCTTCAAAAGTAGGGATTGTGTGGTATTGGGTTAAAGCCATCATTTGAGTTGAAAGGCATTATTAAAGAATAGAGAACCATTGCTTAATTCTTGCATTTCTACCCAAGCACGGTACTACTTTCTTGTCCAAGCCAACACCATGACCGTGTCGCGTTTTGAATTTCAAAGTCATCATCGGACGTCTACTCGTACTTACTGAATTTAGTAAGGCGTGAAGTCGTTAAGTACAGTTCAAATTTTATAACGAGTCATTCGATATTTTTACAAATTTGCTTAGAAATTTAACTATGGTCATGTTCGGTACAGGAGCTCAAGGATCACAACCTACATCATAGCAGAGGTGTCGGAACAGCCGCCATTTCGTGCGCAAAGTGCAGCTTAATTACTTTAAAAAGATATATGTATCTAAAATTTACTTCGAATACCTACTTCATCTGGTGACGGTAAACACCCCTCACAACGTACGTCAGTGTGACGTCACAGGTGGTGATATCGGACCCTTGTTATAACGTCAGTGTGCGTGTTTGATAAGACTGTTTTCTTTTTTTTTTAATCGTTCCTTTAAATGATCTGAAAAAGTCTTTAGACCTCCAAAGCGTACAATGCCTAGGGACTTTGTTTTTTGTCAAAGCTTTTGTTAACTACTTATAATAATGGAATAGACTTCGACCAACTATTAAAACCCAATCACTTTTTAATATTTGGTCAAAGTGTTTGTGCATATAGACATCTGCTTCCTGTCTAAAACATCAGAATATTAAATGTATTCATCTAATGTCTTTGATAAATACATGAGAGTCTTTGTAGTCCGTTTGTATCCACCCAAGCCAGCCTCATTCTATCTTGATATCGTACTTACTTTTCAATATAAGTTACGAAAATGTGCAGGTCCGATATCACTTCCTGTGACGTAGGTTGTTACCCTTGGGTAAATATATTTGTCCTATTCGTGAAATCAAAATGCCATGAAACAATGTTGTAGCTCTAAACACTTCAACACAAGTATTCTTAACGGCAATGTATACGACATCTATTTTTAAATCGAACAGGTGTCACTGGCTTCGAAAATTGTGCGGAAGTAATTGCAAAATCAACGAAACTAGTGAACAAAATACTAATGTATAGGCCTACTAACGAAGAAAGTTGTCAGGTACCATATGCACTGCTTTGTTTGGACAGATCTTCAATAACAATAATTTACAAGCTTAAAAACTTACCTTTTAAAACGAAAATGGCGGATTCAAAATGTCTCCGATGACGTATGCCATGACGTAGGTTGTTACCCCTGCAGGAGCTGGAGTGTATGGCATGATCTAGACTGGATGAATACACAATCGTATTGGCGTAGGCTATGAAGAGCAGTACATTTTTGAAACAAGAATGTCATAAATCATGATCGACCTTTTGTTTGATATGGCTGAAGAATTCTATAACTCTTATAATGGTCATCATATTCCTAGATGTGTTTTCTTAAAACTTTGTTTTGCTTGTCACATGTTAGTTTCTCCCAAAGATAGACCAGGTACCTAAAATACAACCTATGAATATCTCAGGGAAGTTTTTGCTGAAAGAGCACGCAATTTAAATAAAGGTATAAAACAAAAACCAGAATATTTTTAACCAGAATTAAAAAAAAAAAACTTTTGACAACATATTTTTAACCAGTAGAAAAAAAAAAACCTTTTGTAATTGCGTGCCATTTCTCAATTTGTTAAACGTTTTTTTTTTTTTTAAACCCTGTATTCTGTTTACAGACGCGTAAAAAATGGCATGCCCGAAGACAAAGAAAATCATCCACGCAACGACAAAGGCCTACGACCCCAATTTCTTTTCTTAACCCATTACCACACAATCCCTACTTTTGACGCCCATGAGAAAGAAGCCTTTAGAAAACATTGTGGGAAAAGGAGAAAATGCTGGTAACCAGCATTTTCTCCTTTTCCCACAATGTTTTCTACCCTTTACAAAACCAATTTCAGATTTTCAGTCACTTTTATTTTGTCATCTGCAAATGCTTTCGATTTGGATGATATAATATTCGGACTTCACTTTATCAAAAATGTCATTTTTAGCTCCACTGCCAAAGGCCATGGCCCGGTGTCTGTCGTGCGTCCGTACGTGCATTAGATCTAACTTTTATTTCAAACATTTTCTCTGACACCACCCATCCAATTTTGATGAAACTTCACAGAAATGCTCCTGCAATGGTCTTCTTCAGAATTTGTTGAAAGAATTTGATTTCTTCACCAAATTCTGGTTGCCATGGCAACAAAACTGTAAAATATTGAAAATCTTCTCGTCTTAAATCGTATGACCTATATAGGGCTACCAACTTTGGCATGTGGCATGATCTAGTGGACCTCTACCAAGTTTCTTCGAATTATAGCCCAGGGATAAAATTTGGCCCATGTCACGGGCGTCACAAGTTTTATATAGGCTTATATAGGGAAATCTTCAAAATTATTCTTGTACCTAGCGAAAAGGCCAAGCAATACCATGTTTGGCATGTGGTTTCATCAAAATGGGCATCTACCAAGAGATCCAAATTATAGCCCTGGGGTCAAATTTGACACCGCCCCAGGGTCACAAATTTTACATGAGCTTATGTAGGGAAAAATTAAAAAAATGCCAAGAACAACAGCGAAGAAATAACATAATATGCTGAAGATGTGTTTTTCAAGGAGGTACTTGTCGCCAGGAAAGAGAATGTAGCTTAAAAAAAAGGCTATTGGCAAATCGCGATTTAAAATCGAGCAGAAGGTATTATACATATTATCTTCTCTCATCGAACTATCCTTTTACTATACGATTCAAAGTTTTAACGACCTTGTAAATGAAATCTTTTGAAAATATGGTGAGAAAAGGAGAAAATGCTGGTAACCAGCATTTTCTCCTTTTCTCGCAATATTTTACTATCCTTTGAATGATAGCTATCGCTATTTTAGCTACAATTAATTTGTCGTCTGCAAAGGTGTAGAATTTTCTCGTGTGCTTATAAGGGTTAAGGGAAATACACAATTTAACTCTTCTCCAGACGACAAAACTGTTGAAATGTCCATGATGTAAGCAATTGCAGTTGACAAATTATATGTTACTCGAATGATGCAGTTCGTCTGTGGCATAGTTGTGGAAAAAGAAGAAAATAAGGGTTACCAGCATTTCCTCCTTTTCCCGCAGTATCTCCAAAAGCTTTTGTCATTGGGTTTGTTGAAACATGGGATTGGAAAAGGATTAATATACCTGTCCCATTCACAGAAGCTCTACTGGATATACTTGACTGGGTTTTTAAATATATATACAATGCTGCAACTCTTTGATGTGTATTAAGTTTACAACCCATACCGTTTCGTATTTCAAGCGCCTGCGGAAGTAAGATATATAGTGTAATATATTTTTTTTTAATTTTGACAAGGTTTCTTGCCCGCTAAAATTAAAATTGTTAAACACTTAAAATAACGACAGTATTTCAGACTGGTTCAAATTGAAAGCATTTCCAGACGAAAGATGCAACGACGTTTTAATGTGGAAATATATATTTCAAAGCTATAAAAAACACGGTGGGAAAGGGAAAAATACTGGTTATGTTTTCAAAAGCTTTCTTTCCTTTAGATTGTTTACTCGAAATTGGTTTAGTTTCAGTTTAGAAAAGTTTTGAAACTGAATACTCGGAATTGTTTATTGGAGGGTTAATTGAACAGGAAAATAAATCTTTAACAGTCGTGCTGAAGTACAAGAAATTGAGACGATGATTAGCAGAAAGTCTAGAACGTATAATTCACGCATCCCAATAATTTAGTTTTAGTAAGATCTATATAGGAAACTACAAACAACAGCTACCAAAATATCTGTGTGGAATAAGTTGGAAGATTTCCAATGCTTCTTGTGACAATATTTGTAACACGTCATTGTTCTTACTGTCAGTACTGTACAATTGACAAATTTGAAGGCATTCAGGTATGCATTGGCTGAGAAAAAAGACTTACGATATTTGAGGGCTAGCTGTCACTATGATATGAAATTAAAACTACTTCTTGAAACAGATATTGTGCATTTCTGGTGTAAAAATTATATTTCTGGATACTTACAGTGAATGCGCGATTTTTCGCCCGACTATTCATATCTTTGGATTAACTTTGAACCGTTTCGGAACGCAGCTGCGAAGTCGATGCTCGTTACTTTCAAGGTACATGCGAAAGTTTTTTACTCGACCTGTTTTCATACATACTTTTTTGTTATCCAAATGGAATAGATTTGCAGACGACAAATGTGACTCAAATGACGGAATTTGTCCATGAAAAGATACAAAACATTGCGGAAAAAGGAAAAAATGCTGGTTACCAGCATTTTCACCTTTTCCCACGATGTTTTTAAAAAGCCCTTCGTCAGGGCCGTGAACGCTCTGGATTTTTAAAAAAAATTATCAGTAGACTTCAAAGTGCACGATACGTTTGTGACTGTGAATAATATACTGAAATTTTAATAAAAAAAGATTAAAGACATGCAGATGAGAGTGTGCACAGCAATATTAATATTCCTCATTTTAAAACTTTACAAAAAAATCCTGTTTTATTTTTTTGCAGCCATTACTAGAAAAATCTTTAGAAAACGCTGCAAGTAAAGGAAAAATTGCTGGAAATCATTCCTCCTCTCCAAAGATAAACCCACTTTGTATTTACTAAATAATTCAGCTTCTTCTTTTTTGTCGTCTGCAAATGCTGCAAGTCTGGTTAAGTCCATTTTTTTTTTGGTCTGATTTAACTGATTACCAAACAACAAAATTATAGGTTTGTCCAAATTGAAAGTATTTGCAGACGACTAAATAAAAGTGACTGAAAATTCAAAAATTTGTTTTGTGATGGGTAGAAAACATGGTGGGAAAAGGAGAAAATGCTGGTTACCAGCATTTTCTCCTTTTCCCACCATGTTTTCTAACGGCTTCTTTCTCAGGGTGGTAAAAAGTAGGGATTTTGTGGTTATGCGTTTTAATGTGCATTCTTAACCCTTTCCTAGACAAACCCTGGTTTTTACGTGTCTGTAGTAAAAGTCTTTTGAAAACACTGTTGGAAAAGGAGAAATTGCTCATAACAAGCAATTTCTCCTTTTCCCACAGTGTTTTCTACCCTTTTTGAGAACTTTCTGCCATTTTCTCCAAATCTAAAAATGTTGTCTGCGACCTCTTTCAGTTTGGAAGAGTCCAAAATGTGCCGTTTGGGAAAGGGTTAATACAAAAATAGACTTTCTAAAAGTGGCTATAAATGGTTTCTATTTTTACCCTTATACTGCTAAGCCTGACTTCATGATTTTTTGGGGACAGAGTAGATCAAGATCAGACTGCACAGAATGTGCAGTCAGAACTTTGATCTGCACTGACCGAGAAGGAGATATATATTATTCTCCAAATCGTAACTTTTAACCCTTTACTCCATAGATGCTCATTTCTACTCATTGCTTGTAGGAGCCTTTTGAAAACATTGTGGCAAAAGGTGAAATTGCTTGTCACGAGCAATTTCACCTTTTGCCACAATGTTTTCTATGCTATCAAAAGGTGTCATATACACATAAGAAACAGCTTCATCCTTGCTGTTATTTAGGGTCAGTTAGAGATACCATAGAAGCGCCTTATGGGGTAAAGGGTTAAACGGCAATATTTCGGTTGTTAATGTTGAAATTGAAATTTTAAATTCAGTTACTTAGCAGGATAAGGGTTACACATGATCACATGGCCCATGGACTGCAGTCAGTATTGCACAGGATTTGAAATCAGGGTTGCTGGTTCGAATCTTCGGCTTACCGCACTTCCTTCCAAGGATTTATAATAGCTCTTTACCACACAATCCTGATTTTTTAACGACCCTGTGAAAGAAGCCTTTTGAAAACATTGTGGAAACCAGCATTTTCTCCTTTTCCCACAATGTTTTCTATCTTTCCCAAACCAAATCTCAGTTTTTAAGTCACGTTTATTTTGTCGTCTTCAAAAATTGTGGTGAAGGAGAAGATGCGTTGAATAAGTATTTTCTCCATTGCTTACAAAGTATTCTACCCTTTCAGATGATTTCAGGTTATTTGGTTTAACCCTTCACCACACAATCCCAACTTTTAACGCCCTTGAGAAAGATTTCTGAAAACATTGTGGGAAAAGGAGAAAATGCTGGTTGCCAGCATTTTCTCCTTTTCCTACAATGTTTTCTTCCCCTCTCAAAGGAAATTTTAAATTTTCAGTCACTTTTATTTTGTCTTCTGCAAATGTTTTCAATTTGGACCACTCTAAAATTCTATCGTTTGGTAAAGAGTTAACCCTTTACCACACAATCCCGACTTTTAGCGACCCTGTGAAAGAAGCCTATTGAAAACATTGTGTGAAAAGGAGAAAATGCTGGTAACCAGCATTTTCTCCTTTTCCCACGATGTTTTCTTCCCTTTCTAAAACAAATTTCAATTTTTGGGTCACATTTATTTTGTCGTCTGCAAATGCTTGCAGTTTGGGTCAGTCTAAAATTTTGTCCTCTGGTAAAGGATCAAAGGGATATTTAAAACTATGGCCTAGGGCAGATTAAATTCCTTCTACACAACATTTGACCACCATAAAAAAAATAAAATTGAAAAGAAAACAAGAATGACCACACATTCAACTGGACAAGGTATTTGGGGTAGAATTAATTCTTTACCAGACTTCAACACGTTGAACATGTCAGGAAGAATTTGCAGACGACAAACAAAGTATAGTACAAATTATGAAATTCTTTTTTGTAGTTACGTAGAAAACATTGTGGAAAAGGGCAAAATACTGGTAACCAGCATTTTCTCCTTTCCCCACAATGTTTTCAAAAGCCTTCTCCCTCCAGGTTGTGAAACCGAACAGTTATGGTTATGTGATCAAGGGAGAATTCATGGACTGAACTTTACCGAAAAGTTCACACCCGTAAACGGGATGGTCCTGAAAGATTAAATTTCCCAAAGTAATTACACTGACCGTATTTATATGTATTGGACAGAAAACTATTTTTGTCTTTTCTCACACCATTTCAGAACACCCTGCAGCAATAGGAGAAATTGCCCAATAGTATAACTGATACTATCACATCTTATTTTTGTCAAAACATTTTCACAAAAATATTTTTGTTGATCGAAGTACTCTGCTTCAAATTTGTCTCCCAATGTAGATCCAGTGTTTTAATCTTTTCCAAACTGAGAAATTTTAGACTCTAAAGACTTTAACTCATTACCAAACAACAAAATTTTAGGTTTGTCCAAATCGAAAGCATTTGCAGACGACAAAATAAAAGTGACTGAAAAATTGAAATTTGTTTTGTGAAGGGTAGAAAACGTTGTGGGAAATGGAGAAAATGCTGGTTACCAGCATTTTCTCCTTTTCCCACAATGTTTTCTAATTGCTAATTTCTCAGGGTCATCAAAAGTAGGGGTTGTGTGGTAATGGGTTAAAGTTAAAACTTTAGACTTTTTGAACTAACTTGAAAGAATATATGGATAATATACTAGAATGTAACCCTTTTCCAAACGACAAAATTTTAGATTGGTCAAGATTGAAAACATTTGCAAACAACCAAATACGTTTGACTCAAAAACTGAAATTTGCTTATGGAAGGATAGAAAACATTGTGGGAAAAGGAGAAAAATGCTGGTTACCAGCATTTTCTCCTTTTCCCACAATGTTTTCAAATGGCCTTTTCCTTGGGGTTGTTAAAAGTCGGGACTGTGTCGTATAGTGTTAAACATTGCTCAAATGACGAAGTTTGACTATCAAAGGATTGATTGATTGATTGATTGATCAAATCAGAGTTTAATTTGGTTTTAACAACATAAGAGAATGAATCATCATCTAAAATTATGAAATTCATGTGTGATGAGATAGAAAACATTGCGGAAAAAGGAGAAAAAGCTGGTTACCGGCATTTTCTTCTTTTCCCTTAATGTTTTCAAGAATTGTTTCTTTAGGATAGTCAGGAAAATGGGTGGTTTGGCTTGCTTTACAAATCTCTGCAGCAGCCCTTTAGGTCTGCAAATAGTATCATTATAGAAACTTTTGTAATTGAAAACTGTTTACCAGTTATTGAAAATTTTATGTTTACCCAATCAGCTAACTTTCCAGTCATTAATCTCAAATTGACTTTAACTTATTACCATTTGGGCCTAGCTAGTCATTTACTCGCAAATAGGCTTTAAGTTATTACCATTTGGGCCTAGCCAGTCATTTACTCTCAAATAGGCTTTAACTTATTACCATTTGGGCCTAGCCAGTCATTTACTCGCAAATAGGCTTTAACTTATTACCATTTGGGCCTAGCCAGTCATTTACTCGCAAATAGGCTCTAACCTATTTCCATTCCGGGCTAGCCAGTCATTTACTCGCAAATAGGCTCTAACCTATTTCCATTTGGGCCTAGCCAGTCATTTACTCGCAAATAGGCTCTAACCTATTACCATTCGGGCCTAGCCAGTCATTTACTCGCAAATAGGCTCTAACTTATTACCATTCGGGCCTAGCCAGTCATTTACTCTCAAATAGGCTTTAACTTATAACCATTTGGGCCAAGCCTTGGTAGCTTAGTTGGTAGTTAATGACCTTAACCCTTTATCACACAATGATGACTTTTAATGCCCCTGAGAAATAAAGCCTTTTGAAAACATTGTGAGAAAAGGAGAAAATGCTGGTCACCAGCATTTTCTTCTTTTCCCACAATGTTTTACTCTATAAAAGAAAAGTTGCATATTTTGAGCCACGCTGAAATTGTCATCTGAAAATGCTTTCATTTTAGACAAGGCTGAAAGTTTGTGGTCTGGTAAAGGGTTAACTGAACTTAATCTTTACCAAATGACAAATTTTTGGACAGGACTAAATTCAAAGCGTCTGCAGACAATAAATTAAATCTTGGTAATACAATGATTTCTGACTTTGATAGGGTAGAAAATATTGTGGGAAAAGGAAAAAAATGGTGGTAACCAGCATTTTTTCCTTTTCCCACAATGTTTTCTATCATTTCAGACATATTTTGGCCGTAGTCTTTAACTCATTACCAAACCACAAAATTTTAGGCTTGTCCAAATTGAAAGCATTTGCAGACAACAAAATAAAATTGAAAATTTGAAATTTGTTTTGTGATGGGATGAAAACATTGTGGGAAAAGGAGAAAATGCTGGTTACCAGCATTTTCTCCTTTTCCTATAATGTTTTCTAAAGGTTTCTTTCTCAGGGTTGTAAAAAGTAGGGATTGTGTGGTAATGGGTTAAATACTATCAATTTTGACAAGCCTGATCTTTGCCAATTGATAACTGATTGATTGTTTGGTGTTGAACGCCTTTTTCAACATTATTTCAGTTATTTCGTGGAGGCCAGAGCACCTGTCCATGCTTACCTGGAGTCTGTTTTACCAGTACTTGAGTTAACTCCGCATACTTTTCCTTTGAACTTCCAAACCACTGGCTGCTTTCCCACATAACCATTGTCGAAACAATGATCAGCGGTAAGAGAGGAATGAATCCTGTCCTAATGGCTATCATCAGTCCCCAGAAGGAAATTAGCTGAGCGGAGTTTCGAACCCACAATCCCGTGTTCTCTTGCTGGTAGCATGGGTTGCATTTGAGTACCCATAGGCAAGGTAATGGAGCGTCTTTGCCATGAATGAACTTTCATACATCGCTGGGGAAGGGGAGGGGGTCTAGGGGGGCATTCATCAACTACCAGTATGTAACAACTACTTTCCATTAACACTATATGATAAATTATATCATCAAAATATACAATCTCCTTGATGAGTTATGGGTACTTTTTCTGATTATTTTGATTTGACAGACTGTTCGTAAGTGATGAATGAATTAGGTATACAATTTGACAGGTTGCATTGCGCAATGCCAGTCAAACTGTCAAGTGAAAATAAAAACTGTTATTTTTGTGTATTGTCCAGTCAGTTCAACAGACTGTCATGTTGTTAACGACGTGGGTGTCGCGATCGCAATCCGAAGTGGACAGTCTTCACACTCGGATGACCTTACAGGTACAGACAGATGCAACTGTCCTCTGTTCGGTGTTTTTTTTTTGTATCGGGTATGGAAATGATGAAATACATATTAGAATGACTGGCATCGGGGACGTGCTGCCTGCATGCAAAAGTTCAGTTGCCTACACTTGGCAAAAAAAAAATAGAGAGAAAAGAAAGATTTTGCAAAAAAACAATACAAAAGACCACCCAATAGTTTTAACCCTTTTCCACATGATCCTGACTTTTGACGACCTTGAGGTAGAAGCTTTTTGAAAACATTGTGGGAATAGGAGAAAATGCTGGTAACCAGCATGTTCTCCTTCTCCTACAATGTTTTCTACCCTGCTTGAAACGAATTTCAATTTTTGAATTACGTTTATTTTGTCGTCTGCAACTGCTTTCAATTTAGACCAGTCTAAAATTTTGTCGTTTGGTAAAGAATTTAAATGGTCATCTGCAAAATTAATGTTTTGAATTTGGACTAGTCCAAAATTGTATCATTTGACAAAAAGTTGCTGTGCAGGAAGTTTCACTCCATACCTTGTCAAGGTAGGAATGCCGTAACTAATTATCAATGGGGAGTTTGGAGTAGATACATAATTACTATGTACTAACCAGCTCAGGTTGACATTGGGTTGACACAAACTGCCCATGGGCTGTATTGTGTCCATTAGGTCTGGTCACTGGGGCGTTAGTATATTGGTTTAGGACCATCTGTCATCCATGGCCTGTGCATTTTGTTTGAGTCTTATAAATGGGGGACCAGTACTCCTGTCCATGTGTTCCTGGACTTTAACACGCGCCGGCTGAGCCCTGGTAGCTCAGTCATAAGCATGTAGGACTAGAGAACTGGTTGTGGGTTCGATCCCTGGCTCGGCCAATTTCTTTCCGAGGATTGATGATAGTCATTGCAACAGGATTTATTCCTGTCCCACCGCTGACCATTGTTTCGTGGATAGTATGTGGAAAAGCAGTCAGTGGCTTGGAAAGAGAATTGTGCAGAGCACTGGTAAAAGAGATTCTCGCTTAATATGGATAGATGCATTGACGGCCGCAATATAACCAAGATAATGTTGAAAAACGGTGTTAAATCCCATACAATTAATCAACCCACACACACATATGACGCTTTACTAGTGTGATTTAACTACGCAATCCAGAATTTTAACAACTCTGAAAGTGAGGGCTTCTGAAAACATCATTTTCTTCTATTTCCACATTGTTTTCTATTATATCAGGGACAAATTTTGTCATTTTGTCCACTTTTAATTCGTCCCCTGCAAAATCTTTCAGTTTGGACAGTCCAGCCTACAATTTTGTCCCTAAGTAAAAGAGTAAACGGAAATTATGTTGAAAACGGTATCTGCCCACACAAAAAATGAAGTAAAGGTTACAGACTCAATTTTTCCAAGTTTTATGAGGTCGA
The DNA here is from genome assembly GCA_943736015.1 of Tridacna crocea. Classification (NCBI taxonomy): domain Eukaryota; kingdom Metazoa; phylum Mollusca; class Bivalvia; order Cardiida; family Cardiidae; genus Tridacna; species Tridacna crocea. The sequence goes on along the minus strand of OX031067.1, from coordinate 3,217,707 downwards.
AAAAAAAAAAGTGTGAGTCACATGACATATTTATGTCGGGCCCAACATGAAATGTGTCACTGATGTCTTGTAGAAGGTTATTAGCATATGATAATTATATGCAAATTAGTATATTAGAGTATTAGTTTAACTCATTACCAAACACCAATATTTTAGGTTTGTCCAAATCGAAATTATTTGCAGAAGACAAAATAAAAGACAAAACATTGTGGGAAAAGGAGAAAATGCTGGTTACCAGGATTTTCTCCTTTTCCCACAATGTTTTCCAAAGGCTTCCTTCTCAGGGTCATCAAAAGTAGGGATTGTGTGGTAAAGGGTTAAACATATTCATTTTACATGGATTGAGAAACAAGTTCTTACAACTTTTTCTCTCTCATTTCTGTTGAATACTAGTATGAACTGCACAGAAGTGCTTGTGCCAAATGTGTGGGCCTTTGAACAATCCCAGAGTTGAGACCCGGACACCACCTGATTACTTAACTCTTTACAAGAATATTAAAAACTTTTTACCTGGCTGTCCCCACCTTTAACAACCCTGAAGTTTTTTTTGAAAACCTTGTGGGAAAAGAAGAAAATGTTGGTAACCAGCATTTTCTTCTTTTCATACAATGTTTTCTACTCGATCAAGAGCAAGTCTGCCATTTCTGCCACTATTGTCATCTGTACATACTCTCAGGTTTGAGGAGTCTAAAATTTTGTTGTTTGATAAAGAGTAACAAAGATGTAGAGGTATAATGTATAAAGAAATATATATTTTTTTCAACTCTTTTTTTCAAGCTGATACATCCAGACTTTTGAAACGATTTTGCAGGGTATCCCTTGTAAAAGAATGCAAACTACGTACTCTGAATTAAGTTTAAGTAAATCGACAAGAGCTCTGTAAAATTGGGCAATATTATCTTCAGTCTGAAGGTCTGCTCCAATGCTACTTTTGTTACTGGTCTTCTCCAAAGACCAGTAACAAAAGTAGGATTGGAGCAGACCTTCAGAATGAAGGTAGAGTAATATATGCCCAAAGGAAGCTGTCAAGACTGGAGGATCAGCAAAACTTGGAATCTAAAAGAGTATTTGAAGATGTCCATTGATATATATATCGTGCATTTCCTTATCTGGTTTAGCTCTGACATTCTCATGCCCACTGTCACCATTACATGCTAAAACCTCCAGCTGGAAAAAGCACAGCACACACCGGTACGGAAGATGAAGAAAAAAAAGAAACATGCGGTATAATGTATGAAATATTTTGATACAATACAAACATGTCTGTATGCTTTTTGCAGGAATAAATCTTACAAGCTTGTCCACACTGACAAGTAACATCTTTTTCTACTTTATTGTTGTTTCTGGTTGACCTTCGTTTAACCCTTTCCCAAACAATCCCTGGTTTTTACGGGTCAGGAATAGAAGCCTTTTAAAAACATTGTGGGAAAAGGAGAAAATGCTGGTAACCAGCATTTTCTCCTTTTCCCACAATGTTTTCTAATCTATAATATAGAAAAATCATCTTTTTAGCAACTGATAATTTGTCATCTGCAAAATGCTTTCAATTTGGTCTGGTCCAAAATTTGCCGTTTGGGAAAGGGTTAAACTTCAACTCTTTACCCCACATGAAAATTTTAGACCAGTCCAAATTGAAAGCATTTGCAGATTACAAAATAAAGGTGACTGAAAAATTAAAATTTGGTTTGGGAAGGGTAGAAAACACTGTGGGAAAAGGAGAAAATGCTGGTTACCAGCATTTTCTCCTTTTCCCACCGTGTTTTCAAAAGGCTTCTTTCTCAGGGTCGTTAAAAATAGGGATTGTGTGGTAAAGAGTTAAGTTGTAACCACACAATCACGACTTTTGTAGACCCTGAGAAAGAAAGCCTTTGAAAACAATGTGGGAAAAGGAGAAAATGCTGGTAACAAGCATTTTCTCATTTTCCCAGAATGTTTTCTACCCTATCCAATTCAAAATTCAGTTTTTGATTCACAGTTACTTTGTTGTCTGCAATTGCTTTCGAGGGTTAAGTCTTTAAACCACACAGCCCCAAGTTTTATTGACCCTGTGAAAGAAAGCTTGTGGAAAAAAGGAGAAAATGCTGGTAATCAGCATTTTTCTCCCTGTCCAACAATGTTTCCTACCTGTTCAAGGATAAATCAGCTTTTGTAAGTTACTTTCTTAAGGACAAATGAAAAAGTTTGCCATGTATTCTGTTGACTGCAGATAAAGATCAAACTGCAGAGAATGTCCGCTATTGTGCAAGACACTCCAATCTATTGCTGATGAAACCCGGGACACACATGGGTGAGTGAGCTGTTGACATGATACGACAGAAATAATGTGGAGAGCTGTGTATTATAAAATACAATCAATCGTAATGTTATTTTTTCATTTTCTTCAATCATGTAATTGCAGAGGATTGAACTGAAAGCTACAGCTTCCAACCAACCATCGCACTGTTTCGTTCAAAAGAATGTGAAAAAAGAAGCAAAACAGATTGATTTAGGTAACTATGTCCTTTCTTAAGCTATTGCCACTTAATTCCTGGTTTTAATGATTCTTGGAAAAAAGGCATTTGGAAACATTGTGGGAAAAGGAGAAAATACTGGCAACCAGCATTTTCTCCTTTTCCCACATTGTTTTCTGTCCTAGCAAAGCACAGATCTAAATACCAATAATTTGATCGATTTTTTTTTGGGGGGGGGGGGGGGATATAATTTCAAGAAAACTCCTTATTGAACTTGTGCCTGTGAGAAAGTTATGTTGATTACCCACTGCATTGGTTTTCCTGCATAACTAAATAGGTCTTGTAACTTGAAACAAATGCCCCCCTCCCCTCCCTTTGTCTGTACCCCTGACTAACTTCCTACTGAACAGTCCTATATTTAAATGACTCAGCGGAATAAAGCTTTTGAAAACCTTGTGGGAAAAGGAGAAAATGCTAGTAACCATCATTTTCTCCTTTTCCCACAATGTTCTCTATCCTTCCACGGACAAATTCCAAAGTTTGAGCCACATTTAATTTGTTGACTGCAAATCCTTTGAAAATGGATAGATCTAAAACTTTGTCCTCCTTTTACCAAACTATCCCTGGTTTTTACAACCCTGAGATAGAAGGCTTTTTGAAAATATTGTGGGAAGAGGAGAAAATGCTGGTAACCAGCATTTTCTACTTTTTCACACAATGTTTTCTACCCTGCTGGAAATTGATTTCAATTTTTGAGTTATGTTCATTTTGTCATCTGCGAGTGCTTTCGATTTGACCAGACTAAAATTTTGTCATTTGAAAAAGAGTTAACCCTTTCCCAAAACAAACCCTCGTTTTTATGGGTCTGGAATAGTAGCCTTTTGAAAACATTGTGGGAAAAGAAGAAAATGCTGGTAACCAGCATTTTCTCCTTTTCCCACAATGTTTTCTACCCTATTATAGACAGAAATAATCTTTTCAGCAAGAGTTGAATTGTCGTCTGCAAATGCTTTCAATTTGGTCTAGTCCAAAAGTTTGTCATTTGGGAAAGGGTTAAAAAAACTATGTAAGGTAAGTTTGCAGAAATTCTATAATGTGTTATTGTTTTTAAAACTTCAGAACAATGGCTGTTTTTGGGACAATAGAGAGTGTAGTCTACATAACAATAATCGTTGTAAAATCATATTAAATGTCATATTGTACTCCAGTTTAAAGTTTTGGCCTAGATTTGTGGTTTAACTCTTTACCACACAAGAAAATTTTAGACTAGTCTAATATGAAAGCATTTGCAGACAACAAAATAAAAATGACTGAGAAATTGAAAATTGGTTTGAGAACTTGAGAAGGGTAGAAAACAGTGTGGGAAGAGGAGAAAATGCTGGTTACCAGCATTTTCTCCTTTTCCCACAATGTTTTCAAAAGGCTTCTATTTCAGGGTCCTTAAAAGTCGTGATTGTGTGGTAAAGAGTTAACCCTTTACAAAACGACAAAATTTTAAACTGGTCCAAGTTGAAGGCACTATCAGACGACAAAATAAACATAACTCCAAAATTGAAATTTTTGTTTCCAGCAGGGTAGAAAACATTGTAGGAAAAAGAGAAAATGCTGGTTAGCAGCATTTTCTCCTTTTTGGACAATGTTTTCAAACGGCTTTTATCTGAGGGTTGTTAAAACCAGGGATTGTTTAGTGGGGGAAACCTCAACCGCACAAGCCCGACATTTGTCAACCTTAAGGGAGAAAGCTTTTGAAAACGTGGGAAAAGGAGAAAATGCTGGTAACCAGCATTTTCTCCTTTTACCCACAATGTTTTCTACCCTTCAGAAAGTGAGGTGCAATTTTTAAGCCACATGAATTTTCTGTTGTCCGCAAATGCTTTGACTTTGACGGATTGTAAAATTTTGTTGTGTGGTACAGAGTTAAACCCTTTGCCAAAAGATCTTGTCTTTTAACGACCTTGAGGAAAAACCCTTTAGAAAATATTTCGGAAAAAGGAGAAAATGCTGGTAACAAGCATTTTCTCCTTTTCAGACAATGTTTTCTATCCTTCCCAATATAAATTTCAAGTTTTCATTCACACTGATTTAGGGCGATTCTAAAATTTTGTTTTGCGGCAAAGAGTTAAACTCATTGCCAATCAGTCATGTGTTTTAAAGACCCATAGGAAGATTTTGGAAAATATTGCGTGGAAAGGAGAAACTACTGCTTGCCTGGTTGAGTGTTTTCAGGGCAATAGAGAGCTTAGTCTATATTACAATAATTGTCGTAAAATAATTGTCGTAAAACCGTATTAACTCTTAACCACAGGAAAAAATTTTAGACTATTCCAAATTGAAAGCATTTGCAGACGACAAAAAAAAGGTGACTGAAAAATTGAAATTTGTTCTGGGAAGGGTAGAAAACTCTGTGGGAAAAGGAGAAAATGCTGGTTACCAGCATTTTCTCCTTTTCCCACAGTGTTTTCAAAGGCTTCTTTCTCAGGGGTGTCAAAAGTAGGGATTGTGTGGTAATGGGTTAAAAGTCGTATTGTACTCAACTTAAAATTTTGACCCAGAAATGAGTGCTAACCCTTCATCAAACGATTTTGTGTTTTGAGGATCTCTTGGAAGAAATTTCTTGAATTATTGTGGAAAAAGGAGAACATGCTGTTAACCAGAATTGTCTCTTTCCAACAATCTTTCTACTGTTTTCAAAGACACCTACAACCATTTTCGTCATGAGCAATTTCTTGCATTTTACAGAAATTAAAAGAAATGTCACACATATTTAACCCATTACCACACTATCCCTACTTTTGACGGCCCGAGAAAAAAGCCTTTTGAAAACACTATGGGAAAAGGAGAAAATGCTGGTAACCAGCATTTTCTCCTTTTCCCACAGTGTTTTCTACCCTTCCCAGAACAAATTTCAATTTTTCAGTCATCTTTATTTTGTCGTCTGCTAATGCTTTCAATTTGGACCAGTCTAAATTTTTCTTGTGTGGTAAAGGGTTAACCATTTACGCATATTTAACCATTTAATCTGGTGTTGAACCACCCAGATGTAGACTGGTCCTTTGACGTGCAGAAAATTAAATTTTTAAAAGTTTTGACCCAAGGAGGCCTGTGTGGATGATTCTGCAGGCTGACTTGGGTCAATACTTTTTGTAGATGCAAAAGACCTCCTTTTTACAGAGCATGTCCCAGTTGTACAGTGTGTTTGAACTTTAAAAAGGGGGCTTAACTCTTTACCAAAGGACAAAATTTTAGATTTGCCCGAATTAAAGGTTGGTATTTAGAATTTTTACATCTCACCAAATAAAAAAAATATATGTATTACTGAAATTCATATGAAAAAATAATACATATCATCAACAATTAAGATTCATAAAATTACAAAAAAAATTTTTTTTTGATGGTGTTCCCTTAAAAGGCTACGTGGCCTCTTAAGGTATTTTTAGATTTCGCTCCAAAAATCAATAAAGCATTGTGGGAATGTCAAGTGACTGGCACGTGACTAATAACGCTTAAATTCCATTACATAACAAACATGTAATAATTATTTTCCATAATGTCTTCTTTGGATGCTATGTTTGAAACTTCGTCTTTGTATTCCTGTATGTAAATGAAAGAATTGATCATCAAAAAATAGAACATATCTCCCGTTGGTGTCAACCTGGGCCATAGTAAATCTCTAATTTCTCGTGTTTTCGGATTGTTTTTGATCACTGGGGTTTATGAATGCAAATTAAAAGGCTTTGAGAGTATAAGAATGATTTTTTTGCATTTTTGTAAAAGTTTCTTCCCAAAATCTCAAGGGCCACCTTTAAAAAGGGGGCTTAACTCTTTACCAAAGGACAAAATTTTAGACTTGTCCGACTTAACTCATTACCACACGACAAAATTTTAGGTTTGTCCAAATCAAAAGCATTTGTGGAGGACAAAATAAAAGTGACTGAAAATTTGAAATTTATTTTGTGAAGGGTAGAAAACATTGTGGGAAAAGGGGAAAATGCTGGTTACCAGCATTTTCTCCTTTTCCCACAATGTTTTCTAAAGGCTTCTTTCTCAGGGGCGTCAAAAGTAGGGATTGTGTGGTAATGGGTTAAAGGTTTAGCAGATGACAAATTGAATGTGACTTTCAAATTTTTCAGTCACGTTAATTTTGTTGTTTGCAAATGCTTTCAATCTGGACCTGTCTGTAATTTTGTTGTTTGGTAAAGAGTTAAAAAAAAAAATTCGCTGAGAAAAAGCCAAAAGTATGATAACAGTGACATCTCTTTTCGAATGTTCTTCATCTATACTGCAATATTGGCTATACACCTGTAGGGTACCAGAGATTAAGAGAATATAATATGCCAGAGGTAGATTTAAATAAAATAGCGCTATGAGGTAAAAGGTTTGGTGAACATAGAAAGGTCAATGCCATAAACTAGAGGTTGCATGCCCAAAAGCTTTACTTATCTATCCAAATATAAGTTCATTGTAACATTATACTATAAGTGATAATTTACTTAGGTTCTCCACATAGCTAATAATTCAATTTTCATTTCTTTAACAATGTACGAAAAAACCCAATTATTGGCAGTGATTCAGATATTAGTCATTTGAAAGTTTGGGTGGTGTCCAAACTATAATACTTACACACCGAATAATAACAGCTTTTTTGACTCTTTAATCCATTACCAATTTACTAAAGTTTTAGATTCAGCCAAATTCAAAGCATTTGCAGACGACAATAAAAGGTGGCTCTAATGATGGAATTGCATCTTAGAAATGCTGGTTACCAGCACTCTCTCCTTTTACCAACTGTGTCCTCAAACAAAGCCTTTCCCGAGGTTATTATCAGATTTTATAAAAGGTTATTTCATTACAGTTATGTCTGTAGGCTATCTTTGAGCATGGGTGTGACAATAAGTTATAGAAATGACACAACTGAGCCACCCGGGTGGGCAAAACAAGGTTAATGGAAGGAAAGGAAATTTTAATTTTGGTATGGTCTGGAAAGTAATGTGGGAAAAGAAGCAATTCCTTTTCCCATATGATTCAGAAAATACATTTTCCTTTAGTGTACGGGAACAAAAAATGGATCAGGTTTTTTTTCGGGGGAAACATTCATGACAAACACTGTGAAAAGTGCCAACAAAATCTGTTGTCAATACATGGACTATATACAATCCTGGTCTAATCCCCTCTGCTAGTGCTGGTTGTGTGTGAATTTCCTCAAGCAAGGCACAGCAAAACCAAAGCCTGGAATCAGTGAAACAAAGAAAAGACATTTAATTCCATATATACATTACATTACCATGTATTGCCAAGTTTGTTTAACCCTTTGCGAGATGACAAAATGCTAGCCTGGTCCAAATTGAAAGCACTTAGAGCCAACAATTTCATTGTGCTTTAAATGGTTCATTCAATCTTGCTGTGATAGGAAAGAAAATATTTTGGAAAAAAGGAGAAAATGCTGGTTAATTACATTATTTTCCCACAATGTTTTTAAAAGGCCTCTTCTACAGGGTCATGAAAACCAGGGATTGTTTGGTAATGGGTTAAAAATTGACAGCTGAATAACTGTTTTATATGGCTTTCAACATTTTCTCAGCCTTACCATGCCAACAGCTTATTCGTGTATGTCCTAAGTTTCTCCTGTACTAGGGTAAAACTGAAATGACCTGCCCAAAACCTCTTATTAAAAAACAAAAGAAAACAAGAATAGTGCTTACAGTGAGGATGGTACCCAAGTCTGCAGGTGTTGAACCAAGTCTCACTGAGCGCCGGTAAAGTTAGAAAACATGACTTCAACTCATCACCACACAATCTCTACCTTTGAAAACCCTGAGAAAGAAGCCTGAAGAAAACTTTGTGGGAAAAGGAGAAAATGCTGGTAACCAGCATTTTCTCCTTTTCCCACAATGTTTTCTTCCCTTCCTAAAACAAATTTCAATTCTTTAGTCACATTCATTTTGTTGTCTGCAAATGCTTTCAATTTGGACCAGTCTAAAATTTTGTCGTTTGGTAGAGAATTAAGAGGCACTTTTATTATGATTCTTCCAACACATTTAGATCACAAATAACTATGAAGTAAGAAATACCTAAGTTTTTGGTGAAAGGGTTATTTTATTGGTAAATATAAGATTTTTACAATGGCATTGTGACAGAAGGATTATGGGTGTTTTCTCACATGAAAGGAACATTTTCAATAAGATAATCTAATTAAATTATGTGTCGGGCAAACAGAAAGGTTATTGAAGAAGGTACGGGTTGTTTTGTTGCTTTATTTTCTGTATTGGTCATGACTGGAAAAAAGTGATACCTTGTTTTTCCATTTAAATAAAAAGGGTATTTTCTTTAGAAAATCTTGGACACGGATATATTCGTGACTAATAATTGCATTCAGTCATGCTTGTGATGGATGGATGATGGATTTTGATAGCTGAGGGTATTTTTTTAACTAATAAATTGTTACTCCCAGGTGTAAACATCATTATTTCTGTCTTGCAAGTACAAATTTTAGAAATGTTATGGCAAAAGGGAGAAATAGGTAGCTAGTATTTTCTCTTTTTTGTGACCTCAAATATACATGTTCATCCAAATGATCCATGTGTCAAGCAAACAGAACTCGACTTTGACTGAAAGTTTTTTGAGAAATTGAAATTTGATTAGGAAATGATAGAAAACATTGTGGGAAAAGGAGAAAATGCTGGTTACCAGCATTTTCATTTTTTCCCACAATGTTTTCAAAGGCTTTCTTTATCAGGGTCGTTAAAAGTTGGGATTGTGTGGTAAAGAGTTGAAAGGGAGTGATGGTATTCTAAATCCATTATTCCTCTTCAAAACCCTATTTTGTTTGTACTCATTAGAATCGTCTCCATGAGACGATTCTAATGAGTACCCACAACATAGGGTTTAGTGTGGGATAATTAATGTTTTTAATTTTGACATTAAATTCACTACCACTCTATGGAGCTCTGTCAGGTATATTGTTTTTGTCAATATACATGTAGTTTTGCTCAGTCACAACTTGAATGGAATACATGAGTTGTATTTTAAAGTCTCAGTAGCGTCCAACTGAATAAACAAACTGTTTACAAAATAAAAGTAAATTTCATTTTTACCATGTAAAATACGGCGATTATTATATGACTTTCACGAAATGTAAAGGTGCAGTTAGCAAAAGTTCCAGTCAGTAGCAGCAAAAAGAATTTTGAAACTAGAGTAGATCCTACCATGAGAATTTTGAAACTAGAGTAGATCCTATCATGCTGCATTATCTGTTTGTTTATATCAATAATTGCCAATAACTGTCTACTATGTCATAGCACTAACGAGATGCAATTTTCTCATGTGACATATTTGAAAACCTATTTCGAATAAACACGGACGATATTGAAGGCTTGATCAATGGCATCTGTGAACTCAACGGGCTTCTCCATGCATTTTCGCTCACATATATCATAGCAACCAGGGCAGCTACTTATACGTTCGGGTTTTGTCCAATCTTATATATGTGTGTTGTGATGTTTTGTCTAATATAATTTCGAGTTATAAACGGTGAAAATTACCTCTTTTTGGCTTTAATGCGGCTTTAATTAAAAAAAAGAAAGGATATTTTATGTTAGAAAGAAAAATATTTGTTGAGGGATTGAATTCTTACCCAAAAATGAGACTTTAGAAATTTTTTAATGACCAGTCGGGTTACATGTTAGCCAATCATAGCAAAATGAATCGCACCTGAGGTAGTGTTTTATTATGTAAATGTTTATTTCATTTTGAAATTCAAAGTAAGTTGTTTTGAAAAGTAGTGCGTTTTTTATTTTCATTTTGAATTTCAAAGTAAGGGTTGTAATGATTTGTAAAAGTAGTCCGGTTCTGTACCCAGAATACTCAGATAAGATATAGAGGATATTTGTTTTTTTCAGTGTAAGATCGAAATTTATTTCATCGAGTGGACACCATCGGTAATATTTTCACAAGTGGTGCAGCCACGAGTGAAAATATTACCGATGGTGTTCACGAGATGAAATAAATTTCGATCTTTCACTGAAAAAAAAATATTCTATTTATTTTATGCTTTTAACACTTTCTTGGAGGAGATTTATCAAAATTCAGTACAGTTCTTTTCCCTTATTCCCCGTGGCGTACCCCTCCCGCATAGCAACGTTACGTCAAGCGCGAGAAATGTAAGGTATATGACGTCATATTTCCCATCTGGTCGTTAGGCACGCGCAATTTACCTAGGCAACAAGAACGTGAAAATCGGTATTTTCACTGGTGGTACCAGTGTAAGATCGAAAAATATTTTCACTGCCATTTCTCGATATCCTACCATAAAGCATGAAATAAAGATGTGTATTTGTAAAATGCCATCTAGCCGGATGTAATGGTCTATCGAGAGCTTATACAGTAATGGGTTTATCAGCATTATTTTCATACACATCTTTTTTATCAGTTTTTAAAGTCTTTACCACACAATCCCAACTTTTAAGGACCCTGAGAAAGAAATTAAGCTGTTGAAAACATATTGGGAAAAGGAGAAAATGCTGGTAACCAGCATTTTCTCCTTTTCCGAATGTTTTCTATACTCTTCCCTAATAGAATTTAAATTTTTAATTTACATTTAGTTTGTCATCTGCAAATGTTTTCAATTTGGACCAGTCTAAAATATTGTCGTTTGGTAATGGGTTAAGTCTTTACCACACAATCCTAACTTTGGACCCTGAGAAAGAAATTAAGCTGTTGAAAACATATTGGGAAAAGGAGAAAATGCTGGTAATCAGCATTTTCTCCTTTTCCCAATATGTTTTCTACCCTTCCCTAATAGAATTTAAATTTTTGATTCACATTTAGTTTATCGTCTGCAAATGTTTTCAATTTGGACCAAGTCTTCATTTTGTCGTTTTGTAAAGAGTTAAGTTATAATACATGCTTTCTAGTATGCATGTTACCTGTCATAAGTAAAATTTGACATAATAAATCTATACCCCACAGTGAGCTATTGAATTCTTTATCAAACAATTCTGTGTTTAAATGACCCTGAGGAGGAAGCCTTTTCAAAACATTTTGAGAAAAGGAGAAAAAGCTGGTAACCAACTTTTTCTCCTTTTCCCACAATGTTTTCAAATGCCATCTCTATCAAGTTTGTTTAAAGCGGCCGTACAGCTAAAGAATAGGTAATTTTCAACGTTTATAACTCGAAAATAAAGTGGATTACCAAACACAACACACTATAATTATAAGATAAGAGAAAAATCAGGACATGTCAGTTACTGCACTGGTTACTATGATAAACATGTGCGAAAATGCATGGAGAAGCCCGTCGATTTTGCGGATGTCACTGATCGAGACAACATTCGTTATCATCCATGTATGTTCAGACAAGGTCTTCAAGAACGTCACATAGTAACATTGCATCTCGTTAATGCTATGACGTAGTAGACAGGACTCTGGTTTACAAGTCTAACATTTTGTTTAATGTCAGAGAGTAAGATGCTCATTCCGAACATGTTTTCGTACTTAGATGTAGTAAACTCTACCTGTATTAATAAATGAATAAGCAATGATCAGCCTGTGTCGATGTTTCTGTTTACGATGTTGATAAACTTGCGCTTTTCAAGCCTAGATGGGTGAATATGGCAAATAATCAATGATATTAAATGTTTCTGAAAGAATAGAAAACATTGTTGGAAAAAGAAAATGCTGCTTACCAGCATTTTCTCCTTTTCCAACAATGTTTTCAAAAGCTGGCTACTTCAGGGTTGTTGAAACTCGGGACTAGGTGTTACAGGGTTAAGATTGGGAGCATGATGACAATAAAATACCTTGTTATCTTTTCCGTTCTATCTACAGGTCAGCCGGTAGCATAACTCTTTACCACATGACAAAATGTTAGACTGGTCGAAATCGAAAGCACTTGCAGGCGACAAAATAAATGGAACTCAAAAATTGAAATTTGTTTCCAGCAGGGTAGAAAAACATTGTGGGAAAAGGAGAAAATGCTGGTTACCAGCATTTACTCCTTTTCCCACAAGGTTTTCAAAAGGCTTCTTCCTCAGGGTCGTAAAAACCAGGGATTGTTTGGTAAAGGGATAACTGAAGTACTTTGTTTTCCCAAATCAAATATTGATTCTATCCATTTCTGGGATTTTACATACACTCATGTGGGCAATTTAAATCCACTTGTAAATAGAATTGAATTTTATTCTGCATAATTAATTTTGTGCACAAGGTTCAGTATTTGTGTTATTTAACGCTTTGCCACACCTCCAAATTGGCTAAGTGGTAAAGCAGGACTCTTAGTGTGGAGGCCCCTGGTTTGAGTCGTATCTGAAGCACTACGCTGATGATAAATGCCTTAGGGTCTAAGCCTAAGTACTGATGAAACCCAGGTCTTACCTGAATATGTGAACTATTGCTGTGATGTGACTGAAAAAATGTTAAAAGCCCTGTAAAATATCAATCAATCAATCAATCAATCAATCAATCAGTTGATCAATCAGTCAGTCAATCAATAAATCAGTCCACAAATCAGAACTTTGATAAATCAGTAGATCAATCAATCAGTTAATCAATCAATAAATCAGTCAATTAATCGATCAATCAATCAATTGATCAATCAATCAAACAATCAATAGAAATTGAAAGTAATTGCAAGCAGCTCACATCAAAAAATCGTTCTGATAATAAGGCAGATATCTGAAAGATAGATACAGTTAAACCGAAGTGACAACCACATTTCAACCAGTAACCTGAAATATGTTGAGTTTCTAAAAGGCTTAGATGGTGTAATGTTCCTGCGCTTAGCAGTCACCTGTCTAAAGTAGGCACATTTTGTGTGCACTTTTGGCCACTTGCTGGAAACAGGCAGGACTGTATATTCGTAATAAGACAAACCAAAGAGTGCTTCTAACTCTGCCCTGGCTTGACTAGATTAGGAATTGTTTAGCTCACCTTAGCACAAAATACTCAAGATAGGCTTTTTTCATCCTCGGATACCCCGGGGTCTCCCTATTTGCTACGCTACATCGACCCCTGGGACAATTAATTGAATTTCCCTCGCTTTACCGCTGGCCGAATGCTGGCTTTTCATTGGTTCCATCATCATTTTGTGATGGGCGAGTGGACTGTACGCTATGACGTTTCGTATCGATTTTCGGCGGCTGATTCAAAGTTTTATTAGTCAATTGTCCCAGGGGTCGATGTAGCGTAGCAAATAGGGAGACCCCGGGGTATCCGAGGATGGGCTTTTTTGATCCTGCTGTGCATGTCATGCGTCATCTTTAGTGCTTTGTCTGTCTTCAAATTTTACCTTGTGAGTGCTCTAGAGGCCAAATTTTAAGTCCAGTACTCATGAAACTTGGTCTGAATGTTTGTCTGTTGACATCCCCCCCACTTTCAGATCTTGGTTCTACACTGTCTTATAGAGATATTTTCTTCCCCAAAACCCCAAAATAATTTTGAAATAATATGAAATATAATACATGTACATGTATTATAATACATGTACATGTATTTAAAATTTAACTATCAACTTAAAAAAGTTTAAATTCATTTTCATAGCATGTTATGGCCTTACATTAATCCTTTACCAAACAATCCCTGGTTTTCATGACCCTGAGAAAGAAGCCTTCTGAAAACATTGTGGGAAAAGGAGAAAATGCTGGTCACCAGCATTTTCTGCTTTTCACATAATGTTTTCTTACCATACCAAAACAAATTTTAAATTTTTAGTCACAGTAATTGTGTCGTCTGTAAATGCTTACCATTTGGACAAGTCGTTTGGTAAAAGGTAAAGGAACTCTGCAAAGACACAAACAATTTGTATGTTTATAAAATTGAAGCCACTGTGCCTTGGACAACTCAAATTTTATGTCTATTTAAAAATCCGAGTTACGATAAAAAGAAAAATCAGATACCGGTATCTATCTATGAGGTTATGGAAGAATGGGTGTTCATATTTCACATGTCTATGTTGAATTAAAACTATGACAGGGTGGGGGCGAGGTATTTTTGAACTTGTAATAACATTTTTTCCGGCAGTCTGAGTCACTTTGTCATTTTTCCTTTGTTCACAATCAGTTCTTTACAGACATTCAATAGTTTTTGTAATGAAGTAAAATAAATAAACTGAGCAAAATAAATTAATAGATTTCGATGGAAAGAGCTTAGGACCTGTCCAAATTGAAAGCATTTGCAGATGATAGAATTAGTGTGACTGAAAAATTGTAATTTGGTTTTGGAAGGGTAGAAAACATTGTGGGAAGAGGAGAATATGCTGGTTACCAGCATTTTCTCTTTTTCCTACAATGTTTTCAAAAGGCTTCTTTCTTTAAGGTCGTTAAAAGTGGGGATAGTGTGGTAATGAGTTAACACTCACAAATCTGACTTTTAATGACCCTGAGATAGAAGCCTTTTGGAAACAGTATGGGAAAAGGGGAAAATGTTGGTAACCAGCATTTTCTCCTTTTCCCGCAATGTTTTCTACCCTGCTGGAAGCAAAGTTTGATTTTAGAGTTACGTTTATTTTGTTGTCTGCAAATGCTTTCAATTTGGATAACTCTAAAATTTTGTTGTTTGGTAAAGACTTAAAACTTCTTAAAACAATCAATACAGTAGTATAAAATATTTCACAGGAAAAGGAAATGCTTGGACCTTTTACAGCAATAGTTTTTAGGTTTCTCCTCCAATTTTTAGCTATGTTTTAGGAAAAACTTCAAGTTATTGTCACAGCCCAGGGCCCGTATTCACCAACCATTCTTGAGAATATTTTTTGTCTTATTCTCCAAGTTTTCTAAACTTGTAAGTAATACAACTTCTGATTGGCTAAACCATTCAGTTCAGCCAATCAGAAGGTGTGTTACTTACAAATATAGAAAATTCTGGAGAACAAGACAAAGAACGTTCTTTAGAATGGTTAAGTGCATAGTGAATATGGGCCCTGTTGTCCTCTGTACCAGATTTTTCATGGGTCAGTGCTCTTGGGCAATAAACATCCGAGCCCAAGCTGAGTACTGGTAAAACCCAGTAAATATATGAATCTATGAGGTTTTGACGTGATATGACTGAAATAATGTTGAAAGCAGCATAAAACACTATTCAATCAATTGATTATTATGGTGTTGTCTGTGTCCACATTGTGTCCAAGCTTGGACCTTGTATGATATTTCTGTAACTATGGAAGATGTATGTAACTCGCAGTGTAAGCGCTGTCAGCTATTTGGTAGCATATCAGTCTTGAGAGGGTTCAGCCAAGCCCTGATAGCTCAGTCGGTAGGGTGCATGACTTGAGAACACGGGATTCAGAGTTTGATCAATGGCTACAACCCCTTGCTCAGCCAGTTTTTTTCCCGAGGATTGATGATAATCACTGCGACAGGATTCATTCCTCTCCCATCGCTGACGATGACCATGTGGGAAAGCAGCCAGTGGCTTGGAAAGAAAATTGTGCACAGCACTGGCAAAAGAAACTCCAGGAACACATTGATAGGTGTACTGGCCTTCGTGATATAACTGAAATAATGTTGAAAATAGCTTTAAATGCCAAAGAATCAATCAATCAATGGACTTGAGAGGGTTCATTAGTTCAATCCCAGGTTTGGCAAATTTCTTTTCAAGGATTGGTGATAGTCATTGGAATGGAATTCATCCATTACATCCCACCCCTGACCATTGTTTTGGCAATGTGGGAAAGTAACCTGTAGCTCAGAAAGAATATTGTGGGATGTACCATTTTAAAAAACTCCAGAAAAGCATGGATAGGTGCAGTGGCTGTTGCAATAAAACTGAAATACTGTTGAAAACTCTTTACCATACGACAAAACCTTGGTAACCACTATTTCCTTCTTCTTTTCCCACAGAAGTTTTTACCACTTTCACAGACTAAGCATGTCATTGGAGCCACATTTGATCTTTTATCTGCAAATGCTTTCGAAAGAAGGTCTAAAATTTTGTCATGCTGCAAAGAGTTCAAGATAATCATCTGATATATGATATCAACATGTTTTAAGGTGGCCCTTCAGATTTTGCATAAGTACAAAAAAAAATCAGCCTTGTGCTCCCAAAGCCTTTTAATTTTCACTCATAAAATGCCTGTAGTGGAAAACCATCCGACAACAAGAGAAATTAGAGATTTACTACGACCCATGTCAATACTGACAGGAATCATGATCTGTTTTTACATGAGCAACTCTTTCATTTACATACATGTACTTGAAATACACAGACAAAACTTCAAATATAGCATCTGAAGAAAACATTATGGAAAATAATTACATGGTACTTATGTTATGGAATTTAAGCATCATAATCATGTGTCTGTCACTTGATATTCCCTCAATACTTTTTTGATTTCTGGCATGAAATCTAAAAATACCATAAGAGGTTACATAGCCTTTAAGGGAACACCATCAATAATTTTTTTGTTTGATTTTTATATGATTTTCAATTATCGATGATTTGTATTGTTTTTTCATATAAATTTCAGTGATATATATTTTTTTTAGTTTGGCAAGATGCAAAAAATCTAAATACCAACCTTTAAAGAGGTTAGAAGATACTCATCTGATATATGATATCAATATGTACTTTATGGCATGATTTTGATGACAATAGAGGCCAGACTTAAGCAAACCTTTTTTTCGATGTGCACAATGAACACTGTGTACCCCTTTACCAAACGACAAAAATTTAGATTAGTCCAAGTTGAAAGCACTTGCAGACGACAAAATAAACATAACTCAAATATTGAAATTTGTTTCCAGCAGGGTAGAAAACATTGTAGGAAAAGGAGAAAATGCTTGTTGCCAGCATTTTCTCCTTTTCCTACAATGTTTTCAAAAGGCTTCTGTCTTAGGGTCGTAAAAACCAGGGATTGTTTGGTAAAGGGATATAAACAACAAAATTTTAGGCTTGTCCAACTTAAAAGCATTTGCAGATGACTCAAGTAAAGTATCTTTAATGATAAAATTAGTTTTTTGAATGGGTTAAAAATATGGTTGGAAAATGGTGGTTAAAAACATGGTTGGAAAATGGCGGTTATCAAAATTTTCCCCTTTTCCCACAATATATTCAAAAGCCTTAATACTCTGTGTCTTTTATGATATTATGTGGTGAAGGGTTACAGCTGATGAGTGAAGATTGAGGTGACGAGTTCAATGTTTCTGATATACGCTGTAAACAAAAAAGGAGCTGAATATATCTGCTACAGCCATCGTTCATACCTGATTGATCGTCAAACTTATCAACCAATCAGAGATCAGTAAACAGTAGGACGGTCATAAAATAAAATAAATGTAGCAAATGACTTGTGAAATACAGAATATCAACACTCAAGTCTATATTTCTTACCTGTTTATATTGCTCCGTAGTTCAAAAGGATGAAAGATTATATGGGTTAGGGACTGTTTCGTCTGTCACCAGTTGATTGTTTCGCTGGATGATTGTTTCGTGTCCAAAGGTGTGATATTTCAATTTGGCATACATAAAAACTTTTTGAGATTTTTTTTTGTACAAAGTGTGGTACTTACAACAGTTACTGTTTCTGATGTTTTTTGATACTTTGATAAATGGATTTAATTTTTAGTTTTATACTTCATCCAGTAAATCTGAATGGTAAAGTAGCATTTGTTAGTGGGTTTTTTTTTTGTGGGGAGGGGGGGGGGGGGGAAAGAGGAAAAAGTGTTCGTGAATTTTAGTTTTTGTGGTCAACAAATCTACAATATTTGGTGTGATAAATAGTTAAATATACATTATCATCATTAACTTTCACTGTCTTGCAATGGACCTATTTTCAGAACTGTTGATGAAAAAGAAGAAATGTGCCCTAAAGCATTAACTCTTTACCACACTACAAAATTTTAGACTGGTTCAAATTGAAAGCATTTGCAGACTACAAAATAAAGGTGACCGAAAAATTAAAATTTGGTGTAGGAAGCGTAGAAAACACTGTGGGAAAAGGAGAAAATGCTGGTCACCAGCATTTTCTCCTTTTCCCTCTGTGTTTTCAAAAGGCTTTTTTCTCAGGGTCGTTAAAAGACGGGATTGTGTGGTAAAGGTGTAACGGGTACTTCTTATACAAAATATATTTTACCCTGTCAATGATAGAAACTCACTGTAAATGTTTTCTGTACAAGCTAGTCCGAATTTTTGTCTATTTGTTTAAGTTTTTTTAACTCTTTACCAATCAACAAAAATTTTAGACTGGTCCAAATTGAAAGCATTAATGCAGATGTCGAATTAAACATGACTCGAGAATTTTAATTTGCTTTTGCAAGTTTAGAAAATATTGTAGAAAAAGGGGAAAATGCTGATTACCAGCATTTTCTCCTTTTTCTACAATGTTTTCAAACAGCTTCTTTCTCAGCATTGTTAAAAAGTCATGATAGTGTGGTAGAGGGTTAAATAGTAATAATCTTATAATTACAGATGTTTAACCCTTTACCACACAATCCCAAGTTTTAACAACTCTCTAGGCGGCTTTTGAAACATCATGGAAACAGGAAAAAATGCTAGCTACCATCATTTTCTCCTTTTCATACAATGTTTTCTACCCAATTTAAGATAGTAATCATAATTTGAAAAATATCTGTATTGCCATCCATAAAGCCTTTCAATTTGGTTGTGGCCATTTTTGTTTTTTAAAGACTTAATCCTTAACCCTTTACCTCACAATGAGGACTTTTAACCTTTTAATGCCTCGGAGGAAGAAGTCTTTTGAAAACATTGTGGGAAAAGGAGAAAATGCTGGTAACCAGCATTTTCTCCTTTTCCCATAAAGTTTTCTACCCTATCAAAGCAAAAATGTACCATTTGAGCTACTTGAAAATTGTCGTCTGTAAATGCTGTCAATTTGGATAGGTCTAAGATTTTGTTGTGTGGTAAAAGGTTAACCAAAAATTCCAGTAATTTTGTTGTCTGTAAATGCTTCCAATTTGGACCAGTCTGAAATTGTCGTTTGGTAAAGAGTTGAAACTTGAGATTGTGTACTATCGGATAAAACAAAAACATGTGTTCTATGAATCAGAAACCCTAGAAAGATTGATTGAACATTTGATATAAAACATCAAAAGAACATTTGATGGATGCTTCCCTCTTTGGTATTAACTTGCTATTAATGGAAATATGAATTCATTTAACTCTTTACCAAACAACAAAACTTTGGACTAGTCCAATTTGAAAGCATTTGCAGAAGACAAAATAAATGTGAATCAAAAATTGAAATTTGGTTTAGGAAGGGTAAAAAACATTGTGGGTAAAAGGAGAAAATGCTGGTTACAAGCATTTTCTCCTTTTCCCACAATGCTTTCATAAGCTGTCTTTCTCAGGGTCGTTGAAATTTGGGATTGTGTGGTAAAGAGTTAAGAGTACCAAACAACATTATTTAATTTTTTTATACTTAACTCATTACCACACGAGAAAATTTTGGACTGGTCCAAATTGAAAGCTTTTGCAGACGACAAAATAAAGGTGACTGGAAAACTGAAATTTGTTCTAGGAAGGGTAGAAAACACTGTGGGAAAAGGAGAAAATGCTGGTTACCAGCATTTTCTCCTTTTCCCATAGTGTTTTCAAACCGCTTCCTTCTCAGGGGGTGTCAAAAGTAGGGATTGTGTGGTAGTGGGTTAAATACGTAAATATTTAGAAGCCAGCCAAAGCCGAGCCTGGTAGTGCAGTTGGTAGTGTGCAAAACTCGAGAACAAGAGGACACTGGTTCGACCCCTGGCTTGGCCAATTTCTTTCAGAGTATCGATGATGATCAATGTGACAGGATTCATTCCTCTTACACGGCTGTTTAATTTCTCATCTATGATTATGTGGGAAAGCACTCAAAGCTGCTAGTGGCTTGAAAAGGATATTATGTGGAGTATTGATAACTCCAGGAAAGCATGGATAGGTGCACTGGCTGCTCTGATTTAATTGAAATTACATTGAAAAAAGTGTCAAACATCATACTATCAACCAACCAGCCAACCAACCAATCAATCAAAACTAAAACTGTGCTTAACTCATTACCAAACGAAAATATTTTAGGCTTGTCCAAATCGAAAGCATTTGCAGACGACAAAATAAAAGTGACTGAAAATTTGAAATTTGTTTTGTTAAGGGTAGAAAACATTGTGGGAAAAGGAGAAAATGCTGGTTACCAGCATTTTCTCCTTTTCCCACTATGTTTTCTAAAGGCTTCTTTCTCAGGGGCGTCAAAAGTAGGGATTGTGTGGTAATGAGTTAACTCAGTACAAGAGAACAAAGTTTTTGATTTGTCCAAATTCCATGCATATGCAGATGAAATGCAATGTAGCAGTGAATTGTGGGATTTAGCTAGGCTATAAATGAATACAAAACAATTTGGGAGAAGGAAAAAAATGCTGGTTACCATCATTTCCTTCTTTTGCCAAAGTATTTTCAAAGCCTTCTTTGTTTTGGTAGTTAAAACTTTCCCAAACGGCAAATTTTGGACCAGACCAAATTTAAAGCATTTTGCAGATGACAAATTAACAGTTGCTAAAAAGAAGATTTTTCAATATGATAGGGTATAAAACATTGGGGGAAAAGGAGAAAATGCTGGTTACCAGCATTTTCTCCTTTTCCCACAGTGTTTTCAAAAGGCTTCTATTCCTGACCCGTAAAAACCAGGGATTGTTTGGGAAAGGGTTAAAACTCAGGGTATTGTGGTGTAGGGTTAGTTGGGAAGAAGAGAAAATGTTAGTTATCAAGCATTTTCTCCTTTTCCCAAAATGTTTTCTTTCCTTTCAAAGAAAAATTTTTATGATATTTGATTCATTTAATTTTTGTCCTCATTAATGCCTCCAATTTTGATCCAGTCTTAACTCGTTACCACACAATCCCGACTTTTAACGACCCCCAAGAATGAAAACTTTTGAAAACATTGTGGGAAAAGGAGAAAATGCTGGTAACCAGCATTTTCTCCTTTTCCCACAATGTTTTCTACCCTTTCCGAATCAAATTTAATTTTTAGATTAACATTTATTTTCTCGTCTGCAAATGCTTTAAATTTGGACTGGTTCAAAATTTTGTTGTTTGGTAAAGAGTTAAATTTTATCCAATGAAGAGTTATCTATAGCCCAAAGATTTCTGTGTTGCTTCAGTACATTATTACTGATATGGACCCTGTGGTATTTGTAAGTGTTCTAGGACAAAAAATTTATTAACAGCAAAGAAATCTAAACAGGCCCTTTAACATGAAGTTTTGCTTTACAACAAAGTATCTACAAGAAAGCAAACTGAAAATGAAACAGAAAAACTTGATAAAGACTGGTTCACAATTTGTTCAGTTATTGGATGTAACTTTTTTGCTTGAGGTATTCAATACAGACTGGTTCACAAAATGTTCAGTTATTCACACTGATCAACGTGAGCCGCGGACACCATGTGTTCTCGGTACACCAGATCAAATTTTTCCATGAAAGAACCGAAGGTGGTGTAAGTATTTTCATCTTTATGGACCTGATTAACCTAGATGGAAATGTTGATTTACAGCAATGTCAAGACGAATGATTGATCTGTTTACACACATACTAGGGAATAATAACACCATCATATAAGCGAGCTGTGGCTTAATGAGCAACTGGGGTCTTATTGTTTTGAAGTTTGTTGCCGATTTTCGGACAAAATCCCCTAACCATTGCTCATTTTACAAGTTTGTATGATAAGATAAATGTATTCCCTAAAGGAACACAAAATTTCACTTTGAAATGTCCAACCAAAGCGAGGATATACGTTTTTGAATGGACCTGGGTAGAGGAAAATATGCTAACAAGACACCATTTTCATTTTCAGAGTATGTACATGGACACCAGATCAGAAACAGATTGTGGTAACTGGACACCAACCTTTAAATCATCAATATTTCTGCCTGAAACTCGATGCATGGGCTGTATACGAAGACTATTTTTGTAAACATTATGTCACTACGGTCCATTACCTGATAAAGAGCATGTTCAACGCAATTTCATTACTTGTAGCACTTGCTTTTTTGAAATATTTGCAATGTTACGGCAGTTTACGAAGTAGACCTACGATGTTTGATCACAATTGATCGGTCATTGCCTCCAATGTTGGTGCAAGACATGTTCTTTTTTTACAGCGTTTCAATTTTATGAATGGCGTATTAACCCATTACCACGCAATCACGAGCTTTAATGTCCCTGGGAAAGATGGCTTCGAATAACGATGATTGTCTATAAAGAAAAACCCCTATTAACTAATACAGAGTGTACATTATTTACCACATTTGGCCCGATTCTTAGTTGAAATAATTTTCAAATCTGCTTGGCCAACTGCCAGCGAGCTATTAGGATGGCGCTCTGCCCTTCGTACATTTGCATGCGTGCGTTTGTTCGTCTACGCGTTTATTTCTAAAATTTTTATTTAATTGACTTCTCCTCAGAAACCACCAAGTGGAAATCAACAAAATTCAACGTGGATGATTCCATAAATGTCTTCGAGATATTTCGATACTTTAAAAAAGATGGCTTATGTGGAAGGAGCTTATTGTCCGTGTACGACGCGCTGTGAAAATTGTAAAATTTGTCCTCTTAAAAGAACTCTATCACGAGATTGGCATTGGGTAGCTTTCTATCACATTCCTTCAATAAATTTTGATCTGCTGAAAAATATGGCTTTTCTTGGTTGGACTTTTCTCTATGTGTCATAAAGCGGAAGTACTTGCAGCTCTTTAAATAAATTCATTGATAATACATGCATGTAGAAGATCTACATGTATTTCATAACGCAGATGATCACTGATAATGTTTCATTGTATCCAATATGCTTGGTGATCATGATATATGAGATATTAATTTTTATTGTTACAAACTTACATAGTTCTGGGAAATGCAGCATTAGTGCTCGGAAATAGTTTTGTACATAGTGTGTTAGGAAATTATTAGAGAGGTTAATTGCAGCCATGGCAAATTACTAAATTAAATCTTTTCTAAAATTCGTCATTTATAAAAAATAAACCACCCCTATTTCCTGTCTCGTTTTTTTTTTTTTTTTTTTAATTCGCTTTATTTACAAGACTATGACGAAACAGACTTTGTATCAGAACAATTACGATCGAAGAGATAGAATTAGACAGCAAATTCTGTGGCAGTTTGCAATTTGAACTCACCACTGTTGGAGGGTCTGATGACCTCTCCAATTAATTTCAGCAATACGAAATACAGTAAAACCTGGCATGTTGGCCACCTGTATTAAGCAAGCAACCTAAATAAACAAGCATACATGTAGTTCCCGACAAATAGCAATGCACAGACATTCATCTGTATCAAACAAGCACCTGCCTTTGGCAAGCTCTTTTGACCGTCTCTTTGGTAATTGATTAATATAGGTTGAACAGTATTTCTGAGCACTAATGCTGCATTTCCAAGAACTATGTAAATTTGTAACAATAAAAATTAATATCTCATATATCATGATCACCAAGCATATTGGATACAATGAAACATTATCAGTGATCATCCACGTTATGAAATACATCTAGATCTACTTTCATGCATTATCAATGAATTCATTTAAAGAGCTGCAAGTACTTCCGCTTTATGACACAAAGAGAAAATAAGCCCCACCAACAAAAGCCATGTTTTTCAGAAGATCAAAATTTATTGAAGGAATGTGATAGAAAGCTACCCAATGCCAATCTCGTGATAGAGTTCTTTTGAGAGGACAAATTTTACAATTTTCACAACGCGGCGTAAACGGAAAATATAAGCTCCTTCCACATAAGCTATCTTTTTTAAAGGATCGAAGTATCTCGAAGAAATTTATGGAATCATCCACGTTAAATTTTGTTGATTTCCTCTTGGTGGTTTCTGAGGAGAAGTCAATTAAATAAAAATTTTAGAAATACACGCGTAGACGAACAAACGCACGCATGCAAATGTACGAAGGACAGAACGCCATTCTAATAGCTCGCTGGCAGTTGGCCAAGCAGATTTGAAAATTATTTCAACTAAGAATCGGGCCAAATGTGGTAAATAATGTACACTCTGTATTAGTTAATAGGGGTTTTTCTTTATAGACAATGTTTTTCGAAGCCATCTTTCCCAGGGACATTAAAGCTCGTGATTGCGTGGTAATGGGTTAATACACAATTCTTCTGTTTAAGAGTACTAAAAAATTATTTAGAAACCTACTAACATTGAATTGTAAGGTATGGTGGGAGATGGCCACGACTCCCATCATACCAGTTGACGTGGCTAATAAAAGTCTAAAAAGAAAATACGCCATTCATAAAACTGAAACACTGTAAAAAAAAGAACATGTCTTGCACCAACATTGGAGGCAATGACCGGTGAATTGTGATCAAGCATCGTAGGTCTACTTCGTAAACTGCCGTAACATTGCAAATATTTCAAAAAAGCAAGTGCTACAAGTAATGAAATTGCGTTGAACATGCTCTTTATCAGGTAATGGACCGTAGTGACATAATGTTTACAAAAATAGTCTTAGTATACAGCCCATGCATCGAGTTTCAGGCAGAAATATTGATGATTTAAAGGTTGGTGTCCAGTTACCACAATCTGTTTCTGATCTGGTGTCCATGTACATACTCTGAAAATGAAAATGGTGTCTTGTTAGCATATTTTCCTCTACCCAGGTCCATTCAAAAACGTATATCTTCGCTTTGGATGGACATTTCTAAGTGAAATTTTGTATTCCTTGAGGGAATACATTTATCTTATCATACAAACTTGTAAAATGAACAATGGTTAGGGGATTTTGTCCGAAAATTGGCAACAAACTTCAAAACAATAAGACCCCAGTTGCTCATTAAGCCACAGCTCGCTTATATGATGGTGTTATTATTCCCTAGTATGTGTGTAAACAGATCAATCATTCGTCTTGACATTGCTGTAAATCAACATTTCCATCTAGGTTAATCAGGTCCATAAAAATGAAAATACTTACACCACCTCCGGTTCTTTCATGGAAAAATTTGATCTGGTGTACCGAGAACACATGGTGTCCGCGGCTCACGTTGATCAGTGTGGTTATTGGATGTAACTTTTTTGCTTGAGGTATTCAATTTCAGTAAATTAGGTCACAATTCATAAAATAGGCTATTGAAATCAAATTATGATTTACCTGGTGTCAGTGTTTGCTGTGAAATGAAATAGCCTTGAAGTTTCAATTTGGTAAATTGAAATGTTATGAACTCTTTACAACTGGCGACAAAGTTACGACCTTGTCTATTATAGGGTCAGAGTTCAGAGGTGAAACAAAGAGCGAGATTGACCTCTGAGGGTTTAAATGCTGAAAAATATGTTTGGAAAAGGGGAAAATGCTGGTTACCAGCAGGGAAAATGCTGGTTACCAGAATTTCTCCTTTTTCCAACATATTTTCTAAAGCCTTTTTACTGAATTTTTTTAAAGAAAATAACTCTGGCTGAATCTGGTAAAGGGTTAACTCATTACTGCAGGAAACAAAATTGCAGCAGATTTATTAGTCTTTTTTATTCTTTACATAAAGGTTAATTTCATGGATAAATAGAGAAACATTGAGACAAAAACACACAGAGTACACACGAAAACCTATTTATCCTATTACCAGAATGTTTCTCTTTTTCTTCAAAGCTGTTAGATTCTGAATTAGCTTTTGCAAAAACGGCATATCTACAGGAAGATCACATATTTTATTGTTTAGAAAGAAACCTTTTAAACAAATAGTTAATATTTTTGAAAAAAATGAATTATTGATTGTATAATTCACTTTTACAGATTATCTTGAACAATTATGGAAAAATTGTATAGTTTCATCAGTACTTCAAAAAGATATTCAATCTTTCAAAATCAATAAGCCGGGTTGTAATTCATTTAGAGGGACCTGCATTAGATATGTTTTTGTTATTATTTGAGAATATTACATGTATGTCACAATTTATATACATGTATATACATGTATATATCTTGCAACAGGCCACTTTTGATCACTTTTGATACAGTTTATATGCTAGTCAAATTTTTTTTCCGTGTATTAACTCTACCCCACAACAAATTTATAGACTGGTCCAAATTGAAAGCTTTCATAAACGACAGTTAGTGTGACTGAAAAATCAATTTGATTTTGGAAGGGTAGAAAACGTTGTGGGAAAAGGAGAAAATGCTGGTTACCAGCATTTTCTCCTTTTTCTACAATGTTTTCAAAAGGCTTCTTTCTCAGGGTTGTCAAAAGTCATCATTGTGTGCTAAAGGGTTGAATTACTATTCACGTTGGTTTTCCAATTATTGTATATGTATTTTTAAAGTCGCCCAATTCCAAAAGGGTATCAGGAAGAAATGGGATAAAATAGAGAGCAAAATTTATTGCCAGATAATCCCCTGTTATATTTACTTGTGTTTAGGGTGTTTCATGCCATTTCTTAAAGTTACTTCAGTGCTATCAAAGTTGCCAGTGCACCTAACCATGTTTTATTGGAGTTCCTTATACCAGTATTTCTCACAATATTGCTTTTCCATATACCAAAATTGAGACAGTGATCAGCGGTGAGAGAAGAAGGAATCTTGTTGCAATGACTATAGTCTCAGAAATTTGTGAGTCCTGTATGTAAGAGACTATGTGTATAGGATTGGCAAAAGAGAAAGGAATATGGTGCCAAAATACCTGGCAGAGTTGAATGTACGAATTAATGCACATTCAATAAGATTCAGTTTAAAGTCTTCAGCCATTAACTCGAGTTTCCATACAGGCTATTCAGCCAATCTGACATTTCTCGAATGGTTAGAGCAAAAGTATTGAAGTGCGTATTTATTAATAGGCACTTACACTAGTTTAGCACTAACCCTTTGTTCTGTCTCAGAATATGAGAGTTCGGGGCTGAGTTCGGGGCTGTAAACTTGCTAACTTATCAGTAATTATCATGTAACATGGATATTTTCTTAAAGGCTATTCGGACAACCTTGGCAGCTTCCATCTTATGTTGGTTTTGGGTTGTAGACTAGAAAAAGGGGGAGCCAAAAATAGTGCATCTGAAATTCTGACTGATGAATATTGTTACAAAAGCAATCATATAATAACTGTTGGTAAAATAAATGATTGAAAGTGGTGTAAAACCTGTCAATAAAGTCAGACATGATCAGAACGAAAGCCTGCTTGTAAAGATCCTGATAGATTGGCCTGTCACTTGAACTACTGAGAAAGAATTAATCCCTTACCCATAATGCAGTTCTGCAGCAATTCATTTCCTGCTGAAACATTCAGCAAATGTTGTGTGGTCAGTTCAGTGTCTCTTAGCTGTATTAGGCTGTGATACATAAACTATATAGTTGCATCTTAACCCATTACCACACGAGAAAAATTTAGACCGGTCCAAATTGAAAGCATTTGCAGATGACAAAATAAATGTGACTGAAAAATTGAAACTTGTTCTGGGAAGGGTAGAAAACACTGTGGGAAAAGGAGAAAATGCTGGTTACCAGCATTTTCTCCTTTTCCTACAGTGTTTTCAAAAGGCTTCTTTCTCAGGGGCGTCAAAAGTAGGGATTGTGTGGTAATGGGTTAACTCTGTTGTCTGTACATGTCGCATTCTTTGAAGATTCTTACTGTCTGCTATGATTCACCACTCTCCCCATTTTTGTGGGGGATTGTGGTAGTGCATGCTACAAAGCAGCAATGAAGAAAATGGCTTTTATCAGTATGTTAAAGAAGTAATCGGGTCTGTTTTAGCCCCACATTTCTCTAAACTGCTGATCATAGCTGAATGATTCACACCTGAGGTAGGGTTTTATTGAGTAAACAGCTGAGTCTGGAGGCAGAATATCACTGTGCATGCAGAAAATTTACAAATAGCAACAAATTTTGACTCAGGTCTGATGAACCAGGCTTACCTGGTGACCAGAGTTTCGGCATCTAGATAATGACTTTCAGGAATTTGAGAAGGTACTCCTATCTTAACTCTTTACCACACGAGAAAATTTTAGACTGCTCCAAATTGAAAGCATTTGCAGACGACAAAATAAAGGTGACTGAAAATTTGAAATTTGATTTGTGAAGGGCAGAAAACATTGTGGTAAAAGAAAATGCTGGTTACCAGCATTTTCTCCCTTTTCCACAGTGTTTTCAAGAGGCTTCTTTCTCAGGGGCGTCAAAAGTAGGGATTGTGTGGTAATGGGTTAATTATAAGTATCAGGATTCAGTTTATTTTTAGATAAGTGCAACAGTTACTATGGTATACGGTATACCATCTCTTCTGAACATGATACTATTGCTATCTTATAGCTGGTCATAAGTGATGCGATAGATGCTATTGCTTATTCCTGCATGCTTTTATGGTGATACATAGGATTTGAAACCTTGAGGTCCGTGGTATGATTATTACTAGAAGCTCTGGTTTTTTCATTACCTTGAAGCCTTGAGGTCCTTGGTATGATTTTTACTAGAACAGGGTTTACCTTCAACTTTCTGTAGAAGAGGTCACAATGACCCCCTTTATATGAATTAAAGAAGGTAGAATGATAAATTTTGGGGGTCATTTTGAAAAATTTGGGGATCAAAACCCTCAAAATTCAAAGAAACGAGGGGGGTCATGGAAAACCCTGCTAGAAGCTGTTTTTTTTCATTACCTTGGCTATGATACTTGTATGTTCTCAACATTATTTCAGTTATATC
The DNA here is from genome assembly GCA_943736015.1 of Tridacna crocea. NCBI lineage: Eukaryota > Metazoa > Mollusca > Bivalvia > Cardiida > Cardiidae > Tridacna > Tridacna crocea. The sequence goes on along the minus strand of OX031067.1, from coordinate 3,188,658 downwards.
GCAGCAGCCAGTGCACCACCTAGCTTTCTTGGAGTTTCTGTTACCAGTACTACACACAATATTCTTTCCAAACCACTATCTGCTTTCCCACATAACCGTCATCGAAACAACAATAAGCGGTGAGACAGGAATGAATCCTGTTGCAATGACAATCATCAATCCTTGGAAAGAAAATGGCTGAGCAGCGGATCAAACTCATGACCCCTTTTATCTCAAACCCTGCACGCTACTGACTGAGCTACCGTGCCTAGGCCTTGATTGTTTGGTAAAGGGTCAATCAGCTAATCTCAGAATTGAGAGAGATAAGCATAAGTTGTAAAAACTTGTTTCTCAATCGATGTAAAATAAATATGTTTAAACTGAACTAATTGTTTCAAAGCAATAGTTCTTTTACCAGAATTGTAATGCTTTTCCTCGCATAAATATATCCTCCCTGCTCGAGTTTTACCAGTAGATTCAAATGTATATAGCATACAGTTGTTAACCCTTTACCACACAATTGCGACACCTCTGTCTAAGAAGCCTTTTGAAAACATTGTGGGAAATGGAGAAAATGCTGGTAACCAGCATTTTCTCCCTTTCCCACGATGTTTTCTTCCCGTCCTAAAACAAATTTCAATTCTTCAGTCACATTTATTTAGTCGTCTCCAAAATGCTTTCAAATTGGACCAGTCTAAAATTTTGCCATTTGATAAAGAGTTAAAGAATGAACTGAACAATTTCTTTATTATGATAAGAAGATTAGTCCTTTGCCATTCTCTTTTCTTAACCCGTTACCACACGAGAAAATTTTAGGCTGGTCCAAATTGAAAGCATTTGCAGACGACAAAAAAAAGGTGATTGAAAAATAGAAATTTGTTCTGGGTTTTAGGGTAGAAAACACTGAGGGAAAAGGAGAAAATGCTGGTTACCAGCATTTTCTCCTTTCCCCACAGTGTTTTCAAAAGTCTTCTTTCTCAGGGGCGTCAAAAGTAGGGATTGTGTGGAAATGGGTTAACCCTCTGTGATCTATAATATAAACATCTGCAAAAGTGTGAGAGAATATTTAACGGTAATTCTCGACAAGACCTCCATATTTTAGACATATCTATACGCTGAAAGCAGGTAAAAAATCAGACGTTGCTTTTATGTTGCAACTTTTCTTTGTTTGGGTAGAAAACATTGTGGGAAAAGTAGTAACTGCTTGTTACCAGCTCTTTCTCCTTTTCCACCATGTATTCAAGATTCTTCATCAGACGGTGAAATCAGGAGATTATTTGTTAAATGGCTAATAAATTTCAAACAAAAAGGTTGTATCCGTCCTCATAAGGTAGAGCGTCGGCCTTATAGCCAAGGTAGAGCATCGGCCTTATAACCAAGGTAGAGCGTCGGCCTTATAACCAAGGTAGAGCGTCGGCCTTATAACCAAGGTAGAGCGTCGGCCTTATAACCAAGGTAGAGCGTCGGCCTTATAACCAAGGTAGAGCGTCGGCCTTATAACCAAGGTAGAGCGTCGGCCTTATAACCAAGGTAGAGCGTCGGCCTTATAACCCAAAGGTCCTGACTTTGATACACGGGAACGGGTGTCAACTTTGGGACTTTTCCATCGGCCCACACATTCGACGCGAGAACTGGTGTAGTTCCCAGGAAGCAGAATCAAGAGGGATTAGTATTTTTTGTAAGAACTTGTTTCTCAATCGATGTAAAATAAATATGTTATTAGACAAAAAAAGAAAAATACATGGCTAAAAGAATTTTTAGGTACTCATTCCATTTCCATACAATCTCGAGTTTTTACAACCCAATGGAAATGGACGTTTGATACATTGTTGGAAAAGGAGAAAATGCTGGCAACTAGCATTTTCTCCTTTACCCACAGTGTTTTGTAGCAAATCGAAAACAGAAATCACCATTTGAGTGGCATTTAACCCTTTACGTAATGACAAAACTTTAGACTTGTCCAAATTGAAAGCATTTACAGATGACAAAATATATGTGACTCAAATATTGAACCTTGGCTTTAGAAGAGAAGAAAACATTGTGGGAAAAGGAGAAAATGCTGGTTACCAGCACTTTCTCCTTTTCCCACAATGTTTTCAGAAGGTGTTTTCCTCTAGGTTGTAAAAACCAGGGATTGTTTGGTAAAGGGTTAATTTGTGGATCTGCAAATTTATACTTTCAGTTTGGTACGGTCAAAAATTATATCATTTGGTAAAGAGATAAGATAAAAAGAGTTTTGTAGGTATGACTGAAATTAAACACACTGTACAATCTTTTTTTTCAGGGGTTTGAAATTAAATTTGTGAAGTCATCTCTATATAGAGAGTGTCAGCGATTCTTCCTTGTAAAACTGGCTCTTATTTATCTCTTTACCAAACAACAGAATTGTAGGCTGGTCCACATTTAAAGTATTTGAAGATCTCAAAATTAACATGACTCAAAAATGGAAATTTATTCTTGGAGGATAGAAAACATGGGAAAAGGAGAAAATGCTGGTTACCTTTTCCCACGAGGTTTTCAAAAGGCTTCTTTTCCAGGGTCATGAAAACCAGGGATTATTCGGGAAAGGGTTGAAAAATGTTTCCTTTTGGCACAATGATATATTTTCAAAGTCTAGAAGTGGAAATTTGGTACTCACCTATCTTATTCCTCTCTGGTTTTAGGTTGTCTTACGAGTGCCTAGAACTTGTGAAGCCCGATTTTGAGCTTCACTGTCAGCTTAACCCCTTTGAAAACATTGTGGGAAAAGGAGAAAATGTTGGTAACCAGCATTTTCTCCTTTTCTTACAATGTTTTCTGTCCAATCAAAGAAAGATTGCACCATTTAAGACACATTGAAATTGTCGTCTGAATATGCTTTCAATTTGGGCAAGGCAAAGATTTTGTGGTTTGGTTAACAGCTAAGTATCTTGATCTTGATGTTCAAAGGGTTAAGCCTTTCCGGAACATCCCTGGTTTCCATGACTCTGGAAAAGAAGCCTATTGAAAACATCGTAGGAAAGAACAAATTTCATTTTATTGTCACATTGCAGTCTAAATCAATTTAGACCAGTCTAAAATTTTGTTGTTTAATAAAGGGTGAACCCTTTACCAAACAACTTAATTTAAGACTAGTCCAAATTGAAAGCATTTGCAGAAGACAAAATAAATAAGACCTAAATTTTGAAGATTGGTTTGGGAAGGGCAGAAAACATTGTGGAAAAAAAAAGAGAAAATGTTGGTTACATCATTTTCTCTTTTTTCCACAGTGCATGTTTTCAAATGGCAAGTTCTTTTCTCAGGGTCATTAAAACCAGGGATTATTTGGTAAAGGGTTAAGCTTTTTTGATCCCTTTTCAATATTGCCTCTATAGATCTGTATTGATCTGAACCTTGTTACCTCGCCCAGGCCTCAATCTTGTATTCCTTTAACCCTGTTCCATTCCAACGGGTCTGGCATGTCTCATTGTAATGTCCTGGACTTGTATCCTTGAGGCCCCAAGTTTGAGCCCTCACTATATTCGGTTGGCTTCGTATGGGAGTGTCCTTGGGTAAGATACTTCAGAGGCCTTGCCAATTTGATTACCTCACCTAGGCCTCAATCATATGTCCCTTTAACCCTGTTCCATTCAAATCGGTCCTGCATGTCTCATTGTACATAATGTCCAGGACTCCTATCCTTGAGGCTCTAAGTTCGAGTCTCTCTGGATTCACTTGGCTTCTTCTTGGAGTGTCTTTGAGTAAGATATTTCAGAGTTGTAGCCAAGTACTGATGAAACCCGGGAAATCTATGAATATGTGAGCTGCTGCCTAGATATGTCTGAAATTATGTTGAAAGTAGCGTAAAACACCAATCAGTCCAATTAATCAGTTGTCCAGTCAAATCCAAGCTTGACTCATTACCCAATACACCATTTTGAGACCGTCCCAAATTCAAAGAAACTGCAGACGACAACTGAAATGTTGCTACTAGCGGGTTTTAAGATACAGACTGCATAGAAAACATTGTGAGAAAAGGTGAAATTGCTCATTTTGAGCAATTTCACCTTTTCTCGCAATGTTTTCCTGAAGCTTTTTTCCTCATTGTGTTAAAACGAGTATAAACGGAGGAAAGGGTTAAATGGCCATAAGAGAAAATGCTTATAACCAGCATTTTCTCCTTTTCCATTATGATAATGTGAAATATCCTTTCAAAGACTAATTTTACCACATCTGATAGGCTTTCACCACATTTGCAGATGACAAATTCAGTATGACTGGGATGTGGAAATTTGTCTTGGAAACGGCATGTAACATTGTAAAAATTGGAGAAAATGCCGGTTACCAGCATTGTTCCCACAATGTTTTCCCTTTACCCCAATTGATCTTATCCTACTAAATAACAAAAATTAAATTTTCACCTTGATATTGATGACCCAAAAATTGCTGTTTCAAAGTTACGTTTAGGGGAATAATGTCTCCTTATTGGACAGAGTAGATCCAAGATCAGACTGCACATTCTGTGCTGTCTGATCTTGATCTACGCTGTCCACAAAAGGTCGTTTAGTCATGCTAAGCAGCCTAGGGGTTAAGACTTGAGGCTTTTTGGTAAAGGGTAATGCACATGAAGAAGATTAATTTTGTAGAAGGGTTGTGGAGATGAGTATAAATAGCATCAATGTGAACCTTTATTTACTCATAAAATTGCTCTGTATCTGTAAATAATGCTTTTGCTGCAATGATTTCAAAAGTAGCCCACAGCACCACATTAAAAGTTATCTGCTAGAGGTAATGAACTGTTTCGCTCAATTTATCCTAAACGACTCCTGTTTCAGTCATAGAACATGTTGTCACGTTGACAGCTTGCGACAATCAGCCACCAGATGTGACACATGTACTTTCTTTCAACTCTTTACCAAACGACAAAATTTAAGACTGGTCCAAATTGAAAGCACTTGCAGAGGACAAAATCAGCTACTCAAAAATTGAAATTTGTTTCCAACAGGGTAGAAAACATTGTGGGAAATGGTGAAAATGCTGGTTACCAGCATTTTCTCCTTTTCCCACAATGTTTTCTTAAGGCTTCTTTCTCAGGCTTTTCAAAAGTAGGGATTGTGTGTAATGGGTTAACTCTTTACAACATGAATCTATTTATAATTATTTCAATTAAAAGTATTTGCAGACAGCAGATTAAATCAAGATTCAAAGGATGTAATTTATCTCGGATAGTGTAGAAAACATTGTAGGAAAAGGAGAAAATGCTGGTTACCAGCATTTTCTCCTTTTCACCCTAATGATTTCAAAAGGTTACTTCCTCGGGGTCATTAAAAATTAGGATTGTGTAGTAAAGGGTCAATTTTTTTAATGTTGAACCCTTTATAGTGCCTGTCACGTGTTTAATTGCCTTTGCAAGCAGTGTAGATCAAAGATCAGACTGAATGCCAGTGCAGTCTGATCTTGGATATATGCTGATTCTTTGTGAGGTATTCTACATGCACTACTTGTAAAGAATTTTTGTTTCAATTCTAAAAAAAACTCTGGCAAAAGAAGAAATTGCTGAAAAATGTCCATTTCTCCCTTTGTCAAAGTGTTTTCATGTACATGTACATGCACATGCATGAAATTTCACGGTAGTCATCTACCAAAAAATTTGTTTCTGGATGTATTGACTTCCTTTAACTCTTTACTAGACAATCCTGACTTTCAATGACCCTGAGGAAAAAAGCCTTTGGAAAATAGTGTGAGAAAAGGAGAAAATGCTGGTAACCAGCATTTTCTCCTTTTCCCACAATGTTTTTTACCCTATCAAAGTCAGTGATAATCATATTACCAAGATTTAATTTATTGTCCACAGATGCTTTGAACTTGGTCAAGTCCAAAGATTTGTCATTTAGTAAAATGGTAAACAATTATTGAAACATAGATGTTTTGTATCATGCTTTTCTATCAGATGTCAAGTGTTTATTGTATTTATTTTCAGAATAACAGCTAACCTGTAGACAGACCAAACACAATGGGAAACAGTCATTCACAACAAACCTCCCAACCACCTACAGAAGTGGTGAGAAGGCCACCCATTAGGCCGAATGCTCCACCCTCAGCTAGGCCTCTAAGTGAACTAGGCCCTAAGGGCCCGAGTTATCACAGCCCAGAAAATATGGTACTCCCAAAAGACATACCTGTGATGAAGTTAAGACCAGTTTCGATGGAACTGAGTAAATATCACCCAGAGTACAAAGAATTGTTTAATTATGGTGATGAGGAAGAGAATATGGAAGATAAAGAAAACATGATAGATGATGATAATGATGATTTACAAAAACTTGAAAAACTTGGCACCTCCCCTCCCAGGCCTCCACCACCAATTCTGAAAAATGGAAGTGTTTCAACAGCAAATGTAAAGCCTAATATGCCACTCTCATCAAATGGTACACCTAATCAGATGCCGAATGGAAATGTAAGCACAGGGACCACAGTTAGTAATAATATTAATAACACTACAGTTAGTACAAATGGAAAAGCTAATGTTCCATACAGACCTAGCCATAGAAGACAAATTTCCTTAGGCCAGGAACAACACATTATCATGGAAGAACCAGAGGAGAACATAGATTCTAGAATGAAACTAGATCCACTAATGCAGTCTTTTCCAGGAGCTACAGGCCCTTCCTTGCCTGTTAAAAATAACTTTAACTTAGATTATTCCTATCAGCTGACTTACGTTCAGCTTGCAGAGCATAGAAGGAATAAAACAATTGAAGACCTTGAGAAGAGAACTGGGAAAAAAGTAAGTGATCTCTCTGCAGATTTGAATGAAAACCAAGAACAACCATTCAAAAGAGCAGCACCTTCAAGAATATCAAGTAAAAGTACAGGCAGTGGAGGATCAGCATTAAGTAGTAAGAAGAAAAAAGCACCAGCACCACCAGGTGAAAGTGCCCCTGATGTTCCTGTGCCACCTCCACCACCTATTACAGGTGCCTCTAATACCTTGCCTCTTCCATCAAAGAACAAAGTAAAAGTACAAAACCAGCCATACTCTATTGAGAATGAGCCCCCAGCAGATTATGAAATTGATTCTCCGAGAAAAGAGGTGGGTCTAGTCTTACCTAGATATAAAGTTGTCTCCAGGGAGAGTTCAACTGTATCTCAAAGCACCCCATCAGCAATATTAAGTGGAAAAGCTTCTTCACAGAGGACCAGTGCCCCTGTGACTAGAAACAATAGCCTGTCTATGGGTAAACCAGAAATAATTTTGAAAAGAACCCCAAGTCTTAACCCAGTCCAGAAAGAACCCAGCTCAGCTGATGAAGAGGTACCTTGGCTTTTACAAATCAGAAATTTATCAGAAACCATGTCTGCTCGCAGACAACAATCAATGGAATCTTCAGATACTCCTGAAGTATCAAAAGAGCAAAAAATGGAAACAGATGAAGAAATAAATGATAAGGTTCAGACAAACATCAATTCTCCACAGGCCAAGATGATTTTTGAAAGTTCACCTGCAGAATTCAAAGTTGAGGCTGCCCCTGAGGAAGAAAAAGATGATGCAAAGAATGATGACACAAAAAAAGAAGAAACTATTTCTCAAGAGGAAAAGGAAACATCATTATCACCAAAACTTACTAGACATGCTTCCACCCTTGGTTTTGAGCAAACCCCAACAACTAAATTTCAAAGGCAATCATCAGAACCAAGTTCCCTTTCGGCTGCTAACCAAGCAGACCCTGTACGTAGACTCAACTCTCTCTTGCAACATGATATTAAGGCAGCAGCAAATGCGAAATGTCATAAACTGAAGAAGCAGGTAACACCAGTGCCACCCAAACCAAAAGATCCACATGAGGTGTTTAGAGAACAACTGGCAAAGGCATGTGCACAAAGGGATGAGAGAGTTAAAGTGGAAGGTACCATAGATGAAAAGCTGAAACAAACTGATCAAGACACAGCCAGAGTTGGAAAGGTGAAGGAAACATCAAATGAAAGGAAGGATTCCACAACATCAAGTGAGGCTCCGGAGACATTACCAAAGCCACCAAGATACCATAAGAATGTTAGCATGAATAGAAATACATCAACATATGACAGGAGACAAGCAAGTCAAAATTTGGCATCAAACTATAGGGCTTCTACTGCTCTGGACTGGACCCCAGAGGATGATTTGGATTCAGATGATAATTTGTCAGATAGGGAAACAGTAACCTCTAGGAAAACTTCTTCAGATGGTTTTAAATCTACAATTATACCAAAAAATGTTAATGATCTTAAAGGAAAGAAAAAGATAAAGAAAGAGAAAAAAGCAAAAATACCAGTTGAGGATGAAAACAATAAGCAGAAATTTGGTAGTGTGAAAAAATTTAAGAAATCAATGCATAAAAGTGTGAGAAATGCATTTGGTTCAATAAGCAAAGCCTCTGGTAGACTATTAAGAAAACAAAAAACAGAAGACCTTGAGCAAGTGGAAGATACCCCCAAAAGCTGGAATCTTTCTCAAACTGATGTTAGGCCAAGCAGAATTAAAGCTTCAGGAAAAACCAAAATATCCATGATTCCTCAGGCTAATGTAGAATCAGAATCGGAAGGTGAGAAAGAAATTGGAGAGAATGAGGATTTAGATGACATGCAAATGAAAGAAACTGAACAAGTAAACTCAGAAGAGGAGACAAGTGAGGATGATAGTGTTGAAGACAATATAGTGTACAAAAATAAATCAAGCAGTGCAAGTGCTAAAAAACTGACTGCAAGGGAACAGAGGTATATGTATGACAGCGAAGAAGTAGCAGTTATCAAATATAAGGAGCGCAAAATGAAGCAAATGAAAGAAGATAGAAGAATACAAGAAGAACTGGAAAAAGAAAGAGAGGCTGCCACTCTGAAGGCAATAGAAGAGGTAAGAGAAAAAGAAAGAAAGCTGGAAGCAGAGAGAAGAAAACAGCTTGAAATGGAATTAGAACTTCACAAGATAAGAGAAGCAGAGACCAGAGAAAGATTACAGCGTTTAGAGAATGCACATCTACAGCAACAACTAAATGCTCACCTAATACAGCAACAACAACAAAACATGACCATGCAGTTGAGTGCTCCTCCCTTACCTCCAGCTGGTAACTTTAATCAAAACTATGGTATTGGTCCAGAAGCAGCGCAGGCTCAAGCTTTTACAAACTTGTTCGGAACACAGATACCTCAGAATGGGTACCAGACCAATTATGGTCTGTATCATCCAACACAGACTGGTTCCGTGTTGAACGGGACTGTTCCAGGAGTGACATATGACATAAATGATTACATGAGAATGCTAGGAGTACAAACTCCCCCAACTTCACAACAAATGGCTTATTTTCTCAACAGTGTGACCTTAACTGGGCAACCTTTTGAAAGGAAGTCTAATCCAACATTAATGGATGTCATTAATCAACAAGACCCTATGAAACAATACATGAGTGGACATGTTAATTACCAGCTCCCAGATACAACAACCAAAAAACAGAGTTTTCACAATTGGGCAAGTACCCCAAACATGAACCTTGCAGGAAGTGCTTCAAATACAGTGCCAATGACAGACTATGTGCCTAGTTATTCTAGTTTAAATGGTGCTAATACACAGGATGGAAATAAGGACAAACAAAAAGTGAAATCAAGAAATCCACTGTACAACAGTGATGATTCTGATGAAGGGTTATCTCCCCATAGAACTGTTATACGTGCTCGTGTTGATGATTTTCGAAAATTACCAGTTAGGACTGAATCGGGAAAATTTATGAGGCAGTATGGCAGTAGTAGTTACATTTCGAAACAAAATGACAATAGTATAGTGAATGAACAAACAGATAAGAGTTTAACAAATGGACTTAGTCATGCCAACAATATTGACACAGGACATGACGACCGTGTGTCTCCAAGTAATAGTACATCAACTTTCGATAGTGCCATTACTTCTCCCTCGGTGACATTAAGTACGCCATCTTCCCCATCTAGGTCAGTTGGAGCACCTGCTTCACCAATGGTTATGCAACGGTCTGATGGAAATGGAGGTTTTCGAACAATTTTAGATTGTACAGCGGCAAACAGCAAGACACAAATAACTATGTAAGTGGATTTACTATTTTTACCGTATTTACTTAACTCTTTACCAAACAACAAAATTATGGACTAGTCCAAATTGAAAGCATTTGCAGACTCAAAATAAATGTGAATCAAAAATTGAATTTCGAATTGGATAGGGTAGAAAACATTGTGGGAAAAGGAGAAAATGCTGGTTACCAGCATTTTCTCCTTTTCCCACAATGCTTTCAAAGGTTTTCTTTCTCAGGGTCGTTAAAAGTCGGGAATGTGTGGTAAGAGTTAAGACTTGTTTTTTAACCGCATCATACTCCATTCCAGTAACAGATTTTTAATATCGCTCCCCGTGGGGTCCCGGGGTTTTTTTACTTTATAGAATAGGACCTCGGCCTTTCTCTATGGCATGTCGTAAAAGGCGACTAAAATTAGAGACAAACGGCTGCTTTCCTCGTAATTCGTAGGATTGCAGCAGGCTGGGTAGTTCTTATTCCAAATCCTATATTTTTTTTCTTGATGTAAATAGGGTTTGGAATGGGAATCAATTGGCCTGTGGGACCCCGTGTGGTTTAATCGGGGGTATAAGAATAAACCACTGCAGTCCCGCGATCGTCACATCTGCCATTTCATCTGGCGGAACAAAAGTGACAGCATGCATGTCGTAAAAGGCGACAAAAGGGGCATCATTTTGTGTTTCATCCATTCCTCATTTATCATGTTTGTCTTATGTTGTTGCACATGTATGTTATTTTCACCTCACATTATTGTTTACTAAGTAAGTGCGCCCAATATGACCCAAGTTGTCGATGGGCCATAAAACACTATTCATTCATTTAATATCGCACACAACCAGTAACTGTTGATTATTATCAATATATTGTCAGTATGGATCCATTTCAGAAACAGAAGTTGTAAAAGTGAATCCAAAACATTTCTGTATGTACATGATGGTATTAGTCTTACTGTATAAACCTTTCATTAAAAATTTACATAACTCTTTATTTTTTGGAATACTGGGTCTGTATTCACCAACCATTCTTAAGAGCATTCTTGGTCTTATTCTTCGAGATTTTCTGACCGTGAAAGTAACAGGACTTCTGATTGGCTAAACCATTTGGTTTAGCCAATCAGAAGTTCTGTTACTTCACATTGACAAAATTCTGAAAAATAAGACTAGGAATGTACTTAAGAATGGTTGGTGAATACGGACCCAGATTTCAAATCGCGAACTACGACGAGATAACATAAACATAATCGAGTTGTGCTTACAAATTATCTCGTCACAGTCTGTGATTTTAGACCTGTTATTCCAGACACAAACAAAAATATTTATAAACGGATATTAATGAAATGTTTATCGACTGAGACGTATACAAGTGTTCTCTGCAAAGTAAACAAGAAAGGAGAACCTGTTTTGATTTCTGGGTAATTTTGCTAGGTAATGATGCAGAGAGTATTAGACGTATCGAAGTGGCCCCACTCGTTAATCCTTTCCTACACAGTGAACACTTTTGCCGATCCTTTGAAAGAAGGCTTTTGAAAATATTGTGGGAAAAGGAGAAAATGCTGGTAACCAGCATTTTCTCCTTTTCCCACAATTTTTTCTACCCTATCAATAAACAATTGCATTGAACTTGTCATCTGCAAAATTTAATGCTTTCAATCTGGACCGGGCGAAAGTTTTGTTGTCTGGTAAAAGGTTAAGTTGTATTAACCCTACCTTGCTAAATAACTAAAATGAAACTTTCAAATCGATAATGATATTTTAAAGTTATGTTTTGTGGAAAAATGCCTCTTTACATGTTTGGATGCAAGATCAGACTGCAAGGACGGTGTAGTCTAATTTTGATCTACACTGTCTGTAAAAGGTCCTCGAGTTGTGCTTACCAGCCTAAGAGTTAAAAAAGATTTATGGACTTATTTGTCGAAAAGTTCAAAACTTAAAAAAGTCTTTTTAGTCGTATACAGACTAAAATTTAATTGCACAAGGCAGACTAACTCATTACCAAACAACAAAATTTTAGGTTTGTCCAAATTGAAAGCATTTGCAGACGGAAAAATGAAATTGACTGAAAATTTGAAATTTCTTTTGTGAAGGGTAGAAAACATTGTGGGAAAGGGAGAAAATACTGGTTAGCATTTTGTCCTTTTCCCATAGTGTTTTCAAACGGCTTCTTTCTCAGGGTCGTCTAAAGTAGGGATTGTGTGGTAATGGGTTGAACACATTACCACACAATTTCAAACAACCCTGAAAGAGGGTACTTTTGAAAACAGTGTGGGAAAAGGAGAAAATGCTGGTGACCAGCATTTTCTCCTTTTCCCTCAATGTTTTCTACCCTATCCAAGGTAGAAATCATCATTTAACCCATTACCACACAATCCCTACTTCTGATGACCCTGAGAAAGAAGCCTTTAGAAAACATTGTGGGAAAAGGAGAAAATGCTGGTAACCAGCATTTTCTCCTTTTCCCATAATATTTTCTACCGTTCACAAAACAAATTTCTAAATTTCAGTCACTTTTATTTTTTCGTCTGCAAATGCTTTCAATTTTAACATACCTAAAATTTTGTTGTTTGGTAATTTGTCATCTGCAAATGCTTTCAGTTTTGCCAAGTGTAAAAATTTTTTATTTGATTAAGATTCAAGAGTATGTTAAAGATTCATCAATCAAAGATGACTTGTTGATACTTTTTAAAAGAAATTTACATAAAAAATTTTCAATAAATGCCATCAATGAAGTTGTAATTAGCATAATTGCATAATTTGATGGAAATGACTTTACCTATGAGTCTTGCATCTTAGATAAGGAATTAACCCATTAACCCTTTACCTCACAATCTAAGAAAGAAGCCTTTTGAAAACATTGTGGGAAAACGAGAAAATGCTGGTAAGTTGTGGTAACCATTCCTAAACAAATTTTTGAGTGTTCAGTCACTATTATTTTGTCGTCTGCAAATGCTTTCAATTTGGACTAGTCTAAAATTTCATCGTTTGGTAAAGAGTTAAGCCAACTTTCTGTATTTTAAATAGTGACCTTGAGGAAAAAGGCTGTATTGAAAACATAATGGGAAAAGGAGAAAATTCTAGTATGCTCCTGCATATACTTCGAATTTTGATACTTCGAAAATTTTCATGGAAGGTTCAAAGCTAATGCTCGTCTTTGACTACAATGTTTTAGCTGTTCTTCCATATTGAAGATACTGAATAAAGATATATAAAATGACAAGAGTTACATCTTTACCGACCGACAAAATTTTAGACTGGTCCAAATTGAAAGCACTGTTTCATAGTGGCTCAAGTAACGCAGTTTTTCACTGATAGGGTAGAAAACTCTGTGGGGAAACGAAAAAATGATGGTAACCAGCATTTTCTCCTTTTCCCACAATGTTTTGAAAAGGCTTCTTAACCCTTTCTCAAACAAGCCCTGGTTTTTACGTGTCTGCTGTAAAAGTCTTTTGAAAACACTGGGAAAAGGAGAAATTGCTCTTAACGAGCAATTTCTCCTTTTCCCACAGTGTTTTCTACCCTTTTTTTGAGAATTTTCTGCCATTTTCTCAAAATCTAAAATTGTCGTCTGCAAACTCTTTCAGTTTGGAGGAGTCCAAAATTTGTCATTGGGAAAGGGTTAATTAAGGTTGTTTAAAGTCGACATTTTGCATACAAGTGGGTTGGAATAATGGTTCAATAGACTTGTGTAGGGCTTTAAGCTTTAGGCTGCCAAGTGCAACATGCTGACCTTTTGCAAACAGTGTAGATTAAGATCAGACAGCACAGAATGTGAAGTCTGATCTTGGATCTACACTGTCTGGTAACAAGATATTATTTTCTCCAACAATAAGTTTGAAGTAGTATTGTCCTAGTTTTTACAAATGACTTTACCAAACAACAGAATTTTAGCCAGGTCTGAATTGAAAGCACTTGCAGACAACAAAATTAATGTTGCTCAAAAATTGAAATTTGTATCCAGAAAACATGGTTGAAAAGGAGAAAATGCTGGTTACCAGCATTTTCTCCTTTTCCCACAATGTTTTCAAAAAGCTTCTTTTCAGCAGGATAAGGATTTATGAATTAAATTTAAGAAATAATCTTCTTTCTATCGTGGTATATCGTTCAATAAACCACAGTTGTGAGTTATGAGGCACAATAAATAATCCACGAGGGCGATAGCCCGAGTAGGTTATTCATTGCGCCTCATAACTCACAACGTGGTTTATTGAACGATATACCAAGATAGAAAGAATATTTCGATTCTAACCTGGCCAATTCTTAATGAAAAGAAAATAAGATCAAACTGAGAGTAAAAACGCGGATGAAGATTATGTTCCATTGAATAACTCACTCATTGAATGACGTTACTCGATATAGGATGACGTCACTCTACATGGATTGTCGCAGATTTTACCACGTTTTCCTTGCACTGTGTTTATAGAGCCAAAGTCGCGTGTCATGTTAGAATAAGAAATAAACTTCTTTCTATCTTGGTTTATCATTCAATAAACCATGGTTGTGAGTTATGAGACACAATAAACAATCAACAAGGGCACTGAACATAACATAGAATGTACCGATTTACTGTTATAGTTTCTGCCTTTCAAATGACAAAAAAAGAATTAATGTATCGTTAAGTATTAGAGCCGCAGTTGCTTGGAATACTCTGAAAATTACTCCACCCACTCCCAATCCAATTTCTAATGCAAGACTGGCTGGTTTGTACCAATGTTCACCATGAAAAGATACCCGTTGTCTGCGCATGTCATATTCTTCGAAGATTCGACTGTCTTTTATGAGACCTGCTTTAGCAACAGATTTCTCTAAACTGGTGATCAGAGTTGAGTGAATTGCACGAGTTTTATTGGGTAATCCTTTTTTTTGTTTTAAATTCAAAGTAACGGTTGTCGCGTAGGAAAGTGGTTCGGTTCTGTACCCAGGATGCCCATATCAGATAGATGAGTATTTATAGAATGCCATCTAGCGGGAGTTAATGAAAGATACCTGATTTAAGTATGTTAACTGGTGACACTGCAAATAGTTTCATCGCTGTCAATTTTTATCAAAAACATTTAATTTCGGTAATCCTTGAGTTTTTCCTTTGTCTTTGGTCGAGTAGTGGAAAAAGATTTGTTTACGTCAAGTGACATTCATTGATAAAATATCGGAGGGCGCAAACATAAACTACTTAATACAAAATGACGTCGCTCAATATAGAATAGAGCAGAATTCATCAGTCATATTAGAATTCTGTTATAGTTGCTTAAACATGCAGTTGAACTGATAATTATGTAATACAAAAACTTTTGAAAAAAGAATAAAACATAAAAGTACTATAATACAGAAGAATAATTATAGAATTATAAAAAGTCAGCAGCCATTTAACTAATTACCAAACAATCCCGACTTTTAACGACCATGAGGATGAGGCCTTTTGAAAACATTGTGTGAACAGGAGAAAATGCTGGTAACCAGCATTTTCTCCTTTTCCCACAATGTTTTCTACCTTTCCCAAACCATTTCAATTTTTGGGTCACGTTTATTTTGTTTTCTTCTAATGCTATCAATTTGGACTAGTCTAAAATTTTGTTGTTTGGTATTGAGTTAACTCGTTACCCCTAGCCCCAGTAGCTCGATGGGTAGCGTACAGGACTTGAGAACAGGGGGTTGTGGGTTCAATTCCTGGCTCAGCCAAATTTCTTCAACTCTTTACCAAACAACAAAATTTTAGACTTGTTAAAATGAAAGCAGTTGCAGGTGGCAAAATCAACGTTATCAAAAATTGAAACTTGACTTTATAAGAGTAGAAAACATTGTGGGAAAAGGAGAAAATGCTGGTTACCAGCATTTTCTTCTTTTCCCATAATGTTTTCAGAAGGCTTCTCTCTCTGGGTCGTAAAAACCAGGGATTGTTGGTAAAGGGTTAACCCTTTACCCCATAAGGCATTTCTATGGTATCTCTAATTGACCCTAAATAACAGCAAGGATGAAGCCATTTATGTGTATATGACACCTTTTGATAGCATAGAAAACATTGTGACAAAAGGTGAAATTGCTCGTCACAAGCAATTTCACCTTTTGCCACAATGTTTTCCAAGGGCTCCTACAGGCAGTGGGTAGAAATGAGTATCTATGGAGTAAAGGGTTAAGGGGATTGATGATATTCTATGTGACGGGATTCATTCCTCTCCGACTGCTGACCATTGTTTCGATGATGGTTGTGTGGAAAAGTAGCCAGTGGCTTTGAAAGAATATACTGATACAAGAGACTCCAGGAAAGCCTGGATAGGTGCACTGGCCGCTGCGATATAACTGAAATAAGGCTGGAAACTGTGTTAAACACCATACAATCAATCAATTTAACTCTTTACCTAATGACAAAATTTTGGACCAAATTGAAAGCATTTGTAGACCACAAAATAAATGTCTTTGACAGGGTAGAAATGAAATCTCAAAATTTTGGTTACCCCATTACTACACAATCCCTACTTTTGACACCCCTGAGAAAGAAACCTTTAGAAAACATTGTGGGAAAAGGAGAAGATGCTGGTAACCAGCATTTTCTCTTTTTCCCACAACGTTTTCTTCCCTTCACAAAACAAATTTCAAACTTTAAGTCACTTTAATTTTGTCGTCTGCAAATGCTTTCAATTTGGACCAGTCTAAAATATTGTCATTTGGTAATGGGTTACCAGCATTTTTTTTCCTTTTCACAAACTGTTTTCTAAAGCCTTCGTTTTCAAGAGCGGTATGACAGCGTTTAGCGTGGTAAATGGTTACATTGCATTTCAAGTCATATTCTAGAATTAAGAGTGAAAATTTATTCATTACAAACTCGGGTAAACAAATAAGGACCCATAATGCTTTCTTGTTCTTATCTATAAGAAGGTATTGCATATGAATTCTTTGGTCTGGATTTTAGGGTAATATGAATAAGGAAACTTTTTTTATTTATTTTTTTTGTGTTTACATACAAAATGACATATGAGAACATTACTTCCTTCTTGAATATTAAGCATGCATATATACATCTATATTTAGCATGCTTTATAAAATCACAATACTAACTTTTGAAGACCCTGACATGGAAGCCTTTTGAAAAATCATGGGAAAAGGCGAAAGTGCTGGCAACTAGCATTTACTCTTAACCTAGGGACAAAATTTTAGACTGGTCCAAATTGAAAGCACTTGCAGATGACAAGATAGATACAACTTAAAACCTGAAATTTGTCCAAAGAACGGTAGAAAACAAGTGTGGGAAAAGGAAAAAAATGCTGGTTACCAGCATTTGTTCCTTTTCCTACAATGTTTTCAAAAGGTTTCTTTTTCAGGATCGTTAAGAGTCAGGCTTGTGTGGTAAAGAGTTAGATATTTTACTCCTTTCCCTACATTGTTTTCTGCCGTTCATTTGAGACAGATCTAAGTTCATGTCTGAATAATTACACTATCTGTGGGAACAGATCCGAAATTTTGTATGGTTAACCCTTTATCAAACGACAAAATTTCAGATTGGTTCAAATTGAAAGCATTTGCAGACGACAAAATAAAAGTGACTGAAAAATTGAAATTTGTTCTGGGAAGGGTAGAAAACACTGTGGGAAAAGGAGAAAATGCTGGTTACCAGCATTTTCTCCTTTTCCTACAGTGTTTTCAAAAGGCTTCTTTCTCAGGGGCGTCAAAAGTAGGGATTAAACTGGATTGGAAACGTTGCACGTGATTTCACATGTGAACAGGTAAAATGCATTGACTTTTGCACTCTTAGTCAAAATGCATGGTCATGAGTGTTATCTATAAATGTTGAAATGTGTATCTCCTTTTTAGCTCTCTGCAACACAATCCCTGCTTTTAACGACCCTGAGAAAGAAGCCTTTAGAAAACATTGTGGGAAAAGGAGAAAATGCTGGTAACCAGCATTTTCTCCTTTTCCCACAAAGTTTTCTACCCTTCACAAAACGAATTTTCAAATTTTCAGTCATTTTAATTTTGTTGTCTGCAAATGCTTTCAATTTCGACAAGCCAAAAATGTTGTCATTTGGTAATAATTTAAAAGAGAAAATGTAAACAGCTTTTACCGTTAGGGCCATCGCCTTTGAATGTGTTAATTTGAAACACGATACTCGATAGTACGATGACGATAATGCGAAACAAGGAAACCACGATGGTGAAACGCGATAGTACGATGACGATAACACGATACTACGATGGTGAAACCACGACAATACGATAGTACGATGATGATAGTGCGATATGGTATCGTGTTTTCACCATCGTAGTATCGTATTTTCGTGTTTTCACCATCGTACTATCGTGTTTTCGTCATCGTACTATCGTGTTTTCGTCATCGTACTATCGTGTTTTCACCATCGCACTATCGTAGTTTCACCATCGCACTATCGTATTATCGTCATCGCACTATCGTATTATTGTCATCGTACTATCGTGTTATCGTCATCATACTATCTTATTATCGTCATCGTACGAGGGGTGTTCGAAAAGTTTCGGGACGATTGGTGTCATTCTTTTATTTATTAAGATTTTTTAATGATTTTTTTCGGTAGCGATAGCTATAACTGTAATCTATAGGTTAATCAAAACAAATAAACGAAGATATACGCCAAACGTGATGAAAGGTCACTATAGCAACGTCAAGTCGACGTGAGCGGGGCACCTTGACGTCACTTAACAAAATAATTTCTTTTTAATTGCAAGTATCGATCACAATAAGCACTCCAGTATGTTTTTGAATTGTGTATGACAAAAGTATTCGGCCGCAGGGTGCCCCGTCTACTACCTGCCATCAAAAGCTACAGTGAATCGCCTACAGTAAGGCTTTCTTGAAACAGTACGGAGAACGTGGCGACAGGTTCTTAGTATTCATTATTACGGCTGATGTAACTTGGATTGGTTTGTATAATCCAATGACCAAGCCAGACAATTCTGTGTGGAAAAACATCTAATTGACCCTCGCCTACAAAAGCAATGGTGAAACTTTTTATCTTATTGAAATATATGGAGTTATTCTCTGACACACACTGTCATACACTACCGATTGGGGAAACAGTCACAGCACAGTATTACTCGAACGTACGGTCTTTTGATTTTTGAACTACATTGTACATAAAATGATATTCTTATTTTATATGATGACAGAATCGGTTGGTGAAACTAGTGATTCATAAACATAATTTCGTTGTCTATGTAGATGCGTAGGTTCAACCATAAGCTCGTTTCAGGTGCAACTGCACCGACATGAGTTGACCAGGGCTGTATTGGAGAAACAACCAAAAGATCCCGGCACATTCTACTTACATCACAACAACGCCACACTTAATACTTTATCAACTAAGTACCTGCTGGTAGATAGAGTAACACTATTGCGCATCCACAATATTCCCCGGACTCGCACCGTGTCATTCACCACTATCAAGCGTTACTAACGCAGTCACTGTTTCGACGACGTCGATGACTTTCCCGTTGTGGTCAGGGAATGTACAAGGAACATTCCATCATCGGACTTCAAAAAATGTTTTAAATTCGTGCGTACATAGGCATCAGAGGCGCATTGAGCATACCGTGGAGTATTTTAAGTAACCATGACTATTTCAGACGTTTGTAAAGACAAACTTTTTATTTGGTGCATCAAGGTGCCCCGCTCACGTCAACTAGACGTAGCTATGGTGACAATACATCACGCGTTTTTTGTATCTTCGTTTATTTGTTTTAACCAAACTATAGAATATGGTTGTAGCTATCATTACCGAAAAATTCATTAAGAAATATCAAAATATAATAGAATGGCGGCCCTTGTCCCGAAACTTTTCGAACACCCCTCGTACTATAGTGTTTTCGTCATCGTACTATCGTATTATCGTCATCGTACTATCGTAATTTCATCGTCGTACTATCGTGTTATCGTCATCGTACTATCGCGTTTTCACCATCGTACTATCGCCTTCCGGTGGGCATGCGCATCCTCCAATATTCAAGATCTACAGGACAACAGTACACATGGAAGAGTTTATTCAAAGTCATTTTGAGAGAGGCTATGCCTGTAAATTGGGTTATCTACCCTCTTAGACAATTGCGGAGTCAATGGCCTTATGGATAAAGCACCTGCTTAATGTGAAGTAGACCAAGGTTCAAATCCGGCATAGAACTCTGTTTTTATTTTTCAGCTAGATTTTCTCCACTATCTTAACTTTTTTTAAACATTTATATAGTCAGAAATTTAATTTGTATCAAGAACTTTTGCCTTTGACTTCAACAAATTTGTATCAGTGACTTCAGAAAGGGGTATTTAGGGGGGGAAAATGGCTTCTTTTGTTTTTCCCATTATTGGGTACGACTAATTGTCTAGAGCATAATCTTCCAAGCCCTGGCATCTCAGTCGGTAGTGTACAAGACTTGAGAACAGAGGTCACTGGTTTGATCCGCACCTCGGCCAATTTCTTTCCGAGGATTGATGATAGTCATTGTGACAGGATTCATTCCTCTCTCTCTGCTGATCATTGTTCTGATGATAGTTATGTGGGAAAGCAGCCAGTAGCTCGAAAAAAATATTGTGGGGAGTACCGGAATCAAAATTTATGGGAAAGCATGGATAGGTGGACTGGTTACAGTGATAAAACTAAAATAATACTGATAATGATGTAAAACACCATACAACCAAACAAATACAGGATAATGTGTATATTCCTTTCATAAACTTCTGTATTTCTTCCGCAAATAAATCAAACCTATATTTAACCTGCTATTTTTTTAGATTTACCAATCCCATTTCACCTTTGTTTAGGATATATACTTACAAAACAGGAAAATGTTTTTCTAATAAATCTACATGTATGTGTTGTTCCACAATCTAGTTGGGTTAATGTATCCTGTAATTTTTTTGCCACCAAAAAGAAAAATAATGATAAATTCAGGGTATTTCAAAGCTTGAAATTAGATTACTCTTGTACTGTAAGATGGTTTTGCTAAAAAAAAAAAAGCGTCAGGTAGCAGACTGCACTTTCTAATCCACAGTCTCAGCTCTCCAAAAGCGATTTTAATCCTCACGGGCAGTGGAAGCGTTAAAGAACTTCGGTGCTGGAAAAATATCGGATATCTATGGACTAGTATAGCCTCTCTCAAAATGACTTTTTTATAAACTCGTCCATGTGTACTGTTGTCCTATAGGTATTGAATATTTGAGGATACGCATGCCGCCGGAAGGCGATAGTACAATGGTGAAAACACGATACTACGATGACGATAATATGATAGTACGATGGCGAAAACACGATAGTACGATGACGAAACTACGATAGTACGATGACGATAATACGATAGTACGATGACGAAAATACGATAGTACGATGACGAAAACATGATAGTACGATGACGAAAACACGATAGTACGATGACGAAAACACGATAGTGCGATGGTGAAAATACGAAAGTGCGATGGCTAAAACACGATAGTACGATGATGATACCACGATAGTACGATGACGAAAACACGATAGTACGATGACGATAATACGATAGTACGATGGTGAAAACACGAAAATACGATACTACGATGGTGAAATTGCGACAGTACGATGGTGAAAACACGATACTATATCGCACTATCATCATCGTACTATCGTATTGTCGTGGTTTCACCATTGTAGTATCGTGTTATCGTCATCGTACAATCGCGTTTTCACTCGTGGTTTCGTTGTTTCGCGTTATCGTCATCGTACTATCGAGTATTGTTTCAAATTAGCACATTCAAAGGCGATGGCCCTAACGGTATTCCGTATTTTACTGTCACAGATATATAATTTGTTTGGGTATTAAAACATGATTTTGTAAATTATTGACTTTTAAAATGACTTAAACTCTTTTTATGTCGACAAAATTTCAGGTCTAACGCTTTGTCACATAATTCCGAGTTTTAACAACTCTTAGAAGAAAGACTTTTGAAAGCTTTACTGGAAAAGAAGAAAATATACTGGAAACCTTTTCCCACAATGTTTTATTACCTTACGCAAATCATCATTTAAGTAATATGAAATATGTCGCCTACAAATGAATTCAGTTTAGACTAGTTTAAAATTTCATCGTTTGGTAAAGAATTGAATGCCTTTGCAGTTAACGAATAAAATGTGACTAATAAAAATGTTAGGATTCATTCATTTTAGAGGGAAAAAAAACTCATGAGAAAAGGAGAAAATACTATATACAAGAATTTCCCCTTTTCCAACATTGTTTTTAAAAGCTTTCTTTTCTAGGAGTCTTTAAAAATCAGATAAGAGGCTCTTAGTGGTTTTGAGAAAAGGAAAAGACTTCGTATCTGCAGAGTGTTATGGGAGACCAGTCTCTTTCATGCATAGCTTCATCCTGGTTTAAAAATAACACCCAACAACTGCATAGGGAGAATTCTCTTTAGCTCAGTGATTGTGGTATTGACTTGAACATAAATATTCTCCTTTGGAAGGGGGAGAAAACATTGTGGAAAGAGGAGACAATGCTGGTTACCAGCATTGCCTCCTTTTCCCACAATGTTTTCAAAACCCATTTTCTTTAAGGTAGTTAAAACCCAGGATTGTTTGGTAAAGGTTTAACTCTTTACCACACAACAAAATTTTAAACTGGTTCAAATTGAAAGCATTTGCAGATGGCAGAATAAAGGTGACTGAAAAATTGAAATTTGTTCTGGGAAGGGTAGAAAGCACTGTGGGAAAAGGAGAAAATGCTGGTTACCAGCATTTTCTCCTTTTCCCACAATGTTTTCTAAAGGCTTCTTTCTCAGGGGCGTCAAAAGTAGGGATTGTGTGGTAATGGGTTAAAACATGGTATAATGTTTGATAAAGGGTTAATGAGAAATATTGTTCATATTTGCACGCACATATTTGCAGGCACTTTTTGCAACTTTACTTTGAATTCTTTTGACATATTATATAACATAGTGTTTCAGCAAGTCCTTAATTGGTCATTGTAGCAATACATCTTTTCAACAACATGCAACACAACTCGTATCTTCCTTTTAGCTGAACATGCAATATTAACCTTTAAGGACGCCTTTTACCAATCCTGAGGAAGAAGCCTTTTGAAAACATTGTAGGAAAAGGAGAAAATGCTGGTAACCAGCATTTTCTCCTTTTCCCACAATGTTTTCTACCCTTCCCAAATCCAATTTCAGTTTTTGATTCACATTTATTTTTGTCGTCTGCAAATGTTGTCAATTTGGACTAGTCTTACATTTTTTCATTTGTTATAGAGTTAACCCTTTACTCCATAGATACTCCTTTCTACGCATTGCTTGTAGGAGCCATTGGAAAACATTGTGGCAAAAGGTGAAATTGCTCATGACGAGCAAGTTCACCTTTTGCCACAATATTTTCAATGCTATCAAGAGGTGTCATATACACATAAGAAACAGCTTAATCCTTGCTGTTATTTAGGGTCAATTAGAAATGCCTTATGGGGTAAAGGGTTCAGCTAGTCTGTGCCAAATATTCCTGAATTTTAAAGGGGCATTTAAATCCAAATTCCTTTCACAAATCCTGTAGAAAGCCAGAACAAAGAATACTAAACTCATTACCAAATGGCAAAATATTTGGCTTGTCCAAATGGAAAGCATTTGCAGACAACAAAATAAATGTGACTGAAAATTTAAAATTTATTTTGTAAAGGGTTATAAACATTGTGGAAAAAGGAGAAAATGCTGGTTACCAGCATTTTCTCCTTTTCCCACAATGTATGCTAAAGGCTTCTTTCTTAGATCAAAAGTAGGGATTTTGTGATAAGGGGTTAATTTTATTTGAGTGCAAAGATAGCTTTGAAATTAAAACAGAAATATTTGTAGAAAATGTGATCATTATTTATTTTTGTATTTATTGTTGTAAAATTTCCTTTCTCATTAGAGACAGTATAGCCATCATTTCTCAACAAGGGATAAAATTTACTTTAACCCTTATCCTGCTAGATAACTAAAATCAAATTACAAATATTGCTGCTTCAAAGTTGGGGAATAATATCTCCTTGTCGGACAGAGTAGATCAAAGATCAGACAGCACGTTCTGTGCAGTCTGATCTTGATCTACATTGCCCGTAAAAGGTCAGCAAGTTGCGCTTATCAGCCAAAGGGTTAACAAAAGAATTGTTGGTTGGCCCCTAAGCTCATTAGGTACAGTCGCCAGCTATTGTATTTATTTTAAACCTTTATTCCATAGATACTCATTTCTACGCATTGCTTGTAGAAGCCTTTGGAAAACATTCTGGCAAAAGATGAAATTGCTCGTGACAAGCAATTTCACCTTTTGTCACAATGTTTTCTATGCTATCAAAAGGTGTCATATACACATAAACGGCTTCATCCTTGTTGTTATTTAGGGTTAATTAGAGATAACATAGAAATGCCTTATGGGGTAAAGGGTTAAGGCGCGTGGGATTGATGAAAGTAAAGCATATAGTATTTGCCAATTGAAATGCATAACAAATCGAAAGTTAATATGTATTTTTTGTAGTTTAACCCTTTACCAAACAACAAAATTTTAGACTGGTCCAAATTGAAAACACTTGCAGACTACAAAATGAATGTAACTGTAAAATTGAAATTTGTTTCCAGTAGAGTTGAAAACATTGTGAGAAAAGGAGAAAATGCTGGTTACCAGCATTTTCTCCTTTTCCAACAATGTTTTCAAAAAGCTAATAATTTAGGGTCGTAAAAACCAGGGATTGTTTGGTAAAGGGTTAAGATTTGATTGAATTCCATGGAATTCAGTTTTATTTGTTCTGTATATTTCAGGATTGATGGGCCTGTACCAAATTCATGAAGAGGATGCAGAGAAAGCCATAGTTTTCACCTGCCACATGCAGACACAAAGCTGCCAAATTGCTAGTCATGTGACTAATGCTGATAGCCAATCAGCATAGAGGAACTACTTGTCACAGCCAATAGAAGTGCTGAGTTTCATCATGATTGCGATCTGATGAACATGGACTCCTGTACAGATACAAAACAACTTCCATTCGGATCTCTACAGGCATTACAGAATGTAAACTGGGGACCAGCCAAGTTGCTTCTCTGACTTTGTTCTTGAGAAGAACAGAAAATCAAATGTGACCTACATGTTACAGTAAGGCCTAAAAATGGTAGCTGTTTCTCTGATCATTGACCAACCCTGTATATGATTCCTGATCCATACATGTGACATACTTTTCATGACCGCATAGACTTACATAGACCTGTTTGCCTATTTATGCTTAACTCTTTACCAAACAACAAAGTTTTAGATGGGTCCAAATTGAAGGCATTTGCAGATGACACTTTAAATTTAACTGAAATGATTATAATTGTCTGTGAAAGTGTAGAAAACCTTGTGAGAAAAGGAGAAAATGCTGGTTACCAGCATTTCTCCTTTTCCAGTAGGTTTTCCAAAGGCCTTTTCCTCAGGGTCGTTAAAACTTGGGATTATGTGGTAAAGAGTTAAGCTCCCAGCCTCAACCATTCTCTAGAGCATTCTCAGTCCATTTCTCCAGAATTTTCTAAATCTGATAGTAATAACAACTTCTGATTGGCTAAACCATACCATTTGGTTTAGCCAATCAGAGAAGTGTTACTTTTAAATTCAGAAAATATTTGAAAGTAACAAAACTTCTGATTGGCTAAACCATTTTCTGATTGGCTAAACCAAATGGTTTAGCCAATTTGGTTTAGCCAATCAGAAGTTAAGTTACTTTAAAATTAAGAAAATCTTTTAGAATAAGACAAAGAATATTCTTCAGAATGGTTGGTGAATAAAGACCAAAGCCTAATTCTCTTAGTGATAGTTATATTTTCAAGGAAAAAGTAAAACCATTAAAAACTTTTTTCTACTTGCAGACCTTCCTCTTATTTTGTTTTTACTGTATCAATTAGAAGAAACACAGCTATTTTCTTAGGCCTTACCATGTTTTTCATTTTTCTTTCGCATTATAAAGGAATATTAGTAAACTAGTCGTTAGTACGTAAATTGTTTATTGGACCATTTTATATATTTCATTAATGACATTTGTGTGTATTTATGTATATTCTGTACATGAAATTAGGCCTCGTATCATTTTAACTCGGGTTGATGTCCTGTGGACAAATTTTGTCATCATATTGCTGTACACTTAAAAAATATTTTGACAAAGTGAGAAGTTGCTCTGAGAGAGCAAAATCTATTAACTCGTCACTAAACCACAAAAATTTTAGAATCAACCCAAACTGAAAGCATTTGCAGTCAATAACAAATTAAAAGCAAAATAATTTCAGTTTTTTTAACCCTTTCCCAAACAACAAATTTTGGACTCTTCCAAACTGAAATATATAGTTTGCAGACAACCATTTTAAGATTTTAAGGAAATTGCAGAAAGCTCTCAAAAAGGGTAGAAAACACTGTGGGAAAAGGAGAAATTGCTCTTTACGAGCAATTTCTCCTTTTCCCACAGTGTTTTCAAAAGACTTTACTGCAGACACGTAAAAACCAGGGCTTGTTTGGGAAAGGGTTAAAATAGTTAAAGAAAATAAATTACGGGAATGGTGCGGATTGAGAAAAAGCTGGTAATCAGCATTAATTCTGCTCTTATAATTATGTCCACAATGTTTTCAAAAGTCTCTTTCCCTAGGATGGGTCTTGGGTTTGATCTCTGGCTCAACATATTTCTTTCCAATGATGATAGTCATTGCAACAGGATTCATTCCTCTACCACACATTACATGGTCTGATGGTCTGCATTCTCTTCAAAAGCTTAGAAAATTGTGCCTGTGTGGCATAGAGTTAAATTGCTTTGACACTGTATCCTGTATGTAGAAAGTTTGATCTCTCAAGGCAACCTTTGTTCAAAATTGTGAAAAATGAAGTAATCCTTAGCCTGTCAACCTGGACTGGCTAACCTTTTGTTGATAGTGCAGATTAAGATCAGAATGCACAAAATTTGCATTCTGATCTTGGATCTATACTGTCTGATAAGGAGGTGGCTAAATTCCCCCAAAATGCCTTTGAGATATAGCAATATGTGGGTTTATACTACCAGCTTGAAGGCTGCCAAGCGTGACTGGCTGACCTTTTGCAGACAGCACAGATCAAGATCAGACTGCACAAAATGTGCAGTCTGATCTTGGATCTACACTATCTGATAAGGAGATATCTTTGGCCCCAAG
Organism: Tridacna crocea; assembly: GCA_943736015.1. Classification (NCBI taxonomy): domain Eukaryota; kingdom Metazoa; phylum Mollusca; class Bivalvia; order Cardiida; family Cardiidae; genus Tridacna; species Tridacna crocea. Next base: position 3,161,521 of record OX031067.1, on the reverse strand, counting down.
ATACTTTTGAAATATCAAAATGTGGGTTTATACTACCTGCTTGGAAGTTTCATTTTAGTTGATCAGCAGAATAGCGTTTAACCCATTACCAAATGACAAAATTTTAGACTGGTCCAAATTGAAAGCACTTGCAGACGACAAAATAAATGTAACTCAAAAATTGAAATTTGTTTCCAGCAGGGTAGAAAACAGTGTGGGAAAAGGAGAAAATGCTGGTTACCAGTATTTTCTCCTTTTTCGACAATGTTTTCAAAAGGCTTCCATCAAAAGGTTCGAAAAAGCAGGGATTGTTTGGTAAAGGGTTTAATTGGTCATGATGAGGTTCCTGTCTGTTTTTGTTTTTAGCTCACCTGAGCACAACGTGCTCAAGGGGAGCTTTTAGGATCACCTAGTGTCCGTCGTGCGTCAGTGCGTCGTCAACAATTCTTTAAACATAACTCCTCCTAAACCGCTGGGCATATTTGGACCAAACTTGGCTGGAATGTTCCTTGGGAGGTCCTCTTTAAAAACTGTTCACAGAATTTGATTCCATTAAAAACTCTGGTTGCCATGGCAACCAAATGGAATTTTCTAGGGAATTCTTTAAAAATCTTTTCCTCTGAAACTGCTGGTCAGATTTTGAAATAATTTCACAGATATGTTCCTTGGGTGACCCTTTACAAAAATGTTCGTAAAATTTTGATCCATCAAAAAATGTGGCTCTGGTGAATGGGGGCTTCTTGCACCATATAAAAATGAAGGAATTCTTAAAAATTATTCTTCTCTGAAACAGCTGGTCAGATTTTGAAATAATTTCACAGGATTGTTCCTTGGGTGACCCTTTCTGAAAATTGTTGGTAAAATTTTGATCCGTCAAAAAATGTGGCTCTGGTGAATGGGGGCTACTTACACTATAGGGAAATGAAGGAATTCTTAAAAATTCTTCTTGTCTGAAACCGCTGGTCAGATTTTGAAATAATTTCACAGGATTGTTCCTTGGGTGACCCTTTTCAAAAGTTGTTCGTAAAATTTTGATCCGACAAAAAATATGGCTCTGGTGAATGGGAGCTACTTGCACTATATGGAAATTAAGAAATTCTTAAAAATTCTTCTTCTCTGAAACCGCTGGTCAGAATTTGAAATAATTTCACAGGGATGTTCCTTGAATGACCCTTTCCAAAATTTGTTCGTGAAATTTTGATCCGTCAAGAAACACAGCTCTGGTGAATAGGGGCTACTTGCACTATACGGAAATGAAGAAATTTTTAAAAAATTTTCTTCTCTGAAACCGCCGGTCAGATTTTGAAAAGATTTCACAGAAATGTTCCTTGGATGACCCTTTTTAAAAACTGTTTGTGAAATTTTGATCCATCAAGAAACCTGTCTCTGGCGAATGGGGGCTTCTTGCACTATAATTATGGCCATGAAGAAATTCTTTAAAATTCTTCTTCTCTGAAATGGCTTATCAAATTTTGAAATAATCTCACAGAAATGTTCCTTTGGTAACCCTTTTCAAAAACTGTTCGCAAAATGCTTTGTCTAGAAACATGGCTCTGGTGAATGGGGGCTACTTGCACTATTTGGCCATGAAGAAATTCTTTTTCTCTGAAACGGCTGATTAGATTTTGAAATAATTTCTCAGAAATGTTTCTTAGCTAAACTTTTCAAAAATTGCTCTAGAAATTTTGATCCATCAAGAAACATGGCTCTGATGACTGTGGGCTATTTACACTATACAGACATGAAGAAATTCTTAAAAATTCTTCTTCTCTGAAAGGGCTGATTAAATTTTGAAAGAAATGGCTATGGTTCTCTCAGAAATTCAGGTGAGCGATCCAGGGCCATCTTGGCCCTCTTGTTTTTCTTTTTGCACAGTCCACTGCATACACGATTTAAGGGCCTCTTTTTTAAACACCCCCCCCCCCCCCTTCCGGTCCAATTTCCAGATTTTGTTAAGTTTTGAATCATTGTGAAAGAAATGACAAATTGGTTTTAAATAGCATTGAAACTTGTAAGGTATCATGGATTGATGGATTTATATAACTCAGGTTTGATTGTTAAGAATTCCAAATTCAGTTTTGATCAGGGTTTAAGATATAAAATCATTTTGAGTTATACCACTGTATAAGGACTGTCATTTCAAGCCAACTGAAAATGCCAAAAGTAAAAACTTTGGTAGCGAAATTGCATGCAAATATAATTTGCATGGTTCACTGGCACAGTATAGAATTTTTAGCTTGGAAATCTCAGGTTTGATCCTCACTTTAGGTACTGGATATTTATGTGAGAGTATCCTTGGCTATGACAATTCAGAGCCCCAGCCTAGTATAGTGAAACCCTGGTGCAAACATTGTCAGCAAAGACTTAGCCTTTTGGCAAGGCTATGCATTTTGTTGTCACGTTAAAGAGTAATATTGCTGGCCAGTTTGTTATAGTTTTCTGTTTTGTTTATGAATTTTATATAAATTTTATCATTTTCTACATGTGTATTTCATTTAACTCTTTTCCAAACAAAAAAAGCATAAGACTTGTCCAAATCGAAAGCATTTGCAGATGAAAAAATAACTGTGAATCAAAAATTTTAATTTGGTTTAGGTAGAGTAGAAAACATGATGGAAAAAGGAGAAAATGCTGGTTACCAGCATTTTCTCCTTTTCCCAATATGTTTTTAAAAGCAACTTCTTAGGATTAATACGGTAAGTCAGTTTTGTGTGGTACAGCATGAACCTTTTACCAAAACAATGTTGTGTTTTATGCCCCTGAAGAGGAATTAAGGCTTTAAAGATATTGTAGGAAAAGGAAAAAAGTGTTGTGAGCTGTAACCGGACACAAAAGTGTTTGATTAGCCTAAGGTTTACTTTGCAATTATTGCCCGTAACATCTTTTGTTGTATTCATAAACTTATTGTAAAAATTGAAATGCCTGTTTAAACATAGTGAAAGGTAAAAAGGGTGTTCACCTTCTATCCAACTCTTTACCACATGGCCGAAACTTAGACAAAAGTCCAAATTTTAAGGCAATTGAGAAATTGAATGTAGCTTAGAAGATAAGATTTGTCTTTAAAAGGGTAGTAAACATGTTAGAAAAAGGAGAAAATTCTGGTTACCAGCATTTTCTCCTTTTCTCACTATGTTTTCATTAAAAAATATTTTTTTACCGATTAAGGATGTTGAGAATATAGGGTCTCATCTGCTAAAGATTTAAAAGGTTATTGACCTCTGAATAGAAGACTTTATTTAACTGTCACTTAAACTGAATCCTTTTACTTGTATTTTAAAGTTTTGGGTTCTAAATGATACAGTGATTATTTTGGATGATTTGTTTGTCAAATTACACCATAACATTCTGAAATCACTCTCCTTCACTTAGATTATTGAAATGTTTTTTCAAAAATTTCTTTTCTTTCAAAGAAAAATTTCGTCATGCATGTATGAGTAGCATCCATTTGTCAAATAACTTTTTCTCCAGAAGAGCGCTTCAAAACATTGTGCCAAAAGTGAAAATGCTTGTTACAATATACAAGACTCTTGATATACAAGACTCTTGATATACAAGACTCTTGAAAATGGTGGTAGTATTTTACAAGACAATTTAGGAAAGCATTGATAGATTACTGTGTAGACTTCTAAGATATGAGAGAACTCTTTACCAAACGACAAAATTTTAGACTGGTCGTAATTAAGAGCATTTGCAGACGACAAAATAAATGTGACTCAAAAATTGAAACTTGACTTTCGGAGAGTAGGAGAAATTGTGGGAAAATAAGAAAATCCTAGTTACCAGCATTTTGTCCTTTTCCCACAGTGTTTTCAGAAGGCTCTTCTTTAGAGGGTAGTAAAAAGCAGGGATTATTTGGTAAAGGTTTAACCCATTACCACATAATCCCTTCTTTTGACGCCCCTTAGAAAGAAGCCTTTTGAAAACATTGTGGGAAAAGGAGAAAATGCTGGTAACCAGCATTTTCTCCTTTTCCCACAATGTTTTCTTCCCTTCATCAAATAAATTTTGAATTTTTAGTCACTTTTATTTTGTCTTCTGCAAATGCTTTCTATTTGGACACTAAAATTTTTCGTTTGATAATTAATGAGTTAAATGATGTTGAAATAGTGTTAAGCATAAAAAATCAAAGTACTGTGACTGTTACAAGTGAAGTACAGATGAAACTTAATTTTCAGAAAACAAGGAAAATGCAGGTCAAGGGGTAAGTGCAAGACTATTGTAAGTGCATATACATTCTATATGCACTTACAACTGTTACGCTAATCCCTTGAGTTTTTTATTCACAAAGTCGTCTCAAACTATGGAGCACTCTGGGGATTGTATGACCTTGAAAAATTTGTTGGAAAAGGAGTCCATTGAAAGATGGAAGAAGTTTCATATATGAAGTAAAGCATTATTGTAATGATGTGTTTAGATAGTGAAAATAATTGGTTTACACCTAAATGATTCCAACATTTGCGTGGTTTGAACTTTTAATGATATACTAACGCATGCAGATTATCTACAGTAATTTGTCAAACAGCAATATTTTAGGTTTGTTCAAATTGAAAGCATTTGCAGACGACAAAATAAAAGTGACTGGAAATTGAAATTGTTTTGTGAAGGGTAGAAAACACTGTGGGAGAAGGAGAAAATGCTGGTTGCCAGCATTTTCTCCTTCTAAATGCTGGTTGCCAGCATTTTCTCCTTCTCCCACAATGTTTTCTATGGGCTTCTTTCTCAGGGTCATCAAAAGTAGGGATTGTATGGTAATAGGATAATATCCTGTCACAAGGTCTGGTTCATATTCACAAACCATTCTTCAACTCTTCACCACACAAGAAAATTTTAGACTGGTCCAAATTGAAAGCATTTGCAGACGACAAAATAAAGGTGACTTAAAAACGGAAATTTGGTCTGGGAAGGGTAGAAAACACTGTGGGAAAAGGAGAAAATGCTGGTTACCAGCATTTTCTCCTTTTCCCACAGTGTTTTCAAAAGGCTTTTTTTTTCAGGGGCGTCAAAAGTAGGGATTGTGTGGTAATGGGTTAACTCTTCACCAAATGACCAACTGTTGGACTAGTCCAAATTCAAAGCATTTGCAGACAAAAATTCAAATGTTGCTTAACCCTTTACCACACAATGACGAATTTTGACAACCCTTGGAATTAAGCCTTATGAAATTATAGTAAGAAAAGGAGAAAATGCTGGTAACCACAAAGTTTTCTACCCTATCAAAGCAAAATTGCACCATTTGAGCCACATTGAAATTGTCTGCAAATGATTTCAATTTGGATAGGTCAAAAATTTTGCTGTATGGTAATTTAACTGGTTAACAAAAAGTGAAATGCCATTTTCTCCTTTTCCCACTGTGTTTTCAAAAGCCTTCTTTCTATGGGTTGTTAAAACTCAGGGTTGTTTGGCAAAGTCCTAAGGCATTTGTTGTGTATTTTGTAAGGATTTTTATAATTTCACTGTTAGACAATTTCTGATTGGTTGAACCAAATGGTTACTTTATTTCCATGAATACAATAACTTCTGGCCCTTTTACTGTAGATCAGTTCAAATATACATGTATTTGTTTGTTTATGTTGCAGGTCTTGTAAATTATTGTTTTGTTAAAAAATTTGTTGAAGATTATTTGCATATCATATTTATGCATATTTATATGGACATATACATTATAATCGCAAAGAAACAGATCTTAAACCAAGGGGAGACAACTTGTCAATGTAACAAAGTTTTTCTCAGAATATTCCTTTCTTATTTAAAAAAAAAAATCTGTTAATGAAACGATATATACCATTTAACCCTTTACCTGATATGCCAATTTGAGACTCTTCCATTTCAGCAGCAAATAAAGATGCGATGTAAATATGGACAAATGAGGATACAAATATCTGATTGAGTGGAAAACATTGTGGGAAATGGAGAAATTGCATGTTACGAGCAATTTCTCCTTTTCCCACAATGTTTTCAAAAGCTGTCTGTTGTTGATACGTCAAAATGAGTATCTATGGAGTAAAGGGTTAATGATTATGAAATTGGATACTATGCTTGCACGAGATATTTAGCTCTTTACCAAATGACAAAATTTTAGACTTGTCCAAACTGAAAGCATTTGCAGATTATAAAATAAAGGTGATAAAAAAAAAAAATTTGAAACTTGACTTTAGAAGTGTAGAAAACATTGTAGGGAAAGGAGAAAATGCTGGTTATCAGCATTTTCTTCTTTTCCTACAGTGTTTTCAGAGGGCTTCTTTCTTGGGGTCATAAAAATCCAGGGATTATTTGCTAAAGGGTAAAAAGCAGTTATTTTTCCACTTACCAACCTTCTCACCTGCCCTCTCTGCCATGGATTCACTCAAACCCAATTTTTTTGTCTGTGGAAAAGCTGGTTTTGTGTGGTGTCTCTGGTTGTGAGGTAGAGCGTTGGCCTCGTAACCATAGGGTCCAGAGTTTGATACCCTGAAGCGGGTGTCAAGTTTGGGATTTTTCATTGGCCCACACATTTGGCGTGATTACTGGCGAAGTTCCCAGGAAGCAGAATTGAGAGATATTATTAAAAGTTATATGAACTTGTTTCTCAATCGATGTAGAATTTGTTTAACCCTCTCCCAAACAATCCCTGGTTTTTACGACCCTGAGATAAAGGCCTTTTGAAAACATTGTGGGAAAAGGAGAAAATGTTTTGTACCCTGCTGGAGTCAAATTTCAATTTTTTTGTTACATTTGTTTTGTCGTCCGCAACTGCTTTCAACTTGGACCAGTCTTAAATTTTGTCGTTTGGTAATGAGTTAACTCTTTACTAAACAACAAAATTTTAGACAGGTTCTAATCAAAAACATTTGCAGACAAGAAAATAAATTTGACTAAAGAATTGAAATTTGTTTTAGGAAGGGAAAAAAACTAATAGGAAACGGAGAAAATGCTGGTTACCACAATATTTTCAAAGGGATTCTTTCAAAGGAGTGTTAAAAGTCGGGATTTTGTGTTGAAGGGTTAAACTAAAACTGGTTACTGTGTATTGGCAGGTCTATTTAACCATTTATCCATCTTAATTTGTACTTTAGATTTTGAAAATATGAAAATTGGCTTGATCTCCCCTCTACTCAAACTTTAAGATTTGATTCTCACAATGTTATATTGGATTTATCATAGTTATAGATTTATTTTATTTCATAAAAAAAGAGTACTATTAAAATCTATGCAATTTTGTTAACTTGGTATTTTGTTTTGCTTGAATTATTTTAAATTTAGATGAAAGGTGATTGCAATTTAATGAAAATATTAAACCTTCACCAGACAACAAACTTTTAGCTTTGTCCAAATTGAAAGCATTTTGAATGAAATTTTAGTGTAACTTACATGGTGCAATTTATATACACCAAAAGGGTTGTTTTATTTTATGGTCCGAGTCATCCGTCCGTCTGTTTGCAATTTCATGTGTGCCTAACTCCTAAAGTTTCTATTGGAATTAGTTGAAACATACCATAATGGATCTCGATGTTGTGTAGGGGCCTCAACCCCTTACCACAGAATGGCGACTTTTAACAACCCTGAGAGAGAAGCCTATTGAAAACATTGTTGGAAAAGGAGAAAATGCTGGTAACCAGCATTTTCTCCTTTACCCACAATGTTTCTTTCCTTCCCAAAACAAATTCCCAATTTTCAGTCCTTTATATGTTGTCGCCTGCAAATGCTTTCAGTTTCAACCAGCGTAAAAATTTGTTATTTGGTAAAGACTTAAAAGTAGGCATTAATTTGAGCAGTAAAGGGTTAATATGTCTGGGCATGTTTATAATTCTCCTTAACTGCTGTTGTTATTTTCATAAAACCCTTCTCATATGCAAAGCATGTATTTTGCATGTTGCTAGTGCAATACAATCTTTCCAGACTGTTCCTGCAAAACTTAAGATCTATGGCTCCTTACTCTCATATAGAATGATGGAAGCTGCCAAGATTGGAAGAATAGCATTTACGAAAATGTCAATGATACATGAAATTTACCAATGAGTTAGGGGGGGATAACCTTTAAGTCATGGAAAAAGAGCTGACAGTTAAGGTAAAATCTGTTCAATACATATGGGCCACTCTCAATGAAGAGGGGGCTTAACTCTTTACCAGACAACAAAATTTTAGCCTTGTCCAAATTGAAGCTCTTGCAGACAACAAAGAATATGTAACTCAAAAATTTGTCACCAGCAGGGTAGAAAACATTGTGGGAAAAGGAGAAAAATCCTGGTTACATGTTTTCAAAAGGTTTCTATCTTGGGGTCGTAAAAACCAGGGATCGTTTGGGAAAGGGTTAATGCATCTGCAATAAGTGTTGAACAGGCTAGACAAGTGTAGGTTGACCTGGGCTGCAATCTTATGCTATTTGCTAATTTTCTGCATGTCAAAGAACCACTGTACCTCATGATTCCATCATTTGTTAGAAAAAAATAGACCCTGAGTACCCATAACTATGTTATGACTTATTGTCTTGTGTCAGATAACAAATAAGAATAATCTTTTGCTCAACTTATTATTAAAATGCAATCAATTAACTCGGTACTTTGAGGACTTTGTTCATTGCAATATAAACTCTTTGAATTTCAGTAGCTTTTTGTTAAACCTGACTGTGCAGATCAGGATTGAAAGGCTCAAAATGTGGTCTGATCTTGGCCTGATCAGTCTGTTGGTCATTGAGGCATTCTGGGACAGAAAATATTTGAATTTGGCATAAGTAATGTGTTTTAATCAACAAAATTGGCTAGTGTATAAAATAAACTCTTCAAAATAATCAACTGAATTGTGAAGTCTTCTGTACATGAACACTTTCTGATACATAATGTAATACGTCACAGCTGCAGACAGAGGGAGCGATTTTGATTTCATTTCAAAATTGAAAATATTTATCATTTTCCTCAACATCTTATGTTATGGGTTCTCATTAGAATTGTCTCATTGAAAGAGAGAACAACAAAGGGTTTTGTAGAGAATCAATGGATTTAGAACACCATTACTTCCTCTTATCTGGAGCTCTGATACATGTATGTACATATAAAACATGAAAAAAAAAAAGCCATAATTGTTCAATATTGCACAAAATCACAAACCAGTTTGATTTCGAGCTTAGCCCTTTCTCATCCATACCCAAACGCTCATATCGGGTAGCAGATATTTGTTCTGGAGTGTTTGGTGTTGTATAGATCTAGTCAACGTAATGCAAACCAACAGATTCAATACCGTCAGGACTTTGATTATTGAATAATTAACGTTTGAAAGATGGCGACCCACTCCAATGTCTCCGGGCGTGTGATGTAAATTAGTTACGCCTTCGTTATTTTTAAATGCTTGAATATTTTAGCATTCTTTTTCTTACTTAACTTTAAACATTTCGGAGTAACAAAATTTGTTCATAGACTAGCTGGACAAACCTTTCTGTAAGGTAACAGGGCAACCACAAGTCTAGCAGTTTCTTACACAGAGGAAATGAAGGCCGACCTTTCGCAGACAGTGTAGACCATGATCAGACGGCACAGAATGTGTAGTCTGATCTTTGGTCTACACTGTCCCTTATTGATGGGAAATGTTCTGGCAAAACACCCTTAACTCTTTACCAAACAACAAAATTTTAGACTTGGTCAACTTGAAACCATTTGTAGACGACAAAGTAAAACCCTTTCCCAAACGACAAACTTTTGGACTAGGCCAAATTGAAAGCATTTGCAGATGACAATTCAACTCTTGCTGAAAAGATGATTTCTGTCTATGATAGGTTAGAAAACATTGTGGGAAAAGGAGAAAATGCTGGTTACCAGCATTTTCTCCTTTTCCCACAATGTTTTCAAAAGGCTACTATTCCAGACCCGTAAAAACCAGGGATTGTTTGGGAAAGGGTTAATGTGACTCAAACCGTGAAATTTGTCCTGAGAAGGGTAGAAGATATCCTACGGATAGGAGAAAATGCTGGTAACCAGCATTTTCTGGTTTTCCTATAATATATGTTTTCAAAGGCTTTTTTTTTTCAGGCTCGTTGAAAGTCGGGATTGGGTGGTAAAGATTTGAAGTAATGATATGGTCTGTTTTTGTGATTGAGAAAGCCTGTGAGAAAGCAGATAGACCTAGAATCTATATGGCCAGAATTATTGCACACAATATTTAGACTATATATCAAACACCAGCCTCGTATTTACCAGCTATTCTGAAGAACGTTCTTGGCCTCATTCCCCAGAATTTTCTAAATTTGAAAATAACACGGAGCTCTACTGATTGGCAAAACCAAATGGTTTCGCCAATCAGAAGTTGTGTTATTTCCAAATTTAGAAATTCTCGGAGAAAAAGACTAAGAATATTCTCCAGAAAAGTTAGTGAATCTATCGCATTCCTTTCAGTGCAGTAAACTGCATTTGGTCAACAACATGTATCCAAATGAATCCTGGAAAGAAAAAATAGATGGCTGCTGTAGGACGGACGAGCACTCACGGTAGAAAATCCACACTCTCGGACAGGACCGTAGGATCGGTGGGAGGGGTAAGTCTGTTAGGCTGTACATAGCAAATTAATTTTGGAAATGTTTAACCCTTTACTCCACAGATACTCACTTCTACGGATTACTTGTAGGAGCCTTTGGAAAACATTGTGGCAAAAGGTGAAATTGCTCGTCACGAGGAATTTCACCTTTTGTAACAATGTTTTCTATGCTATCAAAAGGTGTCTTATACACATAAAAAACGGCTTCATCCTTGCTGTCACTTGGGGTCAATTAGAGATGCCATAGAAATGCCTTATGGGGTAAAGGATTAAAAGTTCATAACTTTTAAGTCTTAGTGGCTAACTACTTTTGTCCCTGTTGGTAAAAGTGAAAACTGAAATAAAGATCTACCAGATCCATGTGGCAAAATATAAATCTGCCTAAGCATCGTTTTGGGCAGAATCCCTGTTTTGATTGAATCTGAGGCTCGTTAGACAAGGGTTTATTATTATTTTTGTTTCATATAAAAAATGTGGGCAATTGGTATTGAGACACATACATGTATATTTCTTCAGTGGGCCTTTTTCCGCCCCCCCCCCCCCCCCCCCCATTTCAGTCTGATAATGCTTTCTACGAGATTGTCTGTTATTAGACGTAGAGCTCGTATGGTCATAAGTCAAACATGACAATATTGAGGAAATAGTTCGTCATTAATCCGTAGACTGGTAAGCACGACTCAAGGACCTTAAGTGTATAGTAACCAGCATTTTCTCCTTTTCCCATAATGTTTTCAAAACGCTTAGAACTACCTCAAGGTCGTTAAAGCCTTGGATTGTGTGGCAAAAGGGCTAAACGATAGAAAACGAAGTGGAATATGAGAAAATGCTGATTTCCAGCATTTTCCCTTTTTCTATTTTTTTTTTTTCAAAAGGCTTCTTTCTCAGAGTCGTTAAATCTCGGGATAGAGGGATATAGTCGTACACACCAGTTATAAAAAATACCGAGAATGTGTGGATAGCTGCCCTGGGTGCCGTGTTATATACCTCTGCAAACTTTTAAACTCAACAAATAGCCAAACAGATAACATTTCTTCGCAAGAGACACATTTACTTATAAATACGGTTTTTAACCCTTTGCAACATAATACTGAGTTTTTACGACCTTGACAAAGTAAGCTTTTGAAAACATTGTGGAAAAAAAGGAGAAAATGCTGGTAACCAGCATTTTCTCCTTTTCCCCACAACATTTTCTACCCCAATAAGGACACAGACCAGCATTCTGAGCCATATTTGATTTATTTTTGCAATTTCTTTCAATTTTGGAGAGTCTTAAACCCCTTGGTGTAGTAAAAAGATTTTAAGAGTTTTGGTTCAAAGTTTATTTTGCGGCTTGCCTCGCCCGACTTCACCCATTTTATATATACACGTTATGAGTCATCTGAAGTTTGAAAGTTGAGAGACCGCATCATAATTGCAAATGACGAAAATCAAAGTGTCACTTGCTTAGGGCCCTGTCCTCCACTTTAATTTCATTTATTCAGTCCATGTTTACCCCTTTACTTCATATACATTATTAACACTCATCCTGTTGTATAAGTGAAATGAAATTTTTCAAGCTGGTAGCAAAAAAAAATTTTGCTATTTAAAAGGTATTATTTTTGGAAAGATATTCCCGTATCGGACAGCCTTCGGCTTGGGGCGACATGATTCACCATAGCCATGAACAAGTTTCCAAGAGTACTGCCATCTGACCGTACAACTAACACGGTACACTGGCTATCATTGTGCTTTTCCTCCGTTGACAAGTAAAGGCGCTCCTTTATCGAGACGCTAGGTCGACCGATTGATTGATTGATTGAAAGGTGTTTAGGCTGCTTTCAACATTATTTTATTCATGTAAGTCCGACAGCTCACATTTTCGTTGATATCTTTGGTACTAGTCTAGGGCCCTAAAGTGTCTTGCCGAAGGACACTACCACGAAAAATCCAGTGATTCAAGTGAGGTTCAAACACAGATCTTACAAGTTACGAGTCGTGCACCTTACTACTAGTACTGTGCCACAATGGACCCCGCCTCTCCCCCCCCCCCCCCCCCCACCTTCCCCGGGTCGACTGACTGACCAACTGACTTGACACACATTACAATACGTTGATACTGACTCAGCTGTAAGTTTGCTTTGATATACCCGTAATAAAAAATGTCCTCCCTAATAGTATCCCCCCCACACTTCCCAGAGGTCTCCTTAAATAGTGATAACATAATGTACATAAGTTGAATTAAAATGACAATATTTGAAGAATTTGTGAATATTCCTCTAATTTGATTTATATTTCCTCTTAACAATCACTAAAACAGAAAGAACTACAAAATTTGACAGAGTTTTTGCTTTGCAAATTGGGTACAAAATAAGGGCTTTCATCTATGTTTTGCATAGCTCCAGGGAGTTTTTATAAGGGGTATACGGTATCTGACATGATTAAGAAAAATGTTGGTAAGGGCGAGGTGAAGCATTTAAAACGTGTTCTTGCGCTACGACGAGACACAAAACTTGAATTTAAAGTAATGAGGCGAAAATAAAAGGTAGATAAGTACACTATTACTTAAGGCAAGCATGAAAAAGTAGATCCATTTGCTGAAGATTTGCCCGCAAGGCGTTCAACCCTTATTCTGTTAAATATCACGGTGACATGAAACTGTTAAGCAGATAGTAAGAAACCCAAATTTCGTCATTTCAAACGTAAATTTTTGGGTAAAATATGTCCTTACAGGATAGTGTTGATCAAAGATCAGGCTGCACGCTTTGTGCAGTCTGATCTTGATCTACACTGTCCGCAAAAGGTCCCTAAGTCCAGCTAAGCAGCTTATAGTTTGAGTTCTTCCCTTCCTTTTCACATACAACGCCTGCATTAAGTCGCCTTTTTCCCCGAACATGGCTCATTAAAAGACGAAAGCTGCCGAGAATGGCCGATTAACCTTTACGAAATCGTTGAAGTTACCCGATATTTACCAATGAGTTAGGAATCGTAAACCTAAATTAACGAATATACGTGCCAAACATCCTGGTAAAAGGAGATATTGCATGTAACGGGCAAATTTTTATTTCGCCACAAAGCTTTCTCCAGTCGACTGAACACTGGAAAAAAGGTGAAAAAAATGTCCGATGGCAAAATGTGTGTTAAATGAAGGGAAGCTAGTGGTGTTCTACTAATTGATTACAAAGGGCAAATTCGGTTTTTTTTTTGCTTTATATCTATATTAGTATTATTGGTAGTACTTTCTTTTAGTGGGGAAAATAATGTTTAATGATATATTACAAATTAACCATTACTGTACAAACTTGACTTTTAACATCCCTGACGAGACTTTGAAAAAACATGGCAAAAAAGGGGTGTGACGGTAATTGCTCCTTTTCTGTCATATTGTTCTCAGTGTCTTTTTTTGTGTGATTTGTGATATTTTTGTGATATTTTTGTAGGGTCTGACCCTTTTATCAGACGACACAATCTTAGCCTTGTCCGAACTAAAAGCATTTTGTTACTTTGCTAGTAACTGCAATTTCAATGTGGCTTAGATGGTCCAATTTTTCTCTGATTTGGTTAAAAGAAAAAGAAAAACATTGTACGAAAAGGAGAAAATGCTGGTTACCAGCATTTTCTCCTTTTCCCACAATGTTTTCTACCCATTCAAAGAAAAAAAAAAAAAAACCTAATATGAGGCAAATTGAAAATAGCATCTACAAATGCTTTCAATTCGGACAGGTCTAAAAATTTGTCGTGCGGTAAATGGCTATCGAGTCATTTCCTTTTTCGTTTCAATCCTGATGCTCGGTGCACAGCAGTTCTTGAATGGACTTTAGTTTTTAAAGATACAACTCATTACCAAAACGACAACATTTTAGGGTTGTCCAAATAGAAAGCATTTGCATACGACAAAACAAAGGTGACTGAAAATTTGAAATTTGTTTTGTGAAGAATAGAAAACATTGTGGGAAAAGAAGAAAATGCTGGTAACCAGCATTTTCTCCTTTTCCCACAATATTTTCCAAAGGCTTCTTTCTCAGGGTCGTCAAAATTAGGAATTGTGTGGTAATGGTTTGAAGTATGGGAAAGTGAAAGTATGAATCTGAGACTGAGTGTGCATGTTTCATATTCTCTGTTTTAGTGACAATTATAGCCAGTATCGGTTATGAAAAATATATTAGAAGCCAATAAACCATGCTGGTATAAAAATCAACTTCGATTTTCGGACAACATTTCAACGGTAACGAGTTTCTCATCATCGCTATCTGTAGACGAGCCAGGCAATTCTGCATCCGGTTGCGCATGCGTGATACGGTAGTCCTTGGACTGCTTCTCTATTATCATTTTCACTTGATCAAGCGTGAGCTTTGGAGATGTAAACCAGACTGTCGGGTTTCCTAGATCTTGATGCCAGTTAGGTTCCGGAGCTGAATGGGATTTGAAACCGTGATCTCCTGTTTCTTTTCTGACTTTTCGTTCCAGCTCGTAAACTTTCTGACAGATTTCGTCCGCTGTCATTCGAAGGAAGTCTCGCTCTTCCAACTGCATTTCAATATGCCTGTCTACTTGGACTTGCTGAAACAGTTAAACAGTCCAAATTTATAGGCTATGCATATAGTAGCAAAGGTCCAAAAAGTAAACGAGTTATGGTTATGAAACATTGGTTGAGAAACAGTTAAAATATTACAACACAATCCCTACTTTTGACGCCCCTGAGAAAGAAGCCTTTAGAAAACATTGTGGGAAAAGGAGAAAATGCTGGTAACCAGCATTTTCTATGGAGATCAATGATGAAATTGTCAAAGGGAAGTAACTCAAACTTTCACCTAACCAAAATAAAAGACTATCTTGACTAGATCTATTTTGTTCAATATTCTCGCGAGCAGCCCCGCATGCCTCAGTTAGTAGGGGCATATTTTGGGTCACTTGATGGTGTGGGGTCGATTCCCAATATGGGCAAGCGGTGGCGACGATTAATAATCGCAAATCATGACTGAGTCAGTTAATTCAATACGTTCCTTGGAAACATCCAAGCTTGTTTCCGTATGCATGCAGTATATAAATTCGAAAATGTCTTTTTCACAATATGTATTAGAAACACGAATGAAAGTTAAACGTATTTGTACATATTGAAAGAAAGTGACGAAAAGAGAATGCCACACCTGTCTTCAAAAATGGTTTTCTTCAAGACACGTGGTCTGCCAGTTCAATGACATACCGTCAGTTTATTTCCAAAACCTCGTAACTACGCGGCTTATAACGAGCTGTAGTTACGAGGTTTTCGAAATAAACCGACGACATGGCTTCAAAAGGAAACAAACCGATGTTGAGCATTTTCTCCTTTTCCTACAATGTTCTCTACCCTTTCATAAACAAAACTTGTCATTTGTACAACATTTAATTTGTAGTCTGCAAATGCTTTCAATTTGGTCTGGTCTAAAATTTTATCGCATGGGAAAGAGTTAAGTATTTGACTTCAGAAGTATATCACAATTCAGAATGGTTTGTGGATATGAATCTAGATCTTGTGTGAATGTAAATAGCAAAATGAGAAGAGGCAGTAGGAGACGATGAAGAAAATGAAATCTCACCTTGTGTTTCAATGTTTCGACATCAGCCTGTAGTTGTTTGAACTCGGCCGGCGACACATACACATCCCGCATGTCCAGTATAGTGTCTGAAATATTAACCCTTTGGCTGCTAAGCGCGACTCACTGATCTTTTGCGGAAAGTGTAGATCAAGATCAGACTGCACAGAACGTGGATCTACACTGTCCGATAAAGAGATATTATTCACAAAATCATAACTTTGAAATGGCAGCATTTTGGCCTTTACTATCCGAATGAAAATTTCACATTTGTTGTAGTAATATGACTGAAAGCGTCATAAAACACAATCAATCGGTTGATTGATTAATTAAACGACTTATTGACCAATCGGTCTATCAATAAATTGATCGATCTAACCATTTATCGATCAATCAATCGATCGATCGGTCCGTCTGTCCGCCCGCCCCACATCCATCCATCAACCAGTCGTGTACATTTACATCGATTCATACAAGATTATATAGAAAGAATAAAACGCACCTGTACCAGATATAGAGAGCAGCTGAGATATTTTTGCAGGACCGTTTTTGCACTTCTCTTCCAAGTTCGACATCAAAGCACGCTGATCGGCTCTTCGATTTTCTCTGAGCTCCTGTTAATAGTTGTATATAGCAATTAGTCTGGTTCTTAACCCTTTCGCAAACGATCCCTGGTTTTTACGACCCTGTGGTTGAAGCCTTTTGAAAACATTGTGGGAAAACCAGCATTTTCTCCTTTTCCCACAACGTTTTCTGTCCCTCTGGAAACAAATTTTAATTTTTGAATGACGTTAACTTTGTCGTCTGCAAATGCTCTCAATTTGGACAAGTCTAAAATTTTGTCGTTTGGTCAAGAGTTAACCAAACGACATGACCGTACAGCATTTCAAATTGTCCAAAGTAAATTCATGCAGAAATCGGCGATAAATGAACTGAGAAGCCCTAAATAATCCTCAAAATTCAACTAAAACTTAAAAGAGAAAGAGGCAATAATGGTAAGACACAATCATAACCATTCTTCGGCAAAATTTAACATAAGTTTAATTGGAGCAATGCACAAAAGCAGTTGTCATTCTGCAAACATCACTAGAAAATAGTAGTAAAACTAGGTTCTACATTACCACATTGATGTTAAAAACTGGGTATAAAATGACCAAAGTTGGTATTAAATGATCAAAGTAAGTATGAAATGATCAAAATAAAAAGAATTGGTGAGTACGAAATTACCAAAATAGTACGAAATGGCCTAGGTACGAAGTGATCTTATTACGAAATGCCTGGAAGCCGAGTAAACAATATGGCTGCCTCCATAGGTACTTTTCAAAAGCAAATAAGATATAGTGCCGCCGCTCAAGCGGCGTCACAATAAATTTTAGCGTCAGACTTTGACTACGGTAGGTTAGATATTCAGCTGTCAATCTTTGGGCTATACTGTAAACTAGTTTGGTCAATAACAATAATATAAACAATAAATTATTCTAATTTTCAGTGCCGCAATGTATTTCGGATTTTTGAATTTTGTTGTTTTTTTTTTGCCCTGACATAAAAAAATCAACCCATTCTGTATCATAGGTGAACAACAAAGACATCTGGCAACGGCATAGATTTGTAAGCATGCCTCTCAGAGAAAAGATTTGGGGCGTAGAAAAAGACCGAACTGCCAACCGCTCACCAATTGGTTTCATCTTTACTACACTGGCTTTGCTTCAGCAACCTGTATACTTGTAAATTTGAAAGCATTTCTGAGTTTCAGTGGATCGCTTTATTCATCTGTCGAAAGTAGTTGAAATTATATCTAGCATGGATGGACCTAGCCCTTTAAGCCGGTGTAATGCCCAGAAAGGACCCTCCCCAATAAAATGACACATGGTTCATTTCACTACGTAGAGGAATGACCCAAGACATTTATTCTACGTAGAGAAATGACCCCAGAGGACAGTCTGGGGTCATTTCTCTACATAGTGAAACGACCCATGGGTCATTTTTTAGGGGAGTGTCATTTCTCTGCATTACCGTGACCGGCAACAAATATTTATAGGAGACCAAATTAAAAGCATTTTCAGACAACGATGAAATGTGTCGCAGGGGATGAGGTTTTTCTTTAAATGGATTAAAAATCTTGTGGGAAAAGGAGAAAATGCTGGTGACCAGCATTTTCACCTTTTCCCACAATATTTCCAAAAGCCCGATATCGGTCATTAATAGCCAGGTATTAATGTGGTATTGTCAATAAAAAGTTAATATATTTAGAACACAAAAGTACCTGTATTCCATCCAGTCTTTCTTGCACGTTGTACATATCCTCATATGTTGAATCAATGTCGTTGTTCACTTTGGCTAATTGTAACTCCAGCTTGGCTGAAATCAGAAGATGTTCAAGACAAATGTTTGAAATTATAACATAAAATAACGGTTCCATGTTGGCCCCGAGGGAAGGATGTTCAGGTTAGGGGTGGGGGTGGGGGGAAAGGAGATGAATGGTCCCCGACTCGACTTTTTTTCCAAAGATCAACGAAAGTCATTTCGACAGGAATCTTCCTTGCTCACCGCTGACCGTTGTTTTGACGATGGTCATGTGGGAAAGCAGTCAGGTACTTACAAGGGATATTATGCGGAGCACTGGTAAAAACTTCAGGAAAGATTAGACTGGTGCACTGGCCGCTGCGATATAATTGAAATATTGTGTTGAAAACGGCGTCGAACATCAATCAATCAATCAATCAATCAATCAACCAATCAATCTTCTAGGAAGACGATGCATTCTTTCTTACTACCCAGTGTTTGCTTACCTCTTATGCTGCTTAATGTGTAAAATGAAACTTTAAGTCTACATAGCAAAAGTCAAAACGTTACTACTTCAAGGGTACTTTTTAAGGACAAAGATATTCACCAACTATTCTTAAGAACATTCTCAATCTTATATCTCCAAGTTTTTCCAATCTTGAATGTGACACAACTTCTGATTGGCTTAGCCGAATGCTTTAGCCAATCAGAAGTTGTGTTAGTTTGACAGTTAAAAAAAAAAGAGAATAAGCCTATAAGAACGGTCCAAGGATTGGTTGGTGAATACGGACCCAGTTCTGTGCAGTCTGATCTTGATCCACATTGGCTGCTAAAGGTCAGTGAGTCGTTCTTAGCAGCCAAAGGCTTAATAGAGGTGCCAGTTTAGAAAGATGACACTGTAACTAGATAAAATTAAACACAAACCCCTGTCTTGTCTCAGATCGTACAAGGTTTGTTCCCGCATTCGAAGATCTTTAGGACAGGCCTGGTTCTTACAGAGGTTATCCACGTGGAGTCTTTTCAGTGCTGAAACAAAGGCCGAGCTTCATAATCATTGTTTAACTCTTTACCAGGCGTCGAAATTTAAGATTCATCCAAATGAAAGCACTCGCAAAAAAAAGCACAAACAGTAACATTGTCTTTGAATTTGAATGGTGTTTTACGCCGCTTTCAACAGACATTGTCTTTGAAAGAATATGAGCATTGGAGAAGAAAAGAAGCTGGTTATCATCATTTTTCTCGTTTTTCAACATTTTTTTTTTACTTTAGAACATCCCCACCCCCAAGTTTGTTCAGAGGGATTGTTTGCTTTTACATAATTGATAGGTTTATGTCTGCACTAGATCACCTTTAGAAATCCACGCGAAGTTCAACGATGATTGCCTGTACATCTAGAGCAGATTAACCCTTTCCCAAACGATAAATTTATGACCCTTCCAAACTGAAAGAGTTTGCAGACGACAACTTTAGATTTGGAGAAAATGGCAGGAAGTTCTTAAAAAGGTTAGAAAACACTGTGGGAAAAGGAGAAATTGCTCGTTACAAGCAATTTCTCCTTTTCCCACAGTGTTTTCAAAAGACTTTTACTGCAGACACGTAAAAACCAGGGCTTGTTTGGGAAAGGGTTAAAATCAGATTTAATAATAGGCATTTAAATCTTCTTCTCTTTCAACTTTGATCCGACATTCAGATGGACAAAACAAATAGAATTGTTATTATTAATTGGATTGATCCGTCGTAATCTGTGGAACCTTGCAACTGCCAGGAGCAAAATTTAGCGCGGACGAAGGAACACGAATGATCATAATTTCATACAATAGACACGAGCTTGGTGTAATTTTTCTTTGGTAGAGTAGAAAACAGTGTGGGAAAATGAGCTATCGCCATTTTCTTCTTTTCCCACAATGTTTCCAAATGCTTGTTTTCCCGGAGCGTCAAAACTCGGCACTGTGTGGTAAAGGGATAATAAGAAAAAAACAAAGAAAATAACTATTGAATTGTCATCATTGCCGCCCCCCCCCCCCTTTTTTTTTTCAAACGCTAGGATACAAATCTAGTAACAGAGCTCTAGGTAGGGGAGTAATTTTGATTTCAGAATTTAAAATAATAATAACTCTCCACTAAACTCTATGTTATGGGTACTCATTTGAATCGTCTCATTAAGGCGATTCTAATGAGTACCCACAACATAGGGTTTGGAAGAGAAATAATGGATCTAGAATACTGCCACTCCCTTTTATCTGGAGCTCTGAGTAATAAAAATGAATAATAAGTATGTAGTCCTACCAACGTCCTGTCTGAATTTCTCCAAAGCCAGATGCTTATTAGCAAGGGACGCATTTTCCTGTAACATGTGCACGCCAAGGCTGTCAACGTTCTCACTAAAATTTCCAAGTGTCGTCTGCATACTCGACATCGCCTGCTCCGTGTGTTCTATTTGAGCTCGTCCTTGCTCCAAGTCGTGCGAGCAATCTTGGTAGGTTTTGTGTATTTCATGAAGTTTTTTCAGTATATCCAAAATAAAACCCGAAACGAGGCGTGTGTCGAATATTCCTGCCTGTGTACCAATGTTCACAAATCTCATCACCTCCGCTCCTACATTTCTTGAACGGTCAAAATCTTGTTCGTCCATTTCATTTCTGTAAAGTGACGCGGCGTAACTATTACCTCATCGCTAAGTGACGACGACGTACGCCCACGGAACGCTCGGAACGGGCCTGACGTCATAAAACGATTAAGTTCTTCGCTTGAAATTAAAGTAGTGGAGCCGTAATAAAAAACAGCTACTTCCACTATAATATTATCCTACAAAATTTGTTATAATTAAAAATGAGCAGTATTGTATTACTTTAACCGATCCACTTTTTCCTTTTTTTCCTCTTTAGAATTATCATTTGTAAATCTAAAACCACTATATTCTTATTTCAAAGGGAAATGCTAATTACCTCCCTTTCCTGGAAACTAACAAAAAACTATAAACAAAATAAATTTAAGATAGACATCAAAGGAAATTCTGGTCGGATAAAAATGATCAGAAGTGTTATATGTGAATAAATCCGTATTTATCAGCTATCAAGAAATTTTATTCCATGCTGCACTAAAAGTATTACGGGTCCATACCTTAACGCAAGAGAAATATTAAAATAAGCCATGCTCTGTGAAAACGGGTGGGGTTTAATGCATCTGCAAAAAGTATCGACTCATGTCAGCCTGCGCAGTCCGCGCAGGCTGACATTGGCCAATTTTCTGCATCTCAAAGGACTGTCCTATCTCATGATCCAGTCGGTTTCTTGACAGTAAGGATTTTACGAAAACATAATGTGATAAATGGCTCGGCAAACTGCATCACGGAGATGCATTAAACACCCTTTTGTCGGAGCATGACTCAAACATTTCTGCTGGAACAATTCCACAAAGCCACCATCTTCGCAAGCCAAGGCTGACGAATCACCACGTTACTCTACCCTTGGCGGATCGAGCTTGATTTTTACATTCCCCCGATACGCTTTTTCATTGGATGCAGCCAGCTCTAACTGCAACAAATGAAATTGCCCGTTGCATTTAATCTGTGATAAAAATAGAACAAGATCGCTACCTTTTGAATAGGAGGTAAACATGGAAACCCACGTGGATGTCTGCTTATCGCTTCATGTGTATTCGTAAGCGGTTTGTAAAACGATATTTCATTGGCTTTTAGAAATATGATCTAAAGGGGGGGGGGGGGGTAATAACCAACATCCAATAGAGGGCGCATCGCTGGAATCTCGAAATCAGGCTCAATGAGCCAAAGTAAGATCCACATAGCGATCGTAAACTTGGCTCGCGAAGATGCAAAGCCAGACACTAATTTGAAGAATTTGAAAACTTTGAGCCTTTATCCTCCTTGATAACTTTGCATGAAACTTTCAAAATGACAGAAAAAAAAACTTAGTTTTTAAATTCAACGATAACTGACCTACACGTAATCTGTGATATCATCTAAAATCCTTCTAAGCTTGCAAGGGGTTAGTAAGCCTTAGTGCCTTGGTGAAATAGGGACACAAGAAAAAGTTATCCAAGGGAGCTAATTTTCACAGGTATTTAATGAAAGTTATGATCTAAGTTACCTCCCTTCTCAATTATTTCGCTAAATAACAGCGTCCGTATTCACCAACCATTCTTAGGAATGTTCTTTGTCTTATTCTTCAGAATTTCGTCAACTGACCGAACTCTTGATTGGCTAAACCATTTGGTTTAGCCAATCAGGGGTTCTTTTACTTTCACAGTCAGAAAATCTTGAAGAATAAGACTAAGAACATTTTTAAGAATGGTTGGTGAATACGGACCCTGGATAATGATCGTCAGAAAATTTCTTAGACAAGATTTTTTGAGGACTATTTACAAGGGTAGATCCGTGATCAGTTTGATCTTGTCCGATATGGTTAAGGAAAGCAGCTGAAATGTCCGTAGCACCGTCCACTTTCTTTGTCACGCCGTTTTCAACACTGTTTTAGTTGTAAGTCAGCGCAAATGTCTATTCATGCTGTCCTTTAGTTTCTTTAGCCAGTAAGTGTACTTCGCAGTTCATTCTTTAGTTCTTTCCAAGCCACTGACTTCTTTCCCACGAACAAATCGTTGAAAAGACTGTACGGTTGTAAAAAAGGAATGAATCGTGCGGCAATGAATAGGTACAATCAATACTTAGGAAATGTTTGGACGACCTGGTACAAACCAAACCCTTAACTCTGACGCCAGGCCGTGGATGAAAACTAGTTCATGTACAAAGATCGGTCAACAAATCTTTTTCCTATACATTCTTGTAAAAGCAATATTGTAGCTATTCTTTCGTTTTCACTCACTCACTCACTCACTCACTCACTCACTCACTCACTCACTCACTCACTTCATCAATAAACAAGCGAAGAGTGTATACATACGAATATACTTACTTAGTTTTATTTTAAAAGCGTTAAAGGAGCATGAACCTAATTTAGTTATAAAGAATATGTATGTTAAATTATAAAGATGAAACGATAAAAAGGAGTACTTTCAAGAATGAAATGTATGTTTAGATTCACAAACTAGCACCAAAGAGTAGTATTCGTCAACTCGATCAATTACAAATTTCAAACCAAGCGATCTGAGTGGCTGAGACAAAACGTCTTAGCCAATCAGATGACTTGGTTTGAAATATGAAATATGCATTATATATTTAATTAAAACGTTCATTTCGGTCTATAATTGACCTAGTTCGCTTTTTTCTGCATCCGTTTTACTTTCTAACACGGCGTTTACGCCAGTAATGTAATTTTCGACACAGTTGTAAAGTTCGAAGCGTTTATTTCTGAAGCGTCGAAGATTTTTCAGTTTACCCGACGCAATCATTCGCCGCTTTCGTAAATCATTTTCCCAGTCATTGTATTGTTCCTGCTGTGATTTTAGCTTGTCAACACATTCACACATCCTCCGGTCCCATTCCTTTATTTCCTTTTCAGTCATTAATAGACATTCGGTATCTTCAGACTGGCTTTCGATGACGTCATTGCTCTCATTTTGCGGTTGATTTGCGGATCCCTGTCGCTCGGATAAAGTTGATTCAGAACTTGCAAGACGCTGTGTGACTTCTTTTGGATTTCCGTCGCTCGATGAAAGATCCGAGTCCGACGGAGATATGCTTGGAATGTGGATTGTTACGGAAGACATTACTGATGTGATCTGCAAACGCAAAACTTGTTTATTAGATCTAGTCTACAAAGATTAATTTATTAAAACCTTAAGTGTCAAAGACCAAATCAATACGGACGACATGGGTTCAGATCAGACTGTAGGCATATAGAAGATTCGAACCCGTGCGGAGTAGATCCTCCTTTATCGAGGTTTTTAGAGATCAACACCGTAATCACTGAGCTAAAGAAAATTCTTCCCAACACAACTGTTACGTATTGATTTTGTACGGGAAAACTATGCAGTTAGGAAGGTGTGATCTCCCGTGACAAAGGTTCACTTAGACAGGTATCAGTCCGTTAAATAGAGTACATTTTTTAGTAACAAAAAAAAAGGCCATCAAATAAAACTGCACAACAAATACTTTAAACATTTTTTATCTGACTGTCTGATTTAACCGTGTATTTCAAAAGAAGGGTAAGTAACAACTCCTATTTCTGTGAGTTTATGTGGTTGTGTACCTTGTTTATGAGAATGACTCAAATGCAGGGCCTGATTGCCAGGCTAAGGTTCCATATTCGGGGTTCTACTTTTTTAAACAAACACCGAAAGAAGCATTATCCGTCTGTTTCCAATATGGTTTTCGACACTGACTTTGGTCAATTGTGACTATTCTCCGTTGCAATTTCGTCAAGATAGTTTAAATCGAGTAAATTGTAGACTATGAACCTTTATCAGATCACCTTATATTAACCACTTATCAAATGTGAGTCAAATCAATTGATTTGTACATGACGGGGAAGAAAACATTGTAAGAAAAGCATAAAATACCGGTCACCAACATTTTCTCTTTACACTGTTTCCATAAACGCTTTTTACTTCGAGTGTAAAGAACTTAACCCTTTACCCCATAAGGCATTCCTATGGTATCTCTAATTGAGCCTAAATAACAGCAAGGATGAAGCCGTTTCTTATGTGTATCTGACACCTTTTGATAGCATAGAAAACATTGTGACAAAAGGTGAAATTGGTCGTCACGAGCAATTTCACCTTTTGTCACAATGTTTTCCAAAGGCTCCTAGAAGCGGTGCTTCAAAATGAGTATCTATGGAGTAAAGGATTAATATCTTAGATGGATGGTAATATTGAACTAGGTAATTTAAATAATATCATATTCTGTACTACAAGCTGAATGGGTTTTTTAATTGCTTCAGGTAAATATTTGAAATTGTGATTGAGGTCGCTCCTTTACCCTTTCCTTATCTAGTTACTTCCTGCGACAAATCTGAAGCAGACGATTTGAAAGAATAAGTTATGAATCATGAACATGATAAAAGGTTTTTATACATGGTTTTTTTTTTGCGTGAAAAAAATGTGGCAAAAGGGAGAGTCGCTCATTAACGTTTTAAAGTGTACAGAAATAAAGCAATAATCAGTATACCTTTTTTTGCTTATTGTCGAATGCTAATTTTTTCCTAAACGTAATTGAATTTGTTATAAATCTATTTTTTGTAAATCTTCGCCATAATGAGGTACTTCCTTACATATTTTGCTATGAAATAGGCCCGATCGCTTGATATGTCAGTTTTATTTTTTTGGGGTTAGAAGGTCAATCAAGGTTTCGAACTTACCTCCTCATTCATGATGTTCGTCTGTCTGTATCAACCGACCTCAGAGCTGTCATAATATAGAATAATAAATTAACCATGCATTGTGGAATAAGAAGCTTAAATGCATAGAACTGCGGACTTGAAGATGCATTGGTCACAGAGCACAGGTGACCAATATTATCATTTAGATTATTCTGTCATTTCTGTTTTAAACTTCATTTCAAGGAGAAAAATAGACAATTAGCCTTCTAAAACGTTACAAAAAAGCATAAAAATCATACTTAATAGAAATTAAAATATTAAAAAAAATCTTTTGATTCGTGACAGGGCAAAAGACAGACGAGACAGAGAGAAAAAAAGAAATATACAGAGAGGTCTGTCGCACCAGTTGTTCTCCCATCCATTCATCCATCCATCCATCCATCCATCACTAAACACATACATACATACATACATACATTTATACATACATTTATACTTACATACATACATACATTTATACATACATTTATACATACATACATTTTTTTCAAACATTTATGCATAGACAAAATTCGATAAATCTAAACACAGGAAGGATTTTTTTTTTAAACAGACAAAGCCCACTTGTCAACACTGCAACTTTTGCGGACGGCACAGATCAAGATCAGACTGTACAGAACGTGCACAGAACGTGCAGCCTGATCTTTGATCTATACAGTTCGCTTGTGCAGTCAAGCCTATACAAGCAAAATGTTTGTAAGTTTCAATGAATTGTATTTAAAGCTTTCGAAAGAGGTCGACTTCATCTATATGGCACTGAAAGTATAAGCGCAGAGTGAAAGGAGGTGATACTTACTTTAACATAATTACTTTATTGTCTTGTCTTTCACCAACCCCTACAGTTTGTCCCGATCTCTGTATACATCAGCTCTCAGGGTGGAATTTTTCTGGCTGAAATTATAAATCCTTTGAAAAACAATGCAGTTTTCAAACAAATCTTGAGAAAATGTTTTTGAAAACTTTGTAGGAAAATGAGAAAGTCCTCTTTTCAAACGTTTTATCTTTTTCCCACAACGTTTTATGAACTTAGTTAAAAAAATCTCATCATTTAATCTACCTCTAATTTGCAATTAACTTGAGCAAAAGAGGACTACTTTCCTAAATTTTATGGGTCAAGCAATTTCTCCTTTTCCCACAACGTTTTCAACATTTTCAATCTCAAAACTCTAATGACTTGATCAACATTTTTTTCTGCATATGCTTTCAATTCGGACCAGTCCAACAGTTCTTCTTCTAAAAGTTAAATATTTTTATACATGCCCACACATACATGTACATTCACTTATTCCATTCATCTTTTAACGAAAGTTCAATTAAGAAGGGTCTTTAAACACTGACCCTGCCACAAAAAAGATTTAAAGATTCAGCACCATATTTGTAAATGTTAACTCCAGATTTTTTAACCCTGACATATTATATGATTTCAAAGATCAGTTGGCTCTTTCACACATATTAGACAAACTAGATCAAAGATCAGACTGTGCGTTCAGTGCTGTCTGATCTTCATTTAAACTGCCAGTTAGAGTCGAATTAACGTAGAAGAAGGGTAACACCTTTCATTTTCAATATTTGACCGTATCAAGTCTTCAAGTTTTAAACCCCTATTATCCAAGATTTTTCATTTAAAGGTCCATAAATCTGCTATTTCAAAGTTAACTTATACAACAGAAAAAAGAAAAAAATATTTACAAGTTTTCTACATTTTAGTATCACTGTGATTCTATACTGTCCTATCTTCAAGTGTATTTTTTCTCAATTTAAACGTAGTAAAAAATATAATAGGCACTCACCCTTCGCATTAGAGGATATTTCATGAATCAAAATATGGTATAACCCGTATTAACTCTCTACGAAACACTCCCTGGTTTTTATGAACCTCAGATAGAAGCCTTTTAAAAACATTGTGGAAAAAGGAGAAAATGCTGGTAACCAGCATTTTCCCCTTTTCCCACAATGTTTTCTACCCTGCTGGTAACAAATTTCAATTATTGAGTTACGTTTATTTTGTCGTCTGCAAGTGCTTTCAATTTGGACCAGTCTAAAATTTTGTTGTTTGGTAGTGGGTTAAATTCTTTACCACACATCCCAGGTTTTATCGACCCTAACGAAGAAGAGTTTTGAAAAAACAATGTTGGAAAAGGAGAAAATGCTGGGTACCCAGCATTTTCTCCTTTTCCAACATTGTTTTCTAAACTATGCAAAGAGAAGTTTCATCAGTTCAACCATATGCAATTTTGTCGCTTTACTTAAAAAAAACCTCATAACTACAGCTTGTAAGGAGGTGTAGTTACGAGGTTTTCGAAGTAAATCGACGAAATTACATGTGGTTGAAATGATGAATCTTCTCCTTGCATAGTTTAGAAAACAATGTTGGAAAATGAGAAAATCATCAGTAAATGCTTTTGATTAAACAAATTTGAAATTTTATTTTTCTGTTAAAGAGTTACGCAAAATCCTAAGAGACACTCAATAAGATCTCGCTTAAGATAAGTGATCGCTTAACAAACGTAAATTTCAACATATTTTCTCTCTTTTGGAAATAAATATGCTTGCCGGATATAAGTTACATACTGAAAAGAGGTGGCCATTAAAACAGGTTTTTATTGTACGTTTTCTAGGAATAAAACTTTTTAAAACGAAAATGGGCGAAATGGGTTGTTCTTTGTACTGATCCTCGCTTAATCTTTACCCCACAATCCGTAATTTAAATGTACCTGTTTTTGAAGGCATTTGAAAACATTGTAGGGAAAAGCGAAAATACTGGTATATAGGATTTTCTCCTTTTCTCATCAATTTCCTCTTCCCATAATATTTTTAAAAGCCACATTTTCTCAGGGTCAATGAGGTCTTCAATATACAAATGAAATGGGTTGATTCATTTCTTGACCCAAATTAAAACTCTTTAGGTCAGTTTTGTAAAAGGCTGTAAAAACCGTTGATGGAAAAGGAGCAATGGCTTGTAAAATATAGCATTTCAAATAAGTAACTGAACAGTTGGTCTATTTTGAGTTTCTTTATATATTTTTTCCTTTTCGTTGATTGGTCTACAGTGTAGAACTTTGATATGTCTAGAATTATCACTTACAAAGAAGGGTCAACTCTCTACTGAAAGACAAACTTTCCAACTCTTTTAAATCGAAAGAATAATGCAGACAACAAATTGAATATGGGTCAAATCCTGAAAACTGCCTTTAAAGAATAAAAGGACATTGCGGAAAAAGGAGAAAATGCTGGTTACCAGCATTTTCTCCTTTTCCCACAATGTTTCCAAAAGCCCTGTTTCCCTGTTTCTCTCATAGTCATTAAAGCAAAGAGACTGTTTAGTAAAGGATTTATCCCTTACCACAAAATCCCGAATTTAGCGACCCAGAAAAGGTGGATCTTGAAAACATTGTGGGAAAAGGAGAAAATGCTGGTAACATGCAGTTTTCTTCTTTTCCCACAATGCTTTCTATTCCTTCAAATACAAATCCAATCTATGAATCACACCGAATTTGTCGTCTGCAAATGCTTTGAATTTGGACAAGGGCATAATTTTGGCAGTGGGTAAAGGATTAAATCAAATTTTTGATCCTTGAGGATTGAAAAGAACTATTGTGATCCTAGGACACTTTGCTCCAGTACTGTATTAACTATTTACCAAACGACAAAATTTTAGGCTTGTCCAAATCGAAAGTATCTGCAGACGACAAAATAAAAGTGGCTGAAAATTTGAAATTTGTTTTGGGAAAATTTGGAAAACATTGTGGGAAAAGGAGAAAATGCTGGTTACCAGCATTTTCTCCTTTTCCAACAATGTTTTCTAAAAGTTTCTTTCTCAGGGTCATCAAAAGTAGAGATTGTGTGGTAATGGGTCAACCCCTCTCCCAAAATGACAAATCTGTCACTCTTCCTGGAAGTCCAAAGCATCTGCCGACGACAAATTCTATACTGGAACAAACTGAGGCGAAGTTTTCCGAGCAGGGTTGCAGACATATTAGATAAAATGAAGAAATGGCTGATAGCAAGTAATGTCTTCTCCTTCCACATTTATTTTAACCCATTACCACACAATCCCTACTTTTGACGCCCCTGAGAAAGAAGCCTTTAGAAAACATTGTGGGAAAAGGAGAAAATGCTGGTAACCAGCATTTTCTCCTTTTCCCACAATGTTTTCTACCCTTCACAAAACAAATTTCAAATTTTCAGTCACTTTTATTTTGTCGTCTGCAAATGCTTCCTATTTGGACCAGTCTAAAAGTTTGTCGTTTGGTAAAGAGTTAAGGACACGACACCCTAATGGGATTCGTGTAACATCGCCTTTCATCGCCCACACCATACGGATTTGGAAAGACTCGGGAATTTCCGTAATCGATGCGGGGAACTAGTATCTATCGGCCGATCGATTACGGATTACCCGAGTCTGCCGAATATGTACGTTTTTCGTCGATGAAAGGCGATGTTACAGGAAATCGACCCTTAACGTCTTTCTCCATCTTTGCCGTGAAGGTACCGGACTGAGGGTTGAAACATATTATTAAACTTCTGTTGAGAACGACTTTCTATAATATTGTGAAGGGAAGTAAATTGCATATGGAGAGCAGTTTATATACGTTTGTCAGAATACTGTCTTGACGGCAAGTACTGCTATAACCTTTATACGCAAATACAGTCTGGTCGTTTTAGCTCCCATTATTCATTTCGTATTTTTTCTATTGTATACTGAATTAATTTTCTTTGTTTATAAAGGCGTTTAAAAGGCAAAGGGTAAAGTAATGGCCCCTCCACTTTTCTGAGGACATTCACGTGACAGAGAGCTTTTGTAGTACGTATCCTAACAACGGTTTAGTTCTCTGTGGCGTTATTGAAAAGGTGTTTTATCTTCTTGACTGCCAATGACGAACATAGATTTATTAGTTTTCATTTTCGACATCAAGATCAGCTTTCTGCAGGCTACTATTAACTTTCTTTCAAAATGTAAAAACAAATAAACTTTACTTTGTAATCGGATAATCCTCTGTGTTGGCTGTCCTCCGTGTATGTTGTTCTTTCTGTTTATAGTCCTCCGTGTTAGTCCTCCTCTATGTTAGTTGTCCTTGGCATAAGAAGTCCCCGGTATTTGTAGTCCTTTATGTTTTGTTGTCGTCCGTGTTTGTAGTTATCTATGTTTGTAGTCCTCGGTGTTTTAAGTCGTCGGTATATGTTGTTCACTTTGTTTGTAGTCCTATGTGTTTGAAGTCCTCATTGAATGTAGTTCTTTGTGTTTTTCGCCTTCGCTCCTTTTTGTCCTCAGTTGATGCAGCCCTCTGCATGTTTTGCCCTCAGAATATGTGGTCGTCTGTGTTTGTAGTCATTGGTGTTTGTAGTACTCGGCCATTGCAGTCGTCGATATTTGTATTCCTCGATGTTTATAGCCCTCGATGATATGGTCCCCTTAGTTTGTTGTCCTAAATGTTTGTTGTCCTCGGTGTTTAGGTCCTTGGTGTTACTAGTCCTAGGTGCTGATTGTTCTCGGTTTTTGTAGTCCTCCATGTTTATAGCCGTCAATTGTTGGCCTCGGTGCTTATTGTCCTCAGTGTTTGTAAGGCTGGCTTGATTCGAAATGTTTTTGCAGATGCGTTAAGCTCCATCTTCACAGGAGCATAGATTAGCTAATTTCTTTCTGCTTCAGTCTTTACTACACGACAAAATTTTGGACGTGTCCAAATTGAAAGCATTTGCAGACGAAAAAATAAATGTGAATTAAAAGTTGAAATTTTATTTGGAAAGGGTAGAAAATATTGTGAGAAAAGGAGAAAATGCTGGTTACCAGCATTTTCTTCTTTTCCCACAATGTTTTCTAAAGGCTTCTTTCTCAGGGTCGTCAAAAGTAGGGATTGTGTGATATTGGGTTAAAGTATAGTTTTCTAGAAAAAAAAATCTAAGCTACAGATATTTCTTGTATATAACGATGGAAAGATTGAAATATTGCTAGTATTATTTATTATGATATAAGATTGTCAATTTATACGAAGGGTTTTAACATGTTACCTCCTATAGACAACCTTTTACGTCTTGAAGAGACAGTTTTTATGTTTTAAACCGTAATCTATCTCAGTAGCTTTGGGGAAAACACGTTTGAAACGAGCAAAAAAATCTCTTTTTGCTCCGATGTTTTTAGTTTTAATCGTTTATAGATTAGGATTCACATTTATTCACGTTGATTCACGTAAACTTATTCACGTTGATTCACGTTGATTATTAGCGCTTTAGAATTAACTGAGTTTCAACGTCGGCTTTAAAATTTGTTTCTGACTGTGTAGATATTTATCAGACAACAAAGTTCTAGACGCTTCCAATATCAAAGCATTTGCAGACGACAAATTAATCGTGACTCAAATGATAGAATATGTCTTTAGAAAGTCTTGAGAACATTGTGGGAAACAGAGAAAGAAAGTGCTGTTTATAAGAACTATTTTGCTATGATTTTTTTCCAAAACCGTTTTTTAGCTCCACTGGCCGAAGGCCAGCGGGCTAATGTCATGGCCCGTCCGTCCGTCCGTGCGTTAACTTTTTTTTTAAACATCTTCTTCTCTGAAACTACCCGTCCAATTTTGATGAAACTTCACAGAAATGATCCTGCCATGGTCCCCTTCAGAATTTCTTGAAAGAATTTAATTCCTTCAAAAACTCTGGTTGCCATGGCAACAAAACTGAAAAAAATTGAAAATCTTTGAAAATCTTCTTGTCTGAAACCGTGAGGCCTAGGCTACCAAATTTGGCATGTAGCTTTATCTAGTAGACCACTACCAAGTTTCTTCAAATTATAGCCCTTGGGTCAAAATTAGCCCCGCCCCGGGGGTCACAAGTTTTATGTGGGCTTATTTAAGGGAAAACTTTAAAATTCCTCTTCTACCTAGGCATAGGGCCTAGGGCTACCCAATTTGGCATGTAGCTTTATCTAGTAGACCTCTACCAAGGGTGTCCAAATTATAGCCCTAGGGTCAAAATTGGCCCCGCCCTGGGGGTCACAAGTTTTACATGGGCTTATATAGGGAGAATTTTTAAATTCTTCTTCGACCTAGCTATAAGGCCTAGGGCTACCAAATTTGGCATGTAGCTTTATCTAGTGGACCCCTCTACCAAGGGTGTCCAAATTATAGCCCGGGGGTCAAATTTCGCCCCGCCCAGGGGGATAACAAGTTATACATGGGCTTAAATAGGGAAAACTTTCAAAA
The DNA here is from genome assembly GCA_943736015.1 of Tridacna crocea. Taxonomy (NCBI): domain Eukaryota; kingdom Metazoa; phylum Mollusca; class Bivalvia; order Cardiida; family Cardiidae; genus Tridacna; species Tridacna crocea. The sequence continues at coordinate 3,128,722 of OX031067.1, read as the reverse complement.
TATTCTCGCACCTAGCCATGAGGGCTAGGGCTATCAAATTTTGCATGTAGCTTTATCGGGGGGGGGGGGGGGGGGCGGGTCTCTACCAAGGATGCCCAAATTATAGCCCTGGGGTAAAATTTAGCCCCCGTCCCTGGGGGGGGGGTCACAAGTTTTACAGGAGCTTATATAGGGAAACATTAATAATCTACTCGTACATAGCCATAAGGCCTCGGGCTACCAAACTTTGCATGTAGCTTTATCTAATGGGCCTCTACCAAGAAGGCCCAATTTTAACTTTGGGTGTCAAGTTTGACCCCACCCCAGGGGTCACAAGTTTTACATTGGCTTTTATAGTGAAAACTTGATAAACCTGTCTCATGGGTCACATATTTTACAGGGCCTTTTATAGAGCAAACTTGTTTTACAGGGCTTTTTATTGAGCAAGATTAAAAAGTCTTCCTGTTTATAATCACACATTCTAGACCAGTCCTGTGGACCTCCACAAAGATTCAAGTAATTACCCCATACCAAGACGACAACATTTTAGATGCTTTCCATATAAAAGCATTAGCAGACGAGAAATAATATGTGGCTCTCATTATAGTATTGTCTTTCAATGGCTATAAATTAATTGTGGGAAAACTAGAAAATGCTGGTTACCAGCATTTTCTCCTTTTCCCACAATGTTTTCCAAATCTTTTTTTTCAAGCTCGTTAAAGCACAGGATTTTTTCGTACAGGATTAAAACCTTGTTGAACATGTCTTTTAAGTCTTTATCTGGGTTATAGATTTAGTGTTCGATACACAGATCGATTAACAGATTCGATTTGATTGACCGGGATACGATGTTATCTCTATAAATTTGAAATAAGCGTGTAAATGTTGTATTTCTGCTCATTATCTCCCGCAAGATGGCATTCTACAAACACAAATCTAATTTGGACATCCTGGGTAGAGATCCTGACTACTTTTCTAAGCGTCAACCGTTACTTTGAATTTCAAAATTAAATAAACGTTTACTATATAAAAAAGCTATCTGGTGCGATTCATTCAGCCATGATCAGCAGTTTTGAGAAATCTGGAGCTAAAATAGGCCTGATTTGTCCGCAGACGTATTGATAAAAGCCATTTTCTCCATTACTACTCTATAGCGCGTATTACTACAATCTCCCCAATATCGGGGAGAGTGATGCGTCATATAAGATAGGTCGAATCTTCGAAGAATATGACATGCGCAGACAACGTTCGATCAGTTTGCTATAACGCATCCTCCATCCCCCAAATACCTTGGAAAAGTAGCCCTGGCTCATACCGACGCTATGAGTCTATTACCCAAACATGTAGAAGCTGTTCTAATAAATGGATAATGCATAGGTTACATGCTAGCCAATTAGGCCTATAGCTGAATGAATCGCACCAAGTAGCATTTATTGAGTAGACGTTTATTTTAGTTTGAATTTCGAAGTAACGGTTGTCGCGTAGAAAAATAGTCCGGTTCTTTACCCAGCATGCCGAAATTAGATAGATGTATATTTGTAGAATGCCATCTAGCGGGAGATAATGGGTTTGTATTGGAGTTGTACGCCATTTTAACAGCTTACGTCATATCATGGCGGTCGGTAATGCACCTATGTGTTTCCTGGCTTTTTTCGTACCAGTACTGACACAACTTTTTTTCCAACATGAGCTACTGAGATAGATTACGTTTTAAAACATGAAAACAAGATAAAGTATTGTGGCTGATGGAGAAATTGCTCGTCAAGGGCAATTACTTCCTATTGCAAACAATGTTTCTGAGAGTGGTCTGCTACAAGACTTAAAAAGGTAGTCTGCAGGAAAAAAATTATTAGCTTTTTGGCAAACAGCAGAGGATCCTTAAGCAGACGACCTTTGAAAACGTTGTGGAAAAAGGAAAAATGCTGGTTACCAGCATTTTCTCCGTTTTCCACAATATTTCTAAGCTACAAAAGCCGACAAATTTCATGTTTTTAGTGACATTTAATTTGTCGTCTGGGCCTGTATTCACCATCCCTTCTTAAGAACGTTCTTAGTCTTATTCTCCAGAATTTTCTACATTTGTAAGTATCAAAACATCTGATTGGCTAAACCATTCGGTTTAGCCAATCAGAAGTTGTGTTACTTACAAATTTGTAAAACATTGGAGAAAAAGACCAAGAATATTCTCAAGAATGGTTGGTGAATACGCGCCCTAGAAATGCTTTAAATTTGGACCAGTCTAGAAAATGTCATCGTTTGGTAAAGAGTAAAAGCGGAGGCCACGATAAGATGCCGTCCAAATATCATTTGTATTCATCGAGGTGACAGCAACGAATAGAACTGTTAATACGCTGTCACGCTTATTGAATTGGGTTTATTAACATGGAACAACAGAGATCTTATGGTGTCATTGGTTGTAAGGTAGAGCGTCGGCTTCCTAATCATAAGGGTCCGGGTTCGATACCTGGCAGCGAGTGTCAATTTGGGGATTGTTCGTTGACCCGCACATTTGGAGCGGGAATTGGTGTAGTTGGAAACTGAATCGAAAACGATTAGTATAAGTTAAAACAATTTGTTTCTCAATCGATGATCGATGTAATAAATAAATATTTTTCTTTAAACTATAGACTAAAAGCGGTCTTCAAGTGACAGAGAGAGAGAGAGAGAGAGAGAGAGAGAGAGAGAGCGCAACAGAGAGAGGGAGAGAGAGAGAGGGAGAGGGAGAGAGAGAGAGAGAGCAACAGAGAGAGAGAGAGAGAGAGAGAGAGAGAGAGAGACAGACTTTTTAAATAGCTGTAAATACAGTTCCGCTTCAAGATGAACACTCATTTCGCTTGTGATCTAGAATAGATAGAACGTTCTGTGCAGTCTGATCTTGATCTATATTGTCCACAAAAGCTTTTAGTGTACTGTACAGTAAGGAGAGAGTAATTGCAACAGACTCTATCAATCGGAAAAGAGACAAGATGGCAGGTACTGGTTATACGTCCGATATTGTCGCAGTTTAACCCTTTCCCAAACGACAAACTTTTGGACTAGACCAAAATAAAAGCATTTGCAGACGACAATTCGACTCCTGCTGAAAAGATGATTTCTGTCTATGATAGGGTAGAAAACATTGTGGGAAAAGGAGAAAATGCTGGTTACCAGCATTTTCTCCTTTTCCCACAATGTTTTCAAAAGTCTACTATTCCAGACCCGTAAAAACCAGGGATTGTTTGGGAAGGGTTAAAACGTCGTTGTCATCCACAAAATTCGCAGGTTATCAGTCAGTGTACATCCAAGATCGGACTTTACTTTCTCTGGAGTCTGAGCTTAATCTGCACTTTCCATTAAATCATAGACAGCTGTGATCGGCGGTGAAAGGATAAGGACAGGTCGATGGCAGATAATGGTTTAAATAAACAGCAATATTGAACACGGTAGCTCTGTTTACGTGCGATATTAATTTGCTAAATGATTTCTTTTGGCGCTAGAGAGAGAGTTGGTTGTATTGGGGTTTAACGCCACTTTAACAGCTAAGGTCATATCATGGCGGTCGGTGACGCACATGTGTTTCCTGGCTTTCTCACATCAGTACTTACACAACTTTCTTTCCAAAGCCACCGACTACTTTTCTCACATGCTTCAGCAGAGGTGAGAGGCGAAAATATGCCGGAAAGAAAGTACGCCTCAACCGGGTATCGAACTCACAACCACCAGGTCATGAGTCCGACATGCTCACCAATGAGCCACCCGGGCGGGCGTTAGAGAGAGAGAGAGAGCGCGAACGGGAGAGAGAGAGAGAGACGGACGGACGGACGATCGTAAACAAAATTCATAGGAGAAGTAATACCTCTGTCAAGTTAAGGTCACATATTAATATCTTCAGGCCAGCAAGTGAAATATTTTCCAGTATTTTTCTGCAAAAGACTTTGAAAACAATGAGGTACAAGGAAACAATTCCTCTTGACGCATACTAGTAATTGGTTTTGAAAAAAAAATTGTTTCCAATGATTTATCAGAATTCTTTTGCCTAAAGTTTGTTTTAATGACCCAAGAGAGAAAGACTTTTGAAAAACATTGTAGCAGAAAAAGGAGAAAGTGCTGTTAACCAGCATTTTCTTTTTCATTTTTCCACCATCTTTTCCATCTTACATAGACGAATTTCATGATTTTATCCAAATTTAATTTGTCGTCTGCAAATGCTCTCAATTTGGATTAGTCTATGTTTTTCTCGTTCGGTAAAGGGCTAACTCATTACTAACCGTCAATATTTTAGCCTTGTCCAAATAGAAAGCATTTGCAGACGACAAAATAAAAGTGACTGAAAATCTGAAATTTGTTTTGAGAAGGGTAGAAAACATTGCCGGAAAATGAGAAAATGCTGGTTACCAGCATTTTCTCCTTTTACCACAATTTTTTCTAGTGGCTTCTTTCTCAGGGTCGTCAAAAAGTAGGGAATGTGTGGAAAAGAGTTGAAGTGCCTCTACTCCATAGTTCTGTAAACAAATAGTCAAATATGGAACGTGTTATCAGCACATTTAAGGGGTTTAGATATGACCCAATGCTTGCCTTCTCCAAATTAGAACAAAATGCAAACGACAAATTAAGCACGTTCAAAATCGAGAAAATTGGCTGTGAGTAGGGTAGAAAACATTGTGGAAAAAGGAGAAAATGCTGGTAACCAGCATTTTCTCCTTTTCCCACAATGTTTTCAAAATGTTTTATTGTAGAATCGTAAAATACCCAGGATTGTGTAGGATTGTGTTAAGAGTTTCGAATATGAATTAAGAAAAAAGATACAGCGTGTTGCGTTAGGTGCCCCAGCGCTGTGTGACAAGGTCGGAATTAAGTGGATCATGCATGTGGAGTTAAGAGATTGGATTTTTATTTTATGGATTATTGTTTTTGAATGACGAGTCATGCATTTTCAAAAAAAAAAAAAAGGTGATTCCATGCATTAGGAAAAAGTTTCGACCCATGTCAGCCTGCGAAGTTCGCGCAGCTTGACATGGGTTGAACCTTTTTGCTGTAAGTAAATTTCCTGCGAGTTCAAGGACCGTTCTGTTTCCTGATTCATGCTGTTTTCGGCGTTACGTACCATACAATGAATGAATGAATGAATCAATCAATCAATCAATCCGTCGATCAATCGATCGATCGATCGATCGGATAGCTGTATTTGTTTTTGAAAAGTTAAAAAGCATTGTGGTTAAAGGAGAAAATGAACATTTACTCCTTTTCCCGAAATTTTTGCAAAAGCTTTCTTTCTTAGAGTCGTTTAAAACCAGGACTTGTGCCACGAAAGGTCAAAGATGCATGTTTAATACATATTTGGTCCTTGTTTTTGTAATTTAATGGGATTCAGATCATTCGAACGGGGACCTATTAGCCCCTTTACAAAACAATTTTGTTTTATAAGTACCCTAAAAAAGAACGTTTTTTTTTTGGAAGAGGAAAGAATACTGGTACCCAGCATTCTCATCGTCTTGGCCCGTATTCACCAACCATTCTTCAGAGTGTTCTTGGTCTTGTTCTCCAAGGTTTTCCAAATTTGAAAGTAACACAACTCCTGATTGGCTAAACCATTCGGTTTAGCCAATCAGGAGTTGTTTTACTTTCAAATATAGAACATTTCTGGAGAATAAAACTAAGAATTTTCTTAAGAATGGCAGGTGTATATGGACCGAGGCTCTTGTTCCAAAACGTTTTCTGTCCAGTCAAAAAGCAGAGCCCATCATTTCAGCCGCCATGATTGAATTGTCGCCATTAATGTTTTTGTTAAAGTTTAATAAGCCACGCTCAAATACTTCCAACTTGAACGAAGCTGAAGCTTGATCATTTAGTAAAGTGTTAACCGTATAAATATTTTTTTTTTTTCGACGAGGCTGTAAAAGCTGTCCTTTGAACTACTTCCTGGTATTAGTCTCAAATCAATAAATAGTAAATTGTGATTGGTCGGAAATATAAATACGTTTATTCTGCGGAAAGAGTTTATGTACAAATTTATTCTAAAACGAATATTTTTAAATTATTACCAAACGACAAGATTTTAGCCTTGTCCAAATCGAAAGCATTTGCAGACGACAAAAAAAAAGTTACTGAAATTTTGAATTTTGTTTTGTGAAGGGTCGAAAACATTGTGGGAAAAGGAGAAAATGCTGGTTACCAGCATTTTCTCCTTTTCCCACAATATTTTCCAGTGGCTTCTTTCTCAGAGTCATCGAAAGTAGGGATTGTGTGGTAAAGGGTTAAACATTTATATTTATGCATATTTTCACATGCATTTTTTTGGGGGGAAAAAGATGTGACAATTTGATCAGGGATGTCAGGGAGTAACTCTAGATTCAAGCCATGAGTTCGTTTCACCAATGAAATAGATAAGAGGAATGTGCTATTGCTACTCAGATTGTTTCGATAAAGCATCAGAACACAAATATTAACTTAAATAATAATGTTTACGTATGGTGATGCCACAGGCAAAAAAGTGCATCAAGTGCGTCCTATACAAGTTTACAAGGAGGAAACCTATTTATCGAGAAACCTTTATAATTACAGAAAACTAATGTGTAAGTATATATCTACGATATAATTATATTTTTTTCTATTTTCATTATCGATGGTTGAAATAAAGTCCTCAAGTTCGTCTGTCTGTCTGCTGCGTGTCACCTTGTTCACTTTCGTTTATATATATACATGTATATAGGTACAGGGGGTACCATAATAACTGACACTACTTTGATCTGTAGTAACTTATTGACAAAGAATACCATCGGTATTATGCAAAATACCAAAATAAGGCATATAGTTGGTTTACTTCAAAAACCTCGTAACTACAGCTTGAAATAAGCTGTAGTTAAGAGATTTTTGAAGTAAACCAAGGATATACATGTATACAGATTTTAATGATGTATAGTACTTCATTAAATTCCAGTGTACATACAAGTATGCTTTCTAGGTTACGTCCATTCCTTGAGATTAATATGTCCATATGATTGAATTATATATGCTCTAAAGCATCTCTGTCTGTCTGTCCGTCAGCCCACCTGCCTGCCTGCCTGTTCATCGTTATGGTTATACATTGTTTCTTTAAATAGCTCAAGTATAACTATATACATGTAGTACTTTGTTTATCATCATATTTGATAAATAAAATAAAAAGAAACATTTTTTCGCAGAGCAGAGAACAAGATCAGCCCGCACATAAACCGAGTAACCAGCATTTTCTTCTTTTTTTTTTATGCAAACGCTTTCAGTTTGGAACAGTCTAAAATTTTGTCGTTTGGTGAAGAGTTAACCCTATACCAAACAATCCCTAGCTTTTAACGACCCTGAGATCGAAGCCTATTGAAAACATTGTGGAAAAGGAGAGATTGCTGGTAACCAGTATTTTCTCCTTTTCCCACAATGTTTTCTACCCAACTGGAAACAAACATCAATAATTAAGTTGCGTTTGTTTTGTCATCTGCCTGTGCTTTCGATTTGGACCAGTCTAAAATTGTGTCGTTTAGTAAAGAGTTAACTCAAATTTCCCTCGTATTTCGTCCTCTATATCAATCGTACAGGGTAAAAGGACTAGACTAATATTTAGACTTTCTTTATCCTAGGATTGGCAGACATCCCTACTAATCGATGATAGCTGATTCACTTCATACAGAACTATTGTAGGGTTATTAAGGCTTGTTTTCAAACTGAAGTGAAATTCTATCCAAAGTAAAATTATTTTACTTCTTTAAATCCACAGAATCAGCTCTTTACCAAACGATAAAATTTTAGACTGGTCCAAATTTAAAGCATTTACAGATGACAAAATAAAAGTGACTGAAAATTTGAAATTTGTTTTGGAAAGGGTAGGAAACATTACGGGAAACGGGAGAAAATGCTGGTTACCAGCATTTTCTCCTTTTCCCATTATGTTTTCAAAAGGCTTCTTTCTCAGAGTCATTAAAAGTCGGGATTTTGTGGTAAAGGGTTTTAAATCGATTTGCTTTTTGCAGAGAGCCAAACCCCGGTAGCTGAGTCGGTAGGGTGCAGGACTTGAAAACAGAGGGTCGTGGGTTCGATCCGCGGCTCGGCCTATTTCTTTCCTAGGATTGACGATAGTCATTGCGACAGGATTCGTTCTTCTCCCACCGCTGATCATCGTTTCGACGATGGTTATGTAGGAAAAGCAGCTAGTGGTATGGAAATAATATGGTGCCGAGTACTGGTACAAAAGACTCCAGGAAAGCATAGGTAGCTGCAATGGCCGCAGCGATATAACTGAAATCATGTTGAAAATGTGTGTCAAGGACCAGACTACACACTCTTTGCAGTCTGACCTTCGATTTACACTGTCCGATACTTGGCAAGATAAGCCAAGCATATGGAAACCCTACAAGCTTGGATATCAACTCATTACCAAATGACAATATTTTAGGCTTGTCCAAATCGAAAGCATTTGCAGACGACAAAATCAAAGTGACTGAAAATTTGAAATTTGGTTTGTGAAGGGTAGAAAACATTGTGGGAAAAGGAGAAAATGCTGGTCACCAGCATTTTCTCCTTTTCCCACAATGTTTTCAAAAGGCTTCTTTCTCAGGGGCGTCAAAAGTAGTGATTGTGTGGTAATGGGTTAAGCTTCAGTATAAGCCCTACTTTTCTCCTGCACATGGGATAGTGATGCGTCATAACAGACAGGTCGAATCTTCGAAGATTATGACAAGCGCAGACAACGGCTAAGGCGGCCGTTGTCCGCGCATGTCATATTCCTCGAAGATTCGACTGTCTTATTAGACTGGTTACCGCCCCTGATACTACTATGTGTATAGGTGACCAGTTCACTGTCTTATATGGCGCATCACCAGCCCCAAAAGCGGGCTGACTGTAATATTACCCTCTATAAAGTAGTAATGTAGAAAATAGCTGTTATCAATGCGTTTAAGGAGAAATGAGACCTGCTTTAGCTCCATATTTCTCCAGACTGCTGATCATAGCTGAGTGAATTGCACGAGGTAGTGTTTTATTGAGTAAACGTTTATATAGTTTGAAATTCAAAGTAACGGTTGTCGCGTAGGAAAGTGGTTCGGTTCTGTACCCAGGATGCCCAAATTAGATAGATGAGTATTTACAGAATGCCATCTAGCGGGAGATAATGCTAAGGCGGCTAAGGCCCGGTCAATTACCGGCTACAACTTCTCTAATCTGTTTTTGTTTATTAGTTTCAAAACGCGGTTTATCCTTAAGTTGTTATCGCCTAGCAGGAACTTATTCTGAAAGTAGCTCTTTCTATTCGTACACTTAAATTACATGGTCAAAAGGATGGCCTATTTTTTTTTACCGGAAGTCGGTAAAATTCTGACACGGAACTAAACTTCCTTTTAAAAGCAACAATCATGGCATGAAAAGTATCGCCTTACGATTTAAATTCTAGATAACTTTCCTGTTTTTTGAAGTCGAGACTTTGTTTCAGAATACAAGAGTATTTTTTTGTTTTTGTTTAAAACACTGTTTAACGCTTTTCCAAACTATGACTGTTCTTATCCTAGTAACTCTGAGGCCCACGGCTTCTAAAAAACATCGTGGAAAAAGAGAAAATTCTAGTAACCAGCATTTTTTTTATCTGTTCTCGCAATATTTTCTCAATTTTTTTTTTTAGATAAATTTCGTTACGTGAGGCATATTTCCCTTATCGTTTGCAATTTCTCTTAATATGGAGGAGTCAAAGATTTTCTCGTCTGGTGTGGAGTTAATCCCAAAACTACTTATGGTTTATCCAAGATTATCCTTTAAGGAGCTAAAATGCAAATCGAGCCATGCTATATGAAAAGGGGGTTTAATGCATATGCAAAAAGTATCGACCCAGGTCAGCCTGCGCAGTCGCGCAGGCTGACCTGAGTCGAAACTTTTTGATGTTGGTATTTTTCTCTGCATGTCAAAGGCTCTTTCTACTCCAGAATTCATCTGGTTGATAGATAGAATGTGTTTTATGGATTCATAATTAGATTTATACGATGTCTTGCTTTGGTGTATTGCTTTATAAATATGTATCAAACCTCTATTTTGCCGGAGCGTGGCTTGATTTTTTATAACTAACAATCTTTAAGTTAGTAGATTCATAACACTTCTAGTGCAACATGGAATAAAATTTCTTGGTTGATAAGTATGGATTTATTTGCACATTTTTAACAATAAGAAATTCATTTGGTATCTATCTTGAAATTATTTTTTGATACTTTTGTTAGTTTCCAGAAAAGGGAGGTAATTATCATCTCTCTTTGTAATGAGAATATGGCGGTTTTAGATTTATAAATATTAAATGATAATTCTAGGAAGAAAGAAAAAAGTGGCTTGGTTAAAGTAATAAATTGGCACGTCTTTTTAATCATAGCAAACTTTAAGATAATATTATAGTGGAAAAAAGCTGTTTTCTATTGCGGGTCCACTTCCTTAAAACGGTCACTTTTTCGCCAGAGCGTGGCTTATTTATAACTATTACAATCTTTAATGGTCAGGCTATTATATTATTTGTAGGACAGCCTGGTAAAACATTGCCGTGAAAGTCCACTTCATGTAACATAGGCCTGTTGCCCGTATATAGTCTAGATCTACCTGTTATACTTGGGCGGGGGAAAAAAGTTTTGTCGGGGAAAGTTTTTCTGAACTTAACTTCTTACCAGACAAGAAAACTTTAGACTTGTCCAACTTGTAAGCATTTGCGAACAACCAAGTCAGTGTCATTCAGTCAGTGGAATTCGTCTTTGCAAGGGCAGCTTGGGTCCGGCGATAACATTCTATCAATCATTCCTTTTCACTGTCTCCTTTTAGGGTGTCTGTAAATCTGTGATAACTGTTGATAGGTACCGTAAATTTAATATCGCTTATATTTTTGACAATATAACCTCCGCAAGTATAAAAAGAAAGAAAATGTTGCATGATCTTCTGTATTTTTTTTTCTTCGATGTTTTCAAAAGCTCTGTTCAGCTTCAGGGTCGTGAAGATTCGGGATGTTTCGTAAAGAGTTAAAAAACTTCCGCATCATGGCTGATCGAGAATCAAAGGATCTCTTTAATACCTATTTGGATTATAGTTTATTATAATACCTTGCACTCATATACAGGTCCTATAGAGAAGTCTGTATATAATATTTCAATACACAAGTCTATGTAAACGTATTGTATAATTGAACTTTAAATCACGAACAAAAGGTTAACGCTAAAACGGTTTAACTCTTTCTCCGTAACAGTTAACATAAAAACTTTTTGCTGATGGTGTAGATTGAGATCAGACTGCACGGAACGTGCAGTCTGATCTCAGTCTACACCATCCGTTATTTGTGTAAATGATATGATAATTATCTAGTCATTTTGGGGGTTAATTTGTGATTTAAATGCGAAAAAAAAGTCGAATTTATTTCTATGGGAGGAAAAAGGTTAAAGTTACGGCTATCCAAAGAAAGATGTTTTTATTTCTTGTAGTTTGTGTTTGACCCTCGTGTTGTGTTTGATTGTTCAAAGATTTCTGTGTGGGGGCTTTTTCTTTTTAGCTTTCATCTTTTTTTTTTCTTTCATTGAAAAATGAAAAAATTCTTTAGGGTTGTTAGAATAATATAAAGTGTTCTATTGATTGTTTGTGTGTGTTGTTAATGTGCGTTTTATCACTGAAAATAAATATCTAAAAATTTATTTAAAAAAAAAAGTGAGAGGGGAGAAAAAAGACAACAAAAAAAACTAATACAAAATTATGGATACATAACGATAGATTTTGCTGGCTTCCTTGAATTCTGAAAAAACAAAAAAACGTTTGAATTAAGAAACTGTGTTCAATTCATCACATTAAATTAAAGACTCAGTATCGCTGTGTTCAATCATACAAGGTAGGGTATGTTTTTTTTTGCAAATGTTATATCATTCTTGATGTTTTATATTTTTATGTTGAGTTACCAAAGGAATGACAAGTGAGAATTCTGGTGTTTTTTTTATCGGTGTGGATCAAGATCAGATTGCTGTTAGTGTGTGCTCCTGTCTAAGATATACGCTGTCTGATCTTTGTCAAATATTTCTTCTGTAAAGGTTTAAGTCCTTACCAAGCAATCTCAAACAAATGTCTTTTTTTGTTGGAGAGGTCATCAGACCTCTCCAACAGTGGTGAGTTTAAAAGGCAGACTGCCACAGAATTTGCTGTCTAATTCTATATCTGCTGGCGTAATTGTTCTGATACACAGTCTGTTTCGTCATGGTTTTGTAAATAAAGCGAAATAAAAAAACCGAAATAGGAAATTAACTTGGTTTATTTTTATAAATGACGAATTTCAGAAAAGATTTAATTTAGTAATTTGCATGGTTGCAACTGATTTTTCTTTATTAAGCAAATATTCCAAGCAGAAAAAAAATAAGAATTTCGTTAAAAAGAAAAGAAGACCGCTGGACAAAAACATGCAACTTGAAAACGTGACAAGAAAGTCACATTACCGTCATGTTAAGTATGTGCAGTTTCTATGCGGCGGCTTTCTTATTCTGGATACATTATAGGTACATTCAATCTGATGAATTTAACTGTATATAAAGGAACTATTTTTGTTCAAGCTTCTCTACTGATCAGAATCTTACGCCAATTGTAACAAAAATGGCTGCGCCCAGGAATGATGACGACAGTTTCGGCACACCGATTTAGCTAAGTTTGTAAGATTAAAAAACAAGTTATCGTCCTTTAGAAATTATGTAAGCTTTTCAGAAAATCCCCCTTTTTCTAAATTCCTACCACTTAGTCTGATTGGCCTTATGCTGTGTGAACAGCACACAAAATAATCGATATGGGCTTTCTTTCACCGGCGTTTGTGTCGCCATTTTGAGTTGTGGTCATGTGACGAAAATATCGCGTGATGACGGACTACTTTCAGAGCCTACTACAGAGGTGAATGAGAATGATCCGTACTGCAAGAGAGTAAAACGTCCGGGAAAATAGTCTGACCTGCTAGCAACCAACATTTTTTTTTCTTTATGCCACAATACTTTCCATCATTTAAGAATAAATCGCATGAATTAAGCTTATTCTTATTTGTCGTCTGCAAATGCTTTCAAATTGGGCCATTCTAGCATTCCTTCTGTTGTCTGGTAAACTTTGGCAGTTTGAATTAGAAATGTATACACGTAAACATTACGTCATCTATTACATCAGGTATACAACAAATCAAAGTACCGATGGGGCCGAGCTGGAAGGACCTGAAGCATGCGCAGTTGTTAGATCAACGACAGCGGGAGGAAGACAAGAAATGGGACAAAGAGTTTCAGAGACGACGAGAAGAGCTTAAAGAACAGAGACGAACGTCGGAGGAGAAACGGTAATAATTATATTGGAGGACCTTTTTCCATCGCGCAGTTTTATTCAAGTCTTTCACTGCTGAATGTATAAAGGTAAAGGGAGTTAATTGCGTCTTCGTAAGGCATCTCTATATGGTCTTCAAAACGCCATTTTAAGGGACATTTTTGTCAGATGTCGCCTCGGATCAGCTTGCGCAGTCCGTGCGGTCTGATCCGAGACGACACTTTCAGATCGAGTGTGATTTTCGGTTTCACGCAGATCCACTGTCTACATAGGACAAAATCTTAAGTTGACGTAAAATGCCGTTGAGCCTTTACTTTTGAAAGAATCTTTTGACTTTGATAATCTCGTACTATTATTTTGACTTTATCCAAGGTTTATGCAGTTCTTGTTTGAAGATAGATTTGCATATAGATCACATAACCTCCCTCGTATTCAGTGCGATATACCTATTACGGATTTTCTTAGCTTACACAAGTTTGAGATACGCATTGTATGACGTCATATGTGATGTCATTTGAGGTACCTTTTTTAGAGATAGATCACATAAACACCCTTGTATTCAGTGCGATATACCTATTACGAATTTTCTTAGCTTACACAAGTTTGAGATAAGTATTGTGTGACGTGATATGTGATGTCATCTTAGGTACCTTTTAGAGAGAAGCGATTTGGGTTTTATTCATGGAAATTACCACCTCTGCATGCAATCCATGAGCAATCCATTTAAAAAAGATTTTGATATTCATCTGGTTTTCAGATACAATTTCATGAAACCCGTCTAAAGGTTTTATTTAGCCGATATCATTTTTTTGTTTGTCTCAATTTAAGCCAACTTAAACACGTCAGACCATATATACGTATTACCATAGGCAATCGGTTTCCATGTCTTTTACCTTTGTACCTTTCCTCTTCTACTTTTGCATGCCTTAACCTGTTACCACACAATCCCTACTTTAGGCGCCCCCTAAGAAAGAAGCCTTCTGAAAACACTGTGGGAAAAGGAGAAAATGCTGGTAACCAGCATTTTCTCCTTTTCCCACAGTGTTTTCTACCCTTCCCAGAACAATTTTCTATTTTTTAGTCACCTTTATTTTGGCGTCTGCAAATGCTTTCAATCTGGACCAGTCTAAAATTTTCCTCGTGTGGTAAAGAGTTAAATACTAGTATTTAAGATATGCAAAAGTAGAAGTAAGGTACAAAAGTAAAAGACATGCAAACCGAGTGCCTATGCGTCTTACATGTCTTTGTCAAAAACGGTTTTATATACCTGTATATTACCAAAGTATTTTTTCTAAACCAGTTTCGAATTACCTCGATTTCCTTTTTTTCATTTCAGTGTGAGAAACAGCGCAAAGCTCGCAGAAATGTCTGCCAGGTGGAGAAGCCTAGAACAGAAACGTGTACAGAAAAGTGAATTTTATCTGGAACGATTACGAACTAGCCTAAGTTTAACACTCAGACATGACTCCGTCACTCCGTCAGCATTTTCAGACAGATAACTCGTTATATATAAACATCTACGGAATCACATTTGTGTCATCTTAGAATGCAACCATGCAGAGTGCGACATAACTTTCAATGTTGCTTTTCCAGAACCCATACAGTCAAATGTACCTAAACCCTCAACTAAACAATCCGTTGTTCCAGTGAGCCTGAGAAAAATGCTTTCGGAATTATTGTGGGAAAAAGAGAAATGCTGATTAGATCTACTAACAGTTTCACCTTTTTTCCGCAATGTTTTCAAAAGATTTTCTCCTCAGAGCTTTTTAAACACAGAATTGTCTGATGCAAGGCTAACACAAGTGACTACTGAACACGTGCGGTTACCAACGCACGATTAACTGTTTTTCAGAGCTCCAAACAGAGGGCGTGATTTTGATTTTAAGATTAAAAAAAAAAATGTATATTGAGGGTATTCATTAGAATCGTCTCATCGAGACGATTCTAATGAGTACCCATTATACAGGGTTTCGAAGCAAATAATGGATTTAGAATACCATCGCTTAAGCTGCTTTCTTTTTTTGTGGCGCGAATGTGATTCCGCAGAGAACATAAAACAACATTTTACTATATGTATATATGATACTAAATTATGATCACCATTGTTTTTTGTGTTTGGGTTAAACTCTGTCATTGTGAAATCAGTAGTGTTCAGTTTCTGTCTTTAAAAGAAAACTACAAGTAAATGCATTTCCATTCCAAATGTAAGAGTCTGATACAAATATCGTCGGTTAACTTCAAAAACCTCGTAACTACTGCTTGAAAAAAACTGTAGTTACGATGTTTTTGAAGTAAATCAACGACATATACAGTTAACAATCGGCCGTTGAAGCTCCACTGTCCCATAAAGGAATTGAAAAATTTTCCTTGGTCGAATCATCAACCACTTATAGCACAATGGTGCGTCGCCTGTATATCACGGAATATACACAAATTTTCATTAACACCGTTACTATTTATAGCACATCGACGACTCCCTGTAAACGATATAGAGGGTGTCATTAATGTGCTATTTAAAGTAACAGTGTCTGATAACGAAAATTTCGTTATCCCGTGACAGACCAATTGAGTTTCAGAGACCCATGGAATAACATTGAGGATGGTGTAAATCAAACATCGGGCTGCACTTTATATGCAGCCTGATCTTGATCTTCGACATCTGGAAAAAAATATCAAATATTATGATGACAGAGTTCAACTTGATTTATCACTTATTTTTATTGCATCACAATTTAATTAGATCCATCATCACACTGCCTTCATTAAGCCTTTACCAGACGACAAAATTTCAGCCATGTCTAAAATGAAATCATTTGCAGACGACAATTTCAGTGTGGCTTAAAAAGTGCAACCCTTTTTTATAGAGTAAAAAAACATTTCCAGCAATGTTTTCAAAAGGCTTCATTCTCGAGAACGTTAAAAGTCGTTATTGTGTGTTAAAATTGAATTAAACGACAAAAAGAGAACAATAGCGGAATGGGAGATAGAATCAGCAACGCACACGTCAACGTGCGCCTTCATGCTGTGCTGGCCGAGCCATCGTATCAAGAACTCAGATTATTTGTAGTCTATCGTATATCTTTTCATAAATATCGATATGTCTCTTCAGCGCCAAGTATTTGGCAAGACTTTATTATATCTATATAGAGGGATGGTATGATACCAGACCTGTCAGGTACCTGTGCATTACACCAAGTAAGCTGTCACAAGAAAGCAGAAAAAATACCTCTGTTTCAGGTGACCTTGAAAAAAAAAATTTGGTCGACAAAAAAAAAAA
Organism: Tridacna crocea; assembly: GCA_943736015.1. NCBI lineage: Eukaryota > Metazoa > Mollusca > Bivalvia > Cardiida > Cardiidae > Tridacna > Tridacna crocea. The sequence goes on along the minus strand of OX031067.1, from coordinate 3,112,182 downwards.
CAACCTTTTTTCTTCTTTTCTTACTTTTATTTTCTTACTTTTCTTTTTTTCAAATTGATTTAAATATCAATGAATTCCAGCTATTTTCTTCTCTGTTATAAATATAACATGTATAAAAACTGCAAAACGACCATAAATTTTAGTGTCATTTCTGCCGGACAAAAAAAAAAAATGATAAAAAGATTTAACAAATTCCATGTGACGTCTAGAAATTCTAACTATTTAGCATTTCAAACCAAAGGCTCGTTTAATTAATAACATTTCCCTATTCTCGTTTAATAAATATAGGATCTAACATGAGCGGGCTTTTGAGATAAGATTTTATTAAACGAGTATTCGGAAATGTTATTGAGCGAGCCTGTGGGGTGAGCTTAGTAACAGTTTCCTTGACGAGTTTAATACAATTTTCATCTCAAAAGTCCACGAATATCAGATTCTTTTTATCACATAATGATATTTCACAAATATAGATCAGATGATGTAAAATCATTCATAAATGCACCTGCGGTATTATCCATAAGACCCATTCACGTGTATGTAATACGTACAAAATGACGTCAAAAATGACGTCACACAAATGTGATACTAACTGTGTATAAGATAAGAAAATTCGTAATGGGTATATTACACTGAAAACAACGGAGGTTATGTGATAAAATCTTATCTCAAAAGCCAACTCTTATTTTCGGAAGGTAGAACGTTAAGACCTTAAAAAAATTATCCTGAACAAGTCGTTTTTACAATGTTGTCTTCCAACGTAAAAATGAAACATGACATCAGGATGATAATGATGACGCCTATGATGAAACAATGACGTAACGTTTCGTAGTTGGTAGCCCGGTTTCTGCTCATCTTTTTTCCTTTTTCTAGATCATTCGGACGTTACATAGTCAATCAAAGCGTTAAAAACACTGAAGTGATATTTGTCGAGGAAGCCATTGTGTGGAATTAATAATATGAAAGAGAAAGAGAAATAATCTTCAAATAATGCCTTATAAGTCAACCTACCAAGCGAATGGATACCTTTTTGGTTGAAGGGAGAGTACTCATGACAAAGTTAGGATTATTTGTGTGTTGGTGTCTCCCTTTAACCACAAGTAGGAGTCGGGAGTAACGTCTCTTGACAGTAGGATGCATGATGGATAGAGAGAGAAACCATGTGAATATATCAAATAAAACTAAGTTTGTACCTGAAAACTAAGATTTTGAAATGTCCTTGGTCTTTAACATTTAATTCTTAACATTTCAATCAATTAGTTGATATATAAATATTCTAATCAAATAGAGTAGAGCGCAATTATTGGATTAACGACCCATGGGATGAACTGGTTTTGGAAGGAAAAGGCCCAGTACCAAACAAACAGTAGACAAATTTTGTATCATTGCGCCAACAGAAGGCGAGTGAAGCTATTATCAATAAAAGAGTTATTGTATGTATTTCCTCCATCCATGGCCCCAGTATATTTTAACATGCCATCATGTCCAATTACATATCTAAGTGCTACCGAAAAACTCATTTCCCCGAGAAAATTGAGTTTTATTGGGGTTATTTCCGCCGGTTTTGCACAAATACGATACATGGTCTTCAAAATTCAATATTGAACAAAAATAGGAGTATTGTCTTCGACACACCGTTTTATATTCTTCTTGAAACTGTTTCTCTGAAAAATACACATCATATAAAAACACACAGTAAACCGAACAATAATCCATTAAAACAATTCAGATGCGAGATCTCACGGGATCACCATCTTATCCTTTAACATAGGCCCGTCAAGTTCGGTCCTTTCAGCCCCCCCACCCCCAATGCTTGCACTACGTTGGCTACATTAGGTGGCCAAAATCTTGACATTTACTGACGACCAACAACTAGCTTCACCGTTTTAGGGAGAAGACAGGTATCTCGGAGTGGCTGACTTTGGATTACACTAAATCCTAAGAAACGGCCGACTCGAGGTTCTGCTTTGCCTTACTGACAAGAACGATGTTATGCCTTGCCTCACTAAGAAGAACTGGACAAACACTGCATGAAGAAAACTTGACCGTTTTAACCCTTTCCAAAACAATCCCTGGTTTTTACGGGTCTTGAACAGTAGCCTTTTGAAAACATTGTGGGAAAGGGAGAAAATGCTGGTAACCAGCATTTTCTCCTTTTCCCACAATGTTTTCTACCCTATCATAGTCCAAAATCATCTTTTCAGCAAAAGTTGAATTGTCGTTTGCAAAAGCTTTCAATTTGGTCTAGTCCAAAAGTTCGTCGTTTTGGAAAGGGTTAAGACGAAGACAGGTATCTCGGAATGGCTGATTCTGGATTACTCTAAATCCTTAGAAACGGCCGACGCGAGCTTCTGCTTTGCCTTACTGACAAGAACTATACTAACGCAAACTTGACTGTTTTAGGGGCGAAGACGGATATCTCTGAACAGCTGACTTTGAATATCACTAAATCCCTAGTGACAGCTGTCTCGGGGTTAAGCCTCGCCAAATACCGATAGGAACTAGACCTGCACTGTGACGGTGTCTCTGTTACTGTGATTGACAACTTCGACGCAGACCTACATTGCTGGACGTTTTTTTCGTTTCTCCTTTCATTCTACGTTGACAGACAAAGGAGAGTGGAAAGTGACTGGGTGGGAAGGATGAGAGGAAAATGGTTGAGAGAGAGAAGGTCAAGAGAGCGATCGAGTGAAAAACGCAGAGTGGCAAGTGAAGGGCGAGTGAGCAAGTTGAGAGAGACTGGGTGAAAGTTAGAGAGAGGGGTGGAAGAGAGACTGCGAGTAAAAGTGGGAGGGTAGCAAGAGATGAGTGGAAGAGAGAGTGAGTGACTGGCGAAAGTAAGAGAGAAGGGTGGAAGAGAGACTGCGATAGAAAGTGGGAGGGTAGCAAGAGATGAGTGGAAAAGAGAGTGGGTGAAAGTAAAAAGCGGACCGATAGAGACACTGCGAGTGGGAGAGTGTAAATAGATGGGTGAGAGAGAGAGAGAGAGAGAGAGAGAGAGATTGAGTGAAAGTAAGAGACAGGGGTGGGGGAGAGTACTGACAGAGAAGTGGAAGCGGGAAATAGGGTGAAAGTAGGAGATGGGTGAGGAAGAGAAGGACATTATAGACGGGTGAGACAATTAGCCTGATGACCTGTGTGCGACCAGAGGCCAAAATGTAGGGTCGGTCGGATCACCTGAACAACGACGAGGTATTTTTTTCCTGGCCTAATTTTGGATTCATACCAGCCACATTTTTAACAATTGACATAATCATGAGGTAGGCTGGTTCTTGAACATACAGAAAATTGAATTGTAGCGAAGCGTTTAGACTCGGGTCGGCGTGCGCAGGCTGACCTAGGTCGATAATTTCCGCAGATGCACTAAGTCCACTTTTGCCAGCACCTCTTCAGACAGTTGATAAGTACAATCCAGTGAAACCCAGAACGATTTAACCCTTTCCCAAACAAGCCCTTGTTTTTACGTGTATGCAGAACAAGTCTTTTGAAAACACTGTGGGAAAAGGAGAAAATGCTCGTAACGAGCAATTTCTCCTTTTCCCACAGTTTTTTCTATCCATTTGGAGAACTTGCTGCCATTTTTTTCAAATTTGAAATTGTCGTCTGCAAACTCTTTGAGTTTCGAAAAGTCTAAAATTTGTCGTTTGGGAAAGGGTTAAGCTACAACTGATTTGTCGTCTGCAAATGATCTAAATTTGGACTTGGCTAAAAATCGGTTGTTTTGAAAACGTTTGACTTAGATTTTCGGCCCTGCCGAGTAGCTGAGTGGTTAGTGTATCCGACTCGTGACCTACAGGTTGCGGGCTAGATAGCCGGTTGGGGCGAACCTTCTTTCTGGCGATTTTTCACCTTTCACCTTTGATGTATGTGAGAAAAGGAGTCAGAGAGCTATGTCAGTCTGGTGTGAGAAAGCCAGGAAACATATGGGTGCGTCACTGACCGCCATGATATGACCTAAGCTGTTAAAATCGCTGTTGGTAGTCACGTGATTCATTGTAGACGAAAGGGCGGACTATCAACAATTCTCAAGGTTTTTTTTAGTAGCCTATAATTACTTTAAAATCCATCATGAAGGGAAAATGTAGATGAAGACCAGTGTTTTCTATATACCGTATTTGTACTTTTTCTTATCTTTCCGTTATCGTTTTAACTCATTACCAAACGACAAAATTTTATATAGGCTGGTCCAAATCAAAAGCATTTGCAGACGACAAAATAAAAGTGACTGAAAATTTGAAATTAGTTTCGTGAAGGGTTAAAAACATTGTGGGAAAAGGAGAAAATGCTACCAGCATTTTCCCCTTTTCCAACAATTTTTTATAAAGGCTTCTTTCTCAGGGTTGTCAAAAGTAGGGATTGTGTGATAATTGGGTAAATACCGTATTTCTAGCCCCACCACCTAACTTATCTATTTGGAAGTTTCTCCAAAATAAATCGTTTGCAATGTGCAAAAGCAGCCCCATGGACAGAATCACACGAGAAATCTTGGAAACGAAGATTGTTGTGATTTTTTTTATTTTTATAAGCGTTCTTTTGCAAAAATGCACATGACTGGTACGAATAATGTTTGGGCGAATGTAAACCCTGATCGCAGTGCCACCTTTGACCTCGGGGAAAATGGCGTCCCTCTGACCGAAGAAGCGAATGCACAGTAAAGTACGAAGGTAAACACCCTTTAATTGGACTGAAATGCAGTCAGTACAATAATACATTTTTTACTCGAAGAACTTTCTTTATTTTTTGTTATTCTTAAGAGATTTGCACGGACCGTAATTATCATGCAATGAAATGATTTGTTATCTTTGTCACTGTCAGTGGGTGGAGTAAGCTGTCAAAACAATAGTAAAAGATGTTGCAGTAACATTCACTCTTTACCACACAATGCCGACTTTTGACGCTCCTGGAAAAGAACCCTTTAGAAAACATTGTACGAAAAGAAGAAAATGCTGGTAACCAGCATTTTCCCCCTTTCCAACAATGTTTTCCCTATCAAAGAAAATTTGTCCCATTTGAGCCACATTGAAATTGTCGTCTGCAAATGCTTTCATTTGAACTAGACTAAAATTTTGCCGTTGGAAAAAGGATGGACATGCACCGTATGCTGATATAGGTTTCATTTACAAGGAAGCATGCGGTGGTAATGTACTTGACAACTCTCAGTACCGATACCTTGCTTTGATTTGTTCCAAGGGAATAACATGCAGTCTTAGAAACAAGATTCTGGATGGTCTGCGTAATTACTGCAGTACTTAATTTCAATGAAAATTTACTACAAGAGCGAGAACTTACCTTCAGTCTGAAGGCTCAAGATATAGACAGGTATGAAATTTTGTTGTGTGGTAAAGGATTACCCACTTTTAACGACCCTAAGAAAGACACCATTTGAAAACATTGTGGGAAAAGAAGGAAATGCTGGTACCAGCATTTTCTCCTTTTCCCACAATGTTTTCTACCCTTTCTAAATCAAATTTCAATATTTGAGTCACATTCATTTTGTCATCTGCAAATGCCTTCAATTTGGACCAGTCCAAAATTTTGTTGGTTGATGAAAATTTAACTCATTTGTTATTATTTCAGATGTGATTACACGGAACATAAGGTAACACAGAGCCAGACAGACTTCAAATAGCAGGATGGGCAGTGAGAAAGGATCAGTGTATTGTTGTATCAAATATGTGTTCATTACCTTTAACATTCTAGTTTGGGTGAGTTTGGGAACCTTCAACTGTTTTATGCTTTTCTATAGAAAGTCTTGTCTTGAATGATATATATCTTAATTCGTTATCTATAAATGAATGATATATATTTTAATTCGTTATCTATAAATGAATGATTTATATTTTAATTCGTTATCTACAAATGTTTTCATTTTCAACAATTTTGTACAGGTAATTTTTTCAACCATCTGACTTGTTTTTCTTATTGACTGCCCTTCTAGAAAATTTGACCTTTAATCCTTTATGCTGGCTAGCAGATCACTTTTGTAAATCTTATGGCAAAAGAAAAATTACTTAACCTTTTCCCAAACGACAAAAATTTGGACCAGTCCAAACTGACAGCACTTGCAGACAACAAAATAAACGTAACCCAAAAATTAAAACTTGTTTACAGAATGGTAGAAAACATTGTTGGAAAAGGAGAAAATGCTGGTTACCAGCATTTTCTCCTTTTCCCACAATGTTTTCAAAAGGCTTCTATCTCAGGGCAGTTAAAATCAGGGATTGTTTGATAAAGGGTTAAAAAGAGAAATTTACGGCTTTTTTTCATGCCAAAGGGACACATTATATTAATATGCTCTTGCAGAACTCCAGATAGAGGGAGTGATTTTGATTTATAAATTGAAAATATTAATTAATCTCCACTAAAACCTATGTTGTAGGTACCTTTATCATGTCATCAAGATGCTTCTAATGAGCCCCCATTGAAGAGAAATAGTGGATTTAGAATGTCATCATTTCCTCTTATCTGGAGCTATGCTTCTTGACTGTCTATCTGTCTACTGTCAGCTTTCTATTTCTTGAATCCGATGTCTGGCTTTGAAAATGTTCACACCATGAAAAAAGATTGCATCTTTCACCTACTAAAGAGATATACTGTATATTCTTTTGTGTCTTTCTCTTTGCAGTTGCTAGGATTTGGAATATTGACAGTAGGGATCTGGATGCATGTAAATCAAGCTCCCTATTCCAACCTTCTTCCAAACTCCTCCTTCCTAGGGGCCACAGTTTTGGTGATTTTCGTGGGTGCCATAACCTTAGTCATTGGTTTTTGTGGGTGTTGTGGGGCCATACTTGAATCTCAGTGCATGCTTATAACAGTAAGTACTGGCCTGTGTTTGCCAGTCATTTCTAGCCTTGTACTATACAATCTACTATACAGTCCCAAATTTTAATAACCTTGAGGGAGACAGCTTTTGAAAACATTGTTGGAAAAAGCAAAAAATGGCCAAAGTCTCAATGGCCCTTGCTATCTATCTTTTGAAAACATTATCGGAAAAGGAGAAAATGCTGTCATCAGCATTTTCTCCTTTTCCCACAATGTTTCCTGCTGACTCTTGTTACTTGTGCTTTAGCATATACAAATTGAGAGCAGGAAGTCTCTGGTTCAGTCCCCAGAGTGAATTACTGTGGAACACTGGTAATGGACACTCCAAGAAAGCATGGATAGGTGCACTGGCAGTGGCGATATAAGTGAAATAATGTTGAAAGTGGCGCTAAACCAGTATTTTCTCCTTTTCCCTACAATGTTTTCTACCTTTCTCAAAACAAACTTCAATATTTGAGTCACATTTATTTTGTATTCTGCAAATTATGCTTTCAATTTGGACAAGCCTGAAATTTGTCGTTTGGTAAAGAATTGACTCTTTACCAAACAACAAGATTTTAGACTGGTCCAGATTGAAAGGACTTACAGACAACAAAATAAACATAACTCAGAAATTGAAATTTGTTTCGATTGGGGTAGAAAACATTGTGGGAAAAGGAGAAAATGCTGATCATCAGCATTTTCTACTTTTCCCACAATATTTTTAAAAGGCTTTCTGCCTCAGTGTCATAAAAACCAGGGATTGTTTGGTAAAGGGTTAAATGAAATTTTGAACCAGTTTTAATTTACAGCAACTGTGAGAAAAAGTGCATGCCTACATTAGTAAGTGCTGGTTATCAAGTTTATACATGTACTCTGACACACTCACTTACATTCAATAAAAACAAAACATGTGGAAACATTGTCGCAAAAGGAGAAGTACTCCATTTGTAAAAAATTTTGTACAAATTCATCTGCTACAGGACAAAAGAAAATAACTTTATACAGAAGGTAATGTGGTTAAACCTTTGCCACATGATCTATGTTTAACTCTGTACTACACAATGACGACTTTTAACAAGTCTGAGGAAAAAGCCTTTTGAAAACTTTGTGGAAAAAGGAGAAAATGCTTGGAGCCAGCATGTTCTCTTTTTTCCACAAAGTTTTCTACCCTATTATAAACGGAAAATTGCATCATTTGAGCCACTATAAAATTGCTGTCTGCGAATGTTTTGAATTTGAATAGATCTAAAATTTTGGTGTGTGGTAAAGGGTTAACTCATTACCAAACGACAAAATTTTAGGTTTGTCCAAATCGAAAGCATTTGCAGACGACAATATAAAAGTGACCCAAAATTTGAAATTTGTTTTTGTTAAAGGTAGAAAACATTGTGGGAAAAGGAGAAAATGCTGGTTACCAGCATTTTCTCCTTTTCCCACAATGTTTTCTAAAGGCTTCTTTCTCAGGGGCGTCAAAAGTAGGGATTGTGTGGTAATGGGTTAAACGACCCTGAGAAAAGTTTTGGAAAATATAATTGGAAAAGGAGAAAGTGCTGGTAACCAGTATTTTCTCCTTTTCCCACCATGTTTTACACTATCAAAGACAACTTTTATCATTTGAGCCTACTTTTATTGGCTTTGTGAAAGTCATTTCAACTTGGACAAGTCCAAGATTTTCTTGTTTGGCAGAGAGTTTACAACACTACATGGCTGTGTGTCTTTAATCCTTTACTTTAATCCCCAAAAAAAGCATTGTTTATAGTCATGCCTTTGAAGTTGTAAGAAACACATCAACTGTCATAGAATATGCTCAATATGATTAGGAATGTTCTCATCTTTTTTCAGTATTTTTCTCTAGTTTTGATCATATTCTGCCTAGAAGTGACTGCCACAGCTGTATGTTTATCTTACAAACAAGAAGTAAGTCATATATATCTCTTTGACAACGCAATCACTATTTCATCAGATGTCATCTACTCAAACCACTCTATATGGGTTGCAACACCTGAAAATAGGCGTTTCAAAATTTGTGTAAAGTGTCATCCCGATCAACCTTTACAATCCATGTGGGCTAATCTGAAACAACACTTTCCATTTTTATGTCATTTTTTGTCTTGCGCAAGTCTATTGTAACGCTAAATGTAATGTAGTCATAAAGTTCTGTCTCAGATTAGCCTGCGCAGGCTGATCTGAGGCGGCAGCTGATGGCAAATGTCCAAATGCCCACTTTCCCATGTTACAAGCCACACTGTAATGACACTATGTTCCTAGACCAGCCTTTTGATTGGTTGTTTGTTTTCGCTAATCAGATTATTGTTATTTGAATAAAGAACTAGAATTTAGACTCTCACCATTGATCAAGCCCACCCAAGTGGCACAGTGGTTAGCGTGTCAGACTCATGACCTGGTGGTTTTGAGTTTGATACCCAGTTAAGGCGAAATTTCTTTCCGGCGTATTTTCACCACTCACCTCAGTTTAAGCATGTGAGAAAAGTAGTCGGTGGCTTTGGAAAGAAAGTTGTGTTAGTACTGGTGTGAGAAAGCCAGGAAACACATGTGCGTCACAGATCGCCATGATAATTATGACCTTAGCTGTTAAAGTGGCGGTAAAACCCAATACAACAAACCATCACTGATCAATGGGGAAAATACTGGTTACCAGCATTGTCTTCATTCTTTCTACAATATTCTCTACTCCTCCAAAGACAAATCCTATCATTTAACCCTTTGCCTCGCTATCCCCAGTTTTAACATCTTTGAGGAAGAAGCCTTTGGAAAACATTATGGGATTAGGAGAAACTGCTAGTTACCAGCATTTTCTCCTTTTCCCATAATGTTTTCTCACCTTTCAAAAAATGAAATGGTCATTTAGGTCACATTAAAAAAAATGAGTAGGCTGTGTTCAGACCGACTTAACCCATTACCGCTCAATCCCTACTTTTGACGCCCCTGAGAAAGAAGCCTTTTGAAAACACTGTAGGAAAAGGAGAAAATGCTGGTAACCAGCATTTTCTCCTTTTCCCACAGTGTTTTCTACCCTTTCCAGAACAAATTCAAATTTTTCAGTCACCTTTAATTTGTCGTCTGCAAATACTTTCAATTTGAACCAGTCTAAAATTTTGTCATGTGGTAATGAGTTAAACACAAACAGTAAGTGATTACCAAGAGAGACAAACTGACAATCCACACCATTCAGTTTATTTTTCGTAATGTGTAAGTTTTACATGAACCACTGTTTTCATTGATACAAACGTATTTGCATCTTTTTTATGATGGCTAGTGAATCAATTATGATAATGTAGTATTGTGTGAATTTGGCACCCTATTATCTACAGACAATGGAGGATACATGTATATGAATGAAAATATGATTTGATGTGGAAATTGCTCCCAAAAATACTTTGACATTACAAGTTTTGGGATGCAATGGGTTGGAGATAAAAGCTAAAATCAACATAAAATAAAAAGGCTTAGAGTTTGGACATTGCTTTGACTTGAACATAACAGGAGTTTTGAGAAAAGCTCTTCAGACATAATGAGGGTCGACTGTACAGGGGTTTTGACATAATTTCGACATGAGAATCAACTGTATATTGTTTATCATGTTTCAGGTGGAACAGTATCTTCATGACGAAGTGATGTTAAGTATTAACAGAGACTATAAACCAGACATGGCTGGGTCTCAGGGTGGCGGGGTTGTAGCTGTAATTGACAGTATTCAGCAAGATGTAAGTGCTTCCATTTTGTTTCCAGCCCTTTACCAAACAATCCTTAGTTTTGACATCCCAGTGAGAGAAAGTGGGAGAAACACTATTGTAAAAGAAAAAAGTGCTGATAATCAGCATATTCTCTATTTCGAATATTTTTTCGTAATGGATGAAAACATTTAACACATTACCAAACAACAATATTTTAGGGCTTGTCCAAATCGAAAGCATTTGCAGATGACAAAATAAAATTGACAGAAGATTTAAAATGTGGTTTATGAAGGGTAAAAAACTTTATGGGGAAAAGGAGAAAATGCTGGTTACCAGCATTTTATCCTTTTCCGACAATGGCTTCTAAAGGCTTCTTTCTCAGGGTTGTCAAAAGTAGGCATTGTGTGATAATGGGTTGAAATTGGGATTGCTTTGTAAATGGCTGGCTGATTGAGAGATTGAGATCTGATCTCTGCAGTAGATGTAAGTCGACATGAAATGCAGTTTATAAGATGAATACATGTGAAAAAGCTATGGCCAAATGAAAAATTACAAATTATGAGTAAGTTCCCAATACGGTTATAACCTTTTACCAAACAATCCCTGGTTTTTACACAACCCTGAGATAGAAGCCTTTTGAAAACATTATGTGAAAAGGAGAAAATGCTGGTAACCAGCATTTTCTCCTTTTCCCACAGTGTTTTCTACTCGTCTAAAGTAAAGTTTCTATTTTTGAGTCGAGTTTATTTTGTCGACTGCAAATGCTTTCAATTTGGACAAGTCTTAAATTTTGTTGTGTGGTTAAGAGTTAAAAGGGAGCAATTCAAAGTATTTCTTTTTAATTTACAATTTTTTTAACGTAACTGTCAGCACAATTTCAAAGGCATGGAAAAGCATGGACTTCAAACGTATACAGAATATAACTAAGTATTCCTACATAGAATATCTTAACCCTTTACCCCATAAGGCATTTCTATGGTATCTCTAACTGACCCTAAATAACAACAAGGATGAAGCCGTTTCCTATGTGTATGTGACACCTTTTGATAGCATAGAAAACATTGTGGCAAAAGGTGAAATTGCTCGTCACGAGCAATTTCACCTTTTGCCACAATGTTTTCCAAAGGCTCCTACAAGCAGTGCGTAGAAATGAGTATCTATGGAGTAAAGGGTTAAAAACAAATCGATCAGTCTTTGAGGGCAAGTGAAAATTTCCCAATTGAAAGTAATTTTTTACAACTTATAGTCCTTGAGCGTATGTGAGCAAAAAAAGATAATTTTACACTCTGACAGTTACAATGTTGCGGTATAGACAATGGGACTGACTGGCATGGTATAGCTGCCTGGCCTAATAAACAGAATGTGCCTATATCTTGTTGTAAAGAGCCAGTAGAAGGATGTGGGGATGAAGACAGTGGCATGGCTACATATTCAAGGGTAAGCATTCACTCTTTTCAAAGAACTGCAACTACTGTAAATGAACATTATTCTTGTACAGGTAAATTTCTGTATGAAATTCTGCTAAAGGAAAAGGCAAGGAAAATACTATTTTTAGCTCCACTGGCCGAAGACCAGCGGGCTTATGTCATGGCCCGGTGTCCGTCGTCCGTCCATCTGTGCGTGCGTGCGTCTGTGCGTGCGTTAACTTTTATTTCAAACATCTTCTTCTCTGAAACTACCCATCCAATTTTGATGAAACTTCACAGAAATGATCCTGCCATGGTCCTCTTCAGAATTCCTTGAAAGAATTTTATTCCTTCAAAAACTCTGGTTGCCATGGCAACAAAACTGAAAAATATTGAACATCTTTAAAAATCTTCTTCTCTGAAACCATAAGGCCTAGGGCTACCAAATTTGGCATGTAGCTTTATCTAGTGGACCTCTACCAAGTTCCTTCAAATAATAGCCCTGGGGTCAAAATTGGCCCCACCCCGGGGGTCACAAGTTTTATATGGGCTTATATAGGGAAAACTTTAAAATCCTTCTGGTACCTAGCCATAGGGCCTAAGGCTACCAAATTTGGCATGTAGCTTTATCTAGTCGACCTCTACCCAGAGTGCCCAAATGATAGTCCAGAGGTCAAATTTGGTCCGGCCCCGGGGTCACAAGTTTTATATGGGCTTATATAGTGAAAACTTTAAAAATCTTTTCTTACCAAGCCATAAGGCCTAGGGCTACTCAATTTTGCATCTAGCTTTATCAAGTAGTTGTCTACCAAAGGTGCCCAAATTATAGCCCTGGGGTCAAATTTGGCCCTGTCCTGGGGGTCACAAGTTTTACACGGGCTCATATTGGGAAATTTTTAAAAATCTACTTGTACCTAGCCATAAGGCCTACAGGGCTATCAAATTTTGCATGTAGCTTTATCTAGTGGGCCTCTACCAGGAGGGCCCAAATTATAGCTTTAGGGTCAAGTTTGTCCCCACATCAGGGGTCACAAGCTTTACATGGGCTTTTGTGGTGAAAACTTTCTAAGTCATCTTGTTACTAACCATCATAAAGACTAGTACCACTAAATATAGCCCTGTCTCATGGATTTTATGTTTTACAGGGCCTTTTATTAAGAAAACTTTGAAAATCTTCTTGTTTATAACCACACATTCTAGACCTGTATTATTTGGTATGGGGCTTTATCTTGTAGACCTCCACTAGGATTCAAGTAATTATAGCTTTGTGGTCAAAATTGGATTTGCCCATGGGTCACAACATTTTTGTAGGTTTTTATGGAAAAAAACTGTATGCCCTCAAGTTTGAAACCAGTTGGCCAAATAATGTAATGTTTGGCTTGTAGTGTTTTTATAAATTAGCCAGTGGAGCGATACAGGGCCATCATGGCCCTCTTGTTTTAGGAAAAAAAAACTTGGGGTAAAGAATGAAATCCTTTTGCAAGCAAGTGCTCCTTTTTCTGCAATGTTCCCAAAAAAGCGAATGGAGCCTTTAGTTAAATTATTACAGTACAGTTTTACAAATACCTATAATTTTATTCACTTGATGCAAGGAAATATATGCTTGAAAGAAAGCAATAAAAAAAAAAACAGAACTCTGGTGTGTGTGCTCTGAATTGCAAATTGCTTCTTCATTTAAGTTCAATCATTTTAAGCAATATTAATGATACTGAAGTCTTTGCCATTTAACAAAAATTTAGACTGGTTTTGTCTTGTAATCAATTAGAGAAGATTTATTAATCTCTGAAAAAGATGATAATGTTTTTGCAAAAAGGAGAAAATGCTGGTTACCAGCATTTTCTCCTTTTCCAACAATATTTATAAAGTCTTATTTTTCAGAATCATTATAACTGGGGATTTAAAGGAAAAGTGTTGTGCTATAATTGTTTTGTCATCTGCAATTGCTTTCAGTTTGGAGAAATGTAAAATTTTGTTGTCAGTTAAGGTGAGTCTACTGTTTCTATTTCAGGGTTGTTTACAAGAAATAAAATATTGGTTAATGAGACATATGTATACACTGGGTATACTTGCTTTAGTTCTTGCTGTAGTACAGGTAAACATTGTATCTGGCTAAATGTCACTTTCCTTTATCTTCTTTTAACCCTTTGGGTGCTAAGCACCACTCGCTAACCTATTGCAGACTATTGAGATCAAGATCGGGTTGCACAGAACGTGCAGTGTGATCTTGAATCCACTCTGTCGGTTAAAGAGATATTCTCTTAACCCTTTCCCAAACGACAAACTTTTGGACTAGACCAAATTTAAAGCATTTGCAGACGACAATTCAATTCTTGCTGAAAAGATGATTTCTGTCTATGACAGGGTAGAAAACATTGTGGGAAAAGGAGAAAATGGTTACCAGCATGTTCTTCTTTTCCCACAATGTTTTCAAAAGGTTACTATTCTAGACCAGTAAAAACCAGGGATTGTTTGGGAAAGGGTTAACCCTTTGGCTGCTAAGCGTCACTCGCTGACATATTGCGGACATGCAGTCTGATCTTGGGTCTACACTGTACGATAAGGGGATATTATTCCTTATTCCTTAAAACATAACTTTAACCCTTTCCTAAACAATCCCTGGTTTTTATGGGTCAGGAATAGAAGCCTTTTGAAAACATTGTGGGAAAAGGAGAAAATGCTGGTAACCAGCATTTTCTCCTTTTCCCACAATGTTTTCCACCCTATCAAAGAGAAAAATCATCTTTTTAGCAACTGTTAATTTGTCATCTGCAAAATGCTTTCAATTTGGTCTGGTCCAAAATTTGCCATTTGGGAAAGGGTTAAATAGCAATATTTGGATTTTAACTATCAAAATGAAAATTTCATTTTAGTTATTTAGTAGGATAAGAGTTATATAATAGGCTATGAGTATCAATTATGTTAGCATAACTGAGCTGAGCCAGGGTAGCTCAGTTGTTAGTGTGCGGGACCTGCGAACAAGGGGTGATGGGTTTGATCCCGAGCTTCACAATTTTTTTTCTGAGGATTGATGATGGTCAGTGCAACAGGGTTAATTATTCTCCTACTGCTGGCCATTGTTTCGACAATAGATATCTGGGAAAGCAGCCAGTGGCTTGGAAAGGAAATTGTGTGGGGCACTGGAAAGTGGAAAATCTAGAAAAGCATGGGTAGGTGAACTGGCTGCTGCAATATAACTAATGCTGAAAATGGCTTTAAACACCATAGAATCAATTAATACAGTAGCATTACTGTAACAGGAGTATCTGAAAACATTGTAAGATGGCATGATTCAACTGAAATATATATTGTCAAAAGTGTCTGAAAACAATATCTGAAATCATTGTTGTTACTTTTCCCAAATGAAAAATTTTTAGATTTTGTCAAATTTGAAAAATCAGTAGACAACAAATTTAACATTGATACAAAGGAGCTTAAGCTCTCTGATAGGACAGAAAACATTGTCCGAAAAGGAGAAAAAGCTGGTTACCTGCATTTTCTCCATTGCCCACAATGTTTTCAGGAGCCTTATATCCTAAGGTCATAAAAAGCCTGGGATTAAATGTTAACAATGTCTGAAACCTGTGTCATAGCTTGTGCTATAACTAACCTAGGACTAGAAATATTTGTATTTTGCAAGAATGACAGATGACACAATTGAAATTCACAGATTTTTCAAAAATAGTGGCAGTTGATGTTACCAACTAACATATTGTCTGAAAAGACTAAGAACATTGGTGACTGATGTGCCACACTATCCCAACTTTTCATGACGTTGAGGAGGAACTCTTTTTTGAAAACATTGTTGGAAAAGGAGAAAATGCTGGTAACCAGCATTTTCTCCTTTTCCTACAATGTTATCTACCCTATCAATTGTGGCTCAAAAATTTCATATTTGAGCCACACTGAAATTGTTGTCTGCAAATGCTTTCAATTTGGACCAGTCTAAAATTATGTTGTTTGGTAAAGAGTTAAATAATGGCAAATGATGTGACAAAGCTGAGATATTCAAGAAAATGACTGTCATTGATTTTTTAACACAACATCAGTCATATCATATCCCGTCTCAGACAGGTGATGTGAGTGACTGATATACTGTCAAAAAATGGTTGAAAGGAATGGATGGTACAGAAATAATGGAACTTATTATGAGAAGTCATTTGTTTTAGCTTTCGTGCCTCTACATTTTTGTCTTCTGTATATTGTAGATTTTAGCAATGGCAGGTGCCATGGGTCTATATTGTTTTCTCAGGAAAAACAAGGCCATTTTGTGACGAGAGGTCAGATCAACATCGTACTAAAGACGAAATTGTGGACCAAAGCAATAAAAAGCATGCCTAAGAGCAGATAAAAAGAGAAACAGAAATTTATGTAACCAGAAAGAAACCACCTGTCTCATGTATTAGCAATGTGTCATTAGCGAGTGTGTTTTGGTGTATTTATAGATCTAAAAGATTTACAGAATCTATGCAAAAACATTTTTTATTTATTAACTATCATCTTACTTACATTCAGATAGTTTTTGACATAATTACAGATACAGTTACAGATTGTTTTTAAGTTAGTTTGACCATAACAATCTTGATAGTCCCCTTCAAGGCCTTTTGGCCAATTATTTCTATTTTCTATTAAAATATTTATAAGTTTATTTATTTTCTTACAAATGAAAAATGTAAATGATCAGTTAACAAGCATACTGCTTTATTTTCATGGATAAAAAGTTCCAGTTTTCAAGATGAAAAATGTGATAATTGTCATTGATTACTATTCAACATGCTGGTTTTGTTATACTTTTTTCCGTACTTTTTTCCCTCTCAATTTATGAATTTGACGTTTTGACATTTTAGTAAAATTTCATTGTTGACTTTTTTTAAGAAAGTGAAATTCAAAAATCTGTACTGATGCAATAAAAAATTAGTAATATTAAGCATGCAGACATGACTGAATGAGAGGATGGTATTGATCTTAGGTAAGACTGCATCTTTTGTTCTGTCTGATCTTGACCTATGTCATCTGCCAAAACCCTTTTTTTTCTGTGTATGCACTGAAAGGGTGAAATTATTGCTGTATACAGATTATGGAAGAACATGACATTAAATTTACAAGTTTAAATGATAAATACATGTCATGTGTATATCTTTCATGTTTATAGAAACAGGGTGGGTGTTGAAGGGATTGGTGGAAAGACAGCTCCAGTTTAGATTACTGGCATAAAAAAATATGAGCCCTGCCCTATGAGGAGGGAGTTTAACCCTTAAAGTGCTGAATTAATACAAGAGCCATTTTTAAATAGGAAAAACTTCTGAATTACTACTGCACCAAGTTTTTTTTGGCCAGAATATGTAACAGAATAGTGGACAGTGTAGATCCAAGATCAGACTGCACGTTCTGTGCAGTCTGATCTTGATCAACACTGTCCACAAAAACAAGTTAAGTTGGTTCCAGCGCTTTAAGGGTTAATGCATCTGCGAAAAGTCTCGAACCAGCAGGCTGACCTTGGCGGATACTTTTTGCCACTGGTCAATTTTTTATATGCTGAAAAACCAGGTTATGTCATGTAAAGTTAGTTGTAAATAAAAAGCAAGTATTATGGATCCATAAGCATGTGATGGCTTGCTTGGTTCCATGGGTCATGGAAATACATTAACCCCTTACCCCATAAGGCATTTCCATGGTATCTCTAATTGACCTTAAATAACAGCAAGGATGAAGCTGTTTTTTATGTGTATATGACACCTTTTGATAGCATAGAAAACATTGTGGCAAAAGGTGAAATTGCTCGTCACGAGCAATTTCACCTTTTGCCACAAGGTTTTCCAAAGGCTCCAACAAGCAATGCGTAGAAATGAGTATCTATGGAGTAAAGGGTTAAGCCCCCTTTTGTCAAACCATGGCTCATTACAAGTATCAGTCAATGTATTGCCTTACTAGTTAGTAGTATAGATTGGTTTTCAGCATTACTTAGCATACATGTTTTCAGTATTAGTTTCTTACAGATATTAAGTCTTACCCAAACGACAAATGTTGGACTTCAAATCATCTGCATGCCAAATGAACATATGTTCTCTGACAGCAGACATTTTGGGAAATAGAGAAAAAGATGGCAAGTCGCGTTTTCTCCTATTCTCAAAACAAGCAGGGTTTTAACCCTTTCCAAAACAATCCCTGGTTTTTACATGTCAGGAATAGAAGCATTTTGAAAACATTGTGGGAAAAGGAGAAAATGCGGGTAACCAGCATTTTCTCCTTTTCCCACAATGTTTTCTACCCTATCATACAGAAAAATCATATTTTTAGCAACTGTTAATTTGTCATCTGCAAATTGCTTTCAGTTTGGTCTGAATTGAAATTTGTTTCCAGCAGGGAAGAAAACTTGGTGGGAAAAGGAGAAAATGCTGGTTACCAGCATTTTCTCCTTTTCGGGCAATGTTTTCAGAAGGTCTCTATCTCAGGGTCGTTAAAACTCGAGATTGTGCGGTAAAGAGTTAAATACAGTACCTTACAACTGGGTTAGGGAGAATATTCTATAGCTCTGTGGTTATGGTGTTGGTCTTTTAAACCTCAAAAAAATGAGGATTTTGTCGGCAGGGGTTTGACTCCAGCAGGGTGCAGCTTTGTAGTTAACCTTTGCATTTGCTGGGAACTTTCATGTTTGTAGGAATGTACTGTAAAATGAAGGACAGATTTTAGATACAATTGGATTTATACCCAAGAGCTTGAGTATTTGAAAATGTGATCTATGTCATGTAATCAGAGCTTGAATGTATTGTAAGCCTTTTTGTCTTCTCGTTTTGAAAATGTTTAGAGCTCCAGATAGAGGAGTGATTTTGATTTCAAGATCGAAAATATTAATCATTCTAGACTGAACCCCATGTTGTGGGTACTCATAAGAATTGTTTCATGGAGACAATTCTAATGAGTATCCACAACATAGGGTTTGGAGGAGAAATAATGGATTTGGAACACCATCACTCCCCCCCCTTATCTGGATCCCTGATGT
This sequence comes from Tridacna crocea, assembly GCA_943736015.1. Classification (NCBI taxonomy): domain Eukaryota; kingdom Metazoa; phylum Mollusca; class Bivalvia; order Cardiida; family Cardiidae; genus Tridacna; species Tridacna crocea. The sequence continues at coordinate 3,093,280 of OX031067.1, read as the reverse complement.
TTATTGAATTAATCCTTATTTTGCTTAAAAAATTTAAAAAATCTTTCAGGCCAGTAGAAAAAAAAATCAAAACATTGCTACGTCAAACTTACCTTTGAAAGAAAAATATCTCCTTATTAGATAATGTAGATCCAAGATCAGACTGCACATTTTGTGCAGTCTGGTCTTGATCTACATTGTTTGCATAAGGTAAGTGAGTCCCGCTAAGCAGCGAAAGGGTTAATTTATGAATTTGTTATAGAATGCTACCATGTCAAATTGAAATGGCATATAGTCATTTTGTTATATCTGTTTTTATACTTTTTATCTGTTGTGTCAACAATTTTTAACTTAAAAATGAGCAGGGTCCAATAAATCAGTTTGTCCGCTCTTCCATACTAGAAAAAATTTGGTGAGGGCAAGTGGATTATCCTTCTTTGTCTAACTGTGGGACAAGTGCAAAATGGCAGAAGGACAAGTAAGAAATCTGATTTTTTTTACCCTGATGAGTGTATTTTCCTGTGGAAGACGCATTGTGCATAGAGATCTTTCCAAACAAAATTAGGTGTTTGATCTGGAATCTACAGTGTTGAACCCTTTATCATACAGTCTGGAAAGTTAATGACGCTTAGGCTTTTGAAAACATTGTGGGAAAAGGAGAAAATGCTGGTAACCAGCATTTTCTCCTTTTCCTACAATGTTTTCTACTCTGCTGGAAATAAAATTCAATTTTTGAGTTACATTTATTTTGTTGTGTGCAAGTGTTTCCAATTTTGACCACTCTAAAATTTTAATGGTTGGTAAAGAGTTGAAATATTTTACCATCCTAAGCACTGTTGTTCTTTACATAATGTGGATAATCAACATTGTATACCTTTAAATTGGTTATTCTAACATGACACGCGACTTTGGCTCTATAAACACAGTGCAAGGAAAACGTGGTAAAATCTGCGACAATCCATGTAGAGTGACGTCATCCTATATCGTGTGACGTCATTCAATGAATAGGTTATTCAATGGAACATAATCTTCATCCGCGTTTTTACTCTTAGTTTGAACTTGTTTTCCTTTCATTAAGAATTGGCCATGTTAGAATCGAAATAATCTTCTTTCTATCGTGGTATATCGTTCAATAAACCACGTTGTGAGTTATGAGGCGCAATGAATAACCCACTCGGGGTATCGCCCTCATGGATTATTTATTGTGCCTCATAACTCACAACTGTGGTTTATTGAACGATATACCACGATAGAAAGAAGATTATTTCTTAATTATAGCATGTCTTGATCCTGTGTTTAGCAAGGGTTAGAATTCTTGCAATTGGGTATTAGTGAAATTTGTTGTATAATGAAGGGTAAGATTAAAAACTGTATTTTCACTTGTTTACTTTACACACGCCTGCTGTTTGTTATTTTATGTGATGCCAAACCATATTTTCTGTATTTGTATATACAGTAGACTTAAGGATTTTCTTCAGCTATTACATAAATTTTATGGTTTTTACAAATATGGTTTTATCTATTAATGAAGTTGATCTTAATGCGAGAATATTTTAGGTCTGATTTTAACAAGACAAGCTGATATCTTTTCCCATTTTTTTTTTTATTGAATTATACAATGTACCATTAATTTTGATATTTATTCTATTAGTAGATTGTGATCGGTATATCATATTGTATTCTTGGACAAAAAAGTCAATGTTTCACCAAATGACCCTGTGTTTAACAATGCTGAGGAAAGAGGCTTTAAGAAAACATTGTGAGAAAAGGAGAAAATGCTGGTTTCCTGCATTTTCTCCTTTTTCCACAATGTTTCCTATATCCTTAATTCTTAACCATTTACCACACAATGACGACTTGCAATGAACCTGAGGAAGAAGCCTTTTGAAAACATTGTAATAAAGTTAACCGTTTTCCAAACGACCACAAATTTTAGACACTTCCAAATTGAAATCACATACAGATAGCAATTTAAGTTTTTTTTCTTACGAGTTGCAGTTGTCTTATAGGATGGAGAACTTTCTGGAAAAAAGTAGAAATTGCTTGTCTCCTTTTCCCACAATGTTTTCAAAAGCCTTCTACACCAGGGTCATAAAAAAATAAGGGTTAAGTCAGAGACCATCACAAAAGCACAGCATTTTATGTTCACTGAGTCTTTGCTTTCTATATTTTATAAGGTTGAACACAGAAGAAATTTAGGTCATTTATTGCTTTAGAAGTTACTCATGACATAATTTTCAACCATGATTTTCATTGTGTTGCTAAGCAACTAATACGGTAAAATCTTGATCATTAAAATAATAAAATAATGTACTCAAGAGCCCTAGCAGAGTACTGGTGACATTTAACCCATTACCACACAATCCCTACTTTTGACACCCCTGAGAAAGAAGCCTTTAGAAAACATTGCGGGAAAAGGAGAAAATGCTGGTAACCAGCATTTTCTCCTTTTCCCACAAAGCTTTCTACCCTTCACAAAACAAATTTCAAATTTTCAGTCACTTTTATTTTCAAATGCTGTCGATTCGGACAAACCTGAAATTTTTTTGTTTGGTAATGAGTTAACCCTTTACTCCATAAGGCATTTCAATGGTATCTCTAATTGACGCTAAATAACAGCAAGGATGAGGCCATTTCTTTTGTATATATGACACCTTTTGATAGCATAGAAAACATTGTGACAAAAGGTGAAATTGCTCATCACGAGCAATTTCACCTTTTGCCACAATGTTTTCAAAAGGCTCCTACAAGCAATGCGTAGGCATGAGTATCTATGGAGTAAAGGGTTAAGAGAGCCATGAATAAGAGGGATTTTACTGTGATATCACTGCATTGATATTGATAGAAGTATAAAACACCTTTAAAAAAATTACACTTAGTTTTGAAAAATCAGGTGAAGTATTGTAATTTCAAGGTTAGTAAATATACATGATCCATGCTCTGGCAAAAGGGGGCTTAATGCTTCTCCCTGATGCAAAATACCAATCAATTCCTCACGTAATCATGAATCCTTAACCCTTTACTCCATAGATACTCATTTTGACGTATCAACAACAGGCAGCTTTTGAAAACATTGTGGGAAAAGGAGAAATTGCTCCTAACGAGCAATTTCTCCTTTTCCCACAATGTTTTCCACTCAATCAGATATTTGTATCCGCATTTGTCCATATTTTTGAAATCATATCTTTATTTGCTGCTGAAATGGAAGAGCCTCAATTGGCATATCAGGTAAAGGGTTAAAAAGCCATTTTTGTCTTAACTCTTTACCACATAATCCGGACTTTTAATGACCCTGAGAAAGAAATCTATAGAAAACATTGTGGGAAAGGAGAAAATGCTGGTAATCAGCATTTTCTCCATTTCCCACAATGTTTACTACCCTTTTACTACCCTTTCCAAATTAATTTTTCAATTTTGGATTCACATTTATTTTTTTGTCTGCAAATACTTTCAATTTGGACTAGTCCAAAATTTTGTTGTATGGTTACAAGTTAAAAGCTGCTGAATCATAAGGAAGAATGGTCTTCTGACATGCAAAAATCAAATTAGACCGAAAAGTTTCCACTTTTATTGACCTGCTTAGGCTGAAATGGGTTGATGCTTTCCTGCAGATGCATTAAGCCCCCATTTCACTGCATGTTTCATACTATTAGTTATTATTGGTGTGAAGTTAAACAAATCCCTCTATTTCAGCGAAATCAATCATGATGTGTCAACTTAAAACATGGATCAGTCTAAATTATATCTGAAAAAGAGCTAATTCTAAAAATTGAATGTTTGAACAATCATGATTTTATAGTATCTCTTTTTGTTCTCGTACATATCTTACCATTATTGTCATCATATAATATATTCATATTCTTTGTGAAAAGAGGAATAGAAAGTAAAGAAAAGAAAAGCCAGTTGATTGCATTCTTGTATTGTTCATTATTCCTTCCAGTCTGAAGTTAACTCTTTACCAAACAATCCCGACTTTTTAAGGTATCTGAGAAAGCGAGTTTTTGAAAACATTTTTGGAAAAGATGAAAATGCTGGTTATGTTTTCTACCCTTCTGAAAACAAGTTCCAATTTTCCAGTCACAATTTTTGTCGTCTGCAGATGCTTTCAATTTGGTTGGTTGTATTGGGGTTTAACGCCACTTTAACAGCTAAGGTCATATCATGGCGGTCGGTGACGCACATGTGTTTCCTGGCTTTCTCACACCGGTACTTACACTACTTTCTTTCCAAAGCCACTGACTACTTTTCTCAATGCTTCAGCAGAGGTGACAGGTGAAAATACGCCGGAAAGAAAGTTTGCCTCAACCGGGTATCAAACTCACAACCACCAGGTCATGAGTCCGACACGCTCACCATTGAGCCACCCGGATGGGCCTTTCAATTTGGACATTCGTATCTAAAATTTTATCTGTTAGTAAAGAGTTTAAGATGACTTGTTCTCTTGATAACTACAGAAAACTCTTGAGAGTTGGTCAGAATATTTGTGTTGATGATATCTCGGATAAATTTGAAAATGGGCCATGTTGGGTAAAAAACTAGGTCACTAGGGCAATCTGAGAAAAACATTGTGTATGCTCCAGAAGCCACATTTTCTGTCCAATACTCTTGAAATTTTAGCAGAATGTCTTGATAGTAGCGCAGACGACTCTGAAAGTGGGTCATGTCAGGTCAAAAACTAGGTCATTAGGTCAAATCTTTGAAAAACCTTGTTTATGCTCCAGAAGCCACATTTTCAGTCAAATGCTCTTAAGTTGGTCATAATACCTGTCATGATATTAGCTTGGATGAGTTTGAAAATGGGTCATGTCAGGTAAAAAACTAGGTCACCAGGTCAAATCTTAGAAAAAAACATACCTAAGCTCTAGAGGCCACATTTTCAGTCCAATAATCTTGAAATTGTTCAGAATGTTTGTCTTGATAATTTCTTGGGCTAGTATGAACATGGGTCATGTTGGATAATAAACTGGGTCACAAGGTCAAATCTCAAAACTTTTTGTACTATAATATCAGCCCAATATTCTTTTAAACTTTTTTAGAATGTTTGTCTTGTGATATCTTGCATGAGTTTAGAAATGGGTCACATGGAATAAAAACTAGGTCACCAAGTTTCATCTTGTGTATGCTCTAGAGGCCACATTTTCAGTTCAATAATCTTGAAACTTGCTTTGAATGTTTGTCTTGATAATATCTTAGACTAGTATGAATATGGATCATGTTGGATATAAAACTAGGTCACTAGGTCAAATCTTGGAAAAACCTATTACACACCCTACAGGACACATTTTCTCTCAAATACTCATTAAGTCTGTTGGAATGTATGTCTGAATAATTTCTACATGTCAAGTAGGCCACTGAGACAAATTCTAGAAAGAGCTTGTTTGCACTCTAGAGGCCATATTTGTAGGCCTAATGCTAATGATTTTTAGCTCTACTGGCTTTCAGCCAGCAGAGCTTATGTCATGGCGTGGTTTCCGTTGTCCGTCCATCCATCTGTCTGTCTGTCCGTCCGTTAGTCTTTTTCTTGTTTAAGGGATAAAGTCTGTATTTGTTGCCCGATTTTCATGAAACTTGCACAGTTTGTTTACCTTATCAATAGCTTCAACCCTATTGATTTTGAGAAAAATCTAGCAAACAGTATGGGAAAAGTAGCCATTTCAAGTTGAAAATTTCTAATTATTGTTTATGCGATAAAGTCTGCATTTGTGGTCAGTTTTTTGTGAAACTTGCACAGTGTGTTTATCTCATTAATAGCTTCAACCCTATTGATTTTGAGAAAAATCCAACAAACAATTTGGGAAAAGTAGCCATTTCAAGTTGAAAATTTCTAATTCTTGTTTACGCGATAAAGTCTTCATTTGTGGTCAGTTTTTTGTGAAACTTGCACAGTTTGTTTATCTCATTATTAGCCTCAACCCTATTGATTTTGAAAAAAATCCAACAAAAGATATGGGAAAAGTAGCCCTTTCAATTTGAAAATTTCTAATTCATGTTTACACAATAAAGTCCATCTTTCTTGTCAGATTTTCATGAAAATCACACAGTTTTTTTATCTTATCAGTAGCTTCAACCCAATTTTTTTTTAGAAAAATCCAACCAACAGTATGGGAAAAGTAGCCATTTCAAGTTGAAAATTTCAAATTCTTGTTTACGGGATAAAATGTGCATTTGTTATTAGATATTTGTGAAACTTGCACGGTTTGTTTATCTCGCCAAAAGCTTCAACAGTATCGATTTTGAAATAAATCCAACAAACAGTATGGGAAAAGTAGCCATTTCAAGTTAAAAATTACCAATTCTTGTTTATGCATTAAAATATGTATTTCTTGTTTATTTCTTGTGTACGTGATAAAGTCTGCATTTGTTATCAGATTTTTGTGAAACTTGCAGAGTTTGTTTAACTTATCAATAGCTTCAACCCTATCGATTTTGAAAAAAGTCCGACAATCTGTATGGGAAAAGAAGCCATTTCAAGTTGAAAATTTTGATTTCTTATTTAATCTGTTGAAGTCGGCATTTCTGGTTTTAATCATTGTATTTTTTTTCTTTTTGCATCATGAATTCATAGTGTATGCTAGAAAAAAAGCAAAATCTCTGCCAGTAGAGCGATATCAGGCCCTTCAGGGCCTTCTAGTTTGTCAGATGGTTTGTCTTATTATCTATGAAGAGACTGGAAATGGGTCATATTTGATCAAAAGGCTCAGGTGAGCGACTTCAGGGCCATCATGGTCCTCTTGTTTAGCTTTTATGATGGTTCTCTGTGTGTGGTATCCATCATGCTCGTCTGTCATGCATTATGGGGTAGTCAACATGTACCTTGTATGCATTCTCCAGGCCTCATTGTCAGTCATGAAATCTGGTCTTGGTAAAACTTGGACAAAATTGAAATTGGGTCTTGTCAGGTTAAGAAATACGTCTCGGGGGCCAAATATTAGACAAATCTTGTGTGCATGCACTCAAGAGGCCCCATTTTCAGTCGGATAATCTTCAAACTTTATCAGAATGTTTGTTCTCACAATATTTTGGACAAGTTTGAATTTGGGTTATCTCAGTTTAAAAGGTAGGTCACCAGGTCACATATTAGAAAACCACTGTGTACATTCTAGAGGCCACATTTTCACCCAGATACTCCTGAAATTTTATGAGAATGTTTTATCTATACAATATTTTGGACAAATTTGAATTTGGATTATATCAGGTTAAAAGGTAGGTGACCAGGTCAAATATTAGAAAACCTCTGTGTGCACTCTAGAGGCCACATTTTCTGCCAGATACTCTTTAAACTTTAACAGAATGTTGGTCTTCACAATATTTTGTTTGGACAAATTTGAATTTGGGTTATGTCAGGTTAAAAGGTAGGTCACCAGGTCAAATATTAGAAAACCACTGTGTACCCTGTAGAGGCCATATTTTCGCCAAGATTCTCCTGAAATTTTATGAGAATGTTTGTTCTTACAATATTTTGGACAAGTTTGAATTTGGGTTATGTCAGGTTAACAGGTAGGTCACTAGGTTTCAAGACAGTTCAAATATTAGAAAAACACTGTGTACCCTCTAGAGGCCACATTTTCACCCAGATACTCCTGAAACTTTATGAAAATGTTTGTCCTCACAATATTTTGGACAAGTTTGAATTTGGGTTATGTCAGGATATCATTAAGACAAACATTCTGACCAACTTTTAAAAAGTTTCGGATAGAAATTGTGACATCTAGTGTATACACAAGGGATTTTTGAGATTTGGCCTAATGACCTACATGTAGATCTAGTTCTTCGCCTAATGTGACCATGTGACCCATTTTCAAATTCATCCAATATACCATCAAGACAAACGTTCTGACCAACCTTCAAGGGATGCGGTCAAAACGTACCCAAACCAAAACGTACCCAAAAAATAAGTCAAAACGTACCCAAAAAATAAGTCAAAACGAACCCAAAATTTAAGTCAAAACGTACCAAAAGTAAATTTTCATTGAAATAATTTCAGTGTTAGTTAAAGATTAAAAACTTCATGTATCTTACCTCTGAAGGATGTTTTAACTCCTGACTCACTTTATATCCTTTTAATTCTTTAAAAATGAAGATGGTTTCAATCCCACGTTACATTCAATTATGGGTGATGTGTTTATGTCAGGACTAATCAGGTGTAATAAACTAGTTGTCATTAACAGTTTTAGTTTCATAAAAGATGATTTACAAACATTTGTACACAATGCTACATAACTTATTAATTATATTCACCACCCATCCCATTTTCAAAGTTAACAAATGATAGGTTAGATCTAGTCAATTTAAGATTAAAATGAAAATGCTCAATGATATTTAGTTGATCATTTTTTTTTTTCAACCACAAAAAGCACAGGTTACGTTTAAATACACAATCTGTAGTATTTACAATCCTTCTGAAAAATGGCTTTTTTACAACATTGTAACAACTTCCTCCCGTTTCTCACAATGTTTTTTACCCTTCAAAGCCTTATATTATAACGGTTGTTTGCAAATGTTTTCAATCTGGGAGAGTCCAGGATTTTATTGATTGGTAAAGAGTTAAGTTTACAATATTTTCAGTGAAGAATGTCTTCTAATATTCGCCCTCTAAATGTTAATATTTTAATTAACTGAAAAATTGGGTAAATATTTGTACTTGTAATGATAAGAAGGTGTAACCGTGTCACCACTCATAGACAACAGAATCTTTAAAAGCTTTTACTTATCCATATTTAGGGAATTTCCTGATGATAAAAATGTTACAAAGAAGAACTTTCAAAGGGAAGAAAATGAAAATATAAGAAAAATTTCCATCAGAGCATTTAATGAGTTTAAGAAAAAAAAAAAAAAAAAAAAAAAAAAAATCAACCCTTCAGTTTTTCATGTAAAGCAAACTGTCAAATCATCAATGTTTACAATGCATTCAAATATATAATAGGCAATATACAGCAGCTTAAATACCACTGTGAATAATTCCTTTATTCACCACATAATTATAGTTTATTACAACTCTTTTTGGGTGTGAAAATTGCACCTTTTGTTATCTAAACAATGTAATTAACATATCTCATTTTTATAAAAGTGCTAATTCCTATGAAGATTTTTTCCCGATTTTTTTTATGGTTAAGATGTTTATTAATAATGATGGATAACAATATCAAGGTACCTGATGCTTTTTCCCTAATGTTAATTGTATTTGCCTAAAAGGAGAGATACACATACACTGTAATTCTATCATGAAGCGTTTAATAGACTTAGCTACATGTTCTGTGGATATGCTTCGTTATTTGTTTTAATCATGTAAGGCAAATTTGAATTAAAGCAGAATTGAAAATTATCATCATCAAGATGGTGAAAACAATATTTCTATTAATTTGTGGAAAGATGGAAGATAAAAACACTATAAAAATCATGGGTACATTTTGACTTCACACTGGGTACGTTTTGACTCCACTTGGGTACGTTTTGACTACAGTTGGGTACGTTTTGACTCCACTTGGGTACGTTTTGACTTGGGTACGTTTTGGTTTGGGAACGTTTTGACTGTAAACCACTCATGAATTGTGTTAGATTAAGGAAAAGAAGCATTTTGTAAACCACTTTCAAATCTTACGGACTTACGATACAGCCTCTAGATCACAAGGTTTTTGAAAGATTTCACCTAGTGACTTAGTTATGATGCGGAATCACCCATTTTTAGACTCGTCTGAGATATCATGAAGCCAAATATTCTGACTAAGTTTCGTGAATTTGGATTAAAAATGTGGCCTATAGAGCGTGCGTGTACTTTTTTTTTTTCTAAGATTCGACCCAGTGACCTAGTTATGACAGGAAACGACACACTTTAGAGCTTGTCTGAGATATGTATCATCAAGACAAACATTCTGACCAACTTTCAAGTGTTTTGGACAGAAAATGTGGCAAGTATTGTTCATATTTGACCTAGTGACCTAGTTTTCGGCCCAACGTCACCTAATTTTATACTTGTCTTTAGATGAAACAAACCTTCCATGGAACTTTCAAAAGTTTCGGTCTGAATTGTGGCGTCTTTTTAGTATACAAGGTTTCTTTTAAGATTTGACTTAATTTTGGACCCAACGTAACCCACTCTCAAACTCGTCCGACTTTCAAATCTTAGACTGAAACTGTTGCCTCTAGAGTGTACACATTTTTAAAAAAATATGACCTAGATCTAGTGACCTAGTGTATTACCCGACATGACCCATTTTCGAACTCGTCCGATATATCATCAAGCCAAATACTCTAAGTTTCATGAGTTTTGATGGAAGAAGTGGCTTCTAGAGCGTACACAAATTAATTAAAAGTTGACGACAGACGACGTGCACACCGCAAAACGGACACAGCTATCACAAAGCTCACCTTGACTCAAGGCTTGAGCCGTTGCCTACACATGTCATGCTCTTCGACGATGTTTTTTTGTAGAATTCCATCAAGCTAAAGAGAATGCACCTTGAGCATTTGTGCTCAGGTAAGCTATTGTGAAGAATCCAGAAACCGTGGCCTATGCTGGTACTCATTTTTAATTGCTCGAAACATGCGTTGGCTCGCTGCCAGCGTACGTACTTTCCAATGGAAATTCCCAGGATGCTCGTCAAAACTCGACCGATTCCGTAAGTACGGATAACATTCGGCAAACTTCGGGTGACCACTTGGGGCACCTGTAAACACTTTGTTTCGAATTGGCAAGGGTGCAAACTTAGAAATAATTGAGCAAGATAGGTTTTAAGTGCAATTTTGTTTAGAAAAAGACTTATTGCACTCATGAATTGTGTTAGATTAAGGAAAAGAAGCATTTAGTTTGCGCATGAAACAGGTTATGACCTTTCTTTTTTGTTTCTATAGGTTTTACCCCAAATGCGAATGTGAGGGATAATGGTACTAGCAGCTATTTTTAGCGGCAAAAATAAGGGTGGGGTAAGGGCATGAAATATATGAAAAAACGGCATGGAAACGTCCTATTTTTTACTTTATCCCCAGATTATGTGTTGTATGGAGTTGTTGTTGTTGTTGTAATTTCCCACACTAGCACTGTGGCACTCCTTCACGAAGGATATTCTTCTCGTGATTGAGAATTTTGTCACTAATTTTATATACGCGAGCCGGTAGCTCGCCTTCACATAGTACTTATGATTAGTCTATATTTTATTTATTTATCGCGCATCTGGGCATATGTTTAAATAAGAATCAGAATCAGAATCTTTATTGACTTATACATATACATGTATATCGTCATATACAAATGTCATGGTACTAAATAGAGTCTCTCTCTCTCTCTCTCTCTCTCTCTCTCTCTCTCTCTCTCTCTCTCTCTCTATTTTCTCTCACTCACTATTTTTCTCACTCCACCTCTCACTCTCTCTCTCACACACACACACGCACACACAATCGCAATTACAATAAACAAATCTACCCGCATTTAACCCCTAGGCTGCTAAGTGCGACTCATGAACCTTTTGCGGACAATGTAGTTCAAGATCAATAAGGAGTAAAGGAAAATAATGCTATGGGCAATTATATTTAGTAAGTACTGGAGATGAAACGCGTTCTTTCTTAGTGTAGAGCCCAGCATAGAAATTGGGAGCATCTTTCAATATCTCTAGTTGTTTACTGTTAAAGGTGGCCTTTCAGATTTTGGGACAAAAATTTTACAAAAAGGCAAAAAAATCATCCTTATACACCCAAAGCCTTTTAATTTTCATTCATAAAACACCAGTAGTCAAAAACCATCCGACAACTCGAAAAATTAGAGATTTACCACGGCCCAGGTTGACACCAACAGGAGACACGTTCTATTTTTTAGATGATCATTTCGCTCATTTACATACAGGAATACACAGACGAAGGTTCAAACATAGCGTCCGAAGAAGACATTATGGAAAGTAATTATTACATGTTCGTTATGTAATGGAATTTAAGTGTTATGAGTCACGCGCCAGTCATTTCACATTCCCACAATGCTTTATTGATTTTAGGCGCCAAATCTAAAAATACCTTAAGAGGCTACATAGCCTTTTAAGGGAATACCATCAAAAAATATTTTTTGCAATTTTATGAATCTTAATTATTGATGATTTGTATCATTTTTTCATATGAATTTCAGTGATATATATATTTTTTAATTTGGTGAGATGTAAAAATTCTAAATACCCACCTTTAAGCTGCAAGTGGTTTTGGATAGATTCATGTGTACAGTCTAGTATACATTGTGGAAGATTATCATTTTGATCAAGGCTCAAGGATCTTCTATCTCCAATAATTCTGTTTATAGAGTGGATGTACTTGTTTCTGATGTTTTTCAAAGCTTTACAAGATAGAATAAAATGTTCCAAGGTTTCTGTGCCATCTTTACAGAGTAAGCACTCTGATGAAATTTGATTATTATTGTATTTGGCTGCATTTTCTTGTAAGGTATATGTACCTGTGATCAGTCTAGACTTAATTTCAGCACGTCTGACGTTTTGGATCTGGGGATACACTGGTTTCTAGATATTATGTGGTTCTCTGTGAGGATTTTGCTGAATTTTGAGATGTTTCAATGTTGTTTCGGTTCTCTGATTCATAATCCATGAGTTATACCAGAAGGAGTCCAGAACTGACTGTATCATCTTTTTCCAGTTCTGTTTGCTAGGTGGATTATTAAATAATGTTCTTATATCTGGAAGGTTGTACTTTTCTAAAATGTTTTTTATACATGCTACTAAAGATTTGCTGTCAATTGCAGCCATGCTAATTTGTCTAGATAAAACTTCATGCTCTACTGATCCTTGCAGTCGTGCAATATTCATAAAGAGGGATAATCTATTTCTGTAAATCACAGATTCATTGGGTTCAGCTCCAAGCAGCACATATACGGCAGTTGAGGAGGTTCTATCTGGGAGGCCTTGAATATGTTTACAAATTTTCCGTTCGAGACTCTCAAGCTGATCTAGGTCTGTTTTGGTAACGTGCAGGACTTCTACTCCATGCAAGAATCTGCGAATAACATGTTTTCCATATCTTATGAGCTACTATCGGAGATAGGCCTTTTCTTGCATGTAGATTATGTCCAAGTAAAGAATATATGGTCCTCCTAGCAATTTGCATACGTTCCTCTGTGTTTATTTTATTTTTGTTGTTCCTATTTACACCAAGATGTGTTATTTCCTTTTTATATTGAATCTGTTGACTATTCAGAATATTGTTTGAATTAATGCATTATTCCCATAGGAGCTCGGATTTGTTATTATGGTAGCATTTGTATAGAGTAGTAGATAGCTTGGCTCCCTGTTTTGTGCCCTGAAGTAGTTCAAATTTTTCTGAGAGGGTATTATTCCATTTTACCTGTACATTTGAGTTACGGTACATGTTTCTAAGTAAGATCCATAGTTCTCCTTGCACGCCTCAGGCACGTAGGAAGCATTTCAAGATTTGGGGGGGCCTAAATTCGGAATACTGAGATTTTTTGCGTGGTTGTTGCATTGCACTAAAAACTCATATTTCAGTTACTATGATTTTATGAGCCCCCCCCCCCCCCCCCCCCCCCCCCCCACGTTCCTAGATCTACGGGCCTGCGCCTATATGGAAAAGTTTATTAAATAGGATGTTTCAATTTAGATTGGAGTTTCAATTTAGCTTGGCATTTTCAGGTTTACTTCCTGGGTTTGCATTTTGTAAATGTTGGAATATAGGCTGAAAGGGTATATTTTGTCACGACCATCCCACTTGCATGTATTGATCAGTAATTTTACCATTTCACAAGTTGAACATGGTTTATTGATAAAATCTTAAGAAGTAGGACTGTGCTGTTGCATTTAAGTGCTTTTTTTTAGTTTCAGGTAGACTGAATTTACTGTTTACCGGAAATTACTGTTGTGAGGTCGTGAGTACCTGTCTGTAGGTCTACAACATTCACATTATACAGGGAAACTGTGTGCTGCAGCCTTAGGCGTACGTAAAGTTTTGACCGAATTTTGACGAGTGTACGTCTTACTTGGTCACGGGATAACCCGAGATTTACCGAATGGACACACAAATGTTGCATGGAGTCAGGCTAATGCACCTGTTCAGCTTTTGGAGCATGCATAATTTTATACTTTCTGTCTTGTTTTTACAGTCATCTAAATTATCACAGGTAGATACATGTATATATGACATTGTGAAACATTCAAATTGAGATGACTACATCCAGGCTAAACGCATCCGATGTCAGAAGATTCGGACCCAAGAAGATTCGGCTGAAGCCAGTGATTTTCGAGAAGATTCGGCACCAAAGTTATGATGATTCGGCATCGAGGTTTAAAAGATTCAGTCATGATATTTAAACTTGTGAAAGGAAAAAAAAAATTTTTTTTTTTGAATCATAGTAGGCATTCTCAATTATAGATGTTTTGCAGAACATAATGATAAAATAACGCGTTCTTTTTATGTAGGATTGAGATCAACAAGGTTGCCACCCCCTCCCAATATACATAGACAGAGACAGGTGTTGGTTAAAACTGAAAACTAGAAATCTATGAGAACGTGTGATAAATACCATTCTGTAATATCTCTGTTTGGTACACTTGACCTCAAAGCAATTTTCCCTACACACCCTTTACACCTTTTACCAGATGAGAAAAAAAAAGACTTTTTTCCAGTTGCATTTCATTTCATTTCATTTATTGGCATTATCGACACATCACATGTCTTTGGCCATTTACAAATAAACGAAATATGGCAAAGGCAAATGAAAGTAACAATATCAGTTCAGTTATAAAATACAATGTGCAAGAAAAAAGGATGATCATGTAGCTTATTGGAAATATAAGAAGTACACATCTAATACAATAGGAAAGTAGGGGCTATTTTGTTGAACACAAATATTATATAAAAAAAACGTTACGATTCACCAGAATTATAGATCGCTTCGCGAAAATCTAAGCAAGTTGAAATATACTTGGAAATATTAAGAATTATCTTTTTACTATTGCATGACATTAAACTTATAAATTTAGATTGAGTTGGCCGGCAGTTGTTACCAAAATATTCCCTCCTCATATCATTGTATGTTGGACAGCATAAAAGAAAGTGAAATTCGGTTTCTATGTAGCCACTATTACACATTTTACAAAATCTCTCATCACGTGGAATATTACTGAAGCGTCCTGTTTCGATTTCTAACTCATGTGAACTTGATCTAAATTTAGCAAAAGTCTTCAACAGTTTCTGATTTTGGATTTTGTCAAGATAAGCCTCGAAACAAAATTTCCGTTTGAATGAACAGTAACATGAAAGTTTTGGTAAATTATTAATGATATGGTGCCACTCTTGAACAAATTGGTCATTTAATCGTAATTTCAAGGCAGAAAAATTATTCAGCTCTCGATTAAAATTTAATCTAATATTAGTATATCCTAAGTGATCAATGATTGAATGGAGTCTTTTTGACCAACAATTACCAGCAACATTATTACATTGATCTAGATATATATCATGTATAGGTGACTGATCGTTTGACATAATTTTAGACCAGAATTTAAGTGTTCGTTGCTTACATAGAACGGAAAGAGGAAGTCTACCAAATTCACCTAAAACTGCAAAGTTTGGTGTTTGCTGTTTTACACCTAAAAGGTACTTCAGAAATCTGACATGTAACTTATCAATGTCTTTAAAACTATATACTCCCCAAACCTCTGCTCCATATAATAAGATTGGTAAAACCAAAGAGTCAAAAAGCGAAACTTTTGTCTTTATGTCTAATGAAACTTTATCAAAAACTTTAAGTAAAGTATGATAGGCTTTTTGTGCTTGTTCATTCAGAGCACGGACTGCATGTATAAAACTGCCTGTATAATAAAATTTGAGGCCTAAATAAGTGAAACTGTCAACTATTTCAACAGTTCTACCATTAATAAAAATATCACAATCATGTTTTGACTTTCTTTTCTCAAAGACACATACTTTAGTCTTATCAACATTAATCGTTAATCCCCATTTTTCAGAGTAACGCAAAATACTGTTAACCTGAGCTTGTAAACTAACTGGACTAGTGGTAAATAAAACAAGATCATCAGCGAAAAGAATCATATACTTCGTTAAAAACTCTAAATCCGTGTCTGTTAACGATTCCAAATCTATATTTTCTACAATATCATTAATGAAAAGTATGAAGAGAATAGGTGAGAGAGGCTCTCCTTGTTTCAAGCCTATCGAAACATCAAAGAAGTAAGATAAATCAGACTTTTCTGATAGTTTTACGCAAGATTGGACTTTGCAGACGACGAATTAGTGGTGGTTAAAATGTTACGATTTATCTCTAACAATGTAGAAGACAATACGTGAAAAGGAGAAAATGCTGATTTACAGCCCTTTTTCATTTCCCTAGACAGTTTTAAAAAAAACCTTTTGTGCAGGGTCTCTTAAAGGTGGCACTTCAGATTTTGGGAGAAAAAATTTACAAAAATACACTAAAATCATCCTCATACTCCCAAAGCCTTATAATTTTCATTCATAAAACGCCACTAGTCGAAAACTATCCGACATCAAGACAAATTAGAGATATGGTAGAGTCCAGGTCGACGCCGACGGGAAACAGGGTCTATTTCTACATGAGCAACTTGCTCATTTACATGCTGGAAATACACAAACGAAGCTTCAAACATAGCTTTCGAAGAAGACATTATGGAAAATATTTAAATGTTTGTTATGTTATGGAATTTAAGTGTCATAAGTCATGTGCCAGTCACTTAACATTCCCATGATGCTTTTTTTAATTTTTGGCGGGAAATCTAAAAAATAGTTTAGGGGGCTACGTAGCCTTTAAGGGAATACCACTCCAAATTTTTTTTTCTAATGTTATGATTCTTAATTATTGATGATTTGTATTGTCTTTTCATATACATTTCAGTGATATATATATATATTTTAATTTGGAGTGATGTGATAAACCTAAATACCCACCTTTAAACTTGGGATTGTGTAGAAAAGGGTAAACAGAACTTGATATATAACATAAACCCTCCAACCCTTTTACATAAAGCTTTGCTGAGTCCTGACGAATATATAATTCATTCGACTGAATATTTCATGGTGCATCTGATGTTGTTATGATGTTTAGTAAAGAGCTGAACTAAACTGTTTAAGCCTTCTCAGTCCTGCCTCCCCTTGCATAATTATATCAGACTGTGTCAAAGATCAAACATAAATTAATGCACACCCACCTTCACATGAAATACAAAACACCTATTTTGTAAAATTTTTCAGAAATCCTTTTATGAATAGTTAGTGTTTTTAAAAAAATCCACTAATAAGTTCAGTGCAAACAAAAATAGGAACAAAAAAATCTTATTTTTCTTTGACCTGGTTTATTGGCCAGGTCAGGCATGATGTGGGGTGTGCATCTGGTAGTGATTTTTAGTTTTCCTGTTTCAAAGGTTATTTTACCACATAAAACAATTCTGGGTCCGAATCTTTTTCCATCCATAGCAACAGGTCCTTGTAGATTTGGGTCCGTATTCACCATCCATTCTTAAGAATGTTCTTTGTCTTATTTCTCAAGATTTTCTGACTGTGAAAGTAACAGAACTTTTGATTGGCTAAACCAAATGGTTTAGCCAATCACAAGTTCTGTTACTTTCATATTGACAAAATTCTGAAGAATTAGACTGAAATTGGTCATTAAAATGGTCGTTGAATACAGACCCCAATCTGACCTGGTGAAGTTTAGCGCTCTACCACTCCAATGAGGATGTTATGGGAATTTCAACTATTTAGCCTAGATTGACTAACTGGCTGTCGCTTTCCTGAGAGATTGGTAATTGTGCAAGAACTGTAATTATTTATATAAACAGAATTAAAGGGATTTGAATCAAGATGCTCATGTTTAAAAGCATTTCTCCTTTCCCTACAATACATGTATTTTCAAAAGGCTTCTGTCTCAGGGTTGTTGAATGTTGGGATTTTTGAGGTAAAGAGTTAAAGCAATTGCTGTTTTCATTTCCTGTTTTAAAGAAGGAGAAACCCCTTGAGTTTTTCAATCCTGTACATCATATAATATTGGTGATTTATCTCTGTTACACAGCAGAGCCACTGTACACACTTTTAATTTCAAACAGTGCTTTTTCTCTCTAGATGTAAGGATAAATCTTTGAAGCTGAATCAGTTTTTAATATTAAACATTCTTTATTCTGTTTAGTTTGGGGTTTAGAACTGCAACATTGTAGAGGAATTGGCTTTGCTGCTGCACCTATGCTGATGAGTCATGGAGAGTTTCAGCTGGGATCAGATTACGAAGATCAAAGATCTGCAAAGACCCAGGTTCGTTTAACCTTCTACCACACAATCTGGGGTTTTAATGACCCTAAGGAAGAATCCTTTTGAAAGCATTGTAGGAAAAGGAGGTAACCAGCATTTTCTCCTTTTCCTACAACGTTTTTAGCTCCACTGGCCGAAGGCTAGTGGGCTTATGTCATGGCCTGGTGTCCGTTGTGCATGTGTCCTTGCATGTGTGCATTAAATTTTACTTCAAACATCTTCTTCTCTGAAACTACCCATCCAATTTTGATGAAACTTCACAGAAATGATCCTGCCATGGTCCTCTTTGGAATTCCTTGAAAGAATTTTATTCCTTCAAAAACTGTGATTGCCATGGCAACAAAACTGAAAAATATTGAAAATTTTTAGAAATCTTCTCCGAAACCATAAGGCCCAGGGCTACCAAATTTGGCATGTAGCTTTATCTAGTGGACTTCTACCAAATTCTTTCAAAAAATAGCCCTGGGGTCAACATTGGCCCCGCCCCGGCGGTTTTATATGGGCTTATATACGGAAAACTTTAAAATCCTTCTGGTACCTAGCCATAGGGCCTAGGGCTACCAAATTTGGCATGTAGCTTTATCTAGTAGACCTCTACCAAGAGTGCCCAAACAATAGCCCAGGTGTCAAATTTGGCCCGGCCCCGGGGGTCACAAGTTTTGTATGGGCTTATGGAAAACTTTAAAAATCTTCTCATACCAACCCATAAGGCCTAGGGCTACTCAATTTTGCATCTAGCTTTATCAAGTGGTTGTTTATCAAAGATGCCCAAATTGTAGCCCTGGGTTTAAATTTTTCCCCGTCCTGGGGGTCACAAGTTTTACATGGGCTCATATTGGGAAGTTTTTAAAAATCTACTTGTACCTAGCCATAAGGCCTAGGGCTGCCAAATTTTGCATGTTGCTTTATCTAGTGGGCCTATATCAGGAGGGCCCTCATTATAGCCTTAGGGTCAAGTTTGTCCTTACCTTCAGTCTGAGGGTGTCTGCTCCGATGCTATTTTTGTGACTGGTCTTCGAATGCGAAGACCAGTCACAAAAATAGCATCGGAGCAGACACCGTCAGACTGAAGGTAGTTTGTCCCCACACCAGGGGTCACAAGTTTTACATGGGCTTTTGTGGTGAAAACTTTCTAAGTCATCTTGTTACTAACCATGATAAAGACTAGGGCCACTAAATTTAGCCCTGTCTCATGAGTTTTATGTTTTACAGGGCCTTTTATTGAGAAAACGTTGAAAATCTTCTTGTTTATAGCCAGACATTCTAGACCTGTATTATTTGGTATGGGGCTTTATCTTGTAGACCTCCACCAGGATTCAAGTAATTATAGCTTTCCATTCAAAATTGGATTTGCCCAGGGGGTCACAACTTTCTCATAGGATTTTATGGAAAAAAAATTGTATGTCCTCAAGTTTGAAACCAGTTGCCCAAATAATGTAATGTTTGGCTTGTAGTGTTTTTACGAATTAGCCAGTGGAGCAATACAATACAGGGCCATCATGGCCCTCTAGTTTTCTACACATTTAAGGACGTAAATCATCACTTAAGCTACCTTTAATTTGTTATCTTCAAATGCTTTCATTTTAGTTGAGTATAAAATTTTATCCTTTACCACACAATCCCAATTTTTATTGACCCTGAGATAGATGGCTATCAAAACATTGTTGGAAAAGGTGGAAATTCTGTTAACCAGTATTTCCAACAGTGCTTTTTACCCTTCTGAAGGCAAATATAATAATAGGACCGACACTGTCTTAATTTGTTGTCTTCCAATTTTTTAGATAAAGACTTGTAATTCCAAAATTTTCTTGGTTTCTAAAGAGCTAGTTTTGTAAAGAGCTAACCCTTTGCTACCCAACTGCATGTTAAATGGACCTCGGTAAAGTCAATTTAAGGTAGATGGCTGTTAAAAACATTGGGAGAAAAGGTGAAAATGCTGTTGATCAACATTTTCTTCCTTTTTCCAAAATGATTTGTACCCATTCTACTATAAAGACCATTATTTTAGCCAACCTGATTTATTCATCATTAGGGTGGGAAAAAGTTAACCCTTTCCTAAACGACAAACTTTCGGACTAGACCAAATTGAAAGCATTTGCAGACGACAATTCAATTCTTGCTGAAAAGATAATTTCTGTCTATGATAGTGTAGAAAACATTGTGGGAAAAGGAGAAAATGCTGGTTACCAGCATTTTCTCCTTTTCCCACAATGTTTTCAAAAGGTTACTATTCCAGACCGGTAAAAACCAGGGATTGTGTGGTGAAAGGTTAAACTATGTTGAGTATAAACTTTGGCATCAGACAAAGCATAGCTTTATGATTTTTAAGTAACGGTAACCCGTTACCAAACAGCGCCAAGTTGAATGACTAAAGAAAGAGGCTTTTTGAAAACATTGTGAGGAAAGGAGAAAATGCCAAGAACTTCCTTTTGTTGCAATGTTTCTGCCTTTTTCCTAGAAAAAATTCACAATTAGAGCCATCTTTTGTTTGTTGTTGCAAATGGTTTCAATTTTGACTTGTCATAAATCAGGTTGCCTGTTAAAGATGACATTTTTGTTTATTATTAGTGTTGTGCCTTTTTCACATAGGCCAGCCCCAAGTAGCTTCCTGGTTTAACCAACTGGTCAACACCAAGCCATATCGGAAAGACTCCCCCCACCCCTCTTGACTGGACTTGCATTCCCTGTTTTGAAAGAAATGTGCCATAGCTTTGTACCAGAGGAAAAACAAGCCTTGTTTGCAACAAGCAGTTGCTTTTTATCCCCTCTTTGTTTTCTGAACAACATAAGGAAAAGATTTTCCTTTCCTCCTTGTATTTGTTGATGGGGACACTTTTACTGATATGATCGCTAAATGACCAAAAATGTTGATGCACCATAAAAGAAAATTCTCTCTTTCTTTCTTTCTAATCTATTTAAGTACACAACCCTGAGTTTATGACTGTAAGGAAATAGGCTGTTGAAAACATTCTTGAAAAAGGAGAAAATGCTGGTCACCTAGACCAGCATTTCCTGCTTTCCCTGCAACCATTTTTACCACTCTACCATGCGCAGGCTGACCTAGGTGGATACCTTTTGTAGATGCATTGTTAAACCCCCTTTTCACAAAAGATGGCTCATGCTTTTTCCTTTATTTATTATTAGATGGAATTCTTCAGGAGATAAGCCACAGGTGATCTGTGCGAGAGTGACATGGTCTCAAGATATAAAAGATTCAATGGGGGGCAATAAATTCATGAAATTTTTACTTAGAGATGAAACGGGCATGATTGAAGCTGTAGCAGTTGGGGAAGCCGTCATACTTGAAAAGAAGTTGGACCTACTCAAGGTAAGTCATTAATTTAAATGAGCCATGGAAAAAGCTGGATCACTTGGTCAGATTTTAGAAAAACCTTGAGTACACTCTAGAGGCATAGGGGTATGTACTTTGATTCCTGGCACCCATAGACTATTACAGTTATTATAAACTAGGGATTTAAGGTAAGACCTGTGTAATAGAAAACAGCTATTTCCACTAAAATATCATCCTGCAAAATTGGCTATAATTAAAAATGAGTATTATTAAACTACTTTCACCCATTCAATTTTTCCATTTTTTCCTTCTTTGAATTATCATTTATAAATCTAAAACCACTATATTCTCAATTCAAGAAGAGATAATAATTACCTCCCTTTTCAGAAAACGAACAAAAGTATTAAAAAATAATTTCAAGATAGACATAAACGGAATTTCTGATCCGTTACAAATGTGCAAAAATATTATTTCTGCATAAATCCTTATTTATCCTTATTTATCAACCAATTAGAATTTTCGCCGGAAGTGCATTACACAGGTCTTACCTTAACCCTTTACCAAATGACAAAATTTTAGACTGGTCCAAATTGAAAGCACTTGCAGACGACAAAATGAATGTAACTCAAAAATTGATTTTTTGTCCAGCAGGGTAGAAAACATTGTGGGAAAAGGAGAAAATGCTGGTTACCAGCATTTTCTCCTTTCCCCACGTTTTCAAAAGGCTTCTATCTCAGCGTCGTAAAAACCAGGGATTGTTAGGTAAAGGGTTAACTGTATGCAGCCTGTTACTCGCCCCCAGTTTTACAAAAAAACAACATATCTTTTCTACCCCATCAGTTATTCTCTTAATTTTTTCAACAACTGAGAGCTTAACCATTTTTCTACCAGAAAAACACAACTGTTTGTCAGTGGCTAATGCAGTCTGGCTGCTACATTCACTGGAACTTGTAAACTCGCCAAAAAATCTGCGCCATTGACAAGGTTTATACATCCGTCTTGAAATATAAAATGCACTTTAGATCCAATGAAACACAGCATTAACGGCACACAACCTTTAGAGATGTTACAAAATACGCCCCAGAATTAATTGAATTTGTAATATGTAGTGATTTAGTCCGGCATGGAAAAGTGAAATATTAACCAAAGCATGCAATAGCGTCTATAGAAGATGTTTTTGCATTTTTTGAAAGAGGATACATAGTACATTACAAAACTAAGTGATGCCAGTCTGGCATCCTTGAGCAACTTGCTAGAAACAAGATGGCGTCCAAGATGGCGGCTAAAATGATTTTTACATAAAATGGACACATTTTACACTCATATCGTTTCTAAATTTCTCTCAGATGGTCTTGAAAAATGTGAAATTAAAGTATATACATTCTTGAACATGATATAACAACATTATCTATTTGATGTATCCCATAGGGACATAATCATATTGAAAAAGAACACTTTTAGTACACCTTAAATTTCTCAACTGAACATCTGCATCCAAAGAGCAAAATGTATCTTACAGTTGTTATGGGAGGGAGTGTATGTCGCTGGGTACAGGTATTTATTGATATATCACCAAGTACCTGTACCCGGCCATGGCGGGGAATCACATGACACTACAACAACAACAATGGCGGACATTTAAAGAAATTCCCCCGCTTCAGATAAGAAAATCTTCAATAATTAAGTTAATATGTGACCGATTGGAATTTGGTTTGAAGCAGAGAAGGCGGAAAAACGCCAGGGGTTTGCTGGATGTGATAGATCTTTTGAACAACACCTGATGAAAAAGCTATTGAGGAGCAAACAGATTTTTAGCCTGGATAACGTTCACGTCAAAAATAAACAAAACAGACAAACAGGCCACATTTCTTCTTTTAGTGCTTATTGTGTTCCTGTATGCATAAAATCTGAAGAGCATGAATAAAAAGTCTTGTCACTATCAATAATTTTTTTATTTGAATACGATTTTCTAGGTAAACATTGTTATTTTCTAAAATGATATAGTTCACGTCAGGATTTTTTGATGATAACGTTCATGTCACAAGTAGAATACAGAATATATATATTTCATCATCTTAGTTGCGTCATGTTGTCTTGAATATCATGTTAATGCATACTTAGAATTATGAAATTATCTTGATTTTAGCCATATTTAAGTGTGTTATGTGTCGTATGTAGCTGTTGAAAGCATGTACAAAATGTATTCTTATTTAGTACTGATTACGCGTTGGGATCCTACTAAAATATGCCATGGAGAATTTATACGCCATGGATACTCCATGGGAGTTTTTGCAGCTGTTCCATAGCAGTGAAATAGTATATTAACTAGTAAAATATATTGATATATGCATTTTACATAACATATTAATGTTTCATCAATAGAACAATCGTACTTTGCAAGATATTTGCCTTCGAAATTGTGATAAATAACAAAGGGGGAAAACTGTTATGACATAAGTATGAGATATGAAACTTTGCTCGCCAGAGCAATAATATATTGATTGAAAAGGACAAAAGTTTATCATGATTGTGTAAATATGCTATATTTCTACTGTGGTTCAATCTCAATGCGTAATATATCATAATTACTGTGAAATTTGTCTTTCTTTACATACAAAGATTGGGAGATTAGGTAGTTTCGGCACGCCATCGGACAATTTCCTCGCCAGAGAGTTTCAGCTAAAATATGAGTAAATTACTATAAATATTTGTTTTATTGGTTATTTATTATGTTTAAATTTCAATAAGATTTATTTTGTATATTGCAGGAAATTTTAAATTACAAATTAACCTGCTTGACTAGTGAAACAAGGAAAGTAATACCGTATTCATTAACAGGGGAAACAATCCATACATTTTCGAACATACAAGATATTCATAATATGTACTCAATATATCTGATTATAACCCACACTTTCTGAAACAAAACCTGAAATTATCTGACATTGAGAAAGAAAGCCTGTGAAAGAATCGTGGGAAAACGCCTTGTAAAAAATTCATGCAAAAGTGAAAAATAATGGTAACCAGTAGTAACCAGTATTTTCTCCTTTTTCCGCAATGTTTTTCCTATATTCTCAAAACAAATTTTGATAGACATGCTTTTAATTCTTGTATAAAGAACAAGACGAAATATTAGTTCTTTTCTCTAGTAGTATAACAGATATCCATACTGTTGATAAAGAATTATTGCAAACAATATACAAATCTAGCATATAGCCTAGTTAAATTTTGTACACAGTACATGATTTTGGAAATTTAAATAAAGGGAGGCAAAGTTCAAATACATTAACTTGACTGTTACAACTCACAGCTGCTCCACAACAACAAATTTTAAATCCTTTACAGCTAGAATAAGGGCTTGACTAAAATACATGCCATTATGTGGAAGCATATATATTTGGAAAAAGCAGTGCATAATAAAAAAAAAAATCACTAAATATATACTCATTAATCAATTCTGGACTGTTTCATTAAGGTCAGGGGATTTTCCATAGAGACTAATCGAAATAAAAACATGTTGGCTTTATTTCTATATATAATAGTTAATAAATGCCTACCTGTATTAATTTTTATCTGATTATCTAAATCAATTCTGCATGTTATATGATTTTGCAAGTTATATGCATATTTGATTTACTCTCTCTCCTTCTAAATCACATCAGTATTCATGATAGAACTATTTTGTTATGAAATGCTACTTATGATGTGAACGTTATCATGAAAAAAAAAAAAAAAAAAACTATATCATTTTTGAAAATAATGTTGTTTACTTAGAAAATCGTATTCTAATAAAGAATATTGATAGTGACAAGACTTTTCATTCATGCTCATTTTATGCATACGGGAACACAATAAATGCACTAAAATGAGAAAGTGGCCTGTTCGTGTGTTTTATTTAATTTCGATGTGAACGTTATCCAGGGTAAAAATTTGTTTGCTCATCAATAACATTTTTATCAGGTGTTGTTTATTGTTGAATTTCAGTTTATTTGTTGAGGCATAGTTTTCTACTGTAGCAATGGATCTACTGAAATCAGTGGTATAGTTAACTGCAATTTTCATTTCATTTTTGCTTTTACTCCAACACATTTTACTTGCTTTTGGCTGCTATCTTGGATTTTGGCAGCCATTTTGATTTTTTTTTTCAATTGGCTTTTATTGCATATTAATGAAAAATCTTATCTAAGCTTGTTCTCAAGTTTAAATGCCATCTTTTAAACATTTTATAAATATATATTAGAAGATCTATGAGAAAAACCGTTATTTTGTCAGCCATCTTGGATTCTGGTGGCCATCTTGAATTGCCCAATGATGCCAATCTGGCATCATCCAGATTTCAAATCAGGATACCAATACCTACTTATTTCTGCAAAAATATTTTCTATAGACGCTATTGCACGGTCATCTTGGATTCATGCCAGACTAATTATTCTAGACGAGGCAAAAGGGAAGGGAGGCATGAAAAAGGGGCAGGGAGGAAAGTGCCTTGTTGAATGACTTCCAATATCAGACAAAGGCAAAACAGAGTCCTTGACTGACATTAAAAATAAGGTCTAATTATAACTTTGGTTATGAATTGCATATTAAAGAAAAGAATAAGAAAGAATTCTTATCAACTCGTAGACTCCAAGCTACATCATCTGACTATATGGGTTTTGATTGCCTTGTAATTTATGACCCCATAATGCACAGTCAAACTTAGCATCAAACCCTTGCATTTCTCATCAGATAACAAAAATGTCCAGAGTAATTAAAATAGAAAAAGCTTCTTCGCAGCTGTATTAAGAAACAACACTTTTAATTCAAAAACATAAGTAGGACTTAATTTATGATTTAGAAAGGATTACAAAACTTGACAAGATTTCAATTATAAATTTATATTTTATACACTGTGTTGGCCTACTGATGGAGAGGTTGCTACTGCATTAGACTGGTTACTGCCCCTGATACTACTGCATGTATAGGGACTGGTACAGGCTAATCGATACGGTTCAAATTCTGCCTGTATTAGGCGAGGTAACTGTGCAAGAAGTAACTTGGAGTAGCGTCTCTTGATTCGACGTATTTTTATTTTGCTATAAATGCATGGAATCATTTCAACAAACAACAGCTGGATGTCTAAAATTTAAAAGAAAAAATGTTATGATTATAAGAGTATTATTTGATTATTATGTTTATAATGTAACATTGTCAGGTTACTCGATACATGTATCGAGCCGTTTCATTGGCCGTATCAATAATCCAATCACAGGGTACGGTACGTTTAGCATGTGCCTATTGTAATACACGGTATACAATGGCGGCCAGTTCACTACTGCATAGCCATTCTAAAATAGACTGCTAAAAATAGAACACTGCACTGCAGATTTTGCTTTTAAGAATTGTCAATGCAAGGATAGCAAACCTCACTTATTTTCAAAATTGTTTGCATCTTTGGTTTACCCTACATAATTGTAACTCATGCAAAAAATGCATGTAATGATAATATCCAGCTGTAAGAATATTTAATTCTGCTTTATTTTAAAACTAGTCATGTATTTAGAATTATCACAGATTGTGTGACGTCATTTAACCCATTACCACACAATCCCTACTTTTGATGCCCCTGAGAAAGAAGCCTTTTGAAAACACTATGGGAAAAGGAGAAAATGCTGGTGACCAGCATTTTCTCCTTTTCCCACAGTGTTTTCTACTCTTCCCAGAACAAATTTCTATCTTTTAGTCACCTTTATTTTGTCGTCTGCAAATGCTTTCAATTTGGACGAGTCTAAATTTTCCTCTTATAGTAAAGAGTTAAGCAATATTGGCAGGCGCTAAAATAACTGTAATGGAAACAAAAAGACAGGGTTTCGAGGGATAATGGTGGATAGGCAATTCAATGACAGATAAGGATTATAACACACTGCTATCCTGTCTAACTGACCAAGTTATTAAAGGATAATTAGTGTCGCCCTTAGTCTCAGATTGACTGTATTTCATGACTACAGTCAGGTCGTAAGAAATTTATGGCGAACTTTTTGACTCAGAAAGCTTGGTGAGATGAAGCCGAGACACTGAAGGTGAGTTTTTTGCCCATGTAGCCCTGCTGCTTGTTCTCTTAAACCAGAACAATAGCTAGCCAAGTTTTGTTTGTATATGATAAGGGCAACAGGGCAGGTGTTTACAGATTTGAGGGCACAAGGGTGGAGTAAAAAAGGGGCAGGGCAGCGCGCCCCGCTATTTCGCTCTAGAATAAACACTTATACAGGAGTAAAGTACGAACAGCTGCAGCTATCTTCTGTCATGTGACACTGTTTGGAATGAGAAATTTCATTGGTTGATATGTATTAACAGTCATGCATTCAACCAATGAAGTTTTGTACAGCTACTCACACCTTTTGTCATGTGACACTGCTCAATGGTCAGTATCAAATGTATGAACCCTTGTCAATGGCAAAGATTTTTGAGCGAGTTTACAAGGTGGAAGGACTGTAGAAGCCAGAGTGCATTAGCCACTGACAAACAATCATGTTTTTTGGTAGACAAAATTAATGATTTAGCTCTCAGTCTTCCAAAGAATAAGGAGAATACCTCTTAGCCTAGATACGTTGTTTGTAGCTCACAATGTGCTCAAGGGGAGCTTTTAGGATCACCCTAGGTCCGTCGTGCGTCATCCGTCGTGCATCGTCAACAACTCTTTAAACATCAAAGCCTCCTAAACCGTTCGGCTAATTTGGACCAAACTTGGCTGGAATGTTCCTTTGGAGGTCCTATTTAAAAAGTGTTCACAGAATTAGATTCCATCAAAAACTCTGGTTGCCATGGCAACCAAATGGAATTTTTTAAGAAATTCTTGAAAAATCTTCTCCCTTGAAACTGCCTGTCAGATTTTGAAATAATTTCACAGAGATGTTCTTTAGATGACCCTTTTCAAAAAAAAAAATGTTCGAGAAATTTTAATCTGTCAAGAAACATGACTGGTGAATAGGGGCTACTTGCACTATACAGAAATGAAGAAATTCTTAAAAATTCTTCTTCTCTGGAGTGGCTGGTCAGATTTTGAAATAATTTCACAGAGATGTTCCTTGGGTGACCCTTTTAAAAAATATTGGCGAAAGTTTGATCCATCAAGAAACATGGCTATGGTGAATAGGGGCTACTTGCACTATCCAGAAATGAAGAAATTCTTGAAAATCCTTCTTCTCTGAAACCACCAGTCAGATTTTAAGATAATTTCACAGAAATCTTTCTTGGATGACCCTTTTTAAAATTTGTTAGCCAAATTTTGATCCACCATGAAACATGGCTCTGGTGATTGCACTATATGGCCCTGGGGAAATTCTTAAAAATTCTTCTTTTCTGAAACTGCTGGTCAGATTTTGAAATAATTTCACAGAAAAGTTCCTTTGGTGACTCTTTTCAAAAACTGTAAGGGAAATTTTTATTCGTCGAAAACAACAGGCAATTGATGACACCTGCATGTGGGGCTCTTGTTTGACTATGTTTTTAGTCAATTTTTAGTCAA
Source organism: Tridacna crocea (assembly GCA_943736015.1). Taxonomy (NCBI): domain Eukaryota; kingdom Metazoa; phylum Mollusca; class Bivalvia; order Cardiida; family Cardiidae; genus Tridacna; species Tridacna crocea. The sequence goes on along the minus strand of OX031067.1, from coordinate 3,064,229 downwards.
TATTGAGACTGTGCTCTTCTTCAAGAAATTGTCCTCTGGTGATCATTCCCAAAATCTATTTGCAGAATTCTGATTCATCAAGATCATTGCTGTGGTGATGATTGTAGGGGTGGTGATAGATTTTGAAATGACTTTTACAGGTGACCTTTTCAAAATCGGTTGGCAAAAATATGATTTTGTTACCAAGGTTTCAATACCTCAAAAAAAGATCGGCTATGGTCCTTTAAAAAATTCAAGTGAGTGATCCAGGGCCATTTTGGCACTCTTGTTTTGTAACAGGAGGTGAGTAATGGGCTGAATACAGTTAAATCCCATGATTATACTGTATAGTCTATGAGTGAGAGTGACACGAGTCTATGGACCCCTATAGTCATTGTTTCAAAGCTGTTTATATAGGGAAAGCAGCCAGTTGCATAGACAGAGTAGTATGCAAGGTTACACTGAAAAAGAAAATTCTGGAACACATGGATAGGAGGACTGGCTGTCAACATCGACATTTCTGAAATAATGTTGATATCAGCAATAAAGAGATGAAAAATAAACCAATATTTTGGAAGGCTGCAGTGGTGTAGATCAAGATTTTCCTTCATGTTCTGTACTTCCTGATCTTGACGTTTCCATATAGCAAAAGAATTTCAGCAACAACATCAGCAGTCTAGAAGGGGTATTTAAACCAATGGTTGACATATTTTATCCCACATGATGTTCATTTCATTCTTTCTATTTCAGGTATACCGTCTTAGTAACTTCTCACTGAGTCCTGCGAATACAAGATACAGCAATGTACACAAGTTCAATATGTTTTTGAACAAAGACACCATAGTTCAGCTTGTGGAAGACGTAAGATGTCAGCCAAAAGAGACTTTCTATCATGTAGATTACCTGAAAAAATACTTTCAGACATTGAAAGACAGTCAGTGGATAGGTAAGTTGCATTAATAGTGTTAACTCTTTCACCCTATATCAAACAAACCCTTTCTTTTACAACCCAGAGGAAGAAGCCTTCTGAAAACATTGCGGAAACAGGAGAAAATGCTGGTAACCAGCATTTTCTCCTTTTCCTACAATGTTTTCTACACTTCTAAAGTCAAGTTTCAATTTTACAATCATGTTTATTTTGTTGTCTGCATATGGTTTCAATTTGGAAGTCTAAAAGTCTGTCGTGTAGTAAAGAGTTAACAAGCTAAAAAATCTTAGGTATGTCCAAATTGACAGCATTTGTTAAGAATGATAAATTAGAGTCAAGGATAAGAACTGGCTCCTTTTCCAACAATTTTTAACAGGTTTGTTGTCAGGGCTATTAAAACTTGGGATTGTGTGTTAACCCATTACCACACAATCCCTACTTTTGACGACCCTGATAAAGAAGCCTTTAGAAACCAACATTTTCTCCTTTTCCCACAATGTTTTCTACCCTTCTCAAAACAAATTTCAAATTTTCAGTCACTTTTATTTTGTTGTCTGCAAATGCTTCCGATTTGGACAAACCTAAAATTTTGTCGTTTGGTAATGAGTTAACACTTTACCACACAATCCTGACTTTTAACAACCCTGAGAAAGAAGAGTTTTGAAAACATTGTGGGAAAAGGAGAAAATGCTGGTAACCCTGCTGGAAACAAATTTCATTTTTTGAGTTTCGTTTATTTTGTCGTCTGCAAATGCTTTCGATTTGGACAAAACTAAAATTTTGTTGTTTGATAATGAGTTAAAGAGTGACAGACCATCATTGTTTGTGTTGTAGAGGCTCAGTAAATGAGATCAGATTTACTAATGGAAAAAAAGAAATAGAAGTGTTGTATCCTCATGATGATTTGATGGAATATCAGACAAATATTACAGAAGGTAGATCCAAGATATAACAGAATATATTCTGGAGCCAGATCATGATCTCCACTGTGTACAAAAGTAACCATAGTTGATGATATTTAGGGAAGAAATAAATTTCCGAGTGTGATAGAAGTAGGTAAAACTTTGTTTTGACGGGTGAGATGTAATGATATCTTGCAGAGGCATAGTAAGGATGTAGAACTAGATTAAAACAGTGTTTTTCCCTGTATTTCATCCAATTTTCTCTTTGTTTATCAAGAATTAAAATGATAATAAGGTCTTTGTGAAGTTTCTCTGAGTGTGTAGCCTAAATAAAGAAGGCATGAACTAAACAAATGCCAACAACATTCTCTTTCATAATCATTCTTACACTCAAGAACAGTTAACCTCTCTAAGCATCTAGAAATTCTACTTCATGCTTAGATTCCCTATGGCTGTGAGATTACAGCAGGCACTTTGTGAGGGCAGTTTCAAATTTTGGCCAGATCATAGCAAAGGAAATATAACAGTAGTCGTAATGGCACTGCTCCTTTGTCACGGGGGATGGAGGCTGCAAGGTTCAGTGGTGAGGTTGTTGAAAAGGCATTGTAGAGGTCCAGGCTGTAGTCATTACATGATGCACCAAGTTTAACAAGATATCGTTCTTGGGCCAAACATTTTGAAGCCCCAACTTTTAACAGTGAAATGCAGAAAAAACCTTAGTATGTTATGCGTAGGTCACAAATAAAACGGGCGCCAGACAATTTCTTCCAACTTGGCTGATTCAAAGATTTGAGACATTGTCCGGGCGCTTTACAATATCAAGACGTTTTGCTCAAGCAGTCACAAATCAAACAGGCATGGGATGGCAGTTTTCAGGTCAGAAAGGCACCGGGCAGCAACTGGTCATCGTGCTGCGACTGGACGGCGACTGCACGGTCATCTTTTGGACTTTGTGCCTCTGTCCGGCTTGCTACAGAGGCGTGTCATACTGTCTGAGGATGACAAGCCTCTGTAGCCACATTTTGATGCACACAGTCCTTACTTTGCGACCTCCCCCACCACGCTCCTGATTGTAAACAGCAGCAGCTGCTATTACAATTACATGTATCTGCCTTCCGTGAGCAGCTTGCAATCTCCCTTGATGAAGGAAAAGATTCAACAGATTTTGTGGCAGTATACATGTCAGTGCCATTATCACTTCAGAACTGATAAACTATAATGAAGTAAGATATCAATACCGGTATACACTTTTATTAGATACTCATTATGTCACCAAAGTATGTGTTTGCCGTCTGGTTGCCGTCTGGAAAGATTTAACAAAATCAATGCCGCATGGCGATCTGACAGTCACTGGACGGTGCCTGTACAAATATTTATAATCAGGAGATACTCGTCCAGGCTCTGTCTGGCGCATGGACGGAGGCAGTCCATTCGCCAGACAGCTGCATTTCGGTCGGCGGACGATTTGGAGATAAACAATTTCATAAAAATCGGCCTTGCGCCGTCCGATTTCTGAAGGCATCGTCCAGTCACCGGATGGAATCCAGCTGGAGGCCGGACGATGAGTTAACGGGCTCTCCAATGGTTAAAATATCAGATGGTTGCTGTCCAATTATAAGTTTGTTTTAAACCTGGACCAGGCGCTGGACGGCTTCTCAAAATTGAACTGCCGCCATTCAATCATCTTTAAGCCTCTGGATTGGGGATAGCATTACAAAATGTGAGCTGATGTGAAAACGGTGTAACTTATTACATTTATGCTTTGTTAAATGATCCATGTTCTTGTTTTTTATAGTTATATAGAAAAAATATTTAGCTTGAAGCAATGTGAAAAAAGTACAGCAGTATTCATTACCGACGATTTATTATCTATGTTCTTCAGATGTCACTGGAAAAGTTTTACAGCCAGCTGAAGGTGGGAATGGCCAAAAGAGAGTTTTGATTGGAAGCAATGATAGTGACACTGGGCTAGAGTTGAGACTTCAGGGTGTACATGTAAGTCCTTGGTCTTCGTCATCTTTTATGTAGTAATTAAACCTGACACTGCTGAATAAGAACAGAACACATAAAATTGATATCCATATTCACCAACCATTCTCAAGAAGACTCTTAGTCTTATTCTTCAGAACTTCATCATTGTGAAAGTAACAGAACATCTGATTAGCTAAACCAATCAGTTCTTGAGAATAGTTGGTGAATATGGACCAAGAATGTACATGTAAGTCTTTGATCTGTGTCATCTTTTATGTAGTACTTAAACCTGACACTGCTGAATAAGAGCAGATCACATAAAATTGATAAAGAGATAAACCTGAACGATGTCTTGTTTCTGTTAGTGGAAATCTTTTAACTCACTACCAAACAACAATATGTTAGGCTTGACCAAATCAAAAGCATTTGTAGACGACAAAATAAAAGTGATTGAAAATTTGAAATTCGTTTTTGTGAAGGGTAGAAAACATTGTGGGAAAAGGAGAAAATGCTGATTACCAGCATTTTCTCCTTTTCCCACGATGTTTTCTCAAAGGCTTCTCTCTCAAGGTCGTCAAAAGTAGGGATTGTGTGGTAATGGGTTAACTAAAGGAACATTTAACTGAATACCTGGAGATCATGTGTACAAACAAGATGGCATCAAATGTGAATAGTTATGCTTATCTAAAGTTTGTTTAAGAAATAATCTTCTTTCTATCGTGGTATATTGTTCAATAAACCACAGTTGTAAGTTATGAGGCACAATAAATAATCCACAAGGGCAATAGCCCGAGTGAGTTATTCATTGCGCCTCATAACTCACAACATGGTTTATTGAACGATATACCACGATAGAAAGAAGATTATTTCGATTCTAACTTGGCCAATTCTTAATGAAAGGAAAACAAGTTCAAACTAAGAGTAAAAACAAGGATGAAGACTATGTTCCATTGAATAACTCGCTCATTGAATGACGTCACTCTACATGGATTGTCGCAGATTTTACCACGTTTTCCTTGCACTGTGTTTTTAGAGCCAAAGTTGCGTGTCATGTTAGAGTTTTGGTTATTGCACTTACCTAATTAGAGTTTTGGTTATTGCACTTACCTAATTACGTTGTTGAGATATTTTTAGATTATATTAAAGGTTGATAAGGTTAAACAGTGTGGGTGTTGAAAGGCATTTAAATCAAATTTACGCAGTTTAAAACTATTGAAATTATTATGAAGATGACAACCTGTCATTGTTTGTTTGTTAGCTGGTATTAAAACAGATTTTAAAACTTGGTAAAAGTAAACAAAAAAATGAGGCAGCTTAGCAGATTACTATATAAATATTAAGACATAGTTATGCCATATTTCAACTTAGAATTTCCACTGAAAATCAGTTTCTGTCTATGAGCAATTGCATCAACATGCAGAGCTCTTGTGTGGTATCACATCACACCATCACTTTCGGTAGAAAAACCTCGAAGAATATTTATTAGGGACATTCCTTTTCCATACAGTGATTAATTGTCACCAGTGCTAGAGTCCAACAATAATTATTTAGTTTTAAGCTCACCTGGTTGTGCTCAAGGGGAGCATTTAGGATCACCCGGTGTCCATCGTCCGTCCTGCGTCGTGCATCGTGCGTCATCAATAATTCTTTATACATCAGCTCCTAAACCGATGGGCCAATTTGGACCAAACTTGGCTGGAATGTTCCTTGGGAGGTCCTCTTTAAAAATTGTTCACAGAATTTGATTCCGTCTAAAACTCTGGTTGCCATGGCAACCAAAAGGAATTTTGTAGGAAATTCTTCAAAAATCTTCTTCTCTGAAACCGCTTTCCAGATTTTAAAATAATTTCACAAGAGATGTTCCTTGGGTGAATTTTTTCGAAAATTGTTCGTGAAATTTTGATCCATCAAGAAACATGGCTCTGGAAAATGGAGGCTGCTTGCACTATAAAGAAATGAAGAAATTCTTAAAAATTCTTCTTCTCTGAAACCGCTGGTCAGATTTTGAAATAATTTCACAGAAATGTTCCTTGGGTGACCCTTTTCAAAAGTTGTTCGTGAAATTTTGATTCATCAAGAAACATGGCTCTGGTGAATGGGGGCTACTTGCACTATAGGGAAATGATGAAATTCTTAAAAATTCTTCTTCTCTCAAACGGTTTGTCAGATTTTGAAATAATCTCACAGAGTTGTTCCTTAGGTGACCCTTTTCAAAGACCGTTTGTGAAATTTTGATTTGTCAAGAAACATGGCTCTGGTGAATGGAGGCTTACTGCACTAGATATGGAAATGAAGGAATTATTGAAAATTCTTCTTCTCTGCAACTGCTGGTCAGATTTTGAAATAATTTCACGGAGATGTTCCTTGGGTGACCCTTTTCAACAATTGTTTGCAAAATGTTGATCTGTCTAGAATCATGGCTCTGGTGAATGGGGGTACTTGCACTATAGGGAAATGAAGAAATTCTTAATACTCTTCTTCTCTGAAAAGGCTGGTCAGATTTGAAAATAATTTTACAGAAATGTTCCTTGAATGACCCTTTTCAAAAAGTGTTTGCGAAATTTTAATAGGTCAAGAAGCATGGCTCTGGTGAATGGGGGCTACTTGCACTGTACGGGAATGAAGAATCTCCTAAAAATTGTTTTCTGAAACTGCTGGTCAGATTTTGAAAGGACTTTTACCGGTGACCTTTTGAAAATTGCTTGGCAAAATAATGATTTTATCTCCAGTGTTTCAATACCTCAAAGAAAAAATGGCTATGGTCCTCCCAAAAATTCAGGTGAGCGATCCAGGGCCATCTTGGCCCTCTTGTTTTATATTTTTGTAAGTATAGAATTTGGCTACAGCTTTGTTTTTTTTTTTTATTGATTTTACACCCTTTATATGTCAATTTTTCCCTTGAGAATAATATATCCCTGAATTCAAGGATAGCTCTGTTCATGAGGATATTGGACATGTTTTACATATCTAATTATATAGAATTTTTCTTGACTCTGTTTTATAATATGCAGGCAGAGGCAAACTTTACTACTGGAGAGTGCATAGAATTACGTCAAGTTCTGTTCCAGAGGAAAGATGGTAATTTCATTAGCTTGCCTGTTTTCCAAGAAAACATTGAGGCTTTTAACCCTTTACCAAATGATGAAATGTTAGCCTTGTCCAAATTGAAAGCATTTGCAAACAATTTCAGTGTGGTTCATGTGGTGCAATTTTGCTTTGACAGGGCAGTAAACATTGTGGAAAAAAGGAGAAAATGCTGGTTACCAACACTTTTTTCTTTTTCTGACAATGTTTTCAAAAGGCCTTTTTTACAGGGTTGTGAAAACTTGGGATTGTTTGGTAAAGGGCTGAGTAGTCCTGTTGCTGTTATCATCATTGTCATATCTTTGTGATTACTGATGATATTCATTTCATACTTGGGTCATTTGTTTAGTCTCAAAAGGGAAAATGTGCCAGAAGGGCAGATAACTCTCAACACTTTTTTGATACAGTTATGCCATTTGTTGACATAGAGCTTAAAGTAAAGAACTAGAAGTAAGACAGAACTTGTACCCAAGCCTTGGCATCTGCATGCAATACTCTTACTGACTTTTGCTTCTTTTTTTTTTGCATATGTCACCGTCATCTTAAAGAGTGTATACTAATCTTGTCTTAAAGGGAGTTTACTTAGATCAGCCTGAATGTGCAGGTTATCTGATGTGAAACAGGCAAGGATTGTAAAAAAATCTTGATAAAGATTAGTAGATTGGTAATTAGGTCAATCAGATGAATTCTAACCCTCATTTCCATGGTCATATACTGGGCAACATAAGGTAAAAAATAATTTACCCACATTTTTTGTCATATATTGGTACTCATTGAATTTGGTAAAAAAGTTTGTTTTTATAATAGATTGAATCACTTTAAGACTAGGTCACATCAGGTGCAAAAGTAGCTCTAGATACTACCTTTAACGTCCAACTTTCATAACAATATGTCGGAGCATTTGTCTGGATTATGTCTTGGACTAGTTCAAAAATTGGTCATGTCAGGTCAAAAAGTTGATAATTGGGACAAGTCTTAGACAAACTTTTTGTACACTCTCCAGTCACATTTGTCAACTCATCAAATTTTTTTCTTGATTACATCTCATACAAGTTGGAAATCGAGTCATGTCATGTCAAAAGTACGTCATTGTGTTAAGTCTTGGAAAATATGTGTGTATGTGACCACAGACAAGTTTAAATAGATCATGTCAGGACAAAAAGTTCACCAAGGCCTGTGTTCATGAACTGTTCTTGAGAATATTCTTAGTCTTATTCTCCAAAGTTTTCTGAATTTGTATGTAACACAACTTCTGATTGCCTAAACCGAATAGTTTAGCCAATCGGAAGTTGTGTTACTTACAAAAGTAGAAATTTCTGGAGAATAAGAGAAAGAATGTTCTTAAGAATGGTTGGTGAATATGGGCCCAAGTCAAATTTTTGTAAAACCATGTGTACTGTTTAAAGATCACATAATAGTAATGAAAACTAGTAAGAACATATTTCTTGATGACGTCTGTCTTAAAATGGGTTGTTATAGGTAAAAAAAAAATTGGTAACTGGGTCAAATAGTGTTGGAAAAGCTGTGTGTTTTGCCAAAAACTCTGAATCAAAAAGAATGTTTGATAATATCTTAAATGAGTGAAGAAAAGCATCAAGTTAGCTCAGAAAGTAAGTTACTGGGTCACATGCTAGAAAAAATCATGTGTACCCTCTAGAGGCCATGTTTTAAGTCAAATTCCCATGAAAGTTGGACAGAATGTTTGTCTTAAAGAGACCTCAGTCCTTTTTCAGATCCCATCACTTTGTATGTCACTGGTTAAAAAAAAAAAAAAAAAGAAAAAAACACTGCAAGTGCTATTTTTCAGTCAAATACCCATGAAAGTGGAATATCTCTTGATGGCATGGTGCTTTAGATTGAAAAAGGTAAAAAAGTAGGTTACTGGGCCAGATCTCAGAAAAACAGCATTTCAGCTCTGTAATTCAAAAACCTTTTAAAATCTTTGGATAAAACTTCACATGATTGTACTTTGGAGGCCAAATAATCCACCCAGTGTTACCTTGTTGATATCCTATCAGAGATAAACAAAAAATTAGTTACCTTTTCAAAAAAAGTAGGTCACTTGGTCAAATCTTTGAAAAAAAAATTTTAGATGCCACATTTTCAAAATAGTCCTCACACAAGTTGGTCCGAATATTTGTTTTCATGATTCTCATATTATTTCAAAATTTTGTCACATCGATTTTAGAAGTACATGTAGGTCACTCAGATAAATTTCTGGAGACTACATTCTCACCATGATGCTCATCAAACTGGATCAGAGTGTTAGTCCTGACATTATGAACAATTTTGATACTGGGTCGGCCTGTCAAAAATTATGTCATTTGGTCATACCAGAGAAAAAATATAGGATATAGTTTTTGTGTCCTTAGCAGTACATATGCTCAGATGAGCCATTCAGAGCCATTATGGCCTTTTCTTTCTTATTTTGATATTTGTCAGTGTTACTGGGAGTTAAGGTCTGATTGTGATGTGCAAATTCGGGTACAAAATCTTTTTGTACATATGAATGTGATAGATGTAGTTTGTGGAAAAATTAGTGACACATATATCTCTTTGTTGGTTAAAAAACAAACACATACAGCATTTTCACAACAATTCATTATTTATGTTTCTCCCCCCCCCCCCCCCCAATCAGGATTGGGATACATATTGTTTTTTTCCCTTGGGTCTGCCTGTCCACTGTCCACCTGTCAAAAATCTTGTTGGCTCTTTAACTGGAAAACTTTTCAAGATATTTTGATAGAATTTCACACATTTGTAAAGCACCATGAGAAAAAATGTTGTGTTCAAGAACCATAATTCTGGCTTGCCTATTTTCCTGAGTTATAGCCTGTTGATTATATTCTGTCACAACAGGTGTCAGCTCTATAACTCCAACACCTTTTCAGGTATTTTGATAAAACTACACACATTAGTAGAGCACCACAGGGCAAAGTGTTATGCACAAGAAATGTAACTCTGGGTTGTCTAATTTTAGAGTTATTTCCCTTTGATTATTTTCTATCAAAGATTGTGTCCACTCTATAGTTTGTAAATCTTTTAAGATATTTGGATAAAAGTGCACACATTTTATAGCACCATGAGACAAAGTGTCATGCACAAGAACTGTTGTCTGGCAAGCCTATTTTCTAAGTTATTGCCATTTGATTATTTTCCTCACAAGTTGTTTCTGCTTTATAGCTCCAACACCTTTTCAGGTACTTTGATAAAACTTCACACATTTGTAGAGAACCATGAGACAAAGTGTCAGGCACAAGAACAATAACTCTGGCCTGTCTATGTTTAGAGGTTTTCGTCTTTGATTATTTTCTGTCACAAAGCATTTCAGCTCTGTAATTCTAAAACCTTTTAAAATCTTTGGATAAAACTTCACATGATTGTACAGCTCCATGAGATGAAGTGTTATGCACACAAACTGCAACTCTGGCCCATCAATTTTTCAAGTTTTTTCACTTTGATTAGTTTTCATAACAAATAGTATCCACACTATAACTCCAACACTTTCTATACCTTTATTTTGATAAAACTTCACAAATATGTAAAGCACCGTCAGACAAAATATCTTGCTCAAGGACTGTAAATCTGGCTTATCTATTTTTCGAGTCATTTCCTTTTGATTATTTAGGCCAGAATTTTTTTATAAGTTGATTTACGGGATCTTTTTTTCAAATTTAGGGTCGGGGGGACGAAAAAAAAATAAAATAAAAAGCTCTAAAAATGTTCAGTCGATAAAAAAATATAAAAAAAAGAGGTTTTTCTTTTCATTATTTTTTTTCCCTACCAATACCGCAAGAAACTAAAAATATAACTAGTGAAGTAAACCAACAGTCTGTATTATAGTTACATCTTTCAAGTTACCATAATTTTCCTAAAAATCTATTCTGGATACCTTAAAAACTGTAATGACCACCTTTAATAGTGTCATGCCTCAGATCAATGAGGTCTAAAGACAAATTCAGAATTTAGCAAACATTGAAGATTCTGATCAAATTTGCTCCTTTATGAGAAGTCTGATCTGGCTCTACGACGTTTGCTGCCAAATGAATTCTTAAAACTTTTTAGGCTCATTATGATTGTCTGACAAGAAAAGAAACAGAAAGTTGCTCTTTCACAAACCACAACATTAGCTAAGAAGTTCTGAAGTTCCAATAAATTTAGCACAATTTTACAGAAACAATTCTGGAAATTCATTGCAGTGAATCTACAAAAAACAGACATTGTTTTTCTCATAACGTTTTCCTAAGTCGCCTCTATTGAGGTCCTTATGAAGTTGGCATTGTTTGAGCTCCCAAAACAAAACAAAAATAATTGAGCTATCACTAAATGTGACCCCAAACCAGCTCCTTGTCACTAAACAGCTCTTTGTCACAGAATGCAGAATGGTTTAGTACAAAAGAGTTTTAAAAAATTATATATTACAAAGGGCTATAACTCTGAAAATAGTGGGAAAAGATTTATGGTTCTTGCACAGTGCACTTTACTTTGATGTGATTCAAAATCATATGAAGCTTGAAGTGACTAGCTTTTGTACTTTGCAAGTTATGCCCCATTTAAAAAACCAAAGTTACAATTAACAAAGGGCAATAACTCTAAATGTAGCAGGAACAGAGTTACAGTTTTGAAAACTGCACTTCTTGTTAATGTGGTCCATCTGTATATGAAGTTTGAAGGTACTAGCTTTTACACTTGGAAAGTTATGCCCCAGACAAAAATCCAAATTAAAATTTACAAAGGGAAATAAATGTGAAAATAGTGGGAATATAGTTATGGTACTGGTAAAGTGCTCTTTGCTTTATGGTGATCTAATTATATATGAAGTTTGAAGTCACTAGCTTTTGTACTTTGGAAATTAAGCCCGAGATAAAAATCCAAAGTTAAATATACAAAAAGATATAACCGTTAAAATACTGGAAAAAGTTATGCTTCTTGTACACTGCACTTCTCTTTAATGTGGCCGATCTGTACATGAAGTTTTTAGTTGCTAGCTGTTTTATTTTGGAAGTTAAGCCTCGAACAAAAATCCAAAGTTTGAAGTCACTAGCTGTTCTACTTTGAAAGTTATGCCAAGCTTTTTGTGACACATGGATGGACAGATATGGTGACTCCAGTATACATCCCCCATACTTTGTTTATGGGGGGTATAAGCATGAGAAAAACACATAATGTAGTTAAATTTGTTTGAATCTAGAAGCCGACTTGTGCTGCAAGTAGACAGTATCCCTTTCTTGAACCTAACAAAAGAAAGTATGTGATGAGAGAATTTCTGTATTAATGCCTTCCATGGAAGAAAAGAAGTTGGACCTAACTATCCCTTTTGGATATGATTTGCTATATCAAAGAAAGACAATTAGTAAGGATTTCTATCCTGGCTATTTGTTGACTCAAAAGAACATTATCAAACCATTTTGTTTTTGATTGCCTATGACCCCACTGATGCAGAGTTACACTTAACTCAAAACTCTTAACATTTCTCATCAGATTGCAAATAGTGTCCAGACTGGTAAGAAGAGAAAAAAAAAACTTCTTTATGCCTGTGATGGGGACCACAATCTTGATTCAAAAACATGATAATGACTTGTTAAAGTTTAAAAGAAAGTTAACAAGATCTATAGAGATGTAATCTATTAGTCAATAAACTAGCTGATAAGGAGGAAAAGGTGTAGAGTATTCTAAAAATAGAACACTCCACTGCATATTTTGCTCGAGTTGCCGACATCAGGAAGGCAAAAGATCGTCTTCAAGATTTTTCTAATCCTTCACTTTACCATTATAATTTATTTAAAATATGTTTGGAAAAAATATCTCCAGCTGTAAGAAGTGGTAATTCAAGTTTATTTTATGACTATTCATGTTTTGAGAATCAGTAATGATCGATAGTGTGACGTCATTTAATTTTTAAACAAACGCTTTACCTGTGGGAAAAAAAGTGTGATTTTCGTCGGATAAAGGGGTGGATTTAGCGAGTTAGTAACAGGTAAGGATCATAAAACTCTGCTGTCTTGTCCAAATTGATAAAGTTAATTTAGTGATAACCTGTCATCCTTTGTCTTAGATTGCGGATATTTCATGAATATAGGCCTGGTAGGCTGGTCGGGACTGTTTGTTAGGCAAAGTTTTTTCGCTGTGAAAGCTCTGATGATGCAAATTTGAGTCATTGAAGACGACTTTTTCACCCTGTACCATACTTCCTTAAGTTCCTGCTTCAGTCTTTCTCCACTTATCTCGAGAGTTGAGACAAAAATGTCAATAAAAAATCCTTTCGACACTTATTTTCGCCAGTTAAAGAAAAACTACAACTGGCAAAAATGGCGATAAGCAGCGTGGGTCCCGCTGCTGCATGTTATTGATCTTCGTATCGGAAGGTTATATAGGAGACAAGACAGGTACCAGTTTAAAAGTTTGGGTTGACGTTCGCTTTAAATACAGATTTTTTTTGACGAAACGAATAATGGTTAGGGTCGGCGGAAAAAAATTTAAAAAATCTTTTAGAACCTTCTTATATTTTTTTTCTGGTTTTGGGAAAATTGCAGTCGGCGGGTTTGTAAATCAACTATTAAAAAAATTCTCGCCTTATGTCAGAAATTATTTCTGATCTGTAATTTGAAAACCTTTTGAGATATTTTGATAAAACTTCACCCACTTGTAAAGCACCTTGCGACAAAGAGTCATAAACAAGAACCATAACTCTGGCTTGTATATATTACGAGTTAATTTCCTTTGATTAATTTCTCTAGTCATTTTACACACAATTTCGTGTCTGCTGTCTAACTTGGAAACTGTTAGAGAAAAACAACCATCATTTTAGTTGAAAAATTTTCTGGGTAACATATTAATCCTTCTGACATGAAAAAGTGGGGAGTCATCTGTTTTTTTGTAGAAAAATAAGTTCTAGTCAAACATGGTTATTAAAAAGAAGTTTATTGGCTAAAAGTGTGTGGACAAAAAAATCATTATCATTAGCTTTTAATTACACTTTACATTTTTCCAGGAAGGCTGACACTTTCAACCGTATACAGGACTCACATTCAGAGGTGTGGTAGGAAATATGAACCAAAGGTCAATTTCATGCAAGGAGCTTGTAAAGACATTACAATCAAGTCGGATACTAACACAGACAATCAAAGAATAGGTAAGATTGCAATGCTTATCCTTGAATTACATTAATCCTTCTAAGTTGCAAAGTTAGGAATTTGATTCCATCAAAAACTCTAATTGCCATGGCAACTAAATGAAATTTTCTAGGAAATTCTTTAAAAATCTTCTCTGAAACCTCTGGTCAGATTTTGAAATAATTTCAGAGATGTTTCTTTGGTGACCCTTTTCAAAAATTGTTCGGGAAATTTTGATCAGTCAAGAACCATAGCTACTTGCACTAAACAGAAATGAAGAAATTATTAAAAATTCTTTTTGTCTGAAGCGGCTGGTCAGAATTTGAAATGATTTCTCAGAGATGTTCTTTTAGTAACCCTTTTCAAAAACTGTTCGCAAAATTTTGATCCGTCAAGAAACATGACTCTGGTGACTTGGGGCTACTTGCACTATACGAAAATGAAGAAATTGTCAATAGTTCTTCTCTGAAACGGCTGGTCAGATTTTGAAACAATTTCACAGAGGTGTTCTTTGGGTGACCCTTGTAAAAGACTCTGTGAAATTTTGATCCATCAAGAAACATGGCTCTGGTGAATGTGGGCTACTTGCACTGTATGGAAATGAAGAAATTCTTGAAAATTCTTTCTTCTCTGAAACAGCTGGTGAGATTGTAAAATAGTTTCACAGAAATGTTTCTTGGATGACCATTTTCAAAAATTGTTTGCAACATTTGATCCTTCAAGAAACATGGCACAGAGGAATCAGGGCTACTTGCATTATATGGCCATGAAGACATTCTTAAAAATTACTCTTCTCCGAAAGCGTTGGTCAGATTTTTAAATAATGTCACAGACATGTTCCTTTGGTGACTCTCTTCAAAAATTGTTCACAAATTTTTATCTGTCAAGAAACATGGCACTGGTGGTGGGGGCTATTTGCACTATAGGGACATGAAGAGGAATTTCTCAATATTTCTTCTATGGAATGGCTGGTCAGATTATGAAATAATTTTACGTATAATTATGTTCCTTTGGTGACCCTTTTCAAAAATTGTTAGGGAAATTTTTATCTGTTGAAAAACAACAGCCAATTGTGGCACCTGCATGATGTTCTCTTATTATGCTCCCTGAAGGGCGAGCATATAGTCGCAGCTTCGTCTGTCCGTCCGTCTGTCCGTCCGAATCCATTTCTCCACAACCCTTGGACCAAATTGGATGAAACTTCATACATGAACTCTTTAGGGTAAAGTGCCCACGGGTTTTTTTCCGGTTTTTCACTTTGACCTCATGTCATGGAAAAAGGGGGCTTAATGCAAAATTGCATTTTTTTACTAATAACTCATTCAGTTTTTGTCGAAATATCATGAAACTTCATGGTTATATTGTTTATGGAAAGTTTCAGCATGTAGCCTTGCTATTTTCAATCTAATTGTTTTTTAAGTTGACGTTCTGTCATGGAAAAGGGGGTTTCTTGCAAAATTCGAATTTTTACTAATATCTCATTCAGTGTTGGTCAAAATTTTATTAAACTTCATGGTTATATTGTTTTTTCAAAGTTTCACCGTGTGCTCTTGTTTCTTTATCTATGTGTTTTTCAATTTGACCCTCTGTCATGGAAAAAAGGGGTTTCTTGTAAAATGCCGAGGAAAAAGGGGCCTTAATACAAAATTGCAATTTTAACTAATATCTCGTTCAGTTTTTGTCAAACTTTCATGAAACTTCATGGTTATATCTTGTTTTACAAGTTTCAGCATGTGCCCTTGTTATTTTCAATCTATGAATCATTAAAGCGCAAATACCTCTATCCTGGTTTCTCAATTTGAGGCTGCATCACGGAAAAGGGGGACTTCATGGAAAAAATTGTTTTTCACTAGCATCTCCTACATCAGTGCTCAAGACTTTATGAAATTTCAAATCTGAATTTGTTGGAATGTTGCCCAGGTACCTCTCTTTTGGGTTCTGAATTTCAGGCTGCATCAAAGAAAAAGGGGGCTTCATGTAAAAAACGGCTTTATGTAATATTTACTACATGTCTGCTAAACATTTTATGAAATTTAGAATTTTGATTTATTATTCAAAAATACCACAAACCACACACCTGTTGTATTTAATTCAATGATGCAATATTGTTTTATGGGAAAAGGGGACTTAAGGGGGGCTTAGTGGGCTTATTGTCCTCTACAAGTTTGTTTTGGCTTTCTCTTAGATAGTAATTGCCTTTTCACTTCAATTTTTTGGGTGACATGAACAAGTCCTTTTAGGATAAAAGAAGTGAATTTATATCAATTTCATATATTTTATGACAAGCACTTGTTCAGGGAGCATAACCTGTCTCTGACGGCTCTTGTTTGACTTCTGTGTTTAGTCACTTTCAAGCATATGCTCTTCTTCAAGAGACTGTCCTTTGGTGATCTATCCAAAAATTTACTTGCAGAATTCTGATTCATCAAAATCATTGCTGTGATAATTGTAGGTGTGATGACAGATTTTGAAATGCCTTTTAAGGGTGACCTTTACAAAATTGCTTGGCAGAATAATGATTTTGTTTCCAAGGTTTCAGTACCTCAAACAATTGGCTATAGTCCTCTCAAAAATTAAGGTGAGTGATCCAGGACCATCTTGGCCCTCTTGTAGTCACTATCGAGCACGTGCACTTCTTTAAGAAATAATCCTTGGGTGATCTATCCAAGAATTTATTTGCAGAATTCTGATTCATCAAAATTAATGCTGTGGTGATGATTGTAGGGGTGTTGATAGATTTTGAAATGACTTTTACAGGTGACCTTTTCAAATTGCTTGGCAAAATAATGACTTTATTTCCAAGGTTTCAGTACCTCAAAAAAAAATAGCTATGGTCCACTAAAAAAATCAGGTAAGTGATCCAGGGTCGTTTTGGCCTTCTGATTTCAATCACAATTTTAACATAATATCCAGCACCCAACAGCCAACTGTTGGCACCTGCATGCTGTGCTCTTGTTCTTTTATTGAAGTTACTGAAGAAAAGGTTTTAGAATAACAAAAAAAGGCTATAGTCTACTCAAATATTCAGGTGAGCGATCCAGGGCCATTTTGGCCCTATTTTCTCATGAATTTAGCCAGTTATAACTTTCCTACAAAACTTAGTGCATACATTTTATTTCTATCATGGTAAAACGTCTAATAGAGCATAAGTTTCATGATCAATGCGTATCACTATATGAATTAGAATGAATCATGAGTTCTGCTTTGTCACATTCTTTCAGAGGCGGAAAATAAAGATGCAAAGTTTGGCAGATTACCAACGGATCCGTTGCTTGCCAAATTGTATCTGGAAGCCCTGGAATCGGGTGAGGAAGAGTCTAACACAATAAGAGTTATGGTTGTTGGCCATAAGGGAGCAGGAAAAACAACTTTAGTAAAAAAACTACTTGGAAATCCCGGTTTAGAAGAACCCCATGACAGCACCGAGGGAATTGACATTCATGTTCATAAATGTACTGCAAATAAGGATGGTAACTGGATACAAGTCACAGAATCTGATTGTGACCCATGGATGAAAAGGATTGCTTCCAATTCGTCGTCAGTGTCTGCAGATAGTGGACTGCAAACTATGGAAATAGATGATGAAAATGGAGGTACCTTTAATTCACCTACTGCAGATAAGATTCAAATCAACAATTCTGATACAAAAAACATATTTTTTGATGACGAAAAAGAAGATGAAATGGATACGTCTGTAAGTTATGCACACAATCAAAACCAAAGTTCAGTTGAGCCTTCTGTAAGTGATGAAGATTTAAAAGAATTCAAAAACGCTATTGAGACAGCTGAAATGAATGAGCATAAGACCATAAACATTTGGGATTTTGCTGGACAATATATATTTTACGCTACACATCAGTTGTTTCTTAGTTCCAAAGCAGTATACTTATTAGTAGTTGATCTAACAAAAGAATTAAGCACAGAAATTCATGAAGAAGAAGGCAGTGCTCTAAGGAATGTCTCAGATTTTTGCGAGTTCTGGATAAACTCCATTTATACATATGCTTCAACAGAAAGGGGTCTACCCCCAATTTTGCTTGTAGGAACACATAGTGATCATTTTGACAACTCTGACAAAGCTAAAACATCTTGTGATAAGTTATTTAATGGAATAAATTCACCATATATTTCAAAACAATTTATCACAGGTCATTCTGAAAATAATACATCAGACATCTTGGACGAAACAGAAAACTTGAGAAATTCAATTGTGAACATTTCAAGCTTGCAACCGGAGAGTGCCATCAAAATTCCAAAGAGATGGATCCCACTTGAGAAACAATTAATGAAACGGAAGGAGAGCAAAACTAAGTACTTGGCAGTGAAAGATGTTTTGATCTTGAACACAACCAGCAATAAACCACTTGAAACCATGGAAGATGTGCAAGCTTTTTTGTCATACCACCATAACCTGGGTACTTTTGTTTACTTCCATGAGAAAGGATTGTCTGACTGGGTTGTCCTAGATCCCAAATGGATCATTGATGCATTTACATCTATAGTTACAACCACAAGTTTCTTTGAAAGAAGATGTTACAAAAAGCTTGATTCAATTTGGGCAAAAGTTAATGAAACTGCTAAAATTAATGAGAATGATCTCTTTGAAAAGGTTTGGAAACCTATTCCTGAATTTTATAAGAGTCGGAAATGGTTGTTACAAGTCATGCAAAGGCTTCATATGATAGCAAGGTTACATAGGTTTGATGATAAAACAAATCGCCTCACGGAACAAAATACCTTCATTATTCCAAGTTTTCTTGCTAACAGAAGATGCAACAATTCAGATATAAAGAATTTGCACACGTTGGAAAAAAGCACTCATACATTATCCTTTCATCTAGAAAAAAGTCTAGTATCTCCTACAGTTTATTACCATCTAGTTGCTACAGCGATTGAAAAGTGGGAACCTTATGAGAAAAGAAGAAAAAATCATTTATTGTTTGATAGCCTAGCAGTATTCAAACTAGACACAGCTCATATTGGAATAGTAGAGAGATGTTCAATGTCAATTAACATTGCTGTAAAAAACCTTTGTCATCATAGAGTTGATGTTAAACTGTGTGACAAGTTTAGAAGATGTATAGAGAGTTCCCTTAAGACCAAGTTGCGAGTTTCGTCTGCAGGAAAAGATGGTGTATACAAGGTAAAGGTCAAATGTGGAAAACGGTATGATCCAAATGATGAAATTATGTATCACGACTTTGATGACCTGAAGACCAATGAACAGTTTGCATGTCAGGAATGTGGCAGTCGACATCTAATTACTTGTGATGAGGTGATGAGACAATGGTTTCCACCTGAAGATTGGGTATATGGTTTCTCCAAATATCTTTCAAATGAAAGTAAAGGAACTTATGTGGAGGACAAAGATTTATTGGATTTAGTAAATGCTATACAAGATAATTGGGAAATACTCGCCATTCGGTTAGGGTTTAAAACAAAAGCAATAGAGCGAATTGCAATCAATTCCAAAGATTGCCGGCCAATCTGCATTTTGAACATGTTACAGGAATGTTTGATGAGTGAGATACAATGGGGACATCTGATATCGGCAGTCGACGAAGCATGCCAGCGTGGCTTGACCGTGAACAGTGACAGACTAAGAGATTGCCTGGAAAAAATACAATAAGCACGCTCAAACTAATCTTACCTAAAGCCAATAGACAGTGTTATCAGCATTGTTAGTAACTTGTGTTGTGCTGTTTGAGTAAGGGAAAAAGGACGACAATTTAACTTATGTATTTACTTATTTGTGAATTTATGTCTTGCATCTTAGAGAACACTTTCATCTATCAGGCACATAACCAGGTTTATAGAACCCTTACGCGCTGTGATTAAAGACTTCAGTTTAACAAAAATACACGTGTGTCTGTATTGTGATGCTTTGAAAGCATCTGCAGAGGAGAAATTAAATGTTGCATGAATAATGATAAGTTTGGTAAAAGTGAAGGAAACGCTGTGGGAAAAGTAGCAAATGAGGTCAGCAGTATTTCCTCCTTTTCCAAGAGTGTTTTCAGAGGTCTCCTTCTCCAAAGTTTTTAAAACCGAGATTGTTCGGTTAATGTAATTAACATTACGCACTCGCATATTGTGCGTTATTGGCGCTACACCCCAGTGTACGTGAATGAAATTTGCTTAGTTTTGCTTTTGATGTTCAGATGTTTACATTCCCCCTTGATGTATTTGAAAAATGAATACATGTCATCCTTGATGAGACAATGTGCGAAACGGAGGTTTTGTATGCGAGTTCTGAAGGTGCAGGCTACGGCATGGATTCAAAGGTCAAATGCACTGGTATCGTGTTTGTTCCATAATAATGTTTTAATCCCATATCAGATTAAAAATCGACATACCTGTCCACGTTGATGAGATAACACAAAATGAATGTCTTGAACCCCATTCTCTAATGCCAGGTCAAAGATAAATAGTTAACCCAGTCTCCAAGAGTCAGGGTCTCTGAAGCACTTCATCAGTCAGTCAACAGGAATGTTGCCTGCACAGTATCCTCTGAACCACATATTTAACCCTTTCCTGCTAAATAACTAAAATGAAATTTTCAGTTCGATAGTAAAACCCCAAAAATTGTTATTTTAAAGGTATGTTTCTGAGAAAAAAATCTCCAGATCGGACAGCGTAGATCTAAGATCAGATAAGTGCAGTCTGATCTTGATCTACGCTGTCCGCAAAACGTCTGTGAGTCGCGATAAGTAGCCAAAGGGTTAATATTTCATGTATTTCATGATATTTCCATCTTGAGGAGATGACATAAAGAGGAGAGCCTTCAAACATATACACGTTATAAGGTGTTGAGAGCTAGGATGGTGTGGGATTAAAGGTCTTGTTTATACTTAATATTTTGTTACTATATCGGCAGAAAAGTCGAAAAGGTTTTACGGGAGATATCAGTTCCGACGAAAGTAACATCTAGTCTCTATTAATGCGGATATTTTTAGCTTAACGACCAAGTCACAGGCAAACTTCAAACTTTGGCTAGTTTTTCTGTAGGGTGTTAAAAAGGGAACCAACGCGACTAGGGCAGGTAACTGTCAAAGCATTGATTTAATTAGGCCCCTTTATTTGTCATTGACTTAGAATTTTCACTCCTAAAGCAACTGCAACTATGTCTTGGCACCTGCTTGCTGTGCTTTTGTTAGCTATGCTGTTTTTAAAGAAAACTTTCAGTTGCGGCGTCATTGTTGTTGTTTGAGTCGGGATACATTTTGTATTATCTCTTACGTTACTGAAGATATTTACTACAAACTTGGACAAGTCGTGAAAGGGGAGTCCAATACAGCAGGGATAGATAATCACCAAAGTATTTTTGGCACAATTATGTCCCCTTTTCAACTTAAAATTTTTACTGAGAGACAAACAATTGCATCTGAACATTGGCACCTGCATGTGGTGCTCTTGTTTGTTTGTTTTAATTGGATTGGTGCATGCTCTGTATTCATTAGAAGCCAATCAAGTAAGTTGTTACCAAGATTCTACGCCCATCCGGGTGGCTCAGTGGTGAGCGTGTCGGACTCATGACCTGGTGGTTGTGAGTTCGATACCCGGCTGAGGCGAACTTTCTTTCCGGCGTATTTTCGCCTCTCACCTCTGCTGAAGTATGTGAGGAAAGTAGTCGGTGGCTTTAGAAAGAAAGTTGTGTTAGTACCGGTGTGAGAAAGCCAGGAAACACATGTGCGTCACCGACCGCCATGATATGACCTTAGCTGTTAAAGTGACGTTAAACCCTTATACAACCAACCAAGATTCTACATATTGATGATTATTGCCGCATTGCATGATAGCATTTGTTTAAATAGATTTTCTTTTTCCAAAGTATCTCCAAATGAATTGAAATTTATATTTGATAAAATTTTGAAGTGCTTGACGAATAAATGGGTACTTAGTAAGATACACTGTAAAATTCTTAACTTTCAGTCTCTTTTACCTTCAAAAAAACTTATATAGTTTGACATAAAAGTGATCTGACAAAGTTACTCAACGAGCGAGCCATAAAAATATTATTGGGAGAGGCTGTGGCGAGCTTAAAAGATATTGTTGTTTCCAACAACTCCTTTGTCAGCTTTTAACCCTTTTCATCCTTATTTTATGAAAACAATGCCTTTCTTGTGTTTTCATGCTGAAGATGTCCCTGACGTCTGCAAGTTTGCACTGATTACGTATGATATATAATTGGCTTGCAACACACGTAAAGGGGCATTCGGACATTTGCGTAAAGTGTCGTCTCGGATCAGCCTGCGCAGTTCGCGCAGGCTAATCCGAGACGGCACTTTACGTTTTCATGGTATTTTCTGTTTTGCACAAGTCCACTGTAGCACAAAATCCAATGTAATCGTAAAGTGCAGTCTCGGATTAGCCTGCGCAGGCTGATCCGAGACGACACTTTACGCAAATATCCGAATGCCCCTTTTCGGGTGTTGCAAGCCAATTATGGTGTACGGGTTATGGAATTTGTGCGTCGTCAACAATTTCTCGAAACATCTTCACCTCCTGAACCACCGACTTATTTGGACCAAACTTGGCTGGAATGTTCCATGGGAGGTCCTCTTTATAAACTACTCACAAAATTTAACTCCATCAAAAACTGTGGTTGCCATAGCAACCAAATGAAATTTTCTGAGAATGTTTTTAAAATCTTCTCCTCTGAGACCGCCGGTCAGATTTTGAAATAATTTCACAGAGATGCTTCTTGGGTGACCCTTTTCAAAAATTGTTCGCAAAATTTTGATCTACGACGGGCGCTACTTGCACTATTCGGACTTGAAGAAATGCTTAAAAATTCTTCTTCTCTGGAACGGGAGGTCATATTTTGAAATGATTTCACTAAAATATTCCTTTGTGAATCTTTTTGCTGCTTAGTGTTCTAGAAATTTTAATCCATCAAGAAGCATGGCTCTGAAGTCTAGAGGCATTTTATCTCATATGGACGTGAAGGAATTCTAAAAAAAATCTTCTTCTCTGAAACTTTTGGTCAGATTTTGAAATAATTTCACTGAAATGTCCCTTGGATGACTCTTTTTAGAAAATGTTTACAAAATTGTGATCCTTTAAGAAACATGGCTCAGATGGTGGGGGCTATTTGCACTGTAGGGACATGAAGAGGAATTTCTCAATTCTTCTTTTCTGGGACAGCAAGTCAGATTTTGAAATAATTTCCATGATAATGTTCCTAGGGTTACCCTTTTCAAAAATTGTTATTGAAATTTTTATCTGTCGGAAAACAACAGCTTATTGTTGCCACTTGCATGTGGTTCTCTTGTTCGGTTTACTTTTTTAGCTCACCTGAGCACAACGTGCTCAAGGGGAGCTTTTAGGATCCGGTGTCCGCCGTCCGTCGTCCGTCATCAACAATTCAGCAAACATCAACTCCTCCTAAAACGCTGGGCCAATTTGGACCAGACTTGGCTGGAATATTCCTTGGGAGGTCCTCTTTAAAAATTGTTCACAGAATTTGATTCCGTCAAAAACTCTGGTTGCCATGGCAACCAAATGGAATTTTTTAACAAATTCTTTAAAACTCTGAAACCGCTGGTCAGATTTTGAAATAATTCCACAGAGATGTCCCTTGGGTGACCCTTTTCAAAATTTGTTCTTGAAATTTTGATCCGTCAAAAAATGTGGCTCTGGTGAATGGGGGCTACTTGCACTCTATGGAAATGAAGAAATTCTTAAAAATTCTTCTTCTCTGGAACGGCTCGTCAGATTTTGAAATAATTTCACAGAGATGTTCCTTGGGTGAACCTTTTCAAAAATTGTTCATTAAATTTTGATTCATCAAGAAACATGGCTCTGGTGAATGGGGGCTACTTGCACTATAGGGAAATGAAGAAATTCTTAAAAATTCTTCTTCTCTGGAACGGCTGGTCAGATTTTGAAATAATTTCACAGAGATGTTCCTTTGGTGACTCTTTGCAAAAGTTGTTCGTGAAATTTTGATTCGTCAAGAAACATGGCTCTGGTGAATGGGGACTACTTGCACTATTGGGAAATGAAGAAATTCTTAAAAATTCTTCTTCTCTGGAACGGCTGGTCAGATTTTGAAGTTATATCACAGAGATGTTCCTTTGGTGACTCTTTTCAAAAGGTGTTCGTGAAATTTTGATTCGTCAAGAAACATGGCTCTGGTGAATGGGGGCTACTTGCACTCTACTGAAATTAAGAAACTCCTAAAAATTCTTCTTTTCTGAAACTGCTGGTCAGATTTTGAAAGGACTTTTACAGGTGACCTTTTGGAAATTGTTTGGCAAAAGAATGATTTTGTTTCCAGTGTTTCAATACCTTAAAAAAAAAAAAAAAAAAGATGGCTATGGTCCTCTCAAAAATTCAGGTGAGCGATCCAGGGCCATCTTGGCCCTCTTGTTTAGTCAATTTCGAGTATGTGATCTTCTTCAAGAAATTTTCCTTGGGTGATCCATTCAAAAAATTATTTGCAGAATTCTGTTTCATCAAGATCATTGCTGTGGTGATTGATGATTGTTGGCGTGGTGACAGATTTTGAAATGACTTTTACAGTTAACCTTTTCAAAATTGCTTGGCAAAATATTGATTGTGTTTCCAAAGTTTCAATACCTCAAAAAAGATTGGCTATGGTCCTCTAAAAAATTCAGGTGAATCTAGGCTCATTTTGGCCCTCTCGGTTTTTTTGCACATTGAATATGCGTATAAGTCAATAGGAATCCGGAATTTGGTGAATTACTTTTGTCCATTGACTGTACATTAGCATTTTCTGAAAATGTTACACGTTAATATAATTTCTTGGGAAATTTTCGAGAGCCTTGTAAGCGCTAAACATTTCATCATCCTTTGCAATGACATAAAATTTTATTTTAAATATAATGTAGATTAGCATTTTCCGAAAACGTTATAGGTTAATATAACTTGATAAGAAAAATAAGAAAATTTTCGAGAGCCTTGTGGGCGATAAACATTTCATCATCCTTTGCAGTGACATGAATTTTTATTTTAAACATACATGTATTTAATTAACATTGATTGAAAAACAAGTTCTTACAATTCGTATCAATCACTATCGATTTTGCGTTCTGAAAACTACACCAGCGCTTTTGTCAATTTGTGGACCAATGTACAGTCCCAAAGTTGACACATGCCCCCGGGAATCAAGCTTGGGATCATGAAGACCTTCTACTTAACGACCACGGTCACCGCAAAGAGACTTTGCAAAGCGATTTTTGTGAACGACTATGATTTTCTCAGGTCATAAAAAAAAAAAAAAAAAAAATCTGCATTCTTATTAGCTCACCTGAGCACGAATATGAAGGTAAATACTATGGAAAAAACATTACAGGAAAACGCTATGAAAATAGAACAGCTTGAGGGGCAATCTAGAAGAGAGAATCTTAAGTTTTATAATATTGAGGAAGGGAAGAGTGAAACATGGGATGAGTCTGAGCTGAAAGTGAGACAATTTATTTCGGCTGATCTAGGAATTGATAGTTCGAATATTGAAATTGAACGGGCACACAGACTGCCGGGACAAAATAAGCCTCGTGCTATCATCGTAAAATTCTCACGCTTCAAAGATAAGGAAAAAGTATTACGGAAATATAAAGAAGTGATGAAATCAAATGCATCTACATCTGCTAATGGAACAGCATCACAGTTGATACCAGTCAAAGTCAGTGAGGATTTTCCGTCGCGTGTGTCAAAGATACGATACAAGCTGATACCTTTTATGCGAGATGCCATTAAACAGAATAAACGTGCTTTTCTGAGATACGATAAACTGATAATTGACGGTCAGGCGTACGTTTATGACGAAATCCGCGGACAGCCGGTTAGAGACTCAAATCAGTGATGTGAAGGCCAAGGTCATCGTGTCAATAACTGCAAATATGGTTATGTAAAGTTTCAAAATAAGGCAATAAATATTAGCAAAAATAGCAATGCAACATTGCACACCAGTAATTGCTTTGAACTATCAATTTGTTCTTTAAATGTAAGAGGGTTAAAAAAGTTTATCGATGATAAAGAATTCATCAACTATTGTAAAAAATTCGACATACTTAGTTTATGTGAAACATGGAAAACAAAATCTGATTATTTCTCTAGCTTTATAAATGAATACACCGCTTTTGACTATGTGCGACAGAACAAAAAGTCGTCTGCTAGAGGTTCAGGAGGGATATCTGTATTAATTCATGATAAACTTATGAATACTGGTTTAGTAAAACGTATATTTCATAAGTTTATGGAATGTGTTGTATTGTATGTAGATAAATATTTATTCAGTGGTGATAAAGATATTATCGTGATTTTTGTATATGTTTCACCGGAGAAATCGCCATTTTATGAGAGTAACAGGGTAAACGGTATTGAAGACTTGAGTGAAAAGCTTACTATTATCTCTAGTGATTATCCAGATGCACATTTATTGCTTGCTGGTGATTTTAATGCAAGAACCAAAGATATCGATGATTTTATTATAAATGACGATATTGAACATATTTTTGAAAACGTAGTAGACTACCCACACGATAACTTTAACTTACCTAGAAAATCCAAAGATATGTTGCTTTTAAACAAGTTTGGACAGTCGCTTATTGAGTTGTGTTGTACCCATAGTGTGCATATTTTGAATGGTAGGATAAATGGCGATCTCAGCGGTGATTATACATGTTTTGCAAATGATGGCAAGAGTATTGTTGATTATATTGTAGTCTCAACACAGTTATTTAGAAATGTTAAATGTTTTAGGGTAGAAAATGTAGAATTTTCTGATCATTTCCCATTGGTATGCAAACTAGAGTTCGAAACGGACAAGTGCTTGAATAATAATTTCGAAAGTCATACTGCTGGTAATGAAATACACCAGCAATACAAGTGGAACGAAAATCTGAAAGATGATTTTTTGCATAATTTTTTGATCACTTTTAATACTTATTTTAACTCTATGGGTTTTCCGTTGACAAATATAGAGAATGAACTTGAAAAATTTCAAGAGTGTTTTTATAAATCGGCTGGAAATATGAAGAAAAAATATTTATACAATGATAATTATAGTTTAAAAAACCCCGAATGGTGGAATGAGGAATGCCAAAGGTTGAAACAGTTGAGGGTATATTCGTTGAGAAAATATAGGAATAGTAATAAGAACGATGATTTTTTACAATATAAAATTGTGCGTAATAAATTTAAGGCAAAATGTAAACAAAGTCGTCTAAATCTTGAACGTGAAAATAGGTCCAAACTTGTTCGTTTCAGGAAAAATGCTAAAACATTTTGGAGTTTAATAAGGACACCTACTAAAAGACATGACAAATCTTCTAATGTCAGTTACAAAGATTGGGTGGATCATTTCAAAAATTTACGTGAGAAATCCAATATTGATTGTGAAGAAAACATACTTTCCGATATTGTTCACGACTGTGATGATTCATATCTAAACGAAAAAATCTCTTCTGAAGAAATTAAACAAAGTATTAAACGGGTAAAACCAAACAAGTCTGTGGGACCTGATGGTCTATGTATTGAATTATATAAACATACCAGTGATGTAATACTGCCCTTTTTAACAGAATTATTTAATACAATATATGACACTGGGTATTTCCCTGTAGATTGGAGTACTAGTATTGTTGTTCCACTTCATAAAAGTGGACCTACAGATAATCCACATAACTATAGAGGTATTTCACTTATTAATAGTTTATGTAAAGTATTCATAAATATCTTAACAAACAGACTTTCAATATGGACTGAGCGAAATGATATTTTAAACGAGGCGCAAGCCGGCTTTAGAAAAAACTACAGTATCGTTGATAATATATTTACCTTACAGTCCCTTGTACAAAAATACCTTTCAAAAAAAAGAGGGAGATTTTATTGTTTATTTGTGGATTTCAGAAAAGCTTTCGATTGTATCGATCACGAGAAACTTTGGAATTCTTTAGAAAGGAAAGGAATCGGTGGAAAATTTTTGAGGATTTTTAAAACTATGTATGGACAGTTAAACTGTAAAATTAAGATTAATGATATTTTATTAAACCCTTTTCAGTGTAAAAGAGGCACGCGACAAGGATGTGGAAGCTCACCAGTCATTTTCGACCTATTTATAAACGATCTTGTTGAATATTTAAGATTGGAATGCAACCGCGGAGTCTTTGTCTCAAATGATATTGAAGATATTTTAGCTTTACTTTTTGCCGATGATGTATCTTGTTTTGCTGATACAGTTTTTAATCTACAAAAGCAATTAGACTCTATCCATAAATTTTGTAAGTCGGTCGGGATGTGTTTAAATCTAGATAAAACAAAAATCGTTGTTTTCCGAAAAGGAGGAGTTTTGAAAAAGAGCGAAAAATGGTTTTATGATGGAAAAGAAATTGAAACAGTTTCCCTCCAAAAGTATTTGGGAACACTAATTACGTCAAGGTTATGTTGGTCAAGTCTTAAGAATAACCAAGCAGCACAAGCAAAAAAAGCTTGCTACAGTATATATAGGTCTAAAAGAAAGTTTGGCTATTTTAGCCCAAGTGATTATTTTAAATTATTTGATTCAATGGTAAAACCTATACTCTGTTTTGCCTCTGATGTCTGGGGTTATGAATATAGTCAGTCTGTTGAAAAGGTTCACATTGATTTCTGCAAACGTGTTTGTTGCCTTAATCAAAGTAGCGCTGATTTTTTTGCATTAACAGAATGCGGAAGATACCCTATAGCAGTTACCTATATTTCACAGTGTATTAAATATTGGCTCAAATTAACAGAAATGTCAAATAATAGATACCCGAAACAGTGCTATGATATGCTTAGGATATTAGATGAAAGTGGAAGAGTAACATGGGCATCAAAAATTAGACAAGTACTATTTGAGTATGGATTTGTTTGGATATATAACGGTGTAGGTGACTCTCAGCAATTTCTAAAAACTTTCAAAGAACGTTTAATTGACTGTTCTAATCAATGGTTGCATGAGAAAATTAATAACTCACCAAAAGCTAAACACTACCAACATTTTTATTCCTTGTTTAACGTAGAGAAATATCTGTTAACAGACATGTCTCCGCAAAGTCGCCGCATATTATTTAATTTTAGATGTTCTAGTCATACTTTGAATGTAGAAATAGGTAGGCATAAAAATATTGACTATAACTTTAGATTTTGTGACTCATGTTTGAAACGTAACGTGTTCGTAATAGAAGATGAATTTCACTTCCTATTGAATTGTCCTCAATATGACGAACTGCGAAGTCTCTATTTTGTTGATGAGTGGAAAAATGCATACCCTACAATAACTTTGTTTTATAGAATCATGTCTGATAACAAAGAAATAAATATAAAACAACTTGCTAAATACCTAATAGAAGCATTTAAATTAAAAAGAACCAAGTCTGAAAATTAACCAGTTTCTGAAGCTTCGTGTATTTTACAAGTACATGTATGTTGATACACATTTCTAAATTATTATTATATTATTATTACTATCATTATTATTTTAATCTGGAAAACAACGGAAATTTATTGCAATCTCGTTTGTTTTAGCCAGACTATGTTTCAGTGTTGTGGATAGAGCAGATCTAGGATTAAACTGTACTTTAGGTGTGGTCTGATCTTGGATCTACACTGTCTACACTGTTTTTTGCAAGCTGTGCAACTGTGCATAGCGCCGCTCTTGATGTTAGTAGAGGGGTTTTCAAGCAGTATTTGCTGCTCGATCATTGAGGACTATTTTTGCAAAGAATCCTCGCGATTTGTAAGATATTTGAGCCATGCTCTCAGAAAAAGCGCCGAAATGCATCTGCAAGGAGTGTCAACACAGGTCACCCTGCGCAGTCCGCACAGGCTGACCTCCGTCGATACTTTTTTGCCACTGGTCATTTTTTCTGAATGTTAAGGAACCAGTAAAGTCTACCTCATGATTAAGTCGCTGTTTGCACAAAATGGAAAATAAAAGATCCAGCATTGTGATATGACTTGATTGGTATCTTGAGTAGCAGAAATGCATAGAATGTCCTTTTGCCTGCGCATGATTCATCACTGATTCTCAATATATATATATATATATATATATATATATATATATATGTGTGTGTGTGTGTGTGTGTGTGTGTGTGTGTGTGTGTGTGTGTGTGTGTATATATTATGTATATTGAGAGTTAGTGTGGGCTACTATATTGATTTAACATGCGAAAAAAAAAATCAGAAATTTGCAAGCTTTTCTTCATATTCATATTGTCACTCTCGTAAAACTGTATATGTAAAGTATATGTAAAATGGGCCGGAGGCCTAACTTACGGAAATAAAATATGTTATGTTATGTTATGTTATGTTTGTGATCGCCCAATGTCCGGCGTCAGTCGTCCGTCGTGCGTCGTCCACAATTTCTTTAAACATCTTCTCCTCCTAAACCACTGGGCCGATCTTGATTAAACTTAGCAGGGATGTTCCTTGGGTGAAGCTCTACCAACGGTGTTCAAGAGATTCAATTCCACCCATAACTCTGGTTGCGATGGCAACCAAAAGTAAAAAAAAAACTTAAAAAAGCAAAATCTTTGAAAATCTTCTTCTCTGAAACTAGAAGTCGCAGAGCTTTGAAATTTGATATGTAGCATCTCCTAGTGGACCTCTACCAAGATTCTTCATATGATGCCCCTGAGGTCAAAACTGGCCCGTCCTGGGGGTCACAAGTTTGAAACGAAGGAACAAAGAAGGAACACTTTATAACTCTTCTTCTCTTAAACGAGAAGGTGCAGACCTTTGATATTTGGTATGTAGCATCTCCTAGTGGACGTCTACCAAGATTGTTCATATGATGTCCCTGTGTTCCAAAATGGTACTGCCTCGGTGGGGTCACAAGTTTGAAACATAGGAACACAGAAGGAAAACTTTAAAATTCTTCTTCTCTGAAACTAGAAGGCGTAGACCTTTGATATTTGGTATGTAGCATCTCCTAGTGGACTTCTAGCAAAATTCTTCATATGATGCCCCTGGGGTCAAAACTGGCCCCGCCCCGGGGGTCACAAGTTTGAAACATAAGAACAAAGAAGGAAAACTTTAACAATCTTCTTCTCTGAAACTAGAAGGCATAGAACTTTGATATTTGGTATGTAGCATTTCCTAGTGAACCTCTACCAAGATTGTTCATTTGATGCCCCTGTGGTCAAAACTGGCGCCGTCCAGGGGTCACAAGTTTGAAACATTGGAACAAAGAAGGAAAACTTTAACATTTTTCTTCTCTGAAACTAGAAGGTGCAGACCTTTGATATTTGGTATGTAGCATCTCCTAGTGGACCTCTACCAATATTGCTCATATGATGTCCATGGGGTCAAAACTGGCTCTGCCCCGGGGGTCACAAGTTTAAAACAGAAAAAAAAAGAAGGAAAACTTTAAAATTCTTCTTCTCTGAAACTAGAAGGTGCAGAGCTTTTATATTTGGTATGTAGCATCTTCTAGTGGACCTCTACCAAGATTGTTTATATGATGCCCCTGGGGTCAAAACTGGTCCCACCCTGGGGGATCACAAGTTTGAAACATAGGAACAAAGAAGGAAAACTTTAAAATTCTTCTGCTCTGAAACTAGAAGGTGTAAAGCTTTGATATTTGGTATGTAGCATCTCCTAGTGGACCTCTACCAAGATTGTTCGTATGATGTCCCTGGGGGTCAAAACTGGCCCTGCCACGGGGGTCACAAGTATAAAACATAGGAACACAGAAGGAAAACTTTAAAATTCTTCTTCTCTGAAAGTAGAAGGCGTAGTGCTTTGATTATGGTACATGTATGTAGCATCTCCTAGTGAACCTCTACCAAGATTGTTCATTTGATGCCCCTAGTGTCAAAACTGGCCCCGCCCCGGGGGTTACAAGTTTAAAACATAGAAATAAAGAAGGAAAACTTTAAAATTCTTCTTCTCTGAAACTAGAAGATGTAGAGCTTTGATATTTGGTAAGTAGGATCTCCTAGTGGACTTCTACAATGTTTGTTTATATGATGTCCTTGGGGGTATGAAAGGGTAGAAAACATTGTTGGAAAAGGAGAAAATGCTGGTTACCAGTGTTCCTACAGTGTTTACAAAAGCCTTCTTGCCCAGCATCGTAAAACCAGGGATTGTTTGGGAAAGGGTTAAGGTGATGAAATTCCTTTGTGAAAGGGTAGAAAACATTGTTTGGAAAAGAAGAAAATGCTGCCATACCAGCATTTCTCCTCTTTCGACGATGTTTCCCAAAGCCTTCATTGCCGAAAATTAACTAGTACAAGGTAACTTTTAGCAAAGAATCGACCCCTAAAATGAAGGCTTTCAGTTTGGCCTAGTTCAATTTTTTTGTCTTAGATTTTCTTCCTCTCTGAAACGGCTTCTCTGAAATGGAATTTTCTAAGAAATTCTGTAAAAATCTTCTCCTTTGAAACGGCTGGTCAGGTTTTGAAATAATTGCACAGAGATGTTCTTGGGTGACCTTTTTCAAAAGTTATTCGCGAAAATTGGATCCATCAAGAAACATGGGTCTTGTGACTGGGGGCTACTTGCACTTTATGGCCAAAAAGAAATTCTTGAAAGTTCTTTTTCTCTGAAACTGCTGGTCAGATTTTGAAATAATTTCACAGAGATGTTCCTTTGGTGACCCTTTTCAAAAATGGTCGCAAAATGCTGAATCCTCAAGAAACATGGCTCTGATGGGGGGGGGGGGGCACTTGCACTATATGGACATGAAGAAATTCTTAAAAAAATATTCTTATCTAGAAGGCTAGTCCGATTTTGAAATAATTTCATAGAAATGTTTTTTTGGTGACCCTTTTTGCAAATTGTTCGAGAAATTTTGATCCATCAAGAACCATGGCTCTGATGGCTTTGGGATATATACACTATACACTGAAAAAATTTAAAAGAAATTCTTCTGTGAAACCGCTGGTCAGATTTTGAAATAATTTTATAGCAAGGTTCCTTGGGCGACTCTCAAAAATTATTTGCGAAATTTTTATCCATGGAAAATCAACAGGAGAGTGTTGGCATCTGCATGTGGTACTCTTGTTCTACCTACATGTATGTTTTTAGTCACTATCGAGCATGTGCTCTTCTTCAAGAAATTGTCTTTGGGTGATCTATCCAAATTTTTTTTTGCAGAATTCTGATTCACTAAGATCATTGCTGTGGTGATGATTATAGGGGTGGTGACAGATTTTGAAATGACAATTACAGGTGACCATTTCAAAATTGCTTGGCAAAAGAATGATTTTCTTTCGAAAGATTCAATACCTTAAAAAAATTGGCTATGGTCCTCTCAAAATTTCAGGTGAGAGATCCAAGGCCATCTTGGCCCTCTTAGTGCAAATTGTTTGAGAAATTTTGATCCATCAAGAAACATGGCTCTGATGGCTGTGGGCTATTTACACTATACGGACATGAAAAAATCTTAAAAATCCTTCTTCTCTGAAACCGCTGTCAGATTTTGAAATAATTTCACAGCAATGTTCCTTGGATGACCTTTTTCAAAAATTGTTCGCAAAATTGTGATCTGTCAAGAAACATGGCTCTGGTGGTGGGGGCTAATTGCGCTACAGGGACACGAAGAGGAATTCCTTAATTCTTCTTAGCTGGAATGGCTGGTCAGATTTTGAAATAATTTCGCAGAAATGCACCTCGGATGACCCTTTTCAAATATTGTTAGGAAATTTTTATCCATCGAAAATAACAGAATTGTTGGCACATGCATGTGGTGCTTTGTTTGACTTACGTTTTTAGTCATTATCGAACATGTGCTCTTCTTCAAGAAATGAAGTGATCAATCCAAAAAATGATCAGCAGAATTGTGATTCATCAAATTGATTGCTGTTGTGATGATTGTTGGGGTGGTGACAGATTATGAAATGACTTTTACAGGTGATCTTTCAAAAATTGCCTGGCAAAATAATGAATTTGTTTCCAAAGTTACCTCAGAAAAAGAAATCGGCTATGGTCCTCTCAAAAATTCAGGTGAGCCATCCAGGGCCATCTTGTTTAACCCATTACCACACAATCCCTACTTTTGACGCCCCTGAGCAAGAAGCCTTTTGAAAACACTGTGGGAAAAGGAGAAAATGCTGGTAACCAGCATTTTCTCCTTTTTATACGCCCGAAGGGTCGTATTATGTTATACCCCCGGTCGTCCGTCCGTCTGTCTGTCTGTCCGTCCGTCCGTCCTTTAGCAATTTCTTGTGTGTGCAACTCCTCCTACAGTTTTCGTCGGAATTATTTGAAACTTGCCACAATGAATCTCCATGGTGTCTAGTTGTGCACCTGGGTCTTAGAATATGGATCGCTGTTTGAGTTCCAAAATTATCTGCCCTTGATTTCTGAAAAAAACAACTTTTCACTTTGAATTTTTGTTCAGGCCATAACTTCCATACCATCAAAGGTATCAAATTGAAACTACATACACTGATAGAACACATTATGGAGAAGTGCAGGGCACATGAAACATAACTCTGCCACTTTTATTTTTTGAGTTATTGCCTTTTGTTAATTTTCAGTTTGAATTTTTATCCAGGCCATAACTTCCAAACTATAAAAGCTAATAACTTGCAACTTCATACACTGATAGAACACATTATGGAGAAGTGCAGTGCACATGAACCATAACTCTGCCACCGTTATTTTTTTAGTTACAGCCCTTTGTTAATTTTCAGTTTGAATTTCTGTCTAGGCCATAACTTCTAAACTACAAAAGCTATTAACTTGGAACTTCATACACTGATAGAACACATTGTGGAGAAGTGCATCGCACATGAACCATAACTGAGTTATTGCCCTTTGTTAATTTTCAGTTTGAATTTTTGTCCAGGCCATAACTTCCAAACTGTAAAAGCTAATAACTTGCAACTTCATACACTGATAGAACCCATTATGGAGAAGTGCAGTGCACATGAATCATAACTCTGTGACCTTTATTTTTTTTTAGTTATTGCCCTTTGTTAATTTTCAGTTTGAATTTTTGTCCAGGCCACAACTCCCAAACTTTAAAACTTACCATCTTGAAACTTCAAAGACTAATAGAACACATTATGAAGAAGTGCATTGCACAAGAACAATAACTCTGCCATCCTTAATTTTTAGTTATTGCCCTTTGTTAGTTTTCTCTTTGAATTTTCATCTGGGCCATAATTTCTAAAATATAGAAGCTATGATCTTGAACCTTTCAAGACTGATAGAACACCTCGTGGAGAACAGCAATTCACAAAATTTGTAACTGTGCCACCCTTCTTTTTTTAGCTATTGCCCTTTAATATTTTTCACATATCATGGAGATTAACTACTCTTCATTCATGGCCCTTCCGTCAGTTCAACTCATTTCACTGACAAGCCCCTTCGGGCGTATATGCGCCGCTTTGCGAAGCTCTTGTCCCACAGTGTTTTCTATCCTTCCCAGAACAAATTTCAATTTTTTAGTCACCTTTATTTTGTCGTCTGCAAATGCTTTCAATTTGGACCAGTCTAAAATTTTCTCGTATGGTAAAGAGTTAAGAAATTCTTTAAAAGTCTTCTCCTCTGAAACCGCTGGTCAGATTTTGAAGTACTGTCATAGAAATACTGCTTTGATGACCCTTTTAAAAACTACGTGAAATTTTGATCCGTTGAAAAACATGGCCATGGCGGGGGGCTGTTTGCATTTTTGTACGCCCGAAGGGTCGTATTATGTTATACCCCCGGTCGTCCGTCTGTCTGTCCGTCCGTCCGTCCGTTAGCAATTTCTTGTGTGTGCAACTCCTCCTACAGTTTCCATCGGAATTATTTGAAACTTGCTACAGTGAATCTCCATGATGTCTAGTTGTGCACCTGGGTCTTAGAATTTGGATGGCTGTTTGCGTTCTAAAATTATCTGCCCCTGATTTCTGAAATAACAAACTTTTCACTTTGAATTTTTGTTCACGCTATAACTTCCATACCATAAAAGGTGTTAACTACATACACTGATAGAACACATTATGGAGATGTGCAGTGCCTATGAACCATAACTTTGCCACCGTTATTTTTTGAGTTATTGCCCTTTGTTAATTTTCAGTTTGAATTTCTGTCCAGGCCATAACTTCTAAAGTATAAAAGCTATTAACTTGGAACTTCATACACTGATAGAACCCATTATGGAGAAGTGCATTGCAAATGAACCATAACTCTGCCACCTCTATTTTTTGAGTTATTGCCCTTTGTTTATTTTCAGTTCGAATTTTTGTCCAGGCCATAACTTCCAAACTATAAAAGCTATTAACTTGGAACTTCATACACTGATAGAACCCATTATGGAGAAGTGCACTGCACATGAATCATAACTCTGCCACCTCTATTTTTTAAGTTATTACAATTTGTTAATTTACAGTTTGAATTTTTGTAAAGACCATAACTTCCAAACTTCAAAATCAATCATCTTGAAACTTCAAAGACTAATAGAACAGTTTATGAAGAAGTGCATTGCACAAGGACAATAACTCTGCCATCCTTCCTTTTGAGTTATTGCCCTTTTCACTTTGAATTTTAGTCTACGCCATAATTTCTAAAATATAAAAGACATGATCTGGGACCTTCAAAGACTGATAGAACACCTTGTGGATAAGAGCAATTCACAAAATTTGTAACTTTGCCACCCTTATTTTTATAGTTATTGCCCATTAATATTTTTTACATATCGTGGAGAATAACTACTTTTCATTCATGGCCCATCTGTCAATACAACTCATTTCACTGACAAGCCCCTTTGGGCGTATATGCGCCGCTCTGCGAAGCTCTTGTTTAAAAATCTTCAAATTTAAAACCGTTGGTCAGATTTTGAAATAATTTCACCGTTATGTCCCTTGGGTAACCCTTTTTAGAAATTGTCTCTGAAATTTTGATCTTTTGAAAAATATGGCTGTTTTACCAGCATTTTCCTTCCCTTTTCTCGCAATGTTTTCAGAAGCAGTTTTTCCCTCAGGATGATTAAAAAAACCGGGATTGTTTGATACAAAGGATTTAATGACAAAATGGATTATTTTTCTTCAGTTTGCTGCACACGAATTTGTTTCGGCTGATAAGAATTTATCAAAATTTAGTACAAACAAGTTACGGGTATGACAACCTGACCCTTATCTTCCCACACATTTGTATCCTTTTCCCTGTTTAAATGACCCATAGCTTGGAAAAGAAGAGCTTTTGAAATATAGCGGGCAAAAAGAAAATAAATACTGAAGTGCAGAACGCCAGATAAGAGGGAGTAATGATATTCTAAATACATAGTTTCTCTTCCAATCCCAATGTTGTGGGTACTCACTAGAATCGTCTTGATGAGACGATTCTAATGAGTACCCATAACATAGGGTTTGGTGGAGAATGAGTAAAATTTGCTTTTCAAATCAAAATCACTCCCTCTGTCTGAGTTCTGTCTACATTTTCTACGTTCCTGCCCCCTCCCGCCCCCCCTTTTCTTTTTATTTTACCCTTTCAAAGAAATATTCTATTAGGACAGACAAATCAAATTTGTCGTCTGCAAATTCTTTCAATTAGGACAAATTTTACATTTTTTCGACTAGTATAAACTTTTCGGCTGCAAGGCTTCGTCTTACTGTATGGAAAAATAAAAATTGCTGACAAATCGACAATAACGAGTCGTTAGAGAAATTCTTCAGTAACATCATTTAAAGTGAAAAAAAATAAAACTCAGTATCAAGATTTTGGGTTTTTTTTGTAACACCATTTTCCACCACTGGAAACGAAATTGATTCATTTGCCAAGTTGACCTTATATAGAGGTAAAGTATTCACCCTTTCCTCAACAATCAACTGTAGATTTCTCGACCCAAGATAAAAAGGATTTCAAACTATTGTTGGGAAAATGAGAAAACGTTGCTAAACCAGATTTTCTCCTGTAACTAAGATATTTTCTACACATTCTAGGAAAAATCCCGCCATATACACCAACATAGAATTTGTCGTCTGCAAATTCTTCCAGCGTTTTCAAGAATATTGTCGCATGGGAAAGCGATAATGACAAAAGATAAAAATACGAGAGGTATTTCTTTATCTCGAGTTTGTTCTAGTCGCGAGGATTGGTCCGTCTGAAAACACCCTTTTATCGAAACTGAGGTGCACGATTGCAAGTATAAATTTTGGGCTTCCGTATTGTTTGAAATTGTTTTCTGCGCTAAAGGTAAAATTTCTTCTTTTATTTTTAACACGTATCTTGTTATGTAAATTAAATGAAACTTTTAAACCTAAAGTAAAAACCAAGATTTTGCTTTTTCAAAGGTTATTTTTGCTTTTTTTCCAAGGGTTATTTTTGTAGGAAAAAATCTAGTCGGACAGTGTGGATCAAAGATCAGACTGCACGTTTTGTGCAGTCTGATCTTGATCTACACTGACCGCAAAAGGTTAGAGAGTCGTGGTTAATATATTCAGATCTCGACCAAATGATTTATTTTAACCCAAATTGAAACCATTCGGCTTGCAAAACGCAAAAAGGGGCATTCGGACATTTGCGTAAAGTGTCGTCTCGGATCAGCCTAAGCAGTCCGCGCAGGCTAATCCGAGACGGCACTTTACGACTACATTAAAATTTGTGCGACAACAGACTTGTGCAAAACAGAAAATTACATAAAACGGAAAGTCGTTTCGGATTAGCCTAGGCGGATTGCGCAGACTGATCCGAGACGACACTTTACGCAATGTCCGAATGTCTTTTTCCAGGCCATTTGCCTATGACAAACTGAATGTAACTTCCATGACGGAATTTTTCTTTTCAAAGTTATAAAAACATTGTGGGAAAACGAGAAAATGCTGGTTAACAGCAGTTTTTATTCTTCCCTCAATATTTTTTGACTGCATTTTATCTCATGTAGGGCCGTCAAAACTCCGTATTGCGCGGCTAAAGGTTAAACAAGAGGTGAAGAATTTGTACAAAGATCAGACCACACGTTTTTTCCAGCTGATCTTTTACTCCATTCTTTGCAAAATACTATAGATTCGAAGATGTGAATTGCAGGATCTGCCTGTTGATTGAACTTGTGGAATTTCGGTCTAGGCATAATTTTCATGTGACACGGCATATAAGTTTTTCTTTGTCTCCCTTACTGTCTGTCTATCAGCCTATGTATTCGTCTGTCTTTAATTCTGACACTGACCCTCCCCACTCAGTAGGTCTATGTACCTGTCTGTCTTTCTCTATCTATGTATGTTGCAGGTAGGTTCACAATTGACAAAAAAAGGAAATATAGAACGTGTAGGTAGGTTAAAGCACGAACATCTACATTCAACTGTGTGCAAAGTGGCTAGGGTAAACTAGAGAACTACGTTTAATTACGATTAACTCCTTTAAACTATGTTTAAGTGTGTACAACTACGGTAAATTAGTTGACTACGGTAAACTACGATTGTGCCAGCTCAGTATCGGTAGCCAGCAGTCATTGTACTGTAACCGCTGTCACATCTTACGTAGTTAACCATAGGTGGAAGTTACCGTATTTGGCCGAAGTTGAACGTAATAAACACACCACGGTTAAGTAGGGTCAAGTACGGTGAACTACGGTCAGCTACGTTCAAACTAAGGCTACGGTAGGGTCACCAACACCGTAGTTAACCGTACGGTTAAACATCAACTCCTCCTAAACTGCTGGGCAAATTTGGACCAAACTCGGCTGGAATGTATCTGGGGAGATCCTCTTTAAAATGTTCACAAAATTAAATTCCGTCAAAAACTCTGGTTGCCATGGCAACCAAATGGAATTATCTAAGAAATTCTTTAAAAATCTTCTTTCTAAAACAGCTGGCTAGATTTGAAAATAACTTCACAGAGATGTTCCTTTGGGTGACCCTTTTTAAAAAATGTTTGCAAAGTTTTGATCCGTCAAGAAACATGACTCTATTGAATGGAGGTTATTTGCACTATACAGAGAATACGAAATTCTTAAAAATTCTTCTCCTCTGAAACTGCTGATCAGGTTTTAAAACAATTTCACAGATATGTTCTTTGGGTGATCCTCTTCAAAACTTGTTCTCAAAATTTTGATCCGTCAAGAAACATGGCTCTGGTGAATTTTTTGTTCTCTCGAACGGCCGGTCAGATTTTGAAATAAGTTCATGGAGATGTTCCTTGAGTGATCTTTTTAAAAGTTGTCCGTGAAATTTTGATTCGTCAAGAAACATGGGTCTGGTGAATGGGGGCTACTTGCACTATGGAAATGAAGAACTTCTTGAAAATTATTCTTCTCAGAAACCCGTTGTCAGATTTTAAATAATTTCACAGCAATGTTCCATGGGTGCGCTTTTAAAAAAACTGTTTGCGAAATTTTGATCCGTCGAGAAACATGGCTCTGGTGAATGGGGGCTAATTGCACTATACGGAAATTCTTCTTTTCTGAAACTGCTGGTCAGATTTGAAAGGACTTTTACAGGTGATCTTTTGAAAATTGCTTTGCAAAATAATCATATTGTTTCCAGTGTTTCAATTACTCAAAACAAAAAGAAAATTGGCTATGGTCCTCCCAAAAATTCAGGTGAGCGATCCAGGGCCATCTTGGCCCTCTTGTTCAAAGGTTTCTTCACAGAAACGTATCTCTAAGCGGACACTGTATATCGAAGATCAGACTGCACGTTCTGTGCAGTTTGATCTTGATCTATACAGTCCGCAAAAGTCAATGAGTCCCTCTTAGCAGCCTAACAGTTAAAAATAAGTATAAATTCCTGAAGAGTAATACAGTAACCAGTCTGCACAGGGCTGATCTATGCAAAGCAACGACAGGTGCATTTAATTAAGTTTAGTGCCTCCTACAGGCGACTTTTTGCTTCTCGAAGCAGACTTCTCATTTTGAAAACATCGTGGCAAAAAGAGATATTGCTCGTAACGAGCAATGTATTTTTTTGCCACAATATCTTTACTTGCATTTGTCGTTCTAACTCTTTATCAAACGACAAAATTTTGGACTTGACGAAATTAAATGCATTTGCATACAACGCATCAAGAGTTCCTAAACTTTTGTGACTTCTCTCTTTGATAGGTTAGAAACTCTCTTTGATAGGACAGAAAACATTGTAGAAAAATGAGAAAATGCTGGATACCAGAATGTTTTTAAAGACATCTTCCTTATGGTAGCTAGAAGTCGGGATTATGTTATAAGGGATTTAAAAATGCAGGATCATCCCTGTTTTACGAGGATTTTTTTTTCTTTAGGACATTTGGTGCAAAACGTGTATGATGGAGTAAAGAATTCATAGTAAATCAAATAAACAAGAGCATTATCGGGAAGATAAATCGAAAGAAGTGAAATATATTTATTATTCTTTTAGCTCATAAATTTAGTTGACAAGATAAGCGAACGCGTTACCCTGTAAGATAGTACCTTCCTTATGAAAAACAGCTATTTCCACAATAGTATTATCCTAACAAAATTTGCTATGATTAAAAATTAGTATTATTGTACTGCTTTAATCGAACTACTGTTTTCATCTGTTTCAGTTCACCTGAGCAAAATGTGCTGAAGGAGAGCTTTTAGGATCACTCTGTGTCCGTCGTGCGACGTGCGTCCTCCGTTTTTCGTCGTCAAAAATTTCTTTAAATATCTCGTAAACCGCTGGGCCAATTTGGACCAAACTTGGCTGGAATGTTCCTTTGGTGTCCCTCTTTAGAAAATTGTTCACAGAATTTAATTCCATATAAAACTCTGATTGCCATGGCAACCAAATGGAATTTTCTAAGAAATTCTTTAAAAACCGCTGGCAAGATTTTAAAATAATTTCACAGTGATGTTCCTCGGGTGACCCTTTTCAAAAATTGTTTGCGAAATTTTGATCCGTCGAGAAACATGGCTCTGGTGAATGGGGGCTACTTGCACTATACTGAAATGAAGAAATTCTTGAAAAATTCTTCTTCTCTGAAACGGCTCGTCAGATTTTGAAATAATTTCACAGAGATGTTCTTCGGTGACCCTTTTCAAAATTCATTCGCAAAATTTTGATCCGTCGAGAAACATGGCACTGGCGACTGGGGGCTACTTTCGCTATACGTATATGAAGAAATTCTTAAAAATCATTCTTCTCTGAAACTGCTGGTCAGATTTTGAAATAATTTCACAGAGATGTTCCTTGGTCACCCTTTTCAAAAAGTGTTCGCAAAATTCTGATCTTTCAAGAAACATGGCTCTTTTGAATGGGGGCTACTTGCACTAAATGGATATGAAGAAATTCTTAAAAATTCTTCTCTGAAACTGATGGACAAATTTTAAAATAATGTTCCTTGGGTGATCCTTTTCAAAATTCGTTCGCGAAATTTCGATCCGTCAAGAAACATGGCTCTGGTGAAGGGGGGCTACTTGCACTGTAAAGAAATGAAAACAAATCTTATAAAAATCTTTTTCTCTGAAACGGCTGGTCAGATTTTGAAATTATTTCACAGAGATGTTCCTTAGATGACCCCTTTCAAAAGATGTTCGCGAAATTTTGATCCGTCAAGAAACATGGCTTTGGTGAATTGGGGCTACTTGCACTATACGGAAATGAAGAAATTCTTAAAAATTCTTCTTCTCTGAAACGGCTGGTCAGATTTTGAAATAATTTCACAGAAATGTTCCTTGGTCACCCTTTTCAAAAGTTGTCCCCAAAATTGTGATCTGTCAAGAAACATGGCTCTGGTGGTGGGGGCTATTTGCACTACAGGGACATGACGAGGAATTTCTTAAATCTTCTTCTCTGGAACGGCTTGTCAGATTTTGAACCAATTTCACAGAAATTTCCCTTGGGTGACCATTTTCAAAAATTGTCAGGGAAATTTTTATCCGTTGAAAATAACAGTCAATTGTTGGCACCTGCATGTGGTGCTCTTGTTCGACTTATGTTTTTAGTCACTATCGAGCATGTGCTCTTCTTCAAGAAACTGTCCTTGGGTGATCTATCCAAAAATTGATCAGCAGAATTCTAATTCATCAAAATCACTGCTGTGGGTGGTGACAGATTTTGAAATTGCTTTTACAGGTGACCTATTCAAAATTGCTTGGTAAAATAATGATTTTGTTACCATAGTTTCAATACCTGAAAAAAAAAGATGGCTATGGTCCTCTCAAAAATTCAAGTGAGCGATCCAGGGCCATCTTGGCCCTCCTGTTTTTTTTCCCAAAGGCTTTATGTGTAGACATGATAAAACACTGGATATCATTCCGAAAGGATAACAGCAAGTTACCCCACATTATGTCAAGCAATCTGTTACCCTTTCCTCTAATCGCCGATTCTTCACTCGTGAAAAGATAGGCCACCAATTATTTCCTGTGATGTTTGTTTGGTCAGTGTGTTTTTCCTTGTTTGATTGCCTTTTTTTCCCTTATAGACCAGCTTCTCTAACAGTAAACAATGTTTGGGGGTCATACCCAAGACAAAGATAACCAATGCCATTTAAAAGTATTGATATTATTATAAGTCAGAGGGTATGCTACATTACAGTCTTTCAAAGTTCCAGTCGCTGGTAGTTACATGAATCTGAAAAATAGCACGAACGTTAGATAGAAGCCTTTTGAAACATTGTGAGAAAAGGAGAAAATGCTGGTAACCAGCATTTTCTCCTTTTCCCACAATATTTGTTTCCTGCTGGAAACAAATTTCAATTTTTGAGTTACCTTTAATATGTCGTCTGCTAATTTTTTTCAATTTGGACAAGTCTAAAATTGTTTGTGACAAATAATAACTCTTTGCTATAAGAAACAAGTATAGGCTTGTCCATATTGAAAACATCGAAAACACTTATAGACAAAAATATAAGTGTGACTCAATCGATGGTGATAGACCTCGAGAGGGTTGAAAACTTTGTAGAAAATGGAGAGAACCAGCATTTTCTCCATATCCAAAAAAGTTTTCAAAGGCTCTCTTCTTCTGCGTTAGAATGATCACGAAGGGTTGTGGATATTAAGATTGCAAATCTTGTGACAGATAACACAAATGTCATAATCTTTCTTTTTACCCTTTGTCAGAAACAAACCAGAAAATGGGTGATAAAGATATTTTCGTTTCGTAGAAAAGTGCTTTCCGGTTATTACAATATTGAAATTTGTTTAGGATATTTTTTCCTCAGGAAATATCTGATACAGTCTTGATCTACTCTGTTGGCAAGTCAGCGCAATATTTATTTCCTGATTAGTTCTCTCAGAAAGTGATACATAGACTCTAAATAGTAGTATTGAATTTGTGCCTGTATCTGAGTGGGGGAAGAACGTGTAGGGAATCAACGATCAGTTACACGCAACGATTTGAAGGGATCTTGTTTAAACGGGTATGATGACCCCTCAACTTTCTGTTTTTCCAACATTGTTTTTTAATTCCTGTTGACTTGGCGTTGTTGAAACCTGGTATTGTTTGTTTGTGTTTTTATTTACAGAACGCCAAAAGGTTTCATAAACATTGTAGACACAGCGGAAGACAGGAAAGATCTCATTGTTATTCAGACACGTGGTCTTGATTGACGGAATAGTGTTTTACGCCGCTTTCAACAATATATCAGTCATGTAACGGCGAAAACTGAATCACCTTTTTTTGTATGTGCTTGGTTTCACCTGTACTTGGCTAGGGCTGTGAAGTGTCTTACCCAAGAGCACTCCCCCAAAAGCCCATTGGCCCAGAGAAGTAGACGGTAGCTTTTGTCATATGAACTACGTAAAT
Source organism: Tridacna crocea (assembly GCA_943736015.1). Taxonomy (NCBI): domain Eukaryota; kingdom Metazoa; phylum Mollusca; class Bivalvia; order Cardiida; family Cardiidae; genus Tridacna; species Tridacna crocea. Next base: position 3,019,654 of record OX031067.1, on the reverse strand, counting down.
ACTAGCACATGATAAAAACAGAAACAAATTTCTAGTATTACTATTCAAATTTTTGACAAAAATCTTAATATCTACTTTTTAAAAGTTGAAAAGAGGTTACAATATTGTGTCAAATGGGAACAAAATGCAAGATACATGTGTACAATTAAAACAATTGAATTTTTTATTCATTTTAGCTGGGAATTTAGTCTGGGCTATGCTTTGTGGAAAGGAGGCTTAATGCATTTCTTAAAAAGGAAAAAAAAGTATCGACTTAGGTCAACCTTCGCAGTCCGCGCAGACTCGCCTGAATCGAAACTTATGGCTCTTTTAACCCATTACAACACAATCCCTACTTTTTACGACCCCGAAAAAGAAGCCTATAGAAAACATTGTGTGAAAAGCAGAAAATGCTGGTAACCAGCATTTTCTTTTTTCCCCACAATGTTTTTAGCCTTCACAAAGCAAATTTCAAATTTTCAGTCACTTTTATCTCGTCGTCTGCAAATGCTTTGGACAAACGTAAAATATTTTCGATTTGGTAAAGAGTAAATTCTTTGCTCGTCCAAGGACCCTACGACATGTAGTCAGTTGTCGGACCAATAAATATCATGATCCAAAATGATGTGCTTACTTGCCTGGTAAAATTTGTTACGCAAATTTGCAAGAACATGGCTTATAATTATGTTATTCATTTGTACGGAAAAAAAATCTAAACATGCTTTTTTAAAGTTAGGCACGGGTAATGTTATTAATACAGTTAAAAAAAGTGAACAAAAATGGATCTAGAGCAAGCATATGTTTGTATTGTGTATGAAATAGATGATTTGTGGGATTTTGTATTGTGTATAATATTTTGTATTATGTAGATGATATTTGGGATTTTTTTATGATGAAAGATCGAAATTTATTTCATCGAGTGAACATAATCGGTAATATTTTCAAGAGTAGCGTAGCCACGAGTGAAAATATTACTGGTGATGTTCACGAGATTAAATAGATTTCGATCTTTCACCGAAAAAATCAATTATTCTATTTACTTCATGCTTATAATCCCTTTTTTTGCGAGGGGGGGGGGGAACTTTATCAAAATCCAGTACGGTTCTTTTCGGTTCATCCCGGTGGCGTACCCCCTTCGAATGACAACTATTACAATGTTACGTCAAGCGCGAGAAATGTGTGGTAAATTAGGTTGTATTTCCATCTGGTTGTGAGTTACGCGCATTCTACAAATGGTAACTAGTGCGCGGGAGCAACTGTTTCTGCGTTCAATTGAAGACTTAGAAGATAAAATCGGTGTTTTCACTGGTCATATCCATTAAATATCGAAAAATATTTCATCGATATTTCTCGATAACGTACAGGAAAGCATGAAATAAAGAGTATTATTGCATAAAACGTGCCATTTCGGGCCCGTTATAAGCATGTATTAACGGGTAAAAATCGGGCGGTTAACGGGAGAAAACGTGTATTAATCAGTAAATTCACGCGCCGTTAACGCCCGGGTTTGTACTATCAATATCCTCGATTCGGGCCTACCTTGTAAACAACGTTTGTCCTTGTCAGATTTTCCCTGGACTCCGACCATCAAACTGTAGGAATTCGTACCATATTCGATCCTTTCCATGGCATGTCTTTGATGATATTAGTACACCACAAACAAACCTTTGCACAGAATCTCAGTTAAATCGAGATCTGAACAAAAATTCACCCGTGAAATGTACTCTAAACCAACTACATCCCACCCACTTTTTGACGTGATCGGTCCGCCTCGCTTGATGTATATCGAACCCTCTATCGCCTTCAGTTACAGAAATTTATATCCACGAATTCATCCTAGTTGTAATCGTCCAAATGTGTGCAAGTTTATTCCACATAAGTCCAGTGTGTATTAAAAATCATTATTGCATAAAACGTGCCTTTTCGGGCCGTTATAAGCATGTATTAACGGGTAAAAATCGGGCGGTTAACGGGAGAAAACGTGTATTAATCAGTAAATTCACGCGCCGTTAACGCCCGGGTTTGTACTATCAATATCCTCGATTCGGGCCTACCTTGTAAACAACGTTTGTCCTTGTCAGATTTTCCCTGGACTCCGACCATCAAACTGTAGGAATTCGTACCATATTCGATCCTTTCCATGGCATGTCTTTGATGATATTAGTACACCACAAACAAACCTTTGCACAGAATCTCAGTTTAATCGAGATCTGAACAAAAATTCACCCGTGAAATGTACTCTAAACCAGCTACATCCCACCCACTTTTTAACGTGATCGGTCCGCCTCGCTTGATGTATATCGAACCCTCTATCGCCTTCAGTTACAGAAATTTATATCCACGCATTCATCCTAGTTGTAATCGTCCAAATGTGTGCAAGTTTATTTCACATAAGTCCAGTGTGTATTAAAAATCAATAAAAGTGTATTTACAGCGAGAGAATCAAAACTGGCATACAGGACTAACGGCCCTTTCCTAATCGTAACAAAAACTTCTTCGCCGACTTCCGGTTTTGACCCATTTGCGTACAGTACATTTGAAATTCGCTTATTTGCATTTCTATGGAAATATTTTTTCTATCTGTGCAAATTATTGTTAGAATACCTTTACTTTATGCAATAATAGCGTTAATTCATGTTTTTTTCGGTCGTTAACATTCGCAGAGGCCCTCAAAATACTTAAACACCCTCGTGCTTCGCACTCGGGCGTTAAAGCATTTTTCGGGCCTCTGCGAATGTTAACGACCTCAAAAACGTGAATTAACCCTATATTATTGCATAAAACGTGCCTTTCCGGGCCGTTATATGCATGTATTAACGGGTAAAAATCGGGCGGTTAACGGGAGAAAACGTGTATTAATCAGTAAATTCACGCGCTGTTAACGACCGGCTTTGAACTATCAATATCCTCGATTCGGGCTTACCTTGTAAACAACGTTTGTCCTTGTCAGATTTTCCCTAGACTCCGACCATCAAACTGTAGGAATTCGCACCATATTCGATCCTTTTCATGGCATGTCTTTGATGATATTAGTACACCACAAACAAACCTTTGCACAGAATCTCAGTTTAATCGAGATCTGAACAAAAATTCACCCGTGAAATGTATTCTAAACCAGCTACATCCCACCCATATTTTAACGTGATCGGTCCGCTCGCTTGATGTATATCGAACCCTCTGTCGCCTTCAGTTACAGAAATTTATATCCAGGCATTCATCCTAGTTGTAATCGTCCAAATGTGTGCAAGTTTATTCCACATAAGTCCAGTGTGTATTAAAAATCAATAGAAGTGTATGTACACCGAGAGAATCAAAACTGGCATACAGGACTAACGGCCCTTTCCTAATCGTAACAAAAACTTTTTCGCCGACTTCCGGTTTTGACCCATGTACGTACAGTACATTTGAAATTCGCTCATATGCATTTCTATGGAAATATTTTTGCTATCTGTGCAGATTATTGTTAAAATACCTTTACTTAATGCAATAATAGGGTTAATTCACGTCGGTCGTTAACATTAGCAGAGGCCCTCAAAATACATAAAGTGAATTAACCCTATAATAAAAGTGTATTTACAGCGAGAGAATCAAAACTGGCATACAGGACTAACGGCCCTTTCCTAATCGTAACAAAAACTTCTTCGCCGACTTCCGGTTTTTACCCATTTGCGTACAGTACAATTGAAATTCGCTTATTTGCATTTCTATGGAAATATTTTTTCTATCTGTACAAATTATTGTTAGAATACCTTTACTTTATGCAATAATAGCGTTAACATTCGCAGAGGCCCTCAAAATACTTAAACACCCTCGTGCTTCGCACTCGGGCGTTAAAGCATTTTTCGGGCCTCTGCGAATGTTAATGACCTCAAAAACGTGAATTAACCCTATAGTATACATACAGGGAAAAAGAGGATATGTTGGCTACCAGCATTTTATACGTTTTCCAACTTGTTTTCAGGAACTTTTTTCTTAGGAAGCGTTTAACACGGGATTTGTTTCGTACACGGTTAATGAATAATTTTTGTTCTTGCCTAATATTCTTATCTTTCATATTTTCACCTGTTTTCAGAACTGAACTCAACGATCGGAAACTTTACGATAGAGATTTTGCGGCGTTTAGGAAGAAAGTTATACATATAGCAGAAGAAATAAACTGTATTTAATAGGTATCCTTAGTATCTTAGTAGGCCTTTTACTATCATATAGTAATATACGCTGGAGTCGAACTAGCACTCGTAGAAAATAAAGAGATAGACCTGGGGAAAATCTACAACGTTATCTACTTTGAATTTTCTCGATATGTCAACAAAGTAATATAAAACAGACACTATCAGAGATGACGGGATCATTCACAAAAAAGAGAAAAAGCTTTCGAAAACTTTTCCTCCTCATTGCAACTTTAAGTCGATTAAGCTTATTGTGCGCATCATCAACAATTGAACCGACGAGCATTTCAACAATACTAACTTCTATGACACCAACACCAAATTCAATGATACCAGGAGCATCACATTCAACAACGCCAATATCAAATTCAACGATACCAACAATATCAAATTTGACGACACCAACATCAAATTCGACGATACCAACAGCACCAAATTCAATGACGCCAACATCAAATTCGACGATACCAACAGCACCAAATTCAATGATGCCAACATCAAATTCGACGTTACCAACAAGATCGAATTTGACCACACCAACAATAAATTCGACACAAATATCAATTTCAACGATACCAACATCAAATTCGACGTTACCAAAAGCATCGAATTTGACACCACCAAAATCAAATTTGACACCAACATTAAATTTGACGTTACCTACAGCATCTAATTCAACAACAACAACATCAATTTCGATGATACAAACAACATTTCATTCCAAGACACCAACATCTTATTCAATGATAACAACAGCATCAAATTCAACGACACCAACATCAAATTCGACGATGCCAACAGCATCAAATTTGATGACGCCAACAACAAATTCGACATTATTAACAGCTTTAAATTCAACAACACCAACAACAAATACGATGATAGCAACGGAATTAAATTCAACAATACCAATCTCAACGATGCCAACATCAGTTTCGATGATACCAACAACATTTCATTCAAAGACACCAACATCTAATTCGATGACAACAACAGCATCAAATTCAACGACAACAACCAATTCAATGTTACCAACAGCATCAAATTCAACGACAATAAAATTAAATTCAACGATACCAACAGCATCAAATTCCACAACGTCAACAACAAATTTGACGATACCAACATCAACGATGCCAAGTTCAAATTCATCAAATTCATCGACAAGAACATCTAAATCGGCGACACAACCATCAAATTCAACGACACCAACATCAAATTCGACGATACCAACAGCATCAAATTCAACGAGCCCAACATTAAATTCGACGTTACCAATAGCATCGAATTTGACAAGACCAAGATCAAATTCAACTCTTACATCAAATTCGACTATACCAACAGCATTAAGTTCAACAAATTTGATGAAGCCAACAACAAATTCGACGTTATCAACAGAATTAAATTCAACAACGCCAACATCAAATTCGACAATACCAACGCCATCAAATTTAACAATACCACCATCAACAATGCCAACATCAATTTCGATGATACCAACAACATTTAATTCAAAGACACCAACATCGAATTTGAGGACAACAGCAACATCAAATTCAACGACAACAAAATCAAATTCAACGATACCAACAGCATCAAATTCGACGACGCCAACATCAAATTCGACGATACCAACATCAACGATGCCAAATTCAAATTCTTCAAATTCAACGACAAGAATATCTAAATCGGCGACACAACCATCAAATTCAACGATACCAACATCAAATTCGACGATACCAACAGCATCAAATTCGTCGACGCCAACATTAAATTCGACACCAACATCAAATTCGATGATACCAACGGCATTAAGTTCAACTATACCAACATCAAATTCGACGATGCCAACATCAATTTCGATGATACCAACAATATTTCATTCAAAGACACCAACATCGAATTTGAAGACAACAACAGCATCAAATTCAATGACAGCAACATCTAATTGGGCGACACCATCATCGAATTCAACTTCACTAACATCAAATTCAGCAATACCACCAGCATCAAACTCGACGATGCCGACATCAAATATGACGATACCAACAGCATTGAGTTCAATGATGTCAACATTAAATTCAACGTTACCAACACCATCGAATTTGACAACAGCACCATCAAATTCGACACCAGCATCAAATTCGAAGATACCAACGCCATTAAATTCAACAATACGAACATCAGTGATGATGACGCCAACAGCAAATTCCACATTAAATTCAACAACACCAACATCAAATTCGACGATACCAACAGCATCAATTTTTATGACGCCAACAACAAATTCGACGTTATCAATAGCATTAAATTCCACTTCACCAACATCAAATTCGACCATACCAACGGCATTGAATTCGTCAATACCAACATCAATGATGATGACGCCACCAACAAATTCGACGTTATCAACACCATTAAATTCAATAGCACCATCAACAAATTCGGCGATCCCAACTGCATTAAATTCATCAATACTAACATCAACGATGCCAAATTCAAATTCATCAAATTCGACGATACCAACAGCATCGAGTTCAATGATGTCAACATTAAATTCATTGTTACCAACAGCATCGAATTTGTCAACACCAACAGCAAATTCGACGATACCAACGGCATCAAATTCGACAATACCAACATCAATAATGCTGACGCCAACATCAAATTCGAAGTTATCAACAACAATAAATTCAACAACACCAACAACAAATTCGATGATAGCAACGGAATTAAATTCAACAATACCAACCTCAACGATGCCAACATCAATTTCGATGATACCAACAACATTTCATTCAAAGACACCTACATCTAATTCGATGACAACAACAGCATCAAATTCAACGACAACAAAATCAAATTCAACGATACCAACAGCATCAAATTCCACGACGCCAACATCAAATTCGACGATACCTAAAGCATCAAGGTCAACTATGCCAACATTAAATTTGACATTATCGACAACATTGAATTTGACAACACCAACATCAAATTCGACACCAACATCAAATTGGACGATACCAACAGCATCAAATTTGATGACGCCAACAACAAATTCGACGTTATCAACAGAATTAAATTCAACAACGCCAACATCAAATTCGACGATACCAACGGCATTAAATTCAACAATACCAACATCAACGATGCCAACATCAATTTCGATGATACCAACAACATTTCATTCAAAGACACCAACATCTAATTCGATAACAACAACAGCATCAAATTCAACGACAACAACCAATTCAATGTTACCAACAGCATCAAATTCGAGACCGTCACCAACATCAAATTCGACGACTCCAACAACATCAAATCCAACACCACCAACAACATCAAAATCGACGTCTTCAACAGTATCAAATTCGACATCGTCAAAAATATCAAATCTGACATCAACAACATCAAATTCGATGACATCAACAACACTGAATCCATCATCATCTACAACCAGTAAAGTAACTTTTGTGTCAACAGGGAGTACACAACAACAAACGACAGTAACATTTGCTGTGCCAATGGCCGGTATTTTTCGTTAGTCTATTTGTTGTAAGAAAATACCCGTATAGCAAAACAGAAGTTAATGTATAGAGGATAATCAACTGGTTATTTTTGATATGAAAAATATCTCACGAGGATGCGTTGTTAGGCGTTGAAAAAACGAGTGCGCAGCACGTGTTTTTTTAACGCCTAACGACGCGTCCAAGTGAGATATTTTTCATATCAAAAATAACCAGTTGATTATTCTATTTATTATATACCTTATTAACATCATTATTTGTAATTTTGCGTTTGAAAGTCAAAAAAAAATGTAGTCGAAAAAAAAGGTAGTTCCCAAATTACGGCAGGAAGTGAAAGTGAAAGTTGATATCGTCACTAGTGATGATATTAAAATTTATTACTTAGGATAAATTCCAGGATTTCACTGCTAGGTATATAATAAATGTCAGTGATTTATGATACAAGGCAAGTCATCATGTACGTTAAGCATCCTTAAAACTCATTTCATATAGCAAGCGACTGTATTATTATTATAGTACTATGTTAGACTCGTCCTTTGACAAACAGAATATTGACCTGAAGCAGAAAGTTTCTACCGATTTCAGTATGGGCTAACTGTGTAGGCTGCCATTGTTCATCAGTTTCTACAGATGCATTAAACCAACTTTTAACAGAACATGGCTCAGTTCAGCCATGCCATGACCAAAAGGATTTCATGCATTTTCGTGATGTAAGATATCGAGATATTTATCAAAAAAATTATGGATCCGCAAATTCAATATCAGCCGACTGAATCAGGAGTTATCCTGTTACCACACGGCAAAGTTTTAGACCTATCCAAATTGAAAGCATTTGCAGACGACAATTTCAAAGTGGCTTAAATGATGCAATTTTGCTTTAATAGGGTAGAGAACTTTGTGGAAAAAGGAGAAAATACTGGTTACCAGCATTTTCACCTTTTTCCACAATGTTTTCGAAAGCCTTCTTCTTCAGGGGCGTTCAAAGCCGTCATTGTGTGACAAAAGGATGACTGGTGGTTTGACATACAGAAAAGTGACCAAAAGTTCCGACCAAAGTCAGGATGGGCGGACTTTGCAGGCTGACCTAATTCGATTTTTTAAACAATGTATTAAACTCCCTTTTCACAAATCTTGGTCCATTTTTGTTTTTGGTCTTTCAGATGTTTTACCTTTTACTTCATGCTAGGTAAAAAAAATTTGACATCATGAGAGACCGAAGGTTGAGCGCCATATTTTTAACTTTTCTGATACTGATCAAATTGAAAACAAGTACCAAACAACACAGGCTAAACCCAGTCAAAACATTTTGACATCCTTAATATTCTGCACGACAAGGTACCAATTCACCATATGATTCAGTTTGATGTTAGAAAAGATTTTTTGTATCCGTAATTATGTAATGACTTGCTCATATACATGTAAGTAATTTAATTATCATAATTCATTCTTCGAATTTGTTTGAATTTAAATTTCTAGTTAAGCCTAATTAAAGACCTACAATACAAGTTTTTAAAAAGTTTTCTTTCTTGTCTTAAATTACCTTCGATAGCGATTCGCTGGGAAATGTCAATAGTACATCGATTATGATATTTGTCATTTCAGACTGTGGAAAAATGTTGGACATTGAACATGGCTTTGTTACTTACACAAACACCACAGTGAATGGTACCGCAACCTTCTCTTGCGATGTTGGATATCATTTGGAAGGAGGAAATGAAACTGTATGTCAGGATATTGGTGTTTGGGTGTCAACAAACTCAAAATGCAGTGTGAACGGTAAGTGTGAAAAAGACATATCAGAAAAATTCTGATTCAAACGGAATAGTTTGTAATACTTTTGTATTTTTCCCCAAGAATTGGTCACACTTGTGTATTCCCCCTCCCCCCCTCTCCCAGAATGGGTCAAAATTGTAAACGGTTAATGGTAATATTCGTTGCCATATTTTCCTTCAAATATAGATGAATAACTTCTGACATTTTTCAAAGAGACTTCATATATTTTTTAAATGCTTTCGTTTGTTTGTTAAAAAAAGAATCGTCATAACAGAGTAAGACAAAATTCAGCTAATCATTTCATTTAACATTATTATTTAATTCTTGAGGTTTCATAACAGTTAATATCTGGTTCTGCCAACTGTATTTTTTTATACATCAATCACAGGGTCATAAAGAATTCCTTTAAAGTGCAAAAAACCTCTCTTGCACTAAAGGAAAACAAGTTGGATAAATATTCATGAAATATTGGCATCTCTCAAACTTACAGATTGTGGAAACCTCTCGATGATCCCGCATGGCTTTGTCAATTAGAAAATACACTTCACTAATGCCACAGCAGAATTCTCTTGTGACATTGGGTATCACTTAAAAGGAGAAAATCAAACTGAATGTCAAGAGAATGGTGATTGTCTTAAGACCTACAACATAGGTTTTTGAAGCATATTTTGCTTGTCTTAAGTTATCCTTAAACAAACCAAAAGGAAATATCAATATTACATCAATTTTGATATTTGTCGTTTCAGAATGTGGAGAAATGTTGGACATTGAACATGGCTTTGTTACTTACACAAACACCACAGTGAATGGTACCGCAACCTTCTCTTGCGATGTTGGATATCATTTGGAAGGAGAAAATGAAACTGTATGTCAGGATATTGGAGTTTGGGTGCCAACAAACTCAAAATGCAGTGTGAACGGTAAGTGTGAAAGAGACATATCAGAAAAATTCTAATTCAAACGCAATAGTTTGTAACACTTTTGTATTTTCCCCACTGAATTGGTCACGCTTGTGTATTTGCCCCCCCCCCCCCCTCCCAGAATGGGTCATAATTGTAGACGGTTAATGGTAATATTCGGTGCAATATTTTCCTTCAAATATAGATAAATAAGTTCTGCCATTTTTCAAATAGACTTCATATATTTTTTAAATGCTTTCGTGTATTTGTTAAAAAAAAAGAATCGTCTAAACAGAGTAAGACAACATTCAGCTAATCATTTCATTTAACATTATTATTTAATTCTTGAGGTTTCATAACAGTTAATATCTGGTTCTGCCTACTGTATTTTTCATACATCAATCACAGGGTCATAAAGAATTCCTTTAAAGTGCAAAAAACCTCTCTTGCATTAAAAGAAAACAAGTTGGATAAATATTCATGAAACATTTGCATCTCTCATAGATACAGATTGTGGAAACCTCTCGATGATCCCGCATGGCTTTGTCAATTAGAAAAAACACTTCGGTAAATGCCACACCAGAGTTCTCTTGTGACATTGGTTATCACTTAAAAGGAGAAAATCAAACTGAATGTCAAGAGAGTGCTGATTGTCTGAAGACCTACAACATAGGTTTTTGAAGCATGTTTTGCTTGTCTTAAATTATCCTTAAACAAACCAAAAGGAAATATCAATATTACATCAATTTTGATATTTGTCGTTTCAGAATGTGGAAAAATGTTGGACATTGAACATGGCTTTGTTACTTACACAAACACCACAGTGAATGGTACCGCAACCTTCTCTTGCGATGTTGGATATCATTTGGAAGGAGAAAATGAAACTGTATGTCAGGATATTGGAGTTTGGGTGTCAACAAACTCAAAATGCAGTGTGAATGGTAAGTCACTGGTCCGTGTTGAACGTTTTAAGTCTGTCAATTATTCATTGAAGCTTTATAAAATTTCTCATTCCCCTTTCCAATAAAACTGCATATTTTGAAGGTTTTTTTTATATCCATTCTTGACCACTTTCTGCCTCAATCTTTACAAATAAAGCTTATTTGTGTGATTGTCTTTAAAATTTCTGGATTTGATACAAATTTATAAAGGTAATTAATCTATGTACTAAAGTCTTATATTTACTTCAACTTAGCAGACTAAAAGTTTGTTACTCATATTCTACTAAAAATACAACACATTATGCGTAATTTTGAAAAGGATATTAAGAAAGCGATTAGCATACTATGGAAAAGAACCAACCATTGTAAAAAAAGGAATCTGAAAATAGATATGTATGTTTATTTTTTCTGTTGACTGTTACTAATTCAAAATCATTTTATCAACTACTGTATTTCTGTATACAGTGTGTATTAATATATGGTCTCGAAAATCAAAATACTTATCATATGTTACAAGACAAAATTTACAAGAAATACAATCCATAAAATTTACTTGTCCAAGAACGAGAGAGAGAGTGCTTTGAATATTTTTGATGAGTAGTTTTATTAAATATACAAGCATTTTGTAATTTTGAGAGCGAAAGAGCAGTGACAGAAAATGAGAGAGAGAAAGAGAAAGACAAAGAGAGATAATTGTATCACGTGGGGCATTTTGTAATTAATTTGGTTGTAACTGACTATGTACAACATGTATAAGTCAATAAAGATATTCATTCATAAACGATTTTTCGAACGGTGTGGATCGAGATCATACTACACATAAAGTGCGGTCGGATCTACGGTCAACACTGTGAGATGAAATCTAATTTTCGATTTGATAAGAAAAATGAAACTGCAGCATTTGGTTTTTTCTTTTGGTTTTTACTTTTGGTTGAAATGATTGAAAACTTATTGTTTTTTACTTTTTTCCTATTAGTAGTTAAGGCGTTAATAATGATAGCTATATATTCACTCTCCAAAGTTGGATTTAAAAAAAAAAAAAAAAAAATGTACGGAAAAAAAAAAAAACTTTATAGAAGTCGATTTGAAAACATTGATACAGAAATTACATCAATCTCAATAGGATCATATGATATTAATTATTTGAAAGATAGAGTAGAATTTTCCACGTCTATATGAATATACACGCAACATTTCTTGGTTTACTGTCGGTTGTTTATATTTATTATATATATATATTGTATGTGACGAGATACATGTATTTGTATAAGTCAATAAGATCTATCTATCTATCTATCTATCTATCATAAACACAGTCAATTAATATGTAAACATTCTTTTTTGAAAATAGGGGTCAAATTGTCTCTCTAAAAAAAAGGTCTGTATGTCTCAGAGGTGTAATTGTCACCAAAGTTTAAAGGGGTCTAAATGGTCACGGGTCTAGGTGTCTGACATCCACTCAGAAGGAGGGCAAGATAAAACTGAATGTATACAGAGTGGTGCTTTATGTCCATAATCTTAGTCTGTAAAGTAAACCGTAAAACCTAAAACAAAGGTTTTTGAAGCATGTCGTGCTTGTCTTAAGTTATCCTCAAAACAAACCAAAAGGAAAGATCAATATTACATCAACTTTTATATTTGTCGTTTTAGATTGTGGAAAAATCGTGAACGTTGAACATGGCTTTGTTACTTACACAAACACCACAGTGAATGGTACCGCAACCTTCTCTTGCGATGTTGGATATCATTTGGAAGGAGAAAATGAAACTGTATGTCAGGATATTGGTGTTTGGGTGTCAACAAACTCAAAATGTAGTGTGAACGGTAAGCGTAACATAGACATATCAGAATATTTCTGATTCAACCGGTATAGTTTACAACACTTGTGTATTTTCCCCCCTCAATGGGTCTACCATTTCTTCAAAGGGACAACATTAATGCTTTAAATGCTCTTATGTCTTTGTATAATAGAAAATGCTGAAAACAGAGTAACATCATATAGCTAATCATTTCGTTTAACATCATTATTCAATTATACAGGTTTCATGACAGTAATTATCTGGTTTTGCCAATTATTATTTTCATACATCAAACAAAGGATCATAAAGAATTCCTTAAAAATGCAAAATAAAAAAAAAATCTCTCTTGCACTCAAGGAAAACAAGTTTGATAAATTAATACCGTAAGTTCTTTTTTCTGCGGGGTCCAAATTCTCCGGATATTCAAAAAAAAAAAAAAGATAAGGCTTTAAATTTTTGCGTACCTTTTTTCTTCGCCAGTATGTCTGATAAAAAAATGGCTTTATTTTGATGACGTACCTGTAACAGCTTCCGTTTTGGACAGGTATACTCTATACATATATTTCGATTGTTACCGTCTTCAATTAAAATGACGATATTCATGTAGTAAAAAACACACACTCACACATTTTTTTTAATGTTAACTATTTATTTCTGTATCACAACCAGAGGAACATATTCTTCCAATGCTTCCAAGATACTTGCCGATCTGAATCCAATAGTTACTAACTCATTTTGATTCGTTCTCTTCAACAAGTGAAATAATATAAAGGAAATGGGTTTAAATGGTTCGACGTGTGAAATCAATATTAGTATAATGTTTTCTACCCTTAGGCGATGTCATAACGGCATGCAAATGTCGTAAAGCGCGAATAATAGGTCGCACCTACCAAACTGTAAATTAATTGAAGAGTGACTGTTAACATTAAAACTCATTTTAAAATGTATGCAGGAGAGCTCTAGTATTTTGAAAACATTGTAGGAGAAAATTTATTCAGCATTATTTCTTTCGAAAACATTTCAGAAAATGGCTAATGTTTGGGAGAAGGAGTGAGCCTACCAGTCAAAGAAACGGGGAAAACTGCAGTTAATTGATACTTATCTCCTAGGCCAGAAATCTCGACCCCCACAGACCCTTCTACCTCCATTGTCCATTCTGACAAAGGTACCAAGTTCAAACATGAATGGTCCCAATTTATAACAATGCTTGCGTGTGTTTCATGCTCAGACACCACTTCCTTTATTCTATCGAGAAATTCAGTAGGTAACGGTAAAAGGACGATAATAGTATGCCGAGTTTGATAATACACATGAAATTTACGCATGCCCCCCCCCCAAAAAAAAAAAAAAAAACAAGTTAAAGAACAACAACGACGACGACGAAAAGAAATATTCTTTTTATTTGGATTATATTTTCGCGTCTTTTAAATCTCCGCTCCTGCATGTCCCCTCAAATAAAATAGAAGTAAAGTCACCGCAGACAAAAAGTGCTTATACGGTATTTATGAAACTTTGTCATCTTTCATACTTACAGATTGTGGAAACCTCTCGATGATTCCGCATGGCTCTGTCAATTACAAAAACACTACGGTAAATGCCACAGCAGAGTACTCTTGTGACATTGGGTATCACTTAAAAGGAGAAAATCAAACTGAATGTCAAGAGAATGGTGCTTGGATATCAACGAGCTCTAAGTGTGAAGTAAACGGTAAGGCCTTCATTTTCTGTATTTTAATTGTTTTAACCGTTTCTTTCACATGATCCGTCCATTGATACATATGAGAAAGGGAAGCAAAAGTTCTATAAGAGCAATGTGTTTTTTTTTTAAATAACTCGAATTTCACAGTGTTATCATCACTAGTGGCGATATAGTTTAAGAATGTTTACTGGGACTATTTTTTTCTGACTATGAAAAAAATCTTGCAAATACGTAATGACTATGATATTTAAACAAAAACCAGATTCAATACATCTACAAAGTTTTCTTTTTTTATTGGGTATTAATCAATATTACGTCAATTTTGATATTTGTCGTTTCAGACTGTGGAAAAAATTTGGACATTGAACATGGCTTTGTTACTTACACAAACACCACAGTGAATGGTACCACAACCTTCTCTTGCGATGTTGGATATCATTTGGAAGGAGAAAATGAAACTGTATGTCAGGATATTGGAGTTTGGGTGCCAACAAACTCAAAATGTAGTGTGAACGGTAAGCGTAACATAGACATATCAGAATATTTTTTATTCAATCGGAATAGTTTATACACTTGTGTATTTTTCCGCCATAGTTGGGCCAAAATTGTAAACGGTTAATGGCAATATTTGATGCAAATTTTCTTCAAATATAGAAATAAGTTCTTCCATTTTTCAAGAAGACTTCATATACGTGTATGTATTGAATTCGTGTCTTTGTTTTAAAAAATGGTCAAAACAGAGTGAGACAACATTCACCTAATAATTTTGTTTATCATTATTATTCAATTCTAGAGGTTTCATAACAGTTGATATCTGGTTTTGCCAATCATGTTTTTTAGCTGACCTGAGCACAACGAGCTCAAGGGGAGCTTTAAAGATGAACCGCTGTCCCTCGTGCGTTGTGCGTCAATTCTTTAAACATCAAGTCCTCCTAAACCGCTGGGCCAATTTGGACCAAACTTGGCTAGAATGTTCCTCGGGACGTCCTCTTTAAAAATGAAATAGTTCACAGAATTTGACTCCTTCAAAAACTCTGGTTGCCATGGCAACCAAATGGAATTTTCTAGGAAATTATTTAAAAGTCTTCTTCTCTGAAACTGCTGGCCAGATTTTAAAATAATTTCACAGAGATATTCCTTGGGTGACCCTTTTCAAAATTTTTGAAAATTCTTCTCTGAAACGGCCGGTCAGATTTTAAAATAACTTCACAGAGATGTTCCTTGGGTGATCCTTTTCAAAATTTGTTTTCGTAATTTTGATCCGTCAAGTACCATGGCTCTGGTAAATGGGGGCTACTTGCACTATACAGAAATAAAGAAATTCTTAAAAATTCTTCTTTTCTGAAACGGCTGATCAGATTTTGAAATTATTCTACAGAGATGTTCCATGGGTGACCCTTTTCAAAAAACTGTTCGTAAAATTTTGATTCGTCAAGAAAGATGGCTCTGTTGAATGGGGGCTACTTGCACTGTAGGGAAATGAAGAAGTTCTTAAAAATTCATCCTCTCTCGAACGGCTGGTCAGATTTTGAAATAATTTCACAGAGATGTTCTTTGGGTCACCCTTTTCAAACTGTTTCCGTGAAATTTTGATAGGTCAAGAAACATTGCTCTGGTGGATGGGGGCTACTTGCACTGTATGGAAATGAAGAAATTCTTGAAAATTCTTCTTCTCTGAAACCCGTTGTCAGATTTCAAAATAATTTCACAGCAATGTTCCTTGGATGACCCTTTTCAAAATTTGTTTGCAAAAGTTTGATCCGTCAAGAAATATGGCTCTGGTAAATGGGGCCTACTTGCACCATACGGGTATGAAGAAATTGTTGAGAATTGTTCTTCTCTGAAACCCATTGTCAGATTTTGAAATAATTTCACAAAAATGTTCCTTGAATGACCCTTTTCAAAATTTCTTCACGAAATTTTGATCCGTCAAGAAACATGGCTCTGGTGAATGGGGGCTACTTGCCTTAAACGGACATGAAGAAATTCTTGAAAATTCTTCTTCTCTGAAATGGCTGGTCAGATTTTGAAATAATTTCACAGAAATATTGCTTGAATGACCCTTTTCAAAGAGTGTGCGCGAAATTTTGATAGGTCAAGAAATATGGCTCTGGTGGATGGGGGCTACTTGCACTGTATGGAAATTAAGAAACTCCTAAAAATTCTTCTTTTCTGAAACTGCTAGATTTTGAAAGGACTTTACAGATGACCTTTTGAAAATTGCTTGGCAAAATAACGATTGTGTGTCCAGTGTTTCAATACCTAAAAAAACCTCTGATTGCCATGGCAACCAAATGGAATTTTTTAGTAAATTCTTTAAAAATCTTCTCCTCTGGAACCACTGGTCAGATTTTGAAATAATTTCACAGAGATGTACCTTGGGTGGCCCTTTTCAAAACCTGTTCGTGAAAGTTTGATCCATCAAGAAATGTGGCTCTGGTGAATGGGGGCTGCTTGCACTATACAGAAGAGAAGGAACTTTTAAAAATTCTTCTTCTCTGAAACCGCTGGTTAGAATTTGAAATAATTTCACAGAGATGTTCCTTGTATGACCCTTTTCAAAAACAGTTCGCAAAACTTTGATCCGTCAAGAACCATGGCTCTGGTGAATGGGGGCTACTTGTATCAAGTCATATATCGGATCTTGGTATTGGGAAACAATGTAATGAGGAGCACGAAATAACCTTCAATTAATTATTGATTTTTGTTACACTTCCGCTTTTAAATCCTTGAAATATTATGATATGTAATGTAGAGTATCATATTTTTGATCCTTGAAATTTTATAACATGAAATGCTTGATTCTGCCAAATAGTGCTCAGATGGTAGTTAAAAAAAAAAACGTTACATGTCTTCATTTCTTTTTTAACTAATTTCATTTGTTTATAATAAAACTTTATGAAATCAATTCGAAAAAAGAATGCAAAACGGCTCTTAGTATAGATAGCCTGTTCTAAACAACCTCTTGCAATTTCAGATTGTGGAAACCCAGCCGAGATCCAAAATGGCTTTGTCACTTACACAAGCACCACAGTTAATGCTACAGTAAATTATACTTGTGATGTTGGATATCACTTGGAAGGTGAAAATGAAACTAAATGTCAACAGAATGCTGTTTGGATGTCAACAAACTCAACGTGTAAAGTAAATGGTAAGTCTCTTATTTTAGAATATGAAAATATATACACACTCTTGTAAGTTTCTGTATTATAAACATCATGCTGTTGGTTTTTATTTTCGAAATATAATGAAGATCTTGCCCGAAAAATTAAAATTACCACAAAAGCCAAGCTATACCAAACAATTTTTGTGAATATTCAAATTTGTTAAAAATAATTACATAGCTTTCGTTGTTCTGCTTCTTTTTTTCTTTTTTTTCTTTTTGGGCTATTGGTTGGACACTTTTATCTTATATCAATATTGCTCAACAGTAAAACCTGGAGCTCCTTAATATTCCCGATGACCATCAAACTTTCTAGATATACATTTAGTGGCCATATATATTTTATCAAAGTCTTAATCCCTATTTACTTACATGTATTTCCAACTCTACCCCTTATTTCTTTGTAGGTGTGAAACCTGAAGATGTTGTTTAAAAAAAGTTATACGAAAATGAAAAATAAATGAATTTGACACTTAAATATATGAAGTTTTTAAATTGAATACTGCTATGGCGATGCAGCCGAAATTCGGCGGAAAAATAACCGCACTATGTTTGAACAAGCTACAACTTTGATGTCAGGCTATGGTACACTAGTAGCATATTAGTGACCTGGCTTTTTGACCGATTGATCAGAAGCAGTGTCATTAATTTTCTGGCACACTGAAAATTCATTTCCACAATGGGAATTTGGAGTTTAGTCAGACATTTAAGGGTTTTCAAATGATGATTTAAGAAAAAAACACACTTCTTTCAAACGGTACAGATAAAACGCCACTCTGGTAAGGTGATTGGCTGTCGATTCTAATGTCATAGGATCGAATATGCCTTGTATAACTTTTTTTTGATATCACTTTTATTGAATACTTATAGTATCAATTTACTCAACAAAATTTACTTGTCACTCATATATTTTCGTCTATATTCATTGAATTGCACGGGGCCATTGGTTTGGGAAAAAAAGTAACATGAAAGTGTGTGATAAAAGTTTGGATGTCTGAGTATTGGCGAAATGAGTAAGTCAGTTTTGTGTTGTAATTATGTTGTTTAATCGACGAAAGACTTTATCTAATGAAATGTTTAAGTAGAAAATGTATTTACAAGCATGACTGTATTTACATACACGCTGAAGCTTTTATTTTATTTTTTTTTGTATCACTGGAATTCTTGATAGAATTCAAACAATTTAAGAATGAAAATCTAAGGGAGCTTCGTTCGTTAGATAAATTGAGAAATAGATTTTTACTCTTGTATATTCAGATTGTGGAAAACTCACAGCCATTCTAAATGGCCAGGTTACTTTTATCAACACGACGGTCAATTCTACAGCATCTTACATTTGTGATTTTGGATATTACCTGAAAGGAGAAAATGTGATATACTGTCAAGAAAATGGTACATGGCTACCATTGCCACCCGTCTGTGAAATAAACGGTAAGATACAATTAACTTTATGAACTTATACATGAAATTAGACATTGCAGTTCTTTGGCATTTTTCTTTCATATAAATTTTAGAGTAATGAATAAGTAATAATCAGGGTCCGTATTCACCAACCATTCTTAAGAACATTCTTAGTCTTATTCTTCAGAGTTCTGTCAATGTCAATCCGCGCAGGCTGATCCGAGACGGCACTTTAAGACTACATTACATATTTTGCTATGGTAGACTTGCAGAAAACAGAAATTTACATAAAAACGGAAAGTGCCGTTTCGGATTAGCCTGTGCGGACTGCGCAGGCTGATCCGAGACGACATTTTACGTAAATGTCTGAATGCCCCTTTTCGTCTGTTACAAGCCATTATTATGATAAAAGTAGTGTGATTTCTAGTGTGAAGGACAAGTCGAGGTTTTCATCATCATACATATTTGAAACCACTCTAATGTTTGAAACATGACACTTCTTTGTACTCTCTTGCAGATTGTGGACCTCCTTCACATGCAAACAACAGTGTTGCGACATACGATGCGACTACAGTTAACTCTTCGGTAGTGTTTTCGTGTGTGGCTGGTTTCTTTCTGGAAGGACAAAATTCATCAATTTGCCAAGAAGACGGTTCATGGTCATTTTCCGAAACCTTGTGTATACCTAAAGGTAAGTATGGTTTATTAGTTTGAAAATATATTTTCAGCATCCCAGGAGTAAGTCAAGTATTATCTACTTCATTTAACCTGACACAGGTCAAAATCATTTATATGAATTAATATTGCACTTTAACCCTTGGCATTGCTCAGCATATGTCCCAAATGGTCACGGAAATATTTCGTGCGATTTATGCCAATGAACCCTTAACTTACTTAAATAAGTAATTGACTCTTTCAGGTCTATAATATTAAAAGCAAACGTCGAAAGTCAAAATTATTTTTCGAGAAATATCTCCTTATTGGTCAGTGAAGATCCAAGATAAGACTGCAAATTTTGCGCAGTCTGATCTTGATCTACACTGACTGCCAAAGCGCCTTAAGTCGTGCTTCCTAGCCTAAGGATTAAATAAATTACCAGTATATATAAGTACCTTCCAGTGTATATGTAACTTTCCAAATAATAGTGGGAGGTTTATTTATATGCCTTCTTATATATTCAGCGTAAAGGTCAGGCTCAGGTTAAAAAATATGGGAAATAAATATATATTCAGCGGATAGGCCAGGATTAGGTTAAATGAAGTAGGCAATAAATATATATATATTCAGCGGAAATGCCTGGCTTAGGTTAAATGAAGTAGGCAATAAATGTACATATTCAGCAGAAAGGCCAGGATTAGGTTAAATGAAGTAGGCAATAGATATATATGGATCATGCTCTGGCAAAAGGAGATGTAATGTATTTCAGTGGTTCTTCAGTCCAAGTAAGTCATTACATAAGGTTTTTAATATCTGTAAAATTCAACAACATAATCATGAGATAGAAATGTTCTTTGAGATTTAGAAAATTGACAAAATAATCACGGGAAAAAAGTTCTAGACTAACAAATAGAATTTAGATATTCTTCTCAATGCCTAGTATTAAGCACCTTATTTCAACCTATATCAACAAGGCTAATATTGCTTGCAATACGCGAAAAGGGGCATTCGAACATTTGCGTAAAGTGTCATTTCGGATCAGCCTGCGCAGTCCGCGCAGGCTAATCCGAAACGACACTTTCCGTTTTTATGTAATTTTCTGTTTTGCGCAAGTGTACTGTAGCACAAAATCAAATGCAATCGTAAAGTGTCGTCTTGGATTAGCCTGCGCGGACTGCGCAGGCTGATCCGAGACGACACTTTACGCAAATGCCCGAATGTCCTTTTTCCCATATTGCAGGCCATATATATCAGATGGCTTGCAACGCACGAAAAGTTGCATTTGGACATTTGTGCAAAGTGTCGTCTTGGATCAGCCTGTGCAGTCCACGCAGGTTAAGCACAGAAAGCACTTTACGACTACATTAGATTTTTCCCACAGTAGACCTGTGTGTAAAAGAAAACTACAAAAAAAAAGTATCGTTTCGGATTAGCCTACATGGACTGAACAGGCTGATCCGAGACGACATTGCATGCAAATGTACAAATGTTCCTTTTTATGTGTCGCATCATATAGCAGTCCTACAACAAGTTTGTCTTTTGTTTTTCCTTAGGATGTAAAAATAACCCTGTAGAAAAAGTCTAATATTTTATGTAGAATTCCATTTGTACACAATCTGAAACAAGAACCAGGCAGTTTATAAGCTGTTTATAAAGGTATTCTAGAGGTGATTAAGACTTCAAAATATGGCCGGAAGGTCTGCTCTAGGTGACGTTCAAAGCGGTCTAGATATTTTTCTTTTGTTTATTCATTTTCATACGTCCTTTGAACACTAAATGATACCTTTTTTTAGTTTTTTAATCAGATAACAAAACAAAAATAAAATAAGTTTTTCTAACATCACACTGTAAGTTTTATACAAGCTTATCTCAATCTACTACTGCCTCTGAATGCTGACTGATATTCATCTGCATTTTCGAAAGAGAAAGAAACACTGTTGTTCTCAAATTTCATATGGGTTGACCCATTCCCATAACACAAGACTACCATAGTGTTCTATTTTTCTTGTAGACTGTGGTGATCCAGCCCAGCCGGAAAATGGCCATGTTACATACAATGAAACCACATTTAATGCTACTGCAGTATTCAGATGTAACAAAGGCTACACTCATACTGGCAACAATGTTTTGAGATGTGGAGAAAATGGCACATGGACTGATGCTTTGCCTAAGTGTGACATTGTTGGTATGTTATTGATGTATGATATATTGTCGGTTTACTTCAAAAACCTCGTAACCACAGCTTGTTTCAAGCTGTAGTTACGAGGTTTTTGAAGTAAGCCGACGATATGCTCTGTGAAATGTGGATCCTAGGATGCAATAAAACCATTTTTTGCCTGAGCGTCGCTCCTACATATGCCCTTATGTAATTAGAATTTGAATTTGACTCCCAGAATTTTTAGTTTTGAGATGATGTATAATACCAATTTCAAAATGAGTGTGAAATACATGTAATGGTGTGTCCCCCCCTCTCTCTCTCTCTCTCTCTCTCTCTCTCTCTCTCTCTCTCTCTCTCTCTGTCGCTCTCCCTCTTTCCAAGATATTCCACCAAGATCAGCCTGTACGCTCCCAAACTACCATCATGTACTACTCGCCTTGATAATGAACCCGTTTGTGACGATTGGTATCACGGTTGGAAACTGCCATTGTTTGAAACCAGGGAGGGTCACTGATTCGATTTTCCCAACTGTACCAATTTCTGTCTTGGGACCTATGACAGTTATTGCGAAGCCATTCATTTCAGATTCACCAGTAATCGCGTATATTTCATGTGTCTGTTTTCAGAAATGTTATGAGTAAAGAAATGTTGTAATTTAAGCTGAGGGGAATTATTTCTCCGTCAGAGTGAATGTTTTCCTCATGCCGAAAATCTGGAACTATCTTTTTAAGTTTGTTAAGTTTGTTAAGTTTTTAAGTTTTAAAAGTGGCATTTGTTGACAAAATAATCAGAGGAAATCTAATATATAATTCATTTCATCAGCTTGGGGTTAATATGGGGAAATATTTGCCACAAAAGGGAAAGGTCCGCGAAAATAACTTGTGCCTTACGGCACTTGTTATGAAATTAACTGATGAAATTAACTCTATTTCGACATAGGATGTGTTGGAAGCAACTAGTAACTTGGGAAGAATATTGTGCGAAGTACCGGTAAAAGAAACCCATGAAACCGTGGATAGGGCACTCTGACCGCCGCGACATAGTTGAAATAACGCTGAAAATAGCTATAAACATCATATAAGCAGACAAGTAAACAAAAACTCGTTTAAATTCAGAAAGCAATAATTGCATAGCAGATATCTATTTATCTGATCAGTTTAATTCAGCATGGTAATAATAACTGTTTTATTAGCCCATCTGCTTTCAAAGAAAACGCCGAGGTATTGTCGTAGCCCTGGTGCTGTTCTCGCCGTCTGTGTCATTATGCGAGAACTTTGAGATCTTACCATAGATCTATATTCGTGTTTGTTGTCATTCTGAAATAAATACACGGGGTTAAAACGAGCCATCCCTTCGTCAAGTAAGCAAATTCTGAAATGTCGAAACTCATCCATGGTAAGGTTAAAATGATAACCTAATAGTCGTTTGAGGTAACTAATAATGGTCGTTTCCTTTCATGACAACAAGTCATTAAAATGCAAAGTTACTTACCCGGAACTTCTGTAAATCCATTTTTGAATAGTATGACGGATGTCTATCGCAGTAACATTATCAAGTTCATTCGCCCTCTTGCACGTTTTACCAAGGTCTCAGTGACGTCAGTTTTCATTGAATTGGGGCACTAGGTCAAGTCCCCCACCAGGATGGAAACTGATATCCTCAAAGATAAAAGTAGGAACTTATCAATTCAAAACACTTCTGTTTCTAACAGCAAATTTCATTTTCTATTGTATGAATAAGTAGAGATCAAGATAAGCCATACATAATGTGTAATCTTATTTTTTTCCCTAAATAATTAAAGATCCCGAAACTGATTTAAAAATTTCTTACTACTAAATTGATCGGAAATGTTAGTCTAAGATCAAATCTGTCGCATCGGTGTATATTACATATATCATGTTTTTTCTCCAAACAGTAAATAATACTTGATTCCATTTTCATTTCAGACTGTGGGAAACCTTTAGTTATTGAAAATGGATCGTTCATTCTGCAAGGAAATACTACATATTCCTCTACCGCAAAATACTCATGTAACAGTGGATATAAATTGAATGGGACGTCAAACTTACGTACCTGCCTGGCAAACGGCACGTGGAGCAGCCAAGTAGGGCCGTGTGTGCCTCTAGGTAAATTTGCCAGCTGAATTGTTTGTCTTGAATATAGATTGTTCGGCATCCAATAATATCTTTTATGATATTAATGAATTTTGCTTTGTGACAAAAGGGCTTAATTGCACCTGCACAGTCAGGGCAGGCAGACTTGGGCCCAAAGTTTTCGATATCGTCAAATTTCCTGGATATTAAAGGATAAATCTATGTCAGGATTCATTGTTTCATCCATAATGATGTATAGATTATATTGATCCCTAATTGGGTGAGGTCTTGCTTGGTAAAAAACATCACAGAGATGCAAAGTCAATCTTTTACCAGAGCATGGCTCATTTTATTTTGTTCCAAGTCGGTAATTTAACCCAACCGTATATACTGTTATTGCTTTCCAGCCCGGGGCATACTCAAACAATCTTTACACGAAACTTGCATAATCTATGCAGAGTTAAATCTATAAATCTATCAAAGTAATATCTGAACTCTCCTTGTTTCTCGTTATTCTTCTATCTTTCTCCCACAACCCACAACCCCCACTGAAACACATACATTACCACTTCGCCACAAGAGAAAATACGTACACTTCTCAAAATTGAAACATTTGCAGATAACAATTCAAATATTGCTCAAATGATGAAATTTGTATTTGATAGGGTAGAAAACATTTTTTTTCGGGGGGGGGGAATCTGGTTAGCAGCATTTTCTCTTTTTCCCTCACTGTTTTCAAAACCTTCACTGTCGGGGTATTTGAACCCCAGGACTGTGTTGAAAAAAAGAAAGGTCTTGATGTAGTTGCAGTTTTGTGTCAATGTGGATTTTAATCTCTGCGGTTACTTTGACATACATAAGGATACCATACTAACAAATATTTAGCTGTAAAGAAGATAGAAGTAAAGGCATGCAGAGAGGGCCCCATATAGAATGACGATAAATCTTGTTTACATTTCAGAGTGTCCACTACTTTCAAATCCCACACACGGAGCTGTGAACAGCTCAACTCTAAAGGCTGTGTTTTCATGTGAAGAAGGTTACTCTTTGATTGGATGGAGAACTGTCACGTGTCTGTCTTCCGGAAATTGGAGTGGACCCTCCCCGACGTGTGAAAAAAGTGAATTTCCAGACAACATTACAATGCTTACCATTTTAATAGTGCGCTTTTGTATTCAAGATTTCTCTCACTCTCTCTAGGCTGCTGATCACCACCTGAATACTTTCTTGAGATCTACTTTATCGTCTCTATCCTCTCAGGATCAATTTTGATATTTGAAAAAAATATCATCAAATTGTGTAACATGTTTGAAATCGGCAGATTGTATATTGACAAACTGTTGCAAACTGTGAATAGCACTTGTTTTAAAATATAAACGGCTGTATTTGTAGCCGCTTCCGTTTAAAACTCTGTGCTACACAATTCTAAGTTTGAACAACCCTGAGAAGGAAAACTTTTGAAAACATTCTCGGCAAATGGGAAAAAAATGGTGGTTAGTAGCATTTTCTCATGTACTCTCAATACTTTCTACCTTTCAAAGACAAATCCAATCATTTGAATTTGTTATCTATGCATGCTTTCAATTAGAAGTACATGGTTTCATTTATACATTACATGTTTATAATAGATTTAACTGCTCATTTCAGTTGCAGTTTCTGCAAAAAACTGTACAAAAGAAATAGATCTCCGAGATACAGAATGGAAAGAAACTCGTGCAGGAGAGACAGCTGATAAACCTTGCGAGGAGGGCTTTGAAGGTAGCTATGCAAAATGTACTCAAACAATTTATTTGTCCATTTATCTATCCTCCTCTCAGGGATATTTTCTTAATGGGAAGAAAGTTATTCAAGTTGGTCGCTTTTTTGCCTATAATTGTCTTTGTTCATGGAAAATGTATGGAAATGCGATCGCATTGGCATGTTCTAATAGTTGGGCTTGGGTCAGACTGGCTTTCTATGTTTTTTTGTATTGTTGCTGATTGGTGTTAAAAAATAATGCTGTGGCCATTACACTTAACCATGATTTCCTGTAGTGTCTTTCATTAGCACTATGCACATGATTTTAAGTCACTGGCTAATTTCCCAGATTAACATCATAGAAACAATGTGTAGCGTTGAAATAGGAATGAATCTTTGCGCAATCACTATCATTATGACTTGGAAAGAATTCTGTCTAGCTTTGAATCGTTTTAAGACATTTACGTTATGGACCGAGATGCCCGCACGGATGGCTCAGTGGTGAGCGTGTCGGACTCGTGGCCTAGTGGTTGTGAGTTCGATACCCGGTTGAGGCGAACTTTCTTTCCGGCGTATTTTCGCCTCTCACCTCTGCTGAAACATGAGAGAAAAGTAGTCGGTGGCTTTGGAAAGAAAGTTGTGTTAGTACCGGTGGGCGAAAGCCAGGAAACACATATGCGTCACCGACCGCCATGATATGACCTTAGCTGTTAAAGTGGCGTTAAACCCCAATACAACCAACCAACCAATGGACCGACTTAGCGTAGAAGCTGATAGACCGGAGAAAGTATTTTTACAGAAAAATAATGGCGACACTCTACAATCTAAGGAGCAACTTTAAGGAGAGTTACTACAAATGTTAATGCTTATTATTAGCTCTACTGGCTGAAAGCCAGCAGATCTTATGTCATGGCAGGGTTTCCGTAGTCCGTCCGTCAGTTCTTGTTTACGGGATAAAATCTGAAAATGCTGTCAGATTTGCGTGAAACTGGCACAGTTTGTTTATCTCATCAATAGCCTCAACCCTATAGATTTTGAAAAAAATCCAACAAACGGTATGGGAAAAGTAGCCATTTCAAGTTAAAAATTTCAATTCTTGATTACGCGATAAGGTCTGCATTTGTTGTCAGATTTTCGTGAAACTTGCAGGGTGTGTTCATCTCATCAAAAGCTTCAGTCCTATTGATTTTGAGAAAAATCCAACAGACATTATGGGAAAAGTAGCGATTTCAAGTTGAAAATTTCCAACTCGTGTTTACGCGATAAAGTCTGCATTTGTTGTCAGATTTTCATGAAACTTGCTCAGTTTGTTTATCTCATCAATAGCTTCAAACTTATTGATTTTGAAAAAAATCCAACTAACGGTATGAGCAAAAGTATCATTTCAAATTGAAAATTTCCAATTCTTGTTTACATGTCAAAGTCTACATTTTTAATCGGATTTTTGTGAAACTCACACAGTTACTTTGCCTCATTAACAGCTTGAATCCTATTGATTTTAAAAAAGATCCAACAAACAATATTGGAAAAGTGGCCAATTAAAGTTCAAAATTTCCATTTCTTGCTTACGTGATTAGGTTGGCATTTTTGGTTGGATTTTCATGAAACTTGCACAGTTGCTTTGTATCATAAACAGCTTGAGCCCTATTGATTTTGAAAAAAAATCTCACAATCAGTTTGGGAAAAGTAGCCATTCAAAGTTGAAAATTTTCAATTCTTGTTAAGGGAATGAAGTTCACAGTGTTGATCCATTTCTTTTGAAACTTGCAAGGATTCATCAATGTATTGCAAATCTAGTAAACTGTTCAGGAAAAGTAGCCATTCGATGACTTAGTCAAGTTTCTTTGAAATTGACTAGCCATTTGATGACTTAGTCAAGTTTCTTTGAAATTGACTAGGATTTTTTAATACAAGGCATAATGAAAGTTTGAAACACTATAAAACTGGCCTCGATTCCAAAAATTTAGATTTAAGAAATTTCACTTCATCTTTTTTACTGTTTGTTCAATTCATGATGCCTACATATGCTGTCTTAATGGGTTCAAGCCCAGTTGCAAGAACACATATGTGTGTTTTTTGTCTTTTTTTTTTCTTTTTGCATCATGAATTCATAATGTATACTAGCATAAAAGCAAAATCTCTGCCAGGGGAGCGATTTCAGGCCCTTTAGGGACTTCTAGTTCAAAAACTGGTTGTATTGACAGGTATTATATCTAGAAATTGTACAAAGCAGGGGGTTTGGAAACCTCCAAGGTACTCTTGTGTGAAAGTGGAAATTGAACTGGCAAACAACAGGGTAAGTAGTGTTTATTAACCCTTTACTCCATATATACTCATTTTGACGCATCAACAACCGACAGCTTTCAAAAACATTGTGGGAAAAGGAGAAATTGCTCGTAACGAGCAATTTCTCCTTTTCCCACAATGCTTTTCACTCAATCAGATAATTGTTTCCCCATTTGTCCATGTTTTTGACATCGTATGTTTATTTGCAACTGAATCTGAAGAACCTAAAATTGGCATATGAGGTAAAGAGTTAAATCTTAAATACCACACAACACAGTTTTGCATTCATCCATATCCTAAGCATTTGTAGATTGCAGATGGAATATGACTCAACAGATGGTTTATGTCTTTCAGAGAACGTTTAACTCTAACTACCAAACGACAAAATTTTAGGTTTGTCCAAATCGAAACTACTTGCAGACGACAAAATAAAAGTTACTGAGAATTTAAAATTTTTTTTGTGAAGGGTCGAAAACATTGTGGGAAAAGGAGAAAATGCTGGTTCCCAGCATTTTCTCCTTTTCCCAGAATGCTTTCAAAAGGCTTCTTACACAGGGATGTCAAAAGTAGGGATTGTGTGGTAATGGGTTAAAGAAAAAAGGACAAAATGATATTTAGAAATGGAGGAAAAATACTGGTTGCCCTCATTTTTTCCTTTCCCCAAAATGTTTTTAAAGACTTTCTACCTTAATATTGTTAATAAACTGGATAATTTTTGAAAGGATCTCAAAATGATTTTTGTGGAAAATACATAGTTTTTAATACTGTTGATCAAACGCTTACGAAAAGTAAAATACTAAGTGGTGGCAACGCATTGAAGCATCCGACAATTTAATGGAAAATAACCTTTGATCCCTCCCTTCCCTAAAATATGGGTACTTAGCTGAACACAGAACTGAACAGGGAACAAATATTGAAGATGGACCTCGTTTGCATTTAAAAAGCTATGGACAAAAGGAGATGAGAGAGGGTGGTGACATTTGATTGTATAACACAGTAAAATGGTATTTCAATTTTATCTAGATCATTTCCATTGAAAACAATGCGACTAGTAAAGAGAACAAAAGTGCTGCGATTACAGATGTATTAGAAACATTGTCAAGTTCTACCAATTCGTCGTCAACAACGTCCACAGGCGGAAACGCGTTATTTGATGGTGTGATCGAGAAAGTGACGTCAATTCTGGATAAGGTGGCCAGCATAAGTAAAGATATAGTTGTAACGGAGAAGCAGTCTGAGGTAAAAGCATTAATATACAGCCCTTATTGGCCAATCATTCTTGATTACATTATAAGTCTAGTTCTCAAACATTCTCATGTTGAAAAAAAAGCAATTGCAGATTTGCTAAACCAAAACAACCAAACCAGTAGTCCAGCAAATCATTATTTGCGTTATTTTCTAAAAACAGCCAAAAGTTATTTTTAGAATAATAAGTGAATTTTGAGCCACAGAAAACTGCCAGGTGTAGGAATGACTATTTAATAAAGATTTACCAATTTTAAATCAATTTATGTAAATTTAGCTCTTTACCAAATGACAAAAGTTCAGACTTGACCAAATTGGAAGTAATTGCATACCACAAAACCTAAAGTAGCTCAGATGAAGGGTATTCTATGGAGATGTAGAAAAAATGTGTAAAAAGGAGAAAATGTAGGTTACCAGCATTTCCTCACTGTCTCATAGAATTTTCAAAATCTCTCTGTATAAGGACTGTTAAAACAAGGGATCGTAACGTTATATTTGAATGGTACAAGCAATAATATATATTTAGTTTCTTTTTTTTTTTTTTTTTGAGGGGGTGGGGGGTTGGGGGGTGGGAGCGAAACATTAGTTTGAATAATTTTACTTGTTTCTTTCCCTCTCATTTATTTGAAACCACATGAAAAATGTTGCCATTGTGGACTAACTTCTATGGATTAAGACTTTCTGCTTTCAAAGTTGTGTGGATCCTACAAAGAACTTTGAAGGGATATGTTACCTTCCAGTTTTTTTCCAATGAAAACTAATACATGAAATGTGTGCAAGTAGTTACATGCTGACTTTAAATGCTGTTACGTGATTTTGACATGGGTTTACCGTGTAAATCAGTATGTTCATAGTGTGTGTAATATGATGTCTGAGTAAAGTAATATTTACATAGCTATCCCTTATTTTGTAGTGCATATAAGTGACTATTCTTATTTCGCAGGATTTTATTGGAACAACAAGTAACTTGCTAAACCCCGAAAACAGCGAGTCTTACAAATCAATCGCAGAAAACAGTGAAAATCAGGTATTAATCATAATAATATCTCTTATAACCGTCAATTTTGGATGCAGGTTTACACACAGCACGTTGAATATATTGATGTAAATTATTGAGTTATAAATTTGAATTAAGGTAGTTAGGCTGATATATGTAGATCTACATGAATATTAATTAAAGGAAACATTTTATATGATCATTTTGTACAAATGAACCTCTGGTTTAATAGCATTTTTCCTTTATGTTTTCAAAGTGGTTTAATACAAAATTCAGAAATTCGTTGGCAAGAGGTCAGGCGTTTAACTGCTATTGATTTCTATTGAATAGAAAAGGCATTTTTTTTCACTACGCCGATGTATACCATTTTATTGTTTATCTACACATTTTCCGACTCAAATACACGCATCACAGATAAAATATGCTACGTCGTACATAAAAACACTATCTGACAGTGTTAATCGGGGCGCCATATAAATATTGCACAATGACGTTACCAGTACGGAGCTACTATAAGCTGGGATCTTGATTTAATTGGTTGAAATATTACACTATAATGCTCATACGCAATCGACAAAAATGGTATTCTTCACTAAGACTGTGTTTGTTTAAATTTCGACTGTTATTGGCAAAAAGAGTCAATAATTGAATTTTTTTTTTCGTCAAAACTTGTTGGTACATAACGTTCATGTGGTGTTCTTGGAATTTTCCTGGGCTCGTATTTGCTAATGGCTGTGTTGGAAAAAGGTTTGACATGTCGCCAAGCAAACTCGAACCAATTGAGGGCCCAATGAAAGATACTGTAGCATAATATTCTGCACATGTTCAAGCGGGATAAAGATATAAGAGTGGATTCTTTTGTTTGTTTGTTTGTTTGTTTTTAGCTCACCTGAGCACAACATGTTTAAGGGGAGCTTTTAGGATTACCCTGTGCCCGTCGGGCGTCATCCGTCGTTTGTCGTTTGTCGTCAACAATTTATTTAAACATCTACTACTCCTTAATCGCTGGGCTAATTTCGACCAAACTTTGCTGGGATGTTCCTTGGGAGACCCCTTTAAAAATTGTTCTTACAGATTTTGATTCTATCAAAAACTCTGGTTGCCTTGGCAACCAAACGGAATTTTGTAAGAAATTCTGTAAAAATCTTCTCCTCTGAAACCACTGGTCAGATTTTGAAATAATTTCATAGAAATGTTCCTTCGGTGACCCTTTTCAAAATTCGTTTGCAAAATTTTGATCCGTCTAAAAACATGGCTGTGGCAGTGGGGGTGGGGGCTCCTTGTGTCAAGTGGTTTCAACAATTCTTTAAACATTTTCTCCTCCTAAACCACCTGGCCAATTTGGACCAAACATTGTCAAAATTGTCATTGGGACGTCCTCTTTGAAAAGTTATTATTACAGAATTTGATTCCATCAAAAACTCTTGTAGCCATGGCAACCAAATGGATTTTTTTTCTAGAAATTCTTGAAATATCTTTTCCTCTGACCGCTAGTGAGATTTTGAAATAATTTCACAGACACCTTCTTTGGTTGACCCTTTTCAAATTCAGGTTTTTTTTTTTTTCGTTAAATTTTGATCCATCAAAAAACATGGCGGCGGTGGGGGGCTGTTTGAATTTTTTAAAAATCGTTTCCTCTGAAACCGCCGGTCAGATTTTGAAATAATTTCACAGGTTTTTTTTTCAAAACTTGTTCTTGAAATTTTGATCTGTAAGGAAACTTGGCCGTGGTTGTGGGGGGGGGTCTCTTTGCATAGTGCGTTGTCAAAAATTCTTTAACTCTTTACCAAACGGCAAAATTGTAGACCTGTCCAAATTGAAAGCATTTGTAGACAACAGAATAAACGTGGCTCAGAACTGGAATCTGTTTTGAGAATGGTAGAAAATATTGTGGAAAAGGAGAAAATGCTGGTTTTCCCACAATGTTTTCTAAAGGCTTCTTTCTCAGGGTCGTTAAAAGTTTGGAATTGTGTGGTAAAGAGTTAACAACTTCTCCTCCTAAACCTTTGGGTCAATTAGAACCAAACTTTGCTGGAATGTTTCTTGGGAGATCTTCTTTAAAAAGTACTGACAGAATATGATGCTATAAAAAACTCAGGTTGCCATAGCAACCCAATGGAATTTTTTAAGAATTGTTTTAAACATATTAACCTCTGAAAGTCCTGGTCAGATTTTGAAATAATTTCACAGAAATCAGAAATGTGCATTGTGTGACTCTTTTGAAAACTGTTTGTGAAATTTTGATCTGTTGAAAAACATGGCTGTGGTGGTGGGACCTCTTTGCATTCTTCTCCTCTAAAATTGCTGGTCAGATTTTAAAATAATTTCACAGAAATGTTCCATGGGTGACCTTTTTCAAACATTGTTCGCAAACTTTGATTCCCCCGAAAATCATTGCCGTGATAGGGGCCTCTTTGCACTGTATTGACATAGAGAAATTCTTTTTAATTCTTTTTCTCTTAAACCGTTCGTCAGATTTTGAAATAATTTACAGAAATGTCCTTATGATGCCCGTTTTGAAAAGAAATGTTCGCAAAATTTCAATCCGTCAAGAAACAAGGCTGAAGGGAAAGAAATTCTAAAAAAGCAAATCTTCTTCTATGAAACCACTAGTCAGATTTTAAAATAATTTCACAAATGATCCTTTGGTGCCGAATATACCCCTTTTTTTGAATTACATTTTTAATTTAATATCCAGATCCCAACTGCCAATTGTTGGCACCCGCATGCGGTGCCCTTGTTTTTTTTTTATTGAAGTTATTGACGAGTAAGTTTTAGAAAAAAAAAAACACTGTCTATTGTCTACTCAAGTATTCAGGTGAGAGATCCAGGGCCATCTTGGCCCAGTTGTTTCACATGAAGTTTCAGAAAAAAGAAATTATTTACCGTGATATAAGTGTCTGCTTTTGCGAATGTATACAGGATGGAAAGAAAGCTGAAGGTGCCGACAAAGTTCTTGAAGTGGTTGGAAAATTTGCCAAAGCGATTGCAAACAGTTTGAATACTACAAATGGGACGAGGACTGTAAAAAAAGACAACTTATGTAAGTTCTTTTTTAAACACGTGTTACGTAATTAACTTTTTTTTCACAGGTAGTCCGCTTTCTAAGTAGTCATATTCTTCTTTTGGGGGAAAACAAAGAGCAACTGCTTGTCAACACGATTTTCTGCTTTTTTGTTTTTTTTCTGGTCAAGCTTTAAACTGTCTACCAAATGATTTCGAATTTTAAATGCACTGAAGAATTAAGCTTAAAGGTGGCCCTTAAGATTTTGGGACAAAAAAAAAAAAAAAATCATCCTTATACTTCCTAAGCCTTATGATTTTCATTCATTTAACCCCGGTAGTCGAAAACCATCCGACGACTAGATAAATTAGAGATTTACTACAGCCCAGGTCGACACTGAAGGGAAACACAGTCTATTTTTACATGAGCAACTCGCTCATTTACATACCGGAAATATATAGACGAAGCTTCAAACATATAGCATCCGAAGACCCAGACATTATGGAAAACAATTACGTGTTTGTTATGTTATGGAATTTAATAGTCATTAGTCACGTGCAAGTCACTTAACATTCCCACAATGCTTTTTTGATTTTGGCGGGAAATCTCAAAATAGCTTAAGAGGCTACGTAGCTTTTTAAGGGAATACCACCATTTTTTTTTTTTTTTGTAAATTTATGATTCTTAATTACTGGTGATTTGTATTGTTTTTTCATATAAATTTCAGTGACTTGTACATTTTTTAATTTGGTGTGATGTGAAAATTCTAAACACCCACCTTTAAGATATCAACAGAAAGGGAGAAAATGCTTTTTCAACAGCATTTTCATCTTTTTTAACATTTTTTTTCCACCCTTTCAGACACATATTGTTTCATTTCCAAAACTAGATTTGTAATCAAATTAGTCCAATCGAAAATCCTGTTAATTCCTAGTGAGTTAAACCCTGTTTTTCTCTTTTGAAGTGATGACAGTTTCACAGTTAAATGAGTCTAGAGATGTTCATTTTCCAGAAGAAAAACAGAACACGTCTTCTTCAGTCAAGATTTCCGAAGAAGCTTTGAAAGGTAAGAAAACTTGATATCCAGCCGAGTTTATAGTGTTTAATTGCTGCGTGAAAAATTGAAAGAAATTATAAAGATCATGATCGAGAGGTGCTGTTGTTTAAAGGAAAATAAAATAGTTTTTTCGAGATGGTTATGTATAAACATGTGTGTATATGTACGACGTGTACCAGTCTTTTGGTTTTTAATGATTTAGCGGGATTACATTTACAGTAGGAACCCGTATTAATGAAAGTTTGCTTGGAGTATTTTTGAAGAATCGAATTAGTTGATCCTTCGAATTGCACTAACAAAGTGGGTCTCTAACTTTTCAAAAATGTAAGACTTGTCCATATTAAAATCATTTACGAACGGCAAGTAAGATATACCTCAATTTAAAAGATTTACTTTTGAAAGGATAAAAAGCATTTTTTGGAAAAAGATAACAACTGCTTACCAGCATTTTCTTTTTTTCCAACAATGTTTTCATTAGGTTTTTATCTCACGGTTCGTTGTCGTTGAAATGGTAGGATTTTGTGTGTTAGATAGCTTATTAGTATTTATCACTGAAAAGATGTGTTCTTGAACTATCCTTTTTTATCATACTTACAGGTGTTAGAAGTTATTCCGGTATACTTTACCGAAATTTGAGTGGCTTGTTACCGTCTAAACTGGATGATAATGGGTAAATATTGAAAGTTATTTTAATAATTTTAGTGTTGCCTGAACAAAGTGTGGTGGTTTGCGCTTTTAAAAATTTGAGCTAGAGAGAGAGAGAGAGGGGGCAGAGTGAGTGAGAGAGTAGGAGTGAGAGAGTAGAAAGAGGAGGGGTATGATTCTAGAATTTGACCTAAAAATAATGGTATTTTCTTGCATAATTTTAATCAGACTGCTTCAAACGTACAAAGCGATTCATTGAGACAACTGGTTATATTTTGTATAACTGTTGATTTTCCTACCCGCCATCTTAACACTGTGTTATCAGATATTGCTGGTTTTCTTGATAGAAAAAAGATTGAATTTACACTTTAGAACACCATGTCTTAACCCTTTCCCAAACAATCCCTGGTTTTTACGGGTCAGGAATAGAAGCCTTTCGAAAACATTGTGGGAAAAGGAGAAAATGCTGGTAACCAGCATTTTCTCCTTTTCCCACAATGTTTTCTACCCTATCATATAGAAAAATAATTTTTTTACCAGCTGTTAATATGTCATCTGCAAAATGCTTTCAATTTGGTCTGGTCCAAAATTTGCCGTTTGGGAAAGGGTTAAGTGATCATATGTAGCGAGTATGAACAAGGTTTAGGCTAACAGCGGCCACAGCAGCGCGATAACTAATTGCCTGCTGCAACAAATTTGAAGCAGATTATGTCGATAGTCAAACGTGAATAAAAATTAGAGGTAAATGAATACCAGTAAAACTACTTGGTTTCAAGATGATAAAATTTTTTAAAAATGCTGGAGATACATTATAAAGACTTACCCTAGGTCCCTGTAGCTCAATACAGGGTTTGTGATCTAGGGGCTGCAAGCTGGAATCTTGGTTTACCAAATTACCATTGCTTTGATGAAAGACTCATCTGACTGGTTGAGTTCAGTCATGTTCTCTTTTATTTTCGTTACAGAAACGTCGACAATAATATGTTTCAAATAAATGCTGCGGTTATGGACGTGCAGTTGCTACAGACGAACAAAATTCCGCCGAATTTTGTGATAACTTTGAACTTTGAAAACTTTGTGGTGATTATTAAATTTTTTACCGGTTAAAAAGCACCACATGAGAAGTGCTTTCTATTTATCTATCTATCTCTATCTCTCTATCTATCTATCTATCTATCTATCTACCTATCTATCTTATTTGTCTTTGGTTTTCTTAACGGCAAATCAAAGAATTTTGTGATACCGGTAATATATATTTAAAGAAAATGCCGTGCTTTTTCTGTCTCGTCGACCATTTTGCTTTATGTGCCAATCATAGCTGCTGTAGCTCTATTTGGAAAACCATTACAGTTGCACATATACACAAAATGATAATCTAGATAAAATCAGTACCTAAGAGATGAAACTGACAACTTTGGAATTGTCTTTGTAGAATATAGATCTAAATAATTGATATGAACTCAATTGGGCGAATGAAAAATGCAAAGCAAAGGAAGAAAATTGTCTGATACTAACGTTTTTTTTTTCAGACATGATATGCTGCAAAGGCCCCCTGCAGGAGTAAAACTGTTATCGCAAAAGTACATTAAACATAGTTACTTTTTTTCATATTTTACAGAAAGGAAACTACAACTCAAAATGCAGTTTCTGGAATTTTAGCAAGTGAGTATCGATATTAATACTTATATATAGTTATCTTTGAAAAGAAATCTGTTCAAAAGAGGGAGAAAGAGCGGGTCATTTGTATGACTTATTGTTCATAGTAAAATGCAGATGAAGCAAGATAGACAACGATTATGTAAGCACGTATGTTGAGTATCTGCATTGGCATCCGACATTTCACATAAAACCTACAATCTCGGTTCATGTATCTCATACAACTCATCATAGCTGATTTCATTTTGCTTCGGTTAACGGGAGGTAATTATTCAAACCAAAGCAACACGTCCAGAGTCCATTTTGATCACGCTCGCCCGGATGGCTCAGTGGTGAGCATGTCGGACCCATGGCCTGATTGTTGTAAGTTCGATACTCTTTTGAGGCGAGCTTTCTTTCCGGCGTATTTTTGCTTCTCACCTCTGCTGAAGCATGTGAGAAAAGTAGCCGGTGGCTTTGGAAAGAAAGTAGTGTAAGTACCGGTGTGAGAAAGCCAGGAAACACATGTGCGTCACCGACCGCCATGATATGACCTTAGCTGTTAAAGTGGCGTTAAGCCCCAATACAATCAATCAATCAATCATTCAACCATTTTGATCACCTTACATTAGCCAAAACTTCTATGCGTTTACTGTTCATATAACAATCGCGTTAAGCAGATATCTTAACGAATACCACAGAATGAAAATCAGATTTGTTTTTAGCTTTATACCCTTTTCCCCTTCGCATGAGAGTGTTGTATTTGTTTGTATGTATTTTCGTTGGGGTCCAAGGGCGATTTTAGTTGCCGTTACTGTTACAATAAATCAAAATGAAAATGCATGGATAGACAACAAGCGCACTCTGACTTTGAATCGCGTTCATCCAATCTTTCCTATTTAACAATTCAACCTCGCAAAATTCAAACACCAGGATCCTGTTCGAAAACTGTTTAAGGTAGTGGACCCGTAATACTTCTAGTGCAGCATGGCAAAAATTTTCTTGACAGTTGATAAAGACAGATTTATATCGATATAATATTTTTGCACGTTTTTAACCGACCAGAAATTCCTTTGATGTCTTTTTTCAAATTATTTGTTGATACTTTTGTTTGTTTTCAGAAAAGGGAGCTAATTATCATATCTCTTCGTAATGAAAATATAGAGGTTTTAGATTTATAAATGATAATTCCAAGAACGACAAAAATGAAAAAGTAGCTTGGTGAAAGTAGTACAATAATACTAATTTTCAATCCTAGCATATTTTAAAGGATACTAATATAGTTGAAATAGCTGTTTTCTATTACGGGTCCACTACGTTAATGCCATCAAATAATGTTTCTTGGATTCGCTTATAAATCTGTTCCTCGGATAGAGAAGTTTTTCCCAGACGTTAGGAGGCGTTACTTTTTGTTCATTGGGAAGATCAGCCCCTTATTAATTACTATAATAATGCTTGAACAGGAGTTCCTGGGATACGTCGGGATGTTCTCTAGTAGAAGACAAGACTAATAGCTCTATGACAGTTTGCACATGCAGTCACACCACAAACTTTGCTATACTCATGAACCCGTCAAAGACGGTAAGTTTTTCCCTGAGGACAAAAAAAGGGATCTTTAAATATTTCTTCAAAAACGTTTCTCCTTTTATGCACACCTCGATTGATTGATTGATTGATTTATAAGATGGATTGAAGGCATGCTGTGTATTCTATCCTGATTGGTGATGATATGAACTGTATGTAATGTTTAAGCCGAAATTGATGCAGGCATTTAGATACATTTTGAATATTCGTATAATAATGCTAAGTTGGAAGGAGTAATTGCAATAAGCTTATATTAGTAAAACCTAAAATTATCAATAGAGTGATCAGTCTGATCAGTCTAAATTTTTCAGTATAAAATTGCTTTCATTTATGTCTTTTACTTGTAGCCGAATGTCGAGAGCAAAGCCTTGGACTACATATCCATCATCGGCTGTAGTGTGTCATTTGTTTGTCTTGTTATAACAGTGGTGATGCATACCGTCCTATGGAGGTAACGTCTATCTGTCTGTCTGTCTGTCGACATGATCAATTTGTTTTGTTTTTCACTGTAATCAAATCATACAACTGTTGCAGTGGTAGTAGGATAGTAGTTGTTGTTCTAAGTGATAAATCTGCCGATGTTGTTTCTCATTGTCTGTGTTAATTATTGCAATGTGGCTGATTTTATTCCGAATCATATATCTGTATATTGTGTTATTCAAAAGGGATTTCAGATGAGAATGATATACATGTAACTAATTTAGATTTATACTTCTGTGGTTGTTTATACTTTATAAACACTCGTATTTTTCGTCGGTATTCATGTTATTTTATTTCGAAATATTCTCTTAGTTTACTTATTTTTTGTAGCGATACATTTATTCAATTTTTTGTAATTTGCATTTGCAGTTCGTTCCTAAATCTACAATTTATCTGAAAATGAGGACAAGTTTCAGTAAATCGTTGGTTTTTTATGTTCGAACACATACAAACGTTAATCCCATCATTAAAGCCATAATGATTTGTCGTTTGCAAGTGCTTTTCACATGAACGAGCCCAAAATGAA
The DNA here is from genome assembly GCA_943736015.1 of Tridacna crocea. Lineage (NCBI taxonomy): Eukaryota > Metazoa > Mollusca > Bivalvia > Cardiida > Cardiidae > Tridacna > Tridacna crocea. Next base: position 2,980,197 of record OX031067.1, on the reverse strand, counting down.
AAGGAATGCATGATTTCTGGTATTGGTGTGAGTGACAAATCTAACATGCTGTTTAAAATGATTTTTAAACATCAAATCAACCAGTCAATCCATCAATTAATCTGTCAGTCAGCTGTTTGGTTGGTTGGTCGGTCTGTCCATCAGCTGGTCAGTCAGTCGGTTAGTAGTTCAGTTGGTCATTCGGTCAAGCAACCAACCAATATACAAATCAATAAATTAATCAAGCAATCAATCAATCATTCAAAATGATATATTGATGTATCCACAGATATCTGAAGTCCGACAGAGCAAAAATACTGATGAACTTATCTATAGCATTGATATTGTCCTATGCTATATTTCTCGCAGGAGTTGATAGAACAGAGAATAAGGTAATTATGCAGTTCTTTATAATTTTGCTGACTGTGTAAATGTCTTTGTTCACATCTTTAAATTCTTTCGCTTTTCCATTTTTGTGGTATTTGTTAAAGATTATACCACCAGGAGTTCAGTATTGAAATTTGAACCCATGTATGGTACTTGTGCGAAGCCAAAGGAAATAAACCAAATTAAACTCAATTTTTCTCAGAAAAATGAGTTTTTTGGTAGCACTTCGATGTGTGATTGGAAAAAGCATGTTGAAATTTACTGGGTGATGCCATCGATCATGGACAAAGTAATTTTTGGTTGAAAATAGCACCATCCGCTGTTAGCCTTCTATTGGCGCAATGATATGCATAAGTTTTTTCTACTGATAGTATGGCCCTTGGATCTTTGTTTCAAAACCAGTTCGTACCTTGGCTTATTGGTCCCATGAATGCAGGCTGCACCGTTTCATCGTGTATAAATTTTTATAGATCTAACTAATATTGATTGTAATGATGGGAATAAGATTTTTACGACCAAAGATACATCAAATCATAATTTTAAGGCACAAATTTATTTCTATACAATGCATTAACGTGGTATATCTCTTTTATGCATTATGCATTCTACTGTCAAGGGAGTTACCCCTGACACTTCCTAATGATCAAAAAGGAGACCACCAATACAGGAAGATCTCCTAAATTTGTCATGACTACTCTGCCTTCAACCAAAAAGGTATTCATTTGTTTGGTATGTTGCGTTTTAAGCAAATATTTGGATATAATTTTTTTCAAATTATTATTCTCCGACAATCGCTTCTGTGACAAAAACCACTCCAGCATTATGAACGCTTTGATTACTTTATGATGATCCGAAGTGGATGTAGGCATTAGATTTTAGCCCTTTCGCTGCTTTGAGCAATGGCTTACCTTTTGCTGACAGTGTAGATTAAGATCAGACAGCACAGAACGTGCACTCTGATCGTTGATCTTCACTGTCTGATAAGCAGCTATTATTCCCCGCAACATAACTTTGAAATAGCAATATTTAGTTTCTTAATGTTATTTTGAAAATTTCATTGTGGTTATTTAGCAGGGTTAATACCAAGGAACCTGATTGACATGAATGTAATTTATCTCAATAAGAGAGAGAATTGATTACTATTACGTCAGTAATTTGATATGAGATCTCCACAATAATGTTAAAAAAATACTAAGCCGTAGGCTGTTGCTCTAACACAGTGATTAACCCATTACCACACAATCCCTACTTTTGACACCCCTGAGAAAGAAGCCTTTTGAAAACACTGTGGGAAAAGGAGAAAATGCTGGTAACCAGCATTTTCTCCTTTTACCACAGTGTTTTCTACCCTTCCCAGATTAAATTTCAATTTCATAGTCACCTTTAATTTGCTGTCTGCAAATGCTTTCAATTTGGACCTGTCTGAAATTTTCTCGTGTGGTAGAGAGTTAAGGCATATTTAGTTTACTGATTCGTACTGGTAAAATTTACATCATTTTACCACAACGATATCCATTCTGTTTAATACAATAGAAAATGTCACATGTTTATCCAATATGAATAATCAGACTTACGGCTCTAAAATTCAATACGTATTCATTTTCTTAATCTATTTCTTTTATCCAAAAAGGCGGTGTGTACAACTATTGCTGTTGCCTTACATTACATCTACCTGGTTGTGTTTTTCTTGATGCTATCTGAGGGTATAGAGATACTTATCACAGTTTTGTTTGTGTTTGTGGTGAAGTCCAGATTACGCTGGCTGCTGGGCATGTCATGGGGTAAGTCATTCAACATTATTATTCATCTTGGAGTCTTTCCCAGACAGCGTAATTTTAGACTTGTCCATTTCCAAAGCAGTAGCAAATGACAAATAGAATTCGGTTTTCAACTTTTTATTTTTTTTGTGAAAGAGAAAACAACAATGTAGGAAAAGGAGAGGATTCTACTTGCCCTACTTATTAATCATGCTCTGTGAAAAAGAGAGTTAGTGCATCTGCATGAAGTGTCGACTCAGATTAGCCTACACAGTGTGTTAAGGCTCACTTGTGTTTGGACCTTTTGCTATTGGTCAATTTTTGTGCATCTAAATGAACAACTTTACATCGTAATACAAGTGGTTGTTAGAAATAATTACGCGATAACTTGCGTGGTGAAAATGAACACTTCTCTTTTTCCGAAAAACCGTTTATATGTAGAAATAAAAGTAAATGAAAATAATTTCTTTTTTATCAGTGCCATGAAAAAATATGGCCTATAAAAATGGATTATTTTCTTTGGTTTTTCCTTCGAAGCAGGCTTTTTGAAGCAATTTTCTTCTGGAACGTTCATACTTTCAGAATTATATTTTTGCAAACAATTTTGAAATCGATTTCAACCCATCACAAGGCATTTCAATTTAAAAGAAAACAAAAAAACAGACGTGATTGTTTGAGGGAACATGTAAATAGTTTTGTAACTGCATTCATGTGAATTTAGAAAGAAATTTGGCAAACTGCCCTAATTTAAGTCGTGTGTTGTTTAACTTTTATTCCTTTCATTGCTTCTATATTCGTCTGCTGCAATTTGAACTCTTTCCCGAACAAACCCTGGTTTTTACGTGTCTGCCGTACAAGTCTTTAGAAAACACTGTGGGAAAAGGAGAAATTGCTCGTAACAAGTAATTTCTCCTTTTCCCACAGTGTTTTCTACCCTGTTGGAGAACTTTCTGCCATTTTTTATCAAATTCAAAATTGTCGTCTGCAAACTCTTTGAATTCGGAAGAGTCTAAGATTTATCGTTTGGGAAAGGGTTATAAAACGTCTCCGTGAGGTAATAGCAATTAACTAAACCATATAATAATTTGGTCGTTTGATATGCAGGAAATTTATCAATGGCAAAAAGCTTCAACCAATGGCAGCCTTCGTAAACTGCGTAGGTTTACATGGGTTGATAGTTTCGGCAGATTAAAAAAAAACACTCTTTTTTAGGAGAATTGCGAATGATGTAAACTTCAAAACGCTAAATTCATTCTAGAAATAATGACAATGTTAAGCTTATGTCTCAGCAAAGCAGCCAGTGTTGTTCAAAGATCATACTGCAGGTATTATTTAGTCTGATCTTGATATTGATCGAAAGTGGCTGTAAAAGGTAACTTTATTGACTTCATGCCATACACTTTTATGGCACTCTTTTGTTCTTGTAGGCTTGCCAATCATTATTGTTGCTGTATCTGTGGGCGCAACTCGAACTAGAGGCTATGGTACAGAAACGTTGTAAGTAGAGAGTAATATCTTATTTCAATATGTACATATTTGTGATGATGATTATGATGATGATAATAGTGGTAGTAGGGGGCTGCCTTTGTGGTGGTTGTAGCGTAAATGACAGTTAATATCGGTAAAAATTGAATTTAGAATTTTGCAACTGCTTATCGGCATTCAGATTTGAAAGAAGTTCAAAAGACAACCCATTTCTAGAACAGATCATGAAATTCAAAAGAATGGAACTTTTGGATTAAGCTTATCAATTAGGTATTTCCGTCAAAAGATAATGTAAAAAAATATCAAGTTTTAGGTGTCAAAGTCATTTATTTAGTAGGAAATACTGGAATATAAAAGGTGGGTATTTAGAATTTTTACATCTCACCAAATTAAAAAATATGTATATCACTGAAATTCGTATGAAAAAATAATACAAATCATCAATAATTAAGATTCATAAAATTACAAAAAAAAAATTTTTGATGGTATTCCCTTAAAAGGCTACGTAGCCTCTTAAGCTATTTTTAGATTTCGCGCCAAAATTCAATAAAGCATTGTGGGAATGTCAAGTGACTGGCACGTGACTCATAACGCTTAAATTCCCTATCATAACAAACATGTAATAATTATTTTCCATAATGTCTTCTTCGGACGCTATGTTTGAAGCTTCTTCTGTGTATTCCTGTAAGTAAATGAGCGAATTGATCATCTTAAAATAGAATATGTCTCCCGTTGGTGTCAACCTGGGCCGTAATAAATCTCTAATTTCTCGTTTTGTCGGACGGTTTTCGGTTACTGGGGTTTTATGAATGAAAATTAAAAGGCTTTGGGAGTATAAGGATGATTTTTTTGCACTTTTGTAAAATTTTCGTCCCAAAATCTGAAGGGCCACCTTTAAATTCAAAGTAAAGTTTCTATCGTTCAGTTTTTTCCGAGAACCTAACTTTTCATGCCAATGAGAAAACCTGCTGGTATTGCCAGACAATGTTCAATGTTTTGGAAAGCCTTCTCTCTAAGGGCCAACAGCACTTCGATTTGTTTGGTAAAGTGGGGTGATCCAGAGCCATCATAGCCCTCTTGTTCTATTTCAAAGAATTGATGACTGTATTTACAAAATTTGACATTCAAAATTTGTTTTAAAAAATTGACTCATTTAAGGTATTTTTTTCAAAAAGATTCATTTAGCTGGAAAAAAATGAGATTTCCGATTTTGTTTCTCCAGATGGTCTTTTCCAATGCAAAGTAATGCCATTTGGTATGAAAAACGCGCCTGCTACATTAAATAGTATGGTCATTATAATTATCTCTAGACTTTATGGTGTTAGAGCTTATATCGATGATATCATTATCTACAGTAACGCCTGGTGGGGAAGACATTTTTGAAAGACTTTTGGAATATCAGTTGACAGTAAGTCTGAATAGAAATGAATTTTGCCACGGGACTTTAACTCTCTTGAGACTTTTAGTGATACAGAGTCGAGTGAAACCTATTCCTGCAAAATTTCAAGCAATCAATGATTTTCCTCCACATTTTAGTAAAACGCAGGTTATGTGATTTTTTGATATTGCTAATTATTATAGAAGATTCTGTAATTATCCTTTTTCAGCTCCATTAACTGATCTTTCTACGAAAAGTCATATATTCGTTTAGACTGAAATCTGTTAAAACTCATTTGAGAATGTCAGCCATGCTTAGAATTCCACCGGTTCTTTGGCTCCAAATTTCTATAAAGTGTTTAAACTTGTTGTTGTTTCCAGTGATGTTAATGTGAAGGGTGTTTTTGCAAGAAAATGAAAATAGTGTCAACCATCCTGTTTTTTATTTCTCACGTAAATGTAATAAACATCAAAAAGTGTATTCCACCATTGAAAAAGGGCGATTTGTACTTGTTTTTTTTTTCTCTTTAATTCTTTTGAAGTTTCTGTTTCATCCCCTTCTTTTCCTCTTACTGTCATCACTGATCACAACGTCCTCACTTTTTCACAAGATGAAAAATAAAAATCGGAGTTTGTTGAGGTAGAGCCCCCTTATTCACACGTATACTATATAACATATTAATAGCGTAGAGATAATGTTATAGCGGGTGCATTCTCCAGGTCTGATAACCTAACTTACCTTAGATTTTAAATTTCAGTGAAAAAATATATAAGCCGCTGTTTTTTGTTATGTTATATGTAACGCTCTTTCATATATGCTCTATATTTATGTTTTGAAAAGAAATTTTCCATCTTTTAAGTTCTATTTTTATTTAAGACGAATGTTATTGAATATTCATGACCATGCTAGTGCTTTCGATGTTTTGTTAACAAACAAGATGTACATAGAATAGTGTAGAAAAACATTAATTCTCAATAAATACTTTGTAATTAGCGAATTATATCAGCTGATAGTAACGTAGGTAGTTTTTTTTAAAAAACTACATCATTTTTGTGTACTCAGATGTTGTGATTGTTGGATTCTCAGCTTTTTAGAGTTCTATTGAGACTACGGATTTTATGTATTCTTCGTGGCTTTATCAGATTCTGGATTAACGGAATTATAACATTTAGGCACATCTTGATTTGTTTAGACTCTGTAAAGTGTTGACTGGAATTGAAATCATAAATTGTTTAATGAATCACACTGTTTTGAATTATTAAATTTTAAAACGTAGTGGAACTCTTCTGTAACTTTTTAATTTATTACACCGTCATTTCAGCCATAATCATTTGGTATCTAAGACACCGTAAGAATCTGACAGAGTTAGTCCTTAATCACAAAAATACAAAGTTAGACTTGTCTTTATTAATAGCATTTGTAATCGACAAATTATACGTCGAACAAAATATACATGTGTGGGATTTGTCTGTCAAAAGAATGCTTCAAGAAGTATTTCCGTAAGGATCGTAAAACCCCGGATTGTAAAGGGTTAAATGATATATTGTAAATGATTTTGTAGTTGCTGGTTGTCGGTTAACAGCGGACTGATATGGGCTTTTGTTGGACCAGCACTACTGGTTATTCTTGTGAGTACATTACTAACTTAGAAACTGTCTCTCTCTATACCACGATTCGTGCTATATTTGATGGCAATATCGTGAGGGGGAAAAATACAGTTTTTTTGTTTAAAAGGTCTCCATGTTTCAATCTTCATAAAATAAGTTTTCTGTCGTCATCAGCGCCTACGGATGAAAAGAAACACTTATTCCAAAAAGTAGGACGGATTTAATGAAAATCACAAGAAACACAAAGCGTAAATTTGATTTAGTGAGACATGTGCAGACCGTATAGTTTGAGCAAAGGTTCTCCAAAATAGAGGATAATCATCAGGGCCCGTATTCACCAACCATTCTTAAGAACATTCTTTTTCTTATTCTCCAGAATTTTCTACATTTGTAAGTAACACAACGTCCGATTGGCTAAACCACCGGGTTTAGCCAATCACACTTTGTGTTACTTACAAATTTAGCAAACCTTGGAGAATAAAGACTAAGAATATTCTCAAGAATGGTTGGTGAATACGAGCCCTGTATGTGCTATTAGAAATCTGTCACTAGAATGGGATGTAATGCGGTCCCAGGGACGAATTTTGTAACTACATGGATGTACATTAAACCATTCAAGCTCATATGTATAAGTCAATAAAGATTCTAATTTTGACTCTCAGCTGTCTGCCTGCCTGCACACTCGCCTCTATTCCTTATTATTAACCCATTACCACACAATCCCTACCTTTGAAGCCCCTGAGAAAGAAGCCTTTAGAAAATATTGTGGGAAAAGGAGAAAATGCTGGTAACCAGCATTTTCTCCTTTTCCCACAATGTTTTCTACCCTTCAGAAAACAAATTTCAAATTTTCAGTCACTTTAATTTTGTCGTCTGCGAATGCTTTCAAGTTGGACCAGTCTAAAATATTGTCGTTTGGTAATGCGGCCTACAACATGCGAAAAGGTGCATTCGAGTATTTGCCGGATAATCCAAGACGACACTTGACAACTGCATTAGATTTTAGCCTGCAGAAGATGCGCATAATAAAAACGGAATGTGTAACGTTGGATTAGTCTGCACGAAGTGCAAATGTCCAAATGTCGCTTTTTTCACGTGTTGCAGGCCATTAATAAGTTAGCTCTTTCAGCACCAAATATGTAATTTGACCTTTTCGTCAGCTGAAAGTACAACTGACTGAAATTCAGAAATAAGTAGAGGACTAACATCTAAGACCAGACAGCAGATTATTTGTAGTGTGGTTTTGATCTATACCGCTCCCAATAACAACTGTTTTCGCCTATGGCTCAGATATGGTTAAAAAAGTGATAGCTTTTATTAAATCTGTATTTTATGACTATACAGGCAAACTTCGTGCAACTGGTCATAGTGATGAGAACCATGTTTCAAGTGAAAACGTTGAAAGAAAAAGCTAGAGCTGAGAAAGTGAAGTGAGTACAAATTTTATTTCTTTTTGTAAACAAAACGTTGACGCAAAAGAAACGTAACACTTACGTACATAAATATTTTTTCTGAACTTTTAAACGCCCGTTCAAAATGTAGTCATCTCTAAATTGAAAGCGTTTGCAGACAAAAATTCAAATGTGGCTCAAATAATGGAATTTGTTTTGGATAGGGTTAAAAAAAACATTGTGAGGAAAGAAGGAAATCCTGGTCAACAGGAAGGTTCTCTTTTTTCATAATGGTTTAAGAAAGTCTTCCTCGACAATGTAATTAAAACTCGGGATTGTGTTGTAAAGGGCACATGAAAGCATAAATGTATAGATAAAAAATCATTGGTGTATCCAACATGTAAAATTTGTGTTTAAATATTAGTTCAATTTCTAACGTAATGCCACTTTCAAAAACAAATTAAAAATAAAATACAGTAAATCTGTAGAATGGTGCCTTGATACATCTATGATATTTGTAAATATAAATTCGTTATCTACTTTTTAACGTTTTACCAAACAATTATGTGTCTTAATTAAAAACTCTTGAACAGAAATCTTTTGCAAAAAGATGATAATGCTAGTAACCGGCATTTTTTCCTTTTCAAAAATGTTTTCTGCCCTTTCGGAGACCAATTCAAATGATTTAAGCCTCGCTAATTTTTGTCATTTGCGAATGCTTTTAATATCGTTGAGTCTAAGATTTTGTTGTCAGTAAAGGTTTAACCCTTTACTTCATAGATACTCATTTCTACACACTGCTTGTAGGAGCCTTTGGAAAACATTGTGGCAAAAGGTGAAATTGCTCGTAACGAGCAATTTCACCTTTTGCCACAATGTTTTCTATGCCATCAAAAGGTGCCATATACATTTAAGAAACGGCGTTATCCTTGCTATTATTAAGGGTCAATTAGAGATAACAAAGAAATGCCTTATGGAGTAAAGGGTTAAACATTGTATCTTCAGGACGGGTGTACGCTGTTTGTGTGTTTTGTTACCTTTAACTGGGGGTACTTGGGTGATTGGAGTTTTTTATGTGAACGAAAGTTTGGCATGGATCCAATATCTCTTTGCCATCTTAAACAGTTTACAGGTAAGCAAGTGTTTCGAACCATGACAAGCGTTTAGTATAATTGACTATTATATAGTTTTTAGATTTTCCTGTCACTTGTATTTGCTTCTCAAAGCATAAATAATTGACATTTCTCATTTCACGGATTATTCAGCAGGTTAAGGGTTAAACAAGGGAAAAAAAAAAACTTTTTACAAATCTTGAGACTCTTGGTAGCTGAGAATGAAGAGATGGACAATGTAGATCCAAGATCATATTGCACGTTCAGTACAGTCAGATCTTGATCTAAGTCGTCCGTAGTAGGTCGTTTTTTTTGTATCGTATTGAACGCCATTTTTCAACATTATTTCAATTATACACATCCATTATTTCCTGGGGTTTGTTTTACTAGCACTTTGCAAAGTATTTTTTCCAAGCCACTGGCACTATTTGCACATGACCATGATCGAAACAATGATTTTTGTAACAGAGGAAGAAACCCTTTCCCAAATACTTGAAAGAAATTGGTTGGACTAGTGATACAAACCCACGACCCTTGTGCATAAGCAGCTAAGCTATCGAGCTTGACCCGCAATAGTTCTCTCATGGCATAAATCAACTCTGAAGACAATGGTGAAATGTCTCTGTTTTGTTTATCTTAGACATGCAATTGAAGCTTTTTTTCTTATTTCGTTTCAGGGTCTCTTTATAATGTTGTTTCACTGCATATTTAACTCACAGGTAAGTTCCTACATAGATTTCTGCATGTGTTTGTTTGTTTAATATCATAACTTTGTTTTCGAAAGTAATTCAGTCTATTGCCATAGCACCTACCTACACATGCATGTCAGGCTTCCTAGAGTTCCATTGACCCCTATCCTATTTACTATGTCGCCTGCAAATTCTAAATCGTACAAAATTGAGATTCTGTTTTTGCTTAAGAGAAAACTTTCTCACTACTTGAAAGCTGTTAGATATTTTCTTCATCTGCACAAAGTCAGAACTATAGTCTGCTGTAAAAAGGACATAAATTACGTGGCAAAAAGTAGCTAATGAAGTAAGTTACTTTGTCGCAGCAACAATCATCAGTCCGTTTAAACACTCATGTCCAAGTCGGGGCTGGAACAAACAACATCCTTATATTTGCATTATAACCGCTTTCAACAAAATTTACCATATTGTAGACTTCACTTTAGACATATAAACAACAGGTCTTAGGCCACTTTCAGGTGTGGTTTCTATAATAACTTCGATTCCCATGGCTGGTCAGTAGTACTCTGGTCAAGTAAATAATTACGAAAAGTCTTTCAGATAAAATTTTTAACGTAGGTCTCCTGTGATGGTGCTTTACACCGAGGAGAATCTTGAGATATGTTTCATCCGGCATCTTTCAAATTGTCTAGTTACATTACTAACAACTTTTAAGGAGCGACACTCAAATGGGCAAATGATGGCGACAAACAAAAAAATTAAATTTCAAAAACCAGCGGGAAGAAAAATAGAAGCAACTGGAAAGTCACTTTAGCATTATATTCCTTTTTATATATACCTACACCTTTTCAACGACAATAGATTGCCAATTATTGACAGTTCATTCGAAAACATTGAACAAAATTAAAAGAAATAATTGTATAGTAGCCATTGACTTGTTTTTTTATGAATGGTGGATGACTATTACAGCATTCAATTTTGACCAATCAAATCACAAATGAACACGAACATATACCGCGCTTGAGTTACGCCTTAACATCGTCATATCATATTTGGAACCGTATTATGAACATTTTTTTAAACATTGTCATAAAGAAAAGAAAGCTTTTCTACTGGTTCTTTTTCCATAGTGTTTTCCATCCTTTAAAAGAGAAATCTTATCGGTTGATATGTACTCTGCAATATATTATATAAAATCTGATCTGAGTGCGAACCTATCTAAGAAGTGGATCGAGTCGTGCTTACTAACCCAAGTGTTTATTGAATGGTATCTTTCCAGATGAGACTTGCCATTTCTAGACGAAGAAAGAAATACCTAGCCTCAACTTCTTTTACCGGCTCGTCGAGCAAGCCTGTTAGCATAGTAAGTCAGTATTTGTCTCATTGTTTCAGCCTTTTCTTGTACAGTTTTAGCGTTTTCTCTTTGAATGGTAGTAGTATTTCTTTGTGCATATTGTCCTTATAACATGGATAAGGATATACACTTAACGTAGTGGACCCGTAATAGAACACAGCTATTTCCACTATAATATTACCCTAGAAAATTTGCTAAGATTAAAATTGAGCACTATTGTACTACTTTCACCGAGCCACTTTTTCTTTTTTGTCCTTCGTAGAATTATCATTTATAAATCTATAACTACTATAATTTCATTACAAATGGATATGATAATTACCTCCCTTTTCTGGAAACTAACAAAATTATCATCAAATAATTTCAAGACGGACCCCGAAGGAATTTCTGTTCGGTCAAAAATGTGCAACAGTATCATATCTGTACAAAATATGTCTTATCAACTGTCCAGAAATTTTATGCCATGCTGCACTATGCTTATTACGGGTCCACTACCTTAAGCGACCCTTATTTACCGGACTAGGTGATCTAGTGACCTACTTATGTATGTAAACAAGCCCAGAGGTCATAATCTTTTCTCATGGAGGTGTCAAGTTAAATGATGAATTTACGCACTTCAAAGGAGCAAGCGGCGCTTGCTGCAGAAATGCCTAATTAAACTTAAAACCTTCATCAGATAAGATTTTCATTAATTGGCTTTACCAACATAAGTAGGTCACTAGGTTGCCTAGTTCGAGGACAAGTGTTGCCAAAGTAAATATCTCTATCCATGTTATAAGGACAATATGAACCAAATAATACTACTTATGATGAAATTTAGACCTTTTGATGTTTTACTGATGTTGCAGGCGCCATGTTATGTGTAGATTGGTCTTGGATCTATTATGAGGTGATAGGTCATTACTTACTTGCTGTAAACTTCGAGGGGGATCCAGCTCTTGTGTGGCTCAGTCCTGAAGGTGTTGGATTCATGGCCGGACTTCGTATTCACCTACCATTCTTAACGTTTATTCTCGTTAGTTTTTTATCTTTGAAATTAACAAAACGTTTGTTTTGATTGGCTAAACCAAACGGTATAGCTATTCAAAGCTCGGGTTACTTTCTAAATCTAGAATAAGACTTTGTGTGAAATAAAGAATGGTTGGTGAAAACGGACAAAAGAAGCCACAATCAACGTGCTGGATATTTCACAGGAGCGTCCTTGGGCAAGACTTAAGACTTATGCTTAGCGCTAGACCCTCGGAGATGTGTGTATACAAGTCAGTCAATGTGGTAGTATGTGTGAAATAATATTAAAAGCAGCAGAACAATCCAACCAATTAACCAACAAACCAATGAATCAGTCCACCAACCGATCCTTTAACAATCTTATCATTCGATCTAGCCATTGTCAAGCATTATAATCTTTGGTAGTTTAATCGACCAATTCATTAAACAATCAGTTCAATTTCAAGATTATGCCAAACAAACGGTGCATGTCAGTGTTTCATACAATAAAATGTCACATTCTTACAGTTAAAATACACTAACTTTATAGAATCAGCGAAGCTATGCATCTAATGAAATTTATACTGACTGATTTTTTAGCCTCGACCAACAAAAACAACCGGAGTATACAACGATCTGTTTGGTAGCTCGACAGACTATACCCTTGGTAAATATTTTTTATAGCTATTATCATATTTTTTTTTTCGCTAGTGTAGTGAGCCTTATACAATAAAAGTAAAATGAACACAAAAAGAATAAAAAAAAAAAAGAAGTCCATGATTAGAAACAGAATCAATGTACGACCATACTCCAGCATGAAAGAGGCCCTTGCACTAAAAAGACGAAAATGCAAAAGCCTCTTCCCTAGTCAGAATTCGGGGGCACACTGTACAAACCGAAATCAGAACGGAAAAGTGTTCAACCAGACAAAAAAATACATGCGAATCAATTATGGCAACGAAAACGACACTGAAGGCAAAAACAGGTCAAATAATAATTAAGGATAAAATGATAGAAGAGTGGTTAATGGGCAGACGCCTAGAGTTAATCCATAGCTTGAGTGAACAATTGAATAAAGAATTAACAGGTAAGGCAATCAGTGAATCGATGCCAAAGAGCACAAGTTAGAGAGGGATCAAAATATAAAAGACTGGCAAAACATGGATATGTCACCGTTGCTTGGACATAAATTTAGCTTTATAATTATGTTTTGCTGATGTCTTGAGTTTGCATAGAAGGAACGTTTTCAATGATATATTTTGGCTCCTGAATTAGTATTTTATGGGCTTTGCTTTCCAACCATCCTCGGAGCCCAGGTTTAAGAATTACGTTACTCTCCATGCATTACCTTTGGGAAAATTGACTAGCAAATCTTCGTTTTCTGTGAATATTCAAATCGTCGGAAAGTACCCTAATAGCCAATCGAAAGATCGATAACATATTCATTCTCTCTTGTAGGGAGGGCGATTTCATTTGATCAGTTACTAAAAATAGAAATTACGGCATATTTGTGATAAAAATAGTTTAAATTTTCTCAAAGAAAAACTGAGATTACTAATCAAACTGCTTCATGAATAATTCATGAGAACGAGGAAACACCAGCCAAATAACCTAGGGTCGATTACAGTATGAATCGAAACTGGATCAACGAGTATGCTTTCCAACATAACCTTGACAATGGTGACTTGAAAAGAGTATTGAGCAGAATACTAGTACAGGAAAATCTGGGAAAGCATAGATAGATGTACTGGCCGCCATTATATAACTAAAATAATGTTGGAAACGCGTCAAACACCATACAACTATCAGAGACTGACATGCAGAAAATTAGGATAGATTTTTACAACAATGTTTTGTTTATCGATAGTGTCACTGGAGATCAGTCTTTCTTTAATACATAGCTTCATCCCGTATTAAATCAGTACCTGAAAATTGCGATGGAGAGAATTCTCTTAAGCTCAGGGAGTCAGGTATTGATCTTTGAAACCACAAAAACAAGGATCTTTTCCGCAAGGGTTTGAATCCTCCCATGCGCTTTGTATTTCAGCTTTGCATTTGTTGCGATCTTTCATATTCGTAAGATGGAGGTTCGTCCTGAATTGGCCATTGAGTCGTTTGTTGTTTAAAAAGAGAACTACTGCCTAATATGACTTTCTGCTATCAAAATGATGACATTTAAGGGGTGTGTTACGGGAGATCTCTACTTCCTAACTGCAAGTCTTCGTCCCGTATAAAATCAATACCATACAATTGCGTTGAGGAGTTTTCTTTAGCTTAGTGGTGAACGTGTTAGTCTTTTAAACCTCAAAAATCTTTTCCACACGGGTTCGAATCTCACCACGTGTGGTTTGTATTTTTGCTATCCATTTGTTGCGAACTTTCATGTTCTTAAGAGTAGCAGTTGAAAATGTTATCAAGTACTGCAAAAACAAAAATGAATTATTTCTCGATGAGTCTACTTTGTTTCTTTAATTTTACTGTCCATCCGTACGATAGGTGTACATGTACGTTTCTACATATTTACTTAACCCTTTCCCAAACGACAAATTTTAGACCCTTCCAAACTCAAAGAGTTTGCAGACGACAATTTCAAATTTGATAAAAGTGGCAGAAAGTTCTCCAAATGGGTAGAAAACACTGTGGGAAAAGGAGAAATTGCTCGTTACGAGCAATTTCTCCTTTTCCCACAGTGTTTTCAAAAGACTTTTACTGCAGACACGTAAAAACCAGGGCTTGTTTGGGAAAGGCTTAATACAGTTTGCTTGCTTAAAAGGGTGATCCATAGGGTATGATTTTTGACTGAGCCATGCTCTGGCAAAAGAAGGCTAAATGCATCTTCATGATGCATGATACAAAAGCAATCGATCACATACTTATAGATCCATAAACACAACATTTTTAACATTCAACTTAATCATGAGGCAGACTGGGCCCTACCCATACAAGAAATTAGCCAAAAGCAACAAATTTCAGCCCAGGTCAGCCTGCGTGAATTGTGCAAACTGACCTTGACCGATACTTTTTGCAGATGAGTAAGCCCCCTTTTCTTAAAGCATGACTCTTGTATTACATTTTTTTCAGACATTTCACAATCAATGCCAAGAAGTCAATTTAACGGATACTACATGAAGCCTAGAGACGTAAGTACCTTATACCTTGGTGATTGATGTCATGTCGAGTTACTTTTTATTTTTCTATGATGCTAAGTGTTAGTAAGACAGACAATCAGACAGACAGACATCATATGTATGATTTCGGAGTAAGTGTTTGCAAGAAACCACAACGAAATTTTAACTATGGTAGTCGGGAAATGTTAAAAATTACAAATATATATAGATATATTTAAAATTGCTATTTTGAAAATCTTATTAATTGAAGATATAAAATCAAGCATAGTGTTTCATGCTTAATAATACTCACGCATATACACGCTGATACACATAGAACTGAAATATATTGGACCAGTTCCATATGGGATAGTGTCATATCATAATTATTATATCATATTATATTGCCTCTGGTGAGCTTACTATAATATTATTGATGAGTTTAATAAAAATTTATCTGGAAAGGCAACAAATGGCAGATTCTTTTCATCAAATTATGATGTTTCTCAAGTTCTAGGTCAGCATGAGTAATACCGGATTCATTCCTTGAAAGAAGTATAAAAAATATGTTACATTTGATGTTACACTATGCTTATCTTAAACCTTTGTAAAAGAAGAAAATTTGTAAAGGGTTTATTAAGCTTAAAACAGTGGGGGTGTTATGTCATAAAAATAACTATGTGTGTACTTACAGGACGAAAGACGGCAGCATCGGCGGTATCTTAACAGTGATATCTAAAGACGATAAAAGTGCAGCTTCCATAAGACGAACGATTCTCTGATGCTCCTTTTCTTGTGAAAGTCTATCTTTTCATTGCTCAACTATTTATTGACACGTTAAGGTCTATTGCTGCCCTTGGTGTGGCGAGCATTGGAAATGTGATTGTGATAAAAGCTATTCAGTTTTTAGGACGAACAAATGTCAGTGTTCGCAATTTTCATATTCACATTATCTTAACCAGCAACAGAAACAATTTATTAATGTATCATTCCATACAAGTGCTTATCTTTTCATCATTTAACTTTTTTTATGTTCATGCCTTTTGATTGCTTGTGTTACTTTTATAAGGACTGTGATAAAATAGAAGCTGCAAAGTGTTCTGAAATGAAGACATCGAGATAAAGGTATCCTTAAAGATACCTAAATCATAGTATAAGGAACATCTGATAACACAAGAACAATTCATTTATGTATCGTTTCATTATCTTTTTTTGTTAAGTGATCACCCTTTCATTTTTCGAACTTTTTTTCATTAACACATTGACGAGATAACGAAATTTTAGACTTGTCCAAGTTATGTCCAAGTTCAGAAAACACTTGAAATTTAACCCAGATTACTTAATTTGTCTCTGCAGTTGTTGAAAACATTGTGATAAAAGGAGAAATTGCTAGTTATCACCATTTTGCTATTTCCCACAATGTTTTCGAAATTTCCCCCAGTAAAAGGTGTAGTTGTTTGGTAGAGGATTGACGACCTTGTTTAACAAAGATATTTTTGTTGCTTTACCAGCAATATCCGAACTATGACAACAACAGAGCAGAGAGCAGAAAAAGAACAATTCATTGACAAGTGCTGGGTCCGTATTCACCAACCAATTTCAGAAACATTCTTTGTCTTATTATCCAAAATTTACTAAATTTGAGGATACCACAACCTCTGATTGGCTAAACCATTAGGCTTAGCCAGTCGGAAGTTGTGTTGCTTTCAAAATTGAAAAAAATCTCAGATGTAAAGACAAAGAACATTCTTTATAATGCTTCATGGTAACAAACTTTGATATCATTTCATTGTTCACTACTTTCATCATTTTGATCTCTTGAAAGTGCCATGATGTATATATTTAGGGAGAGGAAAGTTACGTATGAGAAATTTCTCTGTCATTTCGTTTTTATCCTTTTTAGGGGATCTACATTCATTGTTAATTTCATTTTCCTCTATCAAAAATGTTAAAAAAAAAAAAAAAACACAGTGTCAGTGAAGTTGCATTGCTTCCAAATAAAGAAAATTCATCTCGTCTGAGGTTACTCGTTTCCTCTTGCTTCTAAAAAGTATTGTGGCCAAAGAAAAAAAAAATACTCGAGGAACTAACTGTTTTACATGCTGGTTTTTGTGAAGGAAATTTTTATTTTTCTTAACTTTTTTCAAGACAACACATTTTTCAAACAACATAGTCCTTGAAATGGAAGAAAGCAGTGTTGAAAAATGAGAAAATGCCGGATACCTGCATTATCTCTTTTTTCCCCATTATTTTCGAAAACGTTTTTTCCTCATAGTTTTAAAAACACGTAAATGTTTAGTAAAGGGTCAATTAAATGCTGAAGGAACAAAATAATGTCCATGTTTTTTACCATCGTTAATATTATATTATTTTGATAGTTTTATGGAGATACCTTTTAAAGAGAATAAATTGTATAATATGTAACATCTCTAAATGTGGTACTTCTCACCTTTCCTTTACATCCATGGCACAATTTAACTGTTAATCTGCTTATACCCCTTTACCAAACGACAAAATTTTAGGTTTGTTCAAATCGAAAGCATTTGCAGACGACAAAACAAAAGTGACTGAAATTTTGAAATTTGTGTTGTGAAGGGTAGAGAACATTGTGTGAAAAGGGGAAAATGCTGGTTACCAGCATTTTCGCCTTTTCCAACAATGTTTTCTACCCAATCAAAGAAAAATTATTTCAAAATTAGCCACATTAAAACTGTCATCTGCAAATGCTTCCAATTCAGACAGGTCTAAAATTTTATTGTGTGGTAAAAGGTTAATATCAATCTAGATAAACACGGAGAAAAGAAAATTAAAGCCGATCTTTCCAGTCGGTCAATTTAATTATACAGACAATACCAATATATTTAATTATACAGACAATACCAATGCAAAACAACCTGCAATCATAATGCCAAGGCCGATGTACACATTAGGGGCACATCAAAGTGTGTAAATGGTACGAGTATTTAAGTTTTTATCGTCCTCCTTTTCGGTTTGAAGTCCAAGAGCAATTCCGATGGTGTCTGGTTCCAAGTTGATATGATTTCCAACGTTATCGTCACAATGACCGTGGCCTACATGGAAGATAGCGTGCGCGGTTATTCCACGGTTAGCCAACGTTAACAGCAGCATCATTAGGATTAACATCTTCATTCTGAAAAAAAACAAGAAATAGAGGAATTGTTTATTTCGGTGAAAGATCGAAATTTATTTCATCGAGTGAACATCATCGGTAATATTTTCACTCGTGGCCTTTCATCAAGAAAATTGTCGTCTGGGAAAACAGCCAGCAGTGTGAATGAATGGCATGACGTGTCTTGTAACTAATAATGCAAAATCAGAAAGATTTGCTAAGGTGAACTGTTGTACTGATAAAAAATACTCAAATTATAAATAGATACAGTCAAAGAACTCGCAATCCATACCCCCCCCCCACCCAGAAAAAAAAAAGAAAAACACACACACAAAAAGGGGCCATTTGTCGCATAAGAAAATTAATTCGACCTAGGGTACGATTATTCAGGGGCCGAAAAGCTTTCACAAAATTTTTCTTGATTTCGAGCACAGAAAACAAGCCACCAGAAAAGGGGACTGAAAGTTTAACTCATTTTTTCGACTACTATAAATTAGTTGCGGAGCATCAAAACCTCGCTGTGTAATCCAGAGCAACTCCAATTAACTTTTGCCAGCAAAAAAGTCAAGAATTGCATCTCGTGTGCTTGCAAATTGAGATTTTTCCATGTGGTCCCTTTTCTCGTGTTGCAAAAGTTTTTCTTCAGTATGGCCCGACATCGGCCAAAACTTTCGCAGCACCATAAAAGGGGGATTTTCCCTGTCGGCCATCTGTGTAATTTTTTGTCGGGTACCTTTTGTCATGCTGCAACTGGTTTTGCACGAACACTTCAATTATATCCCCCCTTTTTACCCAAAAAGTGCCCGTGTAGCGCGTGCACACCCAATCGAACTTGCAACTTTTGCGTTCAGAGCCAGTTGTAAAGAATCATTCTGTTGAATTGCTTCTAGGGCGCTGCTAAATTTTCCCCTCAACTCAAACAATACAGTGTGTTTGCATACTTGATTTCTTTCTCACCGTTCCTAAACAGAATTTCAACCATAAAAACGTGACCATTCACCTTTTCACGCGTTTCCTTTGTTTCACAGACTTCTATTCCGACGATATATGATTCCTTTTTTTGTGATAAACAATGGGCAGGTCACGGATGTTTTACTAAATAAGTCATTGTATGATACAAATCCATTTTGTCTGACTTCCGGCCGGTTGAATCATGGGGTAGAATATCCCTTGGGATACAGAGTACAATTAGCAAATAATTTCAACTATTTTTTTTATTTAATTTACTATTTCACAAAAATGATTTAATAAAAGGGAAGAATTGTGTACAACAGAACTTGTAGCGCAGTGGTAGAGCACTTGTCCTTTAAACAAAGGGTCCCAAGTTCGAGTCCTATATTGCTCATATTTTTTTCATCAGATTTGTTTGGTTTCTTTTTGTTATCTTTCGAATGATTTTATTGTCTGTAAATGTTTTTAATAAGAGCAGCTTGAATTTTTTTGTTTATTTGTAAAGGCTTTAGTACACCAAAAATCCTTGTTTGCTTATCAAAAAAAGGAATTATAAATGTCTTGCAACACGCGAAAAGGGACATTCGGACATCAGCATAAAGTCTTGTCTCAGATCAGTCTGAATACTGATCCGGAACGACATTTTAAGCGGATGTATGAATTCCCCTTTTTTTGCGTTGCAAGCCATATCGAGGTCATGCAAATGCCTGAAACATAGGAAACACGTGAAAAGGTGAATCGTCACGTTCGTAGAGCTAGAATACTATTTAGAAACGGCGAGAAAGAAATCAAGCATACGTACACTTCCAATTGTTTGAGTTTCGAAGAAAATTTGCAGCGCCATCGAAGGAGTTGAACCCAATCAATATTTGCAACAGGCTGTGAACGTAGTACCAAACCGTTGCTCGGCAAATAATGGATCGTAAATCCATTTTGATAAATTCATGCATTTTTTTGCTCTAAAACATGCTGTTGATTTTGTTGACCCTTACGTAACAAACACGCGTAATAATAACATGGGAAAGACTCATAAATATAATCTTGGAAAACAGCCAGCTGTATGAATGACATGTAATTAATAATGCAAAATTAGAAACATTTGCAAAGGTGCACTGATTGTACTGATAAAATACTGAAATTTGTAAAAAGAATTAAAAATCACACATTCGATATAAAAAAAACACACACAAAAAAGGGTCATTTGTCGCATTAAAGCTATTTAATTTGTCCTAAGGTACGATTATTCAGGGGCCGAAAAGCTTTCACAAAAAAATTCCTGATTTCGACGACAAAAAACAAGCCACCAGAAAAGGGGACCGAAAGTTTATCTCATTTTTGCGACTACTTTATATTATTTTTGGATCATCAAAAGCTCGCTGTGTAATCAAGAGTAACTCCAATTAACTTTTGCAAGCAGAAAGAACCAAGAATTGCATCTCGTGTGCTAGCAAATTGAGATTTTTCAATGTGGTCCCTTTTCTTGTGCTGCAAAAGTTTTTCTTCAATATGGCCGTACATCGGCCAAAACTTTCGCAGCACCATAAAAGGGGTATTTTCCTTGTCGCGCATCTGTGTAATTTTTTGTCGGGCACCTATTGTCATGCCGCAACTGGATTTGCATCAATGATTCAATTTAGACCCCCCCTTTTTAGTCAATGGCGCCCGTGTATCGCGTGCAAACCCAATCGCGGCATGACAATAGGTACCCGACAAAAAAAATTCACAGATGCGCGACAACGAAAATCTCCCTTTTATCGTGCTGCGAAAGTTTTGGTCCATGTACGGCCATATTGAAGAAAAACTTTTGCAGCACATGAAAAGGGACCACATGGAAAAATCACAATTTGCAAGCACACGAGATGCAATTCTTGAATTTTTATGCCGGCAAAAGTTAATTGGAGTAGCTGTTGATTACACAGCGAGCTTTTGATGCCCCGAAAATAATATATAACAGTCGAAAAAATGAGTTAAACTTTCGGTCCCCTTTTCTGGTGGCTTGTTTTTTGTGGTCGAAATCAAGAAAATTTTATGATAGCTGTTCGGCCCCTTACTAATCGTACCCAAGGTAAGACAAAAGAGCTTTACTGCGAGAAATGGCCCTTTTCAATGTGCGTGGGTTATTTTTTTGTATGGGTTTTGTGGTCTTTGACTCCATTTATCATAATTTGAGTCATGTTTATCAGTAAAAACAGTGCACCTTTGCAAATGTTTCTGATGCTGCTGTACCAATCACAAGGCACTTCAGTTCATTCACAATGCTGGCTGTGTAATAGACGACCATTTTGATTTTAAACTTGTCCATTTGAAGACAATTAACTAGATGGTACACATAGGTTTATCTTTCAAAGGACAGAAAACATTGTGGAAAAGGAGAAATTGCTGGTTTTCCGCATTTTCTCCTTTCCAAACAATGTTTATATATGCCTGTAAGGCAATCTTTTTTTGTGGTGGCTTTTACGCGTGCTTGATAGATGAGGATTAACAGAGTTTACACAATTTTTTCGGGTAGGAGACGCAAGAATTTGTCAAAATGCATTTCCGATCCATTGTTTGCCGAGCAAAGACTTGAACTTGCGACCCTTGCGTTTACAGCCAGTTACAAAGAATCATTCTGTTGAATTCCTTTCGAATTTTCTCCTCAACTCAAACAATAAGATGTGTTTAAATACTTGATTTCTTTCTCACCGTTCCTAAACAGTATTTCAACTATAAAACGTAGCATTTCACCTTTTCAAGTGTTTCCTTTGATTCACAGACTTCTATTCCCATAATATAATTATGATTCCTATTTTTGTAATAAGCTAACGAGGAGTTTGGTGTACTAAATCCTTTACCAGTCGACAAAATTCAACCTGCCCAAATTGAAAATACTTTGGGACAACAAAAAATAAAATGTGGTTAAAAAAAAAGTCCTTACGATGGTGGGGAAAAAAAGTGTGCCATAACGGGTTTGAACCCTGGACTCCTGTTCCGAAGGACGGACGCTCTACCACTGAGCTACGCATTCTGTTATGGTTTGTAAAATCAAACCTCTTATTAATATATTTTTGTGAAAGAGGGAATAAAAAAAAAATGGACAGGTGGCGGACATTTTACTAAATAAGTAATTGTATGATACAAATCCATTTTGTCTGACACCCGGTTGAATCATGGAATAAAATGTACTTTGGCATGCAGAGTACAAATAGCAAATAATTTCAACCAGGATTAGCCTGTGTAGACTTTACAGGCTAACACTAGTCGATTTTTTTTTTTGGTGGATGCGTTAGATCCCCTGTTCTTAGAACATGACTCACGTGTATTTGGTCGAACCTAGCCGAAATATTGCAAGACATTCCTGTAAATTTAATTGTATCTCTTGTCAGCCAAAGACTAAACGTAAACATATAACATTTTATTCCTTTCACCTGCATTCCTTTGTTTTTATCCTTGGTTCTCTAGGTGATGTTGCGATAAATATAATAATGCTTACTTATATATGTGTAAAATGCCCGTGTTATTCAAATCAAGTTCTGTTCTCTATCATCAGGAACTATGTACTTATCGATTTATAGAACAATCTATCTAGATGTACTTGAAATATTATCTGACGAACATCTCTGTTCAGCGCAATAATATCAAGGATAAAAACAGTTATCCCCTTATCGGGACCAACAAAGCACTAAAGAGAAATCACATTATTGACCATATCAGTTCATAACTGAAGAATGGGTGCTCATTATATTTCTTTAGAAACCTTGTGATGTTTTTGATAATTAGATATACATATGAGCCCTGTGAAAAGGGGATTAATGCATCTGCAAAAAGTATCGTCAAGGTCAACCTGCGCAGTCCGCTCAGGCTGACCAGGGCCGAAACTTTTCGATATTGGTCAGTTTTCTATAAGTCAAGGGACCAGTCTACCTCAAAATTAAATCGATTGTTAAAAAAAGTTGTTCTTATGGATCCATAACGTATGCACATGAGTACAGTGCATCATAAAAGATTATAAGAGTAGGCTTGAAAGATGGTGTTCAATGAAAACATCATTTCGTACAAAGGTGAGTGAGAGACGGAACGAAATGAAGC
This sequence comes from Tridacna crocea, assembly GCA_943736015.1. Taxonomy (NCBI): domain Eukaryota; kingdom Metazoa; phylum Mollusca; class Bivalvia; order Cardiida; family Cardiidae; genus Tridacna; species Tridacna crocea. The sequence goes on along the minus strand of OX031067.1, from coordinate 2,956,815 downwards.
TACTGTACTAGCTACATCATATACCGGCAAACAAAAAAATAAATTATATCTCTAGACGCAACTGCATAGTCGGCTGACTGGCGGAGGCCGACAAACAACAACAACCCTTGCAGGGGAAGGACCGATTTAAGTTGGTAGAAGTTGTGATTTAACTCCAGTTCAAGTTATATGAAATAAGATATCGTCGGTTTACTTCGAAAACCTCGTAAATACAGCCTGTTACCAGCTACAGTTACGAGGTTTTCGAAGTAAACCGATGATATGTGTAAGATAGTGGACCCGTAATAGGAAACAGCTATTTCCACTTTGAAATTATCTTACAAAATTTGCTATGATTAAAAATTGGTTATTATTGTTCTACTTTAACCGAGCCACTTTTTTTTCCCCATCTTAGAATTGTCACTAATAAATCTAAAACCGCTATATTCTCATTACAAAGGGAGATAATAATTACCTTCCTTTTCTGGAAACTGACAAAAGTACCAACAAATAATTTCAAGATAGATATCAAAGGAATTTCTGGTCGGTAAAAAATGTGCAAAAGTATTATGTCTGTATGAGTCTGTATTTAGCATCTTTCAAGAAATTTTATTCCATGTTACATCAGAAGTGTTATGGGTCTACTACCTTAAACTGTCAGCAACAGAAACAATTGCTTGTCGACTTGTATGATGAGATGCAACACAAAATGTATAGATTCACCTATTCCCAACGCAAGTACATGTAGATTTCAAGAATTCCAACATACCTTGAATATATACAGTAGCTTGTTTCAAGTAGATGTTCCGTTTTCAAAACTATAGCGTAAAATGGATCGGAAATAAAACCGTTCGCATCGGTAAATAGGGTGTTATGCTATCAACTGACTGGATAGCATACAGCTGCAGGACCGAAGCTGTTGGGCTGTTATTGTTATGCTATTTTATTATTATTTTAACACATTTTATAATCTGTGTCATTAATAGTAGGGTCTACGTTAAAATTATTACCTATTAAAACGTTTTGTCATTTTTGAAATGTTAAATGTACTATTTATCATTTAGAGCCTTAACGTCTTTAGCTAGAGGAAATTAGCTTCTCTCTCTCTCTACTTTCTACCCTTATCTAGTGTACAAAATGAACAAAATTACTTATTTTCCTGGCATACTTATGTCTGTCTACCTCATAGCAAGGTACATGTATTAAACTTCAACAGCATTTTCTGCGTTGACAAGGGAACACATGTGGTTTTTCTTTCGCAGCTCATCAAACATCTGTTCGCGGTCTAACAAAACAGCTAGAAATCTAGCGTAACATGGTAACATAATGTCACTTTCGATTTTTAAAGGTTCTTTCGGGTTTAAAGACAGCAGATAATTAAATAATGGAAAGCATCAGGGTCACCAACCATTCTTCAGAACGTTCTTTGTCCTATTCTCCAGATTTTCCTATATTTGAAAGTGACGCAACTTCTGATTGGCAAAGCGGTTTAGCCAATCAGAAGTTATGTTACTTTAAAACTTGGAATATCTTGGAGAATAAGACTAAGAATATTCTCAAGAAAGGTTAGTGAATACAGCGCCTGGTCTTACAAAATCTGATTTGGATGTTCATGTTGCTTTGTGAGTTAACCCTCTGACACAAAACCCGGAGTTTTAAAAACCCTGAGAAAAAGACCATTTGAAAACCTTGTGGGAAAAGGAGAAAATGCTAGTCTAGTATTTTCTCCTTTTCCAAATAGGTTTTCTACCCATTCAGATTTATACCACCATTTGAGTCACATTTAACTCGTCGTTCGCAAATACCTTTCAGCTTGGACAAGTCTAAAGATTGGTCTTATTTGTTAAAGCGTTAATAACGATGGCCATAGTGGTCAGTGATCGCAGACTGAATCCACCCTAATAGAATCCAGATATTTGTACCAAATGCCTAAAAGGACCTATAAATATTCGATTCTCTAACCAAGTAATCCCGTCATTCAGCGATCCGTCGGAAAAGGCTTTTTAAACATTAGTTTGACAAGATCAGAAATTGCGTTACATTATATGTTGTAATAAGTCCAAGCTCATGGACTGAAATTGAGAGTGGTTGGTAAATGCGGACACCGAGAGTTTGTGATCATCTAAAGCTGAAACGGCCCAAAATTGTAGCACCTTTTTCCCAGATCTATGACCGTAAACATTCCTTGCTAGATAGTGGAAGTAAGGCTGTAAAATAATGATTTTGTGACCAGAACAGAACTTTTCTAGTTGTTTCTTTTTTTATGAGTAGTTAAGCCAGTCACGTCAAGTTTGAACTGAAATTAAATCTAGAAAAACACTGAGAAGTGAAAATTACAGTCAATTTATCTAGTCGCTCAATTTATTGTTTACATTATTGACCATATCAGTTCACAACAACCTAGAGTCGTAATGCTGTAAATATAAGGGGGTAATCAATGTTTATAAGTGGCCTGTATGATTTTATGGTTCTCCTTTTCTGTTTGTAATTCATCTTCATTATTTATGGGCTTTAGCACTAAGGTGTGGATAAGATATTGTCCACGTGTATCGACACCATGCCTGTCGCCTGCAAAATGTATAAAGGCCGCTGTCATTCTGTCGGCTACAGTTAACAGCACCATCAACAGAATTATGCTTCTCATTCTGAAATGAAATGAAAATGCATGGTCAGCAAATTTCTTTTTTTTTTTTTAATCATGCAATATTCAAAAACGTTTAATCCATCTGTACTAAAATTGATATCTTTTCTTTTGTAAAGTCGTGTGTTGTTATACGACTTTTCGAGAGAGTTTTCTTTTTTAGTCTCTCCTAGGATGATTGGATTTATTCTTTTTATGGATGGTGGAATTTATATTGATTCGACATATGAATGTATATTTAAGAAAATGATGAATTGCTGTTTTGCAAACGGTAAGTAAACAAACGGAAAATCCTATTAAATCATACAAAATCAACATCCAATAAAGGAGACCCCTTATATGCATGGAAAGTAATACCTTTCGATGGTTTATTATCGATATTGGAATTTCTTTTTTAGAGAGAAATGATAATCAATGATTTTTTTTTTTTTTTTTTGTAAAGGATCGAAATTTATTTCATCGAACATCATCGGTAATATATTCACGAGTGGCTGCCACATGATCCATTTTTGGCAAAAGCAGCTGACGCAACAGATGACGCATTTATCGAGGGTATGTTACGTCATCTGGCTCTCAATTTGAAGGCATGCTTTGTTTTGCATCTTTACAAATTAAAGTAAGCCGTATGAAATTTGAAGGAGACACAGTTAACCCTTTCCCACATGACAAGTTAAAGACATTCCAAAATTGAAAACACATCCAAATGACAATTACTAAACTGGTACAAAAGATCCTAGGTTTTCTGTAGAATATAAAATATCATGGAAAAGGACAAAATGCTGGTTGAAAGTTATTTTTCATTTTCCACAATGTTTTCCAAGAGCTCTCTCCCCCTTAAAAGCTATCATCTTTTCTCAACATTTTTAAGGTAGTTAACTTAGGGTTATTAAGGCTGTACCTGAAATCTTTTCACTGTGCTATTGTTGGGCTAAAGATGTCTGAAGCAGAGATATTAAACATTAGACTGTTAGAAATAAACGAAAAAAAGTAGTTCCGACAAACATTCAAAAACTATATCATCACTAGTGGTGATACCATATCATCAATAGTGGTGTTATTCACAGTGAAAAACTGAAAACACAATACACTGAGAAATTCCAGTAGTTCATAGATAGGAATAAAATAAAAGATATTTCACATACCTTTAAGATAGCTTGTTATACAGTAATGTTCGTTCTCCCGAACTCGGTCGTAGAATGGGCTAAAAATAAAGCTGTTCGTGTCGGTAAATGTGGTAGAATAATAAACTGACAGTACAAAATTACATACAGCTGCACGACCATCACTGTTATACTAGATCTATAATGTTTAACGGAAATATTTATATTCTTTTTCAATTATCCATACAAAACCATTAAAAAGCTCTGTGTCGTTAATGTTAGATAAACAATGGGGTCATCAGCCCTAAAGCGCTCACCTGAGTATAGTAATCTAGGATTTATACAGCTGCTAAATTGCAGATGGTGTATTTAACTTACATCAAAATATTAGATTTGTTTGAGAAAAGGAAGAAACACATGTGGGAAAGAAAAAACAAAACAAAAAAAGAAAATGCTGAGTACAAGCATTTTTGTCTTTTCCCTAGTTGTCTCCATCATGATCATTAAAATTCGGGATTGTGTGATAAAGGGTTAATGGTAATGTTGTCTGCCTTTTATTTAACCCTGAACCACACAATCCTGAGTTTTAATGACCCTGAAAAAGAGAGAAAACATTACGGGGAAAAGTAGACAATCCTGGTAACCAGAATTTTTTCCCTTTCCCACGATGTTTTCTGTCTTATATCAAACGAATCATTATTTGACCAGTATCTGATATGCTGTCTGCAAATGCTTTGAATTTTGACCGGTTTGAAATTTTGTCGTTTGGCAAAAAGTCAAGTCCGATAGGTAGATCTTTTTTTGCGATAAATGAGGAGGTAAATTTTACTACCCTGTACTGAAGAGAAATAACGTAAACTTGCTTTTTATTCTTACGTCTAGCATTTATTCGATATTTTTTAAAGACAATAATTTCATTCTTCAACAGAAATGTGGATTCAATGTAAAATTTCTTAATTGACATAGAGAGAAAAGCAGATGTTTCTTTTCTAGCACTCATACAGGGTATCTGAAACAGTTGCTAGTGAAGAACCTATCTATGAGAGTATGACTAATCTTTTAAAGTCTGTTCCTGTGAAACTGAATATTAAACATTCGTTCTCAGCCTTCCAGGTGGTGCGATCACAGCCTGATGGTGGCCTTGTCTTTCTTGTAAATCTCTCCTCATTCTTTCGGCTGCCAACACGGAATGCCTACCACGTAGCCTGACAGGATCAGGTTTAACCTGTACAGTTGAGCGTCCGACGTTCAGTAGCAACAGTATAGTCAGCACGAAGACAAACTTTCTCATTTTGGTATATACAGGGTGTATTGTACGTTGAAAAAAATCTTAAATAAAAAAGACAATACTCTTAACATGCCGCTTATTGATCTGGTTCACTTTTACCCTCTCGATCATTTAAATCAGAGAAGAAGCCCAAGCTATTTATCACAGACAGGCGCATACAACAGCTTGCAGAAGAGGCTGCCTGTCTGTGGTTAAAAAGAAGGATCTTTGTTTGAATTTCAAAAAAAAAATGTTCCACTCAAAAGCTCTCCATACAATCTTTCGATTTGTCTGTGATTAAAACGTACAGTATAATGATTGGAATACTAAATGTAAATTTGTTCTTGATACGTTCCCTATCCATAGATCTTTGTTAACAAAGGTATCGCATAAAAGGTTATGACTCCAATAAGTTTGGTACGCCAGTGGCAATTACAGAAAAGATACGGGAAGAATTATATAATTTTTTATGTATCTATCCGTGTCATGCATTTGACAATGGAAGTAACCATAAGTGATATATTGCATAACGATGTGATAAAGAGTTTGTATTGTATTTCTATATTAGATGAGGCATCGAATATAATTCGTGAGTCAAAGTATAAATGAAATCATTAAAATCACTTGGAATTGAAGTCCTAAAAGAAAGACAGTAAAACATCAATACAAACATATTTTTAAAAACAACTGGGAATAAAACGAAATGAAAGCATTTGCATACGTCAAGCCATGCCACAAATTTGCAATATGATGGTATATTTATGTATTTGAAAGAGGAGAAATCAAAGTCAGCACTAGCATGAAATGTTATTTAGTGGTGCTAACTAGTTATGTGTCCAAGAGATGTTCCCTTTGATTTAACTCCTCGGCTAGACAAGGGAGGCGAGTGTGTTATGTAAAATTGGGTCGAAACACCACCTCTATATAGCCTGCTTAACGATGGATACTAGATAACAGCAACTGTGCAGCGAAATCGAAATTACGCCCATAGAACAGTTTCGTTAGTGAGAACTGATACTATTCGTACGCTATCATCATCCATTAATTACTTTCCATAGTCATTTGAATCTTTCATATTCAAAATAGTGCTTTACTGCAAAAAGAAAGAAAGTTTGGGGTATACATACACGTTCTTTGTAAATCTGTGTATCAGTTTCAATATAAGTTTGAATATTATACACTCGATTTGTTAAAGGATACTCTGAATACTTCATGTCGTCGGTTTACTTAAAAAAACCCTGGTAATTACAGCTTGTTTCAAGCTGCAGTAGCGAGGTTTTGAAGTAAACCGACGATTTGCAATACTGAAACACGACAAGGGTGCAAATAGAAGCTTTTGTGTCATTTAAAAAATGATCATTGAATATTTAAACATGTTGAAGATAATGTATAACTTTTCATTAAACGCCATCGTTTTAAACGGTTTAAGGAAGTCCATCAAATGGTATTACAGAATGTATCTATACCTTATTTTCATCTAACAATGACACCGGTGCTAAAAAAATATGCATACTCTTAGCCGAGTATTTTGAAATAATTTTGAGCTGAACATTTATTTCTGTCCATATCAACATGAAATACTACTGTTTATACAACACAGTGAGTACATGTATACAGTATCTGATGTTTATTTCCAACACATATCTATCTCAGTGTACAATTTATGAGGGAGTTTTGAACTTTGTGTGAAATGTAACCGTGTTTTGTATCACTGACCAATGGTCTACTTAGAAATATTAAGAGAAAAAAAAAAGGAGTGGGAAAAAAACTAAATGTATATAATTACACACTTAACTAGTTTGTCACAGTTGATATGGGTTCCTGTCAACTTTCAGTTTTCTAGAAAACTTAACATAAAAGTTTTTGAAGTTACACTGTGCTAAGAAATGACTTTGACTAAACCTGATACGAAGAAAAAAGGGAAAAGTACAAAGGAAACGTTACTATACTAAACAAAAATAACCCAAACTAGCTTCTTAATTTTTACCTCTAGCATTTATTCGATATTTTTATAGACAGTAATTTCATTTTTTCAACATAGGAATATTTCATCCAATATAAGAAATGTAAATTAAATGTAAATTTTCTTAATTGATATAGAAAGAAAAGCAGATGTTACTTTTCTAGCGCTCATACAATATATCTGACACAGTTCAAATCAAGAATTGCTAGTGAAGTCGCTATCTATAAGAGTATGACGAAATCTGTTCCTCATAAACTGATCATTAAACAGCTGTTCTCAGCCCTACAGGTGATCCGATCACAGCCTGATGGTGGCCTTTTCTTTCTTGTAAATCTCTCCTCATTCTTTCGGCTGCCAACACGGAATGCCCACCACGCACCCTTACAGGATCAGGCATAACCTCTAAGGTTGAGCGTCTGACGTTCATTATCAACAGTAGAGTCAGCACCAAGACAACCTTTCTCATTTTGGTTGTAAAAAGGACGTGTTGACACGTGTTCATACGTTGACAAAAATCTTAAATAAAAAAGATGATACTTTTAACATACCGCTTATTGATATGGTTCACTTTTACCATCTCGAACATTTAAATCATAGAAGAAACTTCATCTCTTTATCACAGATGGGTGCACACAACAGCTTGTAGAAGCAGCTGCCTTTCTGTGGTTAAAAAGACTAGTCTGTGTTTCAATTTAAAAAAAAAATGTTCCTCTCATAAGCTCTTCCTACAATCTTATGATTTGTTTGTGATTGAAACGTACAATATAATGATAAGAATAGTAAATGTGACTTTGTTCTTGATATGTTCCCCGTCCAAAAATGTTTGCTAAAAAAGGTATTGCATCAAAGGTTATGGCTTGTATAAGTTTGATATGCGAGTGACAATTAAGGAAAAGATACGGTAAGAATAATATAAATTCATATGTATTTATCCGTGTCATGCATTTGGAAATCACTTGGAATTGAAATTCTGAAAAAAAAAGACCGTAAAACATCATGACACACGTCTTTTGAAAAACAATTAGGAATAAAACAAAATGAAAGCATTTGCATACGTTATATCTAAAGTGGCAATATGATTGTAAATTGATGTGTTTTAAAGAGGAGAAATCAAAGTCAGCACTAGCATGCAATGCTTTTCAGTGAGAGTGGTGCCATTCTTTGACTTAACTCCTCGGCTAGACAACGTTACATAATTTTAATCGGGTCGTAACAAAACCTCAAAGGATAATCACTCTATAGCTTGCTTATCGATTGTAAAATGTATCCTCGATATCAGATAACAGAAATAGCGCGACGAAATAAAAAAAATTGCACAAAGTAAAGGGTTTCGTTAGTGAGAACTGATATTCTACGCCAACATCTTCCATTTATTACTTTCCAAACACACTTGAATCTTTCACATTTAAAGTAGTGCTTCACTACAAAAGGAAAAAAAGTTTGAGGTAAACATGCCCTTTCTTTGTAGATCTGTGCGAATTAATGTGTATCAATTTCAATATTATACGTTCAATTTGCAAAAGGATGCTCTGAATTCTTCATGTCGTCGGTTTACTTCAAAAACATCGAAATTACAGATTGTTTCAAGTTTTGGTGTGAACTGACGATGTGCGATACTTAAACACGACAAGGGTGCAAACAGAAGCTTTTGTGTCATTAAGAAATGATCAAATGAAATTATAAACATCTTGAAGACAATGTATATTATGAAACTTCATTGTTTTAAACGATTTAAGGAATTCCGTCAACGTAGGTTAAACACGTATTCGTGTCTCAAGTAAGGAAAGTCATCAAAAGCTAATTCATTTAATGTTTAATCAGTAACATCATTCAGTACACTATTAGGGTGCCGTTCGGGAATTGGTCAATCGGAACCACCTGATTATTCTTTTCATCATCTTCACTTTCAGGTTGTATTTCGCCTTCATTTTCGATGCGTCCTCTTCCCTGGTCAAGGGACACAAAGGCCTTGTGACATTTACGAAGACGGGTTGAGATTGCTCCATCAGCAACTGTGAGTAGGACCAGCACCAGAAATACATGTATGCTTCTCATTCTATCATTTAAAAACACACACACAAAAAAAGTCAAATTATGTCCACCATCATTGTTACAATCGTTCGAGCAAGCAATAATCAAATATATGAGATAAGCTCTGGAAAATAGGTTTGTTGCATCTCCATGATGCATTAAATAAACGAGTGCACAGCACGAGTTTTTTAATGCCTTACGACGCATCCGAGTGAGATATTTTTCATATCAAAAATAACCAGTTGATTATTCTATTTATTATACATGTACCTTATTACATTATTATTTTTAATTTTTCGTTTGAAAGTCGAAAAAAAAAAGTAGTCAACAAAAAAAAAGAAATAGTTCCTAAATAAGGGGAGGATGTGAAAGTTGATATCGTCACTAGTGATGATATCAAAATTTATTAGAGCGGGAAATTCCAGGATTTCACAGCTAAGTATATAATAAATAGAGGATTATCCACTGATGGTGTGTGATATTAAAAATCTGTCACTAGAATAGGGCGTGATGTGGTTGAAAAATAAGTCCGAAGGACGAGTTTTTTAACCCCTTACCACACAATCCCTACTTTTGACGCCCCGAAAAAGAAGCCTTTAGAAAACATTGTGGAAAAAGGAGAAAATGCTGGTAACCAGCATTTTCTTCTTTTCCCATAATGTTTTCTACCCTTCATAACACAAATTTCAAATTTTCATTCAGTTTTATATTGTCGTCTGCAAATGCTTTCGATTTGGACAAGCCTAAAATATTGTCGTTTGGTAATGAGTTACCTTTTTCAAGCCCCATTCGAGTTGTTGATCCTCTATTTATAAAACGCATCATTTCAATATCACACACCATCAGTTGATAATTCTATTTATCATCTTCCTAATCATCTTCTTTTTTCTAAAGATTATAAATAACGTTAGTATGTATATATAGGATTTTTCTTTACAAAGATAATTATGATTCATTTTTTGCAGATGCCACTGACGTAACAGATGACCATAACGTTGGAGGGCATGTTTCGGCATCTATCTGTACTTCTAAAGGCATGCACTCCTTTGCACATTTTCAAATTAAAACCAGCCATATGAAATTAGAAAGAGAAATACTTAACCCTTTTCCACATGACACGTTATAGACTTTCCCAAAGTAAAAAAAAAAACATCTCCAAGTGACAAATACTTAATTGATAAAAAAGGTCTAATAGACTCTAGGTTTTCTCATAGGATAGAAAAGATTGGAGAAAATGCTGATTGGTACGATATCTATTTTGTCGTTTTTCTACAATATTTTCTAAATGCTTTCTCTCACAAACGCTACTTTCTTTTCTCGAAATGATTTTTTGAAATATTTCTCCCACAAGGTCGTTAACTCAGAGTTGTTTGGAAAGACTGTACTGAACATTTCATTTTCTCATGTGCTATTGTTTACTAGAGATGTTTGAAGCAGACAGGGTTACATTAGACTGTGAGAAATACAGGGAAAAAGTAGTTCCAGCGAACATTCTAAAACTATACCATCACTAGTGATGATACCATGTCACCAATAGTGATGTTATATAGTGATGCAGAATCGAGAGAGATTAGTATAAGTTGTCAGAACGTGTTTCTCAATCGATGTAAAATAAATATGTTGAAACTAAACTAATGATGTTATTCATTGTGAAAAACTGGAAAACTAGAGCTGTCACTGAATGTGACTTCATACCCCTGCCAATGCTTTGAAATTATTTTGAACACAGACGGAAACACGGACGGTCACTCGGACTGACAGGCACACGGACGGACACACGAACAGACAGGCTGAAAATCTGTTTTGCGGGGGTATAATAATACACTGAGAAATCCCAGTAATGCATTGGTAGCAATATGATAAAGCAAGTTATCAACTTATAGTACACAATCTTGGCAAGCCAAGACTGACGATTCACTACGTTACTCTACCCTAGGCGGATCGAGCAAAAATAGATAAACACGAATGTGATATTTTATTAATACAATATTTGACTAAATTGATTACTTTCCTCGAAATGATACTAACACTGACATAAGGAAAAATGAGAAAGTGATTGAAGCAGCTTTTTATATTTGAATGAAGTTCCTAAATTACGACTATTTGAATACAATTTCGATAGGTCATTTCAAATAAGGAATGCTACATAAACTAAAATCGACAAGAAAAGCATCATTTTTTCGAGAACAGATTTTTTTCCCGTTTCGAAAACCAACTTGTCTGCAAAAAGAGATATTTTGCTTGAATACTCATGAGATGTTATACCATGACATAGTATGACCATACTATGTGATGTTGAATATTAAAAGAGTTATCCAACTATTGTTTGTTACTATTGCTGCCCGGATGTGCTTTAAATTTTGATTTGCAAGGAACTGAGAATATTGCTTTTATTTATGAAAGAAAATTACTAGTTTGCTTTGAGGAGTGGGCGGGGAAATAAGTAATGAAGTGTTTCAAAATTAACATATATTTATTATACAAATCTAGTTATTAGATAAGGCATGTTACAACATTCAAAACAGGTAAAGTGAATATACTCTGTTCGATGAAATGAAGAACCATTCGAATTGCAAGGCTTACTTAAGTGACTTAAGATAATAGACCTCTCCTTAAACTAAGCCACTCTTCCTCTTTTTCCTTCTTAGAATTACCATTTATAAATCTAAAGCCACTATATTTTCCTTATAAAGGGAGATAAATAATTACCTTCCTTGTCAGTAAACTAACAAAAGTATAGAAAAATAATATCAAGACAGACACAAAAGGAATTTCGGGTTGGTTAAAAATGTGTAAAAGAATAATAATCTTTATAAATCCTTAGTCATCAACTGACATGAAATTTTATTCTATGTTGTACTAGAAGCGTTGGGTGTCAACTACCTTAATGGACAAACAAGCATAGATATAGGATCAAATCTCAACAACTGGTGCTCTTAGAGACAGCAATTGAAATTGTCTTCAGCGTCAAACAGCTTAAATAAACCGCACAAACACTTATGGAGAACTTTACCCAATTTCATTAAATTTGAAGAGTCCTATATCTCTTTTCTGAAAAGTAACAAAAAGATTTCTCTTTAGATTTAGCCAAACAATACATTTTATAGTCATGTTGTGCTATGACCAGATCGTCTCTATGACCAGATCGTCTTATTTCTAAAAAAAACAGTTGTATAGTATCAGGCAGAGATGGAAAGGAAAACATTTGAAACAGTTTCGCTTGAAACCAGTATTTTGTTTGTTCTGAAATTCAAGTAATTTCCATACAGTAAAAGATGTTAAACGTACCTGACAGGTTGCTAAATTTCGTGTAACTGCTCTCTTTAGTAACCCGATTTTAGGATGTATCAGAAATCTAGGTATTTAAATGAGACAGGCGGTGATAGCCTGGCTATTTAGCATACAGGTTTTCGCCATAGGACTATTGAGAGTGGACCATATACTTCTAAAAAATGTATGTAATAGGTTTTTTCTCATAATGGTTAAACACTTCGATACTTTGTCGATGTAAAACACTTATGAGTGCATTATTACGACGATACATCAAACTTAAAAACTAAAACATGTTGCCACTAAACAGACGATCATCAAAAAACAGATGTTTCGCTTATTTAGACAGAGAGAGAGCCCACTGCTTGACAATGATAATAATACTGTCGGACAGTTGTATTTTTATGGTAGAAAAATCAGACCTAACTATGTGTATATCTATATCTAACGTTCAGAAAATTTGATTTTTATTCACATTTATGTTGAAAGCGTCACTTTAATTTCATAACTTTGTATTTGAAAAAAGGCCAAGCGCATTAAGAGTTCTACAAGTATTACATAAACCCTGAATATTTTTTTTCTTTTTTTCTTTAATTTTATTTCTGTCTTTTATTACTCCTTGAAGTACCTTTTATTCAAATTTATTTTTTAAAAAGGGAAATATGTTGACGTATTCAGGTTTAACAAAATTATAATAATTTCCATGGCACATTTTTCACAACAAGATTATGTCAAAAAACAAGGTGACCCCCCCCACACACACACACACACACCCCACATCCCACCGCAAAAAAAAAAGTGAATTTCCTAATTACTCCTACAAAAATAAGGAAAAATTGTCAAAATTTTGTTCAGTTGAACTTCTGTCTGTGTATGATTATATCAAAAAGCTTCAGTAATCTAGGATGCTTTGCGTAAAAGTTATGATTTCTCCAAAATATGTTCCAAATGACCTCCTCAGCGTTGGAGACAGACTTGCATCTGTTGTCCATAATTGTCAATCACTCGCACACACCTATAATAACGAACTGTAGGGTGCATTGAGGGATAGCCATGACCCTCAGGTACCATTTAGACATGGACAATAAAGTTACAAAAAAAGAAACCTTGTGAAAACATGGAAAAAAGGAGAAAATGCTTGGTTTCAGCCTTTTCTCCTTTTCCAAAATTGTTTTCTACTTACTTCTTCCAAGACAAAAGAAATTAATTAAACCAATTCTAACTTGTAGTCTGCAAATGCTTTGAATTTGATGAGTCTAAAAATTTGGCGATTGGTACAGGGTTGAACGACTGAATGATTTAGTTAGATATAATTTCGAACATGTACGAAATAATGAACTAAATTTTTGAATGGGTTAGGTCCGTTTATTTTGCTGATTTCCTTCTGAAATGTATCAACTCAGGATATGATAACGTTACCAAAAGTCTGGAGTGATATTAGTTTCAAATAACGAACTTAGCTTAAGTCAGATACTGAATCTGTTTCCTGATTTTATTTCAAATAAGAGAATTTACCCTTATCCTGCTAAATAACTAAAATGAACTTTTTTTCAATTCGATAGTAAAAACACAAATATTGAAAAAAAAAAAAAAAAAAAACTCGCACATACTCCTCTCTTGAAATTTCACTGAATTTTCTTGCAGTTGCAGCCTGGAGTTCACCGATTGTTTGAGGATTGTTCTGATACACATTGTCCTTCAGATATCCTTACAGATAAAAATCTGAGAGGTTCAAATCCGGTGAATGAGGTGCCAACTCCATGTCACACTTTCTGCTGATCAGCTTTTCCTGAAATCGCTCTCTCAGCCAGTCAAGGGTGTGATTTGATGTTTTGGGGGTCGCTCTGTCTTGCTAGAACCATACGTCATCGCGATCAATCTCTCTCCATCGTCCGAGTGATGACCCTCCCTTCCTGGAAGATTTTTTTCTATGGGAGAATCCGAAGGAAAATGTGTGTCATAATAATTCTCAAACAATTGGTGAACCCAAGCATGCAATTGCAGGAAGTCTCCAGAGAGAAGTGTGTGCAAGTGATAGGCGATTTTGCGCAACAGACGCAAGTCGGTCTCTAACGCCAAGGAGGTCATTTGGAACATATTTTAGAGAGTTCATAACCTTTTTGCAAAGCATTCTAGCTATCATTGTACATCTATAATGAGTCTCAGGACGTACTGTCGTCTGTTCAAAGGTTTCCTTATTACATCCTGAAATCCATTCATAGCTCCATGAAAAAAAAACACCTTGTGCTGGTACTACTTTCGCTGAAGGTTACTTTTGCGGGTCCTATACACAGGTTTCTCCTGTACCTTGGACTGTCTCTCGTTATAGAATTAACTCTTTACCACACGAGAAAATTTTAGACTGGTCCAATGATTGAAAGCATTTGCAGACAATAAAATAAAGGTGACTGAAAAAATGAAATTTGTTCTGGGAAGGGTAGAAAACACTGTTGGAAAAGGAGAAAATGCTGGTTACCAGCATTTTCTCCTTTTCCCACAGTGTTTTCAAAAGGCTTCTTTCTCAGGGGCGTCAAAAGTAGGGATTTTGTGGTAATGGGTTAACAGTCTTCAAAGACAGCGTAGCTCCTATTGGCAACCGGTGGCGACGACTAATAGGAAGTAAAAGCAAATTTAATCAGTCAATCAAACTCCCTACTTATGAAGCTCACGTGTATGTAATGACACGTGTACACTCACGTTTTACATGGGCAGCCTGTCTCTCGCACTCAAAATTTTGATTACTTTGCATCTTGAAATTGTGATAGGGTTAGATCAAACATGTTCTCACATTTCTGATTGCCCCACAAGCCACTGAGTTCCCTACTAAGTGCGCTCTCTCCTTCTCTCTTTTTCTGCCCCCCCCCCCCCCCCCCCCCCACACACACACTCATCGTGATAGCTGCCATTTATAAAAAATATACTAAAAAAGACAATGAAAGTTTATGATAATGGAAGAGAAATTTAATGCATCCTGTATGTTATCGCTCTGCAGCTGTATTATAATCATATGGAAAGAGAAGACTTTAGGAAAGCAATGTCAACTCAACGGCTTGGAATATCATAGGAAGCAATCAAACCGTGCAGAACTTGAGGTCTGATCCATTTGTTTTTAGGTCATCAAAACAAGAAAGGTTTAGATGAAAACATGTTTTCTTATTATTTTCACATTCAAACGTATTGTTGGAAAGCGGTTTTACGAAAGCTCCTCAAAGTAGTATGAACGGTCATAAAAACAAGAAAGGTTTAATGTAAGTGAAAACATTTTTTTTTATATTATTTTCACATTCAAACGTATTTTTAGAAAACGGCTTTATGTTTCAAGCTTCTCAAAGTAGTATGACAGTATAAGATGCTAGATGATATAAAAGCTCAAGGATTTTCTTTTCAAACAAGAATTTACTCCGAATACCCATTTGTTTCTTGTATTATTGGTCGCTGTTTCAAAGGCGATCTATCGAAAGGGCTTTACATGCTCAGGTAGATATAAATTCTCTTTCAAAATTTCTGCTCGTATTTAAAGTTTATTTTTCACTTAACATTTTTAGGAGTAAAATAAGCTAGGGATCTTCAAGTCTGTTACACTATCGGTAACTAATAAACAGTGTCAAATAAAAATAAGTCAGGAAAGTTGTCGCAGGTTTTGGAATCTTATTTCCGACCATTTTCATGTTTTCATGTTTAAGAAGAAAACCTTTTCAAGAAAATACACATAATAATTACAACAACATGCTCATAATGGTTATATAGACGACCAACATCTGCTGTGCTGCGTCTGCATGTAGGTCTCGTGTTTGGTAACCCGCTTTTGTTTAATAATTTCAGGATGAGGTTCATTTTTATACTTACGATTCTGGCAATCGTTATTGTTTGTACGAACGGAAAAGATTCAAGGGAAGTGTACACGTTCATTGGGAAAGTGAACCCGGCTACACTAACAAGTTACGATTTTGGGAGATTTCATTCGAATAACCTAGAAGGAGGCACAGATGAAAGTGGTTACCGTGGAGGTTAAGCTGCCGTGTCATGTCGAAGTTCTGGTCTAGCTCGTCTTTCAGGAGAGTTACCATGGAGATCGAAAACGTCTACTTTGACATCTTCTTTAGTTATGTTGAGCTATTTAACTGACTGTTACAACGGATTGAATAAAAAATGGTGAAAGCTGTTAATTAAACTGTATAATTAACTTCTATGGGTAGAAAAGAAAAAATAAGAATCGCCTTGCCTTATCATAAATATTGAGTGTAAAAAACCGTAAAATGATTTAGGTCAATAAAGTTATATAAAAAGTTGTCTAAAATTCACAATAGACTTAACTTTTTTCCATTGATTAATTGATTGATTGATTGTATGGTGATTTACGCTGTTTTTTTAATAATATAGCAGCGGCCAGTGCACCTATCCATATTCTCTTGTTTTTTTTTTTCCCAGTACATAGCACATTATTCTTTCCAAGCCACTGGCTGCTTTTCCACATAACTATCGTCGAAACAATGGCCAGTGATGAGAGAGAAATGAATCCTGTTGCAATGATTAACATCGATCCTTGGAAAGAAATTTGCTGAGCCAGGGATCGAACACACAACCCATCGTCCTCAAGTTCTGCACGCTTCCGACTGGGCTACCGGGGCTCAGCAACAGTTACTGTTTGCCAAACAGCAAAATATTGCCCGAATTCGTTGCAGTGTAACTCTTTCCCAGACAACTATATTTCAGACTGTTCTATTTCGAAAACACTTGCAGACGTTAAAATTTATATTACAATGGCCCAAATGATGGGGTTTCAAATTCGAGATAGTCTATTGTAGCGAAATAGTGTGATACATCTGGCAGAATTTGTCTTGGAAAATATGGAAATAGAGAACATGCATAAAGGTATATGTCGAAATTAAAAAGGAAAATGTCTGCTGCAATAAACTTTGACTATGCTTGGCTGTACCTCATCCAATATCAGCATAATTGAATCATATGCTTGAACACATGAACTTTGTTTGCATTCGCTATCACAATCGATGGCTTATTGTTATTTTCAGGTTATTGTTTCCCATTTTACAAATGGTGCATTTTTCGGTGCTATTCCATGTGATTGATGTACCAATAATTGCCCATCTATAGGAAGAAATGATCAGCACATTTGAAAGCTTTATTTAGAAATACAGTGTTACAGGAGATTATGTTCTGGACTCAACGGGCCATTTCTGTGGGTGTGACTTTGAACTTGAGTCGGAGTGGAGCCATTGTTTCTGAACATCATCTCACTGATTTAAGCATTTGACTAAAGTTTGATGAAAATCTTTGAAAAGGACTCAATGTTACGGTCGACCTGATAGACAGGCCGACGGATAGACCAATACTACACCTATAATTCTCTTCCGATTCGCAGAGGAGACAAAACGGTATATCAACCCATAAACATCATTGCACTTGCAACACAACATCTAAAATTATAATGGCGGTTTCGATCGATCACGTTTATGCACCAAACTGCACGTTTTAGTGACGTTAGTTTCCAGTGACGTCAGTTTTCATTTAATTGGGGCACTCAGAAGGGAATTTCTATTTTGTACTGGATTCGTGAGATTGTTAAACAGGAAAATTTTGCTTAACGTGCTTTGAAAGGGAAAAACTTTGCAGTATAATAAATTCGTGGTTCGGTCATGTAGCAGCGGACTTGCAAATTTTTATTCGTCTGTGATGAATCATGTTTCCGCCCCCCTCCAATCCGAAGGCTCGGAGCGACATGATTCACCACAGCTGTGAACAAGTTTCCAAGTCCCCTGCCACCTGGTCGTACAACTAATAATGTAACTGACACTCTATGCTCAAAAATACTACATCACAAATGACCTGCATATTGCAGAGCTGGAAACTTCTCTTGTCTGAGACCTTAAGGCCTGGACAAGTAGCTCTTTGCAATCGGTCGTCCTGATGGACGAATTTATTATTATCCTGATTTTTCGTACATGGTTTTCTGTTTGGGAAGAGTAATCCGATAGTGCCTGTAAGTGTTCGATTTTTCTGTTGATGGTTTCAGTCACGCCATCCTTAATGATCTTTACCAAACAGCAAAAATGTTGAGTCCTCTAAATTTTGAGGATATGCAAGTACAGTACTTTATGTATAACTGATGCTTCATTACCGATGAGAATTGTATTTTAAATGGTAGAAGGCGTTGTGGGAAAAGAAGAAAATGCTTGTTACATGCTATTTATCCTTTTCTGGAGAATTCTCAGCTGTACCGATATCAATGACAGAATGAAAGTTGCAAGACACAATAGACAGAACCATTCTAGACAGAATAGACATAATTAAACATAAGTTCAATTGGAGCTATGCACAAATTTAAGTAGTTGTCATTCGGCAAACGTCACAAGGAAATAATAGTAAGACTAGGTTCTACATTATCAAATTGTTATTAAAAACTGGGTATGAAATGACCAAAGTTGGTACGAAATGACCAAATAAAAATGTATATGTGGTACGAAATGACCAAAATAGTACGAGATCGCCTAGGTACGAAATAATCTTATTACGAAATGAATGGAAACCGAGTAAAGAATATAACAGCCTCCAAAAAGGTACTTTTCAAATGCGAATAAAAATATAGTGCCGCCGCTCATGCAGCGCCACAATCAAAGAATATCAGGTTTACAATATTCAGGAAACAATTTGAAATAGGAAGGAGGGGGTGAGCCATGTCATATAATCTTATATCATCTCACAAATCCATTTCGAAACAATTGATACCATTTAAAATAATTACCTTTATCCTATAATGGGGTTCTTACTTAAAATTAGCTCTTACGCTACGAATCTCTTGCTTCACACTTCTGGTGGCTAGTTCTATGAACCGTCTAGTTGGATCGGAAACCGGATGTCTACTGGGGTTCTCCTCCCAAGGTCACGGGCCAGGAATATTACTGGTACCCAGACTGGCAATATGGACTTGCCACCTCGTACCACTACACCGCCCCCCTCCAACTTTATTTGATTGGAGTGGGCCCTCCTCTACAAAGTGACTTTTCTCTAGTTCCGTAAACTTCCTGGTGATCACCAGATTGTTGGTGACACCATGAAAAGCCCTTCTGGTATGCGAGGGATCACACTCTGTGATCACACTCTGTGTGAGACACTCACCTGACATCCAATCCTACCTTCCTCTCCCCCTCCCCTTTAAGAATTACCTTAAGGGTTGAGGGTGCCTTCGCCCACTAAGGACTGGGTAGCTGGTACAGCCGCCTCGCATTTTCTGCTGACATCCATAATTTGTCCTCTCAGGTTTCTCCTCGAATTTCTGCCACCAGCTGAGCTAATGTGCCCAGTAGTGCAGGTGTAGAAATCTGGTGCCCAAAGCTGAAATAAGGGGCGTCTGTTTCTAGTAGCAGTCTTCTTAGTTCCAAGGTTCACAACGCTTCCTTTCGTGAAGCGTTGAAGTCCACCACCAGTCTAGTGAATCCGAAATGGACGTTTGGGAATGTCACCACCCACCTGTCTCTAGTACTCCCATTACCACTATAGCAATGCAAGTAGATCCTCTGCTCCTTGGGCACCACCCCTTTGAGGTGGAACAGCAGCTCTAACATCTCTGTACCATTACCCCTATTGTGTAGTACCAAAATCTTGTCAGGGATCAAATGGTCCAAGGCACGGCTGAAGACAATGTGTTGCTGGTCTAGTCGATCTTGAAGTGATCCAGACGAACCTCTCCCAGAGCGCGCACACCTTCTAATTTAAGACAAGCTGCGAATTTGTTCCAGCTGTCCTCACTGACACTCCTTGTCTTCGGATGAAGACCAATGACTACTCCTACACTCTGAGAGGCTAATTCAGCAACTTCTTCTCGGCTCGGGTATGTTGCAGGGTCGCAAAATACAGCCATCCCGCCCACAAGCAGACTTCGTCTCCGAAGTTTGGGTCCACAGCCTTCAGAACGTCTTTGAAGCTAGCAGCTTGATTGCCAATTTGTTCCGGATCCTGTCCAGATGAAAATGCTGTCCACAGCGTGAGGTCTGGTCCAGGGGCAGGGAAATTGCTGGATAGTCATTCCGCAGGCTTTCCCTCGTCTTCCTGTCCAAACATCCCAGTACCACCAGGAAGACTCTCCAATGTATGAGCAATGCAGGTGAATTCATTGTTTCCACCTGGTATTCCTCCTGGATCTCAGACCCCCATCTCCTCACACAGGCTATCTAAGGCCACCTTTGTTGGTTTGGAAATGATTGTGCATGCGTGTGTGACCATTCCCAAGTTGAAGATGTACCTGGCAGGGATCGATATGTCCAGGCACCCCACGATCCTGCTTGCGCACTGGATTAG
This sequence comes from Tridacna crocea, assembly GCA_943736015.1. Taxonomy (NCBI): domain Eukaryota; kingdom Metazoa; phylum Mollusca; class Bivalvia; order Cardiida; family Cardiidae; genus Tridacna; species Tridacna crocea. The sequence continues at coordinate 2,936,251 of OX031067.1, read as the reverse complement.
GAGATTCATCCTACTGCGGGTGATCTCCTGGCTCAGTCCTCTCCTGTCATCCAGTATCCCTGGTAAGTGGACACTGAATGCATGGGTCCTCGATGCCAATTCCCCACAACCAGGAATAGAACAAACAGTTACATCTATCCTAGTCCTGTGTGGCCTCTCCGTCTCATTTCTTGGCTTCTTTTCTCAGGAGCTGCACGACTCATGCTTTTCGGTATAAGTCCTCTTTCCATGACCTGACTTGTGGTATCTGCCAGATCTTGCCTCCTCCCAGTGCCCATAATGACTACCTTTCTGGTGGTCATCATGTGGCACCTCACCCCTTCTCTCAGACGGCTTGTCTTTCCTAGTGTTGCGGGATTGGTGTCTGTGACCACACTTTCATGGTACATTGGACTCCTTTCGTGAGTCCTTTGCACGTTTGTGCTCCTCTCGTGAGCTCTCAGCAGCTGGTCTTCCCTTGGTCTCAGTGTGGGGCTTCTGCGGGGAAGGGTTTCTTGGTGAGCGTCTGACCAGTGAGGAAGAGATTTTCTTCACTTCCTTCGTCCTTGCTCCTGTACTGACAACGGCCGTGGTTCCCAACACCTCGTCTATTTGAGACGTTAGCTGGTCTATCTCCATGACTGAGGCCCGCTTTCAGTCGTCAGCTACCAGTCTTTCCATGTCTGGGTTGTCTGCTAAGCGTATGTCTTTGGATGGTCCTGCCGGCATTGCACTGGCTGCCTTCTTTGGCTGGTGCACTCGTTCTCACTGATCCAACGTGGGATGTGGAATTGCAATTTGTTTGCGTCCTCGGCAACCCTAGACAACCATGCCCATTTTTTCTTTTTCTAGCAATGCTCACTTGACCTAGTAGTAAGGCCAATTGGTCCTGCAATGGCAAAGCAGACAACATGATTGTGTTCACGATCTCTTTGGAAGGCAAAGGGCTTTCGTCCTTGTTGGCCTGCGCAATGTCTGTGTACGTGAACATCTTCCTCTTTATTCTTTTTCTGAACCTGAAAAGAGAAAATGAGAACATCACATTAGACATTTGCGTAGCTGAAATTCGCCATCACTCACCCTTACCACTTTGAGTCAAGGAACTAGTTGCTGCAAGCTCTACACCAGAATTTGTCTATGTCTAGTGCATCAGAACCAGTGACATTAACGCAAGAACCATGGAACCATTCGTCACAACCGTCCCATTGAATCATAAAGCGACCTTGCCATGGTTTGCGGCAGATACAGTACAGAGTTCCGTCATCCTCTGTACCCTCTGAATCCGAAATAGGGTTTGCCAACCACTTCCTTATCCAGGGATTGTCCTATCCTTACATCGTTTAAACCGGTCATGATTGACAACAAAAAAGGACTTTCTTAATTTATCCGGTATACTGAAGCGGAGATTTTGTTGACCACCACTGCTGGTCCTTTCCAAGGAGGGCTCAGTTTTTTACTCTGACCCTTCTTTACTACAGTTTCCAGGATATACACAAGATCTCCTTCCTGGTACACATGTTCCAGGATACAAACATCATAATCTCTCTTCATTCGCGTCAGAGAAGTCTCTAGGGTACTTCTGGCCGCATTATGTGCAATCTGAATATTTTTCATCAGAGTTGCTACATAAATAATCATCTACGGCAACTGGTTTGCCAAATCTATTTGGAAAAATTAGGGAAGCTGGAACATTTACTTCCCTACCTAACATTAATTTGTTGGCAGTAAAACCAGTGCTCCGGTTTACTGCACTTCTCATTGCACCAGCTATTTGTGGCAAGTGCAAATCCCATTGTTCCAGGGAATTCCCCACATAGCATCTAACTGCATCCATGAGGATGCGGTTATAACGCTCAACTTGTCCATTTGCGGACGGCCTATAAGGTGTTGTTCGACCTTTGTGAATTTCGAGAACTTCACACATTGCGGGGAATGGTTTGGACTCGAAGTTTCTGACTTGGTCTGAGAAGACTTGAAATGGAAATCCGAACCTAGAGAAGAAATTGTCAACATCTGCTTTTGCTGTAACCTCGGCTGTTTGTGAAGGTAACGGTACACATTCTACCCATTTGGTGAATTGATCCACCATCATAAGGATGTACTCGTTTCCACTTGGAGTGATGGGCAACGGACCTAGGAAATCGAGATGCACTCGTTCCATAGGTGCACCAGCCTGGTACTCTTGCATAGGAGTACGACCATATTGACTGGCTTTCTTGTTCGTGTTGCACAGTGAACCAGTTGCCACAAAATTTTCCACATCTTTCCCTATGCCATACCAAAAGAATTTTTCCCTGACCCTGACTTTAGTTCTTGCAACTCCTTGATGACCCGAGGACGGCAAGTTATGATTTAGTCGAATAGCTTCGGTTTTTAAGCTTTCTGGAATGACTAAAATCTTTTCTGAATCTTCCTGCATTGTATGGAAAATCAGATTCCCTAGAAGAACAAAGGACTCCTTATCAAGCCAATATGCTTTAGCACACGGGCTTGACAAAAACAGTGCCTTCTCACTTGGCTCGGCCTTATTACAAAGCCAATTCAAGATCAAAGAAAGATCCTGTCTGCAGTCTGAGCGTTTTTTATATCCGTAACATCAAAACCCCAGCACTGAAACTGCTCATCTGCGGAGTCTGTACGTACTCCGCAAACCGTCACAGTGTAGTTACTTTCAGGTGCAAGTATATCTATGAAAACGTCGGCAGGATCACTTCCAAACCTGGATCGAAATCCTGCAATTTCACTCCCTACTTGCAAATTCTGGACAGATTTACCATCCACCGTCTTGCCATTGTCGCTATTGACATCAGTTGAATTTCCATCAGAGTAAGACATGCGGCCTGCATCACTGTGACCGTTTTGAAACACCAGCCCTGATCTCTAAGACCTCCGCTTCCCGTTTCGGTACGTCACCCTGTGTCTTGCTACCGCCCTGCCTTGGGGCAACCAGTTCCCGCTCATGACACCCGGTCCCAGTGACAAAGTCCATGGAGTGGTCATCTCAAACCTCAGCCATCGCCTGCGATGTCATCGGAACTGCGTCATCAACTTCCTGGGTAAAAGCTCCCCATCGACTGTCGGCTCTCTCGCAGTAACTGCATCCCCCACAAGCATGCTTATTTCCAGCATGATGTACGAGCTTCATCTCATATTGAGACAATTCCTCAATCCACCTAGCCAACTGACCCTGTGGTTCTTTGAAATTCAACAACCATGTCAAGCTTGAATGGTCGGTACGAATGGTAAATTGTTTTCCAAGCAAGTAGTGCCTATGCTGTCTTGTAAACACACTATTGTAAGTAGCTCTTTTCTTGTTGTGCAGTATCTCCGCTGCTCTTTGGTGAGAGAGTGACTGCCATAAGCAACCACTTTCTCCTTCCCATCCTGGATTTGAATGAGTTCTGCACCTATTGCAAAATCAGATGCATCAGTATCCAGGATGAATGAACCTTCCTGTCTTGGAAGTGCTAAAACAGGTGGGCTAGTCAGGGACTTTTTAGTGCATCAAAAGACTCTTGCTGTTCCCTTTCCCATTTAAATTTATACTTTCCCACCACATAAAATACTGGTTTTGCCACAGATGAGAAATCCTTAATGAAACAACGATGGTAATTTGCCAGACCCACAAACCGTTCAACTTCTATATCAGACTCTGACATCGATAGAGTGTCACTACTTACCACCCTCCCAAGGACTCAACCTTTTTCTGGAAAAATACGCACTACTTAGGTTTCAGTTTTAAACCATGATTGCGGAAACGCAGCAAAGCCTCACTTAAGTTGTTTAAGTGATCCTGGTAGCTCTTTCCCATGACCAAAATGTCATCGAGAAAAGCTAGCACTGTATTCCAGCTTAGTCCCCTCATCACCAGGCTCATTACCCTGGCATAGGTTGCTGGCGCGTTGCAAAGACCAAATCCCATTTTAACATGTTTGCCTGACTGTATGTCTAGGCAATCGTCTACCAGTGGTAATGGGAAAACATCTTTTACTGTCATATTGTTCAATGCACGATAGTCAATGCACCGTCATACACTGCCGTCCCGTTTTCTGGTGAGTACTGGAGATGACACCCACTCTGATGTTGATTCTTGTATGACTCCCGCGTCCAGCATCTTTTTCAGATGTGCCTCCTCTTCTCCAACGAAACATGCTGGGTGCGCCTAAGCCGTAGTTTAATTGGCCTGGCCTCTCCTATATCGATGGTATGTTCCATTTCAGTGAATGTACCGAGATCAAACTCATTCTTGGCAAACACATCCTCAAAAGAGCCTAACGATTGCGCTAAGCCCATCTGTTGGTTTTCAGAGAGAAGCCCTTTGGATCTCTCAAAGGTCTCTCTCAAGTGCTCTGGCAAAAATGGGGTTTTGTCATCAGTTTTATCTCTCACTTGCTGTACTCTTGTCTGATCTGCATCCGATATTATTTGGTCCGAATCAGATACAAAGGACTCGACTGGGTATGCTCATCCTATTTCCTGACCATTTTTGAGGGCCAGGTATCTGTCTGAAGTATTTACAACACACATGTATGGTGTTGCACCTGCAGCATGTACAACTCGTTGCCAGAATGCTTTAATTTTCACATGGCTCAATGACTTAATCTGGCATATCTTCATCCATTTTGCACTTTAATTGTACCACCGAATTTGGCGGAACAATTCTGCGATTAGAGACGGTAACCCTAGCAACCTGTGGCCTCCCGTCCGAGTCGCCCATCCCCATGGTGATTTCACAGCCATTGTATGTCAATGTTTCCTTACCAATGTTCAAAACTGCTGACCCCCGTGTCAATAGGTCAACACCAAACAGCATTTCCTGCTCGATTGGCGCTACATAGATAGGACCACTATAGTGTGTTGTGCCAATTTTCAACTAAATCGGTCCGGCTATAAAACCGACCATCGACAGCTGACGTCCCGCTGTATCGAGCTTTACCTCCCTTAATTTAGGTGGCTGCTTTCTCAATTTTGTGAACAATCCATCTAAAATAATTGTCACTTCTGCAGCCGAATCTACCACTGCCGTAACTCTGTGTTCCCCGACGTTTACCGGTATGTTAAATGTAAACTGATCTAAGCACACACACTTTTACTGGTAAATCTATATTAGTTTCGTTAGTATCTCTGCTCTGGGGGTTTACGGAAGAAGCCGACTCCGGCATAGCCTCTCGTGATATGCCTGCAAGTTGTGCCCCTATGGTGCTTACTATACTACTACCAGAATTTTTCGAAGTAGTCGAAATTAATTCTGGAGCAATACTGTGATTATCTTGGTAATCAAATGGCTCAACTGGTTCTGGAGGATCTGTGGAGCCCTTTAAAGGTTCTTGGGTCGAGCTTTGGCTCCATCGGCTGACCCTCCTTGTTTAAATCCTTTCTCAGAAGACAATCTTTATAGAAGTGACCACCTTTATCACACATCCGGAATCAGAGGACAATCTTTATAGAAGTGACCACCTTTATCACACATCCAGCATTTCCCTATGTTTCTCCTCCTTCCACCTCTCCCCCTTCCCACTGGCCGGGACCTGCTCAATTTCTCCTTGACTTCTTAAAGCTCAAGTTAAAGCCGCTCCAGCATCTGCTGCACGTTGCTTTGATTTTGTTCTTGGACGGCCGACACTTGCATACTGTCATAGTCAGTAGCTGCAGTTGAGGCAGCTGGCTGACGCTTTTGCTTGTGAGCCATGGCTTGTTTCCGGAAGTTCTCGGAAAGCCTGTGTGGCCATTGCTTGCACTCTATCTGCCCACTCCTCCATAGTCTCCCCTTTTGACTGCATGGCTTGGGAAAATTTTGCCTTCACAGCCGCTGGTAACTCTACTGCTCCAAAACGTCGTTCCAGTTTGGGCATCAATTTGCGATACGACAAATCTGTATCCCTGCGCAGGACCATGGCAGCATAGCTGGGGGCTTTGTCTGTCAGACAGTGCAACAGGCAATCTCTGCACTGTTACTCTGTCCAAGCACTGGCACCAGCAAATCTGCAAAATTTTAGTTGAAATGCTTGCCAGTTTCCATTCCCATCATATACCAGAGTTTTTGGTAGACTTCGCTTCTTGTATACAGTGAAGGTCTATATAGTGGCCTTCCTGTATCAACATCCCCCTCCTCATTTGAACTTTCAGGCTGCTGGCGGTCGTGTGCTAATTGCGGAACACAGACCCTTTCCTGCTTCACTTTCGGTGGTCGCAGTCTGTCCATACGCCTTTGGAGGTCTTCATCAAGATTGGCACTGAAAGATAACTTATCTTTCGGTTCTTTTACAGTCTTTTTCTTTGCCCCACCCCACATGGAAGATCAGCAAACTTGAAGGCGGAAAAACTCCAGCAAAGGGCCAAAACAATAATTTATTTCTCTAACAAGGTCTTAAAATGGGCCTTAGTTAAGAAAAATTGTAGGTATTTCACCTATGGAGTTTGTAAAAGGGTTTAACTTAACAGGAAGAGCGCGTAAGCTCTCGAAAAATGGTGGTATCGAAAACGAGGCTCGACTTGGGAAGCAAGTTTTCTACAGATGACTAAATGGGCCGTTAAACACCTCTGCTACCAGTAAAGTAATTACCTTTATCCTATAATGGGGTTCTTACTTTTAATTAGCTGTTACGCTACCAATCTCTTGCTTCACACTTCGGCTGGCTAGTTCTATGAACCGTCTAGTTGGAGCGGAAACCGGATGTCTACTCGGGTTCTACTCCCAAGGTCACGGGCCAGGAATTTTACCGGTACCCAGACTGGCAACATGGACTCGCCACCTTGCCACCTCGTACCACTACACATTTGTATTTAAATGTCATTTTCTGTTAGTTATATGGGAGTTCATAAATACTAGATTTTTATCATTGAATCTGGCAAATAACAGCAAAATTTATGCTAAAATCTAATGATAGTAGTCTACATTGAATTGCCTTGTTGAATCTACTCACATTAACGATGCCACACACCACGACACGAACGGCTACCCTCACTTAGTTCAGCTGGCCAGCCAATGTTGTTGTCCGGGTGAAGCTGCTGCGCATGCTACAGCTACTAGGAGAGTGAGAGCTGAATTTAAGGAAGAATTAACTGCATAACAAGCTGCCCTGTAGGTAGACGCCCCTACAGAGGTACTGTCCCTCCTTGACACCCTACTCAGCCCATCCATCAACTGTTTTATTCTTTCTTTCAATAAAAAATACATTTTAAGGTACATGACAAAATCAAAAAAGAAAAGGCTTGCTGCAATATACATTTACATAGACTTTGCTAGCTCCATCTCATCTAATACCAGCATAATTGTATTATTGTGCATTCATGAACATGTGATTTTTTTTTTTTTTTTCATTTTGTATCGCGATCATGGGCCTTTCGTTATTTCCAGGATGTTTCCCATATCACAAATGATAGCTTGCATTTTTCTGTGCTGTTCCACATGAGTGATATACCAATAATTGCCCATCTGTAGCAAAAAAAAATGATCAGCACATTTGAAAGACTCTTTGAAAATCCAGTGTTAAAGGAGATTATGTCCTGGGCAAGAAAGACACAACTGGCCATTTTTGTGACTTTGACCATAAATTTGCGACGGCATAGTGGAACCATTGTTTCTGAACATCATCTCGCTGATTTAAGCATTTTACCAAAGTTTGATGAAAATCTTTGAAAAGGACTCAATGTTACGATCGAAATGATGGACAGGCAGACGGACAGACCAGTACTTTACTTATATTTCTCTTTCGATTCGCAGAGAGAATAAAACAGTATATCAAGCCCAAAGCAGTGACAAGATCTTTTGTTGTAAAGAAATGTCCTCTATCTGGGTGTTAACCGCCTTGTTGACCATTTCTGTACTTTATGATAGATTGTTTTCTGAATTCTATACAAACTTATTATGCTGAATCCTGATTCTTCAAAAAAATGGATGTGGTTATGATTGTAGGGGTGCTGACAGATTTTGAAATGATTTTTCAAAATTGCTTGGCAATATAATGATTTTGTTTTCAAAATTTGTATACTTAAAAAAAAAGGCTATGGTCCTCTCAAAATTCAGATGAGCGATCTAGGGTCGTCTTGGCCCTCTTGTTCTGTATAGGCCCAAATGTGATTTAATCTAGTCAAACCTGACTTGCTCACTCTCTATACAACATGTATTTTGATGACCTCTATTGACATGTTTAAATTCTGTATATTATATTTCATGTGTCTATTTTCAGAAATGTTATGGGTAAAAAAGTGACGTCATTTAAGCTGGGGAAATTATTTCCCCGTCACAGTGAATAATTTCCTCCTACCGAAAATCTGGTTTATTGACTTGAGATCACCAATTTTAAAAGTGGCAATCGTTGACAAAATAATCTGATGAAATGTAATATACAATTTATTTAATCAGCTTGTGGTTGATATGGGGAAATATTTGCTTCAAAAGGGAAAGGTCCGCGAAAATAACTCGTGCCTTACGGCACTCGTTATTTTCGCATACCTTTCCCTTTTTCGGCAAATATTTCCCCACATTAACCACAAGCTAATGAAATAACCTCTATTGAATCGACAACATTTAATGTCACAAAACAGATTTTAACGTCAAAAGATATTAAATGTGTATAATGCATCAAGAACATTTCAGCCATCCAGCTGTATTATAATTATATATAGAAATGTGGCGTAAACAACAACTTTAAGTAAAAGTTCACAATATTTCACACGGAGCTTACATACAAGCAGAGTTTTGTCTTCATTTGTGTTAAAGTATTCAAGAAAATTTAAAATCTGCGGAGTTTCAGGTAAATAAAAAAGTAATTCTTCATTTTTAGCGTACAATATTTGGAAAGAAGGCAAAATATGAGAGTCTGATTGGTGCTAAAGTTCGTCTTGGTGTTTTCATTAACAGTAAATCAACTATAGTTTGATATTACGAGTCTGTTTCAGAAAAAAATGGAAAGATGTAGGTGTTGTAGCTTAAATGTTGCAGTCATGTTTTTGGCGTCTTTTTTGCTAATTAGTTTTGAACACAAGAATGTCAATCATGACACTTTCTAGAGAACGTGAAGGAATCCCTTTTGTTTTCGCAATTCACAGCAGTTGTTGCCTTTTAATGCTTTGTGGCTGTCGAAAACCAGTATCCGGAGGGTGTATCTGCCAGTCAGTTCCACTGCAGGAAAAATACCTGTTTAAGCGATCCTTTGTGGCTTAGTGGTAAAGTGTAGGGCATGGGCCCAATCCTCACTGAAAGCACTGGGCTTTTTAGGGCTTTTTTAGGCAAGACAATTCAGAGAAATAGCAATAGCCTAGATTTGGTGAGCCTGGGACAGACATTAATATGTAAGCTGTCATCGTGATATGACAGAAATGATGCTGAAAATGGAGTGAAACACCATTTAATCATTCAGTCGATCAAGTTGTCTTCTTTGGCATCTGGTGCTTGTTGGTGAGGGTACACTCTGTGGTCCGCACCGTCTAGTTCTTGATCTCTCGATATCATCCCATGGTCTCTATGTCTAACCCCTCCTGAAGCCTCACCTTTTGCTTGGGCTCGGTCCTTATCAGGAACAGGATGTACATATTCCTCCACATAACCAATGGGATTAGGTTGAGGCTGCACCTTTGCATCTACAACTTGTATGTCATCTTAAGTAGTCTGATGGTAAGGATACATGGTGAACATTGCCGGTGTAATGTAGAGAAATGACTCTTCCCTACAAAATGACCCATGGGCCATTTCTCCACGTAGAGGAATGACACGGGTCATTGGTCTACGTAAAGAAATAACCCCAGGGTCATTATTCTACGAAGAGAAATGACCCCAGGGGGGTATTTCTCTACGCAGAATAATGACCCGGGTCATTCCTCTAAGTAGAGAAATGACCCCTTGGTCATTTTGTAGGGGAGGGTCATTTCTCTGCATTACACCGGCTGAAGTGTTCCAGTTTTCAAATTCATACTCAAATCTTGTAATAATGACTATCAGAGACTGTGCTGCTATAAACATGACTTTGATATTTCATTTAGTCATAACTTAACCAAAACAAATGTGAGAATTAGTTATAAAATTGAAATTTGATATTGGAGTCCTATCAGACCCCAGACAAAAACAAGAATCAGCTCTAAACTCGAGAAATCATTTCAATATGGCCATTTTTATCATAAGATCATCCGTTTAGATAAAGTCATAAGATGTCTCAACTCTAGTATATAATTACATGTATGTACTTTTTCAATAGATTCATGAAAGTAGTTGCTGGGGTCAAATTGACGCCAATTGGTAGGATAAAAGTTTTGTTATACATATGTATCTAAATTACCATTAAATCACTTTTGCCTGATCTAAATTTCTCTCAAATTTTCTGTACAAAGCTCGCAAGAATCCAGACTTTTTTAATTCCCTTTCTTTCTTTATCATTGAGATTTCAACCTAACTTTTTTATAAGCACAAAGTGCTCCAGGTGAGTTTTTGCGATCATGCCGTGTCCGCGTATGTCGTGCGTCGACGAGTATAAGAACTAGAGGCAATTAACATTTGTCCTAATGATATCTCGGAGGTTTTTGAAAATGGGTCATGCTTGGCCCAGAAGTAGGTCAATATGTCAAATCTTAGAAAAATCTTACGGTCTAGATGCCACATTTTTAAGTCAAATACTAAATGAAACTTTGTCGGAATGTTTGTCATTATATGGAGTGCAACACGGGAAAAGGTGCATTCGGACATTTGCGTAAAGTGTCGTCCCGGATTAGCCTGCGCAGTCCGCGCAGGCTAATCCGAGACGGCACTTTACGACCACATTAGATTTTGTGCTACAGTAGACTTGCGTAAAACAGAAAATCACATAAAATCGGAAAGTGTCGTTTCGAATCAGCCTGTGCGGACTGCACACCCTGATCAGAGACGACACTTTACGCAAATGTCCGAATGACCCTTTTCGCGTGTTGCACTCCAATTATTTCGGAACAGATTGTAAATAGGTTGTGTTTGGTAAAACGGCATAAGTGAGCGAATTTAGGGCCATCACGGCTTTCTTGTTTATCGTTTTAGCAGGATGAAAGTTGTTTTGATATTGACCATAGTGATGATAATGTTGGAGTCCACAGGTTCAACGCCTACAGATCTATATCCTGTACATATCTCTACCGCTGTGAGGGGTTGGCACACTGTATTTGATCTTGTAGGAAAAGATTTTGCAGATGTGAGAGGCGTAAGTCAACACGCGGAACCTGTAATATCGCCTGTTGGAATGATAAAACCTTAAAGAGGACTAGACTGAAAATGGCGGAAAACAATCTCTTAAAGTTGCTGCAAGAACAAATGAAGCGTCTGTCTGAATTACATACTCGTAATTGGGAGTGTTCAAAATAAAAAAGTACAGCCAGAATTTTGTAAACACGTGGGATTCGACCCTTTTATTGTAAATTAATCCGTTTTCGTTGTCTTTCAACTTATACATGCTTGTTCAAAGCAGCTGGTGGCTTGGAAAGAATATTACGGGGAGTTCTGGTAAAAGAAACTCTAAGAAAGCATGGATAGGTGCTCTGGCAATCGCGATATAACTGAAATAATGTTGAAAATGGCGTTATATACCAATCAATCATTCACTTCTCTGTCGAAATTATAGAATGTTTTTACTTCTTAAATGAGCAACAAATTTTCAACCCGTGTCAGTATTCATTAGTAATGGAACAAACCATCACCTATATATTTGTTTAACTCATTACCAAACGACAAATTTTTAGGTTTGTCCAAATCGAAAGCATTTGCAGACGACAAAATAAAAGTGACTGAAATTTTGAAATTTAGATTGTGAAGGGTAAAAAACATTCTGGAAAAGGGAGAAAATGATGGTTACCAGCATGTTCTCCTTTTCTCATGATGTTTTCTAAAGGCTTCTTTCTCAGGGTTGTCAAAAGTAGGGATTATGTTAAAATGGATTAAAATAGGCACAAACGAACTGGAACTTCACTTGGGGACCAAGAAAGTGAATAGTCTTAAACTTCCGTAATCATGTCGTTTTGTTCATCGCGCAATAAGTTAATATATCGGTCGGCTTAGACTATTTGATCTTACGGATATGTCATTAATCAAGAAAAGCAGACGTTCTTATATTTATATTAACCACGAGGGATCTTCAATCATCTAACAGCCCCTTTTTCAAAAAATTGATACGATTTGTATTTAAACATATTTATTTTACATCGATTGAGAAACAAGTTCCAACAAATTATACTACGATTTGTATTTGTATTTGAATGTTATTTTCCATTATTTAAATGAGTGTTCATAAATACTAGACTCTTATTATGGAATCCGGCAAGTATCAGCAAATGTTAACCCTTTCCCAAACGACAAATTTTGGACTCTTCCAAACCAAAAGAGTTTGCAGATGACAATTTTAGATTTGGAGAAAAATGCTAAAAAAATCTCAAACAGGGTAGAAAACAATGTGGGAAAAGGAGAAATTGCTCGTAATGAGCAATTTCTCCTTTTCCCACAGTGTTTTCAAAAGACTTTCACGGCAGACACATAAAAACCAGAGCTTGTTTGGGAAAGGGTTAAAATCTAATTGTAGCGCATGTACGTTAAATTGCCATGCTGAAGAGAGTTTACTCACATTGCCAAAGCCACGCCAATATACTAATTGGACATCTTTGATCTTTGTAACTTCTCACATTGCCAATGTCATGCCAATATACTTATTTTACATCTTTGTAACTACCACTTTGCCAAAGCCACGCCAATATACCTATTCGACATCGTTGTAACTACCACTTTGCCAAAGCCACGCCAATATACCTTTTCGACATCGTTGTAACTACCACTTTGCCAAAGCCACGCCAATATACCTTTTCGACATCGTTGTAACTACCACTTTGCCAAAGCCACGCCAATATACTTATTTGACATCTTTGTAAGTACTCACATTGCCAAAGCCACGCCAATATACTTGTTTGACATCTTTGTAACTACTCACATTGCCAAAGCCACGACAATATACATGTTCGACATCTTTGTAACAACTCACATTGCCAAAGCCACGCCAATATATATATTCGACATCTTTCTTGAGTCACATTTATATTCTTGTCTGCAAATGCTTTCAATTTGGACAAGCCTAAACTTTTGTCCATTGTTAATAGGTTATGCAGAAAAACAACATTGTAAAGGTTAGACTGAAGTTTAATGTCTACAATATAGGTACTGGTTCTGATATTCAACCATGGCTATGGTTGAGGAACATGGCAGCAGAATCTGGAAACCATAACAAAAAACAAACTATCCATACTCCAGTACAAATATATTTAATCAACTTTACAATTGCACAGGACCCAGGTTGCTTTGTACACACATTGTAGACTTGACAGTTTCCATTTACACAATAAGAAAATAAGAGATGGTAAATTACTCTTATATTCTGAACTAAATCTTTACCAAACAACAAAATTTGGGATTCATCCATATCCAAAGCATTTGTGGACAACAAACCAAATGTCTAAAATGGTTAAATTTGTAATCAAAAGGAAAGAAAATATTGGCCAGCATTTTCTCCTTTTCCAACAATACGGCTGCTACTCTTTATAGAGATGACAGCGAATACATGCAAGATCAGACTGCATGTTTTGTTCAGAAAAATTCTTCTCTAAACTGGCCACAAATGTATCTATTAATATGAAAAGTGTTTTAACCCTTTCGCAAACAATCCCTGGTTTTTACCGGTAAGGAATAGAAGCCTTTTGAAAACGTTGTGGGAAAAGGAGAAAATGCTGGTTACCAGCATTTTCTCCTTTTCCCACAATGTTTTCTACCCTATCATATAGAAAAATCATATTTTTAGCAGCTGTTTATTTGTCATCTGCAAAATGCTTTCAATTTAGTCTGGTCCAAAATTTGCCGTTTGGGAAAGGGTTAACCATTTACCACACATTCTCGGGTTTTAATGAACCTATTAGTAAGAAGGTTTATAAAAAACAATTTGGTAACCAGCTTTTTTCTCCTTTTCTCACAAGTTTTTTTTAACACTTTTAACCCATTACCCCATAGGGCATTTCTATGGTATCTGTAATTGACCCTTAATAACAGCAAGGATGAAGCAGTTTCTTATGTGTATATAACACCTTTTGATAACATAGAAAACATAGTGACAAAAGGTGAAATTGCTCGTCACGAGCAATTTCACCTTTTGGCACAATGTTTTCTAAAGGCTCCAACAAGCAATGCGTAGAAATGAGTATCTATGGAGTAAAGAGTTAAACTAAAAAGAAAAATATCAGTTTATGAGTCACATTTGATTGTTGTCTGCCTATGCTTTGATTTTGGACCAGCAAAATTTTTTTTCATTTGGTAATGAGTAATGAATAAAAATTATGAAATGTTACATGGCATCTGACATTCTCCCAGGAATTTTCTCGGATAATACATAAAACTTTATAAGATAATGAAAAGAATTTATGAAAAATATTCTGGCATACCTTGATTATACCTTGGGCATTGTGGAAATCTTTGTATATCAAATTATCTCTCTTGCAAGGTAATCAGATAACGCATTGGTCCTTTTACCTGAATTCCTTTGTTTTTATCCATGATTTCTTTGGGAATGTTGACAGGAATATAATTTGATTTATTATATACAAATAATAAGAATTCCATCAAATTCTGAAGAAAGTTTTCCAATCATCAGAGAGAAGTGTATAATCAATTTGTAAAGCAATCCAATCAGATTTAGTTGAGATTCTGTCTCAAAAAACATATTGGTCTAGTGCAAGAAAATTTAGGATAAAAACCAAGTAATTCCCTTAACTCTTTACCAAACAACAAAATTTCGGACTATTCCAAAATGAAAGCATTTGCAGACAACATAATGAACATGACTCAAAAATTGAATCTTTAGAAGGGTAGAAAACATTGTGGGGAAAAGGAGAAAATGCTGGTTACTAGCATTTTCTCCTTTTTCCACAATGTTCTCAGAAGGCTTCTTCCTCCAGGTCGTAAAAACCAGGGACTGTTTGGTAAAGGGTTAACAAAATAAATGCAGTAATGGAGAGGAATCAAGGGAGATAACTGAAAAATCATCCCTACTATAAAACCTACCTTAACCCTTTACCAAACGACAATTTTTGGACCAAACCAAATTGAAAGCATTCGCAGACGACAATTAAACTCTTGCTGAAAAGATGATTTCTGTCTATGATAGGGTAGATAGGGTCGTTAAAAGGCGTCATTGTGTGGTAAAGGATTAAATTACTTATGAATGTGGTCTAAATGTTGGCAATTCTTTTTTACTTTTTCCATTTGAAAAATGCTTCTAATTAGGTAAAAATTACACAAATCATGAACTGTGGCCAGCAAACATTTATATATAGTAGATCTAAGGTAGTGGAGAAAATAAGAGAAAAGAACAAACAACTGGTAAAAACTTTCTGTGGAGAATATTAAAACATTGTCTGAAAGAAAAAAATAATTCTAAAACTTGAAACATAATCAGGTCTTTGTGCCAAAATTTATCAACTCTATCCTATGAAATGGATTCTAGTCCTGTCAACCTTTCTTAACTCTTTGCCACACAGTCCCGACTTTTAACTACCCTAAGAAAGAAGCCTTTTGAAAAAACTGTTGGAATTGGAAAAAAATGCTGGTAACCAGCATTTTCTCCAATTCAAACAATGATTTCAGATCTTTCAAGGAAAAATTGTATCATTTTTGCCACCTTTAATTTGTGTTCTGCCAAATCTTAATGAACCTGATGAGAACAGCTTTGGAAAACTTTGTGGGAACAGAAGAAAATGATGTTAATCAGCATTTTTTTCCTTTTCCAACAATGTTTTTAAAAGGCCTCCTTCTTAAGGTTATTAACTTGAGGTTAATTAGTAGAGGGACAATCGAAAGGCATGTGGAAAAAAAAAATGTGGAGATGACTTACATTGGGTTAAGCCATTACCACACAATCCGTACTTATGATGACCCAGAGTAAGAAGCCTTTAGAAAACAGTGTAGATAAAGGAGATAATGCTGGTAACCAGCATTTTCTCCTTTTCCCACAGTGTTTTCTGCTCTTCAAAAAACGAATTTCTAACTTACAGTTACTTCTTTCATCTGCAAATGTTTTCAATTTAGATAAGCCTAAAATATTGGCGTATGGTTTTGAGTTAACCCTTTACCAAACAACAAAATTTTACAATGGTCCAAATTGAAATCATTTGCAGATAATAGATTACATGTGAATCAAAAATTGAAATTTGATTTGGAAAGGGTAGAAAACATTTTGGGAAAAGGAGAAAATGCTGGTTACCAGCATTTTCTCCTTTTCCCACAATGTTTTCAAAAGCTTTCTTTCTCAGGGTCGTTAAAAGTCGGGATTATGTGGTAAAGGGTTAAATGATTTATTTTTAATAAATCAGCATATTTGCAGAACTTCTAAGTTTGTAGCCACAAAGCTATCTGAAATTTGTTTTAATTCTTATTCCAAGACTTAATTGTAATCTGATTGGCTTACACTATCATTTTTTTCAGCCAATTAGATGGCTAGTTTAGCAATTTAGAATTACAATTATATCAACATAAATGGCTAATGAATATAAGCCAGAACTCTTGTCCAAAGGACAAAATTTTAGACTAGTCTAAATTGAAAGCATTTGCAGACAACAATGATGACTCAAATGGTGAAATTCATGCTTGATAGAGCAGGAAACATTGTGGGAAAAGGAGAAAATGGTAGTTGCCAGCATTTCTCCTTTTCCCACATTGTTTTCAAAAGGCTTCTTTCCAGAGAAATCCCTGCTAATGGGTTCAGCTAACAGTTTCATGATAAGCTGGCATCATTCAAGGAAACAGTTCATAATTCAATAAAACTAACATGAGAAAAATAAATAAAAATATTATTATAATTAAAAATATTATAAAGTCTACAAGTTTCTATAAGTTTTGTATGAGATAATTAAAATATGTGCTTTATTCGTGATAATATGATATGAAAACTATGACAAAATATATGAAAATCAACTTATCGTATTGTGATATTAAACACTGTCACTAGAATTCGGTGTGACACTGTTTAACACATTACCAAATGACAAAATTTTAGGTTTGTCCAAATCGAAAGCATTTGCAGATGACAAAATAAAAAGTGAATGAAAATTTGAAATTTGTTTGGTGAACGGTAGAAAACATTGTCGGGAAAGGAGAAAATGCTGGTTACCAGCATTTTCTCCTTTCCCACAGTGTTTTCAAAAGGCCTCTTTCTCAGGGGCGTCAAACGTAGGGATTGTGTGGTAATGGGATAAAGAACAAGTCTATAGGACAACTTTTTTAACCAGGTCAAACCCCATTCCAGGGGCAGATTCTTACGATCACACAGACCCAGTTGATTGTCCTATTTATTATATTCCTAATGCACCCCTTGTTTTCCATGTAATTATCAAGAATGGTGCAACATGCGCAACGATTATAGGTAAAAAAGTAGTTCCGGCAAACATGCTAAAACTGTAGATGGCACTAGTGATGATACCATAACTGTCATCACATTTGGTAATATTCACCGTGAAATCCCAGTAATTCACTGATAGGAATGTAATAAAATAAAATATCTCGGTTATGAAAAATGAAATATGCTTTGATCATTAGGAGGAAGCAGAAGTAACGCCCCTTGACAGTAGGATGCATGACGAATAGAGAGAAAAATCCTGTTGATATATCGAACAAAATTAAGTTTGTTCCTGAAATTTTGAAATATCTCTAGCCTTTTACATTTAATTTCCAACATTACAATCAATTACCTCGATCTATAAATATTCATGAGCAATCAAATGGAGTAGCGCGCAATAATAGGATGAACAAGCCATGGAACGAATTGGTTTTGGAACAAAAAAGCCCAGGGTTAGTAGGCAAATTTGTATCATTGTGCCAATAAAAGGCTGTGAGCGAGAGAAGCTATTTTCAATCAAAAATAAGTATCTCAACGATCGATGGCCTCGCCCAATCTATTTTAATATGCCATTTCAAATTACATATCTGAGTGCCACCGTAAAACTCATTTGCCTGAGAAAAAATGAGTGTAACTGGGTTTATTTCCTTCGGCTTTGCACAAAATAAGATACATGGTTATCAAAATTCAATCTTGAACTCATAGTGGTATTGTCTTTGACAAATACCACAAAAAGTAGTTCCGGCAAACATGCTAAAACTATAGATGGCACTACTGATGATACCATAACTATCATCACAAGTGGTAATATTCACCGTGAAATCCCAGTAATTCACCGATAGGAATGTGTAATAAAATAAAATATCTCAGTTATGAAAATTGAAACATGTTAGCCATGATGATGAAAGGATTCTGAGCCATTAGAGCTGCTGTGGGCATCTTGACCCTTTACAACACACACTTTTAAGGACCTGGAGAAAGAGGACTTTTGAAAACATAGTGGGAAAAGGAGAAAATGCTGGTAACCAGCATTTTCTCCTTTTCCCACAATGTTTTCTAGTCTATCAAAGATGGCTTCAATCAACTTGAGCCACATTTACATAGCTATCTGCAAATGCTTTGGAATTGGACAAGTCTGAAATTTTGTAGTGTAGTAAATGGTTAACTCATTACCAAACGAAAGTATTTTAGGTTTGTCCAAATCGAAAGCATTTGTTGAAGACAAAATAAAAGTGACTGAAAATTTGAAATTTGTTTAGTAAAGAGTAGAAAACATTGTGGGAAAAGGAGAAAATGCTGGTTACCAGCATTTTCTCCTTTTCCCACAATGTTTTCTAAAGGTTACCTTCTCAGGGTCGTCAAAAGTAGGGATTGTGTGGTAATGGGTTAACTCTTTTCCAAGTTACAACAATTCAGACTTGTCCAAACTGATAGCATTCCTAGACAATACAGAAACATTTTACTCAAAATTTTAAAGATGTTTTTTGGAAAGTACAAAATATTGTGGAAAAGATCAGACAACAAAAAATATGCTGTCTGATTCTGGATCTACAAGTGTCCTTTACTTTGATATATATTCCTGTGCAAACTAGAGCTGTCACTGAATGTGACTTAACCCTTTACTCCATAGATACTCATTTCTACGCATTGTTTGTAGGAGCCTTTGGAAAACATTGTGACAAAAGGTGAAATTGCTCGTGACGAGCAATTTCACCTTTTTTCACAATGTTTTCTAAGCTATCAAAAGGTGTCATATACACATAAGAAACGGCTTCATCCTTGTTGTTATTTAGGGCCAATTAGAGATACCATAGAAATGCCTTATGGGGTAAAGGGTTAATATCCCAGCCAGCGCTTTGACTGAAAAAAGTGTCAAGCTCAAGGGGAGATAAATTCTCAACTAGAAAGAGTTGACGCATGATAATAAGAAAACTCAGAATCTAGTATTTTGTACACGGACGAACACACGGCCAGACAGGCTGATTCCAGTATACTCCTGAAAAGATTTCTTTCGCTGCGGGGTATAACAATTATAGATTGCCTGATTTTGTGAACAGATAAGGTTGATTCCATTAATAAAGTCCTCTAAAGTGAAACTACTAAACAATCACAAGTTATAACCACCCTGAGGATGGGGGCTTTTGAAAACATTGTGAGAAAAGGGGAACCAGCATTTTCTCCTTTTCCCACAATGTTTTCCACCCTATCAAAGATAATTCCATCGTAAGAGTCACATTTGATTTTTTGCTCTGCAAATGCTTTCAATATCCGACAACTTTTGACATTTGCGCTGTGTAATAAAGAGTTAAAGAGTTAAAAATGACTCATTTTGCAAATGCAGCACATTATAAAAGGGAATTCCTGTCTAGGTTACAAAATTCTAAACATTTCAATGTTGAAATGCATTTAACCCATTACCAAACAGCAAAATTTTAGACTGTTCAAAATTGAAAGCATTTGCAGACGACAGAATTAAAGTGACTTGAAAATTGAATTTTCTTTCAAAACATTGTGAGAAAATGAGAGAATGCTGGTTACCAGCATTTTCTCCTTTTCCCACATTGCTTTCAAAAGGTTTCTTTCACAGGGTCGTAAAAACCAGGGATTGTTTGGTAAAGAGTAATCAAACATTGATGGTGAGGTAGAGAATACCAGTACCAATATGTTTTTTCTGTTCTCACTGTGTTAACTTTGGTGGGGCCATGAAACACACACTGTTGCTTAGTACAAGTTTCATTGTCGTCCAGTTTACATCACAATTCACCTACACCCAGACACCGCTCTTGTTTTGTGGACCGTTGAGGACAGTGAGTGATTTGTCGATGATTTTATTACGCTTCAAATGTGGTGATTGACTTCCCTCCAAGACCTTGAGGACTGCTGTAAAGAGATTAAGAAAAAAAAACATAAACGCTTTCACTGGTACGGTAAAAATAAATTGAATCTCTGTCACATAATCTCCCTTGTTTACAGTGTATTTTACCCACTATGAATTTTCAAATCTTTCACATGTTTGATATCAAAATAGTGTGATGTGGTCCTTGAAGCCATTTTGTACATATTTCATAGAAGTGAATGGGTTTTTATGGATATTACAACCCTAAGCAAGAAGGCTATTGAAAACATTATGGAATCAAAGTGTTGAGAATGCAGAAGTGGTATTTGTCAAGGAAACCATTGTGTGGAATTAATAATCTGAAAGGAAAAGAGAAATAATATTCAAATATTGGCTTGAAAGTCAACTTACTAAGCATATGAACACCTTTTGTTTTGGTTGAAGGGAGAGTACTCATGACAAAGTTAGAATTATTTGTATATTGGAGGTCTCCCTTTGATCATTAGGAGTCAGGAGTAATATCCCTTAACAGTAGGATGCATGATGAATAGAAAGAGAGATCATGTAAACATATGGAATAAAACATCATTTTTACCTGAAAACTACAATTCTGAAATATCTTTGGCTGTTAACATTTAATTCCCAACATTACAATCAATTATTTCAATCTATTAAATACTCATGCCCAGTCAAATGGAATAGTGTGCAATCATGGGATGAACAAGCCATGGGACAAACTGGTTTTGTAATGAAACAGCCCTAGACCAAGTGGTCATTAAACACATTACATGTATGTCTGTATCATTGCACCAATAGAAGGTTATGATCGAGTAAAGCTATTTTCGATCAAAAATTAATATTTCCACAATCGATGTCCTCACCCATTGTATTTTAAAACACACCATTTCCAATTACATGTCTGAGTGCTACGGAAAAACTCATTTGCCTGAGAAAAATTTAGTAAGAATTGGGTTTATTTCCTTTGGATTTGCACAAAATACAATGCATGGTCTTCAAAAATCAATATTGAATTTATAGTGGTATTTTCTTCGACAAATAACACAAAAAGGAGAAAATGCTGGCAGCCCATATTTTCTCCTCTTCCAAAAATGTGTTCTACCTTTTTTACAGAGGAATTTTGAACCACAACAATCATATGCGACCACTTTGAATTAAGACAATTATACAATTTTATCATTTGGTAAAAAAAGAGTAATTAAACAAATGGATGTGCAGATTGTTACTGGACCACTCCTTCATGCATGGCTTCATCCTGGTTTAAATACAATACCTAACAACTGTGTTACCGAGAATTCTCTTCAGTTCAGTGGTTATGGTGTTAGCCTTTCGTCTAGGCGTTCCAGGTTCGTGAGAAGATAATAAAAGTATAGTTCATATGGAAAATAAGATGAGAGCACTAAATATTTTGCAACCACAGTAACTGTTGGTTTTGTAAACAACAAAGACCAAAATCAGACTACACTTTTTAAGACAACGTAAATCAAGATCAGAATTCACAGACAATTTCCTACAATCTCACCTTGTGACCTATTTTGCATTACCATAGTGATCTATTTTCAAATTCATCCAAAGTATTATCAAGGGAAACATCCTGACCATGATTAATGAAAATTGCAATTAACATGTGCCACACTACATTGACATAAAGTATGAATTTGTAAAATAACTTTGGAGGCATTTTCTCCACCCACAATCTTTACTATAGGCTTCTTTCTCTAGGTCATCAAAGGTGGCATTGTGTGGTAATGGATTAATGAAAATTGCATCGAACATGTGCCACACGATATTGTCATAAAGTATGAATTTGTATGTTAACTTTGACAAACAGTCTGACCAAGTCTCATGGGTATTGGGCAGAAAACAGGGCCTGTTGGGTGTACACAGATTTAAATGTTTATGATACCTAACAGATGACACACTACCATGACAAAAGCTCATCTTGTGCTCAAGTGCGCTACAACAGAAATGAAGAAAAAGTCAGTGTTATATAAGACAGAGAGGTAAACAGTCACAACAGAAAAAGCTCACACCAAATCATCAGCTCTTTACCAAACAACACAATTTTTGTCTAGTCCATAATGAAAGCATTTTGCAGACGATAATTTCAGTGTGGCTCAAATGCAGGGTCCAAAATATTTCAGATTTCTTACATGTCCACCTGCCATTTTGCACTCGTCCTACAGTTAGACAAAGAAGGATAATCCACTTGCCCTCATTAAACTTTTACTTGCGAGGACGAGCAGACGAAGTGATTTTTTGGACCCTAAAATGGTGCAATTTTTCACTGACAGGGGAGTAAACATTGCGGAAAAAGGAGAAAATGCTGGTGACCAGCATTTTCTCCTTTTGCCACAATCTTTACAAAGGCTTCTTTCCCAGGAGGTTTTTAAAGTCAGAATTGTGTGGTAAAGAGTTGAACCCACTGCTGTTCAAAAATACATTTTTCTGTCATTAATGATAATCCTTCGAAGATTAACAAGCAATTATTCCTTTTCCCAACATAGCTTCTGTTCATTTAACATCATCACTCTCTACACCTGCCACAATCTTTGTTTTGCAGTCATTCTGTTTGCATCATTATTTAGCTTGCTATCCTAGTCAAACTTAAACCCTTTACCACATGATCCCAAGTTTCAACAACCCTGAGGTAGAAGGCTATTGAAAACATTGCTGGAGACCAGCATTTTCTCCTTTTCCACCAATATTTTCTACCCCTTTAAAAAAGATGCTATTTCTTCACATTCAAGTTGTTGTCTATCAATGCTTACATTTAACCCATTACCACACAATCCCTACTTTTGACGCCCCTGAGAAAGAAAGCCTTTTGAAAACGCTGTTGGAAAAGGAGAAAATGCTGGTAACCAGCATTTTCTCCTTTTCCCACAATGTTTTCTACCCTTCACAAAACAAACTTCAAATTTCCAGTCACTTTAATTTTGTCGTCTGCAAATGCTTTCAATTTGGATAAGTCTATAATATTGTCGTTTGGTAATGAGTTAAATGAGCAAGTTTATGGACATCTGTGTAGTACAGAGCTAAGTACATATTCACAATCAAGGTTGCAAAACCTGCCAATCCTTACCATATTGTGACCTGTCACACAATAAAAGGACCATCTGGGAACTGCTACTAGTGTCAATCCTGGTCAGAGTGCACGGATTGCACAGCCTGACCAAGGTTGACAATTTTCACTTTAATGATATTTTCTGTATGAAAAGCAGTCATTCTACCATACTATACAATCATATTTGGACTATCATCTTAAATTGACCTGCTCTGTCTTTGATGAACAGAATTCCCAGATTATCCCTTTGTGCAAGACAGATAACATTTGATTGTTAGATTTCTAAAATTTGATAAAATTCAAGTTATTTATGATATCAACGACTGCAATTTTCTTAAAAATCCAAATACAAATGTGATCTTCAGCACACAAACAAGAAAAAAGACTAACAGACACTACAGATGGTCCGGAAGATAAAAACTATACACAATGAAACAATTTCTTCAATCATTTTGTCAGTAGAACTAAAAATGCATGTTATCATATGCCTGAATCACCATGGAAAATTAATATGACTAATAAGTCCCAAAGAAAATTTCAAAAGGAGGGCAAATACCATAAACAAGAGGGCCAAGATGGCCCTGGATCACTCACCTCAATTTCTGAGAGAACCATAGCCATTTCTTTCAAAATGTAATCAGCCCTTTCAGATAAGAAGAATTTTTAAGAATTTCTTCATGTCGTATAGTGTAAATACCCCACAGTAATCAGAGAAATGTTTCTTGATGGATCAAGATTTCTAGAGCAATTTTTGAAAAGGGTTAGCTAAGAAACATTTCTAAGAAATTGTTTCAAAATCTGATCAGCCGTTTCAGAGAAAAAGAATTTCTTCATGGCCAAATAGTGCAAGTAGCCCCCATTCACCAGAGCCATGTTTCTAGACAAACCAGCATTTTATGAACAATTTTTGAAAAGGGTTACCAAAGGAACATTTCTGTGAAATTATTTTAAACTCTTATCAGCCGTTTCAGAGAAGTAGAATTCTAAAGAATTTCCTCATGGCCATATAGTGCAAGAAGCCCCCATTCACCAGAGCCATGTTTCTTGATGGATCAAAATTTCACAAACAGTTTTTAAAACTGGTCATCCAAGGAATATTTCTGTGAAATTATTTCAAAATCTGACCAGCAGTTTCAAAGAAGAAGAATTTTTAAGAATTTCTTCATTTCCCTATAGTGCAAGTGGCCCCCATTCACCAGAGGTGTGTTTCTTGATGGATCAAAATTTCACGAACATTTTTTGGAAAGGGTCATTCAAGGAACATTTCTGTAAAATTATTTCAAATTCTGACCAGCCGTTTCAGAGAAGAAGAATTTTTAAGAATTTCTTAATTTCTGTATAGTGCAAGTAGCCCCCATTCACCAGAGCCACATTTTTTGACGGATCAAAATTTTACGAACATTTTTGATAAGGGTCACCCAAGGAACAATCCATTGAAATTATTCCAAAATCTGACCAGCAGTTTCAGAGAAGAAGAATTTTTAAGAATTCCTTCATTTCTATATGGTGCAAGAAGCCCCCATTCACCACAGCCACATTTTTTGACGGATCAAAATTTTACGAACCATTTTTGAAAAGGGTCACCCAAGGAACATATCTGTGAAATCATTTTAAAATCTGACCAGCGGTTTCAGAGAAGATTTTTAAAGAATTCCCTAAAAAATTCCGTTTGGTTGCCATGGCAACCAGAGTTTTTGATGGAATCAAATTCTGTGAACAATTTTTAAAGAGGACCTCCCAAGGAACATTCCAGCCAAGTTTGGTCCAAATCCACTCAGCGGTTTAGGAGGAGTTGATGTTTAAAGAATTGTTGACGACGCACTGACGCACGACGGACGACGGACATCGGGTGATCCTAAAAGCTCCCCTTGAGCACGTTGTGCTCAGGTGAGCTAAAGAAAACACCTGTAAAAGATCTAAGTTACAACTATTATCTTTTTAGTAAGGTGCTGGGAGATACATGTATATTTAGAGAAAAGGAAAATGATTTGCATCAATTGCTTCACGCTTTTCGGTAGGCTATCGAGAAATATTAGTCACAATCCCCACTTTTAACAACCCTTAGAAAGAAACCTTTTGAAAACATTGTGGGAAAAGGAGAAAATGCTGGTAACCAGCATTTTCTCCTTTTCCAACAATGTTTTCTACCCTTCCCAAAATAAATTTCAAGTTTTCAGTAACCTTCATTTTGTCTTCTGCAAATGCTTTCAGTTTGGACCAGTCTAAAATTTCATCATTTGGTAAAGAATTAAGAGTTAAGGAATTTATACATTTAAAATTGTGTTTCCTTTTACAACTCACTAATCTACCAGTAACCCTTAGTGCTCTAAAAACAAAGAATGGACAATTACAAAACAAAAACAAACCTGCATAATTAGTGTCAAGTCAGACCTGTCTTTACCAAAGTACCTAAAAGAAACCATCTTTAAGAATAGATCTAAGATCAGAAAGATCTGTGCCTGTATTCACCAATCATTCGTAAGAACCTTCTTTGACTTATTCTCCAGAATCTTCTACATTTGGTCATTTTTACCAAATGGTTTAGCCAACCAGAATTTGTGTTACTTATAAATTTAGAAAACCTTGGAGAATAAGACTAAGAATATTCTCAAGAATTGTTGACAAATATGGGGAATATACATTTTGTGAAGTCTGATCTTGACCTACACTACCTACCAAGCCAGTATCATTCCTATTTAGTGCACTAAGGATTCAAATAATACAAAAATAAAACCCATACAAAAAAAGATTAAAAACCACCAGTGCATGAAAATCAACTCAAAGTAAACAATATTTGGAAAACCCCAAACCTCAGAAACTCACATTGCGTCTGACAGTGTTAGGTCTTATATTATACACCCTATAGCTAGATTGCTGGTAAAAGACATCTGCAAAGATTTAAATAATATGTTAAAAGTGACAGAAAAGCATAGAAAAGTGTCCACAGAAAAATAAATTAACCACACAAAAGATTCTTAAGGTCTTAACTAAACTCATTATCAAACGACAATATTTTAAGTTTGTCCAAATCAAAAGCATTTGCAGACAACAAAATAATGGTGACTGAGAATTTGAAATGTGGTTTGTGAAGAGTAGAAAACATTGTGAGAAAAGGAGAAAATGCCGGTTACCAGCATTTTCTCCTTTTCCCACTATGTTTTCTATAGGCTTCTTTCTCAGGGTGGTCAAAAGTAGGGATTGTGTTGTAATAGGTTAAAGCCGAGACAGAGTGCTCTTAAAAGGAGAAACTGCTGGTTGCCAGCATTTTTTTCTTTTTTCCCCCAATGTTCCCATTCCTTATAGAAGGCTAATTACTGGTAATGGCATGTCAAAATGGCCACAATGAACTTCTCTTTTACAAAGGCTTTTAATCTGGATGGACCAAATACTATTTTGATTGTTAGAGTGGAATATTTTCCCATAAGGCATTGATTAAAATGAAAATAAAGAGAACCGCATGCAGATGCAAAACTTTAGCTGTAGTTGCCTGATAATTTCAGTAAAAATTCAGTTGAAAAAGATATCAAAGTTTTTGCACAATAGGGTCGCAGACTGCAGGGATCCTGGTATGACATTATACCTTGATGTTTTATTGAAAACAGCCAAGCTAAAAAATTCTGAAAAATGAAAAAAAAAAAGGAACTCAGAATGAGAAAATAATTTTCTCCAATGTTTTTGTCCCGTTTAATTTTCTTCATTCTCTCCCCTTTTTAGTTCCACTTCTAATCGTATTTTCATCTTTTTTTCTTCAGATTTCTCTCAAGAATTCAGCACTCATCTATCTCATTTAACCCTTTCCCAAACAAGCCCTTGTTTTTACATATCTGCAGTACAAGTCTTTTGAAAACACTGTGGGAAAAGGAGAAATTGCTCGTAACGAGCAATTTCTCCTTTTCCCACAGTGTTTTCTGCCCGTTGTTATGAAAGTTAAAATTGTCATCTGCAAACTCTTTTGGTTTGGAAGAGTCTAAAATTTGTCGTTTGGGAAAGGGTTAAAGAAGTGACCAATAGAAATGAAACATTCAAACTATATCACCATAACAAAGACCAGAGCTCCAGATAGCAGGAGTGATTTTGATTTCAAAACTGAAATTATTAATCATTTTCAATTAATTCCTATGTTATGGGTGCTCATTAAAATTGTCTCATCGAGAGGATTCTAATGAGTACCCACAACATAGGGTTTGGAAGAGAAATAGTGGATTTAGAATACCATCACTCCCTCTTATCTGGCGCTTTGAGAGACATAAAGTAAACATGCAGAAATGGAAACCCCTTATTCCCACCGCCATCTTTTTTAATTCTGTTTCATTTGGAAAGAAAAGTTAAAAAAAAAACCCACTTTGTGGCCATTGCAGTTTCAAGATCAGACTGCATTAACCATGCAGCCTGATCTTTTGTCTACTTTACAGAAACATTATGGACAAAAGGAAGCTTAAAAGTGGTACATGTAACATGTTGGTCATTTTTCTGGCCAAAAATTTGTCTACTGGATTATGCACTGTTAAGAAAAGACTACTTTTTCCCACACAATCCTGAGTTTAAATGACCCTTAAAAGAGGAGGCCTCTAAAAATACTGTTGGAACAAGAGAAAATGCTGGCAAACCCCATAGTCTCCTTTTCCCACTATGTTTTCTGTCCTATCAGACACCTAAGACTAATTTCACTAATTTGTACCAATTATGAATTTGTAGACCAGTCTAAAATTTTGTCGTTTAGTAAAGCCTTAATTTATAGGGATTCTGGGAAATGATGCCATCACTAACAGTATTTTGATATTGTTAACCCTTTCTTCAACAATCCCTGGTTTTCACAACCCTGAAAAAGAAGCCGTTTGAAAACATCAAACTCACGACCCCCTATTCTCAAGTCCTGTATGCTATCAACTGAGCTACCAGTGCTTGGCCAATTAACCCTTTACCACACAATGACGACTTTTAACACCTCTGAAAGAGAAAGCTTTTGAAAACATTGTGGGAAAAGGGGAAAATGCTGGTTACCAGCATTTTCTCCTTTTCCCACAATGTTTTCTTCCCCATCAAAGAAAAATCATTTCGTATGAGCCACATTGAAACTGTCATCAACAAATGCTTTCAATTTGGACAGGTCTAAAATTGTGTCGTGTGGTAAAGGGTTAAAACACAGGAAAGCTTGGTACTGGCTTATGGAATTTGTTTTAAAATATGTAATATGGGTAGAAAAATACAGTTCATGACGGCAAATGTTCAAATCTAAAAATAAGAAATATTGCAAATTTTTCAGTCTGTAAACTTTCATTCAAATAATACTTCATATTTGTGAGAGATTTAACCACAGAGCGCCCAATAAACTATGCCAACATGTGCAGTCTAGAAATAAGAAATATAAAATGCAATTTGGTAGTTGAGTTGGTTTTATCTGCAATGATTAAGCTAAGTGGACAGTGGAAATTAAAGATCAGACAGCATATCTTGTGCAGTCTGATCTTGATCTACACTGTCCTTCAAAGCTACAACTGTTTTGAAAGGCCCTTTAAGCTTTGATATAGTGACTTTACTCAAGTTCTGTAATGGGGAGTAACTCAAAATGTCTGAGCAAAGCTATAATTGGGTTATCTCCCTTTGATATCGATATACAGCTTGTAACAAAAATTGTATAACTGGGTTGTCTCCCTTAATATTAATACCTTTACATAGCGAGTAATTTCTCAGTTTGGCAAAAAATGTTTTACGAACTATTTCTTTAACTAGTGTTCAACTTATCCAAGAGATATAATCAAAAATACCTAGGTGGAACATATAAAATTGACACTAAAGATAACAGCCTGTATTTATTTTTTTCCAACAAATTCTTTGTCTTAACCCTTTACCAAACAATCCCTGGTTTTTACAACCCTGAGATAGAAGCCTTTAGAAAACATTGGAAAAAATGCTGGTAACTAGCATTTTCTCCTTTTGCCACAATGTTTTCTACCCTGCTAGAAACAAATTTCAATTTCTTAGTCATGTTTATCTTGTCGTCTGCAAGTCCTTACATATTGGACTAGCAAAACATTTTGTCGTTTGCAAAAGGGTTAAACAAGATTAACCCTTTACTACACAATTCCAAGTTTCAACACGCTGAGGAAGAAGGCGTTTGCGGAATAAAGAGAAAATGCTGGAAACCAGCTGTTTCTCTGTAACCCACAATGTTTTCTGTACCATTCCATACAGTTGTTCACATTTCAGACACTTTTAACTTGTAGTCTGCCAATGCCTCCAATTAATCATAGGGTAAAGAGTTAACCAACCCTGTAACTCATTACCAAATGACAAAATTTTAGGTTTGTCCAGTATAAAAGCAATTGCAGAAGACAAAATAAAAGTGACTGACAATATGAAATTTGTTTTCGAAGGTTAGAAAACGTGGGAAAAGAAGAAAATGCTGGTTACCAGCATTTTCTCCTTTTCCCACATTGTTTTCTAAAGGCTTCTTTCTCAGGGGTGTCAAGTAGATATTGTGTGGTAATGGGTTAGTTAACCAACCCTGTAACTCATTACCAAATGACAAAATTTTAGGTTTGACCAATATAAAAGCAATTGCGGAAGACAAAATAAAAGTGACTGAAAATTTGAAATTTGTTTTTGAAGGGTAGAAAACGTTGTGGGAAAAGGAGAAAATGCTGGTTACCAGCATTTTCTCCTTTTCCTACAATGTTTTCAAAAGGCTTCTTTCTCAGAGTCGTTAAATGTCGGGACAGTGTTGTAAACAGTTAAGGACCCTCAGGAAAAGGCCTTTTGGATTTATTGCGGGAAAAGGAGATTTCTCCATTTTCCAAAATTTTCTATACCTTATCAAGGACAGGTATTTCTATTTGAACTAGATTTAATATGTCGTCTGCGAATGCTTTAAATTTGGTCGAGTACATGTACACAATCTTGTTGTTTGGTTAACTCTTTACCAAATGACAAAATTTTGTACTGGTCCAAACTGAAAGCACTTGCAGACAACAAATTAGATGTAACTCAAAAATCGAAATTTGTTTCCACCAGGGTAGAAAACATTGTGGGAAATGGAGAAAATGCTGGTTACCAGCATTTTCTACTTTTTCCACAATATTTTCAAAAGGCGTCTATCTCAGGGTCATAAAATCCAGGGTTTGTTTGGTAAAGGGTTCAGTACTAGACAACCAGCTGCAGACAACTTTTGTCATTTTGCAGCAAACCAATACCGGTAATCAAAAACATTGTGGCCAAGGGAAGATATTGTTTGTAAAGGATTAATTCTCCATATGATATGATGTTTTTACATCTATTGTTCAGATAACACACAGCTTTGAAATCTTTTCATACTGATAAACCACATTTAACTCCTTCACTACACATTCCTAAATTAAACGATCCTGCAGAAGAAAGCTTTAGAAAATAAATTAGGAAATGAAGAAAATGCTGATAACCAGCATTTTCTTCTTTTCCAACTATGCTTTCTACCCAATCAAAGACAAAAGTCAACAATTGTGCCACATTTAATTTTTCCATCTTTAATTTTTCTCAATTTGTTTTTGTCCAAAATTTTGCCATTCTGTAAAGGTTCAAATATGATTGGTTAGCTATTTGTAGGTCATAGGTCAAGTCAGACAGCTAACAATGCAAAACTGTTCAGCAGATAAAAAAAATATTTTTTTCTAATAATTCAACACTATTAGGACACATCTAAAATCACACCATTGAAGTGTTAGGTCAAATTTCAAAAAGCAAGTCAATCTGCAGAAGTCAGGCCAATCAAAAGAAAGTCTGTGTTTAGGGTTTCCCGACCCTACCAAGAAACTGCTGCCAACCTTAACTCTTTACCAAATGACAAAATTAAAGACTGGTCAAAATTGAAAGAATTTGCAGACGACAATATGAACGTGACTGAAAAATTGAAATTCCTTTTCGGAAGGGTACAAAACATTGTGGAAAAAGGAGAAAATGCTGGTTACCAGCATTTTCTCCTTTTCCTACAACGCTTTCAAAAGGCTTCATTCTCAGGGTCGTCACAAGTCAGGATTGTGTGGTTAAGAGTTAAAGTTTTTATGCTACAATTTATAAAAATAAAAATCGGTCTAGATTTTGGTAAATGGCCCATGTAAAATGTCCAGGAAGAAAGTCCCTACCTACCTACAGCATCTGTGACAGAGACCTTAAACACAGATTGTTTTGTTAGGCCTCTAACACAGACAAAATTAAAACACTTTGTGAGCATAAATGCATACCCAATTACTTGTTTCAGTAGCTGCAAAGCAGCTGAAGATTTTGAGAATCTTGAAAAGATGAAAGGAAGAAAGTTACCCAAAAAATCAGAAAAAAGAAAATACAACAATTTTCGAAAAAGAAGAAGAAAGACAGCCCAATTTGCATCTAAAATCTCTGCTCAGCTTGTTTTCCCACTGGGGTGTGTGTGAACTATTTTCATAAATCAGACACGGGGTTCAAGAAATATAGAGTAAATAGTGACATTGCTAACTGACACAGAGACAGACAGCAGGGTTATAATACAATACATGTCTTACGGTATTCAAAATGGAGCTTTTTAATAGTTTTAGAAATCTATCAAGTCAAAAAACTTACATAAATCTCTTTGAACTTCAGAAGCAAAAGTATAATACTGAATTTGCCAAACCCCAAGAGGTACTAAAAATATTCTATGACGCCTACGAACCCTTTAAAATTACAGAAAACATATTTCAAAGTCTGAAAGAAAAACACTAAAAATTTCTCAAAAACTATCAGGAAGGCTTTTTTTCAGCCTTTTTCAAATGATCCTGTGTCCTTTTCCCCAACTCTGAGGAAGATTTCCTCTGAAACCATCATGGGTTCAGAGCAAGTGCTAGTATTTGTGAGCTTTCTCTTCTTTCCCCACAATGGCCAATGACAAATCAAGCCATTTGTGCACCATTCCATGAATGCTTTGAATAATGACAAGTCTATGATTACTTCTCTGTTCACTCTTTACCAAACGACAGAATTTTAGACTCTTCCAACTTGGGACCATTTGCAGATGGGTAGAAAAACATTGTGGAAAAAGGAGAAAATGCTGCTGGTTACCAGCATTTTCTCCTTCTCCCACAATGTTTTCAAAAGGCTTCTTTACCAGGGTCGTGAAAAGCCAGGATTGTTTGGTAAATGGTTAAGGAGTTCACCATATGACAAAATTTTAGACATGTTTACATTGGAAGCATCATTTGCAGATGTCAAAAAGTTTAACAATGTGACACTTCTCTTTTTTTCTATAATATTTTCAGAAACCTTTTTCCTCAGGATCATTAAATTTTAGATTGTGTGGTAAAAGGTTAAAATACATGAAGTCATGCAGTTGCAAGCCTGCATGCACCCTCAGTGATGAAAACCTAATTCTAATACTGTGAAAAACAGTACTTTTTTGTTTGATATTTCAGTCAATAGCCTTTTGAAAGAGTTCATAACTTTTTCCAAAGTAAAGTATTGCGACCATATTGTTTTATGTCTTTCTTGCAAAACAATATGGCTGCATTAATTCACATTAACCCTGTACCCCATAATGCATTTCTATGGTATCTCTAATTGATTCTAAATAACAGCAAGGATGAAGCCATTTCTTGTGTGTATATGACACCTTTTGATAGCCTAGAAAACATTATGACAAAAGGTGAAATTGCTCGTGCCGAGCAATTTCACCTTTTGCCACAATATTTTCCAAAGGCTCCAACAAGCAATGCATAGAAATGAGTATCTATGGAGTACAGGGTTAAAAAAAAACGTTTTTGAGAAAAAAGTGTTGCGAACTCTCGAAAGCAGCAATTAGCCTAATTATCAAACAAGAGAGTGCTGTTTGTATTGTTTTTTCAAAGGGTTTCAATCACACCTTGAGGAATTCATAGTGTCGTAATTCTAATCATCATCTTACCTTCTCCATTTGTTTTCTGTATTTTTGATGAGTCAACTTTTTTGTCCGGAGACTGTGGCACGGTAAAGAATTTCAAGTTTTCCCTCTGAAGTTCTTTTTCAATGGCAGTTAGTTCTTCTGTTTTTCTCGAAACTTTATCCAGAAGTTCCTTCAGTTCTACGTCTTCACTTTCAAATTGTTTAGTCTTATCTTCTATCTCTTTATTTCTTTCTTCAATATTTTTCTTTAGATCTTCTATATCTTGCTTAAGTTTCAGTTCTTCTTCCTTCCTTCGTTTTTCATCACTCTTTAAAATTTCATTTTCCTTTTCGAGGTCATCACTGCACATTTTAACCTTGACCTGAAACTGATGAAGGTCATTTTCACACTTTTCTAATCTTTCACGCAAAGACGTAATTTCTACTTTTATTTCTTTTTCAGCATGTTTTTCATTATCTATTTCATCTAACAGAGTACCATTATCAAGTGTTCCCATTTCTTCATCTAGGTTCTCACTCACTAGGGAAATCCTGTGAATCTCATTGTAAACCTTTTCAAGTTCAACTTTGATGTCTTCTTGTTTCTGTTCTCTTGAACTAATCTCTGTAAAAGAAAAACTAGATTGTTCAAAGTCAATAAAGTAAGATGGTTACCAGCATTTTCTCTTTTTCCCACAATGTTTACAACTTTTTGTCCCACATGAACGATTTTTTAACTCATCAAAAACAATACAATACTCCCACAAAGTTTCAAGAGTATCAGACTAAAAATGTGGCCTCTGGAGAGTGCATAACCTTTTTTTAAAGATTTGGCCATGTGACCTTCTTTTTGACCTGATGTGACCTAGTTCTGAACTTGTCCTAAATATCATCAATACAAACATTTTAACAAGTTTCAAGGGCAATCGACTAAAAGTATGGCTTGCTGTAAAAATGTAAAAACAAGAGGACCATGATGGTCCTGTATCGCTCACCTGAGTACCACACAGCAAAGGTCTAAAATAAAGATAAATACCACATATCATGGTTCAAGGCCAAATGATAATGAAACAAGAGCAGCAAATTGTCGCAATTTAACTTGGGACTTCGACGTTCCATTCCCGACAAGCAAGAAATACTGTAAAAATGAAGATCAAAGTGGAATTACTCAAAATTCGCGCTAGGGAGAGTTACTGTTCTTGCACACTGTACTCCGTGATATTGCAACAAACATGCATACCAAGTTTGAAGTCATTCTGATTTGAAATGGCAATTTATTTTGGACGGACAGTTAATGCTGTAAAAACAACATTCAAAGGGAAATAACTCAAAAACAGCACAAGGTAGAGTTACATTTCTTAGGCACTGCACCTCTAAATACTGCAACAAATAAGCATACCAAAGTTCAAGTCATTTCTACTTAAGATGACAAAATTTTGGTCCGGACAAGCAAGAAATGCTATAAAAATGAAGGCCAATGGGGGAATGACTCAAAATTCGTGCAAGGAAGAGTTATGGTTCTTGTGCACTGCACTCTATAACTTCACAACAATCATGTATATCAAATTTGAAGATGTTCAGGCTGTAGATGACAAAGATATATTCCAGACGAGAAGAAAATGCTGTAAAAATGATAATCAAAGGGAAATAACTCATAGGCAGTATGAGGTAGAGTTATGGTTCTTCCACACTGCACTCTGTATTATTGCAACAAACACAAATACCAAGTTTCAAGTCAATCGAACTGGAGATGACAAAGTTTTGCTCCGGACTAAGAACTATTTTCAAGAACTTTCTAATTCAAGGGCAAATAACTCCAGTTGTTCTAGTTTGATTACACCCATAATCGAACTCATTCAAGATCTAATGGTCATGTATATTTTGACCAAGTTTGGAACTAATTGGTTGATATTTGTAAATTCTAGAGCGTAAACAAAGCAAAATATAACAATTTTTCGAATTCAAGGGCAAAGAACTCCCGTTTTCTGGTCCGATTACATCCATAATCAAACTTATCCAAGATCTTATGGTCATGTACATTCCTACCAAGTTTTGTGCTGATTGGTTTATAACTGTAAATGCTAGAATGTAAACAAAGTCAAATATAACAACTTTTCTAATTCAAGGGCAAATAACTCCAGTGATTCTAATCCGATTTGACCCATAATCGAACTTATAGAAGATCTTATGGTTATATATATTTTGCCCAAGTTTAGTGCTGATTGGTTTAAAATTGTAGATGCTAGAGAGTAAACAATATCAAAAATAGCAATTTTTCAAATTCAAGGGCAAATAACTCCAGTCCCTTTGGTCTGATTAAAGCCATAATCAAACTCATCAGAGATCTTATGGTCATATATATTTTTTACCAAATTTGGTGCTGATTGGTTGATAATTGTAGATGCTAGAGTGTAAAAAAGTAAAATATAACAATTTTTCAAAGTCAAGGGCAAATAACTCCAGATGTTCTGATCCGATTTGACCCATAACCACACTCATCCGAGATCTTATGATCATATATATTTTGACCAAGTTTTGTGCTGATTGGTTGATAATTGTAGATGCTAGAGTGTAAACAAAGTGAAATATAGCAATTTTTCCAATTCAAGGGCACATAACTCCAGATGTTCCGGTCCGATTTGACCCATAATCGAAGTCATCCGAGATCTTATGGTCATATACATTTTGACCAAGTTTGGTGCTGATTGGTTGATATTTGTAGATGCTAGAGTGTAAACAAGAAAATGTGAATGGACGACTGACGGACGGACCACGGACGCTGCCAGACGGTGAGTGATCACAATAGCTCACTCTGAGCACTTCGTGCTCAGGTGAGCTAAAAATGTTGAAGCCTGGATGACAGACATAATAAGATCAAAATTATAGCTCACCTTGAGCACTTTGTGCTTAGGCGAGCTAAATGTGCATGGTTGTCCAAATTGAAAGTATTTGCAGACAACAATCTAAGGACGGTTCTACTGAAGGAAACTGTCTAATGGAAAACATTGTGGGAAAAGAAGCAAATGCTTGTTATAAGCAGTCACTTTTTTATCAGATTTTTATACGAGCTTTTTCTCAGGGTCTTTTTCATCTGCATTAAGTGGTAAAGGGTTAATACAAACTTATATATTGTAGCAAAAGGCGATATGCCACTTCACAAGCAGTTTCTCCTTATCATTGTATGTTAACACTTTATACAACAATCCCTAGTTTTTATAAACCTGAGATACAAGCCTTAAGAAAACATTAGTTTGAGCATATTTATTTTACATCGATTGAGAAACAAGTTCTTACAACTTACGCTAATCTCTCTCAATTCTGCTTCCTGGGAACTACACCAGTACTCGCGCCGAATGTGTGGGCTGATGAAAAATCCCGAAGTTGACACCCACTCCCGGAAATTGAACTCAGGACCTTTTGGTTACCAAGCCCACGCTCTACCTCACGACCACCGACACTACAATGTTTTCTTTATAAAACATTGTGGGTAAAGGGGAAAATGCTGGTAACCAGCATTTTCTCCTTTTCCCAAAATGTTTTCTATCCAGCTGGAAACAAATTTCAAAAAATTAAAAGTTACTTTTCCTCCTTTTCCCACAATGTTTTCAAAAATAGTCGGATTTAGATCGACACTGTCTATCACAGATTTCTGGTGTCGTCTATGGAATGGAAAGATTGAAAGCAAGTCATTGCATGATATGGATCGATCTTGTCTAAAAACCCACCAAATCATGAGGTAGAATGACCTTTTGACACAAAGAAAATTTATCATAAGCACAAAGTTTTGAGTGAGATCAGTCTGGGCACAAAACAACAATGTTTTAACTCTTTACCACACAAAAACATTTTAGACCAGTCCAAATTGAAAGCATTTGCAGACGACAAAATAAATGTGACTGAAAAATTGAAATTTGGTTTTGGAAGGGGCAGAAAACATTATGGGAAAAGAAAAAAATGCTGGTAAGTCAGAACTGTGTGATAAAGAGTTAACTCTTTACTACACAATCCCGACTTTTAACGACCCTGAGAAGGAAAGCCTATGAAAACATTGTGGGAAAAGGAGAAAATGCTGGTAACCAGCATTTTCTCCTTTTCCCACAATGTTTTCTACCTTTTCCAATTCAAAATTCAATTTTTGATTCACATTTTACTTTGTCATCTGCAAATGCTTTCAATTTGGGCTAGTCCAAAACTATGTCGTTTGGTAAAGAGTTAACTATAGCAAGACAATAATAATTTACCTGTATCTATAATATCAAGCTGGGTGTCCTGCATTTTGATTCGTTCACTTTGCATTGTAACCAATCGCAGAAGCTTCACTCTTTCTTGCTCCTCCCATGACATATGGTTGCCATGGGTAACACCTTCACCTTGTCTTCCAGGCACATGATATTCTTCAATTAAAACGTCACGACCTGTTTCCCTGACAACATCAGGAAAGTTAGTGTCAAGGTCATATTCCTCCATTTCAGACTTGTGACTAGATTTTGCACTTTTTGTAAAAATAGGGATATTCACATTGGGCACATTTTGCACATCCTGTTCACTTTCCGAGCTGTTTCTTCGAGGTCGAACTGGTAGAAATGCTGATGGTTTAGATTGTGGTCCATTTAATATTGGAGTCCCTGAATAGTTTCTATGGGCACCATATGGAGGAGGTTGATTGGTTTGATTGTTAAATGGCATAGGTTTTGTATTGGGTCCATTTTGTCCCCTATCAGGACCACTACTTTTTAAGGAATATGGTTGTGGAGGAAAAACTTGGTTAGTAGATTGATCTGTAAGC
This sequence comes from Tridacna crocea, assembly GCA_943736015.1. Lineage (NCBI taxonomy): Eukaryota > Metazoa > Mollusca > Bivalvia > Cardiida > Cardiidae > Tridacna > Tridacna crocea. The sequence continues at coordinate 2,898,350 of OX031067.1, read as the reverse complement.
CGTGGATGTTGGAAATGATGTTGCTGTGGTTTTGAATGGTTGGTTTGGGACTGATTTCGATCCCTTGATGAAGATCTTACTCTCCTATGGGCAGGATGTATGTTTGAGGAATTGACAGGAAGTTGTGGTATTAATGAGGAATTCTGGGAGGAAATGGAAGAAGAACTGGACCATGAATTCCCATCACTTAGTATCTTATTATGACTTAATTTGTCTGGAAGAAGTGTTGGCCCTTGTCCATGAATATAATCTGGTTTTCGATGGTTGATATGTTCTGGTTTTTGTACACCACTAAACGTTAATGACCTTCGAATAACTGCCTCACTGGTTTTAACGGGAGGGGTAAAATTATGCGTGAACTGATTTTCTTCCTTTTTCAAAGTTTTCTCTTTTTCTGCAAGTTTATGTTTCCTTCTCGTGCCCGATTCATACAAAATAAATTTCACTTCATTTGCAAATTCTCCCCACTTTTGTAACACTAACAAAGGGCAGTCACTTGGTGCAAGGGGCCGTTCATTTTCTCTCCATTTTTCTATAAGCGTAAATCGTCCTGTCCTACCCATGGCTTGGGCAAGTGCAATTACAATATCCTGGCAAGAAGTCTGGTCTGTGACCCCACACACCACACGTTTTATACCATCTACCCAAACCTTTAGCTCCATCCTGCTTGATTCTAAAACTTTCTTGATAAAATATGATCAGCAACTACAAACATGACATTGACAGCCATGTCTTTTAGCACACATAATCCAGTATAACTGAAGACTGAGGGATTAAACGATATTAAAGACACAGTTTATCAAATAAATTCTACTCCACTGATATTAAAAACATTGCAAAAAGTTGGTGACCTTTAACAGGTACCTTATCACATTCTAAGTATTGTGGTCCACTCATTTCAACTACTCAAAGATTATTCGAGATAATCACTTGTCCCATACAAAAACAACACAAACCTTCAATATTATCATACATCACACTGTGAAGGCACTTCCTCAAGAGGTCTGTGTCATTCGGAAGTTTTACATGTACACATATTGATATCTGACATTTTCCTTGACTGAAGACATCAAGTTTGTTCACTTCTGTATGGCGCAGATATAATAATTCTAGTCTCCTGGTCCAAGAGTTGTTTCTTCTTAGTTAACCAATCTGATAAGAAGCTCTGAAGATAAAAAGGTGGAAGTGAGATTAAGTCAATAATTTTGTTATATGTTTAACACTTTACCACACAATCCATACTTTTAACAACCCTGTGAAAGAAGCCTTTTGAAAACATTGTGGAAAAAGAAGAAAATACTAGTAACCAGCATTTTTTGCTTTTCCCACAATGTTTTCTGCCCTTCCAAAAACTAGTTTCAACTTTTTGTTTACATGTATTTTGTTGTCTGCAAATGTTCTCAATTTGGACCAGTCCAAAATTTTGTCCTTTGGTAAAAAGTTCAACAAACGCATGCACGGATCCAGATATCTTTCTCAGGGGGGTCCCACCAAAAACGCACTCGTCTTATTATATGATACTTTGGTTTCTGATTTCAGGGGATGTAAGCCGTTTACAAGCAAAGTCAACGTTTCCAGTTCTAACCATGAGGAGGTCTCCACATTTAGAACCTTTTTTTTTTACATTTATGACTGTATTCTACATAAATGCTGTGCAATATCAAACCATTACCACTTCACGAATCCGATAACCACATTTTTGCCAAAATTTTGCCGTGATCCCCCCCTCTGGATCCGCCCATGAAACGACAAAATTTCAGACCAGTCTGAATTCAGAGCAGGTAAGAAATAAAGTGTAGAACAAAATTTAACTAGAGCTATCACTAAAAGTGATCATACCCTCCACCAGCTCCTTGTCACAAAACATCTCTTTGTAACAGAATGCAGCATGGTTTAGTATAAAAGAAAGATTTAAAAAAAAAAGACTATTTGGAAAAAAAGAGAAACAAAGGGAAACCTGTCAATGGAAAATTATTAAACTGTAAACAAGTTATAATATGCACATACATGTATTTATTTTATAGGGTAACTTCCTTTGAGGTTTGTTAGAAATCTGCTCAGCAGTTATTGCAAAATGGAGTGGACAAAAAAAATATAAAAGGGCCGTAAGTAATTGGAAAATCATTCAAGCATAAACAAATTGTAATATGCACATCTTGACCTCAGACTGAAAATCATTTAACCATAACACATTATAATAATACATCTCCATTTCATAATGAAATTTTGCACGAAGTTTGACTGGAATCTGTCCAGTAGATACTGAGAAATAGAGCTGACAATTGACATCTGTCGAGTAGTTATTGAGAAATAGAGTGGACAAAAAAATTAATGAAAGGGCCATAATTGCTTTGAAAATCATTCAATCATAACCAAATAATAATATGCACATCTTAGCTTCATGCTTAAACTTCCCATGAAGTTTAACTGCAACCCATCCAAGACATACTGAGAAATTGAGCAGAGAAAAAAAATTCATAAAAGGGCCATAACACCTTTGAAAATCATTCAACTGTAACTAAATTATAATATGCGCATCTTTACCTCATAATAAAACTTCCCATGAAGTTTGGCTGAAATCTGTCCAGCAGTTATTGAGAAACAGAGCAGACAAAAACATTCATGAAAGGGCAGTAACTCCTTTGACAATCATTCAGCTGTAACTAAATTACAATATGCACGTCTTTACTTCATCATGAAACTTCCCATGAAGTTTGACTGAAATCCATCCAGTAGATACTGAGAAATAGAGCAGACTAAAAAAAGAAATTTGTCCAGAATCATCAAAGGGCCATAACTCCATGAAACCTACATAAACCATAACCAAAATAGGATATGCACATCTCTGCTTGATACTGAGTCTATTTGTGTAGTTTGAACCAAATCTGTCCAATAGTTGATGAGAAAAAGAGCAGACAAGAAATTTCATGAAAGGGCCATAACTCAGTGAAAAATCAATGAACCATAACCAACATTTCATATGCACATCTCTGCTTGATACTGAGTTTACCTGTGAAGTTTGAATAAAATTCGTCCAATAATTTATGAGAAATAGAGCGGACAAAAAGCTACAGACGGACCGACCGACCGACGGACGGACCGACCGACAAGCTGACTCCTATATACCCCCCAAACAGAGTTTTGGGGGGTATTATGATGTGGTGTGTATAAGAATGGGTAGAAAAAATTGTGGGTATAGGAGAAAATACTGGTTACCAGCATTTTCTCAATTTTCCACAAAGTTTTCAAAAGATTTCTTCCTCAGTTTGCTAAAAGTCTGTATTGTATGTTAAAGGGTTATTAAGAATAATTTCTTCCCCAGTTTACTTACCTCTTTCCCTGAAAAGAAATATACTTGTCCAAACTGAAAGCATTTGCAGACTACAATACATTTTTTTTTTAAATGTGACTCAGGCGAGAATTTTTTTATTAGTTGATTTACAAACCCGCCGACTGCAATTTTCCCAAACCAGAAAAAAAATATAAGAAGGTTCTAAAAGATTTTTTATTTTTTTTTCCGCCGACCCTAACCATTATTCGTTTCGTCAAAAAAAAATCTGTATTTAAAGCGAACGTCAACCCAAACTTTTAAACTGGTACCTGTCTTGTCTCCTATATAACCTTCCGATACGAAGATCAATAACATGCAGCAGCGGGACCCACGCTGCTTATCGCCATTTTTGCCAGTTGTAGTTTTTCTTTAACTGGCGAAAATAAGTGTCGAAAGGATTTTTTATTGACATTTTTGTCTCAACTCACGAGATAAGTGGAGAAAGACTGAAGCAGGAACTTGAGGAAGTATGGTACAGGGTGAAAAAGTCGTCTTCAATGACCCAAATTTGCATCATCAAGCTTTCACAGCGAAAAAACTTCGCCTAACAAACAGTCCCGACCAGGCCTATATTCATGAAATATCCGCTATCAAAGGCAAAGGATGACAGGTTATCACTAATTAACTTTATCAATTTGGACAAGACAGCAGAGTGTTATGATCCTTACCTGTTACTAACTCCTAAATCCACCCCTTTATCCTACGAAAATCACACTTTTTTCCCCACAGGTAAAGCGTGTGCACATTTGTTTAAATGACGTCACACTATCGATCATTACTGATTCTCAAAATATGAATAGTCATAAAATAAACTTGAATTGCCACTTCTTACAGCTGGAGATATTTTTTCCAAACATATTTTAAATAAATTATAATGGTAAAGTGAAGGATTAGAAAAATCTTGAAGACGATCTTTTGCCTTCCTCATGTCGGCAACTCGAGCAAAATATGCAGTGGAGTGTTCTATTTTTAGAATACTCTTCACCTTTTCCTCCTTATCAGCTAGATCAGCTAGTTTATTGACTAATAGATTACATCTCTATAGATCTTGTTAACTTTCTTTTAAACTTTAACAAGTCATTATCATGTTTTTGAATCAAGATTGTGGTCCCCATCACAGGCATAAAGAAGTTTTTTTTTTTCCTCTCTTCTTACCAGTCTGGACACTATTTGCAATCTGATGAGAAATGTTAAAGTTTTGAGTTCAGTGTAACTCTGCATCAGTGGGGTCATAGGCAATCAAAAACAAAATGGTTTGATGATGTTCTTTTGAGTCAACAAATACGCCAGGATAGAAATCCTTACTAGATCTAATTGTCTTTCTTTGATATAGCAAATCATATCCAAAAGAGATAGTTCAACTTCTTTTCTTCCATGGAAGGCATACAGAAATTCTCTCATCACATACTTTCTTTTGTTAGGTTCAAGAAAGGGATACTGTCTACTTGCAGCACAAGTCTGCTTCTAGATTCAAACAAATTTAACTACATTATGTGTTTTTATCGTGCTTATACCCCCTATAAACAAAGTATGGGGGATGTATACTGGAGTCACCGTGTCTGTCCATCCATGTGTCACAAAAAGCTTGGCATAACTTTCAAAGTAGAACAGCTAGTGACTTCAAACTTTGGATTTTTGTTCGAGGCTTAACTTCCAAAATAAAACAGCTAGAACCAAAAACTTCATGTACAGATCGGCCACATTAAAGAGTAGTGCAGTGTACAAGAAGCATAACTTTTTCCACTATTTTAACGTTTATATCTTTTTGTATATTTAACTTTGGATTTTTATCTGGGGCTTAATTTCCAAAGTACAAAAGCTAGTGACTTCAAGCTTCATATATAATTAGATCACCATAAAGCAAAGAGCACTTTACCAGTACTATAACTATATTCCCACTATTTATTTCCCTTTGTAAATTTTAATTTGGATTTCTGTCTGGGGCATAACTTTCCAAGTGTAAAAGCTAGTACCTTCAAACTTCATATACAGATGGACCACATTAACAAGAAGTGCAGTTTTCAAAACTATATCTCTGTTCCTGCTATGTTTAGAGTTATTGCCCTTTGTTAATTGTAACTTTGGATTTTTAAAATGGGGCATAACTTTCAAAGTACAAAAGCTAGTCACTTCAAACTTCATATGATTTTGAATCACATCAAAGTAAAGTGCACTGTGCAAGAACCATAAATCTTTTCCCACTATTTTTAGAGTTATAGCCCTTTCTAATATATAATTTTTTTAAACTCTTTTGTACTAAACCATTCTGCATTCTGTGACAAAGAGCTGTTTAGTGACAAGGAGCTGGTTTGGGGTCACATTTAGTGATAGCTCGATTATTTTTGTTTTGTTTTGGGAGCTCAAACAATGCCAACTTCATAACGACCTCAATAGAGGCGACTTAGGAAAACATTATGAGAAAAAAAATGTCTGTTTTTTGTAGATTCACTGCAATGAATTTCCAGAACTGTTTCTGTAAAATTGTGCTAAATTTATTGGAACCTTAGAACTTCTTAGCTAATGTTGTGGTTTGTGAAAGAGCGACTTTCTGTTTCTTTTCTTGTCAGACAATCATAAAGAGCCTTAAAGTTTTAAGAATTCATTTGGCAGCAAATGTCGTAGAGCCAGATCAGACTTCTCATAAAGGAGCAAATTCAATCAGAATCTTCAATGTTTGCTAAATTCTGAATGTGTCTTTGGACCTCATTGATCTGTGGCATGACACTATTAAAGCTGGTCATTACAGTTTTTAAGGTATCCAGAATAGATTTTTAGGAAAATTATGGTACCTTGAAAGATGTAACTATAATACAGACTGTTGGTTTACTTCACTAGTTATATTTTTAGTTTCTTGCGGTATTGGTAGGAAAAAAAAATAATGAAAAGAAAAATCTCTTTTTTTTATATTTTTTTATCGACTGAACATTTTTAGAACTTTTTTTTAAATTTTTTTTTCGTCCCCCCGACCCTAAATTTGAAAAAAAGATCCCGTAAATCAACTAATAAAAAAATTCTGGCCTCAAAACTGAACTTTATTTATGGAACTGTTGAAAATATTTTCAATATTCATTCAAGATGTTTTTGTCAAGAAATAAATACAAACACATATTTAAACACTGTTCAATTTAAGAGTCCTTCAAATGTTTAAAACTCTTCTTAAAGTCACTCATTAAAGTTTAAATAACAACCTATATCATTTAAAGTCATTCACGTACAGTTACAACTCATTTCCCTATAGTGTGGTTTAAAGAGGTTAAAATCCATACAACAAAATTCAAACACCGATGAAACAGAAACAAATATCATACGACAGGGGTCACATATCATTAATTTACATCTCAATGTATTTCCCTCTGGTTGTCCGTAAAACATGATGAATGATAACTACGAAGACAAAACACGAAATGTATAATCTGATCTACGACAATTTCAAAACAATAGACGGAGGATTCCTAACCAGCTATGATTACCATTTGTCTTACAAATTACCTATACTTCAATATGCTGAAAATATTTCTATTGTACAGACTTTGTTAGAAAATGACTCTTTTCTGTACATTGAAAAAATTAAGCCTTTACCACACAATTCCCACCTGTAACAACCCTGAAAAAGAACCCTTCTGAAAACATTGAGAGAAAAGCATTTTCTCCTTTTCCCACAATGTTTTGTACCCTTCCCAAAACAAATTTTAACTTAAGGTCACATTTTTGTTGTCTGCAAATGCTTTCAATTTGACCAGTTTGAATTTTTGTTGGTTGGTAAAGAGTTAACCATTACCACATAATCACAAGTTTTTACCGTTAACCTGTTGACCTAATAGTAGCCTTGTCCAAATTGAAAGCTTTCGAAGACGAAAATTTCATTGTGGCTAACACAGTAAAATCTCTCTTTGACAGGGTAGAAAACATTGCGGGAGAAAGTGAAAATGCTGGTTTGCCAGGCTTCTTTTTTTTTGTTAAAATATTTTCATCATTAAAATATCGGTATAAGGTTTAACCCTTTCTCAAACAACAAATTGTTGACTCTTCCAAATTTAACCTCTGACTGGGGAGAAAAGACTGAGTGAAAAGGAGAAAATACTAATCTTTTTTCAATTTTTATAAAAGGCCTTTTTTTTTAAGGGTTGTGAAAATCCGGCATAGTTTGGTAAACGGTTGATTAATTGATTGAGTGATTAATTGATCTGGAGTTTTACACATTAAGTTTTAACAGCCTAGGCATTATCATAGCAGGTGCAACTACACATGCATTTCCTGGCATTCTCACACCAGTACTGAAGCAACTTTAATTCAAAGTCACTGACTTAACTTTATCATATTAACCCATTACCAAACGACAATATATTAGAATAGTCCAAATTGAAAGCATTTGCAGACGACAAAATAAAGGTTACAGAAAATTTGAAATTTGTTTTGTGAAGGTTAGAAAACATTGTGGGAAAAGGAGAAAATGCTGGTTACCAGCATTTTCTCCTTTTCCCACCATGTTTTCTAAAGGCTTCTTTCTCAGCGGCGTCAAAAGTAGGATTTGTGTGGTAATGGGTTAATCAGAGGTGAGAAGTCAAAAAATCGCCAGGAAGAATGTTTGTCTAAACTGGGTATCATAGAACTCACAACCAGCTGGTCACAAGTGTGATACATGTAACCCACTTAGCTAGCCCAGGGGAGCCAATTATAACTGAAGCCTATGTGATGTTGAGCACATGCTACCATATGTATTAACCCATTGCCACACAATCCCTACTTTTGACGACCCTGAGAAAGAAGCCTTTAGAAAACATTGTGGGAAAAGGAGAAAATGGTGCTGGTAACCAGCATTTTCTCCTTTTTCCAACAATGTTTTCTAATCTTCACAAAACAAATTTCAAATTTTCGGTCAGTCTATTCTGTCGTCTGCCAATGCTTTCGATTTGGACTAGCCTAAAATATTGTTGTTTGGTAATGGGTTAACATTCAAAAAAGACTTAGTTCAGCAACATTCCTCACTGTAAACTGACGCAGCTGGGCAAAAACTGTCAGTTATTGTTAGGTAATGTGGAATGTAATTAGTTATTTTCTGGTTTACCTGAAAATTGTGCAAGGTTGCATTATAAACAATGCATTCCATTACATGCTGGAAATCATTTCACACACTGAGCAGAGCTTCAGATAGAGGAATTGGTTTTGATCTCAAAATTGAAAATATCAATTATTCTCAACTAAACCTTTTGTTGTGGGTACTCATTAGAATCGTCTCATCGAGACGATTCTAATGAGTACTCACAACACAGGGTTCCAAAGAGAAATCATGGATTTAGAGTACCATGACTCCCTCTTATTCTGGAGCTCTGGCTGAGAACATGCCATGCAGAAACCATAGAGGGTCCAGTGTGGCTATGTACAAATGTTTTAACTCTTTACCACACAATCCCTACTTTTAACGACCAAGAGGAAGAATCCTTTTGAAAACATAGTGGGAAAAGAAGAAAATGCTGGTAACCAGCATTTTCTCCTTTTCCCACTGTTTTCTACTCTTCTAAAGTCAAGTCTCAATTTTTCAGTTGCATTTATTTTGTCGTCTGCAAATGCTTTCAATTTGGCCAAGTCTATAAAATTGTCGTTTGGTAAAGAGTTAAAATGCTTTACCACACTGTCCTGAGTTTAAGCAATCCCTGACATAGGAGGCCAGACTTGCAAATAAGAGGGTGTGATTGTATTCTAAATTCTAAATAGAAACCATAGAGGGTCTAGTGTGACTATGTACTAATGTTTTAAAACGCTTTACCACACTATCCTGAGTTTAACACTTACCAAACGAAAAAATTATAGACTGGTCCAAATTGAAAGAATTTGCAGATGACAAAATGAATGTGAATCAAAAGTTGAAATTTGATTTGGGAAGGGTAGAAAACATTGTGGGAAAAGGAGAAAATGCTGGTTACCAGCATTTTCTCCTTTTCCTACAATGTTTTCAAAGGCTTTCTTTTTCAGGTTTATTAAAAGTCGGGATTGTGTGGTAAAGAGTTAAGCAATCCCTGTCATAGGAGGCCAGAGCTCCAGATAAGAGGGTGTGATTGTATTCTAAATCCATTTTTTCTCTTCCAAATCCTATGTTGAGGGTACTCATTAGAATCGTCTAGATGAGACAATTCTAATGAGTACCCATAACATAGGGTTTATTTTCAATTTTAAAATCAAAATCACTCCCTCTATCTGGATCTCTGGGAGACTACTGAAAGGCTATTTCCCCAATCTCAGCAGCTTCCAAAGCTCAAAGTTTTATTTAAAAAAAAATAAAAAACCATTTTGTCTTACTAAAATGCCTTTTCATTAAATAAACAATAAAAATCATGTTGTCTTACTTGACTTTTTATCAAATAAATAAAAAAAATTGTTCTGTCTTACTTGATTGCTTATTCAAATGTATCCATTATTCAGTAAATCATTTAAAAGTGCTTACTAATGTGATAAGCTTTTAATTTGAAAGAGTAAAAAAATTCACTGCCAAAATCTCTTACCAATGTGTACATTTTATAACACTTTACTGTGCAACAAAATTTTAGACTGGTCTAATTCCAAAAGTGTATACAGCCATCAAATTCAAAGTGTGGCCTTACAGAAGAAATTTTTCCTAAGAGGACAGAAAACATCACAGGAAAAAGTAAATGGTGGTTTCCTGTATTTTTTTCTTTTTCCATAATGTTTTTTAAAAGCTGTTCTTCTCATGGTTAGTTAACCACAGGATTATTTGAAATAGGGCTAATGCAAATTAGGTGTGACATTTTGACGTTATAATAACTGTTTTAATCCAAGGATTAAACTCTTTATCAAACAAGCCCTTGTTTTTATGTGTTTGCAGTACAAGCCTTTTGAAAACACTGTGGGAAAAGGAGAAATTGCTCGTAACGAGCAATTTCTCCTTTTCCCACAGTGTTTTCTACTCATTTGGAGAACTTTCTGCCATTTTTATCAAATTTGAAATTGTCGTCTGCAAACTGTTTGAAGAGTCTGAAATTTGTCGTTTGGGAAAGAGTTAACTCTTTACCAAACCACAAAATTTTAGACTGGTCTAAATTGAAAGCACTTGCAGACCAACAAAACAAATGTAACTCAAAAGTTGAAATTTGTTTCCAGCACGGTAAAAAACATTTAGGGAAAAGGAGAACATGCTGGGAACCAGCATGTTCTCCTTTTCCCAAAATGTTTTCAAAAGGCTTCTATCTCAGGATTGTAAAAAACAGGGATTGTTTGATAAAAGGTTAAGACACACAGGCTCATGCCAAAGTAGAAAATTTGGACAGTTCAGTATCAAAAACACCTTGCTTGATGTCTTTACCCACAAAACACTATGCTAGTTTTATGTGCAGTGTAGATTAAGATCAGACTGCACAGAATGTGCAGTCTGATCTTAGATCTACTCGGTCAATAACTCTGTTACTTATTTAGGTAGAGAGAACCCAGGTGAAATGGCAAAAGGAGAAAATGCGGATAACAAATGCTGATAACAAGCCTTTTCTCTTTTGCCAAAATGTTTTCTAACCTTTCAATTATAAATTCCAATTTTCAGAGTAAAAATATTTTGTCATCTGCAAATGCTTTTAATTTCGATAAATCTAAACTTTTGTTGTTTGATATATTAAAATTGTATATATAGGTTTCTTCAGCAGAAAAAGTTAGTTTGGTCATAGTGTAGAAGCAGATAGTTGATTACTTAGATCCAAGATCAAACAGAAATAAAGGATTTTAAAAAACAATCACTCCCTCTTATTTGGAGCTCAGACAACAAAATAAATATGACATTAAAAACTGTTTCGGAAAGGGTCACAGAAAATACTGCGCACAAAACGTGAAAATACTGGTAAGCAGCATTTTCCTCTTCTTTTCCCAAAGGTTTTCAAAAGGTTTATCTTTCTCAGGGTCAAAATAAGTCAGGATTGTGTGGCAAAGGTTAAATATGAACAGTCTAAAATTTTGTTGTCTGGTAAAAGATTAATTCACGAAAAGGTGTGTAGAGGAATTTATCCATTATATAACATCAAATACCTATGTTTAGCAAGAGAAAAATAAAATAATCCCTTCAAAACAACTTATTTATTCATTTCCTTATATTGATCAATTCTTAAGTACAACATTACAGTCAAATTATTCCTTTGATAATTCAGTACAGTAAAAACAGGTTATCCCCTTTACCAGACAATTCTGATTTCTAACAACCCTGAGGGAGAAGTATTTCTCCTTTTCCCACAATATTTTCTACCCTATCAAAGTCAGACTGGATTTAATTTGTTGTCTGGAGATGCTTTGAATTTGGTCCAGTCCCAAATTTTGTAGCTTGGTAAAGAGGTAATCATAAATTAATGGTGATGAATTTATATATTGGCCAGAATTTGTGGGTTAACACCTTATTTGGAATAAAGTCAAGTATGTGAAGAGAAATTAACCCATTCCCATACAATCCTGTATTTCAATGACCCAGAGGAAAAACAGCTTTCAAAAACATTGTTAGAAAAAGAGCAAACACTAGCAACCATCACAATGATTTCTATGATTTTCCACAAAGTCCCATAATTCAGCTTTCCCACATGATCATCATCGAAACAAAGGTCAGTGATGGAAGGAATAAATCCTGTTGCATTGACTTTTAACCCATTACCACACAATCCCTATACTATTGACAACCCTGAGAAAGATGCCTTTAGAAAACATTGTGGGAAAAGGAGAAAATGCAGGTAACCAGCATTTTCTCCTTTTCCCACAATGTTTTCTACCCTTCACAAAACAAATCTTAAATTTTCAGCCACTTTTATTTTGTCCTCTGCAAATGCTTTCAATTTGGACCAGTCTAAAATATTATCGTTTGGTAATGAGTTAACTATCATTAATCCTCCAAAAGAAATTGGCCGAGCCAGAGGTCGTAGCCAGAGATCAAACCCTGGACCCAGCGCTCTCAAGTCCTGCACGCTACACACCAACGCTCTTGGTCATTAAAAGGCGGGATTGCATAGTAAAGGGTTAAAGATAGAACTTGCCCATGTCATGAGATCAAATATTATATAATCCAACAGTGCAAGTTTCAAGTATAAAATGTATTGGTTACCAAGCAACTATGAACCTATTTGCTACCACACCCATTTCATAAACCCTCAAGCAGAGAGAGATGCTGGTATTCCAAACAAAACCCTGCAGTACTAGTGGTATAAGTTTGTATTTAAGTTTAAAGGTGGCCCTTCAGATTTTCGGACAAAAATTTTACAAAAATGCAAAAATTATCATTGTACCCCAAAAGCCTTTTAATTTTCATTCATTAAACCCAGTAGTCGAAAACCATCCGACAACACGAGAAAGTAGAGATTTACTAAGGCCCAGGTTGACACCAACGGGAGACACATTCTATTTTTAGATGATCAATTCGCTCATTTACATACAGGAATACACAGACGAAGTTTCAAACATAGCGTCCGAAGAAGACATTACGGAAAATAATTATTATTACATGTTTGTTATGTATTGGAATGTAAGCGTTATGAGTCACGTGCCTGTCACTTGACATTCCCACAATGCCTTATTGATTTTTGACTCGAAATCTAAAAATACCTTAACAGGCTACGTACCCTTTTAAGGGAACACCATCAAAAAATTCTTTTTTTGTAATTTTATGAATCTTAATTATTGATGATTTGTATTATTTTTTCAAATCAATTTCAGTGATATTATAGATATTTCTTTTATTTGGTGAGATGTAAAAATTCTAAATACCCACCTTTAACGCCTTTTTAATAGCTTAGGTCATATAATGGCAGTGAGTTAACCCCTTCACAAACAATTACAACCTTTGGAAAGAAGCCTTTTGAAAAGATTCTGGGAAAAGGGGTAACAGGGCTGAAAAATAGCGCTGGTCTGAGATCAGGGACCTACTGAAATGGAGATGGGACCCGTGAAAAAAAACAAGGCGAGGGTCCGACGGACCTGTCAAAATGGAGGTCGGACCTGATCAGTCTTTATGATAAAAAGTATGATGCCCGGAAATAAATTCAGAATGACTTAAATCGCTTAATTAAGAATACTCATTCTAATGAAAATTTGGGTCAGTTTATTTAGGACTATCTTCGAGTGAAAGTGAACTACTTTGAGATTTTTTGGTACGCCAGTCATCTGAGAACGCTATCACATAGACTTATTTAAGTCATTGTAATATCAACAGTTTGCTCTCTTCATCAACTTTGAAACAGAAAACACTGGGAGAAGATAGAACAGAGCTTACATAATTAGAGGTAATAGAAAGTATAAGAACAAAGATTGTGCTGGTTCCTTGAACATCAAAATGAAATTTGGTCTTGGGTTTTATCCCATGATGCAAGCATTCAACTCCGACTAACACACACAAAAGAAATATTCGAAATTGCAAATTTCGTTTTGGTCATCATAACATTGCTAATTGGTTGTTTGTTAGAATATCTGTCTTCAACATGAAGGCACCTTAGAGTAAAAGCAAATTGAAATGGGGGGGTGATCATCTTCTCAGACCTGCCCAAGTATACTTCTGACCCTCCTGTTGTAAGGGCCAAAAAGTCCCGGACCCAGCTATTTCTATCACTATTTTTCAGCCCTGAGTAAATGCTGGTAACCAGCATTTTCTCCTTTTCCCACAACGTTTTCTACCTATCACTAAACAATTGCACCGTATGAGCCACATTGAAATTGTTGTCTGCACATGCTTTCAATTTGGACAGGGCTTAAATTTTGTCATCTGGTAAAGGGTTAACCCATTACCACACAATCCCTACTTTTGACGCCCCTGAGAAAGAAGACTTTTGAAAACATTGTGGGGAAAGAAGAAAATGCTGGTAACCAGCATTTTCTCCTTTTCCCACAGTGTTTTCTACCCTTCCCAGAACAGATTTCTATTTTTCAGTCACCTTTATTTTGTTGTCTGCAAATGCTTTCAATTTGGACCAGTCTAAAATTTTCTCGTGTGGTGAAGAGTTAAACCACACATGCATTTCCTAGTTTTCTCACACCAGTCCTCACACATTTCTCTGTCCACACGGACAGACACACGGACAGACAGGCTGATTCCAGTATAACCCTGAAAGCATTTGTCTTGCGGGGGAAATAAATTTTAGACTTATCCAAATTGACTGCTTTTGCTGACAAAATATTAAAAGTGGCTACATTGATGGATTTTTTCTTCAAAACCAAGAAAATGCTGGTTTCCAAAATCAAAAGTAAAGCCTTGGTTTGTAAAGCAGCCTTTAATCTTTTACCAAACAATTCCTGGTTTTAACGAGTCGACCCTAATGAAGAAGCCTTCTGAAAATATTGTGGGAAAAGAAGAAAATGCTGGTAACAAGCAATTTCTCCTTTTTCCACAATGTTTTCTACTCTTCCAAAATCAAGTTTAAATTTTTGAGTGAAATTTAAATGCTTTCAATGTGGATGAGGCTAAAAGATATTCGTCTGGTAAAGGGTTAAATGGCTGAAAATTTTAAAGTCTGGGCTTTTCAGACTAAAAATACATTTCCTTCGACACAAAAAAAAAGTTGAAATTAAATCTGAAATGTGAGAAGAGCCACCTTGATTTAACCCATTACCACACGAGAAAATTTTAGACTGGTCCAAATTGAAAGCATTTGCAGACGACAAAATAAAGGTGACTGAAAAATTGAAATGTGTTCTGGGAAGGGTAGAAAACATTGTGGGAAAAGGAGAAAATGCTGGTTATCAGCATTTTCTCCTTTTCCCACAATGTTTTCTAGTGGCTTCTTTGTCAGGGTCGTCAAAGGTAGGGATTGTGTGGTAATGGGTTGAGGCTTTATCACACAAACCAGAATTTAAACTGTCCAGAGAAAACACGCTTCCTAAACCATTGTGGAGAAGGAATAAATTTAATACTGGTAACAAGCAATTCTCCACACTGTTTTCTATCCTTTCAAGGGCTTACAAGGTAACTTATTTCATGATTTGAGCCATCATCTGCAAACACTTTCCACTGTGCCTAATCTAACATTTCGTTGTCTCGTTCGAGTTAGCCTTTTATATAATGGAGACATAATTTTCCATTTATATTTTCTTTTCACTGAACATTTTTTTTAAATAAAAATGTTTTTTTCTGACAGTATCTCCTTTTGTTACAATGCTTACTTGATTTCCTCCATAACATTTATTCTACTTAGTTACTGTGTACCAGAAATCATATTTAATAATTTTTGGAAGGATAAAGAGTCGAAAGCATAGGTGATTCACCAGGGTGTAATTAATATTTCATTTTATCCAAAATTACCTTAGCTCCCAACCATATAATCCAAAGTTTTAAAGAAGACAAATTTTGAAAACAGTGTGAGAAAAGGAGAAAATGCTAGTAACCAGCATTTTCTCCTTTTCCCACACCGTTTTCAACCTTACCAAAGACAACAGTGATCTTTTATGCAATATCTAATTTTGTAATCTGTAAAATGAATGCTTTCAATTTTGTTGCTTCCATGGTTTTTGTTGCTTTTGCTTTGTACAAAGTTAAACTCTTTTAGATATTTCACTCTTTGTTGTCAACAAACTCTTAGACTTATTCAAAACTGAAATTACTTGCATGCGACAAATTAGATATGGTTCTAACGATGGAATTAATCGTTCAAAGAATAGATAACACAGTCGGAAAAATGGTGAAAATGATGGTCAGTTGCATTTTCTCCTTTTCTCACAATGCTTTCAAGAGCCCTTGAATTATACTTGGACATCCCGAGTACAAGTACTTCGAACTTGCCTGTTCTTCAATGCCTTCGGCAAGGACACACCCATAAGACTAGCTGCTAGTACCTCAAAACAAATTGCTACAATTTAACCCAATTAACCAAGTACTTCTGTGCTTTAGGGACTTTTAAAGAATACTTTGGAAAAAGTTTTACCAAATTCCATTTCTTATTTTATAGCTATTTCTATTTTCCATTGGCCAACACATTCAGCACGAGTACCGGTGTTGTTCCGTGAGGAAGCAGAATTGAGAGAGATAAGTATATTAAGTTGTATGATCTTATTCTAAATTGATCTATATGTTTAAACTATTATTAAACTATTTCTATACTTGTTACCTGAGCTTAAAATAATTATCAAACCATTTTTCTTTTTAAACTTTATTGTCCACGTCAAAACGGCGCATGAGGGTCGTGGCCATCCCTCAATGCACCTTACAATTTGGTGCACCTTACAATTATCAAACCATTTGAAATACTTCTAGTGCCAGTCTGACTCCTAATGTCCAGATTAGTGGTACATGTAACTCTTTACCAAACGACAAAATTTCAGACTAGTCCAAATTGAAAGCATTTGCAGACGGCAAAATAAAATGTAAATCAAAAATTAAATTTTGAATTGGAAAGGGTAGAAAACATTGTGGGAAAAGGAGAAAATGCTGGTTACCAGCATTTTCTCCTTTTCCCATAATGTTTTCAACGGCTTTCTTTCTCAGGGTCATCATAAGTTGGGATTGTGTGGTAAAGAGTTAATACCAATGAGGCACCAAGAAACCATCATCTGAACTTTTGAACAGAAGAAAAAACTTGTATTTTCCTCAATAAGTATTGAAAGCCTTTGTAGATTCTTATGACAGATTAGAATGTCTCAACTGGTGAAACCTGTCTTTGAAATATCACTGGATAGCAGCATCTTCTCCTTCTCCCTCAATATTTTCAAGTCTTCATTTAACAGGGTCGTTAAAACACAAGACTGTTTCATAAAGGGTGAAATATCGTCAAAGACAGTAAAGGTCACATAAGCCTGTGAGTTAGAAAAGGAAACAGAAGTCTAATTTCCAATTTTTGAAACATGATTCCTTTGACTGTATAATATAAAACAGTCTGATCAACTTTTTATGACCTATACTTAGACTCTTGACCAAACGACAAAATTGTAGACTTGTCCAAAATTGAAAGCATTTGCAGATGACAAAATGAATGTGGCTTAAAAATTGAGATTTGTTTAGGGAAGGGTAGAACTCATTGTGGGAAAAGGAGAAATTGCTGGTATTTTCTCCTTTTCCCGTCATGTTTTCAAAAGACTTCTTTCTCAGGGCCATAAAAGGTCAGGATTGTGTGGTAAGGAGTTAATCCTTTGCCAACAACCCCGACTTTTAACGACCTAGAGAAAGAAAGCCTTTGAAAACATGGTAGGAAAAGGAGAAAATGCTGGTACCAAGCATTTCCTGCTTTACCCATCATGTTTTCTACTCTTCCCAAAACATTTTTCAGTTTTCAGTAACACAATTTATTATATTTTGTCTTCTGCAAAATGCTTTCAACAGGAACTTACCTAAACTTTTGTCGTTTGGTAAGTTAATTAACCCCTTCCACACAATAACAACTTTTGAAGCCCCTGGGAAAGAAGCCTTTCAAAAACATTGTGGAAAAAGGAGAAAATGCTGGTAACCAGCATTTTCTCCTTTTTCCACAATGTCTTCTACCCTATTAAAGAAAAATTGCCTTATTGAGCCACACTGAAACTGTTGTCTGCAAATGCTTTCAATTTGGACAAGGCTAAATTGTTTCTGTCTGGTAACGTGTTAAAGTTATCATTGTGCAGAAAAATGTTAATGTTTCGAAAAGGTACAGTTCCAAATAGTTTTGTTTTGGTTTTAAAAAAATTGCACTATTTGAACTACACTGAAATTGTCGTCTGCAAATGCTTTCAATTTGGACAAGGCTTAAATTTTGTTGTCTGATAAATGGTTAAGTGTAACTGAAAATAATGAAGCCTGAAATTACTTTACAAGGTTGTAATTTTCCTAAATTTTTCTCACGATCATAAAAGCTTCCTAAATACAAATTACTTTGGTGGATAAAATTATTGCAAGCCTGATTTACTCTATGATAGTGTTATAAAATGAGGAAAAAAAGAGAAATGTATGTAAAAAAAAAATAAATTTTCAATATAGAGATGATGTGGTGGTGAGCAAACAAAATGCATATAAAATCCGGATTTGAAGATATGTGGCTTGCAACATGTGAAAAGGGGCATTCGGACATTGGCATAACATGTTGTCTCGGATCAGCCTTGCGCAATCTGCGCAGGCTAATCTGAAACGAAACTTTCTGTTTGTATGTAATTTTCTGTTTACACAAGTCCACTGTAGCACAAAATCTAATGTAGTTCAAAAGTGCTGTCTGGGATTAGCCCATGCGGACAGCACAGGCTTATCCAAGACTGCACCTTACGCAAATGTTTGAATGTCCCTTTTCACGTGGTGCAAGCCATTTAGGATCTGACACAAGTAAACTTTTGGGATAAGATTTTATTAAACGAGTCTATAGAAATGTTATTAAGGGTGCCTTTGGTGGGCTTAATAAATTTTTGCCTTGACGAGTTTAATACAATATTATCTCAAACGCCCACATTTGTCAGATACATTTTATCATGTAACAACATTTCACAAAATATATATCGGATGATGCAAAAAGGTTTATAGATGCACCCGCCATATTATCTATAAGACGGCTATTCATTGATATGATATATGTACAAAATGACATCAAAAATGATGTCACACAAATATGATATCAAATGCACATACATGTATAAGGTAAGAAAATTCGTAATGGTTATATTACACTGAAAACAAGGGAGATTATGAGATAAATTAATTTATCACGTAACCTCCCTTGTTTTCAATGTAGTATACCCATAACAGTTTTTCTAATCTTATACACATATGATATCACAATAATTTTGTGACATCACTTTTAACGTCATTTTGTATGTATTTCATAGAAGTGAATGAGTTTTATGGATATAATATTCTTTATCAAACAACAAAATTTAAGACTAGTCCAATTTGAAAGCATTTGCAGACGACAAAATTAATGTAACTCAAAAATTGAAGTTTGTTCTGGGAAGATGGAAAATACTGTGGGAAAAGAAGGAAATGCTCACTGTCAGACAGACAGGTTACCAGCATTTTCTCCTTTTCCCACAATGCTTTTGAAAGGCTTCTTTTCAAGGGTCGTGAAAACCAGGAATTTTTTGTGAAAGGAATTATGACCCCTAGTGTATCTACAGATGATTTTGCATCTTCTGATCAATAATTTGTTAAATATTATGTGTTAAAAAGAATCTGACATTTGTTGTGGCACTGTATGAGTGGCGCCGCTATATTTGTATTTGCTTTTGGAAAGTACCTGTGGACGTAGCCATTTTGTTTACTGTATGGACTGGTTCAGTAGTTTTTTTTTTAACCCACTACCACACAATCCCTACTTTTGACGCCCCTGAGAATGAAGCCTTTTGAAAACACTATGGGAAAAGGAGAAAATGCTGGTAACCAGCATTTTCTCCTTTTCCCACAGTGTTTTCTACCCTTCCAAGAACAAATTTCTATTTTTTAGTCACCTTTATTTTGTCGTCTGCAAATGCTTTCAATTTGGACCAGTCTAAAATTTTCTCATGTGGTAAAGAGTTAACATCCATGTAAAAGTACAGTACTTTCAGTACCAGTTTCAACCTGTACCGACTTACTTTGTTGTTCTATTTGGACTTACTTATTTATTTTTCAACATGTGAAATACCGTTACGTACTTTCATTGCCAGACTGACAAATCCCAGGTGGCCAGGAGTTTACATATTTATCATGTAGAATCGCTATGTGGACCTGTACAAAGTTTGTAATCGAAACTTGATTATAGGGTAAAGGGTTATATGACTTTACAGGTGGATAAAATTTAGACTGTCCAATTAAAGTGGATTCCTATAATTAAGTAGTAACATAAATGTGACCTATTACCCTTTACCAAACAATCCCTGGTTTTTACAACCCTGAGATAGAAGCCTTTTGAAAGCATTGTGGGAAAAAGAGAAAAATACTGGTAACCAGCATTTTCTCCTTTTTCCACAATTTTTTCCTCCTTTGTAAAAAAAGAAATGATGATTTGAGCTAAACTGAAGTTGTCCTCTGCAAATACTTTTAATCAAAATTTTTGTTGTGTTGTAAAGGAATATAATAAAAGCACAAGATATTCAGAATAGTAAATTGTACAGACCTTTCTTGATTATATCCCCAAATTATCATAAGTGCAGACCTTTTCTTTACAACCGACTGAAGGTAAAAAGTATTTTCCTTCCTCTTTTCCTGTAAAAAAAAAATAACAAAATTTCATGACATAATCTTTTCTTTTCTGAAATTTATATAACAAAATATCTGGTATTTTTGTCTCGTAACGATCAGACAGCAATAATACCAAACTCTGTGCAGCCAGGGTAGAAGACATTGTCGGAAAAGGAGAATATGCTGGTTGCCAGGATTTTCTCCTTTTCCTACAATGTTTTCAAAACGCTTCATTCTTAGGGTCCTTAAAAGTTGGGATTGTGTGGTAAAGAGTTAAAGAACCTTAACCCCTGCAGTGTTGAATTAACGCCATACCATACAATCCTGACTTCTGATGATACTGAAGAAGAAGGGTTTAGAAGACATCGTGGAAAAAGGAGAAAATGCTGGTAACCAGCATTTTCTCCTTTTCCCACAATGTTTTCTATTCTTCCATAGTCAAGTTTTAATTTTTGAGTCATGTTTATTTTGTCGTCTGCAGATCTACACGTCTGCAAAACCAATGTAAGTTGGTCCCATGGCTTAAAACAGTTTTAGCTTCAAAAGGGTGAACAACCAATCTAAAATACAAATCCCTGCAAATATCAAGGGGATTCAAAACTTTAAATCAGTTAAATTCGTGACCTTATTTCAACATGACTGTACACAATACAAAACAGCTAAATATAGAATAAGCCAGTTACATTGGGTGTCAATGTAACATTTTCTGCACGAGTAGGTGCGACTCAAAAAACAAAATTTTAGTGTTGACGGAATTGAAAGGATTTACAACTGACAAAATTTAATGCAACTAATGACTCACAAGATGAGATTTGTCTTTAAAAGTGTAGAAAACATTGTGAGCGGGGGAGAAAATGCTGGTTACCGACTTACCAGCATTTTACTCCATCTTGCACAATGTTTTTAAAGGCTTTTTCCTAATGGTTATTACATGTTATCCTATACATGACAAATATCACCATTTAACCCTATACTTCATAGATACTCATTTCTACGCATTGTTTGTAGGAGCGTTTGGAAAACATTGTGGCAAAAGGTGAAATTGCTCGTGACGAGCAATTTCACCTTTTGCCACAATGTTTTCAATACAATCAAAAGGTTTAGTATACACATAAGAAACAGCTTCATCCATGCTGTCATTTAGGGTCAATTATAGGTACCATAGAAATGTCTTATGGGGTAAAGGGTTAAGCCAGATTTGAACTGTTGTCTGCAAAAGCTTTCACTTTGAACAAGAGTACATTTTTTTTTTGTTTAGTAGAAGAGGATTAAAACTGGGGTTGTGAGGGGAAGGATTAATGTTTATCATTATTTGTTGATTTGCTGGTTTGTTTGTTTGATGCCACTTTCCACACTGTTTCGAAAGTATTGCAGTTATTTTAAGGTGGCCTGTGCAAACATTGTGGAAAACTGAGGGCAATGATGCATTGCTTGTGGCAGTCACTGCTGGCTGACCAAGATATCGGAATGACGACCCCTGGCTAATCGGTAAATACCGTGTAACATCTGTGTTTTTATAAAGGTTATTATGCCAATCACAGCATCTTTCATCTTTTAATATGAGAGTAAGAGGCTGTAGACTCACTAATTCATCAGTAAATAATCAAGTAAGTAGTCATGTATTTAGGCAAATCTCTGCAGCTCCCTTTCTTTTAACCCATTACCACACAATCCCTACTTTTGATGACCCTGAGAAAGAAGCCTTTAGAAAACATTGTGGAAAAAGGAGAAAATGCTGGTAACCAGCATTTTCTCCTTTTCCCACAATGTTTTCTACCCTTCACAAAACAAATTTTAAATTTTCAATTACTTTTATTTTGTCGTCTGCACATGCTTTCAATTTGGACGAGTCTACAATTTTCTCATGTGGTAAAGAGTTAAATGAGAGTTGGGGGCTGCAGGCCTGGAGATTGAACAGAATGTACTGTCCCATCAGTATAGTAAAACATACCGGTATTTCTGAACTTTCTCCACTTTCAAATATGTTCTTGCAAAAAAATCCAGCAAAGAAGTAGACATTGTGTGGATCAAAGATTAAACTGCACCTTCTGTACAGTCTGATCTTGATCTACACCACCCATAAACGCAATTAACTCTTTATGACACGACAAGAAATTCTAAAGATGTTTGCACTTATAAACGACAATTCAACCATGGCTTAAATTATGCAAATTGTCTGCGATAACATTAAAAACATTCTGGGAAAAAGAGAAAATGCTGGTTGCTCTTTTTCCCACAATGTTTTCAAAAGCTTTTTCCATGTGGGTCGTTAAAATAAGGGACTGCATGGATAAGGGTTAAATTGCTGTCCCACCCTTCAAGAATTAATCATCAGAATCGATAAAATGGAAAAAATGGGTTTGACAGGGAAAATGGCTGACAAATGTTTGACATTTTTCAACATCAATATTTTACTGACATTTCACTTAACTCATTACCAAACGATAATATTTTAGGCTTGTCCGAATTGAAACCATTTGCAGACGACAAAATAAAAGGGACTGAAAATTTGAAATTTGTTCTGTGAAGGGTACAAAACATTGTGGGATACGGAGAAAATGCTGGTTATCAGCATTTTCCCTTTTTCCCACAATGTTTTCTAAAGGCTTCTTTCTCAGGGGCGTCAAAAGTACAGATTGTGTGGTAATGGGGTAAAATGTACATGTAGCCCCAATGCATGCACTAGATTCAAGTTCTGGCAAAAGGAGGATTTGTGAATCTGGTAACAAAATTGTATATCTCAGTCAGGAAATCTGTACTCGCAAATCAACGTGCGTTTTATGCCAAAATATCTGTTTAACTCATTACCAAAACGACAATATTCTAGGCTTGTCCAGATTGAAAGCATCTGCAGATGACGAAATAAAAGTGACTGAAATTTGAATTTGTTTTGTGAAGGGTAGAAAACATTGTGGGAAAAGGAGAAAATGCTGGTTACCAGCATTTTCTCCTTTTCCCACAATGTTTTCAAAAGGCTTCTTTTCCAGGGGCGTCAAAAGCAGGGATTGTGCGGTAATGTGTTAAAATAGATTTTGTCCATCCATATCTATTCAGTCTATATACCAAACAACAAAGTTTTAAACTAGTCCAAATTGAAAGCATTTGCAGATGCCAAAATGAAAGTGAATCAAAAACTGGAATATGTTTTGGGACGGGAAAAAACACTGTCGGAAAAGTAGAAAATGCTGTTAACAGCATTAATTTTTCTCCTTTTCCAACAATGTTCTTTTACATTGCTTCTTTCTTAGGATAATTAAAAGCCCGGATTGTGTAGTTAAGGGTTAACCCTTTACCACATGATCCCAAGTTTGAATGATGCTGGAGGGAAAAAAGTTTGGAAAACATTTTGGAATTAGGAGAAAATGCTGGTCACAAGCAATGTTGTGACAAGCGCTTTCATCATCTTCCATGATGTCTTTCAAGAAGCACCTTTTCTCCTAAATCATTATCACAAAGGTGTTTTTAGGTAAAGGGTAAATGAGTAAGGTAAAGGGTAAATGAGTTTTGACATTTCATATTTCTCATTTCTAATTAAAGGCAGGTTAAACTGTCAGATTTGGACATTTGTGTGATTGGTTTATTTGGTTTACTGACATAGATACAACACACACCCTGTACCACACGATCAGAAGTTTTAACGAACCTGAGAAACACCCCTTTCGAAAACATTAATGATAACAAACATTTTCTCCTTTTCCATCAGTGTTTTCGTCCCTTTCCAAAATAAATTTCTATTTTTGAATCACATTTGGTAATCAGTTAAATATGATTTATTGTCTGCATTCTTTGCATACCTACAGGTGGTCATTTGACTTTTATGATGTTGAATGGTCAAACAATACACACTTCCCTTGATGTAGGCGAGATAATCTAGACAAGTAAAAAATGACAGGGCCTTCAACACACAAAAAGGGGCATTCGACGTTAGTATCATGAGTGTCATATAGTCTTAACAATGAGACGTCCCGGTGATCTTTTTCATATTTGAACATTTACTGTACACCATACCGTCTCAAGTCCATCGTAAATTTTCCGGTAGCAAATATAGAGCGCTATACCGACTTTTGTATTCGTCGGTTTTATCTGTATTGCAGTGAAATGCAATTAAATGTTAGTACTTATCATGACCAAAAACAAATTGTTGAACCATTCATTACATAAAAAGCTTGTAGAAGTCGTTTACAACATGTTTATCTCGGAAAAATCACAGATGAAATTTTTCGTGCTTGGCGGCCATTTTGAATGTTTTCGGGAACCTAAACAGCTGGAGTCACTGATGAAATGCACGGTATTTTCTCACGATCAGCGTTTGAAATTGAAAATATTTGTATTTCAAATGAAAGAATATTGAATACTCAAGCCACAGGTATTTTTAAATCCTAGTTTTGTGCTTTATTAACCCTTTACCCCATAAGGCATTTCTATGGTATCTCTAATTGACCCTTAATAACAGCAAGGATGAAGCCATTTCTTATGTGTATATGACACCTTTTGAAAGCATAGAAAACATTGAGGCAAAAGGTGAAATTGCTCTTCACGAGCAATTTCACCTTTTGCCACAATGTTTTCCAAAGGTTCCTACAAGCAACGTGTAGAAATGAGTATCTATGGAGTAAAGGGTTAAGGAAATTATAGGAGTTCAAACTTGCGCACAAAATCTGTGCGGAACTTTCAACTGATTTTGTCCGGATTGTCTCTGTACCGAGAGGCGACCAGTCGAAAAGTGACATCGTCTTTGGGAACAGTTATCTGTACTAGAGTGTCGTATTGGATTGGCAAGTACAGCCTTCAGAGGCTAATCTGAGATGGTAGTTTACAGCTGTATTAGATTTTGTCCAACAGTAGATTTGGACAAAAAGAAAATTACCTATGAACGGAAAGTGTCACCTCAGATTAGTCTGCAGAATGTGCAGGTTGATCTGTGATGACACTTTACACAAATGCTCGAACATCCTTTTTACAGGTAACAGGCCATATATGGCATGCAAATCTTTCAGATATTATGTTAACCCATTACCAAACGACATTATTTTAGACTGGTCCAAATTGAAAACATTTGCAGACGACAAAATAACAGTGACTGAAAATTTGAAATTTGTTTTGTGAAGGGTAGAAAACATTGTGGGAAAAGGAGAAAATGCTGGTTACCAGCATTTTCTCCTTTTCCCACAATGTTTTCTAAAGGCTTCTTTCTCAGGGGCGTCAAAAGTAGGGATTGTGTGGTAATGGGTTAAATGCACATTGCCCACTCAACTTCTTACAAAATGATAAAATATTGGACAGATTATCAAAATCCAATTAATTCAACAAGGCTACAGATTACAAGTGGTTCAAATTTGAGGAATTTGTCTACCACAGGGAAAAAAATTGTAGGAAAAGTAGAAAACAATAGCTTGATATACTTCTTCCTATTTTCAAGATATTTCCAAAAGCCTTCATTGAAACAGTATTTGGACCTCTAGCAGCTAATATCACCTACGCTGTGTCTCCTGTAATCTGATGTAATTATAATTGTTTCCCTGTAAAAGTTTACAATACCTGCAAGAGCCATTTAGAATGATTAATGTAAGATGTAAAAACTTGTTCCATAATACATATAAGATTAATAGGTTTCATCTTAACCCATTACCACACAATCCGTATTTTTGATGACTCTGAGAAAGAAGCCTCTAGAAAACATAGTGGGAAAAGGAGAAAATGCTGGTAACCAGCATTTTCTCCTTTTGCCAGAATGTTTTCTGCCATTCTCAAAACAAATTTCAAAATTTCAGTCACTTTTATTTTGTCGTCTGCAAATGCTTTCGACCTGGACAAACCTAAAATTTTGTTGTTTGGTACGAGTTAAGTAAACTTCATACATACAATCAAGTCATGCATCCAGAAAAAAACTCAATCACGGCTTCCCAAATTCTACAATATGATCTCTCCTATCTTACTGCACGGTCTGTTCAATGGGGTTTACTTCCAACTGTCACTGTAATGTGATACCTATGAAACTTTGATTCTAATTTCCTGCTTCAATTATCCCGTGTATGAGGACTAATGATTGCCTCACCCTTAATTATTTCTCAATCCTTATTTTCTGTCACATAACTTTAACCCTTTACCAAACAATCCTAGGACGGCATTTTGAAACTTTGTAGGAAAAAAGAGAAAATATCATTGATCGACCATTGTTCAGCCAAATTTAAGTCTTCTGCAAATGGCTTCAGTCTCATCCTCGGATACCCCGTGGTCTCTCTATTTGCTACGCTACATCGACCCCTGGGACAATTAATTGAATTTCCCTCGCTTTACCGCTGGCCGAATGCTGGCTTTTCATTGGTTCCATCATCATTTTGTGATGGGCGAGTGGACTGTGCACTATGACGTTTCGTATCGATTTTCGGCGGCTGATTCAAAGTTTTATTAGTCAATTGTCCCAGGGTCGATGTAGTGTAGCAAATAGGGAGACCCGGGGGTATCCGAGGATGCTTCAGTCTGGACCACTCTAACAATTCATCTACACTTGCCACAAAGGCCACATAGAAACAGTTGCAAAAGACGCTTTTAACTCTGAGATAGAAGCCTTTAGAAAACATTGTGTGAAAAGGAGAAAATTTGGTTCGAAATTCGGAAGATTATGCAAAATCGGATTCTAGTGAGAAAGAATTCTACGTTTAGTACGGTAAGTGGTTCTTCTCGATCAGACCATTAGCACTTGTGCGTCTCACTATTTGCAACTCGAACCTTGATGCTATAATCTCACAACGTTTTCTACTCTATCAAAGAAAAATTACACCATTTGTGCCGCATTGAAACTGTCGTCTGCAAATACTTTCAATTTGGACAAAGCTAAAATTTTGTCTTCTGGTAAAGGGTTAAACTGGACACTGCACAGGACAGACTTGTGAAGCCATTAATTTATCCATTTATCAGGTGATCGGAGCCATCAAATCCTTCGGCTGTAACTGGGAGCTTCAGATATGCACCTACATGGTACATTTTATTGCCAAGGCAATTACGCCAGTTTACCATTTTGAGAATTGTAAGGCTCCTCTTAACTCATTACCAAACGACAATATTTTAGACTTGTCCAAATCGAAAGCATTTGCAGACGACAAAATAAAGGTGACTGAAAATCTGAAAATTGTTTTGTGAAGGGTAGAAAACATTGCGGGAAAAGGAGAAAATGCTGGTTACCAGCATTTTCTCCTTTTCCCACAATGTTTTCTAAAGGCTTCTTTTTCAGGGGCGTCAAAAGTAGGGACTGTATGGTAATGGGTTAAAGGAAAACTTGAGTATCAATTTTCTCTCAAAATCTTTTTAACCCATTACCACACGAGAAAATTTTAGACTGGTCCAAATTGAAAGCATTTGCAGACGACAAAATAAAGGTGACTGAAAAATTGAAATTTGCTCTGGGAAGGGTAGAAAACACTGTGGGAAAAGGAGAAAATGCTGGTTACCAGCATTTTCTCCTTTTCCCACAGTGTTTTCTAAAGGCTTCTTTTTCAGGGGCGTCAAAAGTAGGGACTGTATGGTAATGGGTTAACTCTTTACCACACAATCCCGACTTAAAACAACCCCGAGAAAGAAGCCTTTTGAAAACACTGTGGGAAAAGGAGAAAATGCTGGTAACCAGCATTTTCTCCTTTTCCCACAGTGTTTTCTACCCTTTCCAAACGAAATTTTAGTTTTTCAGTCATCATTATTTTGTCGTCTGCAAATGCTTTCAATTTGAACCAGTCTATTATTTTCTTGTGTGGTAAAGAGTTAAAGGAAAACTTGAGTATCAATTTTCTCTCAAAATCTTTTTAACTTGTATTTCAGTTTGTAAATTCATTTTTTAGCCTCGTTACATGGTTTATCTAGTGCGACTCAAGTTTTCACCAACAGATAGATAGATGTGAACAACTTCATCAAGGTTGATTGTGTCCCTGCTATACCAGTGACAATTGTGCTTCCATGTATGAAATGGAAACAACAGGTTCTGTTACAAAAGACAGAACCGGCCAAGTTGTCAGAGTTTTGAAGAGAGGCCATTTTGTCTATGAAAGGAAATCTGAAACTGGACACTGCACCAAAAGATAGGTAGTAATTAAAAGTTTATTTAAAGTTCAGACTAAAGTGCATCCTCAATTATCCCTTCTCTTGGTTATAATTCCTTTTCCCTCATACAAGACACATCCATTCCACCTGCTAAAGTGCAAATCAGATCGAATTTTGCCACATTTAATGCCAGGAAAGAAATTTTAGGCACCAACAAATTCAAAGAATTTGTAGACAATACATCACATTGTATATAATAATGTGATTACTTGTTCAAAGGGTGGAATACATCGTGTAAATAGAACAAAAGGCTGGTCATCAATGTTCATTTTGGAAGGGAATCTTTCTATGGGGCATAAAAACGCACTATTGTTTGGAGGGTAAATCGGGCTTTACCACAATACAAAATTTTAGACTTGTCCAAACTGAAAGCATTTCCAGGCAACGTAATTTAGCACGATGTGTCTCAAATGATTACATTTGTTTCTTGAAGGTTAGGAAATGTTGTGGGAAAAGGAGAAAATGCTGGCAACCAGCATTTTTTCCTTTTCCCACAATGTTTTCAAAAAGCTTCTTTGTTAGGAGTGTAAAAACTTGGGATTACATGGTTACGGGTCAAAGCCCTGCATTTATGAAATGGACTTTCACAAAATTCTTTTTCTATGGCTATTTCAAGATTGATTTAGTGTGTAACAAAATAGTGCACAACTGGTAGATCACAGATCAGGCTGCAGATTCTTTGCAGTCTGACCTTGATCTACAATGTCCACGAAATCAACTCAAGCCCTGTTCAGCAATTTCAAGGGTTAATTTGTCAAGATAGGACAATAGGTTGTAAGTGATAAACCCATTAATGTGTCTGATAACAGTGCTATAAAAGGCCTAAATCTGATTGTCTGGTTTACCTCACACTTTCAGTAACACTTACTGCACACCAAAATATCAGCATACCAGGGTCCGCATTCAACAACCATTCTTAAGAAGGTTCTTTGTCTTAACCCATTACCACACAATGCCTACTTTTAACGACTCTGAGAAAGAAGCCTTTTGAAAACATTGTGGGAAATGGAGAAAATGCTGGTAACCAGCATTTTCTCCTTTTCCCACAGTGTTTTCTACCCTTCCAAAAACAAATTTATATTTTTTAGTCACCTTTATTTTGTCGTCTGCAAATGTTTTGAATTTGGACCAGTCTACAATTTTCTTGTGTGGTAAAGAGTTAATCTCCAGAATTTTCTACATTTGTAAAAATTTTCTACATTTGTAATCAACACAACTTCTGATTGGCTAAACCGAACGGTTTAGCCAATCAGAAGTTGTGTTACTTACAAATTTAGAAAACCTAGGAGAATAAGACTAAGAATAGTCTTAAGAATGGTTGATGAATACCCAGCCAGGTTAAGCTCCTTAGCTCAACTAGTTCCTTCCCAAGTTTGAAACCAAAGGATACTGAGGCTCGAACTCAAAATCTCAATTCTGGCCAAGTTCCTTCATATATCAGAGACCTGATGATGCTATAATAAATTGTCCCAGGATTCATAACTCCCAGATGGCAGTTCACGATCCACAAAAAGGTTCCATGCATCATCATAATAAACTGTTCATACAGATTATACCAAGCAAACATTGCGCAATGTGGATCCAATCTATCTAAAATCTGACTGAAGTTGTATACATGTACATGTACATTGTTCTCTGAAATTCTACAATTTGCAAAAAGAATTCAAGCCAGGTCATCCTGCACAGTGCAAGCTGGCATGGGTCTATACCTTTAGCATTGGTACAGATAACTGTCCCCAAAGGCGATGTTACTTTTTGACTGGTCACTTCTGGGTACAGAGACAATCCGGACAAAATCAGTTGAAAGTTCTGCACAGATTTTGTGCGCAAGTTTGAACTCTTATAATTTCGCAAATAGAGCGCAAAACTGGGATTTAAACATACCTGTTGCTTGTGTATTCAATATTCCTTTGTTTGAAATATAAATACTTTCAATTTATACGCTGAACGTGAGAAAAAAATGTGTATTTCATCAGTTACTCGAGTTGTTTACGTTTCCGAAAACATACAACATGCCCGCCACGCACTACAAATTTCGTCAGTGATTTTTCGGAGATAAAAATTTTATAAACGACGTCTACAAGCTCTTTATGTAATGAATAGTTTAACAATTTATTTTTGGTCATGTTTATTACTAAAAGTTAATTGCATTTCGCTACAATACAGATAAAACTGACGAAACAGAAAGTCAGAATAGCGCTCTATATTTGCTACCAGAAAATTTACGATGGACTTGAGACAGTACAGTGTACAGTAAATGTCCAAATATGAAAAAGATCACCGGAGCATCTCATTATTGAGACGCTCCTTTAGCATGTGCTTCAAACCACAAGAAGTACCATAGAACTCATTATGTTTGCACAACAACCATCTATTTTTGTCATCTGCAAAGTCATTGAAAGTATCATTTTGTGTAATTCAAGTAAACGAGTTAACTCGTTAGCAAACTATCCTGACTTTTAATGATCCCCAAGAATGAAACCTTTTGAAAACATTGTAGGAAAAGGAGAAAATGCTGGAAACAAGCATTTTCGCCTATTCCCACAATGTTTTCTACCCTTCCCAAAACAAATTTCAAATATAGTTACTTTTATTTTATTGTCGGCAAATGCTTTCAATTTGAAAAAGTTTCAATTTTGCCGTTTGGTAAAGAGATAAAACTAAGCACTTATAGAACATTAACTTTTCCTAAATTTATCTTATTTTTATAACCCTTCCCCACACAAACCAGGGTGTATTCCACCCTGAAAGACATAGCTTTTGGAAACATTGTAGGAAAAACAAGAGAAAATGCTGGTAACCAACATATTCTCTTCTTTTCCAACACTGTTTTTTACCCAATAAAGGACAGAAATCTTCCTTTGAGCTTCATCATCTGCAGGTGCTTTCAAGTCAGGTCATTACAAAATTTTGTTGTGTGGTATAGGGTTAACCCATTACCGCACAATCCCTACTTTAGACGACCCTGAGAAAGAAGCCTTTAGAAAACATTGTGGGAAAAGGAGAAAATGCTGGTAACCAGCATTTTCTCCTTTTCCCACAATATTTTCTACTCTTCACAAAACAAATTTCAAATTTTCAGTCACTTTTATTTTGTCGTCTGCAAATGCTTTCGATTTGGACAAGCCTAAAAAAAATTGTCATTTTGAAATGAGTTAAAAAATTCCCTCCTTTCTTATATAATCATAATCAAAAGAGAAAAATGTCATTGAAACATTCCAATCGTTTTAACCTTTCGCCCGAAATGATCACAAAAGACATCGTTCATCGGGACAAAAGACAAAAATAATTAGTGCTTTTCATTTTGTGGAAGAAATATCAGGAAAAAGACAACAGCGTAAGATCTAAGCTCAGAATCCACAAATCTACACTCTGATCTCAGTCTATCTGTACCGCAACAGCAAATTCAATCCTGACAGACAATCTGAGGGTTAACCCTTTCCCAAACGACAAATTTTAGACTCTTCCAAACTCAAAGAGTTTGCAGACGACAATTTCAAATTTGATAAAAATGGCAGAAAGTTCTCCAAATGGGTAGAAAACCCACAGTGTTTTCAAAAGACTTGAACTGCAGACACGTAAAAACAAGGGTTGTTTCGGAAAGGGTTAACCCTTTACCAAACAATCCCTGGTTTTTATGACCCTGAGCTAGAAGTCTTTTGAGAACATTGTGGAAAGAGGAGAAAATGCATTGTTTTCTACCCTGCTGGAAACAAATTTCAATTTTTGAAGTATGTTTGATTTGCCGTCTCCAAGTGCTTTCAGTCTGGACCAGTCTAAAATTTTGTCATGACTGTGGTTAACCCATTACCACTCAATCCCTACTTTTGACGCCCCTGAGAAAGAAGCCTTTTGAAAACACTGTGGAAAAAGGAGAAAATGCTGGTAACCAGCATTTTCTCCTTTTCCCACAGTGTTTTTAACCCTTTCCAGCACAAATTTCTATTTTTCAGTCACCTTTATTTTGTTGTCTGCAAATGCTTTCAATTTAGACCAGTCTAAAATTTTCTCGTTTGGTAAAGAGTTAAATCTTCACCTGGACCAAACTGTTAGCTTTGTCCAACTTGAAAGCATTAAATTTCGCAGACCACAATTAGATAATATACTCAAAAGCACAAAATTTGTTTTTAATAGGGTAGAAAACATTGTGAAAAAAAGGAGTAAATGCTGGTACCCAGCATTCTGTCCTTTTCCTACGGTGTTTTAAGAGCTGTTTGTCTCAGGGTCCTTAAAAGTCGGAATTACACTGCAAAGGGCTAACCTTTTCCCGTCACATTTCGATAGGTGAGTGCAACACTATTCCAAGTGCCTGTACAATGTACAGGCACTTAGAATAGTGTTGCACTCACCTATCGATTTTTCGTCAGCAAATGCTTACAATCTGGATGAGTACATTATCATGTAATTTTGTAATTAGAATTAAATCTTGTTATAGGATGATTTCTGACTTTGATAGGATAGAAAATATTGTAGGAAAAGGAGAAAATGCTGATTACAAGCATTTTCTCCTTTTCCCACAATGTTTTCTATGGGCCTCATTCTCAGGGTTGTTAAAAGTTGGGATTGTGTCTAAAGAGTTGAACAAGATTATTGTTCACCCTTTACAAAACAACTGCATATTTTCACGAGTATGAGGAAGAAGGCTCTCAAAATAAATGTTCCTGGTAACTAGCATTTTTTCTCCTTTTCTCACTATGTTTTAAACTTGACAGTTTTGTCATTTATAACTGATTTGCTGTCTGCAAATGCATTTGCACAGGAAAACTTGACGAAAAGTCTATGGTTTGGTGGTCAGGTGAGGTGTTTCTCTTCAAAAACTGTTAATAATTTATACAAATATTTATACCTAATAAAAATTCCTTCCACAAATCTCATTACTTCCACTACCTTACATAGAATTCCGGATTCTTGGGAGTTTATGAAATATTTAACTCTTTACCAAACAATCCTGACTTTTCACAACCCTGAGTAAGGAGCCTTTGTTAAACTTTGTAGGAAAAGGAGAAAATGCTGGTAACCAGCATTTTCGCCATTCCTACAATGTTTTCTACCCTTCCCAAACAAGTTTTAACTTTTCAGCAATGTTTATTTTGTCATCTGCAAGTACTTCCAATTTGGACAGGACTTAAAGTTTGTTGTTTGGTAAAGAGCTAAGAAAAACAGACAGTACAGATACAATAACTTTGTCAAAGCAAAAAGTCGGAGAGACCAATGTAACAGAATATCAGAGTTCTTGTATGCAAGCGATTTCTCCGTCTGTCATATTGTTTTCAGAGGATATGTGGTTCAGATTGTTAGTTTAGGCTATGTAGAAGAAAAGAAGACTGAACCCATGTAAATGTAGAGCTAAATATATTTCAAGGAAATTTTCAATAGGTACTGAAAATGCAGATATTGCTATTTCAAGTAAATTCTTGTCAGAATATCTGGCAAAAAAGACCACAATCATGTAGGTTCAAGATCGGACTATACATTCTGTGTAGTCTGATCTTTTTTTTTATTCTGTTTGCAAAAGCAATGCAGTCAAGGAGCTAGAATAGAAAGGGTTAAAACCGTTCAGCTGAGTTAAATGGAATAACGAAGTCAATAGGGTATTCCAGTATTTATCCATATTATGGTCAGGGATATTGAATTCAAGTTCCCAATGGTATAATTGAATTCAATTTCCCATTGCCAATGAAAATTGACGTGTCTCTCTTTATTGCTGAACAGGTCTTGTTACAAAATACTTTAAGATTTCCATGTTACTGACTGTAAGCTAGTAGTTGCATGATACTGACAGTAAAATAGTGGTGGCAAGCACAATATCTCATTTGGAAAGATTCACAGCTCGAAACCTGAGGGTAGGCTGATCTCAGTTTCATTCATGTAAAATAACCATATGATGACATTAATGTTGATATTGCAGGACATTGGTCTAGGAACTGCACTGATACAACAAGGTATTTTCGACCGCACAAAGCAAACTTTTGTTAATATTAATCAATGCATTTTAGACTACACCAAGCACATTTCTGTTCTCACAAACAGTGCATTTTTTGACTACAACAAGCAAATTTTTGTTAACACAAACATTGCATTTTAGAATACACCAAGTGAATTTCTGTTAACACGAACAATGCATCTTAGACTACACCAAGTAAATTTCTGTCAACACTAACAATGCATTTTTAGACTACACCAAGTAAATATTCTGCATACAGTAAATACATCAAAGTCAGACTGCACAGAGCATGCAGGGTAATCTTCCAAATTTGAGTCCTGAAAGTACAATGTACATTGTATTTACGTTGTTCTCCAGTAGGACATGTATTTCTGAATTGGTCTAGTGATCCAGTTCACTACATCACCTGGCACAGAAAATTCAAATGTAAAATGTTGGCCATGATATTAATTGAATTCATCATTTACCTAGAAATTGTCCATCCATTTTATCTCATCCTTCAGAAAATGAATCATCAATTAGCAATGCAAACAAGCTCAGGTCACTGCACTTAATTTTAGTTAACCCTTCACATTTCAACTCTTTTATATCAAAAGATCGCCTTGAAAAGATGTATAAATAGTCGGGATTAATAATATGAACAAGAACAACTGTCTATAAGTACATACTGATACTCTAAAAACACTGTGACATTTACAAGAAAGTTTTCTCTTAAAGCGCACAACAGAGCCTGAAAGATAGATCTTCAATCATTTTCCAGTCTTTTTACTGTTTTTTTTTTTGCTTTAAGAAACTATAATTCCACTCTTGTATCTCCATGCCAAATATAGCCCTGATAGCTGCTAGGTCGCATTTGCAGTAGATAGAAAATGCATTTTATTCTGTCGTAGCTAGCTATAGACATAACAACTACTATTTCCGGTTTAAATCAAAGACAAATCCAAACAGTTTGTTACCCAACACAGTCCTCATATTGACTTTTTACGCTACATTTATACAGCTGACTAGATTGTAACCATATCAAGTTTTAACAGCGTTTGTTAATGCTCTGGCTGTAAAAACGATTCTAACTACATGATGATATTTGGACTTGTGACATTTACAAGAATTTTCTTTCACAAACACATTGCCTAACAGAGCCTAAGATTAAACAAAATTTGTCCTCGACCAAGTTCCCAACATTCAAACCACTGACTTTCTTTTTCATTAATTTTTTTTGTTTATCCAAATCAAATTTATCTGGAAACATGGACTAGTAATCAAACTTTTTGGATAATGAACCTATAAACAAACCCTGCAGCTGTCAGACTGTTTCAAAATGTTAAAAGTGCCTATCACAACTATAATTGCTTTTGTAGCCAGGGTAGATCAAGATCAGACTGCACAAAACATGCAGTCTGACCATTGATCTACAATGTGCGCTTTGCTAAATTATTCCAGGCAAAAAAAAAATCTCAAAATCACACTTATGTAGGTATGGTTGTATTTTTTGAAAACTGAAAATGTCTGTATGGTTTATTCTGTATTCTTTGGATTAATTTGATCTTTACCAAACGACAAAATTTTAGATACAGCAATTTTATGTCCAAATTGATAGCTTTTGAAGACAACAAATTAAAGACAGCGCTAATGGTTGAATTTTGCTCAAATGGCAAAATTTGTCCCCCATAAAAATTGTGGGAAAAGGAGAAAATGCTGGTTACTAGCATTTTCTCTTTTTCCCACATTTTCAGAGGGCTTCTTCCAATGGGTAGTTAAAACCTGGGGTTGTCTGATGAAGGGTAAAAACCTCATTGTTGTTGATGTATTGGGATCACTTTACAAGCAAGGACTATTTGGTTAGTCAATTGCCCCATAAACATACAGCAGTAGGCCCTATTTGCATTTATGCACAGACATCTAATTTGAAAAGGAACAAAGTAATGTCTCTGAGCCTTATCATCTGATACTTTTCTAAATGAACAAGACAATGTGCCAGAGTCCCTTCCTAGAAGTTCCTACCTTTCAAATAGATCAGTTGATAGCGTACAGGACTTGAGAATACAGGGTCGCTAGTTTGATCCCCGCCTCTGCCATTTTCTTTCAGAGAATTCATGATTGTTATTGTGACAGGATTCATTTCTCTCTCCCCACTGGCCTTTTTTTGGACTTTGGCTATGTTGAAAAGCATTGAGTAGAGTACTGGTATAATGAAACTCTAATAAAGCATGATTAGGTGCATTGGCTGCCACAGTATAACTGAAATAATGTTGAAAATGGTGTTAACCATCATTCAATCAATCATTCCTCCCTACTTTGGCATAGCACCAAGACATCGGCCAATTTTTATAAAATTTTATTAAGTAAATATGGATGTGATAGTATGAGGAAATAGGTTTGTCATAGCTATGAAGTGCAGAATATTTTATTGACCAGGTCATTCAGAATTTTATCCTCTACCTTTATAGTCAAGTTCAACATTAAACCCATTACCACACAATCCCTACTTTTGACGACCCTGAGAAAGAAGCATATAGAAAACTGTTGGAAAAAGATAAAATGCTGGTGACCAGCATTTTCTCCATTTCCCATAATGTTTTCTTCCCTTCCCAAGTCAAATTTGCATTTTTCAGTCATATTTATTTTGTCGTCTGCAAATGCTTTCAATTTGAACAAATCTATAAATTTGTTGTTTGGTTAAGGGTTAAACCCATTACCAAACAATTCTGTTTTATAACTGTTTACCACACAACAAAATTTTTACTTTTTACCAAACGACAAAATTTTATATTGGTCCAAATTCAAAGCATTTGCAGATGACAAAATGAATGTTATCAAAGAATTGAAATTTGTTTTCAGAAGGAAAGAAAACATTGCGGGGAAAGGAGAAAATGCTGGTCACCAGCATTTTCTCCTTTTCCCACAATGTTTTCAAAAGGCTTGTTTCACAGGGGTGTTAAAAGTTGGGATTGTGTGGTAAAGGGTTAAACTGTTCCAAATTGAAAGCATTAGCAGACAAGGAAATCAACGTTAACATGACTCAAAAATTGAAATTTGTTTTCAAAAGGCCTCTTTCTAAGAATGTACTAGTAGTTAAAAGTTGGCATTGTGTGATTAAGGGATAACAGCCTTATGATAGGGGCTGTCTGAAAATATTGACGGAAAAAGGAGATAATGCTGGTAACCAGCATATTCCCCTATTTTACAATGGTTTTGAGCCTATCAGAGCCAAAAATTGATATTTAATCCTAGTCTATTTGTCTTTGGCA
Source organism: Tridacna crocea (assembly GCA_943736015.1). NCBI lineage: Eukaryota > Metazoa > Mollusca > Bivalvia > Cardiida > Cardiidae > Tridacna > Tridacna crocea. The sequence goes on along the minus strand of OX031067.1, from coordinate 2,860,674 downwards.
AATGCTATCATTTTAATGTCAAATTCATAATTTTGTTTTCTGGAAAAGGGTCAAATGTTAAAAATTAAAGTTATTTTTCAATACAGAGTGCTAAAAGTATTTTATTACAATGTAAAATTAATCACTAACCTGTTACCAGACAACAATGTTTTAGACTACTCCATTTTCAAAGCTTTTGCAGATGACAAATTAACCCATTACCAAACAATCCAGAGTTTTAAATGTAAGAGAAGGCTTTTGAAAGCAATGCGGGAAAAGCAGAAAATGCTGGTAACCAGCATTTTCTCCTTTTCCAACATTGTTTTCTACCTGATCAAAAACAAAAATCACCAGTTCAGTCGGTACATTTAATTTGTTGTCTGCAAATCCTTTCCATTTGTACCAGTCTAAACTTTTGTCGTTTATAAGTAAAGAGTTAAAATATGGTTAAAATGGTAAAAATTAACTTTAAAAGGGCAGAAGACATTATGGGAAAAGGAAAAATGCTTGTTATCAGCATTTTCTTCTTTTTCCACAGCAATAAAATTCTCCATCCCAAAGTTGATAAAAACACTGGTATGTTTTCTACGGAGGACGGACGTTTTGGCCACGGACGTTTTGGCCAGGACGTTTTGGCCAGGACGTTTTGGCCACGGACGTTTTGGCCACCTATATTGAAAAAACGGACGATTTGGCCAAATCTATTATATATGTACTTATTATAGATATTAAAGCTTCAAACATATTTAATTTACTTATTTGATCAACATTTTAGACCTTTATTGCAATTTTTTATTATAACAGATGGTTTCAAGACTTTGTATCTGTGTCTTTTCAATCTTTAATAAGTACTTATATACTGATGGCCATGGACAATTGTGTAGAAGGTTTGGTAGTACATAAAACACGAACCTAAATTTATTTTACAACTCAGACACAATTTTAAGCTTTAAAATAAAGATGTTTAATTTCAAATGAAGTGTTTAATTCTTTTTCTTATATGATAGAAAACATTGGAGGAAAAAGAGAAATCCTCATTCTGAGCAATTTCTTTTTTTCTTACAATGATTTCATAATACAGTTAATCCTTCCGTATTGGGAGCTTCTGAAGAGGACAATCAAAAGTATTGATCAAGGAATTTGATGTTTTCTTATGTGATGGAAAACATTGGAGGAAAAAGAGAAATCCTCATTCTGAGCAATTTCTTTTTTTCTTACAATGATTTCATAATACAGTTAATCCTTCCATATTGGGAGCTTCTGAAGAGGACAATCAAAAGTATTGATCAAGGAATTTGATGTTTTCATATATATTAATTCTATACTAGCAACTTTGATCTTTCTTAACAGTTTTTCAAACAAATTAATTAATCACATATTTCTTTAATTGAAATAGATGATTAAAGTGTGGTGTGATCTACAGATTCATTAGTGTTAAAAGACAAGAACAATGAAACTCTTTACACTTCTAATAATAACAACATTAAATGCAAGAAAGTATCATTAACCCATTACCAAACGACAATATTTTACACTAGTCCAAATTGAAAGCATTTGCAGATGACAAAATTAAAGTGACTGAAAAATTGAAATTTGATCTGGGAAGGATAGAAAACACTGTGGGAAAAGGAGAAAATGCTGGTTACCAGCATTTTCTCCTTTTCCTACAGTGTTTTTTAAAAGGCCTCTTTCTCAGGGGCGTCAAAAGTAGGGATTGTGTGGTAATGGGTTAATAAGCAATTAGTCAATCAAACTGTTTGTCAATCAAAAGACAAAACTTGAAAATTGAAGATAATTTAAAAACATTAAATTGTTGATGTTTTCCTTTACTTCAAAGGAATAAATAAAACTGTAAAACTCTAAAATTTATTACCAAATTTCAACAAAAGTTCAACAAAAGTCTAAACAATTGATCAAATAAAAAAAAAGAAAATTTTTAGCTTTATTTTACATAAAAAGTACATATAAAATTATTTTGGCCAAAACGTCCATTTTTTCACTATATGTGGCCAAAACGTCCGTGGCCAAAACGTCCTGGCCAAAACGTCCTGGCCAAAACGTCCGTGGCCAAAACGTCCTACATTCGTTTTCTACCCATATAGGTTTGGTCACACCGGCCAACGGATATGTGATGGAGGGAAAACGGACAAAAACATGCAGAATTTGGTTATCCGGTGACAAAATTCATCTCTGCTCACACAATCGGTGTGTGGAGTAAGGAAGCCATACAATGACCGCATGAGTACCGCACATTGTAACAGAAAAAACGCACTTTTACCGGATATGTACCAGACAATAAATGGTCCATTAACTGATATCGCCTTTGGAGTAACGGACTTGTACAGGATAAAATGGAAGTGCAATACACGCATCCTCGGATACCCCGGGGTCTCCGTATTTGCTACGCTACATCGACCCCTGGGACAACTGACTAATAAAACTTTGAATCAGCCGCCGAAAATCGATACGAAACGTCATAGTGTACAGTTCACTCGCCCATCACAAAATGATGATGGAACCAATGAAAAGCCGGCATTCGGCCAGCGGTAAAGCGAGGGAAAATCAATTAATTGTCCCAGGGGTCGATGTAGCGCAGCAAATAGGGAGACCCCGGGGTATCCGAGGATGCAATACACGAGAATCCGACAAAACGTTCTTCCAACATACAATAAATGGAAATGTACCATTTAACACCAACATACGAGGAACATATTGGTCACGAAACATGCCGAGGTCATAAATAATCAGATGTATCCAAAATCTGTAACTTGCTCGTCTCTGTCAGTTTTGTCCGGTGGAAATTTTGAACATCCTCAAAACTTCCAACCGGACAGAATGGACGCCAGCGGACAAGTAGTGGATTCACTGTTTAAGAAATGGACAGGTAACGGATGCGAACGAACACGAGTGTTGTCTGCAAATACTTTCAATTTGGATCAGCAAAAAATGTTGGCATCTGATAAAAGATATTATGGAAATTACACCTAGTGACATTAAATTTGTCTTTGTTGCTTTCAATCAAAGAAAGATGGGTAAATGTGTCCCTCACAAAAGGTCTTTCAGAAAGATAAATGGCATCCCTTAAGTTTTCAAAAGATGTTTTTGTCATTGATAGTAAACTCTATTTAACTCTTTATAAAATGGCAAAATTCTACACTTATCAAAACTGAAAGCATTTGCAGTCGACAAATTAAATGTGGCACAAATTATGAAACTTTTTTTTCTTTAATGATCAATATAAATCATTGTTGAAAAAAGAGAAAATGACTTTTTAAGTTTGCTAAAACTAATACAAGTAAAAAAATTTCTTTTAACCTTTTTCCACACAATGATGACTTTTGACGACCCTGAGGTAGAAGCCTTTAGAAAACATCACGGGAAAAGGAGAAAATGCTGGTAACCAGCACTTTCCCCTCTTCCCACAATGTTTTTTACCCTCCCCAAATCAAATTTCAATTTCTTAGTCACATTTATTTTGTAGTCTGCAAATGCTTTCAATGTAGACCACTCTATAAAGAGTTATCTAAATTTGGTAAAGAGTTCTTTCTTCACTGTCTTTAGACATAAAGAGCACAGAGCCTTGATGGTACAGAGTAAAATATTCCCTTCCAACCACCAGGGAGTGGAGACACTTTTATTCTGGAAATAATATGAAGCTCTCCAAGACTGTAACAATGCTTAGCCCATTACCACACAATCCCTACTTTTGACGACCCTGAGAAAGAAGCCATTAGAAACAATTGTGGGAAAAGGAGAAAATGCTGGTAACCAGCATTTTCTCCTTTTCTTACAATGTTTTCTTCCCTTCACAATACAAATTTCAAATTTTCAGTCACTTTTATTTTGTTGCCTGCAAATGCTTTCGACTTGGACAAGCCTAAAATATTGTTGTTTGGTAATGAGTTAAATTAGAGTTGTATTTTGTATACTAACTGGATTCTGGGTTGCATTTGTATTCCATCTGACACTGACAAAAAAAACCCTGCCTCTAAATTTCTACATGCAAATGTTTACAATTTGGACCAGTCTATTATTTTGTTGTTTGTTAGAGAGTTAAAACCCTGTGTCCATATTCACCATTCTCAAAGACATAGTCCTATTCTCCAGATTTTTCCAAATTTGAAAGTAATACACCTTGTGATTGGCTAAACCATTTGGTTCAGCCAATCACTGAAGTTGTGTTGCTTTCAAATTCGAAGATCATCTTGGAGAACAAGACAAAGAATGTTCTTCTAAAACTTGATGAATATGGACCATCCAAAATAAAATCAGTGACCTTACACATCCTTGTAATCTGAAGGGAAACAAAAAGGTCTTCCTAAAAATCCTGTAAACAACTGTTCTGTTTACATTTCCTGACTTCGTGGTATGTATATTTACTGTGTACAGTCTGTAAACATTTTTGGTCTTCAAATAGAGTACATCAACTCTTCATAAAAGGAGAGAAATTTAGACTTATCCTAACTGAAAGCATTTGCATAGTATCTTACAACAAATTAAATATGGCACAAATGATCTGGTCTGTCTTAAGGGTAGTACAAATAACTTTCCCAAAAGATGATGTTATATTTTGACTAGTCACCTCTTAGGGATGCTTTTGAAAACACTGCAGGAAAAGGAGAGCCTTTTACAACATGAGAACAGGAGAAAAAAGATGGACATCGGCATTTTCTGCTTCTTCCACAATGTTTTCCTACCTCAAGTATGCAAACACTGTTAGGCTGTTAGCTGGGGTTGATGAGTTAGCAATGCTTGAAAGCACGGGGTTTCTTACCTATTAAGCAATTTCCCCTTTTTCTCAAAATATTTTCTTCACTTTTTCCCAAACAATCCCTAGTTTATACGACCCTGAGATAGAGGCCTTTTGAAAACATAGTGGGAATAGGAGAAAATGCTGGTAACCAGCATTTTCTCCTTTTTCCACAATGTTTTCTACCCTGCTCGAAACAAAATTCAATTTTTGAGTTATGTTAATATTTTTTCGTCTGCAAGTGCTTTTAATTTGGACCAGTCTAAAATTTTGTCATTTGGTAAAGAGTTAAGTATTGGCAAATGAAGCCTTAACCACACAATCCAGAGTTTTAATTGTGTACACTGGAAAAAATGCTGGTTACCAGCATATTCTTCTTTTCCCACAATGTTTTTAACTCTTTCTAATGCAAATCCCATTGTCACAAAGTGGTATGTAGCCTGCCAAATTAATGCTTTCAATTTGGCCAAGTCTACGATTTTAATTGTTGTGAAAGAATACAACGAAAAATTTCTTTCCGAAACAAAAAAATCATACCGTAAACATATCAACATACCCAATGCATAAATGGTGTTATCCGTAAACTTTGACACACAATATAAGCTCTTTTCCGTTTTATTTAGAAAAAAAACAACACCTTTCAATGTATAAAAAAGCCCAGGTAAATTACGTAAGATAAAAATCTTAAACACATTCCCGTATACTATTTCAAACATAAACTTACTGTGCGCAATCACAATGTCACATATACTGGGTGACCTACGTATAAAACTGTACACCAACTGTCACAATGATTTCACAGGTAATTTACACAACTGACAGCGAAAAATACCTAACTATCTCACAGGAAAAATCTGACGAAATTCCACAACCTTACCTAGTTACCTAACAACTTTTTTTACATGTCAGAATTATGCATTAACTCTTTACCAAACGACAAAATTTCAGACTTTTTCAAACTGAGCATTTGCAGACAACAAAATAAATGTGACTCAAATTGAACTTGGACTTTAGAAGAGAAGAAAACATTGTGGGAAAAGTCGCTAGTAGTGACCTTGATTTTGTATTTCAAAAGTAGATCTATATATTTTTACAGGGAAAAATATCCTTATAAAACAGTTTAGATCAAAGATCTGTGTGCATGTTCTGTGTAGTCTAATCTTCATCTACATTGTAAGCTAAAGCTCAGTGATCCATGCGTAACATTCTTGGTGACAAAATCTGTCCTTTTCCGAATTTGAAAGTAAAATAACATCTGATTGGCTAAACCAAACAGATTATGCTTCAGCCAATCAGAAGTCATGTTACTTTTCAATTCTATATGACTTGGAATGATATCAAGAATGGTTGTTGACAGGACCCTACACGGAAGTTTCCTGGTACATGATGCTTAGATCAGGTCGGCAAACTGCCAACGAATTGTCTGTCACCTCCTACTCTCATAAATCTTGAAATATTTTGAAATCCATTTCCTTTCAAAAGACTCATTTGGTTGCTCTTCTTTCTCCAAAAACAGCTGAGCCCCAGTAGCTCAGACGGTTGCGTACAGGACTTGAGAACAGGGGGTCTTGAGTTAGATCCTAGCTCTGCCAGTTTCTTTCCATGGATTGATGACAGTCAGGATTCATTCCTCTCTCACAGCTGATCATTGTTTCGACAAGGATTATGTGTGAAAGCAGCCAGTGGCTTGGAAAGAATATTGTGCTGAGTACTGGTAACAGAAACTTCAGGAAAGCATGGATATAGGTGCACTGCCGCGATATAACTGAAATGATGTTGAAAATAGCGTTAAATACCAAACAATCAATCATCCAAAAACATAAGGGAAAACCTTGCAATGCCAATGGATGTATAGAATAACACAGGAAAAGACATTTGATTGGTTGGTTGTATTGGTTTTTACGCCACTTTCACAGCTGAGCTAAGTCATATCATTGTGGTTGGTGACACACATGTGTTTCCTGGCTCTCTCACACCAGTACTAACACAACTTTCTTTCCAAAACCACCAACTACTTTTCTCACATGCTTTAGCAGAGGTGAGAGGCGAAAATACACCAGAAAGAAAGTTTGCGTCAACTAGGTATCGAACTGGGTATCAACCAGGTCATGAGTCTGTGAGCAACCCAGGCAGGCGGGAAAAGACAGACAGAATAATTTCACGATGATGCCATACAAAATGACAACTTTCTTACCAGTTTCTGAACAAGTTCTATTTAACCCTTTACTCCATAGATACTCATTTCTACACATTGCTTGTAGGAGCCTTTGGAAAACATTGAGGCTCATGACGAGCAATTTAACCTTTTGTCAAAATGTTTCCTATGCTATCAAAAGGTGTCATTTTCACATAAGAAACAGCTTCACCCTTGCTGTTATTTGGGGTCAATTAGAGATACCATAGAAATGCCTTATGGGGTAAACCGTAAAGGGTTAATCATATACATGTACATCTGAATTCATTTCCTGAAAATGCTAAAAACCAGTAACACACCACATAATGAGATCTTGCTATGACTCAGAATTTAAAACTTTAACCCTTTACCAAACAATGTTATGTTCCAAGCCTTCTGGCAGCCCTAAGGAAAAAGGACTTTTAAAAAATATATTGTAGGAAAATGAGAAAATCCTGGTAACCACCATTTTCCGTTTCTTCTTTTTTGGGTTCCTAGTCCATTGGAAACAAATCTCTTCATTGAAGCCATATTTAAATTGTTATCTGCCAATACTTTCAGTTTGAATAAGCCTACACTTTTATCAGCTAGCATGCAGGATTAACTCTTTACCAAATGACATTAGCTTTGACCTGTCCAAATTGAAAGCATTAATTAGCAGACTACAAAATTGAGATTTGTTTTGGAAAGGATAGAACACTTTGTGGGAAAAGGAGAAAATGCTGGTAACCAGCATTTTCTCCTTTTCCCACAAAGTTTTCTAAAGGCTTATTTTCTAAGGGTCTTTAAAATTCCAGATTGTGTGATAAAGGATTAATTAACTGATTTCAAAACAATCCCAGGTTTTCCTGACGCTAAGAATGAAGCCTTTAGAAAGAAATTGCGGGAAAAGGAGAAAATGCTGATTACTGGCAATTTCTCCTTTTCCTACAATGATCTTTTTTCTTCACAAAACCAATTCCAATTTTTGTGTCCTGATTATTTTGTCGTCTGCAAGTGCTTTCGATTTGAACAAGTCTAGAACTCTTTACCATACGACAAAGTTTTAGACTGGTCCAAATTGAAAGCACTCGCAGATGACAAAATACCGTTACAGGTAACTAAAAATTTATATTTGTTTTCAGCAGGGTAGAAAACATTGTGGGAAAAGGAGAAAATGCTGGTTACCAGCATTTTCTCCTTTTCCCACAATGTTTTCAAAAGGCATCTATCTCAGGGTTGTAAAAACCAGGGACTGTTTGGTAAAGGGTTTAAGATTATGCAGAATCATGTCACCTCGCCCATTGTTCACATCTACCTTTCCCAATAAAGACCAACCATCAAACAGAAATAAATAAGAACTTCATCCTTTACACTGTCATACTGGTATGGATCAAGATCAGACATAACAAACATTATGCATAATTGTGTAACCTTGCCCATTGTTCACACTCACCTTTCCAAATAACTACCAACCTTCAAGAAGCAATAAAATAAGACCTGAATCAACAAAGCCCTTCTAGTTTCATAGACAAGAAGCCGAAAGTTTGAATCAAGATCCAACTATGTAAAAACAGGCAGAGTTTTAATTACATTTTACGTTGCTTTGTGTTCCTTGCAAAGACCAGCTTTAACCCTTCACCAAGCATTCTAGACTTTTAACGATCCAAGAGAAAAAAGCCGTCTGAAATAATTTTTGGTAATTTTTTGAAAAGGAGAAAATGTTGGTAACAGGGTTATCAATAAATGTTTTCTGCCTTTTGAAAAAGAGATATTGTGATTTGAGTGACACTTAATTTGTTGTCTTTGAAGAATGCTAAATAAATTTGAGCATAGCTGAAACTGCCATTAAATTTTGCAGAACAATTAGGTAGTAGGAAATTAAGACCAAAACAATCAGCCCTTACAGTTTTTTGATTCTGTGTTTGAAAAACACTGTCGATAAAAAAATTGAATCATTTCGTCTTACTCATGGGTCAGACAGATTTTTCTAAATACAGGCAGAATTCAAAAGACTCAGGATTTTTTGGCAAAGTGTTTTAACATGCCTACCGAGATGAGCTTTTGAAAATGTTGTAGGAAAAGGAGAAAATACTGGTAACCAGCGTTTTCTCCTTTTAATTCCCACAATGTTTTCAACTCTATCAATGACAGAAATCATCATTTAACCCTTTACTCCATAGATACTCATTTCTATGCATTGGTTGTAAGAGCCTTTGGAAAACATTGTGGCAAAAGGTGAAATTGCTCATGATGAGCAATTTCACCTTTTTTCACAATGTTTCTATGCTATCAAAAGGTGTCATATACACATAAGAAATTGCTTCATCCATGCTTTTATTTAGGATCATTTAGAGATACCACCATAGAAATGCCTTATTGGTAAAGGATTAACAGGGTTTGTTTCCTGCAAATGATTTCTGTTTTGTCAAGTCCAAAACCTTTTCATCTGTTAACAGGTGAAATAAACTTGATCTGTCAGAATTCATCTTTATGCTGAAGAGTCTGGTTGCTAGACTCAAGCGCTGGGTCCTGCATGGCTCAGTGGCTGAGGAAGAGCATGTAATCCACAGGTATTGGGTTCAATATTTAATCTTGACGCAATGTTGTTTGGATGCCCTTTAGCTCACAACTTTAGAGTCTTAAGTAAAGTAATACTGAAACCAAGAAAATCTACTAATCTGTGATTTGTGGTAAAAAACTTGTTATATGACTGCATGTCATGCATGAAATAATGATAAAAAAGACATAAGGCACCTTTCCATTATTCCATTTTATCTTACATCTCTGAAAACCAGGTAAAAAAATATTTGATTGGCTGTCACATTTCTGCCCTTTTGAAGAATGTTTGTCATACATCCAGCAAACTTCTCTTATCCTGCTAAATAACTAAAATGAAATTTTGAATTTGACATTAACCCATTCCCAAACAAGCCCCGGTTTTTACGTTTCTGCAGTAAAAGTGTTTTGAAAACATTATGGGAAAAGGGGAAATTGCTCGTAACGAGCAATTTCTCCTTTTCCCACAGTGTTTTCTACCCTTTTTGACAACTTTCTGCCATTTTCTCCTAATCTAAATTGTCGTCTGCAAACTCTTTCGGTTTGGAAGGGTCCAAAATTTATCGTTTGGGAAAGGGTTAATAACTTGAATATTGCCGTTTCAAAGTTATGTATTTGGGAATAATATCTCTTTATAGGACAATGTAGACCAAAGATCAGACTGCATGTTCTGTGCAGTCGGATCTTGATCTACATTGTCCGCAAAAGGTCAGTGAGCAGCTTAGCAGCCTATGGGTTAAAAGCACTATGCTGGGTCCAAAGATTCCATTAGTTTAGTTAAAACATATTTATTTTACATTGACTGAGAAACAAGTTCTAACAACTTATACAAATCTCTCTCTATTCTGCAATAGTCCTACAGTTAGACATACAGAATCGAAACAATCCATTCGTCCTTACTAGATCCAGTGAAAATTTGTTGAGGGCAAATGGATTATCTTTTTATGTCTAACTGTAGGACAAGCGCAAAATGGCAGGACATGTAAGAATTCTGAAATTTTTTGGACCCTGCTGTGCCAAAATAAGGCTATTCGTAACCGAAATTTTCTCCTTTTGCAGCACCGTTTTCACACATTCATGAAGATTATGAAACTTTCTTTTTTGGTCATTTATTTGGTTACTTTTCCCTTTCTTCATTTTCAATATTGCAGAATAAGCAAGCCGCCATTCACACAAATCAAAACAACATTGTGTTAACCTCGAACAGTCCGTTTTCTGTTTTCACCTGTACAGGTAAGCCCAAGTTAATTCGTAACCGAGGGTGGAGATACCAACAGCTTAAATCTGCAATATTGTGCCATATAAACCCGAAATAAAGGAAGAAATCAGACCACAAAACAATAGTATTCTATAGCAGAAGTTTCTATATACGGTTGAATATAAAGATTAGAGATAAGGATAATTAAAAAACAATTTTATCACCTGACAGGTAAATCCAAGATTGTCAACATCCGTGACGGTGCATGCAACAAACTTTACCGTGAATTTTACAAAGAAAGTAAGTTCGCCGAAAAAAAAAAGGATATTGTTTCTGATTTTACTTCCATTGTCATTGCTTAACACGATAATGTACATGTTTTGCATCCTTTTCTTTGTTTCAATGGGAATTGCATCATCTACATACTAAATACAGATTTTGGCCAGGTCTAGACAACTTGAAAGGAAAACACAGGCTAAAAAGTATTATCAAGGGAGATCACTGCTGAAGGTTCGGAAATTAAACACATTTTATTTACTTCCCTTAGCGCGGTATTTCCACAAACGCTGCCAGAGAGATTTCAATTTTTGAGTTAGATTCTACGTTTATTTTGTCGTCTGCAAATACTTTCAATTTGGACAAGTCTAAACTTATGTCGTTTGGTAAAGGGTTAAGCATAATTTTATGAGGACAAATTGAGAGAACACGGCAGAGATACAGAGATGAAGGTACTGGAATTTTTCATCACCTCCAATAGCAAATTTTATAAACTTTTGGTCAGTGATATCTGTTGAGCGGCAAGTTATTGGTGCAGCCAAAGCCGCACTGGCAGGGACAGTGTTACGGGAGATCATTCCTTCTTTACGACATAACTTTCCTGTATAAAATCAATACCTGACAACTGCGTTGATCGGCAAGTTAACCCATTACCACACAATCCCTACTTTTGACGCCCCTGAGGAAGAAGCCTTTTGAAAACACTGTGGAAAAAGGAGAAAATGCTGGTAACCAGCATTTTCTCCTTTTCCCACAGTGTTTTCTACCCTTCTCAGAACAAATTTCAATTTTTCAGTCACCTTTATTTTGTCCTGTGCAAATGCTTTCAATTTGGACCAGTCTGAAATTTTCTCGTGTGGTAAAGAGTTAATGGTGCAGCCAAAGCCTTGAGCCTGCCAGTATGGCAGGGACAGTGTTTCGGGAGATCATTCCTTCCTTACTTACGGCGCATCTTTCCCGTATGAAATCAATACCTTCTCTTTGGCTCAGTGGTTATGGTACTGGTCTTTTGAACCTCGAAAAAGCAAGGATATTAATTTTGTCCGTCATGGGATCGAAACCCGCCAGATGCAATTTGTGTTTGAGCCTTGCATTGTTGTAAACTTTCATGTTCATAAGATAGTGGCTCATCCAGGATTGGCCATAGAGCCATTTGTTGTCTAATCAACTCATTACCAAGGGACAAAATTTTAGGTTTGTCCAAATCGAAAGCATTTGCAGACGACAAAATAAAAGAGACTGAAAATTTGAAATTTGTTTTGGGAAGGGTAGAAAACATTGTGGTAAAAGGAGAAAATGCTGGTTACCAGCATTTTCTCCTTTTCCAACAACGTTTTCTAAAGGCTTCTTTCTTAGGGTCGTCAAAAGTAGGGATTGTGTGGTAATGGCTTAATAGTCTTACTGCCTAATTAGGCTTTCTGTCATCGAAATGATGACATCTTAGTGGGTGTGTGTCACAGGAGATCATTCCTTCCCTAAGGCATAGCTTTCCCATATAAAATCAGTACATGACAGCTGCATCAGAGAGAATTCTCTTTGGCTTAGTGGTTATGGTATTGGTCTTTTAACTCATTACCAAACAACAATATTTCAGGCTTGTCCAAATCAAAAGCATTTGCAGATGACAAAATAAAAGTAACTGAAAATCTGAAATTTGTTTTATGAAGGTTAGAAAAAATGGTGGGAAAGGAGAAAATGCTGGTAACCAGCATTTTCTCCTTTTTCCACAATGTTTTCTAAAGGCTTCGTTCTCAGGGTCGTCAAAAGTAGGGATTGTTTGGTAACAAGTTAAACCTCGAAAAATTAGGATATTTGTCTGTCATGGGTTTGAATAACACCAAATGCGGTTTGTATTTGAGGTATGCATTTGTTACAAACCTTCATGTTTGTAAGAGTAGTAACTTCTTTCCTGTAAAATGTACTTTTGTCAAATCATCAGGACACCATACCTATTCTTGTCTATGCAGGTTAACTTATCCTAAGCTTGGACTCTGCCATAGCTTGCCAAAGGACATTTCAGACCTTTAACCCTTTACTCCATAGATACTCATTTCTATGCATTGTTTGTGGGAGCCTTTGGAAAACATTGTGGCAAAAGGTGAAATTGCTCATGACGAGCAATTTCACCTTTTGTCACAATGTTTTCTATGTTATCAAAAGGTGTCATATACATATAAGAAACGGTTTCATCCTTGCTGTTATTAAGGGTCATTTACAGATACCATAGAAATGCCTTATGGGGTAAAGGGTTAAGGGACTATGTTACGGGAGACCACTCCTTCCTGCATGGCATTCTCCCGATTTAAATACAATACCTGGCTACTGCGTCAGGGAGATATCTCTTTGGCTCAGTGGTTAGGGTATTGGCTTTGCGTCCGGGAGTTCGGAGTTCGAATCCCGCTCCGATCCTTATTTCTGCCATGCATTTATTCCTTTGTTTCTCTGTTACGGACTTCGTTTGTAAGATGGGGGCTCGTCCGGGATCGGCCATTGAGCCATTAATCCCATTTGTTGTCCAAAAATCGGACTTCCTGCCTAATAAGGCTTTGAGTCATCAATAAATGATGACTTTAAGAGGGGGTGTGTTACGGGAGACCACTCCTTCCTGCATGGCATTCTCCCGATTTAAATACAATACCTGGCTACTGCGTCAGGGAGATATCTCTTTGGCTCAGTGGTTAGGGTATTGGCTTTGCGTCCGGGAGTTCGGAGTTCGAATCCCGCTCCGATCCTTATTTCTGCCATGCATTTATTCCTTTGTTTCTCTGTTACGGACTTCGTTCGTAAGAACTATTACAAATGAAGACATTGCTCATTTTGCATGATTTATTCACCAGTTTTCCCTCTTTCCAGCGTTTTCTCCTTTTCCCAAAATGTTTTCACAAGGCTTCTTTCTTAAGGTCGTTAACAGTTGGGATTGTGTCGTAAAGGGTAGGTGGAAATATACAAATACACATCAGACATCTGATAATGAATGCTTTTTTAATCGTTACTTGCTTACAACTGTACTGTATAAAAATAAACAACACTCTTACATCATTATTTCTAAAATGATTATGTATTTGGGGGAAAAAAGGTGATCTATATTTATGTTTTAATAAATGGACTAAGTCTGAACCTATATATACATTCTTTGTACACTAAGGAATCACACAAAATTTTGTTATGTATACATGTAAATGAAATGCATACAAATGTTTCAATAAACGGAAAAAAAAGGTTAAAAAAAAAAAGATTGCAAAATCACAACTCGGGGAGATAACCAGTATCTGTCTACCAACATGCACTGGTAAAAACCACAATATCTGTAAGATTAATCCCCCCCCCCCCCCCAAAAAAAAAAGGATTGCAAAATCACAACTCTGGAGAGATAACCAGTGTCAGTCTACCAACATGCACTAGTAATAACCACAATGTTTTTAAGATTAAATGGGAAATTCCATAGACTGTATTAACGTTTAAGGCTGCCCTTAACATTACAACCCCCATGATTTTAACAACCTTTGTGAAAGAAAACATTGGAAAACATTGTGAGAGAGGGAGAAAATTCTGGTGACCAATATTCTCTTCTTTCCTCTCTCTGTCTTCTTCTCTTTTAAGAATAACATCAAACATTAGAGTAGCAGTTACTTTGTCATCAGCAGATGCCTACAATTTGGACCAGTTTAACTCCTTACCACATGACAAACTTTTGGACCAGTCCAACTTGAAAATATTTGCCGAGGACAAAATAAATGTGACTCAAATACTGAATTTGTTTTGGAAAAGGTAGAAAATATTGTGGGAAAAGGAGAAAATGCTGGTTACCAGCATTTTCTCCTTTTCCCACAATGTTTTCAAAAGACTTCTTTATCAGTGTCATTAAAAGTCAAGATTGTGTGGTGAAGCTATAAATTTTCTTAAACGGTAAGGCTTGACAACAAAATATCCCCGTTTAGGGTATCGGTCCAAGATGCCCTTGTAAGTAGGGTGGAGCCATCTTCTTGTGTGGCCCGCCCGGGTGGCTCAGTGGTGAGCATGTCTGACTCATGACCTAGTGGTTGTGAGTTCAATACCCGGTTGAGGCGAACTTTCTTTCTGGGGTATATTCGCCTCTGACCTCTGCTGAAGCATGTGAGAAAAGTAGTTGGTGGCTTTGGAAAGAAAGTTGGGTTAGTGCTGGTGTGAGAAAGCCAGGAAACACATGTGCATCACCGACCGCCATGATATGACCTTAGCTGTTAAAGTGGCTTTAAACCCCAATACAACCAACAATCTTCTTGTGTATGTACCTAATTGAAACCGTACTTCAATCATAAACATAGACCCCTGAACAGTATACATGCATGGGCAAAAGGTGATAAATAGAATCTGACATTAGTATTTACCCAAACTTGTTGACTAAAGTGTAGTTCGCACTTGCCAAGGCTCCAGTCATACAATTTTAGCCATCTCGTTAAACTCTTTACCAAACAATGACAACTTTTGACGACCCCAAGAAAGAAGCCTTCTAAATATATTGTAGAAAAAGGAGAAAATGCTTCTCCTTTTCCAACAATGTTTTCTATCCTATCAATAAACAATTGCACCATTTGAGCCACATTGAAATTGTGGTCTGCAAATACTTTCTATTTGGACAAGGCTAAAATTTTGTCGTATGGTAAAGGGTTAATAAAAATGATAATACATAAGTAATCATCAAAAGATCCTCTCTACCTATAAAGAAAGAATGGAAAAGAAATGCATGGCAGAGAGAAAACCTCAATACGAAGTGGAAATTCTCCGTTACAAAATCACAACTCACCTTCTACAAAAAGCTACTTAATAAGAGTTATTCTCAGACCTACAGTGTAATGAAAAAAAAAACAAAGAAAACAAAAAAATAACAAAAGTTTCACCAAAAGCAGTAAATGCACGTCTAATACTTGCCGCACAACCTACAAAGTCTTCTGTTTTGAGGCCGTAAAATTAGTCCAAGGTCATAAAATTATTAGGTTTAGATGAAAAACTTTTAACCCATTACCACACAATCCCTACTTTTGACGCCCCTAAGAAAGAAGCCTTTTGAAAACACTATGGGAAAAGGAGAAAATGCTGGTAACCAGCATTTTCTCCTTTTCCCACAGTGTTTTCTACCCTTTCCAGGACTAATTTCTATTTTTTAGTCACCTTTATTTTGTCGTCTGCAAATGCTTTGAAACTGGACCAGTCTAAAATTTTCTCGTGTGGTAAACAACTTTACCACAACAACAAATTTTTAGACTGATCCAAATTGAAAGGATTTGCAGACGACAAATCAAATATAATTAAAATAATGATTTCTGTTTTGGATGGGGAAGAAAACATTGTGGGAAAAGGAGAAAATGCTGGTCACCAGCATTTTCTCCTTTTCCCACAATGTTTTCAAAAGGCTTCTACCTCATCGTCATCAAAATTTGTCATCGTGTGGTAAAGGGTTAACATGGCTAGTGCTCAGGACATATTCAGATTACTACATGTGAGTTAATTAGACATTAAGGTAAGACCTGTGTAATGGAAAACAGCTATTTCCATTAAAATATCATCCTACAAAATTAGCTACAATTAAAAATGAGTATTTTTGAACTACTTTCACCTTTTCGTTTTTTCCATTTTTCGCTTCTTTGAATTATCATTTATAAATCTGAAACCACTATATTCTCAATTGAAAAAGAGATAATAATTACCTCCCTTTTCAGAAAACTAACAAAAGTATCAAAAAATAATTTCAAGATAGATATAAATGGAATTGCTGATCCGTTAGAAATGTGCAAAAATATCATTTCTGCATAAATCCTTATTTATCCTTATTTATCAACCAATTGGAATTTTCACCAGAAGTGCATTACACAGGTCTTACCTTAATTCTACAGTTGCAAAAGCAAAAGATATCTTCATGCAGCAAATAGGAATGAAAGACACTCTCAGAAAAGAGGGTCTACTGCATCTTCATATTACACATGCACCATTTTGCCAAGCAAAGTCATTGCATGGTACGGATCCATTTTGTTAAACCCTTTCCCAAACAACAAAATTTAGATGCTTTCAAACTCAAAATGTTCGCAGACGACAATTTCAAATTTCATGAAAATAGCAGCAAATTCTCGAAACAGGCAGAAAACACTGCGGGAAAAGGAGAAATTGCTCGTTACGAGCAATTTCTCCTTTTCCCACAGGGTTTTCAAAAGACCGGTATTGCAGATACGTAAAAACAAAGGCTTGTTTAGGAAAGGGTTAAGAACCATCTGAACCATGAGGTAGACTTTTCCTTTGACATGCAGAAGTTTTACAAAAAAGTTTCGGCCCATGTCAGCCTGTGCTGACTGCGCAGGCTGACATGGGTTGCTACTTTTTGCAGATTGTATTAACCTTTTCCCAAACGACAAATTTTACACTCTTCCAAACTCAAAGAGTTTGCAGACGACAATTTCAAACTTGATAAAAAGGGCAGAAAGTTCTCCAAATGGGTATAAAACACTGTGGGAAAAGGAGATATTGCTCGTTACGAGTAATTTCTCCTTTTCCCACAGTGTTTTCAAAAGACTTGTACTGCAGACACATAAAAACAATGGCTTGTTTGGGAAAGGGTTACACCGTTTTTTTCAAAGTGCATAATTTATGATTTATAATAATGGAATGTACAAGTATATTATCATCAATGTCTATAACCCATTCCCCCTTTATGTAATTTTTGATCTTATCTACTATGGACATAATGAAAGGTAAATACAGGAATTATCAAGAAAACATTCTGGAAAATGGGGAAATATTATTCGACTTGAATGATTTCATCATATATTATATCTCAACTTTTACAAATCTATCTACATGTAGTTGCTTCTTAACACATCTGCACAGAATCCCTCCTCCACGCTCCTGACCTTCACAAGTAGTGGCAAGGTCATTTGACCTTCACAAGTAGTGGCAAGGTCGCTTGACCTTCACAAGTAGTGGCAAGGTCACTTGACCTTCACAAGTAGTGGCAAGGTCACTTGGCCTTCACAAGTAGTGCCAAGGTCACTTGACCTATACAAGTAGTGGCAAGGTCACTTGACCTTCACAAGTAGTGGCAAGGTCGCTTGACCTTCACAAGTAGTGGCAAGGTCACTTGACCTTCACAAGTAGTGGCAAGGTCACTTGGCCTTCACAAGTAGTGCCAAGGTCACTTGACCTATACAAGTAGTGGCAAGGTCACTTGACCTTCACAAGTAGTGGCAAGGTACAGTGCCAAAGTCACTTGACCTTTACAAGCAAGGTCAAGATCACGACCTATCCTGGTTTCTTTACCACACTATTTTTATGACAACCTGTACCATATCACCACTCCTTTCTGGCCTTCACTTAACTCTACCACACAAATCCGACTTTCTACCAACCCTGAAGAAGAAGCATTTTGAAAAAATTGAGAGAAAAAGGAGAAAATGCTGGTAACCAGCATTTTCTCCTTTTCCGACAATGTTTTCAGCTCTCTCAAAGGAAAGATCTGTCATTTTTGCTTCCTATAATTTGTTGCCTGCAACTGCTTTCAATTTAGAGAAGTCTGAAATGTTTGGTAACGAGTTAAACAAAATTACTCCCTTAGTGTAACCTTGTCTCCAGTTTCACCGTTTCCCATATATATACTCTACTCTTATTCACAACAGATTGAGCTAGCTGAAGATGGCTTATAAGTCATATAAGTTATGGACTTCTTTCTCCAACAAGTCCTCATTACATATCACTTGTATTTCTGTGAAGACTTGTAAATCCGTCATGTCATTTCTTGTCACTTTGTTCAATATTCCAACCTGTGAACAATTCCCCTATAAGTCTTCAAAATACATTGAGGAGATCATACTTTTTCCTACAAGTATCTATATGTCATTTATATAGTCAAGGCATCTATTTCATAACCTTTTTTGCTTTTATTGTCATAAATTGCAATTGTTAAATGCTGATATCATAGTTTTTACATTATCACTGTTATTAAACAGTTCTTCCTGTCTAGATTTTTTTTCTATGTTGCATAAAAAAAACTTGTGTCTCTCCTTGGCACCTCTGTCTTCTGTAGAGCAGCAGCACTGAACATAAATTTGTGAATCATCTTGTTTTCACCTGTATAAAGTATTTATTAATGCTTGCATTAGTTAATTTCTGAGGAAGTCTTAAGTGTTATCACATTAGAAGTTGGATACACAGTAATACACTACTAAATCTTCACATTTCCACATTATGATGAACAGCACTGATACACCAAACATTCTTTCCTTAGGTTTTTGTTGTAAAATAATTTTGAAAAATATTTTCTACGTCCGTGCTAGACCCAGGAATCTGCTCCTTCCTGCCCTTGATCCTGTCCCAGCATCGCAGGATTGGATCCCATTTCATCTCGACTACGCTTTTTATTTACACGGGCGTATAATGGCTCTTGAGACGGGCTTCCTCCACCTGGCTGTTGACCCTAGTATAAAACAAAAATTAAAAAAAAAGTATTTAGCACTTTACTTGACGATTCTCTATGAAAAATGGCTTTTACAAACATTGTAGGAAAAGGAAAAATTGCTGGTAACCTGCACTATTCTGCCAATGTTTTCTACCCACTCAAAGATAAATCATTTTTGCTACACTTTTTTTTTTGTCCGCAAATGGTTTTGACTCTCTATCATACGAGAAAATTTTAGACTGGTCCAAATTGAAAGCATTTGCAGACGACAAAATAAAGGTGACTAAAAAATAGAATTTTGTTCTGGGAAGGGTAGAAAACACTGTGGGAAAAGGAGAAAATGCTAGTTACCAGCATTTTCTCCTTTCCCCATAGTGTTTTCAAAAGGCTTCTTTCTTAGGGGCGGCAAAAGTAGGGATTCTGTGGTAATGGGTTAATTTGGAAAACTCTGAAACTAACAATCTGGTCAGCAGGAGTAAACCCCGCCATGACATGGGGTCAAATTACTCCAAAATGAATGGTTTAGCAAACATATAAATTGAACAGGTATTGTCTTCAACAATGGTATATGTCCTAAAGATTTTTACAGGGGGAAATGCAGATATGCTATTGGATACTAGTATTTTCTCTTTCATCAAGAATTTTTTCAGATCATTCTACCAAATACTGGTAACTAGCATTTTCTCCTTTTCCCACAATGTTTTCTTCTCTGTCAAAGAAAAGTTGCATCATTTGAGCCACATTGAAATTGTCATCTGCAAAGGCTTAAATTTTGTCATCTGGTAAAGGGTTAAAAGTTGAGGTCAAAGTAGACAATATAGTTTGCAAAATGCATTTTAATTTTTAATTTTTAAAGCATGGAAATTATTGTGAAATTGACAATTCTGCTATTGCATGGATGATCAAAGCAATAGTAGCTGGCAGAAAAATGAACTTTAACTCTTTACCAAACAACAGAATTTTGGACCAGTCCAAATTGAAAACATTTGCAGACAACAAAATAGATGTGAATCAAAAATTGAATTTTGAATTGGAAAAGGCAGAAAACATTGTGGGAAAAGGAGAAAATGCTGGTGACCAGCATTTTCTTCTTTTCCTACAATGTTTTCAAAGGCTTTCTTTCTCAGGGTCGATTAAAGTCGGGATTGTGTGGTAAAGAGTTAAAATCAGGTAAAAGTTTAAATTTGTATTGTTTACTTTTGGCTGCTACTGGATATGCTAAACAGGTGGCTGTTAAAGTAAGTATTCGTGAATACTGCCTGATCTCCTTTTTTTTTAAATGTGCACTGTCCAATACTTTCAATGGTACACTCATAATTATCACAATCACAGCTGAATAATTCTTGTCTTCCAAAGATTACACTAACTTTTGGAGTGGCAGGCCAACAAATAGCCCCCTCATTAAGTCAGAGCTCCAGATAGCTGGGGAGTGATTTTTATTTCAAAATTGAAAAATTAATAATTTCCCACTAAACCCTATGTTATAGGTACTCATTAGAATCGTCTCATCGTGACGATTCTAATGAGTATCCATAACATAGGGTTTGGAAGAGAAATAATGAATTTAGAATACCATCACTCCCTCTTATCTGAAGCTCCGTCAGCTGCCTCACTACTGGATCAAAATAAAGATTAAAAGGGCTGTAACTCCTGTACTAGTTGACCAATCATAATAAAGGGCACAGCTTTCCATGGTAGGGACTCTGTTAATTGTTCACCCACATTGGATGAAAACTCTAGGTGAAGAGGAGGGTAAAAAACTATGCCTAC
Source organism: Tridacna crocea (assembly GCA_943736015.1). NCBI lineage: Eukaryota > Metazoa > Mollusca > Bivalvia > Cardiida > Cardiidae > Tridacna > Tridacna crocea. The sequence goes on along the minus strand of OX031067.1, from coordinate 2,839,571 downwards.
AAATGCACAGATTGACTGACTGAAAGCCAGTTTCCAGTCTACTATTCTCCCATTTTTTAGCCCAGATTATATATAATAAAAGCTTCCAAAATCATTAACCCTTTCCCAAACAACAAATATGGGACTCTTCCAAACCGAAAGAGTTTGCAGACGACAATTTTAGATTTGGAGAAAATGGCAGAAAGTGCTGAAAAAGGGTAGAAAACACTGTGGGAAAAGGAGAAATTGCTCGTTACGAGCAATTTCTCCTTTTCCCACTGTGTTTTCAAAAGACTTTTACTGCAGACATGTAAAGACCAGGGCTTGTTTGGGGAAGGGTTATAACAGCAAAACAACACAAAGCAAATAAGCCCAGTTAACCCATTACCACACAATCCCTACTTTTGACGCCCCTGAGAAAGAAGCTTTTAAAAAACATTGTGGGAAAAGGAGAAAATGCTGGTAACCAGCATTTTCTCCTTTTCCCACAATGTTTTCTACCCTTCACAAAACAAATTTTAAATTTTCAGTCACTTTTGTTTTGTCGTCTGCAAATGCTTTTGATTTGGACAAATCTAAAATTTTGCTGTTTGGTAATGAGTTAATTGCTAATAAACAGATTACAATGAAAAGTTTCCATCAATAGAAAAACCAGCAAGTTCCAAAGTCCAGATCACTTTGGCCAGAGTTTCTAAATGATAATGGAAAAAGAACAATTTTTTTTTTTAGACTCGTATCAAAGATGATGACTTAACTCTGAATATAATGAAGGGAATTCACTCTAAAGAGTAGAAAAGTTCGTACAAAAATGTGACAATACTGATAACCAGCATTTTCCTTTTTTCCAAAAAATCTTCAAAAGCTTCCTTCCCATTAATTTGTCTGGTGAAGGGGGTTAACCCTTCATTTTTTAGCACTGATTTTGATGTCCAACAGAGGTAGTATAATCAGCTTGGCAACCTATGGGTTAAAATTTCTCAAGTCGGGCATTAGTTAAAAATGTTATCAAAAATATCAAAATCCAACACCACCAGGTCTCATGAATATTAAAAGTTTCAAAGAAGAATTTTACACTTTCCAATGGCATGTCAAGCACATTGCCTGCTGTTGCTTTTTTCAGAATTGATAATGGGGCATAACTATGTCAAAGATATTTTAGGGGTTACCTGCCCATTTGGTATGGGTTCTGCTTTTGATTATTAACTCTTTACCACACAATCATGACTTATAAAGACCCTCAGGAAATAGCCTTTTTCAAAACCTTGTGGGAAAAGGAGAAAATGCTGGTAAACAACATTTTCTCCTTTTCCCACGAAGTTTTCTTCATTTTTAAGGAAATTGCCATCATTTTTGGTTACACATATTTATGATTAGTCATCTGCAAATGCTTTCAATTTGGACAAGTCTAAAATTTCATCATTAAATTTTGGTGAAGGGTTAACAACTTGTCGGAGTTCAAAAATTAATTACATAGCTTATGACACGGATATCTGGAAATATTATTTTCTTTTATCTTTTTTCTCATGACAATCAAGCAGACGACAGCACAACAAGAAAACATGTACTTATAAATTTTCCTCTGAAAACAGCAAAGCTAAAAAATCTAAATGCTTGAAACAAGCATTTTTTCCCATTATTTTCAGTATTCCTAATTCCATAATTCTATTTCAAAAAGTACCTTCCACAATTCTATTTCAAAAAGTATGTTAAAATCCACGCCAGCAAAAACCAAGCATCTACCTTACCATAGTTTCCTCCTTTGTCTCTTTTATAGAAGATTTTTCAGAATGTTTTCTAACTAATGAACTCAGTTCATCCTGCATATTGATAACAGAAAATTTACATGATGTAAAAAATTACATACAATAGCTAATTGTTAGGACATCCTAACAAACACTTCGGCAAATTCTTTTAATTCTAAACACAAAAGCCAGCCAAACAATTGGCTGGAATTTTCCTTCTCAGCCAATCAGATACAGCCTTAACATTTAAATCTAGTTTAAAATCTATGGATGGTTGCTGAATACTGCCCCAGATGCCAACTTTCTCAAACTTTTAACCCCTACCAAACAATCCCTGGTTTTTACGACCCTGAGATAGAAGCCTTTTGAAATCATGGTGGGAAAAGAAGAAAATGCTGGTAACCAGCATTTTCTCCTTTTACCACAATGTTTTCTACCCTGCTGGATACAAATTTCAATTTTTTGGTTACTTTTATTTTGCCGTCTGCAAGTGCTTTCAATTTGGACCAGTCAAAAATTTTGTCATCGTATGGCAAAGGGTTAAAATGACTTGAGTCCATCATTTGGCTGAGCTGTGTGTGAAACGCCGTGTCAACTTTGGATTTGAAAGTGTTTCTAAAGTCTGTTAACGTTAGAAGAATGTGTATGAATAAACAAACTCAAGTAAGGTTGGAAAATTAGTCTCTTTGCGATTAATTTTTTTGGTGAAATCAGGCACAGATCAGTTTGCATAGCATATGGATTCCGCTCTTGTCTGATTATTTGCAAGAAATCATAGCTAAAACAGGATATAACATTTCCATTTGTCATTATGTTCCATATTGGTGATAAGATGATTAATATTTTTCTACATTTAAAGATCTACGATACTTACAGGCGGTAAATTTGGAAATAGAGCAACTCCACCCACTGGGGGCTTGTTTCTGTGATTTCGCTGTTCATCTATCGGAGCATAGCCCGGCCCAATATCATTCATCGGTACTTCATCCAGTCTGCCTTGCTTACTACCATACATGTAATCTAAAACATTAAGTTTGACAGCGTAATGAATTTCCCACATTTCAAGAAGGAACACTATTTTGCCGACCTTTCTTCAATGATTAACTCTTTACCACATGACAAAAATTTAGACTTGTCAAAATTGAAAGCATCAGCAGATGACAAAATGAAATTCACAAAAAAAAAAATGAAACTTGTTTTGGTAAAGATAGAAAACATTGTGGGAAAAGGAGAAAATGCAGGTTACCAGCATTTTCTCCTTTTCCCACAATGTTTTCCAAAGGTTCCTTTTTACGGTTTGTTAAAACAAGGGATTGCATGGTAAAGGGTTGACTCTTCTTCAATACAATCCCAATGTTTTACCAAACCCCTAGGAAGACAGCTTTTGAAAATAGCTGCAGAAAGGATAACACATGATAGATGACAGACACAGCACTATCGCAACAGCTCGTCTTGATCACATTTTGCTCAGGTAAGCTTAAAATACTGGTTACCAGCATTTTCTCCTTTGTCAACAAGGTTTTCAAAAGGATATTTTTCCACAAGGTCGTAAAGTACAAATTGTGTCACAGTCATTATAAACAAATCTGCTAATTGCTTGCAAACTTAACAAATGTACATTTGCATGACTGAACAAAGCACCACTAATGAGCCCAGCCCCAGTAGCTCAGTCGGTAGTGTGCAGGACGTGAGAATACAGGGCTCTCGATTTAATCCCTGACTACGAACCCTGGCTCAGGCAATTTCTTTCCGAGGATTAATGATAGTCATTGCAACAGGATTCATTCCTCTCCCAACGCTCACCATTGTTTCAACTATGATTTTGTGGGAAAGCAGCCAGTGGCTTGGAAAGAAAATTGTGCAGAGTACTGGTATAGGAGACTCCAGGAAAGCATGGATAGGTGCGCTGGCAGCACGATAAAACTGAAATAATGTTGAAATTGGCATTAACCTATTACCACTCAATCCCTACTTCTGACGCCCCTGAGAAAGAAGCATTTAGAAAACATTGTCGGAAAAGGAGAAAATGCTGGTAACCAGCATTTTCTCCTTTTCCCACAATGTTTTCTATCCTTCACAAAACCAATTTCTAATTTTCTGTTACTTTTATTTTGTCGTCTGCAAATGCTTTCAATTTGGACCAGTCTAAAATATTGTTGTTTGGTAATGGGTTAAACACCATATAATCAATCAATACCACTTCAGAAAACAAAACTTAATCTCATTGTAGTCCACACTTGGCTTATCCTGAGAATTTAGTTACTGGATATGATAATGACAGCACCTACCTTGCTCGTCAATCAAAGGATTATTGATCCCTTGCACATTTCGTGGGTTACCTCCCATGTTACTGAAACTGTTTGGGTTGTTGTAGTCCCTCCGAGAGGCCAAGGTCGTGTCATCGTAACCTTGACCTTGCATAGGTCTGCTGATGGTATTATACGGTGTGGGTAAATTGCTGTTTGGTTGATTCCTGGAACAGACAATCGTATTATCTCATGACCCATTAAAATCAACCCCCTGCTAATTTCAGCAAAGTGTGCTCAAAGAAAGCAGTTTTATTTTGCAATAACTTTTTTTTTTAACCCTGAACCATGTATTTAAAGCCCAACAACTGCCAGTAATTCAAAGATGCTTTAAGTAAAAAGTCTTAAAGTATGGAAAATATTGCGAGATTCATTAACCCTTTACCACACAATACAAACTTTTAACAACCCTGAGGAAGAGGCCCTTTGAAAACTTTGTGGGAAAAGAAGAAAATGCTGGTAACCAGCATTTTCTCCTTTTTCCCACAAAGTTTTCTACTCTATCCAAGAAAAATTGCATCATTTGAGCCACTATGAAATTATCATCCTGGATGCTTTCGAGTTGGATAGGTCTAAAATTCTACTGTGTGGTAAAGGGATAAAATCTATTTTGCCAGAGCATGGCTTTATCTCAATGCTGCATTTTACAAAGCAATTCATCATAATTATGGATCCATAAAACTAAATTGTAAGGTAGACTGGTCCTTTGACATGTAGAAAATTTACCAAAAGCAAAGTTTTGACCCAGGTCAGCCTGCACTGACTATTCAGGCTGACATAGGTTGATACTTTTCTGCAGATGCATTAAGCCCCCTTTTCAGTGAATGCAACTCAAAACATTTATAGGGAAAATAAAAGAAAGTCCTGCACGCTACCAACTGAGCTACCAGGGCTCCGCAAAACAAGAATGAGATTTACTTCTAAATTGAGAGCACTTCCAGTTTACACATCAACAAGTCTAGAAATAGTTCTGCACTTGTAAACAAAAACAGAGGATTAAGTTTTGACAAAGTACTTACTCTCTTGGCAACATTGCAGGACTGAAGTCTTTCTCTGTGTATCCCATGTTTTTATAATTCTGCTGAAGTATCTTGCATGCCCATAGAGTCTTCAAAACCTAAGAAAACAAGAACATTTAACTCCTAACCAAACAACGAAAGTGTCTAATTCTCAAAATTGAAAGTATACACAGACTGCAATTCAAAGTGCACTCAAATGATGTGGGCCGTGTTCTAATGGAGTGAAAAATTGAAATTGTGAGAAAAGGAGAAAATTGTGGAATCCAGGATTTTCTCCTTTACCCAAAATGTTTTCAAATTTCTTCTTTGTTAGGGTCATTAAAACACAGAAGATCAACGAGCGACTTATAGAGCAACCTGGTTCTGCTCTTTTCATAGAAACTTTTATTACCCAAAGAGGTACATAACCAGTATTTTGTTGTTTTTTCACATTGTTTTCTACCCTACCACAAACAACCTCTATCCTTTTAGCCACACTGAAATTGTCATCTGCAAATGCTTTCAAATTGGGCAATTCAACAATTTTAATCCTGTGATATAGATGTAAAGCTAGGAGTATTGAAATCAAAAATTTCTAAACTAAAAAAATTCCAGCCATGTTTTAGCCAACTTACTGATATAGCAAATTTGACAGTTCTTGGTTCATATCTGTGCTGGTTTCTTGTTATGGTCATCAGTCTGGGTAAGCCACCCTCATTACAAAATGTTCTGAAACAAAAAAAGAGAAAATATTGAGGTAAAAATGCAGCAATAAGTCACCTGACCAATCATGCCTCAACACTTCAATTAATACCAAACCTGCATCTAACCTTGTCCACGTCAAGGAGGGTTTCTGCTTGTCACATGAACTTCAACATGGTGGCACCCTGTAAATTAATTAGCAATGGCACAAACAGCCAAGGTTATGCTGAAAAATGCCGACAAAATTGACAGAACAAGTTAACTCTTTACCAAACAAAAATATTTCAGACTGGTGCAAATTGAAAGCATTCAATTCAGACGACAAAATAAATGTGACTATAAAAATGAAATTTGTTTTAAAAAGTGAAGAAAACGTTGTGGGAAAAGGAGAAAATGCTGGTTACCAGCATTTTCTCCTTTTCCCGCAATGTTTTCAAAAGGCTTCTTTCACAGGGGTGTCGGGATTGAGTGGTAAAGGGATAAAATATAAATGTATCGACTGTTCGTCACCGAAAATGTCACCGAACATGTACTTAGAAAGATTCCCAAGGAAATTTGTAAGTAGTGTTTGCTTTGTAAGTGATGTGTTATGATTTTAGTACCCCGTAGGTACATATCAAGCTATGTGATACAGCCGACTGATTTGATCATCAGATTACCTGATGATTGCTGAACTCTGAGCCACAACTCTTAATCCTTTACCACATAATCCCGACTTCTTAACGACCCTGAGAAAGGAGCCTATAGAAAATATTATGGGAAAAGGAGAAAATGCTGGTAACCAGCATTTTCTCCTTTTCCCACAATATTTTCTACCCTATCAAAGTCGGAAATCATCATATTACCAAGATTTAACTTATTGTCTGCAGAAGCATTAAATATGGTCCAGTCCAAAAATTTGTCATTTGGTACAGAGTTGAAGAAAATCCTGGAAAGCATTCATAGGTGCACTGGTTGTCCCTATGTTTTTGAAATAAACGTAAGATATTTCCAAAGCTGTCTGATACAAATCTGTTTCTAACTTAACCCATTACCACAGAATCCCTACTTTTGACGCCCCTGAGAACGAAGCCTTTAGAAAACACTGTGGGAAAAGGAGAAAATGCTGGTAACCAGCATTTTCTCCTTTTCCCACAGTGTTTTCTACCCTTTCCAGAACAAATTTCAATTTTTCAGTCACCTTTATTTTGTCGTCTGCAAATGCTTTCAATTTGAACCAGTCTAAAATTTTGTCGTGTGGTAAAGAGTTAACACGTAAAATGATGTAAATACTCACGATGCAAAATCCGGATTACTACCCAGGACTTCGTTCAAACAGGCCAACACTGCACATATTGTCTCGTTTTGTAAATCCGAGGGTCGAGTTTCATTTGGAAGATTGTTGATCAGCTGTCTCATTGCATATTTACCTGGAAAAATATGGGAGGTTAAAACAAAATTACCAGGAAAAATATGGGAGGTTAAAACAAAATTACCAATCAATCACAATCTTCACAACCCTGAGAAAGCAAGCTTTTGGCCTCTAGAAGGCACACAAGGTTTTTGTAAGATATGGCCTAGTGACCTTCCATACAATCCCAATAATCACAACCCTAGAAAGAAAGCTTTTGATCTCTAGAAGGCACACACGGTTTTTCTAAGTTTTGGCCTTGTGACCTCCTTTTTGACACAACATGATTAAATTTCGAAGTTGTATGAAATGTAAGACAAAGACACTGGCCAAGTTTCAATAGTTTCAAGCAAAAGAAGTGGCCTTTAGAGTGCACACAAGGTTTTTCTGGTATTTGGCCTAACATTTGGCCAGGTGACTTAATTTTTTACTCCAAATGACCAAATTTTGCATGTCAGAGATTTTATCAACACAAACATTCTGACCGAGTTTCCAGAGTATCTGACTGAAAATGTGTCTTTTAGGTTCTTTACGCCAATGTTTCTGTTTCCACACTTGCTTCTTTGTTTAGTCCCTTTACATGGTAGGTGCCTTCCGCTCACCAGACGAATTCCTTCACCTTATCTGATAAACTTAATCCATCAAAGACATTAACCCTTTAGACTGATCTTTACCAAACAACAAAACTATTGATTCAAATTGAAAGCATTTGCAGACAATAATATACCGAACTCAAAATTTGAAATTTGTCATGGGAAGGATAGAAAGCATTGTGGAAAAAGCAGAAAATGCTGGTTACCAGCATTTTCTCGTTTTTGCCACAATGTTTTCCAAAGCTCTCTTTCTCAGGGTCATTAAAACTTGGGATTGTATGGTAAAGGGTTAACATCTCCGCTTCATTAACTGATACAAGAAGGCAGAGCTCCAGATAAGAGGGAGCGATGGTATTCTAAATCCATTATTTCTCTTCCAAACCCTATGTTGTGGGTACTCATTAGAATCGTCTCACTGAGACGATTATAATGAGTACCCACAACATAGGGTTTAGGGAAGAATTATAAATATTTTCAATTTTAAAATCACAGTAACTCCCTCTGTCTGGAGTTCTGGAAGAGCTGAACAAGTGCATTTCCCGAAGACTTACCGACTAACTCTTTATTTCTATCATCGATAGACAGGTTTCTGAGAGCAATAGCAGCAGCACAAACCACTCTTTCTACCTCAAACGTCATCAGATCTACGAGACTCGGCAAACCTTTCTCTTTTCGTACAAGTGCCCTGATTGAAACAGCCGGCTGAAAATAGTCAAATGACAATCTCATGACAAGAGGGCCATGATGGCCCTGAAATCGCTCACCTGAGTTTATTGACCAAACATGCACCATCTAGTTTCCCAGTGACCTAGTTTTTTATCAGACATTACCCATCATCAAACACTTTTGAGATATCAATAAGACAAACATTCTGGCCAAGTTTCATGAGTACTGGACTGAAAATGTGGCCTCTACAGTGTACAAAAGGTTTTTCTAAGATTTCATCAAGTGACCTAGTTTTGGACCCGACAATTACCCATTATCAAACTCTTTTGAGACATCACCAAAACAAACATTCTGACCAAGTCTGAAGAATATCAGGCAGAAAATGTAGCCTCTAGAGTGTACACAAGGTTTTTCTAATATTTGACCCATTGACCTAGTTTTTGACTCCACATGACCCATTTTCAAACTCATTCAAGGTATCACCAGGACAAATATTATGAACAAGTTTTAGGAGTATCAGACTGAAAATGTGTCCTCCAGAGCATACAAAAGGTGTTTATAACATTTGACCTATTGACCCAGTTTTTGACCCAACATGACCCATTTTCAAACTCATCCAAGATATTATAAAGGCAAACATTCTGACTAATTTTCAAGAGTGTTGGACTGAAAATGTGGCATCCAGAGCATATACAAGGTTTTTCTAAGATTTGACCTGGTGACCTAGTTTTTAACCCCCAATGACCCATTTTCAAACCTGTCTGAGATATCATCAAGATAAACATTCTGACCAACTTACAAGAGTTTCGGACTGAAAATGTGGCCTTTAGAGCCTACAAAAGGTTTTTCTAACATTTGACCTAGTGACCTAGTTTTTGACCCCACATGACCCATTTTCGATCTTGTCCGAGATATCATCCAGACAAATATCCTGACCAACTTTCATGAGTATCCAACTGAAAATGTGGCCTCTAGAGCGTACAAAAGGTTTTTCTAAGATTTGACCTAGTGACCTAGTTTTTGACCCCACGTGACCCATTTTCGAACTCGTCCCAGATATCATCCAGACAAACATCCTGACCAACTTTCATGAGTATCCATCTGGAAATGTGGCCTCTAGAGCGTACAAAAGGTTTTTCTAAGATTTGACCTGGTGACCTAGTTTTTGACCCCACGTGACCCATTTTCGAACTCGTCCGAGATATCATCCAGACAAACATCCTGACCAACTTTCATGAGTATCCGACTGAAAATGTGGCCTCTAGAGCGTACAAAAGGTTTTTCTAAGATTTGACCTGGTGACCTAGTTTTTGACCCCACGAGACCCATTTTCGAACTCGTCCGAGATATCATCCAGACAAACATCCTGATCAACTTTCATGAGTATCCGACTGAAAATGTGGCCTCTAGAGCGTACAAAAGGTTTTTCTAAGATTTGACCTGGTGACCTAGTTTTTGACCCCACGTGACCCATTTTCGAACTCGTCCGAGATATCATCGAGACAAACATCCTGACCAACTTTCATGAGTATCCGACTGAAAATGTGGCCTCTAGAGCGTACAAAAGGTTTTTCTAAGATTTGACCTGGTGACCTAGTTTTTGACCCCACGTGACCCATTTTCGAACTCGTCCGAGATATCATCCAGACAAACATCCTGACCAACTTTCATGAGTATCCGACTCAAAATGTGGCCTCTAGAGCGTACAAAAGGTTTTTCTAAGATTTGACCTGGTGACCTAGTTTTTGACCCCACGTGACCCATTTTCGAACTCGTCCGAGATATCATCCAGACAAACATCCTGACCAACTTTCATGAGTATCCGACTCAAAATGTGGCCTCTAGAGCGTACACAAGGTTTTTCTAAGATTTGACCTGGTGACCTAGTTTTTGACCCCACATGACCCATTTTCGAACTCGTCCGAGATATCATCGAGACAAACATCCTGACCAACTTTCATGAGTATCCGACTCAAAATGTGGCCTCTAGAGCGTACACAAGGTTTTTCTAAGATTTGACCTAGTGAACTAGTTTTTGACCCCACATGACCCATTTTCGAACTCGTCCGAGATTTCATCGAGACAAACATCCTGACCAACTTTCATGAGTATCCGACTAAAACTGTGGCCTCTAGAGCGTACACAAGGTAAAAAGTTGACGACGGACGACGCACGACGGACGCCGGACGCCGGACACAGCACGATCACAATAGCTCACCATGAGCACTTCGTGCTCAGGTGAGCTAAAAAGTGTGTAAATAAAAAACATTGGAAACTAGAGTTGTCACTGAATGTGACTTAATACCCCCCCCCCCAGGGCTTTGACAGAAACAGGCAATTTAACAGAAAATTTTCTAGGGGAGATTACCCTTAAATCATAGGGAGGGGATGATTGAAAACTGTGTCTTGTACAACTTCAATATACGACCAATGTATCAACAAACTTTCAATACAACAGCTGCAACACTGCAAGAGGAGTTCGAAACACAAAATTACAAGTATTTTGTACACAGATGGACACACAGACCGACACACGGACAGACTGAGGACAGACAGACAGGCTGATTCCAGTATACCCCCAAAAACATTCGTTTTGCAGTGGTATAAATATCATTACCAGTGCAAACAAACACTTCAGTCATGCCAGTCCAGTCTGCCAAGACTAATATGAGTCCAAGCTTTCTGTTTATGGCAAATTTTCTGCTTGTGCAAGGCCCATTCTATATCATGATTCAATTGGTTGATATACAAAATGGGGTTTTATGCATCCATAAGTATGTGACGACATGCCTGGCACAACCCATACCAGACATGCATGAACTCTTTACCAAACGACAAAATTCTCAACTCGTCTAAATTGAAAAGCATTTGCTGAAAACTAAAGTTACTGAAAATTTAAAATTTGTTTTGGAGAGGGAAGAAAACATGGTGGGAAAAGGAGAAAATGCTGGTTACCAGCATTTTCTCCTTTTCCCACCAGGTTTTCAAGAGGCTTCTTTCTCGGGATCATTAAAAGTCTGGATTGTGAGGTAAAGGGTTAATCCCCTTTTCCCAGAGCTTCAGTTAACTCTTTACCTAACGACAAAATTTTAGACTGGTCCAAATTGAAAACGCTTGCAGACGACAAACTTGAAGTCACTCAAAAAAAATTTGAAATTTGTTTCCTGCAGGGTAGAAAATATTGTGGGAAAAGGAGAAAATGCTGATTATCAGCGTTATTTTTCTCCTTTTCCCATCAGGTTTTCAAAAGGCTTCTATTTCTGGGTCATAAAAACCAGGGATTGTTTGGTAAAGGGTTTGGTGAAAATGAAAAAAAAAACTAACACTGACCTTCCAATCACATGCTGTTAAATTCTGTATTGCCCCACAAGCTGCTTCTAACGTTACAGGATTGGCTCCAGACAGTAGCTGTAGAAAGTATCGGACCGTGTCCACCGCCCACAGACCCATGTATTCAGAGGATGTGGAAGGAAGAACTGGATCTGGCCTGTGTAAACAGTAAGAGTGGCGTTAACTTTATGACTAACTCTTTACTAGATGAGAAAATTTCAGATTGGTGTAAATTGAAACATCAAAATAAATGTAACTAAAAAATTGAAATTTGTTTCCAGCAGGGTAGAAAACATTGTGGAAAAAGGAGAAAGTGCTGGTTACCAGCATTTTCTCCTTTTTCCACAATGTTTAAAAATAGGCCCCCATCTCAGGTTTGTAGGAACCAGGGATTGTTTGGTGAAGTGTTAAATATCAAAATGACAGGCAAAATACTTGAAAACAATCAAAAACATAGATATTATAGCTCATATTCACAAATCATTCTGAAGTGCATTCTCAGTCTTATTCTTCAAAAGTTTTTAAAGGTGAAAGTACCATAACACTTCTGTTTGGCTATACCATTCTAGTATCTCATAAGAGACCAACATTTTACCAAATCATAGAATTTACAGATACCTATATTGCTTACTTACACTTTCTCCTTTTCTAGCAATGTTTTCAAAACAAAAATGTCATGAACCAATCCCAATCTAAAACTTATACTTACATCTGATCTATCTCCAACTTTGCTTTCTGTGTTTTCTTTTTACTTCCACCAAAACACCCCACTTTTTCTGTAAAAGTAACATATTCTATAATAATACTTTCTGTGATAGAAAACAATTTTGGAAAAAGAGAAAATTCTGGTGACCAGCAATTTCCCTTTTTACTAACAACTTTTTGAAAAGACTTCTCACTCGGAGTCAATAAAAGGCCCTATGTTCTCAAGTCTTGCCACCTGAACTAATGTGCTGTTTTCTGATGCGCCGAAATCATTATTTTAGAACCAGACACTAATACCGTATAAACCAACACTATCATTTGTTAAAATCCTAAAATGTGTGTAAGCATATACGATGACGTAAGCAGACTCTTCGTTTGTTTTTCAAATTTGTTGCCTTTAATCGTGACAATGCTGAGTGGCTATTTACATTTTTGAGGAATAAAGATCACCTAACAAGTGTGTAAGAATATACAGTGTGCTATATTAAATATGCAAACTTTTCATTTCTTAAGAAAATTTACTACATTGACTTTTGTTATCCCCATGCTTTGTGGCTATTTCCATTTTGAGGGACTAAGATCATTGGATTACAGAATTACCATAAGGCCTTGACCCACAATATTTGCAGCCTACAAGTCTAAAAAGCCTTGGCCTACAAACCCACAAAACCTTGCCCTACATACCCACAGCCTTTGCCTACAAGCCCACAAGGCCTTGGCTACATAACCACAAGGCCTTGGCCTACATGCCCATTAGATTTGAAACCTAAAAGACTACAAAGGGCCTTGCCCTACAAGCCCATAGCGTCTTGGAATACATGCCCACGATCTTTGCAGCCTACAAGGCCTTGGCCTACATATCCACAAGACCAAGCCCTACATACCAACACAGCTTTAACCTATAAGCCCACAAGGCCTAGGCATACATACCCATAAAATTTGCAGCCTACAAGCCCACAAGGCCTTGGACTACATGTCCACAAGGCATGTATCTTCATTCCCAGAAGACCTTGGCCTACATGCCCATAAGGCCTTCATTCCCACAAGGGTTCGGCCTACATTCCCAACAGACCTTGGCCTACATGCCCATTAGGCCTTGGCCTAAATACCCATAGGCTTAAGCAAGACCTTGGCCAACAAGGCCTTTGCCTACATGCCTACAAGGTATTGGCCTACATACCCACAAGGCTTTAGCCTACATGCCCACAAGACCTTGGCCTGCATGCCAACAAGGCCTTGGCCTATATGCCAATAATGCCTCAGCCTACATGCCCACAAGGCCTTGGCCTGCCTGCATATTAATGGCCTTGGCCTGCCTACATATTAACAAGGCCTTGGCCTGCATGCCAACAAGACCGTGGGCTACATGCCTACTAGGCCTTGGCCTATATTCATACAAGGCTTAAGCCTACATGCCCACAAGACCTTGGGCTGCATGCCAACAAGGCCTTGGCCTACATGCCAAAAAGGCCTCAGCCTACATGCCCACAACACCTTGGCCTGCCTTCATTTTAACATGGCCTTGGCCCACATAACCTTCAGGCCTCGGCCTACATTTTCGTAAGGCCTTGGCCTACATTCCCATCAGGCCTTGGCCTAGATTCCTACAAGGCCTTGCTCTACATTCCCACAAGACTTTGGTCTACATACTCACAAGGCCTTGGCCTACATACTCACAAGGCTTCATGCCAAAAAGGCCTTAGCTACCATTCCCACAATGCCTTGGCCTAGATACCAGCAAGGCCTTGGCCTACATTCCAACAAGGCTTGACCTACGTACCCTTGGGCCTTGGCCTACATGTCACAAAATTTGCAGCCTAGAAGGTCTTGTCCTACATTCCCACAAGGCCTTGGCCTACATGGTCTTGGCCTATATATCTACAAGGCCTAGGCCAACATGTTGACAAGGCCTAGTCCTATATACCAACACCTCTTAGCATACATGCCTACAAGGCCTTGACCGACATAACCACAAGGCTTCGGCCTACAAGCCCACAAAATTTGCAGCCTACAAGCCCACAAGGCCTTGACCCACATTTCCACAAGATTTCCAGCCTACAAGCTTACAGGGCTTTGGCTTACATACTCACAAAATTTGTAATCTACAAGCCCTCAGTGCCGTGGCCTACGTCCAGGATTTGCAGCCTACAAGCCCACAGGGTCTTAGCCTACATGCCAACAAAATTTGTAACCTACCAACCCACAGTGCTGTGCCTACATGCCTACAGGATTTCCAGCCTACAAGCCCACAGGGTCTTGGCATGCCCGCAAGATTTGTAACCTACAAGTGCACAGTGCCATGGCACACATGCCCACAAAATTTGTAACCTACAAGCCCACAATGCCATAACACACATGCCCACAAAATTTGTCACCTACAAGCCCACAGGGCCTTGGCCTACATGCCCACAAGATCCGCTGCCTGTAAACCCACAAGGCTTTGGTCTAAATGCCATACTGTTTTAGAGATCAGGCTGCAAATAATGTGCAGTTGACTTTTGATGAGATTTTCTGCCCAACCTTTAGAAACAGTGGTAAATATGGTCTTACTTCAGATTAGAAATGCCTGTTGGGTTTATCAGAGGTATGTGGTAAAACAATAATTTAGAACTGTTTTCAGACTTTAATGGTGTTTCACCATTGGTGGATCCAGGGAGAAAAGTTCTAAGTAACTGATGTCTGCCTGAAATTTTGACCAAGTATGATCTTAACTCTTTACCAAACGACAAAAATTTAGACAGGTGCAAATCGAAAGCACTTGCAGCAAAATAAAACAGACTGAAAATTTGAAATTTGTTTTGCGAACCAGAAGGGTAGAAAACGTTGCTGGAAAAGGAGAAAATGCTGGTTACCAGGATTTACTCCTTTTCCCACAATGTTTTCAAAAGACTTTTTTCTCAGGGTCGTTAAGTCAGGATTGTGTGGTAAAGAGTTAAGATCATTTCTATGCATAGGTTTTGACTAACATTGTTCTCAAGAATACCGTCATACCAGTATAGGAAATACAACAATATCATGCAGTGAAAAATTTGACTATGTAATGATCTATTTGAACTCCAGACCCCCCTTGAAAAATATCCTGGATCCACCCCTGATCAGAATTCTATGAAAACTTTTATCCACGATACCCTGTTTCTCCTAAAGTCAGTTAACCCTTTACCAAATGATTTTTTCAGGGGTGTCAAAAGTAGGGATTGTGTGGTAATGGGTTAACCCTGTAAAGTTAACAAAATTTTCAGACTCGAACATATTCAAACTTTTAACCCTTTCCCAAACGACACAACTTTTGGACTAGACCAAATTTAAAGTATTTGCAGACGACAATTCAATTCTCGCTGAAAGATGATTTCTGTCTATGATAGGGTAGAAAACATTGTGGAAAACGGAGAAAATGCTGGTTACCAGCATTTTCTCCTTTTCCCGCAATGTTTTCAAAAGGCTACTATTTCAGACCCATAAAAACCAGGGATTGTTTGGGAAAGGGTTGATTGACAGCTCTCAAATCATAAGAATTGTTTCTGAAAGCATAGAAAAAAATGTGGGGAAAAGGAGACCAGCATTTTCTCCTTTTCCCACAAAGTTTTCTGACATTTTCTTCTTCAGGGTGGTTAAAATACCAGACTACATTGTATAGGACTACATAAATACTTCCTAAAGCATTTTTTTAACTATACCAGTTGAAATACACCCTTATAAAATACGTACAATCAACAGAAATTGGTGTTGACTACATGAATATGACAAATAATGAAAGATAGTGGCAAAAGTAGAAACCCCAGGAGATCATGGACTCATATGCATTGGAAATAGACACAAAACTTACCAAGCAGTGAATATTTTAATCCTTTACTACACCACAGAATTTTAGACCTGTCCAATTTGAAAGCATTTGCGGACGATAATTTCATACTGGCCCAAATAATGCAATTTTTCTTTGATAGAGTAGAAAACGTTATGGGAAAAGGAGAAAATGCTGGTTACAAGCATTTTCTCCTTTCCCATCAAAGTTTTCAAAAGACCTCTTACGAAGGGGTATTAAAAGTCATGATTGTGAGGTAAAGGGTTAGCAAATAATTTCACTGATAAATTTCTTTGATCCATTTAACCACATAATTATACAAACGTAAAGCACCACATTCACCAAACACCTCTAAACACTTGTTATATTCCCATTCACAAATTAAAGAAATGATTTCGGCTACACACCTCCTTTTTCAGGCTGTTTCTGTCTTTGTAACGTTGCGTTCCGTGTTTTATAAAACTCTGGATTTTCCACCTCCTGAATTCTGAATGCTAAATTCCGTAAAGTACATGTACAGTTTTCCACTGCTTTATTTTCGATATTGCTCTGATCAATTCCTGTCCGAATCACATAAACTAACGATTCAACGAGTCCATGACACTCTCGCAACTTCTTCCTGGCTTCTGGCCCTGCTGAACTAACATTCCTGGAAAAGATAAAAGGTTTTGTAAATATATCTTTGTGTCAATAATAATCACATACCTGTAATTTTAAACTTTCCCATGTGACAGAAATGACTTATCCAAGGTGTAAACATTTGCAGACCACAATGTAAATGTGACTAAAAATGATGGAATTTCTCTTCATTAGAGCAGAAAACATTGTTGGCAAAGGAGAAAAGCGAAGATTGCATGGCAAAGGATTAACCCTTTACCACACAATGACGACTTTAAACGCCCCTGAGGAAGAAACCTTTAGAAAACATTGTGGGAAAAAGAGAAAATGCTGGTAACCAACATTTTCGCCTATTCCCACAAAGTTTTCTACCCTTTCAAAGCAAAATTGCACCATTTGAGCCATTTTGAAATTGTCGTCTGCAAATGCTTTCAATTTGGATAGGTCTGAAATTTTGCTGTGTGGTAAGGTATAAACAAATACATCTGACAATACTATAAATATATAATTAGTACACATATTCATATAATGTCATGGGTTTTCTCTGTACTAGCCTATGGCTCTGAAAAGTCTTGCCCAACTGATAACCTGCTTTTTTTTCTTTTCCTACAATGTTTTCTATCCTGTTCCAATTCTTTTATAACATTTATTTTGTTGTCTGGAACTGCTTTCAATTTGGGTAAGTTCAACATTTTGTCGTGTGATCAGTGTTAACTGCAGAAAGAATGAATTATGACCATGTGAAAAAAATCTAGAGCTGTCACTGAATGTGACTTTATACGCCCGCCAGCGCTTTGACAGGATTTTGTACATACACGGACAGACAGGCTGATTCCTGTATACCCCCGAAAACATTCATTTTGCAGGGTTATAAATATAGCAAAAATCGGACCTCCAGACAGAGGGAGTGATTTTGATTTCAAAATTGAAAATATTAATAATTCTCCACTAAACCCTACATTATGGGTACTCATTAGAATCGTCTCATCGAGATGATTCTAATGAGTACCCACAACAAAGGGTTTGGAAGAGAAATAATGGATTTAGAATACCATCAGTCCTTTTATCTGGAGCTCTGAAGAAAGCATACATAAACATTAACTTACCTAAGAACACCACTTGCATTTCTAAATATAGTAGTCCAGGGCTCATGGGCCTGGTAAGGGGACAGGCTCCTTCTTTCCCAGCCTGAGTAAGGGATTATCACTGAATTAACCAACACAGCTAGACCATCATCTATCACAGGCTTCTTGAATTTCTGTAAATAACAAAAAAAATTAACACATACTTATATGGTTTCCAACATGCAAAAAGGGGCATTCGGATATTTACGTAAAATGTTGTCTCAGATCAGCATGGGCAGTCCGCCCAGGCTATTCCAAGACAGATACTTATATCGCTTGCAACACGCCACAAGAAGCATCCGGACATTTACATTGTCTTGTCTTGGATCAAAATGGGCAATCCGCACAAGCTAATCAGAGACGGAGCTTTACAACTACATTAGATTTTGTACTAGAGTAGCCTTGTGCAAAACAGAAAATTACATACAAACGAAAAGCGTCATTTCGGAATAGCCTGCGAGGACTGCTGTCAGGGCAGGTTGATACAAGACAACACTTTAACCCTTTACTCCATAGATACTCATTTCTACACATTGCTTGTAGGAGCCTTTGGAAAACACTGTGGCAAAAGGTGAAATTGCTTGTGACAAGCAATTTCACCTTTTGTCACAATGTTTTCTATGCTATCAAAAGGTGTCATATACACACAAGAAACGGCTTCATCCTTGCTGTTATTTAGGGTCAATTTGAGATACCATAGAAATACCTTATGAGGTAATGGGTTAAGCAAATGTCTGAATGCTATTTTCGTGTGTTACAGGCTATCTATTATCATATCTACAAACAGTCAAATACAGTTCTACAGGTAATGTTACCTGTCTATATTTAGAATCTTATTAACCCTTTTCACAGAGCATGGCTCATATGTAAATACAGACAGCAAAATAATTGCAATTCAAAAATTGGAGTTTTTTTTTTTCTTCAGGCATAGAAACAATCTAGGAAAAGTAGAAAATACTTGTTAGAGGTATTTTCTCCTTTTCAAGGGTGATTTCAAAATCCTTATTCCTCCAAAGTTGTTAAAATTTGGGATTCTGTGGGTTTTCATAAGAACTGTATGATAGGCACAATCATTGTAACTTGTACCAAAACTGTGGCAACTTTTAGAAGAGAAAAAAGAACGTCAAAGACCACTAAATATCTATCTGTCAATCTGGAACTTGGCTTACAAAGACTGGCAAACTATACTTACATCCACAGAGGATAAATTCCAGAGGACACCTGTAACACAGTCTTTTACATCATCGTCCTGTGTCTTCCTTAACAATCGAACCAAAGCGGGTACTCCTCGAGCATCCATTAGTGCTTTCTAAAATATACAAAAAATTCACTTGAAAAGCTGTCATGATTTTCAAGGTGCCTCATAAACAAAGCCATGTTGTTGTATTTTCCTCATTTGTGGCGTGACTTTCCGAAAACTTTCTTTTGCAAACAGCAAACTGCACATAGTGTGAAGCCTGATCTTGAATCTATAATAGTCAAAATTCAAAGACAAAAACATCCCTGATAATGAAAACAATATATACATGTCATCTATTTGGCACCCTAAGTTTTAAATCTTCACATGATAACATTTTTTGAATTGTCTAATTTGAATGCAATCACAAATCTTACCTTGAGTTTATGTTTAGAAGGTTGAACACATCATAGAAAAAGGAGAAAGTGCCAGTTTCCAGCATTTTTTCCTTCTCCCCTGACTTATTCCTTATTCCTCACATTCCTTAAAACTTTTGCTCTAGTCCAAGATCATTAGATCATGAATCTCTATGTCTACAGTTTAAAACGATGCTTTCCATGGAGTCTACTGCAAATCTGTCAACTGCTGAAAACTTGTTTCAGACTTAACCCTTAACTAGACGACAAAATTTTGGCCTTGTCCAAATTGTAAGCATTTGTAGACGATAATTTCAATGTGGCTCAAAAGCAGGGTCCAAAAAATCCCCTTGTTTACTTGTCCTTACTAGTAAAAATGTGGTGAAGGCAAGTGGATTATCCTTCTTTGTCTAACTGTAGGACAAGTGCAAAATGGCTAGAGGACAAGTAACCTTGAAATGGTGCAATTTTTCTTTGATATGGTAGAAAACATTGTGGGAAAAAAAGAAAATGCTGGTTACCAGCATTTTCTTCTTTTCCCACAATGTTTTCAAAAGGCGTCTGTTCCAGGAGCACTGAAAGTCTGCATTGTGTGGTAAAGGGTTAACGAGGGGAAAATGAGTAACATATTACAATTTGAACAGGCGAGAGTAGTTAAGATCAAATTCTAACTTCAACTCACCTTATTCTCCCTGTTATTTTTTCCGTAGGTCAGATTTTTTAAGGCACCACAGGCATTTTTATGAACTTCTGGGTATTCACTGTTCAGTAACTCTACGAGGGGAGGGATACCCCGCAGGGCACCAACTTTCTGTTTTGTGTTGTCATCCATGTAACTAAGGTGCGTCAAATACCCAGCAGCGTTGGCTTTAATGGAGTCACTCGGATGACTAAGATAGTCAATAATTTCTTGAAGATCTGGGCTTCTCCATCTCATAGCTGCAAAGGAAAAGAATGACAAGGAATAATATCACGGGAAAGGATTTGGGTAAGACCAGAGCCTAGTTTTACAAAAAAAAGGGAGTGCTTTATTTTACTCAAGTCAGCAGACAGACCCATTTTCTCACTGAAGTTGATTTCGTTATTTTGGACATATTTCTTTCACATGACCAGATTTTAGAAACATTGCCAAATCTTAAGTTGACACAACATATCAGACTCAGCTCAGCTAAATAATGGACTTGGGTCATTTGAACTTTTTACCACACAATCCCAAATTTTAACAACCCTGAGAAAGAAAGCCTTTAAATAATTGAGACTTAATAATTTACTTAGCAGTCACTTCCATGACTAAATGAGCCTTCAAGAAATGGGCTTTAGAAAACATTGTGGAATAAGGAGAAAATACTGGTACATGTAACCAGTATGTTCTCCTATTCCCACAATGTTTTCAAAAAGTTTATTTCTTAGAGTCATTAAAGCTTTGGAATGTTTGTTAACCCATTACCACTCAATCCCTCTGTTTGGTGACCCTGAGAAAGAAGCCTTAAGAAAACATTGTGGAAAAAGGAGATCAAAGGACTGAAGGTCCTGAAAGTCGCACTAATGGTGAAACCTTGATATTTTGGGACTGATAGGTGGTCATCACCCTTTTACAGGACAATCTTGCTTTTACGTAATTCAAACAGCTTTCGACTCAAGGTTTTCTTCCAATTAGACTCAAATTTAATGGTTTACCGTAAGTCAAATTTGATTAGTTTTCAGCAATTCTTCGATTTTGACTAGTCTGCAATTTAGTTGAGCAAATGCAGTTACTTGTAATAGGCAGCTTCCCACCAAGTTAGATCTTTTCATTTTTCTTTTTCTTTAATATATCCATGTTGGCATATAGCCTGACATAATATACCCAAAACAATATTAAATGTATGTCATTGGTCACCTCTATTACTTGGAACTTACTGAAACAGTGCCACTGCATACCGATGCTAGCACCTGACAATTTTTGAAAAGGGACATCTCTGTGAAATCATTTCAAAATCTGACCAACCATTTCAGTGAAGAAGAATTTTCAAGAATTTCTTCATGTCCGAATAGTGCAAGTGGACCCCATTTACCAGAGCCATGCTTCTTGATGGATCAGAATTTCGAAAACATTTTTGAAAATGGTCACCCAAGGAAGATTGCTTTGAAATTATTTTAAAATCTGATCATGGGTTTCAGAGAAGGTGAATTTTCAAGAAATTCTTCATTTCCATATTGTAGCCCCAATTCACCTGAGCCATGTTTCTTGGCAAATCAAAATTTCGCGAACAAGTTTTTAAAAGGGTCACCCAAGGAACATCTCTGTGAACTTTTTTCAATATCTGATCAGCCGTTTCAGAGAAGTAAGAATATTCAAGAATTTCTGCATGTCCATATAAGTACAAGTAGCCCCCATTCACCAGAGCCATGTTTCTTGATGGATTGAAATTTCGCAAACAATTTTTGAAAAGGGTCACCCATAGAACATCCCTGAGAAATTATTTCAAAATCTGACCAGTGGTTTCAGAGAAGAAGAATTTTTTAGAATTTCTTCATTCCTGTATAGTGCAAATAGCCCCCATTCACCAGAGTCATGTTTCTTGACTGATCAAAATTTCACGAAAAAGTTTTGGAAAGGGTCACTTAAGGTAGTGGACCCGTAATAAGCATAGTGCAGCATGGCATAAAATTTCTGGACAGTTGATAAGACATATTTTGTACAGATATGATACTGTTGCACATTTTTGACCGAACAGAAATTCCTTCGGGGTCCGTCTTGAAATTATTTGTTGATAATTTTGTTAGTTTCCAGAAAAGGGAGGTAATTATCATATCCATTTGTAATGAAATTATAGTAGTTATAGATTTATAAATGATAATTCTAGGAAGGACAAAAAAGAAAAAGTGGCTCAGTGAAAGTAGTACAATAGTGCTCAATTTTAATCTTAGCAAATTTTCTAGGGTAATATTATAGTGGAAATAGCTGTGTTCTATTACGGGTCCACTACGTTAAGGAACAACTCTGTGAAATTATTTTAAAATCTGGCCAGCTGTTTCAGAGAAGAAGATTTTTAAAGAATTTCTTAGAAAACTGTTTGGTTGCCATGGCAACCAAAACTTTTGACGTAATCAAATTCTGTGAACAATTTTCAAAGAGGACCTCCCAAGGAACATTCCAGCCAAGTTTGGTCCATATTGGCCCAGCGGTTTTGGAGGAGTTGATGTTTAAAGAATTGTTGATGACGCATGACGGATGACAGACACCAGGTGATCCTAAAAGCTTCCCTTGAGCATGTTGTGCTCAGGTTAGCTGAAAAAACAGTCCTAAGGTTTTTCATCTCAACCAAACTGACTCTCAAACTATAAAAAATATTTGCAAAGTAATTAATAACTATGCAATCTACAACAGGTTAAAGACCATTGTGAATAATTAGTTGAACTCATTACCAGACCAGCCCAATTTTAGGCTTGTCCAAATTGAAAGCATTTGCAGACGACAAAATAAAAGTGACAGAAAATTTGAAATTTGTTTTGTGAAGGTTAGAAAAAATTGTGGGAAAAGGAGAAAATGCATTTTTTTCCCTTTTCCCACAATGTTTTCTAAAGGCTTCTTTCTCAGGGTAGTCGAAATTAGGGATTGTGTGGTAATGGGTTAATCACCACATTAAATTTGTTACACTCTTTTTGAGTGCTGAAATTGTATCTTTGCTATCCAAACAATGTAATTAATGTATCACATTTCTGTTATATCATTTCTTTAACCCATTACCACACAATCCCTACTTTTGACGCCCCTGAGAAAGAAGCCTTTTGAAAACACTGTGGGAAAAGGAGAAAATGCTGGTAACCAGAATTTTCTCCTTTTCCCACAGTGTTTTCTATCCTTCCCAGTACAAATTTCAGTTTTTCAGTCACCTTTATTTTGTCGTCTGCAAATGCTTTCAATTTAGACCAGTCCAAATTTTCTTGTGTGGTAAAGAGTTAAATGTGCTGATGCTTATGTTTTTTTTTTTTTCATATATAAAACATATTTTTATAATGATGGATAAATATTTTTAAAGTATCCAATATGCTTTTTTTTTTCATTAATAGTAACTCTATCTTCCTTAAAAAAAAAAAAATAGAAAGAAAAACGTGATTTTATCACTAAGCATTTGATTCACTTCGCTATGTTTATTGTTAAATAAGTTTCATCATTGGTTTTAATCATGTAAGGCAAATTTAAAATAAAGCAAGAGTTATAAATCGTCTTGATGACGAATACGTAATTTCTATTAATTTTTACATAAATTGAAGTTAGAAATACTATAAAAATCATGTGTTCATTTTGACTACACATTGGGTACGTTTTGACTCCACTTGGGTAGGTTTAGACTTCATTTGGGTAAGTTTTGACTCCATTCGGATACGTTTTGACTTGGGTACGTTTTGGTTTGAGTACGTTTTGACTGTAAACCCCCTCAACAGTGCAACTGTCAATGTACGGTCGTAATTGCTGTACTTTACCTTGCGTTTCATATTTCATGTTGTATTTACTGTATACGGAGGGGATGAAATATCCTTGTCGCCACTCTTTTGGGGTCCGAACAAATGCAGTAATCAACATTTTAACTTTACTGGTGTTCATCGTTATACATGTGCGTTTGTTTTCTATCCCGTCCGCCATTTGCATTTTCTTAATCAAAGTACAATTTTGGAAATTGTACTTCAAACTTAAGCTAATCAAAGACCTAAAATACTAGAATTGATAGCAAAAGTTCATGTATGATTTCCATAAAATCGTGTATGTAAGCGTTTCGCATGCAGTTTTATGTGTTACAAAAGTTTTTTGATGTGTAATGGAATAGTTTTTGGGTGTTTTGGGGTATTCGAGTGGTTTGGGGTGTTTCATCCGAGACGTGCGTTACAAACTAGGTCAAAGCTGCGGAACGAAACAAATTTTCAAATTTAGAGCGAGTTTTACGATATTTAACCCTGAATTCATGGTTTGCATGGTTTAAAAGAGTTGATTTCAAATGACACCACTCGAGTCCGAAATTCCACCCTTACAAGCGAAGCTCTACCGGACTCGATAATACATGAATATTTACAGTAAGGTGCTCTCGATAAGCCATATTAATCCGCGATCCCTTTTAAACTCACATTAAGCATTGATGGGGGATATCTTAGCTGAATTGTGTTTTCTTTACCCATCTAAACAAAGATAGATGTTAAATTTTCACATGATATACAAAATAACCGCATTTTTTTTAAATTTAAAATTTGAGTCACGTTCTCCTTTTTCTAGCGTAGGTATATGAGTTATATGAGTTACCGGGTCCAGTCCCATCATAAAGAACAAATTCCAGACATACCAAAGAAAAAGTAGTTCTATAGCGATTGGGTTAAAAGCAAAGTAACTGTACCTCGTTTATGAAGTATATACGACGTTTTTGATCCAATTTTTTGCATGATTCTTCAACCCACTATAGACACCCCCCAACCCACCCTGAGCTCCTCGAGCTCATCGCAAAAAGTCGAACGTTTTGACAAACGTGCGACTTAAAAATGCTGGTAACCAGCATTTTCTCCTTTTCCCACAATGTTTTCTACTCTTCACAATACAAATTTTTAATTTTCAGTCACTTTTATTTTGTCGTCTGCAAATGCTTTCGATTTGGACAAGCCTAAAATATTGTCGTTTGGTAATGAGTTAAAGGTTTAAATCGCTGCTTAAATGCTAATGAAACATTATGTGCATTTTTTTAACTTCATCCTAGAAAAACCATCAAATACTAAACCTAACGGAAGTCTTTATAATTCACGTCACAATCAAATGCCTCGACACTTACTTCCACCTTGGGTTGATGGGGTCCTTCTGCCATCATCTATAAAATCTTCGGGTGGAGCCCGAAGCATGTGACTTTCCTGGGGCACCACCATGCCATCATCATAGTACTGTCGTGGAATTTCTTGGTGACTGTCTTCATCGTAAGGTGGCTGTTCATCTTCGTACTGTGGTGGACGTTCCATGTAATTTCCTGGTCCACCTGTAAAGAAAAAGCAGCATTTTCTCCAATGTTTTCTACCCTAAGCAAAACAAAACTCACACCAGAGCTACACTAATTTTGCTATCTGCAAAATAATTTCAATTTGGTCAAGTGCACAAAGCTGTCATTTGGTTAAGAGTTAAAGAGATTGATTGATTGATTGATTGATTGATTGATTGATGTATGTTTAAGGCCATTTTCAACATTGTTTCAGTTATATCTTGGCAGCCATAGGACCGATTCATGCTTTCCTAGAGACTCTTTTACCAGTACATAGCACAATTTTCTTTCGAAGCCACTGGCTGCTTTCTCATATAACCATCATCCAAGCAATGGTCAGCAGTGGGAAAGAAATGAATCCTGTCCCAATGACTATTATCAATCCTCCAAAGAAATTAGCCGGGGCAGGGATTGAATTCACTACCCCGTTATCTTAAGTCCTGCATGCTACCTACTGAGGTACCAGGGCTCGGCAAGAGTTGCAGAGCCTATCACAACTTTGTGTCTGTGGCCAGTTGTAGATCAAGATCAGACTGCACAAAATGTGCAGCCTGATCTTTAATCTACATTTACTGCTTTACTAAGAGACATTCACTTATAAGGGCTTTATTTCAAACAAGAAAATGTCCACTGGGTATATCCTGTGAAGTAAGAGTTAGCTCTTTACCACACAATCCCGACTTTTAACGACCCTGAGAGAGAAGCCTTTTGAAAACATTGTGGGAAAAGGAGAAAATGCTGGTAACCAGCATTTTCTCCTTTTCCCACAATGTTTTCTACTCTTCCCAAGACAAATTTCAATTTTTAATTCATCCTCATGTTGACTTCTTCAAATGCTTTAACCCTTTCCCAAACAAGCCCTGGTTTTTACGTGTCTGCAGTAAAAGTCTTTTGAAAACACTGTGGGAACAGGAGAAATTGCTCTTAACGAGCAATTTCTCCTTTTCCCACAGTGTTTTCTACCCGTTTTGAGAACTTTCTGGCATTTTCTCCAAATCTAAAATTGTCATCTGCAATCTCTTTTGGTTTGGAAGAGTCCAAAATCTGTTGTTTGGGAAAGGGTAAATTTGGACTGATCTACAATTTTCTTGTTTGGTAAAGAGAAATGGATTTTTTTCACAGTGTGTCGTTAATTACCCATTCCATCACCTCTTGGTGATGGCTCCCTTGGATAATGCTCCTCATCTCTTAAATGCTGTAAACTTCTCTGCCGTTCTTTGAAAGGATCATTGGCAAATGGATCGGCCTGCACCTGAGGAAGGCCGTCATGTCGCCTGTCATCTTGTATATAGGAGTCATCGTTATAGTTGGGTGCCATGTTGTCATGGTAACCATTACCCATAGGATCCTGTGAGAAACTCTGATTGGTTGGCTGATCTTCATATCTGTTATTTGGATGATCTCCGTATCCATCCCTGGCATCCATCCCTCTATAACCATCGTCCATGGGGTCCTGGAACCTACAATGCAACAATGGTGCTGGTGCTGAGCCAATGGTATTAATGGTATCACTCAAACAAATTGACATGTAATAAATGATCTCTATTACTGTAAATTGCACGCTTAACCTGTTTCTACACGGCAAAATTTTAGACCTATCCAAATTGAAGACATTTGCAGACGACAACTTCAAAGTGGCTCAAATGGTGCAATTTTGCTTTGATATCCTAAAGTGTTGAAAAAGGTGCACCTAGGTCCTCATACAGATGACATTAGCTGAAGCTAATAGTTAGCTTCAGAAAATAATTTAATCCTATACCACACAAGGACGACTTTTAACTCCCCTGAGGAAAAATCCTTTTGAAAATATTGTGGGAAAAGGAGAAAATGCTGGAAACCAGCATTTTCTCCTATTCCGACAATGTTTTCTACCCTGCTGGACACAAGTTTCAATTTTTGAGTTATATTTATTTTGTTGTCTGCGAGTGCTTTCAATTTGGAGCAGTCTAAAAATTTGTCATTCATCATTTAGTAACGAGTTAAAAACTCACCTGTTTCCAATTGGGGGCTGATCCCTAAAACTGTCATCTTGAGGTCCCCTAAAACTGTCATCTGGCTGGCCCCTGTAACTGTCATCTAAGGGTTCTCCATATCTCATTTCTGGATGCTGATTGGCTGGTGGTTGCCCTTGGTAACCATCCATGATTGGTTGGCCATATCTACAAGAGATTTCTGTCACATGAATCTCTCCATAACTAATATGAAAAAAATTAAAATAACTCATACAGTTCATTCTTTTAAACTTTTACAATAATACAACTTTAAACCAATTTTTGATGATTGCATTTCAACTTCATTGTTAAAAAATTCAGTAGTACAAGCAATGTTTATGTTCCAGCTGGAAATTATTTATTATAAGTGGAAACATGGTCAAATAATTACCAGAAAATTATACACCATTTGTCAAGAACTTAACCAACGAAGTGCTTTCAAAACTATTGTTGCCATGGCTGCCCTTTTGCATGGCTGCCTTTCTGATCAAGTTCAGACGGCTAAAAACCAAAACAGTCTGAGCTCTGATCTATCCTTTCCAAATTACTTAATCCTTTACCACACAACGTCGTCTTTGAAAGACCCTAGGAAAAAAGATTTATGAAAACATTGTGGGAAAAGGAGAAAATGCTGGTAACCAGCATTTTCTCCTTTTCGCACAATGTTTCCTACCTTATCAAGAAAAATTCCACCATTCAAGGCATACTGATATTGTCATCCAGATTTCCTTTTCTCTTAACTTTTTCTTAAGATTACAGAAAGTAATTAATCTCTTTCTAGAGAAAGGTATGAGAACAAGAAAAATATAACTTGATACAAGATCAAAATGCCATGTTTGTCACATGCACCCAAGAGCACCACAAATTCATGCAAATCCAACCTCACAACCTGACTTTATTATAATAATATCCATTTGTTATTTGAAAGAATAATTCAATATTAGTAACTGTTGCTTTCATGAACATTAGCAAGTTCTGATTGGCTGAAAAAAAAACTGTTCAAAGCTCAGTCGAAAAAAAAAATTAAGCAGTGCCGAAACTACTTTTGCAGTCAGACTTATGTAAACAAAGATGTATACGAGATTTCATCATGTTTTTCCTTCTAATTTTACAACAGTCCGAAGTTCAAATTGCTAACTAAATTTATTTTCTCTGAATATTGAAAAAAAAAAATCTAACAGTTAATTCAAAGAGAATGCATAAAACTCAATGTCACTTTGCTGGGTTCTAACAATCTTATTTTCAACTTATAGCTTACCGAGCATACTGAACATCTAAGGCTTCATCCTATGCCAAACAATCCCTGGTTTTTACGACCCAGAGGAAGAAGTTTTCTGAAAATATTGTGGGAAAAGAAGAAAATGCTGGTTACCAGCATTTTCTCTTTTTCCCACAATGTTTTCTGCTCTTCCAAATTCAAGTTTCAATTTTTGAATCATGTTTATTTTGTCGTCTACTAATGCTTTGAATTTGGACAAGTCTAAAATTTTGCTGTTCAGTAAAGAGCTCAACCAAAGTACATGTATGTGTATATCAAGAAATGCTGAAAATGTCCAATTTAGTTAATTTAGTACATTTAGCAGTCTACTGTTGACCATTCCATGCACATACAAACATGCTAACTGGCAAAACACACATACGATTCTCATAGGCCAAATGCATCAACAGTTTTAAATAGTTGTAGGGGAAAAAAATTATTGTGCTTTCCTTATTGTCAACAACGGCAAAAAAATCGACATGATAAAAGTATGATGTGGTGAGGGGTGTGAGAAATAAAAGACAATCTGCAAGTTTTTATATAGTGTAAAAAGTACAGCCAGGTAAGAACTTGAAGTAATTATAATAGTTCAACCTGTCCAGCTGTGGGGCTTCATTAAATTCTGGTTGCCCTTGGAAACTGTTGTCAGGGTGACCTCGATAGCTGTCATCGTCACGGTAACCATCACCAGGGTGATCCATATAGTTATCTCTTGGATCTTGGCCTGGCTGATATCTATCGGGTCCTTCGCCGTATCGATTTTCCGGTACAGGGGACTGTCTGTAGAAACTGTCCTCCACTTGATTTGGGTAACGATCATCTTGGGCTGGGTAACGATCATCTTGTGGTGGGTAACCGTCCTCTTGGGGCGTGTATCTGCCGTCTTGAGGAGGGTATCTATCATCAGGAGGCGGACCCCTGTTAGATTTACAGGACACTACCATGAAGATGACATACTGATAGTAGACTTTTGTGATACATGTCTTATGTTGAATTTGAAAATGTTTGAAATTTTCATTTATACTCTTACATTAATTTTCGAGAATTTATATGGGAGGATGCAAGAAATTCCCTACACTTTAACCCTTTACTAAACAATCCCTGGTTTTTACAACCCTGGGATAAAAGCCTTTGGAAAACACTGTGGGAAAAGGAGAAAATGCATTTTCTCCTTTTTCCACAATGTTTTCTACTCTCCCAGTACAAGTTTCAATTTTTGAGTTAATTTTATTTCTCTGTCTGCAAGTGCTTTCAACTTTGATCAGTCTAAAATTTAGTTGTTTGGTAAAGGGTTGCAATAAACTCTTGTCAGATTATAATTGTCAGTAGATCGACAAACAACTTCACTGTTAACTTACAAATAAATTGCATTCCAGCCCTATGTTTTTTTGTTAATCATTTTATCTTACATCTGAAAATAGCCTACATATAGGAATGGGTTTGCTCTAACTACGGAAAAGGTACAATTCTCTAGCATTCTAATGAGTTCTATTGGGCTTGACCCAAAGAAGACGAAAATAACAATTTTCGGTATTGTTAAAAAAAAAACCAGCAATACCAAGATTTGCTTTCTTTGCGAGAGTATCTCAAACGAGTGAGTTATGCCCCACCTTCTTGTGCAGCCTGATCTTTATCTTAACTCTTTACCACACGACAAAATTTTAGACTGGTTCAAATTGAAAGCATTTGCAGACAACAAAATAAGGTGACCGAACAACTGAAATTGGTTCTGGGAAGGGTAGAAAACACTGTGGGGAAAGGAGAAGATGCTGGTTACCAGCATTTTCTCCTCTTCCTACAATGTTTTCAAAAGGCTCCTTTCTCAGGGGCGTCAAAAGTAGGGATTGTGTGGTAATGGGTTAAATTGTCCAAAACAGTAATTCCATAAGACTCATACGAATATATCCGTATCATGTGTGTGTGTGTGGCCAAGTCTTTTACGTCTGGGTGCTAATGGGCCTTTCCACAAATTTGTATAATTGTTTAACTCTTTACCACACAATCCCGACTTTTAACGACCCTGAGAAAGAAGCCTTTTGAAAACATTGTGGGAAAAGGAGAAAATGCTGGTAACCAGCATTTTCTCCTTTTCCCACAATGTTTTCTACCCTGCTGGTAGCAAATTTCAATTTTTTAGTGGTGGTTATTTGTCGTCTGCAATTGCTTTCGATTTGGACCAGTCTAAAATTCTTTTGTTTGGTAAAGGGTTAAATATTAATTACCAGACCCTTTAAAAAAATATAAACATAAAGTCTTTGTCACCATAAAAGAATTATGCAGATATCTATGGTATAATTAAATCATTAATTCATGTGTCATTTCATTGTCCTAGCAGACCTCCTGGGTTATAAATTCTGTACAAACTCAAATCTAGCATTTGTTACATAGATATGTGCCATAGTGCAGGATAAAGGGAGCTAAATGCATCCTCAAAAAGCTTCAACCCATTTCAGCCTGTGCAGTCCACACAGGCTGACCTGGGTCAAAACTTTTCCCTATAAATCAATTTTCTGTATGTCAAAGGGCCAGTCTCCCTCATGATTTGGTCAATTTATAGACCAAACAGATTTAATGGATCCATAATCAAGAGCAGATTTTCTGTGATGTCTTGGGTTGTACAATGGGATTTGACTACTGCAGAACCAGTCTATAGTTTGGAGTCAGCCGGCGTCTTGTTCAAATATAGACTGGTTCTGCTGTGGACCCATCCAATAGAATTCAGTATAGTACCCAAGCATGTTAAATAACCTCTTTAATATTGCCCTTCACGTTTCAAGACCTAATTATGCCCCTTGCACCTTAAATACTAGTATATTGCCATCAAGATTAATATTCATGAGTATGTTCAATATTGATCATTATTCCACAAAATACCAAATTTCACCAAACACTGAGACAAAATAAAAGAAAAACACATGCTCATTGGCAAATTCTCCCCTTCAACATTTACTCAGAAATGATGAAAATTTGACTAAATAGTCCATATTGGAACTCTAAGAGAGTAAACTGATAATTAATTACTGATTTTTTTTTCCACAAAATTAAAACCTAAATTTTCTGCCTAACCCTTTCCTAAACAATCCTTGGTTATTATGACCCTGAGATAGAAGCCTTTTGAAAACATTGTGGGAAAAGGAGAAAATGCTGGTGACCAGCAATTTCTCCTTTTCCCACAATGCTTTCTACCCTTGCTGGAAACAAATTTCAATTTTTTGAGTTACATTTTTTGTCATCTGAAAGTGCTTTCAATTTGGACAGGTCCATAATTTTATTGTTTAGTAAAGATTTAAGTCCATAATTTTATTGTTAGTAAAGATTTAACTCTTTACCAAACGACAAAATTTTAGACATCTTCAAATTGAAAGCATTTGCAGACGACAAATTAAATGTGACTCAAAAATTGAAATTTGACTATAGAAGAGTAGAAAACACTGCAGGAAAGGGAGAAAATGCTGGTTACCAGCATTTTCTCCTTTTCCTACAGTGTTTTCAAAAGGCTTCTTTGTAAGGGTCGTTAAAATTCGGGATTGTGTGGTAAAGAGTTAAAACACTCAACCAACTTGTGTCTCAAGGTTCTTTTGGTTAGAATGTACCAGCATAGAAAACAGTGCAGTTTCAGGATCAGACTGCATACTTTGTGCAGTCAGATTTTGGTAGTCTGAAATACAACTTTAGTTCCAAAAAAGGCACCTCAAGTCTACAAAAGGCATCCTACCTACTAGTGTTTTTTATATTGTCGGCAGTGACTTGATTTTGACAAGTCCTTTTTCTCTTTATTAACCCATTACCACACAATGCCTACTTTCGACGACTCTGAGAAAGAAGCCTCTAAAAAACATTGTGGGAAAAGGAGAAAATGCTGGTAACCAGCATTTTCTCCTTTTCCCAGAGTGTTTTCTAACCTTCCCAGGACAAATTTCAATTTTTCAGTAATCTTTATTTTGTCGTCTGCAAATCCTCTCAATTTGGACCAGTCTATAATTTTCTCGTGTGGTAAAGAGTTAACCCATTACCACACAATTCCTACTTTTCAGTCACTTTTATTTTGTTGTCAGCAAACTGCTTTTGATTTAGACATACCTAAAATTTTGTTGTTTGGTAATCAGTTAAAGTGAACTCAACACTGACTGAGATCAAGAAAATATTTTCTAAATAATTTGCCATAAAAAAAAGGTTCTTTGATACCATGTTAGTTCCGCGTGAAAAACATAGATTTCTTTATCTGTGTAGGAATATCTATATCCCAAAAGCCTGTCTATATCCTAACTTTATCACTGTTGAAGAGGAGACATCATGCATACCCATTGCTGTGGAGTTTTCCATGATTATCATACCCAAGTGTTTTACAAAAAAAAAATGCAAATTTTACAAACTAGATAATTGAAAATAAACAGATCTAGGGATCATTTGAAAGATGGAAAATCGTATCTGTGGGCAACTAACTCCAGACACCTCCAACAGCAAAGAGCAACATTCAGTTTTACAACCACAGGTCCTTTTTTTTCCTGAATTTTAGTCCATGTATGCATTTCCACCATTATGATAATAATAGTCTGAAAAATCTTGATAGCCAACTCTTTCCTTCATGTGCTAGATTCTATCTGTTTGTCTGATTGTTTGTTTGTTTGTTAAAAACCTTAACAAACAATCCAGCATTTTAACAAGCCTATAAAAAATGCTTTTCGAAAACATTGTGGGAAAAGAAGAGAAAATGCTGGTGACAAACATTTTCTACCTTTCACTTAACCTTTACCACACAATCCTGACTTTTTAAGACCCTGAGATAGAAGCCTTTTGAAAACATTGTGGGAAAAGGAGAAAATGCTGGTTACCAGCATTTTCTCCTTTTCCCACAATGTTTTCTACCCTAGTGGAAACAAATTTCAATTTTTGAGTTACATCTATTTTGTCGTCTGCAAAAGCTTTCAATTTGGACGAGTATAAAATTTCGTCA